>JAVMKO010000001.1:10815602-12060602 GCA_032164245.1 Sternotherus odoratus | reverse complement strand
CACAAATAGGTAGCATTTGCCCTAAAACAGGGTAAATATTTTCTTATACTAATCTACAAAAAGTGGTTCTATATATATATTTTAATGAGAAAGTGAGCCACCTAAAATGGCCTTATCAAAAAACTTTACACTGCCTGAAAAATGTAAAAACTATTACAGACCTCTAGAGACTTAAAATCAGACAGTTTTTTTCTCAAACTGTTTTGGAAGTAGTCTGTTAGAAACCAACATTCTGTGCCTCTGGACACATATTGCTATTGTCACCAGTGACCAGGCAGAATGCCAATCCCTGTATAATACTTTCAAGTCTGTTATTTTATTTATTTATTTATTTTTGGAAAAGGAAAAAAAAAAGAGAGAGAAAGAAAAAAAAAAAAGCAAGCAAAAACATTTTTGCCACAGGTTTTTTTTGTTTTTTTTTGTTTTTTTTGTTTTAAACCCTATCATTAATTTTTATAATAATAAATTTCAGTCTTGCATGAATGCAGCAATGTTTTTTCACATTGACTTCCCAGAATTCATAGCTAGATGAGGTCACATGCAAATTTCAAAGGTCAAACTAGATCAAAGGTCAGTAGGAGAACCAAATATGATGTGAGGTCAGAAAGACATCAGAAACAATGACGGGACGATGAAACTTTTTTTTTTTTTTTAGACGCCACAGGGACATGCTAGGCAAACGATGAACTAACGGGCATGGAGATGTCTAGGGAAAAAACAAGGAAGAGGAAAAAAGTTACATAGAATCTATGCAGCAGAAACAAAATCACTTTTATGGGTGCAGGAGAAAACTAATGCAAATCTTTCATCATTAGAGTCTATGAGCCATTCACATAATTTGCATTAACTTACAATACTCATCAACAACAGCACAATGAAACCCCAAAAGAATCCATCTGAAAAGAGTTAAAGAAGATGGATTCATCTTTGGGGGGAGGAGAGAAGAAAGAACCGTTTTCAACAAATGTAACATATGGGGTAAGGGGAAGGAAAAAGTCAGACAACTCAACTTTAAACTAGAAAATGGAAACTACAAACAAAATAATCAGACAAGTACAAACAAGAGGATAAAAGCATGAACGGTAAAGGGTGTAGGGTTCAACGGTGAAAAAGCGCCCATTCTTGGCACAATTAGTCTAGAGACTACTTCAAAGGATCTAGCTAGCATAGAGAGCTGCTCTTTAGGTATCCAATAAGTTAACAATAGGCAATAAATAACTTCCATTATTTCTGAGGCAGTAAAAATTTTGTATAAAAATAGAAATGCTTTTTACAAATAAAATTTACAGGCCTGTGGCTTTCTTTTTTATTTATTATTATTATTATTAAATTTATCTCTCAAGAAACATCAAGTATTGTCACTCATTTTATTTTATTTTTATTTGAAACCCTGTAGCTTTAGAAACAGATCTCTAAATCTTTTTTACATTATTCCTTTCCAAAAAACTGAAGAAAACTAAAAAAAAAAAAGAAGTGAACTATAAAGACGACCAGTGTAATATCAGACTAATAGAATGTCATGTTGATTTGAACCCCTAAAAAAAAATTTAAAAAAAAATTAAAAAAAAACCCCTGATGTAGTGGAAAGACTTTTTGTCATGGTCATTGTCTCACAATAAGTGCTTCTGCTGGCATAAGACCATTATGTTTAACCTATAAACTGCTGGTGCCACCCTGATAAGATTGGGTCCATACATATGAAACGGCTTTTATTTCCCCCCAAGTGTGCTAATTGCACCAGGGTTCACAGAGTTAAATTGCACCTTTTTTTTTTTGTCGCTTTTAATTCTTAAGATGTCGTTTCTTTAAAAAAAAAGAAAAAGAAAAAAACGGAGATAAATTATGTCGCAAAATAAAATACAGTAATACAACTCAGTAATTACTTGGCCTGGAAACAGCAGCCAAATTTAATTGTGGTGAGTGGGGAAATGGAAGCGATTACTGTAAAAATAATTGTCTCTTGGTGAAGGTTGGCAATATGTTCTTCCTTAGTCCCCCTCCCCCCCCTGCAGAAGGGCAGGTTTGCTCATGGGACTTACCCTAAGAAAGCTAAAATAAGAGCAGTGAGCATCTGGGGTTAAGATCAGTAAGGTTTGCTGTCGTTTTTGGAGCGTTTCAGCTGAACTTTCAAGCGTTTCATGCCAATCTGAAAGCCGTTCATAGCCTGGATAGCAGCTTGCGCTGAGACTGGATTGTCATAGCTAACAAAACCTACAAAATACAGAACGGAGGGGGAAAGAAAGTGAATTGCAGGTTAGAAGAAAAGAAGATGGGAAGAGGGGACGGGCTCAATATGCAGAAAAAAGAGTTTGTTGAAAGTACTTTTTAAGTGACACATTCATTTCACTACTTTCCTTCATTCCTTTGATTATGCTTCACATTCCTTCCCTTCCAATCCACCCCAGCTCTCCCCTTATCTTGCTATCATCATATATAGCTGGGACAGCAATCAAACAGCTGTGGTGTCCACAGGGCCGGCAACAGAAATTTTGGGGCCCCCTACTGTGAGCCTTTGGGGCCCCCCCCCGTCAGTGTTTGGGGGCCCCCCGTCAGCGTTTGGGGCCCCCCCTCAGCGTTTGGGCCCCCCCCGCCTCCCCCTCCCCCCGCGCAAAGGGCTGGAGCCCCCTCCCCCCCCCGCGCAAAGGGCTGGAGCCCCCTCGCAAATGGCTGGAGCCCCCTCCCCCCCCGCGCAAAGGGCTGGCCCGGCTTTTTCACGTGGGCAGGGGAGTCGCATGCAGCCGGGGAGCGGGAGCGGCGCGCCCGGCCACTCAGCTGAAGCCGCCGGCATGAAGGGTAGCAGGAAGCTACCAGGAAGCGGATCGCGGCGCCGGACACAGCCGCGGAAAGAGCGGCCAGCGTGGATAACCAAGGGTAGAGCTGTACAGGTCTCCCGACTTCAGGGGGCCCCCCCTGAAGTCGGGGGCCCGGTACAGCTCTACCCGTTGTACCACCCTGTCGCCGGCCCTGGGTGTCCATGAACTGTAATGACAAGGGGCAGTACAATCTCTCTGTCACTTGGATGGTCCCCCATCACTTCTGTGCCTGAGTGCCTCACAATCATTAATATCTTTATCCTCACAACACATCTGTAGGTAGGAAATGCTGTTATCCCCAGGCACAGAGAGGCTAAGTGATCTGTTCAAGGTCACACAGGATGTCTGTGGCAGAACAGGGATGAAACTTGGATTCCCCACGGCTCTAACAATAATGATACTTTGCACTTCTATAGCACTTGTTGTCTCAGGATCCCAATGTACATTGCATACCTGAATTAAGTGTCATGGCTCTGGAATGGGGTAGGCAAGTACAGAGGTTAAATGATAGGTCAATAGCAGAGCTAGGAATAGAACCTGAGGTCTTCTGCCTCCCAGTCCGCAGCACTCACTTTTAGACAGCACTCTCTCCCTGTACTCAGTATGGCAGGTTTGGTCTACATTTCTTGTCCCCTAGAGACGAAAAGCGTTCTTTTCATAATGCACTCTAATCTCCCTGAGCCTACAAGCTCCAACTCATTTTCATATCTGGGTCTCCCACTCTTAATTGCAAAGCACTCCTGACTACCACTCTACCTCTGCTCCGGCTAATTACTGCATTGCAGCCTGGTATTATGCATCTACTTTGACATGCTCCCTTTAATTTCCACTTGAAATTGTCTTAATGAATTATTCTAGATTAGATTAAAGTGCGTATCCCCCTCTTACTCATCACTCTCTTTTCCTTCTCCGCTGGCACTGTCACTGAGGATTTTCGCCCTCTTGCCTCTGCTAACCCCTTCATCACATCCAGTTTGTGCTCACCAGAGCCTCCCTGTCTTTTGTCTTGATTACTCAACTTCCTCCTCTCTGGCTTCCCTCTCAAGTAATTTCAATGCAGCTGCTAAAATAGTCTTCCTCATCATTGCCTCCCTCTTTGTGTCCCTTCATCACTGGCTTCCTTTTCTTCACCACATCAGATTCAAACTTTTACATCTCACCTCTGCCCCTCTTGTTTATTCACTCTGGCATCTTATCAAATACATCCAACCTCCCTCACTCTATTGGGTCAAGGAAGTCAGACTCGCTTAATCATTCACTTCTTCCACACGCACTTTCTTCCACACACACTTTCACAATTCCCCTATTCTGCCGCTAGGCCTGGAACGTTTGACCCAAATGTCTGTCAAATCGCTCTCCTGTCCTTCTTCCAGTCCCTCAGCAAGAACACGTCTTGTATGTTGCCTGTGGGAATCTGGCCTCCCTTCTCATTTTTTCCTTTCCTTGTTGCGTCTGTTTGTTATATTGTGTCTTAAATGTGGACTCTAGGCTCTTCAGGGCAAGGACTTCCTCTTCCTATGCATTAGCAAAGAATTTAGTATGATGAGGCTTTGATCCTGATTTTTATCTCTGGGTGATACTATAACATAAATAAGAACTATTTTTAATAATAATTAGTACCAGTGCTTTTCTTTCTCACACTGCAGACTGCACTTACCATTTCACTGGAGTATTTCCCTCCCCTCTTCCTTTCAGACTTTCTCGCTTTTGTGATGCTGGATCAACAGCCTCATAAACGGAAACCCTTTGGTTCATCTACGCAACAGGCTCTGCCGAGGCAGCTACTATGAAAACTTCCTTACACCACCCCATGCAAACCCTGGCCCGGAGGGGCCCCTCTAGATGTGAAAGGGCAGGGTTCATCCTTAATCCCCTCAAACCTTTGAGCCTCTGTTGAGATGGACAACAAGAATGGAATTAGAGCCTGTGGCCACTTATCTGCTGAAAGGGATTCTCTCTTTTTTTGGAGGCAGCGTATATCGAAGTTATAGCACTGGACTGGGAGTCAGGGCACCTGGGTTATGTTCCCAACTCTGCCAGTGATTCAGGGAGAGACCTGGGATGAGTCCCTTAGCCCCTTTGTGCTTTAGTTTCTCCATCTAGAAAGGGCTTTATAAAACTCCGGAGATCTTCAGATTAAAAGGTGCTAGATGATTGCAAAGTATTATTACCATTACTGTTATCCCAAGTAACTCTTTTCTATGTGCAATGACCAATTCTGACGTGAGAGAAATGGGCTCATGAGACAGACAATATCTGTTTTCAGGGGAAAAACTGCACACTGGCTTTTCTAAAGTCAAACAAGGTCCCAAAACTGTAAAATGAAAGGGACAAGTTTCTAAATAAAGCCGAGGGCCTGTGAGATTTTATGTAAAACCAGCTTTTTTGTAGATGGTCTCCAGCATAGATCCTGATTGTGTCATCCACGTGATATATGAACTTAATACATTGATGTTGCAAGCAGAGGTGTTTATCTACATTTTGTAATACAGCTTATCAAAGTATAGAGACAGTATATGGATGCAATCAAGGTATTGGTATGCATCTGATCAAACTTAGATCCTGTTTTATTTTGTGAGATCCTTAGTTATCTAATTTCCCTGCAGCTCAAGCATTCTACATGAAACCTGACATTGACTGTATCCCTCTTCATCCCCTGCCCTATCATAAGAGTAGGTGCTACCTGTACAGTTGGACTCACTTGTAATACTTGTATAGGCAGCAACTAGTTGTAACATATTCTGTGCTACATATGTGTACACTATACAAACACTAATTGCACAGTACTGTGCTTAACCCAGAAGTACAAGTAACGGGTTAAACACAGAGAGTTTTAAAGAGGTTCGGCTATACAATAGAGGATAATTAGGTATCCATAATAAGGCAGCTTAATAGTATAGTAAATGGCATTCCCCCACACAGGGTGTAATTAGTTTCATGTACTTGACACATCCATAGTAGATGTCAGACTGGAAGTTTTTTTTTCAAATCCAGTTTTTAGTTTGAATTGCTTCGTCTGTGCATCTTTCTGTACTTTTGAGGATACAAGACATAGCTATGGGATCAGGTTCACCATGTACAGTTTTAGTTTTCAATTGATTAAATGTTGCTTACCAAAGCACTTGCTCAGATTGGTCTGTTTATCAATGAAGACTTTAGCAGAGATAACGTTCCCAAAGGGCATGAACATCTGCAGAATGTCCTGGTCTCCAAACTCCTGGGGGAGGTGGTAAATAAAGAGGTTTGCCCCTTCTGGACCTTTAGAGACAGGAAAACCACACACACACACACAACACACACACACACAAAAAAAAACAGTATGAAAAGAGCTATTAGAAGAGTTCTATTTCATCTACCTTTTTTTAGTAATTTAGAAGGTGATGGGCAAACACAGTTCAGTTTCAGACTTTCTGAAGGAACAAAAACAAAGCAAATGGACAAAATAGCAGTGGCTCTTTTACAGATTTGTACTTGGTATCTCTATTATAAGAGACGTTGAACTGCAGCCTCCTTCCTAAACTCATGTAAGACTGCTAAACTTGCCCTAAAGTATGGTTATGGTTAAAAGAGCGACTGCACGAAAGTGGCACCTTCTTACGACAACTCTGCTCTCTGTCTCTCTTCAAACTGTCCAGCTATGGAAGAGCGAGTTGAGTTCTACGCTGCCTCACATATCTTCAACCATTTTGTCAGCTAAACCAGAGACATTATTAGTGTAAGAGATAGAGCCCAGCTCAGTTCTTAAGATCCTGGTTTAAGTCTGCAGGGCAGGCAATTGGGGGGCAGAGGTGAAGTAAAACAAACCTTCCTTTGACTTACAAACTGAGCTGGCTGATTTTCTTTGCAAATAACTGAGGGACCCCCCCCCCCCCAAAAGAAAAAGAATAAGAAAAGGAATGCTCATAATAAAATGTGTAGTCCACTTTCACAATACAAGTGTTGTTTTAACTACAAAGAATCTCGTTGGATCTCTGTCAAAAGGGATGGTCAAGATTTTAAACTGATTTTTTTCCCCTGAACAACAAAAATGATTTTTCCTTGAAACAGAAGCGTTTTGGAATTTTTTTTTTGAGTACTGCGAAATTTCAAATGAAAATATCCATTTCATTCTTAACTGGATTTTTTTTTAAACTGAGTTTTGTTATGGTTTTTGAAAGCCTGTCCATAGAAATAAAATTGGGTTTTTTTCACTGAGCTCTAGTCAGAAGCTTTTCACCAGCAACTCTGCCTCCCTATTACCATAATAATCTAGAAATAAAAAGAAGAGACTAAAGAAAGACTTTCCAGTGTGAAACTGGACATGTGACCTTCCCAGTCATAATGCATCACTGGGATTCTAAGATGCCACACAATTCTGGTGCAGACAGGTTCTGGGGTAGACTAAATGGATATTCTCTGGCTTGAGTGGAGTCTAGATGTGTCTCAGATGTGCTGGCTTGAATACTGTCTAGGGGAGGAGAGGAAAGTGCAGGCCAGACACTTAGGGAGTACCTTCTGCAGCAGATTGATGGTGCCGCACTGGTGTTCACAATAGAGGAACCAGACTGCCTGCCCTCTCACAGCCTGAGGGAAGGGGCTGCAGTATTTGCCCTAGACAGGGGGAGCATGGTTTGGAAGAAAACAAAAAACCCAACAACAAAACAACAGGGTGAAAAAAATAATTTTATAAAATGAAATGAAAAAAAAACCAAAACACCTGGCAATATGGAAGAGAAGTCAAATGAAGTTTTTTCTTATGAAAAAAAAAGTGCTCTGAACAAAATGAACTTTCTTAATCGCTGGACAAAACTGGTTTAACATAGACTGATAGCAGTATGCATAAAACAATTCCCCCAGTTCATTTAATGTTTAATGCAATATTTTCCTCCGGTAGTTGGTTATCCTCCTTTAAATATTCCAGACTCCTAGCCATTCCATCGGAAATCATATGTTGAAACACAAACACAGCCAGCAGAATTTAATAACGAAACGTGCTCACCTTAACAGTCCCCCACTGGAAAAGATAGCAAGATGACAAAGGCCTTTACTTTATAAGGGACACTAGCACATGGGAATGATAAAACTTACTATCTATACAAATGCTTTGGTGAACTTAAAAACAATAAACTATTTGCCACCCAATCACAACAGAGAAACAGCTTCTGTTTGTGGTTTTATCCAATCTAAATGAAATGCAAATTAAAAACAAAACACAATCAAAGCCAGGGAGCCAAAACAGTGAGAAAAAATAAATGAATTAAAAAAATTTATTTCAACTTCAATAATCTAAATTGTTAATAGTAAAAATAGAAAGAAAATTATAAAATACGTATTTATTGTAACTTGACAGTGTCCCTATTAAATCCCTAGCTTTGGGGGTTTCAACATTGTCTGCCTAAGAGACACTATGACGATTCAAGAGACTATTGTAAAAGAAGATAAAAAACATCTTTTGATGCCATTCACTAGCCCTTGTTCCAGAATATCTCTGGCAAGAACAGTAACTACAATGAAGACTCTCTTAGAAGGCATATCTATTGTCTATCTTCCAAAATTACCTAAAAGTTAAGGGCGGGGGGAGCCGGGAATTAAAAACAAAACCCCAAGAAGGCTGCAGGGGGAGAGAAGACAGAGAAGCTATCCTTATTTCATGAACCATTTTGTGATTAGTATTAATTTATTCTTAGTGTTAACTTCCTGGGGTTTATTTTGTTCTGTTGGCACAGAAAGAGGGGCAATCCATCACTTACTTGCTTTCCCTCAAGACCCACAATTAAACAAAGAACCACTCGATGTAACAACAGATCTTGTCATTAACCTGAAAACTAAAACCTAATAGCAGCTAGATGATCATAGCATACATAGAAACAACAAGGAGGAGAGGAAAGGGGAGAGTTACCCCCAGAATACTTCTTCCCTCACCCACCTCCCAACATCAATCAAATATTATATATGTGTATGTGTGTATTTTTTTTATTAGGGAATATATATATATAAATGCTTTTAGGATGCTTTTCATTAGCAGTGTGTTTTGTGAGCAGCAGCCAATGAGTACTTTTACAACAAACAATGGACAGCAAAATACACCTTGAAGGATAGATGGCAAAAATTAAATTAAAGGATAAAACAAAAACAACACTGAACAGGAAAGAAGAAAAGGTTAAAAATCAGCAGTTAGGCTCATCACGTTTCTCCAGAAAGCATCTCTGAAGAAATAAGCCAAACCCAGCCAATGAAGAAAGGCTGAATTTGGCTTATATTGTAAAATTTGATACTGTGTGCTTGAGATGTGTGCTTTGCGGCCCTAGCAGGTGCTGCTTACCTTCTTTCTGGCTGCCGGCAGCACTTTGTTGCTGTAACAAACTCTGACTGTACAATGTTGGCAGTGCTGCTGCAGCATACTGCTGTATTCCTGAGTAGGCCTGGGTGAGGGCGTCCATTGTGCCTGCTGTACCGTTCGTCAAGCCTGTTGCGCCAAGTCCTCCGTTCAGGGCCGCCATACCTGAGAGCATTTGAGCAACTTTACAAAAAACCCAACAATAGAGAAAAGAAATTGCACTTGTTCATTAGTGCTTTCCAAAAGTAGTTGGCATTATATGACACCGACAATGACGGCAGTGCATGCAAGCCAGCACTTCACCAAATGGAACTGAGAACAACAAAACACAATTTCTGTAAAGATCACTTCAGCACAATGAGTTGACGACCAAATCTATTCACATGCAATCTGCTACTGGCAAGTACTGTAACACTGTGCTTCTGAAATCCTGTTCTTCCACGTGCCCCAAGACACACACGTTTGGCTACATGATCTTGAGGCTATCCAGACGGTCAGAAGGAATCCACTTGATCAAGGGTGGATCCTTGTGGGATTGTTGATGGAACACAGTTCACTGGGACACAGTTCAAATCCAGACTGAGTCATTAGTGACTGGAAATTACTACCATATGAATGAAGCTTGCCAATTAATTTTACGTAGGCCACCAATCTCAGTTACTCACATTCCAAAACAACCACCACTACAACTGGCACCCTTATGTGCATTGCAGAACATGGGCAAGATAACTGAATGGGCTCGGAGGCATGACTATCCTCTCGCTCCTGGTATCTCCTGATCAGGGTTGGGACACACTAGTGGTGTGGTCTGCACCCTGATAAATAGCATATTAACTGAACTAAAGCCCGAGAACACATTCAGGGCAAGGACTCTAAGCTATGGATAAATGGCACACCCAATCCATTTGTATGACACTGTCTGCAATGAGACTTTTTTATTTATATTAATTGATGATTGACAGCAAAAACGTCTTGTGGTGCAGCCTTCTATGCCGCTTATTTTTCCTATTACGGTTGTTAAATGAGTCATACATATCTTAAAGTACTACAGTGAAAAGTTTTAATGTTAATTTTTACAGCAATTCATGGAATAAAAGTGAATTTTCTCCTTAAGTTTAGCTATGGGCTGGCCCTGCAGTATTGGAAAGGGCAGCAGATTGGAACAAATTTAGAGAAGAGCAATAAAATAATTAAAAGAACTAAGGGCTTGATTTTCAGAAGAGCTGATGAGCCATACCTCCAACCAAAAGCAATGGGACTTAGCAACATTGAAAATCAGGCCAGATTTTCAAAAGTGACTAGTGAACCTGAATTTTGGGGTGCCTAACTTGAGGGAATTTCAATGTGGCCTGACTTTCAGAGACTGTTCAGTACCTGCCCTCTGAAAATCATACCCCCTCTTTAAGGTGTCTCCAGTTGGGCATCTAAAAATGAAAACCTCCAAAATCACTAGTTACTGTTGAAAATTTGGGCTATGATGCGTAGATAGTGCTTTGGCAAAAGACTGATTAAGATGGGGACAGAAGACATGATACCAAAGGTGGAAACCCAAAGCAAGGGAGAGAGGAATTATTTGGGGTGGTAATAAGGGGGCACGCCCGCTGGAGAAAGGAAGTTAAGCTGAGCACAATTTATGGCAACTATCTTGAAAACAAATTAACCATTACATCTATTAGACTGTGCAAGTCGTCTCCAAGGGAAGTGGCAGAAACCCAATCACATGAGTAATTGAAAGATGGACTGGCACTAGAAAGCTTACTTCGGGGAGCAATCCTACATTGACAGAGAAGGATGAAGAGGATGACCGAATAGCTCTTCTTTTCCATCTCAAATGTAGATGATCCTAACACAGTGTATTCTATGAGCATCTGATAACCACAGCCATTGTTCGAGTGGCACCTTTTTGTTTTTCACTAGGGTCTATGCCAATTAGGAGGATTATACTGTATAAATTATACCCTTTGATATTAGTATAATTTGTGTAACATTAACACCGGGCAGAGATGTGATATTCCACCGTTTCTGCTTAATAAAATGTCTTGCACTTGGAAGTTCTAGAACTGGGAGGAAAGGACATTGACATGGTTGATGCCAATCTACCACATCACAACAATGAAAGAGCCAAGTCTGGTTTGGAACACAAACTAGCCAGATTTCTTTTGGGTAAGTGGTGCTGAATAAGTGTAAGAGAAGCCTCATAATCAATAATGAGACACCAATATACCTCTATTAAATGTTTTCCATCCAAGAGGAAGAGCTTTTGAAAATAAGGATTCAGCTCAGCAATTGTGATAAAATAAAGGGTTCGTGTGGCAGGGTGCTGGCTGAGAAGCCCTTAATCAGCTCCTGCCACTCCAGCCCCAATCAAGCCTGTTGTAGGCAAAGTAGCTGTGAAGCCTGTATATAGCTGGGAACTAGTGGTGGGAAACTTTTTGAGAAGAAAGAGCACAGGGGTTGCATCAGACTGAAGTATCTTCACTGAAGAGGGAGGGCTAGGGGCCGAATACCTACGGGTGTAGCGTGAACCCCATTACAGTTTGATATTTAAGTCGAACTGCGACCCTACCAAGAGATCTGAATATTGTTTCTGCCAATGCTTGTGCGTGTGTGTGTGTTTGTTTTTGCAACATTGGTTGAATTAAATGACCCCGATAAATCACTTCTTGTCTCTGGCGCTTTTTGTACAGTGTTGAAATAACTTGGTGATAGGGAAACTATTAAGATAAAAAGTTATCTTCTATGAGTCATCAACCCATTAGCAAAACATTTTCTGTGTTACCAGACTCTGTTCTTGGCAACAACTCTTCACGTGAACCTATAGCTCCTACCATGAGGCTATTTCAGATCATAAAACGTAAAGCACTGTTTGACAGCACTGCTCCTGGGAAGGACACGACCACCATCGCTACAGTAGACATGGCTAAATTTATTTCAACCTTGAGCAAAACAGATCTGTAGAAAGGCCTCAGATCCTTGATATTATTTACTCTGCTCTTCCATTGTGTTTATGAAATATACGGGGGCCTAATACCACTGGCCTGTGTTAAGCAGAGTGTGGAGGGGCAGGGTGTAAATGTCTCCACGTAGCTCTACCAATGCACCTCCCCTTGTTCTGCACTCTATAAAATAATTATTCTATCCCTGGGTTTCTAATGAGCTGCTTTTATCTGTCTTAAATTGTCCAAAGTGATGAATAAAAATAATAGATGATAATACTTAGCAGTTCCACTGCCCTCGTCAAAGAATCTCAGAGAGCTTTACAAACATTACTAAGTTAAAGTTTCTCTCTGTACCGGTGAGGTAGATCGGTGCCGTTTCCCCTGTTTTACAGATGAAGAAACAGATGGAAAGGATAAACGACTTTCCCTGGGATCACATGAAATGTCTGTGTCAGAGCCAGCAATAGTATTCAGATCTCCTGATTCACATTCTTAATCATAAGACCATCTTTACTCCCTCCTTGTATTAATGATTTCATTATTACACATCCGATTTCTTTTCATTAGTAACTTTATTTGAATTTACTTCTCCAGAGGCCACAGTCTAACACATTATCCCACTGTGCCGCCCAGTCTCCAGGAACTGGCTTTTTAGTTAGCCAAAGATTTTTGGGTCTTTCTAGTTTCTGAATCTTCCTGTTCCCAGAAGAGACACTTAATTGAAAGAAAGTCACTTAGGGATAGGTTGCGGCTGGCTGCACTTCCTAGTCCTTTCTAAAAGATTGCCTCTTACCATTCACCACTTCAGATCCCACCTCTCAGGCCTGTTTCTTTTCAGCTACTAGAATCTCAACCATTTGTGTAAACAAATGATCAAACCTGCAGCTATCTTCAGTGCTCTTTTCTAACTCATTCATGGCTCGTACCTAGCTCCATTTGTGCTTTAGAAGGCTATCATTAATTCCACAACTATGTGTCACTGGGTTCCAGCTTTTATGGGCAATTATACCATTTCACACGACTGAGAGCTTGGTTTTAATCGGCCAGTGATTCTATATCCCATTCAGCTGTTCATGGTCCAGCCCTGGCATGGGACACAGAGGGTTCCAGACCAGATTTTCATGACTACATGCTCCATGACAGGTTAAAGTGCAAACAACTGAATGGGAGATGGTTAGTGGTAGCATACCTGGGCCCAGAAGAAGCACATTGTCAATACAGATAAGGATGCCTCTAGTTACAGTCTCAAAAGGGTTAACTACCATTATTGCCACCAGTACCAGAGGCTGATAATCAGTGTCATAGTATTTCTCAAGGGAGAAAGCGGTGTCACTCACATCACAGGCTATGAGAAAGCAGTGCCCTCTTAATCTCACTGCAAAACATTTATTTCACACACACACACACACACACACACACTCTCACTCTCCATGTGCAAACACTCTGCATGCCATCTGCGGAAACATTCACAAGTAACTAGATTTTGAAGCAAATCCGCCCTGGTATAAATCCATGGGAATCAAATTTGGTCCTTGGCTGTGTACTCAACAATAATACTTCAGATGTCTCATACAAATGGGGTTTGCAGTCAGATCATTTGAAAATACCTGTCAGGAAAATCCAAAGTCATCTTCCATAATCTAGCAAGAATTGTGAAATGGGTGATGGTATGATTCCCACATGCTGTAAAGAGGTGAAACCACACAGGTGGCTTATTCTGGATCAGTCTTGGTGAAGGGATGTTATCTGTCCAAGTGTGCCAGTGTGCTTAGGTTCTTGGTATTTGTGGAAATAGGTGGCATGCCACACTCCACCCTTAATCTTATATGCCCCACATAACATACATTTAGTATTTACCAGGGATAAGAATATTACTATTAACACACCTTTTTACCTCCCACCTGGTTCTTGCCTACTTTTCTATACCTGCCTCTGGACACTTCCACTGCTTGCATCCGACGAAGTGGGTATTAGCCCACGAAAGCTCATGCTTCAAAACTTTATAGTTAGTCTTTAAGGTGCCACAGGACTTTGTTACCTCTGCTATTCCAGACTAACATGGCTACCTCTCTGATTATTAGCACACAGTGATTCCTTAGACATTGTTAATACCATTAATGAGACCAGATCTTTCATCAGTGCCATTTTCAGGGGCTCGGTTTGATAGAAACAAAAAGCATATGTGGCTTCAAAATCTGACAAGGGGCATTTCTGGATTTGCTTACTTTTGCTAAACGGTCTTTGAACCGTATTTACTTTGAAGGTTTTTTTGTTTGGTTTTCTCATATTTTTGTCCTTGCCAGAAGCAAGACCTGTTCTACACAAGGCCCCATGCAAACGCTCACCACAATTTCACAGACATCAATTAACCCTCTCCATCCCCACTTCCCGTCAATGACAACCAGGGCTCACGTAACAAAATGACAGGATGAGCAGCTAGATAACAGTGACAAAAAGGACATCATGCAGAGCATCAGAGTGAGCAAGTGATACTGAGGAGGACATCCATTCCTGTGGGTACATTATGATAGCTAATGAACTAGAGACTGGTGGTGACCAAATAGATTCCTTGCATTGTAGAGTAGATGCAAGGAACAGCAGCAGCTAAAAAAAGCTAGGCCGGAGGGGGAAGATGCAGCCAGATGAATCTCCCCCAATGAAAGCAAACGTGAAGTAATTGTAACAGAAACAGAGCAGAAGGGATCATTGTTCTACAGTAGAAGCTTGTGATTGGCTACTGTGGTTGATAATGAGGATGAAGGTTCTGATTAACGACTGACATCTTCCTTTTAGCTGGAAATGCCAGTGCGTGTTTTACATCACATGGGAAAAATTTACATGCTCTGGTACTACAGATGACTGAGCCATCCTCACATACTTGCAAATTAAAAACCAAGAAATTGGTTTTAATTTTTAAGCAAATATGCAGCTCCCAGGTCAAAGGAGGTGTCCTAGTCTGTCTCTATAACTAATAGAAAAGTTGCAGAAAATGGGTGTTTCTTAATAACCTAAATTTCTGAATTATATCTTGTGCTGAGGAGCTGTATCTGTTTTCAGAGGTTTATGTTTTTGGTTTCTAAAATCAAAAGGAGCCTTTCATATAATCAAAACCAATCTCCAGAATCAGGTGACCGGACGTCCTGTTCTTAAAGGGACAGTCCTGGTTTGGGGGACTTTTTCTTATATAGGCGTCTATTACCCCACACTCCCTGTCCAATTTTTTCACAATTGCTATCTGGTAACCCTATCCAGAATCCATTCTGATTATCTAGCACAGGTCCTAAAATTCCACAAGTCCTGCAATAAAAGGAATATTTCCCCCCCCCCCTCCAGGAACTCGACAGAATCCACTTTGGAGGGCAAGATTAATGAAACCTTAAGACTTCGGCAGTGGACATATGTAGGGCCCCACCAAATTCACAATCCATTTGGATCAATTTCATGGTGAGAGGATTTTAAATACAGTAATGTTCATGATTTCAGATATTTTAATCTGAAACGTCACGGTGTTGTAACTGTACGGGTCCTGACTCAAAAATAAGTTGTGTGTGTGAGAGTGTGTGTGTGTGTATGAGTGTGTGTGTGTGGGGCATGCAAAGTTATGAGGGGAGGGGTTGCGGTACTGCTAACCGTACTACTCTGCTGCTGCAGGCAGCAGCGCTGCCTTCAGAGCTGGGTGCCTGGCCAACAACTGGCGCTCTCTGGCCATCCAGCTCTAAAGGCAGTGCAGAATTAAGGGTGGCAATACCATGACCCCCCTAAAATAACCTTGCGACCCCTCTGCAACTCCCTTTTGGGTCAAGACCTCAATTTGAGAAACACTGGTCTCCCCGTGTGAAATCTGTGTAGTATAGGGTAAAACCACTCACAAGATTAGATTTCACTGGGGGGTGTGGGGGAAGGAGCAGATTTCATGGTCTGTGATGTGGATTTGGTAGGGCCCTATATATATGTATGCCAAGAATAGAAGTTGATCCACTTTACCAGCTGTTTTGCATATTTGTTAAAAGTAACAATCTGTTTATAATTGATAGTTTCCCTACAGTGATTACTGGGGAAGGCTGTCCACCACAGCAATAAATACTCACTGTTTACGGTACCTGCTAGTGCATTAATATTATTCAGTCCGACAGTGGCTCCAGCCAATCCTTGGAGAGTACCCAGAGAAGTCAAAGAATTCATGGCCGCACCAGCCGTGGTATTAGCAGTTGATGCAGCCACTAAAAGGGAAGAACGTAGGGCAATATTAATTAAAGTAAACAGAACTTGCAATTTATCAGTCACAAAACATCATGCACCAATTCTAATCTTAATAACTGGACTCCTTGCAAAAATGTAAGAAAACAGAGCAACTTTCTCAATAAGTTCCTGTATTGGTTGCTGTTGGAAAGCACTGCTGAATTTTTTTTAGCGGTGTGGATTTGATAGTGAAATTGAAGTAATTTGGCTTTCTTTGCAGAAACACCATATTTGTGAACAGTTAAAAAACCTCTTTCGCATTCTTAAAAATGTATCAGTAAAGCACTAAGGGCTGATCAGCCATCTAGACTGCTAGAGCGGCTGCCCCTTCTAAACATGGCAGTTAAGGAACCATTTGTTACTCACAGGGCTTGGTACTGATATCTGATAAGATTTGGTCTCATAAACAGTCTCTGTTCTGGGCTCAAGCAAAACCTGAATTGTTCTGTCCTAAGTGAGATATCATCATGGCATTGTATCTTTAGGGCACCATATCAATGGAATATAAACCACTGAAATATATATATATATTTAAAAATAACTAACAAAATACCAAATACAATTAATTTTTCTGTCGGCTTCCACTGTAGTATCTAGATAGGTACTTCTGTGGGCCCCATTAGCAACGTATCCAAGCACTCTACAAAAATGAAATGTATTTATCCTCTTTGAGGAAGGGAAGTATTATCATTGCCATTTCACAGAAAGGGAACTGAGGCACAGGGAGATTAAGGAACATGTTCAAGGCTACATATGGAATCTGTGGCAGACATAGGATTTATAACCATATCTCATTAGTCCCAGTATAGTGCATCTGTCGCAAGACCATCTTTCCTCTCTAGCACCGTTATCTGAAATGACAACATCTTAAAGTGAACATTCTAGTTGTGCTGTGATGAAATGGGCACAAATGCTTTCTGTCTGTAATTCTCTTAATCCTTTCTGGGGCCGTCTCCTCCATCAGAGGCACCCAGTTGGGCAGTGAACACCCAAGAAGTTAACGTTTCTATGCTGATGGGATGCAACAAAGAAAGAATGGAAGGCAATTTTAGCAAAGACAACAAGGAGTAGGCCTTAGAGTCCAAAGTACAAGTAATTCCTCCCCACTTTAGACAAAGTTACATCTATCTACCTACCTCCTCACAACTCCAAACATCCTTAAACCTCCTTTCACCCTGCCCTAAAGGTCAACAAATTCAAGCAGGAGGGGCTGGGCAGAGTTAACAAGCCTTCTGGCCTTTGCAATGCAGACACAGTTCGCTTGAGAGCCCTCACTGATCTTAAACTCTGCTGTCAGTGTGGGTGTAGGGGAGGAGACCAGCGATTTCTCAGTCAGCCAGGATCCAAGGCAGGTAAAGATGTGTAGGCTGAAGTCTAATTGTATCCAGAAGTAAATAAAGAGTCTCTACAGGGGCCAAATGAGTGGTGTAATAAGCTCCCTGTGACTATTGCTATCCGGTGGGCAGCTCTATGTTACATCACAATTCGTTTTATGAAGAGCAAAACTAGCGATGAACCCCAAATCATAAAATTTAAGATTCAAACTCTTCTTGTGTGAGAGATTAATGAGCAGATGGGTTGCTAACACACCCTTGTGAGTGAGGAAGGCGGGCCAAATCCTTCTCTTCCGTAAAGTCCCAGGACCTCATTCTGGTGACTGGTGTCAGATCCACACAACTCAAATGCATAGTCAGTGACTGACCAAAATCTAGGGCTAAATGTAACTGTTCTTGGGTTCAAGTTTCGGTATTCTATCAGTCAACACTGAGCAGGCTCCTCAGATTTTCTCAGATTTTGGAGCTCACATTATTCTAGTTCGGGGTGGGCAAACGCCTCCTAACCAGCCCCTGAGCTCTGGCTGGAGAGTCTGCTCCAGCCCTTCCCCCAATTCCTCTCCCCCACAGCCTGTTTGGAGGGAGCGGGGGGGGGGGGGCAGAAGTGGGGCTGCATGCACCGACGGATCAGCGTGGCAGCGTTTCTGGCAGAAGGTAAGGGGGCCAGGGCTGGGGCTGGGGGTTGGATAACGGGCAGAGGGTCTCAGGGGGCGTCAAGGAATGGGGAACAGGGGTGTTGGATAGGGCGCGGGAGTCCCAGGGGGCCTGTCAGGGGGTGGGGGTGGGGCAGAAAGGGGACAGGGAGTTTGGATAGGGGTTGGGGTCCTGGGGAATGATTAGGGGGTGGGGCAGTCTCTGGAGAGGGCAGTCAGTGGACAAGGAGCAGGGGGAGGTTGGATGGGTCGGAGGTTGTGATGGGGGCAGTCAGAGGGCGGGAAGTGTGTGTGGGGGGGATCAGATGGGGGTGGGGCCAGGTTGTTTGGGGAGGCCCTACCCGGCCCTCTACACAATTCTGAAGAACCCCCATGTGGCCCTCGGGCCAAAATGTTTGCCCACCCGTGTTCTAGTTTAACTGAATGTTCAGGTGACTCAGAACTATTATAAAACGCTATTGAGCACTGAAGCAGCCCAGAAATCAGTGGTCTCAGGCTGCAATTATTTTTACTGCTTGGCAATGATCTGCACTACAAGCCTGGTGGGAGGAATTAGCCATTAGACATGTCAGATGCCTTGTAGGTCTTTCCTGTGTTGTTGACTGCTACTTTGAGGGGCGCAGGATTAAAGATTTTACATGCACACAATATAATTTGAACATGGAGTAAAGCGAGGGAAGGAAGACAGTCCAGTGGTCTGGGCCCAAGCTTGGGACCTGAGAAACCGACTCAATTTTCTGCTCTGCCCAGACTTCCTGTATGAGCTTGGGGCAACTCAGTGTCTGTGTCCCAGCTCCCCAGCTATAAAATGGAGGTTACAGTACTTGTGGACTTCAAAAGAGCATTGTGGGGCTACATATACTAAAGATTGTGAGATACTATGGCAACAAGGTTCCCATAAGTACCATAGGTAGGTAAATAGCTGAAAAAATTTCCACAACATGCTCGACACCGCCAGTAAATGAAACATGGTATTACTTACAGAGCACAAACATGTAATAAAGGAAAAGTTTATGTACAGAAGCCTGTTATCTAAACTCTGATGTCTCCTACCTGTGGTGTACACTGAAATCGGTCTCAAGCTAAGGATTACAGCTTATCCTGTCTCTTCCCTCTTTTCCTTCAGTTGAAATGACCTTGCTTTAGAAATGTAACGTATGATGAATACAAAGAAAAAAATATATCACACAGTTTGTGGTAAAGTTAGAATACTGTGCCATTCCTTTGGGAAACCAGCAAGACTCTCTAGCATCAACCAAGCTCCTGCATTCAGCCTTTGCTCTTACTAAGGGCGAAGGGAGTATAACTCAGTGCCGTCATTGCATTATTTTATATTTATTGCTTTTAGTTGTCCAGGTGACAAAAAACTACTGGATACCTACTGAATTTATAAATTGCTTTCTTCTGTCACCAAATAATAATACAAAAAAGTTCGGACCGTTGCGGCTCTGAACTGAATTGCCTCACGGTAGTGCTGTATAAGCAGTAGGTAGCAGTCTCCAGATTCTGAGAAAGCTCGATGTACTGACCTATAGCACTGTGAGGAAGGTTTTTTTATTATGCTGCCTTTCTACCAATGTTTAGTCTAATTGTTAGAAAAATCGAAATAGACAGAAAGTGCTTAGTCTTCTGGAGCTATACCTTATGGAGTCTTGTATCCATAGCAGTAAATGGATTATTCTTCGCTTTGGACTGGGAATTTTATCCCTGCCTCCTTTAAAAACTAAACACATTTGAGCCTCAATGAGCTACATGGGCAGCATCAAGGAAGTTAGCTAGCTTCGCAAAGACAGATAAAAGGAACAAAGAAACAGCTTGTGTTCTAGCCAGGTGAGTAGTGGGCGATTGTGAACTAATGGTAGGAGAATAGGGCTGCCCTCAGACTATGTCTGAATTTTTTCACATTTTTTAAAGGGATGAATACATTTTATAACCATTTGTAACATGACAGACAAGATTCTGTTTGCTTAGAGGCATTTCTACGGCACTCACCGCTATAATATCAGTCACTGGAGAGACTGGATACCTCTTTCTGGAAGGCATGCACTAGCTCAGTGTTTCTCAATCTTTACCAGGGACTGGCTTGCTGTCTTCCTAAACTGTGCCATGGAGATCTCAGAGACCTGCGATGGACCAATGATCAGTTGTTGAGAAACACTACACTAGCTCCTCCAGACGTTATTGGGATCATTGTAGGAGTTACTGGGTGAAGTTCTACGTCTTGGTTTAGAGGCTGGATTACATTAGCATAATGGTGACTTCTGATCTTAAAAATGATGAACCTATGAAAAACTATCTGAGCGACAAGCTGAAAGAGCCAGTTCCACTTTTAAGACTAAGTGTTGTACTTGAATCCTGGGTCAATTTTTCCCCAATTCCCAATGCTGCACTCTGTTCCAGCTGTCTACTGCCCTCTCCCCCAGACAGGTCTGCATTGCTCCTCTATAGAGGGTTTATAGATCACCTTTGGAATGAAAGATTCTATATGTGACAGATAAGATGGTCAAGATGATTGTTCTCCCATCACGGCCTCTGCTCTTTAGTTCATCCTGTCCCCCCTGCACTTCAAGCCGGAAACCAGTATCTCATGAAACCACCTGCTCTCCCTCCTATTACCTCTCGTTCCCTCCCCCATTCTTTTCAATGGATACCCATGCCAATGAATAAAATCAAAGTTAATCATTAAAGTGCGAACCAGGATGGTGGCATGTTATATCCAGCCTAGATATGGGGGGAGGGAGCAATCCAGACTAGTGGGGGCTTGTGTCACCATCTGCCATAATATTATTGACCAGTGATTTATTAGTTTTCAAATGACATTGCACAAGGCATATTTTGTACCAAGAGTATTATTACAATGGAGTGTAGGGTGTGAATATAGGGGTGCATTCAGTTACAGGGCATGTCACCAAAAGGAGTAACCTCATGACCGGATTGTCCCGTCCTTACCTGCTGCTTTACCATGACATATCGAATTTAAGGCTTGGATTCTGTTCCCTTTGAAATCAGTGGGAGATTTGCCATCAACTTCAGTGGGAATAGGATATGGACCTCCTGCTCTTTGGGTCAGGGGCCAGGTCTATCTTTGAAGTCAAGGCACCAGTCACACCTATAGCGGTGTTCAAATAATAATTATGATTTCACAGAAGGCCAGAAGGAACCATTACA
This sequence comes from Sternotherus odoratus, assembly GCA_032164245.1. NCBI lineage: Eukaryota > Metazoa > Chordata > Testudines > Kinosternidae > Sternotherus > Sternotherus odoratus. The sequence goes on along the minus strand of JAVMKO010000001.1, from coordinate 12,039,140 downwards.
TTGATCTAATCTGCCCTTCTGTGTTAACACAGGCCACAAGCCCAGCAACTGGTATAACTGTACCTCTTAGGGCTAGGGTTTTTGAAGGAGCCTAAAAAAATAAAGTTTCAATGGAATCTGGGCACCTATCTCCCTTAAGATCCTTTGGAAATGCCAGTCTAGCAAGACATCAAATCCTGATGTAAGGCCCTTGGACTATATTCTGAGGCCACGTCTACCCACCGGATCGGTGGGTAGCAATCTATCAATTGGGGATCGATTTGTCACGTCTAGTGTAGACGTGATAAAACGATGCCTGAGCGCTCTCCCCATCGACTCTGGAACTCCACCGTCACGAGCGGCGGAATCAGAATCGACGGGGAAGCGGCAGTGTCTGACTCGCCGCCGTGAGGATGCCCAGGTAAGCTGACCTAGGATACGTCGACTTCAGCTACACTATTCATGTGGCTGAAGTTGGGTATCTTAGGTCGACCCCCACCCCCCAGTGTAGATCTGGCCTCAGATACTGTAAACTGGTGAAGCTTGGCCAAGGTCATTGGAGCGATCACAATATATGTAAGGCTGTCGCTCAGAGCTCAGGGATGGTGAGGTTTGTAGCTATGCAAGTGAAGTCAGTGATATGTGCAATATTGCTTACAGCCTGTTCTGCATTGTCTGAGCACTGCACAATCAGTGAGTCCTTTGGGCAAAGGGAGTATAGTGATATGGAGCACAGAAAGAATGACAGTGCTGCCTAAAATATATTGGGTAATCTCGCAGTGAAGTTACTGGACTTGAAGTCAAAAGATCTAGTGTCATTTCCCAGCTCTGACACAGATGTTCCATGTGACCCTGGGCAAGTCACCTAAACCATCTCAGTTTCCCCATCTGTAAAATGGGGATACTAATATTTCCTTTCTCCTACTTTTTGTCCAGCGTGTCTCCTTAGTGTGTACTATCTTTGGGTTAGGGCCTATTTCCTCCTGTGTGTATTTTGTCATAGAGCCTAGAACAATGAGACCATGATCTTGGCAAGGCCTTTAGGAGTGACTATAACACAAGTGATAAAATTAGAACCATATTCCTGAGTCTGACACAGATTCATTTGGCATGTTCTTGTGCAACTCACAACCTCTTGTGCCCCAAGTTCCCCATCTATAAACTGGCTCCTGTTATCCCCCACAAAGAGCTGCTGCGAGAATCCGTTAATGCTCGTAAAGCACTTTGCAATGAACTAAAGTGCCGTATAAATGCTAATTATTATCACCATTGTTCTGGATAAAAGGACCCGTTAGATCACGCAGCCCACAACAGTGCATGGGCAGGAAGACCGGCTAGATGATCTAATAGGCCTTTTCCATCTTCACTCTCTGTGATAAATGCCAGCTTATAATTGTCTCCAATGACTTCTTAGTGAAGGCACCTCCCACGGAAAAGTGGGGCCCTTGGAGGCTGCATACCATATGCTTAAAGGTTGTCACTGACGTTCCACTTTTTCTTGGGCAACGTTTTGGGTTTCAAAAGACTGGAGCAGATGTCTGATAACAGGACCACAAAAATAACACGATGTCTGCCTGGCCTAAGGCATAAAAACCCAACAGTAATATTCCAAATGGTGGTTTCTATGATTTTTAAGTGGGATTTATTTCTTTTTAACAGTACTGTGTTTGTTTTAGGTAACCCTATTTACTACCCCCTCTCTGCAGCCTCGGTTTAAAAGGAAGGCACATGTGTGTTCTTGTTGTAAGTGTCAGAGCCTGCAAGCAACGGAAGGGCAGAATTCTCTCCAAGCCACGGTGGGGGCCTCCTAGGTGCATGGAGGATCTCGGTATAGCACATTCTCCATTAGTTCTGTGTATCTGAGGAGAGCAAAATACAGGGGTCAAGATCCATCGGGCCAGATCCTGCTTTGTCCCAAGGCTGCTTTGTGATGCTCCAGTGTTTCAAAGCAGCCACAATTCTGGTTTAGTCAGCTATTTAAGGATTCTTCCTACCCAAGGGATATACTAGCTCCTGCTCCACCCTCATCCCAGAATGGGGGCATGACCTGGGACATGGATTGACCATCTCTGGTGCCGGTGATCTCCGATGGCTTGCAGTGATGGCCAGCTTGTATCCTACCCCACTGTACAATTCTGAAAGCAGCGTTTTGCTGCAAGAGATCCATCCAGACCTTGGACAAATCACTTCACCAAGCTGTGTCTCTGTTTCCATTCCTACCCTCTGTTTGGTTTGTCTGTTTAGTGTGTCAGGTCAGCTGGGCATGTCTTCACTGCAGTGTTGGCTTGAGTTATCTACGCTAACCCGTCTCAAGACAGCCTGACTGGAGTCAGAGATGCCAACCTGCAAAAATAACACATGAGCAGCACAGAGCGATTGGTTTAGCTGCACAGAGTGTCTGAGTCCCCACTGCATTATTAGCTCAAGTATCAGCAGCACCTGAGTTTCAACCCACCCTCCCTAAAGAGATAGCTTGAGTTTAAAGCTTTGCTTAACTTGAGGCTAGAGAGTTGTTGTGTATGCAGAGGAGTTGGGTTAGGGGCAACACTGGAGTTATAAACCTTGAGCTAACAATGCAGTGAAGACAAGCACTCTGTATTGGTACAGCACCTTGCACAATGGGGTCTTGAGCTCGGCTAGGGCCCCTAGGTGCTACTTTAGTGAAAAGAAATAAGAATACCACCAAAGGATGTATGTGTCATTTTTATAATAAAGTATCTAATGGCTCCCCAGTTAGTGATAAAGAAGGAAGAGAAGATGCGCAGTGTGGTGGACGAAAGGACCAAAAGTTCTTTAAAAATAAGAAGGCTAATTCCAGGGAATGGAATTTACAAATTCACCCAGAAAGTCCTTTGAGTGAAAAATATTCCTTATTCCCTCCGTTGATATTGGAGGGAGGACAAAGCTCACAGAGAGATTAGCTTTAAGGATAATCAAGTTAAGGCAGAGTTCTCCATTGTCATTTTATTCTTTAGTTTGTAAAACAATGGTAACTGGGTCTCTCTCTCTCTCTCTCAAATGTTATGTGAATGTAATGAATTTTAGTGCTGGCAAAAGCGAGACTAAAGACACTGGCCAGAATTTTACACTGTTGGACAGACTCTAAACAAACCTTCCCACTCAGCCGTGATCAGCAACATACCCTGATCTTTCAGTCCCAGCTTTCTCTTGAAGACAGAGACTAATTATACTGAATTGCAGGCAGTTTCATATGCAGCGTGGGACTTACACCATCCAACTGGCATTATTTAGGATCAGTGCTAGCTCTGACCTTAAGCATCCAAACCAACTCCCTCTACATAGCCCCGCCAACATAGCTACTGACAGCAACTGGCCGGTTTTCAAGATGGTCTGACCAACAACGTCACTTCTAATGCATTTGTTAAATGTCTTCCACGTAAGCAATGAACAACTGAAGTTCAGTGATGCTGTGGTTTATTAAATAAAAATTCTAAACATGGGGGTGGAGGGGGAAGAAGGAAACTGGTTGAGTCAATCAAGCAGCCCACATAACACTGCACAGTGGGCTTAGCGGTAGTATTTCTGTCTGAAATGAGCATACACGATGGATTCTGACTGCATAAGGAACGTTCTAAAAGGGAAGAATAATTAAGCAATGACAGAGGCATCATCTTTATTAGATAATCACAGCCCAGGGGCATTAACAAATGTCGAGCATCTCTTATCCCATAGGGTCTAATTATTCTGTGATAATAACCACACCTCCAAGTTTTAATTTATTCCTGTGAAGATTTTTTTTTGGTGGGGTGAGGAAAATGGGGGTATTTGTGCTGGAGAAAGATGCAGTTGGCCTTTCAAAAGGGCTCATCAGTATTCTAATCTAACTAGCGCATGCAACTGGCATTAAATCGTCTGCCCTTTATGGTGATCTCCAGCAAATCAGAAGATTCACTCCCATCCGAATGGGTGGTCTGTGTCATGAGTCTAGGTAGGCATGCACCGATTCAATTCTGTGTCCTGGGGCGACTTCTGGCAGGAGGTTTTTCTTGGGTTAGAGAGGCTGGCTTTCTGTCAGGCTGTCTAATTAACACGCCGTTGACGGGCTGAAAGGAAAACTAAAAAATTAAGAATGGTACGCGGAGCTCTGTAGTGCTGCCGGACAGCACATCAAAGATTGAGATTTTAGTAAATGTAAGTGTTCTACCCGTGCTCAGGATAGATCAAAGGGTGAGACAGACACCCATGGGAAGGGGAACAAAGAGCAGGGGAGCAGTAGAGTCACGTAGAAGCAGTGGAGTGACAACATAGGGAGAGGAAACTCTGTAATGACGACTCAGATACCAGGCCCTCCCTTTCATCATCACGTCCAGGCTGAGGCCACATCTACACTACCCCCCTGGATCGGTGGGTAGTGATCGATCTATTGGGGATCGATGTATCGTGTCTAGTGTAGATGCGATAAATCGATCCCCGAGCGCTCTCCCCGTCGACTCCGGAACTCCACCACCGTCAGAGGCGGAGTGGAGTCGATGGGGGAGGGGCAGAGGTCGATTCGCCGCCATGAGGACGCCGAGGTAAGTCGACCTAAGATGTGTCGACTTCAGCTATGCTTTTTGCGTAGCTAAAGTTGCGTATCTTAAGTCGACCCCACACCCGAGTGAAGACCTGGCCTGAGCGACTCCCATAATGGCTGATCCAGGCTCGAGGAAGAAAGAGGCCAAGGATGTCTGGTACAACAACCATCTCCTAGATGAGAAGAAGAGAAAGCAGTAGTAGCTGCCAGCTCAGCTTAAAATCTCCCATGTGCAAAGGAGACCAAAGGAGGCCTTTTTCAGGCTGACCCTCCCAGCCCAACCCAAAGTTGTCTTGACATTTAGCAGGAATGTCTCAATTTGTATCGGAGGCTAGCATAGCTCTTCTAAGGAGCTTGAATCAAAGTCTTGCAAAGGGCCCTTCCCAAAGATTGATTCACATTTTGTGAGGTCCTGTGAGTACATGCTCTTATACCCATTTTACAGATGGGAAAATGAAGCACAGAGGGGTGAAGTGACTTGCTTAAGGCTACACAGCAATTCAGTAACAGAGCTGGAAACAGCACCCAGGAGTCCAGTGTCAAAATTTTCAAAAAGCGGAGTCCAAAGTTAGACTCCTGACTTTCAAAAGTGCAAAGAGGATCTGCTGGGTGCTCAGCACCCCCACTCTGTGCTTGTCTTGTCTATGTAGACAATATTGTCTCATTGCTTCCTTGTATTCCTGTCGGTCTGTAGCCATCTGCTGTCTCTTGTCTTATACTTGGACTGGGAAGGGACTGTCTTTTTCTTCTGCATTTGTACAGTATCTAGTATAACGGGGACTTTTAAAAAAAAATATCATGGCCCTCGCTCCTAGCCCTGCAAGAGCATAATTCCACTCATAGTACTAAAAAAAAAAAAAAAAAAGAAGAGAAATCAGAGAACATCCACATTGTTGCAGAGGTGGTGGAAACATCTACTAGGTGATTATTTTTGGTTGTATTCTGCTTCACTGAAGTGTGTGTGTGTTTTACCATCTCTCTAGCTACAGGAAGCTCATTATGTTAGCAAATATATTGCATTAAGGGCATGGGAGCTTGAGAGACTATGGAGAGGGATAGAGTGGGAAGAGCCGGTAACAGATTGAGCAGGTTTGAAATGGTTACTTCTGTTCTGTTTAAACTTGTTCAGCGAAGATCGGCCTTCACTGCTTTAAACTGTTAGTTTCATATTCCTTTCCTACCCTTGAAAGCAATACATTGGACATGCTGTACAACAAAAACCTCGCCTTTGGTCTTGCATGTACAATACATTTAAGACACTTAGTGGAATCACAAGTAGGGCACGAGTAGGGCCTGGAGGGAGCAATATCATTTCATGGGGTACAATAGTTCCAACTGTAATTGGGTAAAAACAAACAAACCCCAGAACAACAACAACATCCTACCATGCTGAGCCAGTACTGAAACTTTACATGCCCAAATTATTCAGTGGGGGCCAAAGATTGTACTCTTCTTACTATGGGCCCTGCCTTAGAGATTGTCTAGTCGGTGAGTTAGTCAGCATGAAGGAGGGGCGTACATTTAATGTCACACACAGTGGGCTGTGTGGAGAATTCCCTGGTGCCCATTAATAAAGAGCTGTTTGAAAAGGGACTACATAAAACACACACTAGGGAACTTTTAGAGTGTGCTAGCAGGGTCCACACAGACCAGCTAATACACGACATGCCAGTGCGGACTAAAATGTACACCCCTCCATTGCGGACCAAAGTGCTGCATAGGCAAGCCTATAGCTAAGGTACTGGTGGAACTATACCCAACAATGGAGTTTTACCTTCTCCTTGCAGATGCACCATTGGGTTTGTTATTTCAAACCCTTTTGAGTTTGGTGGAGCAGCCGTTCAAGGATTTAGGCCCCAGTCTCTCAATGAGCTCTACACAGGCAGACCCCAACACAGAGCCCCGTTGAAGTCAATATCCAAAGTGCTTATGAGCTTAAGTCAAATGGGGCTCTACTTGGGACAGGTCCACCCACATAAAGCTCTTTGTAGGAGTAAGGCCTTGGGTCATAAGTTCTTCAGAGCAGGGACCTTTTCAGTGGTAAGCCATAATAAGAAATGATGATCGTCTTTCCATCACAAAGTGACAGAGAGGCTAGACCGGTGGTTTAAAGGTAAGCAATTGGTGTACTTGCCACAAGAATGCTTTTCACTTATGAATGACAGGAGAGGCAGTCCTCATGATTGCAAATGAGAGGAGAGGTCTCTAGGAGACAGTGAGGTGGCCAGAAAATGAAAAACACTGAGGACTGGCTGACATAATTACAATCCAGATGGTGCAGTGGTCTGAGGATTCTCGATTGAGCATGCCTGAGCAGTGAGATGGGCTGTGACATGCCAGGGTGTGTATCATTCATCTCTTTACTAGACTCAAAGTTGCAGAAAACTATCTGATTTGATGTAAAATTACACAACCGGTTCCCCTTGTACAATACATAATTTTGAAAAATAAGGTATCAGTGTGAATTCTATATGGCAATAGCACTTTGCACTTAACATAGCACATTGCTTCCAGAGATAGCAACGTGCCTTACAAACCTACAGAAGTAGATAAATATTTCACAGATGTGGCAAAGTCAGGAACGGAACGCAGGTTTCTTAGAATCATATTCGATCCTGTAGGACTCAGTGGTTCTCAAACTTTAATAACCTGTGAACCATTTCACTAAAATGTCAAGTCTCACGAACCCCCTCCTAAAAATGAATATTTCCAGGGATCTGCTCCTTTACCTGAGTATAAATTATAAGAGCAGTGATCTTGGAAATATAAAATTTGTTTTATGACATGCTTATTACACATTATTTATTAATTATTATTAATCATTACATTATTTGTATTACATTATGAAAATGGCAAGACTCTTCCAAGATCCCACTTTCATAGCTTGTATCACTTCGAATCAGCCTGTTATATGACAAGGCTCCTAGATTTCATCAAGGAGTATCGGATGTGAAACAGTAGGAAGGTACACAAGCATTCAGGTCTTGAGCAGTCCAAACAAACATTGCACGTTTTTATAACAAAGCTTAAACTTGTTCTTCATAATAATTTTAAAAACAATACTAGCTGCCTAGTTAATTTTAAAAACAGGAAAAAATATCCACCTCCCTTTCCATTTCTTGTAAGGAGTCTTGAAGTTTAAATCTCCTCAGTGTGATAAATATTCTTTTTTTGATCTGCTTAGCTCTTGAAAGTCCAGGGGCTCCGGCCTGCTGGCCCCATGTTGCCCAGGGTCCCTATCAACAGCTCTGTCCACCATTAGGGAATTCTTTCCTGAGAACCCCCTGTAACATTTTGCGAAACCCCAGGGGTTCCCGAACCCCAGTTTGGGAACCACTGCTCTAGTCACGGCAGACAAAGCATTTTTTTAAACACTGAAACAGTGGGATGTGATTAAAAAATGTTCCATGAACTTGTCCCGTAATATACCACAGACTATCAGGAGATAACAAGCCTATGTATGGGCACAAGGTAGAATTCCAGGCAGTGTGGGGCCAGGGTGACCAGATGTACCGATTTTATATGGACAGTCCCGATATTTGGGGCCTTTTCTTTTATATGGGCTCCTATTGCCCCCCACCCCCTGTCCCAATTTTTCACATTTGCTATCTGGTCACTCTATGTGGGGCAAGCACTGGTGTGGTGAACCATTACTATTAAACTTCTTCCTGTCTGCAGGTTTTATCAAGATTTAAATGAATTCAGGACAACTGGCAACTCCAGCCTGTTCTCAGGCAAAGCTTCTTGCAAAGCACATGGTGTCTGAGGTGAGGTGACAGCAGCACTTGATGTTTCTTTGGCAGAAAATAAACCTGAACACGCCAGCAATATAGCCGTGGTTTATCTCTTACGTGCAACTTGTACTGATAAGCTTTTTTAAAATTATTTTTTATATTGAATTTCTTGTGGCTGACCACAGATGAAAATTATTACAGGTTGTGTGGTAGAAACACACTGGCAAAATATACGGTATTACATATTGTTACCTATACACAGCAGGATATGTAAAACCTGAAATGTGCTAACACAATGGATTTAATACTTTAGGTAGAAGGCAATGTACTATATATCAACTACCCCAAACGTGTCTGGTGTTGAATTAGATCTTTCTAATCCAGGGTTTAGTTTAAGTGCTATACTCCAATTCCTACAAAAATCATTTGACTAATGAGCACAATGCTATACTCTGAAAAATACAAATGCATTTCTTTTTATAGCAGGTAGCCTTTTAAAAATCTTGTTCCATACATACAGTAAGATACTTCTGCTCTTGCTTACTGTAAATAAGTGTTATGCAACCCTGAGGAAACAGATTTTTCTAGTTCTAACCTCATACAATGTTAATAGTCACTCTAAAAGGAGACAAGAAGTTCTGTAGAAAGACCCTTCCTAAAGTTTCAGGACAGACAAACTTATTTACAGAAAAGTTCTGTTGATTTCATTCACCGACCACTCAATGGTATTTCAGCAATTGAACTTCCTTATGGTCCTACTAACGGTGCTACAACCACACCCTGCTCTGAGATGAACACACTTTCTAGGAATAGGTGCAAAGGAACAAATACACTTTAAGGGACAATTATATTTTACAAACAGACCATTCTGGTTTGTTGATTGCTCAACTGCTCTTATGGGGCCCCCACGCCACCTTCCAGGTCATTATCATAGCTGTCATTCTCCCAGGTGAGGAGGTAGGATGGGGACATCCTGACTTCAACATGGCTCCCTACAGAGCTCACCACACATTGTGGCTCTTTGCAAAACTCTTTAGTTTCAGAGTTCCTCAGGCCACCTATCATTGGGCGATGTGTACCTACGTTTGCGGTGCTATTAAAAACATGAAATCTCGGCCAATATTCTCAAACCTGGGTGTCTAAAAGTAGGCTCCTAAATCCATCCCTTAAGTATCAAAGGTATTGAGTACCAATAAATCTCGCTGCAGTCAATGTGAGTTGTTTGTGGCTTGGAGCCTTTGAGAATCAGGTCACTTGTTTAAGTGCCTAAATTATGGTTTTAGGCATCAAAGAGTGAAATCATTCAGTTGCGAGTATCACAATTAAAGGGAATATTTTGCTGAATAAAATTCTACTTAAAGCCAATGGCCTATTGTACATTAGGAAAATCAAGACCCATTTGCCACTGTAACCCACTGGTCAATGTATGTGGTGTGTTTACCTCTGTTCCTGATCCATGAAGTATCTAAGACTAGAGTCTTTGCTCTTTGATTCGAGCACCGCATGATTTCAGCTACAGAGGCCTCTAATTCAGTCCTTGGTGAGTGAACCAAGATGGCATCCACTGCTTGGTAATAAAATCTTCCCATTAATAAGAAGTAACATAATTATGACTAACATTATTGCATCACACATAGAAAGCTAATTGACCCTATGCAATGCCCATTATAGCAATAATTACACCAGGGATCAGTGCTCCCTATCCATGAAATAATGACTTGCCTCAAAGTGTATCAACAGCTACAACACAACCATCCTAATAGTACTTCGTTCTTACATGGCACTTTTCAGCTTCAAAGGAAATCACAAACACCAACTAAGACTCCAGAACACCCGATCCACAAGTACATGTTCTTGTTTTACATATGGGTAAAACTAGGCAGAGAGATTAAATGTCTTGCAAAAGGCCAAATAAAGCTGTCAGAGTTGGGATTAGAACGAAGCAGTTCCTGCCTCTCAGTGCCATGTTCAGACCACTAGCTCATACCCGCTATCAGGATTTTCCTTTCTGTCTTGTTTCTCTCAAATGTACAACCCACAACCCAAACCTTACAAAAGCAATCAGTCTAGATTAAAATATATCCTAAGAATGTATGTACTTTTGTTACATAAGTGTACAGAACATGCCTTTTAAAAACTACTTTATCTGACAGATCATATTTTTGCCCTAAAAATAATGAATGTTAAGCTAGGTGAGTTCCCTCCCCCAAATGTAATGAACAGCTTTTTAAACGATAGTACAATATATTGTACTTGATCATGTTAATTCTATACCAACACATATAAGTGGTTAACATGTATTGAAGTGGAACAGAAAGCTGCTGCGTTTTAAACTGATTTGTTCCAGCGTGAACCATCTACCTTGATTCATTCCTTAGAAAACTGTCAGAGCTTCATATTCACCTACAGGTACGGTTATTTTTGGATCATCCTGGAAGCAAATCATAGACAGCACAGTGGGTGCATTGGCCTATAACAAAATGTCACTGTGGCAGACGTGAACTGCTGATTGGAGAAATAGGTATTGTACTGAAGTGAATAAAAAAAGAGGAGCTTTTAAAAAAGGTCTATTTGAACGTTCTTTGCTGCATCTCTGCTGAGCTATCTTAGGCATTTTACAGAAAATGTAACGTTTCAACAATTGTGTTCCCAACTTGAATACTTTTAACTAACAGAGGCAATCTTTGTGCTGTGTTATTGAGTAGACAAAATAATAAATGTCCTAAGAATCATTTTACTTCATCTTTAAGAAAAATTAACAGAGATGATGTTGGTGCAAATAAAGCTTTTACCACTGAACCACAGATACTAACAGTAAGTGACCATCCTGCACTTTTAACAAGGGAAAGAACAGATCAATAGTAATGGGGTCGGCATCAACTGCCCTCATTAAATTGGGTAAGCATTTGTATTCTAACCCCCCATTTTCAGTTGCTTTATAACGTTCAGAAACTTCCTCCTCTGGGGATGAAATTTTTCAGTGTTGGCACCTGTCCCAAAGTAGCTTATTTTGAGTATTGGGTATATATATAAATAAAATATAGTATCTTAATATATATAACATTTTAATTAGGATACTATATTTTATTTATATATAAATAAATAAATGAATGAATGAATGAATGTTTGTAGCTTTTTTATTTTTATTTTATATTTATAACAATTCTACTGCTTAAAATGGGTGGGAACAGAAAGTTGAACTCTGGCATGGAAAAAGTACAGTCAAAACTGATTTGGATTTGAGTGTACTGACCTGGTGAAAATCATATTCTTTGCACACACAATATATTTTGCATAGATATGTCCTTCTAGGCTCCAAATATATAGATCGATAAAGCCATGTTACCTGAGCATTCAGGCCCAGTTAGATGTGCGGTGTAGGTGAAGATTGAATGAGACAGGGTTTTCAGGGAACTATATCTCATTCACCGCTCATCTTATATTATAAAAGCTGCAAACTCCGGCAGAATAAAGAGGCTCCTTATAAGGTACAGTATCTGGGATAAGATATTCCAGGGTTGTTTAGCCAAAAAGCACAACCTTTTGGATTTTACTTTTAGAAAATATATGCATCTTTAAGAACAAAACAAAACAAAAACACATTTTAGAAAAAGTTATTAAAAATCTATCTTAGACTACCCATTGACTTCTGTAGGCACTGAAACTGGCCTTCTGCGAGCATGGATAAGCACTCAAAAGTCAGGAAATGACAAGGTTAAGTTTGTATAGCATGCTTGTAAAGCGAGTGCATGTCATGTTCCCCTTTATCAGCTAGTGCACATATAAAACTACTTTGGGAGCAAACAGAGTTACTCCCTCAGCTCAAGTGGTAGGCGTTTGTGCTTTGGGGCTGAAAAGGTCCTGCATTCCAACCCTGTAAAATATCTTGTGGAGGGGTAATTACCTTTGCATGTCTAATTAACTGTGCCCCATATATGCTTATAATACACTAGCATAAGTGCCCGGCGTTGCTCGGGTCAGTCGGAGGTGGGGAGGGGGCAGACAGCTGACACCCCCTGACCAACCCCAACACCCACACCCCAACACCTTCCCACCCCCCCTGACCAACCCCAACACCCCCCGGCTCACTTACCCCCCGACCAAACCCGACAACCCCACCTGACCCCCCCAAGCAAACCCAACACCCCCACCTCACCTCCCGACCGAACCCGACACCCCCACCTGACCCCCTGAGCAAATCCGAAACCCCCACCTCACCCCCCGACCGAACAGTGTATTTAATAATCTGTGTGCTACACAGTGCACCGTGAGCTGGGGGGTGTCGGGTTTGGTCTGGGGGGGGTGGGAAGTTGTCGGGGTGGGTGAGGGGTGAGGTGTGGGTGTTGAGGTTGGTCAGGGGGGTTTGCGGTTGGTGGGGGGGTGAGATGGGGGTGTCGGGTTCGGACGGGGGGTAAGTGAGCCGGGGGGTGTCGGGTTTGGTCTGGGGGGGTGGGAAGGTGTTGGGGTGGGTGAGGTGTGGGTGTTGGGGTTGGTCAGGGGGTGTTGCGGTTGGTGGGGGGTGAGGTGGGGAGTTGAGGTGGGGGTGTTGGGTTCGGTCGGGGGTAAGTGAGCCGGGGGGTGTTAGGTTTGGTCGGGGGGTGTTGCGATTGGTGGGGGTGTGAGGTGGGGGTGTCGGGTTCGGTCGGGGGGTAAGTGAGCCAGGGGGTGTCGGGTTTGGTCTGGGGGGGGTGGGACGTTGTCGGGGTGGGTGAGGGGTGAGGTGTGGGTGTTGGGGTTGGTCAGGGGGTGTTGGGTTTGCTTGGGGGGGGTGAGGTGGGGGTGTCAGATTCGGTCGGGGGGTAAGTGAGCCAGGAGGTGTCGGGTTTGGTCTGGGGGGGTGGGAAGGTGTCGGGGTGGGTGAGGGGTGAGTGTTGGGGTTGGTCAGGGGGTGTTGCGGTTGGTGGGGGGTGAGGTGGGGGTGTCGGGTTTGCTTGGGGGGGTGAGGTGGGGTTGTCGGGTTCGGTCGGGGGTAAGTGAGCCGCGGGGTGTTGGGTTTGGTCTGGGGGTGTTGCGATTGGTGGGGGTGTGAGGTGGGGGTGTCGGGTTCGGTCGGGGGGGTAAGTGAGCCGGGGGGTGTCGGCTTTGGTCTGGGGGGGTGGGAAGTTGTCTGGGTGGGTGAGGGGTGAGGTGTGGGTGTTGGGTTGGTCATCGGGTGTTGGGGTTGTTTGGGGGGGTGAGGTGGGGGTGTCGGGTTCGGTCGGGGGGTAAGTGAGCCAGGGGGTGTCGGGTTTGGTCTGGGGGGGTGGGAAGGTGTCGGGGTGGGTGAGGGGTGAGGTGTGGGTGTTGGGGTTGGTCAGGGGGTGTTGTGGTTGGTGGGGGGGTGAGGTGGGGGTGTCGGGTTTGCTTGGGGGGGTGAGGTGGGGGTGTCGGGTTTGGTCGGGGGGTAAGTGAGCCGGGGGGGTGTCGGGTTAGGTCTGGGGGTGTTGCGATTGGTGGGGGGGTGAGGTGGGGGTGTCGGGTTCGGTCGGGGGGTAAGTGAGTCAGGGGGTGTCGGGTTTGGTCTGGGGGGGGGGTGGGACGTTGTCGGGGTGGGTGAGGGGTGAGGTGTGGGTGTTGGGGTTGGTCAGGGGGTGTTGGGTTTGCTGGGGGGGGTGAGGTGGGGGTGTCAGATTCGGTTGGGGGGTAAGTGAGCCAGGAGGTGTCGGGTTTGGTCTGGGGGGGTGGGAAGGTGTCGGGGTGGGTGAGGGGTGGGTGTTGGGGTTGGTCAGGGGGTGTTGTGGTTGGTGGGGGGGTGAGGTGGGGGTGTCGGGTTTGCTTGGGGGGGTGAGGTGGGGTTGTCGGGTTCGGTCGGGGGTAAGTGAGCCGGGGGGTGTTGGGTTTGGTCTGGGGGTGTTGCGATTGGTGGGGGTGTGAGGTGGGGGTGTCGGGTTCGGTCGGGGGGGTAAGTGAGCCGGGGGGTGTCGGCTTTGGTCTGGGGGGGTGGGAAGTTGTCTGGGTGGGTGAGGGGTGAGGAGTGGGTGTTGGGGTTGGTCAGTGGGTGTCGGGGTTGGTTGGGGGGGTGAGGTGGGGGTGTCGGGTTCGGTCGGGGGGTAAGTGAGCCAGGGGGTGTCGGGTTTGGTCTGGGGGGGTGGGAAGGTGTCGGGGTGGGTGAGGGGTGAGGTGTGGGTGTTGGGGTTGGTCAGGGGGTGTTGTGGTTGGTGGGGGGGTGAGGTGGGGGTGTCGGGTTTGCTTGGGGGGGTGAGGTGGGGGTGTCGGGTTTGGTCGGGGGGTAAGTGAGCCGGGGGGGGGTGTCGGGTTAGGTCTGGGGGTGAGGTGGGGGTGTCGGGTTCGGTCGGGGGGTAAGTGAGCCGGGGGGGTGTCGGGTTAGGTCTGGGGGTGTTGCGATTGGTGGGGGGGTGAGGTGGCGGTGTCGGGTTCGGTCGGGGGGGTAAGTGAGCCAGGGGGTGTCGGGTTTGGCCTGGGGGGGGTGGGACGTTGTCGGGGTGGGTGAGGGGTGAGGTGTGGGTGTTGGGGTTGGTCAGGGGGTGTTGGGTTTGCTTGGGGGGGGGTGTCAGATTCGGTCGGGGGGTAAGTGAGCCAGGAGGTGTCGGGTTTGGTCTGGGGGGGTGGGAAGGTGTCGGTGTGGGTGAGGGGTGAGGGGTGGGTGTTGGGGTTGGTCAGGGGGTGTTGCGGTTGGTGGGGGTGGGTGAGGTGGGGGTGTCGGGTTTGCTTGGGGGGGTGAGGTGGGGTTGTCGGGTTCGGTCGGGGGGGTAAGTGAGCCGGGGGGTGTCGGGTTTGGTCTGGGGGTGTTGCGATTGGTGGTGGTGGGGGGTGAGGTGGGGGTGTCGGGTTCGGTCGGGGGGTAAGTGAGCCAGGGGGTGTCGGGTTTGGTCTGGGGGGGTGGGAAGGTGTCGGGGTGAGTGAGGGGTGAGGGGTGGGTGTTGGGGTTGGTCAGGGGGTGTTGCGGTTGGTGGGGGGGTGAGGTGGCGGTGTTGGGTTTGGTGGGTGGGTAAGTGAGCTGGGGGGGGGTGTCGGGTTTGGTCTGGGCACCCACCCCGACACCTTCCCCCCCCAGACCAAACCCAACACCCACACCTCACCCCTCACCCACCCCGACACCTTCCCACCCCCCCGACCAACCCCGACACCCCCCCGGCTCACGTACCCCCCCGACCGAACCCGACACCCCCACCTGACCCCCCCCAAGCAAACCCGACACCCCCACCTCACCCCCCGACCAAACCCAACACCCCCACCTCACTTACCGTCCCACCAAACCCAACTCGGATCCGTTGCAGGTGGGGAGGGGGCCCAGAGCCGAGGGATTCTGGGGACCTTCGCAGGTGGGGGGGGGGGGGGAGGGGCACAGAGCTGATGGAGTCCGGGGTTCCGTTGGGAGGTGGGAGGGGCAGAGAACTGAGGGATCTCCGGGGTTCCGTTGGGAGGGGGGAGGGGCAGAGAACTGAGGGATCTCCGGGGTTCCGTTGGAGGAGGGAGGGGTGAGCTGAGCGAGTGAGGTGTCTGTTGGAGGGGGGTATTATGACATCATCACCACCTAACCGCCCAGCCGATGTGATTGGCCCTGAAAGACTTTCACCCCTGGGGGGCGTCAGAGGCGAGATCCGAAAATGTTTCGACCCTTACCAGCATCTAGACCCTAATACCCCTCACTGTACCAAATTTCAAGTCTCTGGCTCAAACGGTGCGGGAGGAGTTCGCTGTCATACGTACATACATACATACATACATACATACATACATACACCACTTGACTTTTATATATATAGATTCTGTAACCACAGAATCACATACTTTTTCTTGAAAACATTCTATCACCACAGAATTGTTTTCTACAACTCGATATAGATCTCTAGCATTCTGTAGTACGTTGTGTTACTGGTGCATACAAATGACCTTCATGGACTGTGAGTATACAACATACACAGTAAACTATTCTTACACAACATGCTACATATTTATTATAGTAGCACAGGACAATTGTAAAAACGTGATGGAATACAAAGGCTACTTATGTGCACAGTTCAGTTAGCATCTGTGTTAGCTACTTTATCCCCAATGGTACCAGAAAATTGCATTGTGCACACGTATGCAGGTACAATGAGCAGTATCCTTTGCTGCCTCTTCCCTTCCCTTTGCAGTCACCTGGGAAGGCTGTGCTACTGGCTGTTGAAAACAAAGGTATAACATATTATATTTAGGAAATAGCACAGGATCAGGTGATTAAAAACTGTATTGTGATGCATATGTGCAAGAGAGCAGAATTAAAAGTGTATGTGAAATTGTACTTTTGTATTTCCTGACTTTTGAGTGCAGCCTAAATACTCCCGTCTTGTAGTATGTTTGCTGGAATATAATATCAGTTTATATGATACTGGGAGCTCATAGACCACCGTTTACCAGAGGATTTAAAAGTGATGTGTAAATTAAACCTAACACCATCTATACGGATATGGAGTTCCAATTGTTTAAAAAAGAAAAGTGTTCCAAGCAAGTGGGGGGAAAAAAAGAGTGAAGAATTCATTACCTAAATAGGGGCGATTAAAGTAAATAAAAGAAACATTTATTGTATCAAAATAAGAGACAAGAAAGATGATTAAAGACCCACGAAAAACTCATGGAAGAGTAATATGCATTTACCTGGTTTTTATTTGTTCATTTTTATCCACTGCCATCTAATAATTGCAAAAAATAGTTACTCTATAACCACAGGCAATTTAAACTATTTTAATTTTTTTCCCAAGGCCACTAGACAAAAGAACCTATTTATTGCCTATGGGGATTTTTTTTTCTAAAATGAAAGCTTAATCTTTCATGTTTTTTTAAGCAAAGGCTTTTAAAAAATAATTTCTAACAATGCTGTAGGGAGAGACTTTCATGGGTATGCAAAATTGAAAATATAAATTTAAAATTATAAAACAATTAATAGTTTTGGGGATTGCATTGTCTCTGTCCTTTCTGGATTAATATTGTCTGAAGCTTAAGAGAAAGTATTTAGAAAGAGAGAATGCTTTAAAGCGTTCAGCACAGGGAAGGGAATGACTGTCCATTGTTTGGAGTCAAAGCCATTTAGGAGATATACTGAGCTGTGTTCATAGGAAAATGCAGAGTTTTGTTTTGAAAGATATAATTGGCTGAACTTTGAAAGGAGGTGTTCCATATAAATTCAAGAGTTAGTATTAGAGGGCCCCGTCCTACAAGACGCTGAACCTTTCAAGTCCTATTAAGCTTTCTTGAGGGCCAACCAGAAAACGTGGCATCCTCAAATACCAAGCAAGATTTTGGTTTGGTATCATCTCTATGCCTGTGTCCCTATGAGGTGCTGAGTAGATTCAAGTCTGTCTGAGCACTTTCGGAACTCACTGCAAGTCCAGGGTGCCCTGAACCTATTAGGACCAGATCTAAAGAAGAGTCCGAATTGAAACACCCATCTTTTGAGGATGCCATATTTTACTTCTGGCTCCAATTTCTGGATGGAACCAAAACCCTGATCTGAGCATGAAATGAACTTTGAAGGAATAGGAGATAAATCTGGATTTGAATTTTTTGTGGTGGTAGACTATTATTAATGGCCTAGTTCAGAAAAGTATTACGTACATACCTACTCAGGACAGCACTTTGACACCAATGGGACTTAAACATCTGCTTATAGTTAAGCTGTCCTGAACATGGGAGTGTTCCTGAATCAGGGCCTATTAATTTAATGTATTATCTAGAAAGACAGAAACATTTCTTCCTGTCTTTACTCTGGGCTTTGTAATCGGACAATATAATTTACTCCCACTAAACCCAACAAACTGGAGCATTAAACTGAAAGAAAAATAGACCCAAAGTACCCCAATTCCTCTGAAAAGACCTCCAATGTTGAAAGGCAGAGTCAAACGTTTTCTGCCAATCTATTTCAAATTTTAATAGAAATACTTGTGCTACTATGAAAGGCTTTATGGGACTAAATGTATTTTTCATAGATCAGAGAAGAATCCATGAAAATATTCTTCAGGTTTACAAAATACATAATAGGGTGAAGAATGTGGAACCAGATAAGAAAGGTTAAATTGAAGGACATTTTAACAATGGTTGGTTAGTTGTGGACTGCGTATGGGCATAAGGAGACTATTAAATATGCACTCAGTGCCACAGTAAGTTTTCAAATGTAGAAAATGCTTTTTCCTGTGGCTATTAACTCCAGTGAAGATTTTGAAATGGGATTTGTGATTTGGGGGTGCCTAACTTGTGGGGTCGGGCATTCAGCCCTTGCTGAAAACCATCAAGGTGCCACCTAAAATCATCAGTCATTTCTGAAAACTATGGTCTCTGCCAGTAGGGGGCGACCACTGCCCACATACTGTGTTGCCCCCTAGGAGGTATTTACTTCTCCCATGTGAAACATCTGCCTATTTTCCCAAGAGGATTTGCAAGTTCTAACTCTTAGGCCCTTTGCTTTGCAGTGATGGTACTCGCTGTGTTTTTGTAGCACTAGCACTCTTTAGTATTTAGTTTTATTGAGTATTTGGGATGTTTGCATAATACAAACAGCGTCCATACAGTACCCTCAGCTTTATACAGGACATTACAGAGAAATAAAAGGACATCTCCAACTTGTTCCAAAGCTTCCCCAGGTTTCATGGGGAAGTCTCTGAACCAGGTGCTCTGCTAGTATCAAATGGCACAGCTCCACTGAAGCCAGTAGAGCTATACTGATTTACACTAGTGAGGAGTGTCCAAACTTCACCTCCTTCCTGGATGCAGTAATTACTCTGACTCTTAAGTCAGGGCTGTAGCATCTGACTACACAGAGGAGCTCTGCAATCCCATATAACAGCTGTGTCCAATATAAATTTGATGCTAGCCACACTGCTAGCCACACTTGT
Organism: Sternotherus odoratus; assembly: GCA_032164245.1. Lineage (NCBI taxonomy): Eukaryota > Metazoa > Chordata > Testudines > Kinosternidae > Sternotherus > Sternotherus odoratus. Next base: position 12,020,085 of record JAVMKO010000001.1, on the reverse strand, counting down.
GGCTTTGAATTTTTATTAGCCACATTATAAAAAAGGCACACGCATTAGCCACAATTCAATAGCCTATTAGCTACATGTGGCTAGTGGCAAACATATTGGACACTGCTGCTATATAAAGTCTTATTCTTCCACGCTTTTCAAGGGAAGTAGATATTTCTTGCCAGATCAAGAGAAACTGGAAGGAATCAAAAAATGAAATTTTATCTCAAAAATGTAAAATCAACATAACTTTGGGAAATATAATCTAAAACACAGGGAATATGACACACAGAGAGATAAATGGGAGGAGAAGCTAAGCACAGACGCTAAGATATAATTGGATAGCTATGTACGTATAAGATTTTACAATGTGATACACTGATCAATATATCCTGCATTATACAAAGCACAAACACAACTACATAGGTTAGCCTATCTTCATGTAGCATTGAATTAAATACATTTGCAACACTGGGTTCCCCAGTTCAATGAAGGCATAATCACATTGGAAGGGGGTCCAGAAAAAGGTGATAAAGATTATTAAGATACTAGTATAAGCCTGGACATATTCAGATATTTAAAGCTAGTCTTCCCAACACAGCAGAAACCATGCAGTAGTGAACAATCCTTTGGTAGCAAAATGGGCTAGATGGCCAAAGAGGCCACCCCTAACTTTTAAAATGCTCTGATTGTGGGGGAAAGAATTATTTAAAGTGGCTAATGGAAAAGTGGGATGCAAGCAAATAATTAGGCTGGACATCAGAAAACATTTTCTAACAATAAGATTCATTGGGCCATTAAATAATAGTGGAAGGGAAGTGTAAATATTCCCATCTCTGGAGTTATTCAGGTTAAGCAACACTTGGAAATATCCTTTAGAACAATCCTATGTTGGCAGCAGTTGGACTAGTTGATCTGAGGAGTCTTTTTCATCTCCAAAATCTATAGTGTGTAGCATCCTCAAGGCAGCTGTTAGTACTACAGACCTATTGAGAGTCATTAGAGAGTTAAGGTTGCCTCTGCAACCTTAATTCAGCCCCTTTGTACATATGCATGATAATACAGTGTTTATTATATTATCACACTATTTTTTCCAGAGGACCCTGTCTCATTCAGTGCACAAGATGAATGGTGCTCACTGAATGACTAGGTATTCAATATTTTGTTTTCTCCTCATTGCTCACTGTGTGGCCTCATTCCTAATTTACTGCACACTATTCAAACCCTGCTCTAAACTGAGAATTATTCATTTCCTCATTGACTTTTCTATGGCACTCATCAGGGTAGTATCTGAGTGCTTCACAAGCATTAACTAATTAACTAAAAAAACCAAAACCGTTGAAGGGGGGTTTTACAGATGGGGAACTGATGTACAGAGAAATTAATGTCAAAAGTATCCACTAATTGTGGGTGCTTATTTGAGATGCCTATGACATGATTTTTCAGATCACTTAGCATTATACAACAAGCACAGATCCTATAGACTTCCGACAGCACTTGTGCAAGTCAGACGCCAGGGTCTCAAGCTGAGCACCCAGAACATGATGAAAATACACATAGTGACCTCCTGTGAAAAGTTGGGTTAAATGACTTGCCCAGCATCACGTAGTTTGGCAGGGCAGGGATAGAATCCAGTTCTCCAGGGCAGCATTCAACTGCCCTAACCATGAAACTGTCCTTCCTCTTCATGCAGTCCCCTGCCTCATGCACTACACAACTTCCAAGTTCTGCAACAAATAAGGCAAGGGTCCTCAGTATGGAATTTCCTAGCTTTTGAGTGCTTGACTTTGCAATCTTAATGTTCTTTCAACACAGTGCTGTTTGTTTGTTAATTCCTAGGTTTTTAAAAGAGCAAACTAAAAAAAAAAACCCAACAAAACCCAGAAATTGCAACATGTGGCATCATAAAGATGCCCACATGGGCCATCAGCGGGACTGGAACCTTTAGATCCACTGCACAGATGTCTGCCAATCGCGTTAACAGAGTTTCTGACAGCAGTGCGAGACACACACTTTGCCAGTGGATTTCACCGATTTGATGACAGCAGAAGAATAGTGAGACTCAGGAATGTTGGGTGTCATGCCAGGAGAAGAGTGTGTTCCAGTAGTCATCACAGACTCTTCTGGCAGCTCCCCTAAGCGTGACCCTTTCTTTCCCATCCCCTCTAACCTGTCTCTGTCCCAGGCCTCTGTCTTCCCACTCCTTGGTTCCTTGTCCCAGCCCCAGGCCCATTCTCCTTGCCTACCTAGTCTCACCTCAGACCCAGTCTCCCCCTCTGAGGTTCCCATTCCAGTCCCATCCTCGCTACCCTTCCAGTATCTTTCCTTCCCCACTCCCTGTTTCCTTGCCCAGTCAAACTAAGTTCCTCCCCACTTTGACTCCTTGTCCAAGCTCTCTCTGACTTCCCCACAGCAGCAAGCTCCCTTGCCCTCTTTTCCCCCCATCCCCAATGGCTCCCAGTCTTAATTTCCCCTCTCACCTCCCCAGTCTCTGTCCCGGTCACCCGTGTCAGGCTCCTTGTCCCAGTCTCTTTACCCAGCCAGTCCAGGTTGTCCCCCTCATCTTAGCTCCTGGTCAGATGTCTCTGCTCACCTCCACTCATTCCCAATCCCAGTTTCCTTGCCCAATCAGTCCCAGTCTCCCCCCAGACTTTAAGTCCCGGCTTCTATCTCTTTCCCCATAGGCCCAGTCTCACCAGCCTCCTTGTCCCAATCTATGCCTCCCTCTTCCCCTAGTCTAGTTCTTGCTTCCTCTGCATTTGAGTGAGGCACCTTCCTCCGCCACACTGCCTGGGCTCCAGCAGGGGTGTCATCAAGAGCACAGGAGAGACAGGCTGTCTGCTGTCCATTCTGATGCTCGGCCCCCATCCTGGCTGGGGAGCAATAATACAAGGGAAAGTCTTTCTAAGCCCCTATAGCCGTGGGTTGGCTTTGTGGGAATGGTACATGTGCTATCTCATGAGCACTAGGAGCTGGATGGGGGATGGGGCATGCTCAGGGAAGATGGATTCTTCAGAGATTTTAGCTGCTAAGCACTAAGCGTCTGTCTATACTTATGCTGGCGATGTAATTTGCAGCTTGGGTAGACACGAGTACATTAGTTGTGATCAAGTGCAGAAGTGTAGCCAGCATAGGCAGCAGGAGCCAGGGCTCGCTCCAGCATTTTTGCCACCCAAAAAACAAACAAACAAAAAAACCCACCCCAAACTCTGCTGGACTGTCGGCTCAGCAAAAAAAAAAAAAAAAAAAAAAAGCGCCCGGAGCAGAAAGTGCCACCATAATATTGGCCTGAGTGCCACCCCTTATGAAGGGCCGCCCCAAGCAAGTGCTGGCCCTGACAGGAGGGGTTAGCTTCCCTGAGTACAATCCTGCCTTGGATCCTAGGTGCTTATTTGGGTGGCTAACCCATCCCCCCAGTCTGTGGCACCATGGGTGCACTTTTCTTTCTCGTGCGCTAGCTCGAGCAAAGCTAGCGTGCATACCTCTCTCTGAGCTATATCTCCAGCTCAAGTGATTAAACATACCCTCACAAGTCTCTACTGAATATGTCTGAACTGAGGTTTTTTTGAATACTTAAACTTGACCAAATTTGGGTAGATTTCCAGAGAAAGAGAAAAAGACAAATCCCTGAAACAAAGGCCTCGCCCCTGACAAATTTTGAGTCCCCGCTCCAACGCCTGGCGTTCTAGAGCGTCCCAAAGTAAAGGTTGCAAAATATTTTTTTTTTAACATTGCAAAACGAAGAACTTCCCCCTAGCTTCATCCTTGGAAATGGCTGCCGCATTGGGTCTGAAACATTCCTAACACATTCAGCCTGAAGCAGACACCAGGCATGGAAAAATTCAGTCCCTCAGTCTGGTACAAAGGTAAAAGCGACTGAAAACAGAGTCTTACAATGGAAGTGTTAATAATAATAATAGGTGGTGTTACAATCTCTGCCTATAACATACGTCAAAGATGGCCTCCCTGGCGGTTGAGCTCAAACCTTCTGCCACAGATTATTTTATCAGGAGGGATGAATATACTTAGAAACAAGATTAAACACAAATGTTCTTTAGTGGCATCTAAAATGATATGAATGTTTTTAGAACTGCCATAAACATGCTTCATGATGCAAATTACTACACCCTGAAGCCTTTATATAAAGATAACAGGTTAGATTTTCAGCTCAGTTACACCAACATATATAACTCTACCCTCCACTGGCTTTGGAGAGGCTGAGGAGTTATTGTATATTGGATTTACACCAGTGTAAAGGAGATCAGAATCCGTGAAGATTTTCACTATGCATCTGGTCTTACTTCCTTAATCGCCTCTCAGTTACCAGCAGGAGAAATCTCTGAAGGCACCATAGGCAGAAAAAGAAAAGGCAAGAAAAATAATAATAGAGGAAACAAATTCAGTTTGTCTTTTTTTCTAGCAGGCGAGGACTTGGCTCATGTTCTGGATTCTTTCTGAAAAGTTAAATCTCACTGAGTTCCTCATGCAATCAGAGTTTTCTTGTGCCTGCTGGGTGTTGTAAGACTGCAACATGGGCCCTATCCCTGCAGTGAGCTTGGCAGAGCAGATCCCTGTGCCCGCATGGAACAACTTGCAAAATCCAGGTCTTTGTTAGCTGCTTAAACACGCTCTTTTTAATTAAAAATTCCACTCAATATGAAAAAAAAATCCTTCACGCTTCTCATGTGCAAGTTTGTTGGTTTTGGAGGTGATAAACAGATACAGGATCACCGTTCTGAGGCTCTCCTTCCTGTCTACACTTACTGCAGAATTGGAATGGAAAGTCATCTACTCTTACCGGGACTTGTGAGGGCTCCCAGCGCACCAGTCGTTGTGGAGAGAGGATTTGCATTGGTGGTGGTAGCTGAGGTTTGGGCGGCGGCGGCTGCGGCTGCTAAGGTTGCCAAATTCTGTAACTGTAAAGCATTCATGCCTGCGCAGAGAACAAAATGCAGCTTCAGCAATAGGGTTAATTAAGAGATTCCCATTTTAAAAGTTGTATTTGTTTTAAAGGAATGCAAGAGTTATAAAGGTTGCCAGATTGACAGTCCTACCAGTGACTTAAACTCTCCTTTCATTCCCAGAACAGCTACATCCTGGGCAGTACAAGCAACCCCACACTGGCCCCCAGCCAATGCGCCTCGTATCTGTCTTACAGGTGAGAGGGTGGATGGTTTTGTTGTTACAGCACAGGCTTACAACTCAGGAAATTTGTGTTTAGTTCCCATCTCCATCAAAGAGTTGTGGTGTGACAGGTCACTTAATCTCTCTGTGTGAAGCATGGGGATAATAATACTTCCTGACCTGACACAGGTGGAGAGAAGGTAAATTAATTATTGCTTGAGAGGTACTCGGATCCTATCAAGTTCAGTCCCCAGGTCCCCTCTTCACTTCTCTATTTAGTGTACTGCACAATAACAGCCAATTTTGAGAGTAATTTTTGCCTGAAATTCCTTCTACTTGGAACTGAATCAAGACCATCAAATTCAGCATGGAACAGCTATCAGACAGTAATGATTTTCAGTCACTATCATTTGGGGCCAGATTTGAACTGGAGACTTCTAGGCAAAACGTTCTATATCATGTAAGCCATCCAGATTTCTGAAACCACTTGTTAGTTTATTCAGTACTTTACGAGATGCAGTGAAGGCTACATCTACATTTCAGAATGACATAAAGACCTTCAAGAGAGAGCCAAATTTAAAACTTAGATAAATATGAAATGGAACATCTGTTGACAGACAAATACTAAACAACACTCATACAAAATGGAAGAATGATTAAAGAACAAGACTGTGACAAAGAACCTGGTAATCTCAATGTGATGCAGCTGCTCAAAGATGAAAATGGTGTACTGAGTTTGTATATATGGGCATCACAGCTATATACATAGGCATCATTTGTACTAGGACAAAAAAAAAAAAAGAAATAACGCCTCTTTCCCTCACCTTGGTTTGGCCACATGGCGGTGTTCTGCATATGCCGTATGAAAGGGACATTGATAAATTAGAGGAAATCCAGAGAAGAATGTCAAAGTAATTAAGCTATGACCATATGAGCAGAAGAACTTAATATGAACTTGGAGAAAATGGGAAGAGGGGATATCATAACACTCTACAAGTATCTGAGAGCTAATAAAATGAAAGAGCAGGAGGGATATTTTACAGAGACTGAGAGCAGATGGCATAATAAAGAGCAGCAATAGCTTGAAACTAACACAGGACAGAATTAGGTTAGACATTAGAAACCAGTCTTGTAGAAATGCTCAGCACTCAGAAGTTTCTGTTGTTCTACCGTCAGAGCCTTTAAACGCTGAGAACTTCTGAAAATCTGGTCATTTTATTGAGGTGTCTAATTGAGACTGGAGCGCTTCTGAAAATTGCCCGCAGTTGTGGATGTCAAGTACTTTTCAATAATGGCTCTATCCCCCTCCCCCAAAAAAGAAGTAGGAGGTAATGGATGATCTTACTGGTAATGTGGCTGAAGAATCATCACTTAGAGGAGTCAGGGACCAACATCACACACTTTGAGGGACTAAGAGGAAAACTTCTCTCATGATTTCTTATAGAATTTGAGAACTATATAAACCAAAAGTTTTTCTCAATCCCTATCACCTATAATAGTTTACAAGGCACAGTAAAACATATAACTATTCTAATTACAAGGTACTAGTAACCAAGGTAATTAGGTGTAACTACTGTACCCTGTAATCACAGGTCGTCATGGAGTTTGCTCAGGTTTTTAAGCTAGAGTTTTATCATGATTATACACAGCACTCACCATGTTCAAAGTGCTTTACAAAAATACTTTAAAAACTCTGTAGTTTAATTACATGGAAACTTTACAATTACCAAAGAATTAGGGATGGGCAAAGCTATCTGAAAAAAATAAACAGCCTGAAACATAGCTTTTCCTCAACCAAACCTTCTTTTGAAACATGAAGGTATTTGGTGAACTTTTTGAAAAGCTTGAGCCTTGAAATACTTCATTTCAGATGGGATAGGAAAAGGAAATACTGAAGTATACCAAGACGGGCTCTCCTTTTAGTGTTTCCTAAGAGGCTAACCCTAGGGAATAATGGAAACTTCTTATGAGAGATGGCTCTTGTGAGCTTTCCAACCCAAAGTGGTCTGGCTAGGTACTTTTCAATGCATAGGTCTGGTTAAGTGAGGATGCTTGGGGAAGCTTCACATTTGTTTATACTGATCCATGCCTTTAGGAGCTTGTCCATCACTAAATAATCTGAAACTTCTATGTATATATTTATAGGAGATTACCCATCGCTGAATACTTGCTCATCAACTAGGGCAATGATAGTGAAGGGATGAATTGGGAGGTATGTTGTCCCTGCTGGAGGCAGGTGCAAGTCTTCTCGGAGAGCAGGGCCAACAAACAGGTTGTATTGTCTGGTATGGAGAGGGAAGTTGGCTATGCCCCCCCCCCCATCTTCTACAGTTTCTGATATTAGAAGCCCTCATATACTAGCTCTCAGGAAGCATCAGGGTAAAGATAGTACCTGGGGCAGGGGCACAAAACTAGGAGAGGAAAGAGAGAGAGAAGCTCCTAGAATCCACTTGTTCACACACTTGTGAACTCATATAGGCCACCCACAATCTGCCACTACATGAGGCTGGGTGTGTAATGTACTTTCTACAATTCTGATTTACACGGAGAGACTCCAGAAGAGTTTAGCCAGTGGATCATCAAATTTAGAGCCAGAGACCTATTTGTTTACTGACTCCGTCTCTTTGCAAGTGTGGGAAACATTCTGAAGGATGGGATGTGGGCTCAGGTTTCATTCTGGATTGCTCTTTGGCCCCACTGTGCCCTTTATAAAGTTTCAGGTCCACTAGAAGTCTACACAGCTCAACATCAAGACTCCAGCAAACAATGCAATTCTTCATGCAGGCCACCGTTAATGCCACTCTGTGGTCTGGCTGGTAAAAATACTCAATACAGCAACATGTCTCTCTCCCCACTGGACTGGCTGCCTATCAGAAGGAGGTTGCAGTTGAATTATATTTTCTGTGTGGTGATGCTTCCTCGTGGTACCTTTAAACAGTTCACAATCTAGACTGGCAAAGAGTGGTAAAGAAAGATGCACACAGCAATGCTGAAAAGAATTTTAGGAGATTGCTTCTGACTGGTAGAATCCCACCAATTTCCGCAACATGCACACAGATTTCTCTGAAACTTGTTTTGCAAAAAAGAATTGGAAAAATTCTCTACTGCTTTCTATTTCGTGGCCAATGAAGAGCTACCTGGGTGCAAGGCTATGGGAGCTGAGAGACAGCATGTATGCAGTGCTTGTGGGAAACAAAACACACAGAATTAGGAACAAGGCTAATCAGCAACACCAAAAGCAACAGGTTACCTTAGTCTGGGAGCAAGTCTAGCACCCAGGTAGAGACAAAATGAATGCCCACCTCTCCCTATCTCACAAAACCTTTTTATAGCACAAAGAAGCAGATAGTCTAGCTTCCTGTGGAAGCAAAGGGAGATCTCCTCCACTAACAGATTTTTCAAACCCAAAAGAATGTTAAGAAGCAAGAATCATATATCAAAGAAGTCCTCTCCCCACCCCGCATGTGTCACTGGAAAAGTGACTACGACACACTGGCCACAAACCAACTCTTCAGATGTTATATAGTGTCAGCTATGGGGCCTCCAGAAAAGATCCGTTTGTTGTTGTCATAATGCATCAGAGAAGAAAACTAAAGAATCAAACTGAGTGGAACTCAAGAGTATGAATGTTAATAACAGGCTGAGAACACACCCAGTACCCAGGGTGCTGTAGAACTGATGAAATCAACAGGCGTATCTCCTCACTCCCAGCCAAAAGGCTGTCAGCTAAAATACACAAATAATCTATCCTCATTTTTACTATATTTCACTTCCTCCAGATGTTTTGTCATTGCTGCTGCTCCCTGTTTATTGGTTTTTTCTTTATGTGAAATATGTCAACACCACAGCTTGCTAGAATAAACTCAAAGAGGGAACGAAGTACTGTTGATCCGCATGTCCGACAGCCGATTTGGTTTCACAGTAGAAGCAGATTCCAGTTCAATTAACCTCCAGCCGATGTATAGTTTTGGGGATTAGTCTGCAGCCTGGCACTCTCTCTCCTTTCACATAGTATCCTTTACGGAAGTCCATGCTTGTCACAGGTTTCACACAGGTTTTTCAAAACAGCCTCAAACACCAGAACAAACTTAGCGAGAGAGTGACTGAATTCTTTTTATTTGAAACTGCTGCATACTCCTCTGAAATCATACCTCTCGCTGAAGGACAGTCTCATAGGCAAGTAAAATAAAACCAAGTGAAATTCCACCAGGGAGAGTACTCCTGGGTAAGAAAGAACTCTTGATCTTCATGATGGGGAAAATATTGGGAATTAAAGCAAAATGATTGATAAAGAGCCAGAACCACATTACAATTTGATTCAATTTTTAATAATGTGTATTTACCATAGTGCCATCAGCCTGGTAAATAGTCAGAACTAGAAGGAACACAACGTTAATTTTGTTACTTGGCAAATTAAAAAAAACAATTAAATTATGTACAAAACAGATGCACAATATGCCTGCTTGAAACTTAAGATTTTTAAAAAAAATTATTTATAGGAATAGGGGCATGAAAATTTAATTTAATGTTCACCTTAGGTAATTTCGTGTCTTATTGTTCATGGCAATTACCATAAATCTACATATCAATAAGCAAGAACAGATGTCAGTTGTTACAAGTGCTTGCCAATCAGGCCTGTTAAAAAGTGACAGATGGATGGTTATAGAACATTCTCATAAGGCCTATTAGCACATTCGCAGGAAATTTTTGTAGTGCTGCACAGATGCAGTTCTGTGAAAACATGGGTAAATTTGAGAGCACGCGGTTTACATTTGAAAACTTCTTGTGCTACCTCCAATGCAAACGTTCATGCAATAAGGCAATTGGCCTTGCTTTACTCACCAAAGTTTTTCTCCTTGCGATAAATGGAAGTGGTAAGGATCAGGGGCTTGTTTGTATATGATGTAGCAGAATCCTGGGCCATTTTAAAAGTTTTTAATGCTTATTTAAGTTTTACATGCAAATCATTTAGTAAGTATTAAAATAATTGAGGATCACTTGCATCTTCACCTTGAAGAAATTCCTGCTTCAATCCTTCCTTCCTGGGAGAACATGCATGGTTCAGAGCCCAGCAATGGTCATCTTAAAGAGGTCTGATTTTTAGAGGATGGCTCCTGAGCACTTTGTGACCAGGTCCCTTTCCAGGGTCTCAGCTTGGTCACCCCAACACGGAGGAGCCCCACAATCAGTAATATTGGCCCAATTATTTATTTACCTTTTTCCTTTTGCCTTGTTAGTTTCCCCAAACATTAGGGTTATTCCCTTTACATTAAATCCTGACTGAAGTTTAAGAAACATGGACTAATGATCAAAGCCAGTACAGTTTATCATCTGTGATCAAAAAGTAAGTTACTTGTTAAACACTGATGTTATCAGACACTCCAGATTTTCATTTTAAAAAGTTGAATCAGATTTTCAAGGGCTTTACTTGGGATAGGGAGAGGTCCAGAAGAGTGCTCTTGAAATTACAAGCACCAAGCAAGACGGATAGAATGGAAAATTCAAATTTCCAGCTCCATCAAATCACATATATTTTGAATCCAGTTGTAGAACAGCTGTTTATTTAATACTTAGCACTAAACTTTTCTCTAATCACTGAGACCCTGATTCAGCAAAGCATTAAGCACATGCTTAACTTTAAGCACATATTAAATTCATGCCTATTTAGCACAGCACTGAAGCACATTCTTAAGTTCCACTGAATTCAATAACTCCCCATTGATCTCAATGGGATTTCAACATGTCCTGTAAAGTTAAGCATGTGCTTATGTGTTTTCCTGAATAGGAATGACATTAAGCTTGCTTGAGTGCTTTGCTGAGTCAAAGCTTTCCTGCCACATTCTGCCTGGTCTTTATGTGAGTGCCCAATATGGGAGTGGGAATAAGGAACCTCTTCCAGGCCTTACGCGGTCAGTGTCCCTTGCAGTCCCTTCCTTCATACTCAAAGAGTCCCATTTTATATTCTCAAATCTCCCCGGCTATGGAGGGCTGGTGGTCTCCTCAATGTGCTTGTGCCATTTCTATTTGCAGGAGTTTGCGTGCACATTAATCAGAGAACAAACCCTTTCCCTTCACTGGTGTACTCTCCAAAAAGTCAACAGAAGTTTCATTGTGAAACCTAGAAAATGTGGACTGATTGGCTTTGATTAAATGGCACCTTCAGGAGAAGTGCAGTTGCTTGACCTCATTGCTTTTAGTCACTTAGCCCAACATTTTCAGTTGTGTATATGTAAGAAGCAGCCATGGCTCCACTATTCCTGAAGTCGACAGAGATTCTCACTTGGAACAGGTCACTCCTTTAAAGAGGCCCTATGCCCGGCAGGAGAAGCCCTGCCAGTATGCTTCCATTGGAAAAGTGCTACGAAGGAGTGAGCAGAGGTAAAGGACATTAGAGCCAATGCAAAAGCACAGCGTCTCTTCTTCCTGGTTTCTACACATTCTCTCAAGATCCTCCGAGCCAATGGCGTGATTAAGGGAATACTCAGTAAGCAGAACCATGTGGAATTTCTCTCACCCCTCAGCTCCCATGGATTCATCGGAAACCTAGCTCAGGTAAAAGGGAAAGGGTGAACTTAACTGAATCAAAATCAGAACCAGCCAGAAATTCAGCCCAAACCTCACACCAAACCATGAGAGAATTTCAAAAGGATTAGGAACATAATAATCATAGAAAAAAGAAAAATGCCCAGCTATACAAAGTTTATCAAATCTGAAATCTAAAGAAGATAAATGCACAAGTATGGATCACTTTTTCCTTTTTCAACCTATTTTTTGCTTTCACTCTATCCAACTGAATCAATAAAACCACTTTTGTGTGTGTGTATATGTATCTAGGCATATGCACATGTATACATACCTATCTAGTATCTATATGCATATATCTATTTACATTTATAACAAAAGATTTGAAATTAATTGTATTGATACTGGAAAACCTTCATGGTGGAAAAAGAAAAATATTTATGGACATCTCTTCTGAGTTATAATCCCTTGGTATTCTGTCACATAATGTAAAATCTTGTGTCATATCTTCAATGTTCTTTTAAAACTAGTATGTTAACTTAGCTCACCTAATGTAAATCAGATTTTTAAGGTCTGATCCAAAGCCTACCGAAGTCAATGGAAAGAGCCAAGTGATTTCACTGAGCTTTGCATCAGGCCATCAGTGTGGCTGTGAAGAGAAGAACTCTCTGGCTCGAACAGTCATTAACTGTAGCTTGTATTTTTTTTATTAGACAATAAAATCACATGATCTACTTCACCAGTACTACTGACATCCCCAACAAACAATGAGAAAGTACAGTCCATACACTGCAGCCTAATATGATGCATATAAATAAAAACACTGCCTTTAAATTCTTAAGCATTAGAGTAGTCAGTGGAAAAAAGACTACAGTATGACGGAGAATAAGTATGTGCATGTGTTGTTAGTAAGAACAATAGAGCAGAGTCTGGCAAGACAATGATAGCTCCTGTAATCAAGACTGAATGCTATTAAAATAGCAAAAGGGATATTGACGATTCCTGTGATATTAAGTGTTTTCCTACTTTAATGGGCTTTAGACACATACTAAAATGCTCTATAGAATTAGGTGTCAGATCTAAAGTCTGCTTAAATTAATAGAAAGACGTCCATTGATTTCAATGGGCTTTGGATCCACTGAAGCCAAAGAAAACACAGCCATTGACTTTAAAGGTGCAAGACTGAGCTACTAGAAATACTTTTGGGTGCTTATGTAACTACATATGCGTACAGATACATTTAAGATTAGATTTGGCCACCATTGCTCATGTTGAATAGTCCCTTACTCCTCCCACTAAAATCAACACAAGGAGGAGGGCAAAAGATCTGATTCTAAATGAACATTTTTTCACTCAAAGAACATGTAAGGTCTAACCAGGGAGCTTGTTTGGTATCTTAGCTGATTGCTTCTAGATTTTCTCCCTCTTTAAGAGGAAGCTACTTATCATCTGGAAATGGATATGATATTTATTTGTGTAAGATGTATGGATAGGATGTAATTAAAAATACATTTTGAAAAAAGGCATAAATCTAGCTCTTATGCTACATTAAGGTTGTGAGATCAATGCGCCAGCAATATTAACCCATCCATGTTGCACACACCTAGAATTTTTGATTCCTCTGTCTCTTGTAAACTTTAATAAATTACTCTTTATTATTAAAGTATACCATCAACTGTAGTGGATGTGCAATGTAAATTGGTTAATGCTGCAGGAGAAACCTGAAATTTGGGAAAAATATACAACATTCGAACTTTCAAACGTAACAATACCATTGTGCTAAGATTTTTGCCCTTTCGTGTAGAGTTGTAGTGGGGAGATAAATTTAACATTGTGAATTTGACCTTGGAAATTCAGATTTAAGAGCCCTGCATTTCTGGAAAAGAAAAGGTAAACCCAGAAAACCATTACGTTCTGTTAATATGCAAGAAAGAAAATCAACTTGTTAAAACATTCTAGGAGGCACATACAGTTCTTAAATTATTATCCAAATATATGGACCCATTAGAAAGCTAGACTTTGGCTGAGGAAATACATCATTTTAGTAACCATAGCATGCCACTATGACCTCAGAAGATAACTTCCTTTGACTAAATGTCCTACTATGCATAATTGATTCATATATTGGATTGAGGGGCACCCTAGGGTTAATCTGAGGAAAATCCCTAATTTCAGTCCAGGTATGGTTCAGTTATTAGAGGTAAAACTAAACCTACAAAAACTGTGAACAACAGACAATGGGAACCTACTTAGATACAAGTACAGTATGCTATACAGACAAATCTCCCTGAGTATTTTTTTTTTGTTCTGTAGAGCTAACCAAATATGAAACATTAAACACAATCCTGGAGCTCAAAGTCAGCTCCAAAAATGCCAACTGTGAAAATGTTACTGAATGACTGTACTGTTTATCATATTAAGATATATTTTTTGATGAGAAAAATGCTAGATCGCAAGTGTAACATAATAGAAACAGCAAGCACTGCCAGCAGGTCTGAAGGAGAGAAAATAATTCAGGGATATTGTCATCTGTAGGCCAATTTATATTGTCAGACAGCAGATTCATGTTAGTCTCTGATGCCACTGCAATAATGGCATAATGTAACGAGTGAGCAGAGAATACCTATGGGGTATGGCTGTATCATGCGGTATATCTATACTTGTTAAAAGTATTTCAAGGTTCATTCAAAGGGAAGCCAGAAGAAGCTAAGTACTTGGATTAAAAAAAAAAAAAGAGAGAGTATTAAAAATGTTCCTAAAGACACAAGAATATTTCAGCTGTTGTTTTGTGATGGCAAAGCAAGTCCAATGCTACATTTCAGTGATTCACCGAATTCATGATTAAAATAAACTAGCATACCTTTAAAAAAAATCAAGGAAAAAAAAAAGCTTTTTAACAGTTCCTCACGGCAGGCATAATGTGCATCTGTGGTCTGATTTACTGAACATGCTGCCTCCTCTAGCATCATGTTAAGTTAGGGTATCAGCATGGTAGGTCACACAGTGGGAGAGACCTTTTACTAATCACTATACATCACTTACTACTGGCACACAGCTCATTACCAAGAAATCCTCCAACTAGCTGGCTTTCAAATATGCTTACACTTTGATTTTCTTTTTTTCTTTCTCTCTCTCTTTTTTCCTTCCGAACAAAGATTGCACTTTTACATAAAAGCTTCTGTTGTGTAATTTTATCAACTAGGGTTCTGAAGTCAAAAAGGCACCCAGTTAATTTCCAATGATTATGAAAAGAAGACTGCAAGCTTGTATCAATGGTAGGCCTGTAATCTTGGGTTTCATTAAGAAGGTCAGAACATTTTTATTTGTCACCTATTATTAAAATGTTTGAGGGCTGCCATTAATTTGATTTTCACGCCACAGAAACCTCACTGGAAATCAAAATGTAATCCTGCTGTTGCTTTATTGCCACTTTTAGTAGGGTAGGATATAGCTGCAGGAACTAAGAGCTCTCCTGCAATTTACAATTCTTTACTCTGGACAAATGGCAGGTGACTAATGCAAGACAAACTGTTTGTACAACCGAGGAGCGGTTAGTTTAATTTCAGTTTCTGAAAGAGGGACTGAGTCTGAATCATGAGTTGCCCCCTGCTCATACACACAACACATTTTACATTACAAAGACTAACATCATGTGATCATTACAGAAAACAGAATTTAAGAGCCTAAGAAAATAAAATATAATTGGCCAAAATGAAACGATTTTTAACTCACCAGCCATTTGCTGAATGCCGCTGAAGGCACCCAAGTTACTGGAGGAAGTTGCTTGCTGTAGAAGCTGCAAATTAATAATAAGACGATCATCGTCATCTAAGTGATGTTACAAAAAAGCAACAAGATTAAAATAAAATTATCCATCAAATTAAAGTTGGAATACTTATAGTTTCCTTTACTTTTATATAGTTTCTTGCTTCTGCCTATTGTTGGAATGAACATCCCCAGAGTTGATGCTGTAAATCCATATTAATGTCTAATCTCTATTAAGAAACACACAGACACTGGGGAAACTCAATAACATCGCTGCTTTAAAACAATTAATCAATTTACTCTTTTTAACAACCAGGTGTTAAATCTATTTAAACCAACATAGCGTAACTAATTATAAACCTCTGCAGTCTAGTAGTTACCATGACTCATCTCCGTCAATCATGGTCCATTCTCACCAAACCCCTTAAATTCAGGTTTCTTTCTTTATCATCCTTAGAACAAGGTACATCAAGTGCACAGATATTTGTTAGTTCATCGGCTGGCACTTAGCTGATAAAACATTCTAGATTCACTATTAACTCTTGATATACTGCGTATTTTTTTTTTAAAGACTGCCAGCTAAATGAATGTCTATGCAGATTTATAACTACCCCAACCTGCATACACTCACAATTGATTTATGCAATCTGCAAATACAGAGAAACAAATCTCAGAGCACGTGAGACCTTCCCAGTTATCAACATGCCATACACTGTGACCATTCACAGCTTTACAGAGGCAAAAGGGAGAGACCCCTGACCATTTGAACAATAAAAGAATCTGTTATCAGTCTATGATTTATGGCACACTCAAAGATGTTCCAGATTCCCTCCAGTAGAGGGCAGCTGTACAATGCAAGGTAGTGAGCTCATTTTTCTCTTGTAGCTTTCAACCAGTCAAAAAAAAATCATCATTTTAAAACAGCCCAAACACCCATCAAATCTACTTTCTATAAAGTAATATGAAACTTGCACATTTAGTACCAATAAGAGAGCATTTAATTTACAGACTTTCACTAGTTAATGTGATAGCCATTTTCAAATATATTAAAAGATTAACTTGAATGAGTACAGGGAATATTTCCATGTGAAACTGATATACAGAGTAGAATTAAATTCAAACACTGTGGATTCAAAAGACTGTTCACAAACACAGTTGAGGGTTTTCGGATGTCTACCTCATCTCTGAAAGGTGAAGCTTTTACTTTGATAAGAGAAAGAAAGCATTCAAAAATGTATTCAGATTTTTTAAAAAGCAGAATTTAATGTTCAGTGGAAACACCACAGTGAAGATGTATTTTCCAGTTGAAATAGAATTTAAATCTTCAGAAGACTGCAAGGCACTGAAATAACTTGGGGCTTTCATTCTAAATCGCTGTTATTATTACAAAATGTTTCATATAGTGCCATAAATGTACGTGGTTCTTTTAGGAATAAGTCACATGATCTGCCCCAAAGAGCCTAAGTTAAAATGTAGGGGGTTCCATTTTATCAGGGTTCACTCTAATTAGCTTCCAGCGTGCTACAATAAATCTATCAGTTTAAGTTTAAATATGCGGTCACTATATTTGACAAGAACTTACAGCTAGGTACTGTGGTGTGAGTCCTCCAAGGCCTGTGAGGTTCCCCCAAGTGGCAGTGTTGAGCTGTTGCATCTGTTGTGCCAGCTGCTGTTGTAAACGCCTCTGCTCCTTATCCTTTTGGGTATCAGCAAACTTCACCACTATTGGAGAAGAGCAGCCCTATGATTGGACAGAGTGGAAAAGAAAGAAGTTAACATCACACACGTTTACATGATTCTACCTTGCTGTGTTCTTACCACCATTAAATCCATTTGAAATAACCTGAAATTATTTCTGAAATGATGTTTATTAATGATTGTTCAACAATTTTAAAAAATGTGGCTCTTGAAAAATTACTAATTTCCTCTCTCTTTTCATTGAACTCCTTTCCCTCCAGATCTTTGTGTATGTTCAACGATCAGAGTGCCCCTGGAGAGACAACAGAATTTATCAATGCTCTTTAATTAAGCTTCACGGTTCATGTGTTCTAAAGATGGACTTGTCTCTTTGTTTTCTGTCTGTTTTCAAGTAATAGCCAAAGACACTGATGGACATAAACAGTGCCACATGAATGAAAACAGCTCCCCTACTTTTATTTAATTTTAAAATGGTTTGCTTTCAGATACAAACCTCAAGATTTGTTTTAAATCTACAGAACAATGTAACATCATAATGATTCCAGTTTACTTTTGGCAAACAGATTAGAACATTTCATGATTTGTAGAAACAATCTGTCTGAGTTTTATCCTGCTGCCCATCATTGTAGTGTCTGAGTCCCCCTCCATCCGCTGTCCACTGTCACGCCTATTTCTCTTCCACCCCCAATCCGAGAACCGTGCTGAGTGCCTCAGATTCAGAAATACAGCAGGATTTTAGACACAGTTTACAGTGTGCAATGTGGATTTATATCTAACCAAACTCATCCCATGGCTACTCTCACTATACTGTGAGCTTCTTCAGAAAAGTTCCTATTCTCTGTTTCTACAAAGAGTAGCCGTATTCTTTTTCCTGCGAGGAACCTCACAATAGGACAATGATAGGAACATTCACAATCAACAGACAAAATGATGAAATAAGCCATGGTAATAATATCTTTTCTGTGAAGACCTCCCATCAATACCATTCCTTTAGAATTATCATCTTAGAAAATGATCACTTGAGATGTATTATTCCACCCCCAGTACCTTGCTTGTATATTTCATTGTAAAAATGTCTTTCAATTTTTCAGTGAGTAAAAACTGAGATACACCACTTCAGCAGTTGAATAAAGATTATGGAGGAGTCTGCTTGGTATACAATTGCCTCTTCTCAGTGATTTTATACTAATATTAAAATCAAGCTCTTATTTTTTTTAAATTGAAATATTTTTCTAGTTTAGCTAATAAAAAAGGCAATATACCATTTCAGATTGGCTTTGGTGGTACTAGGCTGAGCGTGGTGAGAGTTTACTACTTGCTACATGTACATAAATGAAACTCTTAGGTCTATTTCAAAGGGAATATAAATGAATTTCAAAAGGAAGAAACAGTGTATGGCTTTTCCAGTACTCAGCTCAGCAGCTAAATACAACAGCTGATATCATATTTATGAATGCTGAAATGTCAGTATATTGTATAAAAACAATATCAGTTCAATTTAGGAATCTATAATTTTTTTTCACTTTCTGCTCTTATTTTATCATTTTCAAAGGAGCAAACATTCTGCAGATTGAAATTATATGTAGCAAAATGGCTCTGTATGAGAAAAATGTTGCTATTTTTTCCATGTTAACAAATTAGTGTCTCCTACTAACCCTCCATTTGAGTGATTTTTTAAAAAATACAAAAATGAGGTAGGAAAGCAGAAAATGAGGGCAGTGATTATGGCTTTAAAAATGAGTTGCTTAAACCAGGAGAGAGAGAGTAAAATGCAAAGAGCAGTAGGAACATTCATTATTTCCAGGAGACACTCTCTTCTGAACAGGAACACTCTCATCATTTTGAGTCACTTTAAAAATACGTTTTAGTCAATGATGTGTGCCAAAGAACCAAAAATAATGAAATCAGAAAAAATAACTTTAGTGGTTCAATTGAAACTTGATTGCCTAAAACATAATCTTCCATTTTACAAGCCTTTTTTTTCCATAAAACATGAAATCAAAGTGCCCAGGGACAATATTATTTCAGAGAGTGTCCAGATTTAATAGCGGCTCTCAAAAGTCAACTTTTTACCATCGTAGCATTGACGTTAATAACCAAGAGGCAGGAAATGCTTTTGAATGTTGACCAGAACAAGACCACCTTTCCTTCTGTTTGTCTGGAGAGGTACCGAAGCCCCATTATTTTATGGCTGTTTTTTTATCTCCCCTTCTCAATGGGAAGCACTGCTTGGGTATCTTTCCTTCTGCTGGCAAGGTAGAACATGCAGACTCCTACTGGTACCATGCCATGAATTGGTGAGCTGGAAGGGCTGCTTCACCTCCCACAAAAGAATAAGCACATCAGTTCTGCTATGGACCTGAGCCCAGCTGGCATCACAATGCTGAGGTCCAGGATATTCTGAGCCACCTGGTCAGTTTTGGATCTTATTTGTACCCTAATTATAGGTGCAGATTCTCCAACCTTAAAGGCTGTTGAGTAGTACTTTCCTCCGAGAGTAGTTATTTATATAGGGTTAAATTGTGATACACTTGCTCACTTCAAACAATTGGATTGGCATGCGGTACTATTCAGCATAAGGAGATATATCACAATGGGGGTTTGTTTGAAGTACGGTACAATACTCAGCATATGAAAGGGAGAATCTGACCTTTAACGATTATTTCATTTTACAACATCCTCTGACCTCAGGGTGATTCATGTGAAACTCATTACCCTAGACCAAAAATACATGGAAAATACACATACAAACCACAGCATTATTAACAACACTTCTGTTTTATGTGGAAACCAAAAAGTAGCAAAAATATAGTGACCCAAATTAATGGGGCAGTGCATGGCAGAAAAATAAAAAGAAGAATTATTCCAATGAACTAAAATGTCACTTTTTATTCCATATATAGTGTTGTAGTGCACAGTAAAATATATTAGGTAATAGCAGCTTCCTAGTGAAGATAATTTCAATAATTCTGATTTTTCTCTGTGGCAGATTCTCATCTAACACTGTATATTCAGGGTCTATAAAAATGCATTGCACTGGAAAGAAAACACATTGATTATAAAATAATCTTAACCAAAGTCAAATGTGATGTTTGGAAAGACAATAGCTTTGCAATGCCAATATCATTACTGGAAGAGTATAGAAAACAGTTGACATTTCCATGCACTGTCTCTTTTTTTTCCCTCTGTCTTTCCCTTCGCTCATTACACAAAGCAGCTCAACGACATGACGCAATAATGATTGTTTAGTACCCAGCATGCTTTGGGAGACTAGAGCATTGCAAACAAAAATTACTTGAGAAAAACTGAAAGGCCCTGGTTTAAAAAGAATCATAATTTGAAAAGAAAAGAAGAAACAAGTGCACATAACATCAAAATGCCACCTTTGAGAAAATCATCAGTACACAAAGATATGGTATACATAATACAGTATAACATGCACTCTCAAATGATTAAACTAGAAGATCCAGAATAAGTAAAGGCTTAGTACTCTTGTGAGACCTTTTGTGCAAAATTTTGAAAGACCATGACATAAATCACAGACTAAAAATGTTGAGACCACCAGATGAGCCCGTGGCAATGCGATAAGGGAATCTTGCCCCAAAACTACCAGGTAAGGAAAGTTAAAGCTCTGTGTTGCTCATTATTAGAACTCATGATTCCAAGGAAGCAGTTTTTAGGGAATAAAAGATTGCCGTTTGTACAGAGCCCCGAGTGGCAGTGCACTGCAGCGACTCCAGCTTTTCAATGTGCTCTGACATAATTAGCATTTTTATTGGCTACATGAAGTAGGAGAAATTATATTAACTTCAAAAGAGATTCCATATGCTAAAGCCCCCTGAAATTCCCAAACACATGCACTAGGAACTTGGCATGGCCGGATTAAAAAATCTCTTTGGAGCCTGTTCCCAGAGTAGCACAAAGTGCAATATTTTAAAATCCATATAAAGTGGGGCCTTTTGGTGGGGGGAGGGGGGTTGGGGGGGAGAGAAGGTTTAAGATGAAAGATAATTTAGTCCCCATATATCTTTTACTTATTTATTTATGTTTATTTTCTATTGAATGCCACTGGATTCATTATAAAAGCAGTGCTTGGGTACAACACAGAGGTCTTTTTACTTGTTTCGAGATCGTTCAGAAACATAAATTTCACAACTAGCGGTAGCGTGAGTTTTGTGAAAGTTTAAATCTGTGAGATTGTCATGTGTCTGATCTTCTCCAGGAGACCATGGCTTTACCATTCACAATCATTTGCACAAAGAAAACAAAGAAAGGGCAGATGATACAGTACTGTACCTCCATGGTCTGAGACTGGTGCATGGCTTTGATTGCATTCTGTGCCATTGCCCTTGTAGAAAATGTAACAAACGCACAGCCTGTGGGAACAAGGGGACAGGGAGCAGGAAAGACAAAAAACAACAAGACAAAAGGGTTGGACGCTTGTTAAACCAACACAGTCTACGAGAACGGCCACAAGACGACACTGTTCTCAGTAGTACATAAAAGTAAACAACTCCTCTAATTTATTTATTGACAGTGCTGACTTGCTAATCTGACCATAGATGAAAGAAAAAAAAATAGATTGGTGGGGGTGGGAGAAAAGGGTTTGGAGGTTTTTGTGGTGGTGTTGTTGAGCCACAGGGTTTGAAATAAGCAAAGCTTGTTTGTATGCTCTAAAATGTAAAATTTGGATTGTATATTTTAATCCCTTCCAGAGCATACATTAGCAGCTACCTGCTATTTCTTTTTATTTATGGTTGGTTTAAAAGAAACTGCCAGCACCACTGGCAATTAAGTACAGATTTAAAGAGCTCATAACGCCACTGGTAAATTTCATCAAGGTGGTGTGAACACAAATAAGAGTGAGGAAAACGAATATAAAATGCTTTGAAACTAAGTGCCAGAGGACCCAGTGATGCTGCCAGACCAAATTCTGTAATACAAGTGGAATTTAAATATTTTTTTAAAAATGAATTTTTCAAATCAAAATCTTTATGAGTTTTGTTTTTTTGAAGTCCTGATGCTTATGGGTACAAGCATAATTTTTGATCTACAAAAACTATGACCATCTTCAAATATACTGGAGCTGTGTGTGTGTGAGAATAATTGAAAACCACTTTTTCCCTTTTAAATCATAGAAAAAAGAACAGCTTAGTGCCTGAGCTGTTTCCCCCTGCCGGCCTCCTCTTTATTGCTACTCATACCAATATTGGGCATGGTGTAGGTCAAGTTTAGTACTGTATGGCTCACTGCCCTTTTAACTAATAAAAACACTGCCTTCTGAAATTTACATTTTATTCTTCTTCATGCACCCTTGGGCATCTTAAAGAAAAAGACTGTGAAATTAATGCAGATTCAGGCTGATTTTGTAATAATACCATGGCACACTAAAAGCTTAGCTAAAGCAACACAGACTTATTTCACTTGTGATCTCTAATGACTTTAACAGTGCATTGATTTTCAGCTCCCTTAGCCTTGCACAGTTTGAACTTAGGTTTCAGAGAATAATTTAGTGTTCCACTCAATTTCCTCAAAACATTATTATTATTACTACTTAAAAGATTTCCAAATGAAGCAAATCTAAACACAGAGCGGATGAAGCATATTGTCATTTTAGAGCTAATGCATGAAAGCTATGTTCTGGCACCAAAAATACAATATTGTTGCCCCTGTGGCCAATGGGCAAAATAAACCATTTTGCAATCCAGCAAGCAACAGATTGCTTGGTTTATGTAAATCAATTTGTGAGCCATAAAACATCTTTTCTCTTTTGATCTGTATGTACCTGGTAAGATTATCAAGTCAAGACTGTATTAACATTTTAATCAAACAACAGTAAGAGAAAGCAATGCCTGATCATTACCCAAAAGCACTACATCTAGTCATGAAAATAAAGTCAATGCATTTTTGCATCATGCGGTATTTTTTTAAAAAAATATAAAATCCCTTGACACAAGGGAAACTAATCTACTATGCATTTTACTGACAGATTAGCATTATAAATTTTAAAGTTAGAATTCTTTATGCAGATTTTACAGTAGTGTTGCGCTACTTTATATATTTCTCAGATAACAGGACAGCTGATGATGTTTTTATTATTTAGACACATTATGTAGCTACTACTGTTATCCAGAATTTTTTTTTGTCAAAGCAAATAATTTCACAAACATCTTTCTATAAGGCATTCTAGACAAAATGTGTAGTATAATGGTAAATAAGCTACAGTACCTCTGCTAGATTCCATATTGATGCTGTGCACTAAAATTAAAGAGGCCCAAATTTACCATCAGTCTCAAAGTAATCTCTCTTAAAAACATTACTCGTATTATTAATATAGGAAATAACACTAAGCGTTTTCAATTCTTATCCTGTGACTTCAATGGGGGGGAGGAGAGGACAAACTAATAGAGATATATTAGGGGGAAACATAATTGATAATATTGCTTTTAATGGTCAAGGAACTGTTTCATTCACTCCCCTTGCTCTTATTATCCTGGTGCTTGTACCATAATGACAATTACCAAGTGGAGGTTAAGAATGCAAAAGAAGCATGTAAAATGACAACAAGAATCAATAAGACACAGTTTATGCATTTATCACAATTTCTACCCAGCAGTACAGCTGTAAGTAACTTTCTGAGAGATGTTTCAATTAGAAGGTCTCAAAAGAAAAGTGATGCAGCAGACAATTAAGCTATTACCCCCTCTGCCCCACTCCTGCCCCGCTCATTCCCCTTTTAACCACAAAGCTAAGTCACTGGAGGGCTTTCACTGCTAATGTTATGGCCTAGCCTTCCTCTTCACCCACAGCCCACGTTCATGTGAAAGCCTCTAACTGTTATGTTCTGGCGTGGAACGATTTTTATAACAGTGAAGTACCATACACTGAGCTACTTATTTAAAGGAAACTTGTTCTCTGTGAAGCCCATGATGAACGGTTGTGTACCCTTTGATCTATTCCAGGATGCTCAAAATTGTTCTATAGAAGGAGGGAGGCTGAATAACATTTTCATTATGGTCTGTGGGGTCAAGGCAACAAAGTTAGGTCCATATTCTACCCACAATCTACAGCAAATTTCCAATTGATAACAACTGGCCCCTTGTGCATATGATTACCTGATTTGCACAAACAATTGTGGGCACAAATTAAGTGTGCTAAATAATTTGCGTACTCGGTCTTTAAAGTGTCCTCGTTAGAATTAGCACAATGTTGAGATGAATGAGTTCACAACTCTTTCTAACCACTGTTTCAGGCTAAAAACAATGCTCATAAAATATAAAAGCTTTCCTTCTGCAAAATCCAAATCTGCCATGCTGGGAAGGAGGGGTCAGATAAATATACTATTTAGGGCAATTCTGGCCCACAGCTGCTGCACACTCCTCTTTACTCTCAAAATTAATAGGTGGTAGGTGTTGAGTGAGTGGTAGGGATTATTCCTTTTACATAGTGTACAATCAACCTGTAGAATTCATTGCCACAGGTGGTTATTTGAGATACACACAGACAGCTTTATAACCATTAATAACATTGTAGCTATGCATGTTAAGATAATACTAATCAAATCTCATGCTTCAGGGTGTAAATAGGAATCAAGAAGGATTTCCACATCCCCACACCTCATCATATAAAACACTGTATAATTGCCTAAGGCAAGGAGCATGCTTCCTCTGAAGTATCAGCTATTGGACATTGCCAAAGCCAGCATGGTTAGGCCTGATGAACCAGTTGTCTGATCTGCTATGGCAAATCCTATGTTCCTTAGATGGCCAAGCCCCTTGCCTCAGCAATTCTCTTACTACAAATAGGAGCAATGGAGCTCGGCTGGGGGGAGGTAGGTGCGAGAGGGGGAAGAGGGGATGAAAATATACTAACAAGAATATGAACACACAACTTTTTGTTGCCAAGACAACATGGAAATTACTTCCCCTTAAATCACCAAGTGTGCAACAACAAAAATCATTATGTAAATGTGACCAAGCTGTAATTCACCTTGCAATTATTTGTTATCTCTACTTTCAAAATGTCAGGGATCACGAACAGAAAAGAAAGAGGGTGAATTTCACTTATTTCTGTAAGGCTGCCTTCCAACCTGCTAGAACAGATAAATGATCGACTGGTGAAAGGTTTCTCAAAGTAATTTCCTCCTACTGAGGGAATTGGAGGGAAGCATGTCGCCCTACTACAGTACAGATTTTGGAAACACATCTATTACACTAGTTATCTCAGTTGAAAAGATATCTAAACTCAAGATGTTTTGTCTTTTCTCACAATTACAACAGATTTTGGAGAGAACTGGCAAAGCTGTCACCACTCCTTCTCTAAAGCCTCTCTCCTCGCTTCCCCCCAAATCCCAGGAATCTGCTCCACGACAATTTCCAAAAGCTCAAAGTGTTGGCCTAACTGTGCTACCATTGAAGTCAATGATGCCCCATTAATTTAGGCCAGCATTGATCTCCTTTGGAGTTGCCGTTCAAGAAGCTCATGCACAGTACTGCATAAGAACATCTGTACAACCTTGACAAGGCTTGTAAACGACATAGGAAGCAGATCACTTTCAAATGTGATTTCACCTAAATAAAACTAGCCTGTTTTTCAGAGGTGCTAAGAACTCACAACTTCCAGTGATGTCAATGTGAGTTGTAAGGACTACAGATATCTGTGAATCAGGTCACTTTTACTTACGTGGCTAATGGAGTTAAGAATGGAAAATGAAAGAAAAAAAAAAAAGGTCTGAATGGATCTAAACATCAAATAAAGAATCACATTTATTTAAAAATCTCTCAGTGGCTTTTTATCAAATCTACTATTTCGTGACCTAGAAGAAAGATTTAAGATGAAATTTTGAAAGCCAGATAGAGACTGGGATGCTTAACTCCCATTAAATGTTGCTTTCAAAATCTCGGCCTCTGGATCTACAGGTTGCGGTCTGGTGATTATGTTTTGCCTTTCCAAATTCCAAGTTCAACTGGATACAACATTCTTCTCCACTTCTTCTCCTAAATGATAGGGGTGTTGTGTCCAGTCGATCAGCTGCCAGGTTTCCTCCCAGAGGTGAGTGTACATCAGTGACTGTTGAAGCGATCCCTGAGCACGGCCTATTTAAATTTGTAAAGTGCTTTGGCGTCTCTGGGAAGAAAGGCACTACAGAAATAGAAGACATTGTTAAAATGAAAACTTACAAGCAATTTGGAACAGGTCTATAAAAGGAAAGGATCTATTCATGTCCAATTATTTCTAGTTGGGTTTGCACAGGAGTTTTCCGTGCCTAAGAATTCCTCTGGTTCACACGTTAGCGTGTTTCATTAGAAGTAAAACTTGGGCAAGCAGTATAGTGTAACCTGTACAAGGGGCCAGGCCATCCTAATTAGGCAACCTTCCATCTTAAGAAACCACTCCAAAGTATCCCCAAGTGTACGGAGTACAATTCTGCTACTTATTTATTGGAAGACAGAAAATAGTTTATGGCACAGATAAGAAGCTGGGAATGGGTCACAGGGGATGGATCACTTGATGATTACCTGTTCTGTTCCTTCCCTCTGGAGCAGCTGGCATTGGCCACTGCCAGAAGACAGGACACTGGGATAGATGAACCATTAGTCTGACCCAGTATGGCCGTTCTTATGTTCTTTGATTTTTGGGAGGTCCCGGGTGGTTACTTACTGGAGGGATTACTCTATGTTGTTTTCTACAGATCTGTTAGCCCCCTGAGCATGAGTGCAGAAAGAAAGAGTGCAGTGATTAGGCAGTTAGCCTAGGACTTGAGAGATAGGGGTCCCACTCCTTGCTCTGCCACATATTTTCTGTTTGATCATTGGCAAGTCACTTAGCTGCTCTGTGCCTCAGTTCCCCATCTGTAAAAACAGAGCTGATAATATTTCCCTGCCTCACGGTGTGTTTTGAGGCTAAATACATTAAAGATTGTGAAGTGCTTTGAGATCCACTGATGAAAAGCTCTACATAACAGCAAAGTATTATTATTCCTATCTCAGTTCAAAAGAAAGAAGGGTTTTGGTGGAAGATGTTGGACTGAGAGCCCTGGAAATTGAAGCCATCTGTTTATGCATATCAGAGACACAGCAAGGTAACAGTAGTGCACACTCCCTACAATGCTCTGTCGATGTGCTGGAATCTTGGCCTTGATTGGCCTTCTTCACCTAGAGGTCAGAAGACAAGTTCAATTTCTCATGGCCATAATAATGGCAAAAGGAAAAAAAAAAAAAACCCTGGGAGAAAATCCTCTGAAAATCAGAATCCACGAAGGTGTCTCAAAGTTGGATACCCTAAATCACAAATGATGTTGGAAAACGTAGGCCCCAGTAGTTTACACAGAACTAAACTAGAATTAGCCCACTTTCTTGAAATGGAAAGTTTTGTCAGGTATTGTCCCGCTTCTAGTCTAGAGAAAGACTGTTGAGAAGATGTAATGAGGGCAAATCCGAGATTTAGCTTCGTCATGGAGTGGCTAGAGAAAGAAGCTTGGAATAGAATTAAGGTACCAAGATGCCATCTCTACCACTGACTTCCTACCCAGCCTTAAGGAGATCATTTAAAACGACAGTGTGTTGGCAAAGACATCCCTCCTCTCCGAATGAAATATTTTGAACTCAAAATGGTCATTTTAAATTTTTCACAGGAAAATTTTGATTAGAATTTTCTTTTTCAATTCAAAATTTTCAAGTTTGATTAAAATGAAACAAATTTCCTTTTTGATTCAGTTTTCTTTTATTTCAATTTTTTGTTTCTGCCCTTCTCTCTTAATTTTCAGTTTTGACACTGAATGCGACAGCATGAGGAATGTCTCGTTTTTTGGGGTCCCTGCTCCCACACACTTTTTCCTCTTATCAAAACTTCTCCAGCTTTTCAAAAGTTACAAGGAAAAATGAAACACTGAAACCTTGCCACAGTTTTCAACAACCTGAGAAATGGAAGAGTGGTAAAGTTGTAGTTTAAAGGGCTTTGAGATCCTCATATAAAAGGCACTATCAAAGCCTCCCTTCAAGAAGCTGAATGTATAGTCTCCATAGGGTTGTCTCCCACACCATGTAGACTTAGGGTATGTCCACATTGTAATTAAAACCCCACAGCTGGCCCAGGCAGACTGACTCAGGCTCACAGGGCTCCGGCTAAGGGGCTGCTCAATTGCAGTGTAGACATTTGGGTTCAGGCTGGAGTCTGGGATCTAGGACCCTGTGAGGGGGAGGGTCCCAGAAATCGGGCTGCAGCCCACACCCAAACCATAATCAAACAGCGCCTTAAGTTAGAGCCCCATGAGCTCAAGTCAGCAGGGCCGGCGACAGGAATTTTGGGGCCCCGTACGCAGATCGTGCGGGGCCCCCCCCCCCCGGTCTCCCGCCGCCCACGGCCCCCACACAGCCAGTCTCCCGCCACCACCCCCGGCCGGTCTCCCGCGCCCCACCCCCGGCCGGTCTCCCGCCGCCCGCAGGCCCCCCCACGGCCATTCTCCCACCGCTCGCGGGGCCCCCCGGTCTCCCGCCGCCCGCGGGCCCCAACCCCCGCATAAGCTTTGGCCGCGTGGCCGGCCGGGAGAAGCAAAGGGAGGCGGGGGGAGGCTGCTGGGTGCCGGGGGAGGGGGGCTGGTGAGCGCTGCAGCGGCTGCCCGAGCCGCGCCTTGCTCACAGGTCCGGCGACAAGGGGGTACAGCTGCGTACCGGGCCCGCCCCGGACTTCAGGGGGCCCCCCTGAAGTCCAGGGCCCGGTACAGCTGTACCCGTTGTACCCCCCTGTCGCCGGCCCTGCAAGTCAGCTAACAAGGGCCAAGCCATAGGTGTCTATCTGCAGTGAAGAGACAGTCTTATGAGTGCCAGGCGAGCCACAAACCCAGATCACTTTCAGGGGTAGCACTTTATGTTACATCAGTCTTGCACAGCAGCTCTGAATATCAGTCAGAAAACCTCCTGCTACAGGCACAGAGACTAGTCACCTGTTCTTTACCATAAGCGATAATGCAAAAAATGAACAACGATATATTTTTTTTAAACAAAGAAACCAACAATCCCTACCTACTGCAAATGAACGGAATTTTGCAAAGCTGAATTTCTGCCTGATCGTGGGCTGATTCCCACATCATTCCTATCTGCTCTTTAAAAGATACATTCCCTATTACCAGATTTTTAACAGTACTCTAAAGCGTGCACTTGTCTGACTTGTTTAATATTGTCATGTTGAAATCAGACAAAGAAGACTTCAAAAGCTGTGGCAATATGCATTTACAGACCTTATCAAATGCACATTTAAATCTAATTGTCCGTACACATACCTGGCAGGTTCTTTCAATGCATGCTCTTGACCCAACTGACTACAGTGTGTATTATATAAATCTGTACTTAGCACTACATCTGTGTAATTTGCTATATGGAGCCCCTGTGATAAGGATAAGAGGATTTTTATTATTATTATTGACTAATACTACTTAGCAGTAATATAGTGATTTTGACCTCCTGATCTCAAAGCACTTTACAAAGGTATAGTACACCCTCAGAGTTATGAGCGCCAAAGTTACAAACTGACCAGTCAACCACACATCTCATTTGGAACTGTAAATATGCAATCAGGCAGCAGGAGAGACAAAAACAAATGCAGTACTGTACTGTGTTAAACAAAAACAACTAAAAAATAAAGGGAAAGTTCTTTAAAAATTTGACACAGTAAGGAAACTGCTTGTTTCATTTAAATTAAGGTTAAAAGCACCATTTTTCTTCTGTGTAATAAAGTTTCAAAGTCGTAGTAAGTCAATGTTCAGTTGTAAACTTTTGAAAGAACAACCGTAACATTTTATTCGAAGTTATGAACATTTCAGAATTATGTACAACCTCCATTCCCGAGGTGTTTGTAACTTTGAGGTCCTACTGTAGGTAGGAAAACTGAGGCACAAAAAGAGATTAAGTGAGTCACCTGAGGTCACACAGCAAGTCAGCAGCAGAGTTGGAAATCAAACTCGGGTCCTTCTGGCTACCATTTGCATGGTCCACCAGGAGCTCACAGCTGTCTGTGTTGGCAGCAGTGTTCTGGTAGACAGATCACAGGACTAGGAGCCAGGACACTGGGATTTCTTTAAAAAGTTCAGAGATTTCTGGAAACCCATTGCAATAAGTGATTTAAAACCTTAATCATCCCAGTCAGTTCACTTTTGCTTTGACATGACAATGGGGTGTAGTGCAAGACATCAACAATGGGACTATTTAAAAAGTGGTTTAAGTTGGAGGCTGAATCCCTGTACCAGTAGAATAGATACAGGGAACGCATTGGCAAGATTCCTTATGGAACCTGAGTCGTAGTGGAGATAGAATAGGACAGTCTCCATACCCTTCGGTCTTCTGGTCCATGAACCTGAGTTGCAGTGGAGAGAGAATAGGACAGTCTCCATAACCTTCGTCCCCGGGGTTCTCTGCTTAGACAGCCAGTTGCATTTTCTTATTCTTAAACAGACACCTACCAACTGGGAACTGCTCCACTTCAACGCACTAACTTCACAGGAGCTATGAAACAGCTACCAGTTGGTAATGACTTTTGGTCACAATCTACTCACTGTACCTAAGCAAAAATCAGTGTGAATAAAGTGACTAAATGGAGACACTAGAAAGCGCATTTAAAATATATTGCTCCATCACTGAGACTTTGGAATGATGTCTTTTAGGCTACTTTTACACATGACTTTCAAACAGCTGGCAATACAAATTTGGAGTGGAAATGTGGATGGAACTTTATCTACAGTGGCAGAATGGGAGAGAATTTATTAGAACTGTATCTACTCTTGACTTGAAACTACATTGATGTCAACCAGTTCAATCTCTCTGTCTCCTTATCTAAGCATCTATATCACACTCATCACAGAGTGTTATATTTTCCTTTGCCATTGTAGACAGGGATACTTTTTCCTGTTCAAACTGTGAGGAGGACTATAATCCTGGTACCCTACAATGTTAGAGTCTAACGTTGCTATACTAGCAACAAAAGTGTTGCTACTGTACTGTGAACTGGTTCCAAAAGTTGACTGAAAGCTTTCATTCCTTACTAAGAGAAAAATAGCAGCACAAAACTAGAATTGTTCTGCCTAGCACTCTAGTCAATAGCTGTCCTTTGGAACTGAGACTCACATCTGTTAATACTAAAGATTCCTTCCCTAAAACATTTTACATAGCTCTGAATTTTGCATAAATACCAGTAAATGTGTTTTTCATGCTCTTTATTTCTGAGGCATGCTAATTTTTAAGGCAAGCTGATTGAGAAGAAGATGAAATAGTCAAGCAGAGCCTAGTGGATTTGCTGTGCAGTGAGGACTGTGCACCCCCGAATGTCCATGTCTTCTTCATTCATCCTTCCTTTCTTTATAGAGACTTTCCATCTGGAAGGGTGGTTGAGCTGTGGGCTCTTACACATGAGAAGAAAGATGGTGTGTGGCAATGGGGAATTTAATGTACTGGAAATAGTATCATGAATGAGAATCCATTTAAATGTTGGAACTTGTTGAAGGATTTAATTATATTCATTTTCCTTCTATTTTTAAAGAACCCAATTTTGGTTCTGCTGCCACGCAAGATTCCTCCCCCCACCCCCAAAGGTCTTCTGCAGCACTTCAGTTCAGCTCTTCAGCACTTAGCATTTTCCCAGTGCTTGGTTTTCTCTCTTGGACTGGTGGTTTTGTGAAGCTGACAAACATCTGCCTGGAAACTGGGCTGTAGCATGGGTGTAGAAAGCAATTCAAGTTTAACAGGCAGAAAACAAAAGAGCCCAGTATCATATTATTGTGTGTGACTGTCAGAATAAACTCAAATATTAGAGAGGCTATAGCTGTGCAAAGCCAATACATTCCAATACCTCTTTAACTGTGATGTACCTGGAACATGTTCTTCTGCCTCCAAAAGTGAAAGCCTTGCACAGTAACCTTAAACTACCACAACATCTGCTCAATGGGCTACACTGCAATACCCAATCAATTTGTAACTGGCGATAGCAATTGTCACCTACTAAGGAATAAAAATACTCCCCATCCTACCCTTTCCTGTAGGTTCTCATGATCTGGGATTATGATGGAAACCTCTATTGAACAAGACTTGGGGAATACTTGAATATCCACTATGTGGCTTCCACTCCTGAATTATGCAAAGGAGTCAAATAACTCTTGTAAGAATCAAAGACTTGATTCTCTAGTTTATATTCCAGTATAAATATTTAAATAATTATCCAGCAACTCCCCACTGCAGATTTACTTTCCAGTGGCCAAGATTTAAAAAATAAATAAAAATAATATCTAAAGTTTGACTCCTGAGCCAGGATCATGCAACTTCTTGACAGTCAAGCAGCTGTGGGATCAGAGTTTAAGGACATTTAATTGTAGGCCCTGATTTTCCTTGACCAATGCTCACAAACAGAACATTGGTTTCCCATTAATCAACAGAGCATTTTTTCAGTGAGTGATTTTTTAAACTCTTATTTACATGGAGATGGTATGGCCCCTGCTTTCCACCTTCACAGATGACCTACTGACACCCAGTTCCCAACCTATTCTGCTGGGTTTTATATCCACTGTGGACAAACTGCTGCACATAATCATTTTTAAAAGACCCACAAGTGGCTGCACATATTATGGAAACCAGAGCCTAAAAGAAACAATATGCTTCAGAAGTTTAAAAAAACAACACATTTCTCTCTACATTTTTCTGTGTTTTGAAAATGTAATAAAATGCATAAACTGTGATTCCTCTGTCTTTTTTCATGTTTAGAGGGGAAAAAAATAACCAAAAGAGAATGATTGAGTTTTGCTTTTCCTTAATAAAATTAACAACTCCAGAGTAGTTTTTACTCCCTGTGTCTTTAAACTGTGGTAGCTGATATCATGGCACTGTTCCGCTAAGGCCGACAAGCTTGCCCTGACCCTCTTCCCAATTCAATTCTATGTCATTAGCTGGTGGGAAGGATTGTTCTGTCTGAGTAATTCCAGGTCAATACAACGAAGGTTTAACATGCAGCAGGGGTCATTGATATAGATCTGTTTCTCTTCTTATTATATATTTTCAAGAGCCTTTTCCAGGTACAAATGGCTATCTGCTGCATATCTAAAGGCATGGGGAAGGGAGTGATCAGGTATCAAAGTCTGAATTGCACTTAATTTCCAACACAAAAAAGTAAGAGTCTGGCACGTGGTCCAGAACTCGTGTCGTTCATATGACTTCACTATGCACTGCTGCTGGGCATGCCTGCGTTGACTCTAATTGGACCTAGGGACTTGAGCTATGAAAGCTCCCTTCATGAGTTCTGATGGGGTAAAACTCTATATTCCAGAGGCAATACAGAGCCACATTTCACATATGGTTACAAAAAATGCGGGAGTAGAGGGATACTATAGCATGGACCAGTTGGCTTGGCCCCAGATGCCATAAACCAGTCATTTGTTTTCCCTGGTACAAAATACAAGTGTGTGTGTGTGTGTGTGTGTGTGTGTGTGTGTGTGTGTGTGTGTGTGTGTGTGTGTGTGTGTGTGTGTGTGTGTGTGTGTGTGCGTGCGTGCGTGCAGCGGGGGAGGCAGGGAAGCTTTGATTTTGTGGTAGGGAAAATAGGAGATGTCAGGGTTCACCGGTACCTTTTCAATCTGACAAACAGTGTGATAACACAAGTTAATATGTTGGCACTGAGACCTTTCTGACATTTGAAATAAGAGGTGATAATTTCAGTCACTGTGAAAAGTTCATGTGGGTAACTCTGTCACGTGAGACATATTACAGTGTAACCTCTCGAGGCAGACAGTGGCTACATCTACCCTGACTGTGACATATAGCTCCAATTAGCACTTAAGGAAAGAGACTTTATAGACTGTACACTCACCTCGGCTCAGCCCGTCAGGTCCCCGAAGAATTCGGCATTCTTCTATCTGGCCGAATGGAGAAAACATCACCCTGATATCATTCTCATTACACTTCTTCGAAACCATTCCTATGAACAATTTTCTGTCTTCCACAGCTAGAAGATAAAAATAAATGAATGAGCAAAGGCCATTTCATCTTTTTCCTGTGATCAATGCTTCATTACCACATCAAACCAAGCTCCAGTCATGTGAGTCTGGCTCTGCAACTGAAGACAAGTCCTAAGGCAAACACTTTATACTTACCACCCTTCCCCCTCTTCCTCCCTGAATCTCTCTCGTGCTCTCTCTCTCTCTCTCTCTCTCTCTCTCTGTGGGTGCTATTGTCATATTAGTTGCATGAAAAAGACATTTTTCATCCCCTTCCCCACCATGATTTCTAGAGAAAGAAGCATCCTGTGTCAGAGACTCAAGATATTTTTGCATAGATTCTAATTTGAATATATTCCCTCTCCCCACACCCCAGCTCCCAAATGTATGAAAGGAAGCAAGGGGGGTGGATTGCACACAATAAAATGAGTTAATGAAAAATACTCTACAAATCCTTTTCACATAAGAATGTATCCTAGCTTTCAATTTCAAGCAGCCGTAATGCATAGTACTCAGAAGCAGGTTTGTAGTGACTGCAATGGAAAGGATAATGCTTTAAATTTTCCTCTCTCTTTTTCTCATAATGACACAGTAGTCTCTCTTCAAATGGACACAATGTATGTTCCAGGGCAGCACTTCTACACGGGGAGTGCATATTACTTTCCAAAAGCCAAATCCTTTGATTGGTAATGATGTTGAGTTTGCAAGAAATACAACAGGCACTTTGCTAAAGATATCGGTAGATTATCTCCTTTCCATATTGTCCACGCGGCCTGCGTAAAGTATGTCGTTCTAGCTGGGTATATATACTGGCTCTGAAGTTTAACAAAAGCGCAAGCCACAGACTGGTGTCAAAGATGGAATAAACTGCAATAACCCAACTCTAGGTTATCTGGAAGACTTTATGTTAACTCACTATCTCCCCTATATTTAAAAAAAAAAAATCCAAGAGCTTATTATAGGGTACGTTCGATGCTCCTTTCTTCTGCTATTGAAATGGTATGCAAATCCAATTCACTGTTAATGAGCAGACTGCCAGAATTTTGCAGGAAGCAAAGACAGACAGAAAGCTTTACTCCGGAGTATCTGTGGTGCACTTATTTATTTCTACTGTGCAAATTATTTTTCTAATGAAGTATTTTCATTTTTGTGCTTATGAAAAATTAATCTTCCTTCACCCCTCCACCCACCCTGCATGTATTAGCATGTGTTTGTCAAAGAGAATAAATTGCAGCTGAGAAGGAAGAAACCTATATATTTTCATGGGATTTTACTGGTATTGACTCATGTAGTGCCCTTAACATAATTTCAGCGATAAAAACAGAGGCTAATGTTTATTGAAGACAGAAGGGGTATTTGGAGTCATTTTTTTTTATTGGGTAGTATTTCTTTACTTAAAGGTTAAGAAAGGCATTCTGCTATTTTACATGAGCAAGCATACAGAAAATGCATTTTCCAGAACCCCTAAAGCTAATGGAAATGTTTATTTATTAATTTTTAAAAATAAAGATAATTTAGATGTAGGTTGGGTCCATGACAGAACCATGCACTGCCATCTGGACTGATTCTTAGAGTCCAGCCGCTCGCTGTGCAGGCTGGTAGGAAACAGGCATGAATTTAATGCCTAGGAAAAGGGAGTGGTTTGTTCAGCAGAGATATGTCCAGTCTAAGCACTTCCATTCACACGTGATATTAAGGTCCCATTTACATATGGTTTATAAAAGGTTACTACGAAATGATGAATGGATGGTAAGTCACCAGACAGCAAATGTGAAAAATCAGGAAAGGGGGTGGGGAGTAATAGGAGACTATATAAGAAAAAGACCCCAAAATTGGGACAGTTGCTATGAAATTGGGACATCTGGTCACCTTACTAGTTGGTATAAAGATGTTACACCTTGCGAAGTATGGGTTATAGATGCATACAAGCACATCAGCAGATGACGTTGTGAGCTAGGGTTATAAGCAAGCTATGTACTGCTGGGCTCAATTGTTTTTACTATTTACTACATCTATTAATAATCCTTTATAAACAGAACCATAACATAAAGCATGACCCGTATTTTGTATAGGTATTTGTACTATTAACACCCATTTTACAGATGCGGAAATTGAGACACAGAGAAGTCACGTGGCCTGTTTAGGGCCACTTAATGACTGAGCAGGGATCAGACCTCAAGAGTCCCTAGCTCCCAGCTCCATGACACTGCCTTGGTCAATTAAGCAACTGCCCTTTAGCCCCAAAGGATGTCCCATCTGCTCCTGCTTATGGGGAATGGTGAAGACTTTTTATTTTCAAGCAGAAGATAAAATATAAGGGACCTTTCTGGATGCAGAGGATCCCTTCCTCCAGCCTACAAAGAAAAGTGGAAGATGCTAGTCTGCCAAACAGCCATTTAATTTCCCCTCCCCCAAAGTCAAATGCTAAGATGTTTTTTAATTTTCCAGACACTGGCAGATGACAAACTCCCCACTGGTCTCCTTCCCTTTCACTAGTAAATCTACAAATCTGCCACTTAACTAAAACGATTTTGCAGGTTTTCAGCTGGAGGGTGATTTTATAGTAAATTAAACACCCAGCTCCTGTGTATTGTACATCTTCAAAATGCACATTTCAAGGAAAATGCTCAGTATAAAGAAGACAGATTGGTAGGATGACGTGCCTCACATCCAATGCTGTTTGGTTCTGCTGCTCTGTGGTAAACTTGAAGAAATCTGTAATTTTATCATGGCTAAATGCCTAACCATACAGAATGTTTCAAGGAGCACTGCCAAGATAAAAACTGCATAAGTGCCTTACCTCTGTTGTGAGGCACGATATCAATTTAAAACAATATAATATACTTTCATGCAGAGAAAGGCATGATCTACTCCTATCAGCATAGGATGGGAGCCACACATTCCTGGGTTCTTACACTGATTATCTCTGTGTTCTTGGGCAAGTTACTTAACCTGTCTGCCTCAGTCTTTCCATTATAAACAAGAAGTGTCATGGGAATTGATAGTTAAAGTGCTGTTAGGGCTACAGGTCAAATACACCCAAACCATTTGGTGCGGGGGTCTCTCACAGTAAAATGGAGGCCGCTCACTGATTTTGTGGCCGGCAGTTTCACACTTTAACCAATGGTTGCCAGCTTTCTACTGGCACAATACCGAACACCCCATACCTCCTCCTTCCTGCAGCCCGGTCCTTACCCCCGCTCTCTACATTCCTCGCTCTCCCCCACCTTCACTCACTTTCACTGGGCTGGGGCACAGGGTTGGGTTGTGGGAGGGGGTGGGGGTGCAGGCGCTGGGGTGGGGCCAGAAACGAGGGGTTCAGGGTGTGGGAGGGGGCTCCAGGCTGGGGCAGGGAGTTGGGGTATGGGAGGGATGAGAGCTCTGGCTGGGGATGTGGGCTCTGGGGTGGGGCTGGGGATGAGGGGTTTGCAGTGAAGGAGGGGGCTCCAGGCTGGGGGGGGAGGGGAGAAGGATTCAGAATTTGGGAGGGGCCTGCAGGTTGAGGCAGGGGGTTGGGATGTGGAAGGGGTGAGGGCTGTGGGTGCTGGCTCTGGGGTGGGGCTGGGATGAGGGGCTTCAGGTGCAGGAGCGGGCTCCAGGCTGGGGAGTGGGAACAAGGGATTGGGAGTACGGGAGGGGGCTGGGGTGCAGGAGGGGGATGATGGCTTTGGGGTGGGGCTGGGGATGAGAGGTTTGGGTGTGTGTGGGGGCTCCAGGTTTGGAGGGGGCTCAGGGCTGGGGTAGGGGGCTGGGGCGCGGGTTTACCTCAGGCGGCTTCTGGTCGGCGATGTTAAGGCAGGCTGCCTGCCTGTCCTGGCTCCTTGCTGCGCCCTGGAAGTGGCCAGCAGGTCTGGTTTCTAGATGGGAGGCTGGGTGCAGAAGGCTACACGGCTCTTGCTCCCAGGCACCGCCCCCATCAGCTCCGATTGGCTGGATACTGGCCAATCTGAGCACGGAGCCAGTGCTTGGTGGGAGAAGCACATGAAGCCCGGTGGTCTCCCACCTAAGAGCCAGACCGGCTGGCCGTTTCCGGGGGTGCAGCGCCATGGCCCAGGACAGGTAGGGATAAGCCTGCTTTAATGCCACAGCACTGCCGACTGGGCTTTTAATGGCCTGGTCGGCGGTGCTGACCAGAGTTGCCAGGATCCCCTTTTGACTGGATATTCTGGTCGAAAACCGGACCCCTGGCCACCCTACTTTAACCATTAGAGGTTGCTGTGCCACATATATTGCAAGTCCCACAGCATTCTGTAGTATGTGTGCTCAGAGCAGAGCAGAGCAGAGCCCCAGAAATGGCGCACACATTGGGCAGGGCTGTAACCAGGATGGGGGGCGAGTGAGGCAGCCACCCAGGGTGCAAAGCCCCAGGAGTGGAGAAATAACTTGCTCACCCCAGGTGCTAAAATGCCTAGTTGAGGCACTGACCGCGGGACCAGGCCTCCTTCCTCCGATCTTGGCAGCAGTGGCCTTGCATCCCACCATAGTGCAGAAAGCAGTTAGTTAATGGAGATAAGATCCCAGAGGAAGCCCCATACCATGCAGTTTAGAGATAAGAACCAGCTGTTGGAGCCTGGCCGGAGGGTAGGGGGTGGTTGGAATCTCAAAGCACTGTACAAAGGAGGGCAGCATCATTATCCCCATTGTACAGATGGGGGAAACTGAGGCACGAGGAGGGGAAGTGATTTGCCCAAGGTCACCCACCAAGTCAGTGGCAGAGCCAGGAATGGAACCCAGGTCTTCTGAGACCCAGTTCAGTGCCCTACCCCCTAGAGATCACTACCTCCCATTGCTTAGGTCTTATTTTCACCCTGTAATTGCCACTCACACACATCTGGTGTGGGCAAGAGCAGTTCAAAATTCAGAAGACAGACCAAAAAGCACGATTTATTTATTTAAATTGCTTTTGTTCTGGGGGAGGAGTTGGTTCTGACACGTGGATTTTGGACTCAATACAGCTGTCCAGCTGCTTTGCACTATTTTGGCAATGCAAAGCAAATGCAACATGAAATCACCAACTAGTTAACAAATGTATGGCTGCTTTGCATTGCCAGAACAGGAGAAAACAGCTAGAGTGTACCAGTGAATC
Source organism: Sternotherus odoratus (assembly GCA_032164245.1). Classification (NCBI taxonomy): domain Eukaryota; kingdom Metazoa; phylum Chordata; order Testudines; family Kinosternidae; genus Sternotherus; species Sternotherus odoratus. The sequence continues at coordinate 11,980,945 of JAVMKO010000001.1, read as the reverse complement.
AAGCCCCGTAAATGTCTATTGGACCCAATCCTGAAGCTGTGTTTGCCTGGGTGGAGCCCTTGATGAGTCCCACTGAAGTCAAAAGGCCTTCGTGTCTGATTTTTACACTTCACTCAGTTTGCTTGGACAGTGAAAATTGACTAATCTTTTTTCACTTTTCTGTTCCCAGTTCATCAGTTCAGTTATGGATTCTCATACGGTTAAAATCAAGGGTCTGTGTTTGGGATCGCAACACTACAGGAGAATGTTTAAACAACAATTAAGTGATGAAAAAATGCTATTAAGGTTTGCTAAACTTTTCTTTCTTCCCTAAAGCTAAAATTCAGTTGTGAAAATACATGTCAGTGTCCCCCTAAGTGACTGAAGTGATCATATTTAAATATATCTAGAATGCTATTTTCTTCTCAGAATAAGTTGTCCTCTCTTTTAAGCCAATCAAGTAATGGTTAATTATTTAAGTACAAATGTTTTTTCCCCCAAAGGAAAGGAAAAAAGATTTTTTTATCCTTATTTGTAAGCTGGCGAAAAACCCTAATGTACAATCTGTCAAAGTCACACCTGGATCTGGAACTGCCTGAATTAATTAACAACTTTTCTATGTGTTAGTGCTGACATATGGCATTTAATTACTGCTTCCAAATCGGCAAGTTTCTCCACTTAGGATTTCAAAACCATTTCTTCACCCTTTCAGTGAATCAGAAAGTAAGTCCAGGATAATGCAATGGGGAATTTTTCTTGGTTTCTCCGAAGTGTTGGCATTTTATAAAAATGGGCGTATGCTGTCCTCGGATATCTGCCCTGATGTCCATCATTAATGTTAATGGAAGGTACAGGTAGCCACCAAAGTATGTAAATATGTTAATAAGTCCCAATGACTACTTAAACTCAAGCAAGAGTTGGAATGCTTTCCAGATTAAAGCCCAGCACCCAAGAATTTAAAAGAGGGTGACTGATACTGGAACAAACTACCAAGGGAAACGGTGGATTCTCCATCTCTTAAGATCTTCAAATCAAGACTGTGCACCTTTCTGGAAGAGATGTGTTAGCCAGGCAAAAGTTCTTGGGCTCAGTACTGAGAGATGTACAGGAAGACAGACTAGAGATATAATGGTCTCTTCTGACCCCAAACTCTATAAATTTATGAGCACCATATACTGCACACTTCATCTTTTCGAAGGAAGAACTTTTAGGCAGGGTAAGTTTATCAGCTAATTATTTTAAGTATCCTCCAGTGAAAGAAATCCATTAGCACTAAGGATGGTGCTGCATTTGCTCTAGCTGCGGAAGGCCCTGGGTACCATGAAGCGGATTACATTTTGCTGCATCTGCACAGGAGGAGATAGGACCAAGGCCAGTGTACTGTCATGCTCTGCGGAGGCCCACCTTCACCCTTCATCCAGAGGAATGGAGAGCAAGTCTGGAGGCTGCTACCCAAATTCACCAGCCATTCCACCCTGCATGGGGGACACAAAAGCTGAGAATGCCCTGAGACTGTAGAAGAGGTGAGTGCTGCTCCCCTGCTATTCCGTAACCAGGCATGTGTGGGAGAGATGTGTACCACACCACTCCTATAGAGGTTTCTGACTCAAGCTTGGCTTCTGGAGGTTAATAGGAGGATAAGTCACAGAGGACTGGATCCTAAGTGACATATAAAGCAGAAGAGGGTCACAGTTCAGAGCTACTTCATGAAGTGCCCACAAGTCTGGATGCTCATCCAAACCCCCTTGCATCCGGAAGTCTCACAAGAAGCATGTGCGCGAGTTACTGTGCTTTCTGCATCCTCTTGCGGCAGAAATTCCCTTCCTATAATATTTTGGCATTGCAAGTCAAGCCCTGGAATTCAAAAGTGAGCAATTTTTTTTAAAAAACCCCCACTAAACAGAACATTGCAAAGTCTTCTCACAAATTTTGGTTTTGAGTTCAGAACTGGGAAAACTGTTGTCAAACCAGATCATCCAGCTTAATAGGATTTTCAACACTGGCACTCAGCAAATACGGAGTCTTAGAAATCCTGTAAAATTACCAAGGGAACATCAGAGCTCATATCAAGCTTCATTGGGTCTCATCAGCCCTACGCAGAAGTCGGTAAACTCAAGAGAACACTTGCTATAGTTCTCTTATGTCTATGAGCTACTTGGAACTTTTGGTCAACAGAGGTCTTCAAGCTCTTCGAACTATTAGAAGTTCTAGTACCAATAAAACCTAGTGGGACTATTCAGTTCTGATTCATCACTTCCATGGTGAGAGATCAAAGGGTTTCAAGACCTCTCCACAAATACTCAAACACTACCCATCACAAAGACCAATCCACCTTGGTTAGCTCTTTATCTCTTCCCCAGACCTGTCTCTCCTCCTCCAGAGCCCTCTTCACCCTGCGTGCCCAGCTGATGGCATACTGCTTCCCTTCCAGTGTGCCATTGGCACAGACACACACCCTTCTTCAGCTGCTGGCACAGTGGGAGCTGAAAAACCGATACCAGCTGTTCCTCTGCATTGCAACCCCCTGCTTCTCCTAGCTGCCAAACCTCTACCTCATCTCCCACCCCCTGACTCTGATCCCACTTCACATATCTCTAACGTGCTAACCTACATTCATCACCATTGTAGTCGTTTCCAGCTTCATACAAAATAAAGGGTTCTCAACATTCTAAATATGCGTATGAAAATTAGATATTATTTGATTTTCTTCAGAAGATTCATCTAAAGGAGGACATTCCACCTGCTTACTTCCCTTTGGTCAGTTGGGACTTCTGTGCCTTCTCCCATAATCTGGGAGAATTTGGGAGGAAAAAAAGAAGTAGCTTAGCTGTATTTAGTGCTGGTGAAAGGTGATGGAGAATGCCTTGGAGAGCGAGGTAGTTATGCATGGTACCGCTGTAGGCATTGCAAAATTCCCTACAGTGCTTCACCAATGTGCTTGAGTCTCATTGGGAGGACACACTCTAGGGATGAGGGTGTAGTTCATTTGTGGTCAATTGTCTATTGCATTTCTATTTTTTCCATGAGATTTTACAGTCAAATTTATCCTATGAAGAAGGGCCCATGTAGGGCTTACATTGGACTTAATTAGTTCATAGTTCTTGTGCAGTACCCTTGCAGAAGAGAAAAAAAATTGTCCATTGAGAGCATGATGTGGAATCCTGGTCCCCATGAAGTCAATGACAAAACTGCCAGTTACTTCAATGGAGCTAGGATATCACCTAGTCTGCACACTCAGACTACGAAAGCTCATGCTTCAAAACTTTATAGTTAGTCTTTAAGGTGCCACAGGACTTTGTTACCTCTGCTATTCCAGACTAACACGGCTACCTCTCTGATTCTCAGACTACTTGGCCTTTCTGCTGAGCATCCAAACAAGGGTGAGGACTTTGTGCTAGTGGTGAGTGCTTTTTTGGTTTATGTTATGTGAGCACCTGTCCAATAGAAGAGCGAGTTCCCCATTCCATTTCACATAGGGGCCAGCCCAGTTCCACTGTGCACTTAGCCAGTTTTTAAAGCTGTCCGTGACATGGAAAGCACAGTATGAAGTTTTAATTTCCTTCTAAACTTTAGTCTGTGGAGAAGGCTAAAAATGGGATGCGGTACAATTAGCAAAACCTTGCGGAGAGATTTAGAGCCCAATCATAATTTACATTTGCAGATATGTAGATCTCTAAGTGCATGGCTTCTGCCCTGATTACTAATTAATGAGGAGCGGAGATGCCTGTTGGAAGGCACCGGCTCTGATTATGTCAGCCTTATGGGGAAAAGAAGCTCTTGCAGTCTAAGAAGGAAGGTGATTTCTTTAACATATATTTTAGTAAATTATAGGAATGAATCAAGGGGGAAAAGATGTATAGATTTTTTTAAACAAAACACACACAGGCAGCCCTACCATCAGATTGTCTAATGCCTGAACTATGCAAAACGGATGTATTTTATAGATTTAGCACATTGTATATTTTGTACATCATATATATTCCTTCAGTCAATAAGCTAATAATAATAATTGTCATAATATTTATTTGAGAGAGGCCTAGAGTACCCTACTTAAAACAAAAGTCAGTATGGGTCTCATAACAGCAAAACATCCAGTTTGATTCTAAATTGAGCCTAGAGTCAGAGATGCATCCTTATTCAGGAAGGGTGTTTAGGTATATTCTTCAAGTTAAGCATATGTCTAAGTCCAATTCAGACAGTGCTTAAATACTTTCCTGAATATGGGAACTTCTCTTTCCACTCCCATGTTATTTTAATCTCAGACTTATCAGCATCATCTGTTACTGATTGCGAAGAAGCTCTACAATTATTGTAGCAGGATACCAACAAAAGACAAACACAACAAAGCCATGACACAGAGAATGTATAAGGAAGAGAGGAAAGACCATTTCCTCCCTTCTTTAAACTGAAGATAAATGAGAGTTTGAAGCAAGCTAACATTTTTCCAGACCTCACAGCTATAGAGACACTTTCTTAAAGGGTCTTCGCTGCATTAAGAGAAAAGCATAAGCCACACCTTGCATTTGTTTTTTAAATGAAAAGAGACACACACATTAAGTAGGAAATAGGATAATCACTTACCATTGGACTTTTCACTATCTGCGGGTTTCATCTGAATAGGATGATGCATCTAAAAATATAAATGAAAAGACAGTAAAGCAGGTTAGACAGTCACAAAATCAAGCATTTTACTTTTATTGGCACTGCTGGCTTTAGTTGCTCAGAGGGCTAAAATGATACATGATCAATATTAAACAGGCTGGCAAGTCAGAAAGATATAAATTTCGAATGATACCTTAATATTGGCTTTTAAACTAAAGTAAAATGTTAAAGGAGTATTTTATAGCCCGCAAGTTTAAACCCCCACAATTTATTGGGCCCACAGGACTCATATAAACTTTAATTTGTTGTATTTAGTTTCAGAAGACCTCTCAAGTTACAGCCCTTGCTGGTTTACGGCATGCGTGATTTCTGTTTTACCAGCTTATAACTTTTCTTTTCTTGAGTTTGTTAACAACTAGCAGAACAGAGACAAAATTCTAAAGTAATCTAAGAACTGCCAGGCAGCAACTGAAACCTACACTTCTTGATTTGTTTGGTTTAACAAATGAACTTTGGCTCCTGATTAAGATGTGTGTGACAACTCCTCATGCAGTACCAAATGGGAAAAGATCTGTGATTCCCATAGCTGTTGCTTGCTTAGTGACTGGCCTTCTCCTCAAAACACTTTAATCACTCATTCACCAAATGACCCTTAGGATGTGGCTACAATTCTGGCCTCATCAAAAGTCCTAATGCACGTTTCTTTTTCAACCTGTTTCCAAACAATAAGCAAACTCCTGTGTCGCCTTATATCGCAATTAACGCACTGTGCTGTACACAAGGGCAATCTACAATCTCGCATTTGGACAGGCAGACTTTGCCTTTCAGAATGGGGCTCCGCACCATGTCACTCCCCTGGCAGCTACAAGACTTTTGATCTGAAAACACATTACAAAATGGAGCTTTTTGTTTTTTTTATATCTTCCCCCAAATCTCCACCCTGTACTCGTTTCTTAGCACGGTGCAAACACATGACAGCTGTTAGGAGAATCTCTCTGATGTGCTTGCAGAGCAAATTCTGGGTACAAATTCCCACTGCCCCTCAGTGGTCATTTCTTATTGCTGCTCTCAAGCCTTAGGCACTGATCCTGAAAATTGTTCTATGGGGAGAGAAACCTGAGGTCCCATAGAGACCCATTGACTTTGGTGGGGCTCTGCATATGCGCAGGGACCTGAAGATGCAGAGCTCATTGCAGGATTAGGGCCATAGACCTTTCTCCAATAATTCCTCCACGTTTCACACAGGCATGTTGAATGGTCTGTACTATTATTGCACTCCACGAACGCAACAGGGTATGCGCTGCCTGAAATCGTCAACTGCTGTTCCAGCTTTATTTAAGGAAAATGTCAAATATGGAATTGGAAAAAACAACAACAATTAAGCAGAGGATGGGAACCACACAATCACGTCAAATGTGTTTAGAGCCAGAGAGGAAGAGAAAATGACTAGCATGTGTGGTTTTTGGTAGTGGTATTTAGTTCTCAATCTGTACTTGCTGGATTCTTTGGCAAGTGGCGAACATTATCATGTATCTTCCATAGAATCTGCTCAAAGTTCAGAATGTCCCCCGGTCTCACAAATCAATACACTCCTTGCACTGCTTGCAAAACCTCTTCCATTTCATTCCTTACAGTGCCTTAAGGAACAAGCAAAGACATATGGTGCACGTAGTCACCGAGCTGTGTAAAATACTGCTATTTCAACAATCCCGTTTTCTTTGACCCATTTATTTCCCAACTGGACTCTAACAGCCCAGTGCCTGTCTGCCATCTTTCTGAATTTCATCTAATATCTAGAGAAGTGGAATGTCTATTATGCTCTGTTTCCTTTACCTGATATTTAACTGTTATCTTAACATCAGCAATATTAAGGGAGATGTAAGTTAGATATTAGGAAAAACTTTCTAACGACAAAGATAGTGAAGCTCTGGAACAGGTTACCTGGGGAAGTTGTGGAAAGCCCTTGGAAGTTTTTAAGAACAAGTTTAACAAACATCTGACAGGGACGGTCAAGGTCTACTTAATCCTGCTTCAATGTGGGGTGGGTCGGGGTGGAAGGGGTGGACTAAGTGACCTTGTGAGGCCCCTTTCAATCTTACATTTCTATGTGCACTGCAGGGGAACTTAGGTTCATGGGAATGTGCATCACCACCATCAAGGGAAAAATCAAACAAGAAAAAAGTGGTGTAACTCGCTAAAATGAGCCTATTATCTGCATTGCTAAGCATTTGAAAGATGAAGTCATCAATGAGCTAAAGGAATTGTTTAGGGTGATTGAAGAGGGTGTAACTAGGAGCAATGAGCAAAGGAAAATTTAAACTGACTGTTCCAGATATATTGTCTAACATTAAGGTCTTTAATATAGAACGGTCTCCTGAGGGAAGTGCTGAAATTAGTATTGCTTGGGTTATGTCAGATTGACAAAGCCCTGGAGAACATGCAGTCATGAAAAACCAACCCAACCCACACTAAATGGGGAACCAACTATCTTTCTATATTTATATAACACTTAATACTACAGCATCTAAACAAACAGATTTAGACCAGAGCTGGCTCCATCTGTAATTTCTACAAATTTATGGTTCTAAAGTGAAGGATCTTTTTATTTTAATCCTAGAGAGGTTAGACATGGAGGTCTTGTGGATCAAGCTCATAAGGAAAGTTTTCTTTGTAGTGGTTACCATAAAAAAGCCATAATAAGTTGGCACTTTATCACCGAAAGTAATGTTTTTTCAGGGAGCCCAGAACTCTGGGTGGCTTCCTTACCACTCTGACTTAGCAACAGAGACACTTGCTGGAGCTAAACTAAGGACTTGTCTTCACTATATGATTAAGTCGACCTAAGTTACGCTACTCCAACTACGTGAATAACGTACCTGGAGTGGAGGTAGCTTAGTCGACTTACTGTGGTGTCTTCACTGCGCTGCGTCAATGGGAGATGCTCTCTAGTCGACTTATCTTATTCTTCTCAGAGAGATGAAGTACAGGGGTCGACTGGAAAGCCCTCTGCCATCAATTGAGCGGGTCTTCACTAGACAGGCTAAATCAACACCGGCTGCATCAACCGCAACAGTGTCGAACTCCCCGGTAGTGAAGACAAGCTCTGAGTGACAGTTCCCTGCCACCCCAGTCTGTTAGCCAACCACACAATTTCCTCTAAAGCTCTGCCAGCTTTTCCTATGCGTTGCAGATAACACTAGATGCACCCTCGTTCCCGAACATCCTGAGAAGAACTTATAGTAAAACCCAGAAAAAGTGTATTAATAAAGAACAGAGATACTAAACACCGAGAATAGAAACAGATAGGGTTACAAATACAACAAAATAAATAAGTTCTAGTCTAGCAGAAGTAGGTTAACTCTAGCAAATTAATCCTCTCTGAAATAGCCTTTCCCCTCAAACCTCTTCTGTAGCGCTTGCTGGTATGCAGGCTGGAGAAGAGCTCTGTGTGGCTCAAAAGCTTGTCTCTTTTACCAACAGAAGCATGTCCAATAAAAGATAATACCTCACCCACCTTGTGACTTTCATCATGGCATCATTACCACTGATTTGCTATTAAGCCATTAGTCTGTCCAAAATTAACAGCACTATTCATGATTCAGTGTGACTGTCGTTCGCACCTAACTTCAAAATTTCCACTTCAAAACTGTGAGCCTGAATCTCTCCTCACCAACAGCTGTAAATCAGGAGTAACTCCATTGTACTCAATAGTGTTATGTTAGGGCCAACTAGCATGAGATCAGAATCCGGCCCGGTGAGAATAACCTGCAGAACATCCACAGTGAAGTGGGTACAAAAGACAAAAACAAGATCTCTGGAAAGAAAAGGGTGGTTACCCTGTTAGTTTCCTTACATGAGCGGGCTCATGTTGCAGCTTGTTTAACCCTGGCCATCACCAATTGATAAGTTAGCGACCTTTAACACTAGATTCAATAAAACATGCCATTTATAAGTTGAAATGAGTTTTACAGAGTCACTGGTTCGCATCTTATTATTAAACTCATTGCTGACCTCTAGAGACAGCTGCCGTGACAATACATATTATAAGCTCTCTACCCATAAAATATTTAAAAGGGGGGTGGGGGAGGAGATTGAATCTGGAAGAGGTGTGCAGTGAATAAGAAAATTAAAGGGGAGAGACAAGGGCCTAAATAGGTACCTTCCCTTCCCTCTACAATGAGCAAAAGGGAAATAATTGGAGCATTTTATATCTTGCTTGTATAACTGTAGGCTATAAAGTAATAAAATAGCTGCGCTTTCCCAGGTCCTCCAAAAGATTACAGATGATATAAACCTGTTTCAAATTAGATGCCACCCACTAGAATCATGTCATCTACTGAAATGAAGGATTTCATGTCTTATCAGAAAGCAGTTATTGTAGATATACATCAGAAAACCATACACTTATGTATCTCCAGGTGAGTGATTTCTCAATATGTCACGCTTTCATAACTAAAAACAGCGGAGACATTTTTCTGTGGCTTGAAGGAAGCATTGCTTATAAAAGTGCAGTATTTATGAGAATGATTTTACAGTTAATAAATAGGGAAGAAGCAAAGTAATGCAGGTAAAAAAATTTGCACATCAACACCACCCTGAATGCAGCTCAGACCCCATGGTAAAAGGAAACAATTGGTATTTTCTCTCAGTAAGGCTGACTGTAGAACAGCCTCCTGAAAGACTGGTAGAAGCCCCATGTCTCGAGCTCTTTGAAACCAGACTGGCAAATATGCTGTAATAGAGAACAATCTTGCATTGGCAAGGTTTACTGTAGTTCCACTGATGTGCATGATGCGGTACAGACAACAAGAATACCTAGCTCTTATGTAATGTCAAGAATCAGAGAGGTAGCCGTGTTAGTCTGGAATAGCAGAGGTAACAAAGTCCTGTGGCACCTTAAAGACTAACTATAAAGTTTTGAAGCATAAGCTTTTGTGGGCTAATACCCACATCTGACGAAGTGGGTATTAGCCCACGAAAGCTTATGCTTCAAAACTTTATAGTTAGTCTTTAAGGTGCCATAGGACTTTGTTACCTTAGCTCTTATGTAGTGCTTTACTGAGGAAGTAAGCATCATTATCCCTATTTTTCAGATGAGGAAACCAGGGCACGGAGAGGTGAAGTGACTTGCCCAAGGTCTGCCGGAAGCAGAGCCGGAAATAGAACCCAGGTCTCCCGAGACCCCGTTCCGTGCACTACCCACTAAACCACACAAAGTCGCAGTGCAAAGTAGCATAAAAACTAGGACTCCAATCTGACAAACGGATACTAACGTGGGTCCACATGGGAATTGGAACAACTGCTTCCAAGACATGCAATCCCACTTAAGTCGACAGGAATTTTACTGTCATGGCCTATCAATTAAAAATGACAAATTAGGTGATTTTCATTCTTTTTTTTCTGAGCGAGTACAACCATATGTAAGTACAACTGTGCTGGAACAACACTCTCAGAAGTACAGATCCTGTCTCGCTTTCGAGCCTCAAAGCCATCTTTTCAGTAGTAATAACTCTACCTATTTACATTCTTGTCAAAACCATATGACATCTGTAAGCGGGAAAAACAAGCAAGGTAATTTCTGGCAAAATTTTTGCAAGGAAATTAGATTAACCTGGGTGGAATTCTATCTGGGAATTTGGAGTCTGTCGTGGTGATTAAGTCATCATTTCTGTCAGACTACTCTAATCGGCTGTCAAATACCATTCCATAGCCCCATCTGTAACCTGGCATTCTAGTTATTCCGTGTATGTTACCTTCTGTATACAAAACAAATTCCAAACAAGGAGGTGTGCACAGTTTAGCATTTAGAAGAGTCATTAGCTGTGATTATTATTGTGTGTTTTCACATCGCACAACAACATAAGCTTACAGCTTGTTTTATTTATTCAAAGAATATTAAAAAACAGGTGTAGTCAAACATGGAGTGCTAAAGGTGAATTGGAGAGAATTCTCAGCAGACATTGGTATGCATTCAGTATCTGCCACCCTAGCAGCAGTTGCTTAACCCTTTCTTCAATATTAGCACAGTTAGAGTGGGATAATATAAACTCACTGGGGATTTGGACACCCAATTCCCATTAACTTTTATGGGAATTGTGTATCCAAACCTTTAAAGCAGCCTAGTTACTTAATTTCCATCTTAATTTTGACATATACTAGGGTCTCAGTGCCTTATAAATCCACCTGGCCTGCTGAACGGAGGTTTTTTGAATGTGTGCGTTTGGTTTAAAGAGGAGCCCAGTATCAGTCAATGGCATTCACCCTAAAAGGCATGATTGTCCCTTCAGTGCTGGAGAAAGGGCTGCTGGGCCTGATTTTCGGAGATACGAAACGCCTACAGGGCTCAGTGGAATTTGTGAATGCTCAGCATTTCTGAACCATCAGGCCACACACATTCAGTGCCGTGACTAGATTTTGGACAAGAGTCACTCTTTTATGATCCATTGCAAAAAATAAAAAATGTGGGATTATTTAGTTCCAGTCATGAGCTTTAATTTCCATGCTTGATGATGGGGATCACCCGCTTTTCAACTTGTCCTTGTTTCTGATGCAGAAGAAAATCACAAACCAAGCAGTCCCATGTGTCCATGTTGATCATCCTTGGGCTTCAACCAGTTCAACACTGGTTGCTCACTGGCCCCCTACAATTCTGAGTGAAGGGAGGCGTTTCCTTCAGAGTTCAGCACACTGTAACTCCAAGCAAGGGCTTAGAAGAGCTCAGCATGCTGAGAGTGACCCTCTATCTCTGTGGCTCTTAATATTGCTCACTCTCCAGCCCTTAATCCTTTCAAAATCTCCAGCCTATCAATACTCCTCATTTCTCTGGAGCTCTTAACCCCATTCTTTCCATTTCCTGGTCTCTATTGTTACCTCTTCTCCTCTTGGCTCATCCGTCCTCACTTTCCTGTGACTGTTTGTGTTGTACTATACCACTCTTTGCTCAGTCGTCACATCTCCTTCTTCAGAAGATCACCTCTCAAGAAAATATAATGCAGCTATTTGGATGATTAGACCAAATGTTCTGGAGAAGTTTCAGAGAACTCCGCTAGGAGTTTACCAGAGTCATTATGTAAGCAGTTCGAGGGATGGAGAGGATTTGTCTGTTCCATTCTATGCATCTAATGAAGTGGGCTGTAGCCTATGAAAGCTTATGCTTAAATAAATGTGTTATTCCCTAAGGTGCCATAAGTACTCCTATTCTTGCTATTTATACAGACTCCTTCCCCTGCACAGTTTCAATCACATCGATGGTGTCCTAACCATGCAAGGGGTGGAACAAAAAGCAACAGAATTAGACAGTGACAATTTGTATGCATCTTGTAATTTCTGTCCTTTCAAGATCAGATCCTTAGTTTGCATAAATCAGTGCAATTCTACTGAAGTCAGTGGTGATTTGCATCAGCTGAGAATCCGGCCCTGTCTTGCTATTTATAAAGGGTTGGGAGGGGGCACCTAAAAGAATATCTAAATCATTTTCTGAGGGGAGGACTACGGTGTATAGGGCTCTTGGGAAAAGTGGAACAGGGAGTATGAGGGCAGGGACAATATTTCAGAATGTGACAGATGTGGGGGCAGGCAACAGAAAGAGAAGGGGAAAATATAAGTGTAAGTGAATTGCCTAATTATAGCATAGGGAATATATTTCATTTTTTCTCTAAACTACTGATCCAATTAACTTGTGCTGTTAATTAGACTAGCAGTCCAAAGAAAATTAAAACTGCCCCCTCTACCTTTTATGATAGCCCTTTCCAGCATGTGAAAGATATGGAAATTCTACCTTCCATTCCCCAAGAGAGAGAGCCCTGCAAGAAATTAATCAGGCCCAGTGTTTTAAGAGAACATCAATTTTTCAGATTATTTTATTTATATATTATTTGTAGGACCATCCGTTATTTGCTAGGAGCTTTCCAAATACATAAGGCTGGTCCCTGCTCAGAAGAGTTTCACATTATTTCACTGGTGACTACGGTGTCCAGCTGTCCCAATTTTATAGGGACAGTCCTGATTTTGGGGTCTTTTTCTTATAAAGGCTCCTATTACTCCCCACCCCATCCCGATTTTTCACACTTGCTATCTGGTCACCCTACTGGTGACCCATGTTTTGTTTGCCTTTGCCAGTCACCATTTGTCTGAGTTCACAGTGACTTTCTGATAAGGGGCATTTTCCTATCTAAGAAAATTGTGTAGAATCACTTGGTTTGCACTGAATTAATTTGGCAATATGCTGCCAATATTGTAGCCATGACTCAAGAGCAAGAGGCTCTACCGAAATGTACCTTCAAGTGAAGGTATACCTTAGTAATTAAACAAATTTGACATACAACCAAGATGTTATCAGTAAAACACTGCCTTTAAGGCAGTGGGCGTTCACGTAAAACGAATTATTAGCACTCTGACTACATAATGAATTTGTAACCTGTAGAATATTCTCTATATTAACTGTGGTAACCAACAATGATTAAAAAAGGTCTGTTTCAAAGCCCACTGAAAGTCAATGGAAAGACTCATCATGGGCTTCAGTGGGCTTCCCTGATTAGTGGTTGGAGAAAAGGACTCTGATTCCCAGCGCTGGCTTGTTTAATTAAGTTGCTTTTTCCTCACTTTACCCATCTGTAAAAAGAGTCTAATATGTTGCTACCACACGAGTGTGTTGTCAGGCTCAATCATTAACATGTGTAATGTGTTCATTATGTGTAATGTGTTCAGCACAAGAGTCTCCAGGTCAGTGACTGGGGCTCTCCTAGATGTTAATGCCATATGAATAAAGAAAAACATTAATATATCCATGTATGTGAATAGGGTTAGTGCACAACAAATATAGTCCCTATTACAATGCATAACATCACTGTGTTCTATTCAGAACGCAGGAACAAGCCAAGAGCTTATTTCAACACTTCTTTCTTTTATACCAGAACAGTGACACTGCTGAAATTCAATGACTTTTGGAGGTCTTCCAAGTCAGTCATTTGTAACACACAATATTCCATTTTTCAAAATTCAAGTTAAATTGAACATTAACTGGAGTGACTCAAAATAATGATGTGCTTTAAAATAAATGCGTATCAAATTGAGATATATATTGAACGGTAAATACCATATGTTTCCCCAAACAATAGATTACATTTCTTTTGGTAAATATTCCTGACATTTTATTAAGCATCTTGTAATCTACCTTGGATAAAGATACTACATACATGAGCACTGCTTTAAAGCTAACCTGCTAAATTAACAATCATTTTACTCAGCTGACCCCGATGTAAAGGAGTAGTATGATCAAATCATCTGCAGACCTGAACTGAAATTCATATTCTAATGATTCCTTCCACAGTTTACCTCCCGCATTCTACTGTTCTGCCAGCCACCATTATGAAATAGCATTTAACACTTCGTCTTCTTTAAAAATTATAACCTCACTCCCCACCCACCAGTCTGGTGGTTTTAGAAATGACAATTTCATTTCATAATATATGCTCCTGTTCACTGAATCCCTTCAGTCCTTTCCACCCACCCATATCGCTGTGACTTTGGGACATATGCAAGTCGGATAGAAGTACCTTCCCTTAACTTCACTCTGACATTTCCCCTTCATAATCATCTGCAAACAAAAATGATTAACTATCTTTTCTTCAGACAAATGAGCCTTTACAAAACCCATTCAATCCTAAAAACATCATCAAGTTGGATTCTACATCTTGTTTGGAATAATGCCTTGAGGCTACTTTGTATTATCCGTGCTTAAAAAACAAACCCATTAAAACATCTGAGCAAAACATCAGATATTGTTTTAACAGTGATATTTATTCATCGTCTGTAGCAGCAATAACTTTTGTTGACATTTTGCCAATTGAAGTTTGCACTCCAATATTTTCTTCCTTCGCCACACTACTATGGCACCATCCATCCAAAGATCACAGAGCGCTTCACTAATCATCGACTGAGCCCCACAGGTCCCTTCGGGGTCTGGTATATAATTATCCCTACTTCTGAAGAAAATGAAAATGAAGCACAACGAGGTGATGGCCAAGTTAATACAGTGAGTCATTGCCAAAGCATGGATTAGAACCCATGGCACCATTGCTCTGCCAATCTATGGCACTTCTATAGTCCTTATCACTTTAGTATATAAATCCTTCACCATTTTTAATATATTGGTATTTAACGTATGAGGTAGGGTAGTGCAATTATCCCCATTTTACATGTGGGGATCTAAGACACTTACACACTATACACACTTAGGATATGTCTCCACTGCATGGTAAGTCCAAGTCTGTGGGACCTGGGCTTGTGGACTTGGTGTTAGCAAGCATGTGCTTGGGTGTCCACACTGCATGGTAAATCTGGATTTATAATTGCTTGTCCTGGGTCTCTCAGCCGTGCTAATGCACCCAGACCTCCTGACTCATGTCTGTGGCGTGATCTGCATCTACTCTGCAAAATAAAAGGGTTTGGACCCATGTCACAGCAGGACTTGGGGTTTGATCAACCCTCCCTAGCAGCGTCCCAGGACCTGGGTGCTTGCTGACCCAAGTCAGAATGATTTGTGTGTGGACAGAAGGGCACTTGGGCTCAGTATGCAGTCCCTAGCTCTACCCTCAGTGACTAGCCCAAGGTCACATAGGTAACCAGTGGCAGGGGAGGGAGTTGAATCCAGTTCAATCAAATCTCAGAATCAGTGGGTCATCATTCTTACAAGAACTATCACCACAAGGGCACTAAGCCACTCTTATGTTCTTGGATGGAAAACAGGGCTAGAGCAAAGCAATCCAGGGGTTCCAGGCATGCCACAACATAGCACCCACCCACGTTTCTACTCCTATAGCCCCCCAGAATGGAGTTCCTATGTACTCCCCAGGAGTGGCAGTACTTATTCCAGCAGCAGGGCATATGCACTTGAATGAGTGGTACAAATCTGCTGCTCTCTTCTCCTTCCACATGCAGAGTCCTCTGCTGGATAAGTGTTGCTGCCCCCTCCCCCACCCACATAGCAGTGGCTCTTGGAGTTAACACCCCACTGAGATGAACAGGGCAGTTCTCCCTTCTCAGAGCTATTATTTCTGGTTCTCTGTAGACTCAGGAAGAGGACTCCTACACTGGTTACACTGGGGTCATGTTTTCAACATTTCTCTTGCAATCATGCTGGCTGAAACCTTATTTCCCCCTTGCTCCTTAAATGAAAGCTGAGATTCCAGCCTTATCAGCTGACGGCAGGAGTTGAGGCACTAGGCACTGTTTTACAGTGCCTAGGCTTTAATCCGGCCTTGGGGAAAACCTCTCTGAGTCCACAAAAACAGCTATGTTTAATTTTACCAATTTACCAAAGAGAAATCACTGTCAGGCTAGTTATAACCATGAGAATTTTCTAGCCCAATAAAAACTTTTTAGGAACTCCTCCGCCCCAGAAAATAGTAAAGCCCTGCTCAGCTAGGACTTAGAACATTCCTACTGTGTGACACATAGATACCCATCGTGTGTAGGAGCATCATTTGACCATATCACTTTCTTCGGCACTTTTCTGTATTAGCACCTTTGTAACTGGCACAAAGGGAAATCATGATGCGATTACTGAAGCGCGACATATCCCAGACTTCAAGCTGCATCACTGCAAAGATCAAACTAACACTAGAAAATGAACGACAGGTGGCAAAAAATGTGAAAGGCAGCCACTAAAGACATTTTAGTAGGACAAGAAGGTCCACTTCTGGACTCCCTTTTTTCAGTGACAACACCCCAGATCCAGTTGTCTTCTCCTTCGTTTGTGACTTCTCTAAACCTCTGGGACACAACTGCCTCCAACCACACCCTCTGTTTTGCACCACAGGGCTTCTGTTAGACGTTTCTTCATCTTACCAGCAAACCTTCTGCCTGATTCACTGTGCAGAAGGAAAGGTCACCTTGGACCACGGGCTCACTTAGTCTTCTGTCAGAATGTGAAGTCTATTATTTGACTCAAAACTAAAATTCTAGCTTGTTTTAAAATTATATATATATATTCCTATTGGAATTACTTAATATTAGCATTACAATATAACAGCGAGAACATCTTATATTTAAAGAATATGATCACGATAAGCCTAAAATAGGCAAAAAGTTAATGTCCATTGAAATGCTTCCTTTCAAATGAGAAAGGAGGGCACAAAGGTTTATAGAAAGTCTTAGTGGTGTTAATGTGGACTGTCTGCACTTTTCACTTAGAAAAGGCAAGAAAGAGCTTTGAGCCAGGAATGCATTTCTTTATTCACAATTCTTGTTGTTCCAGTTCAAACCAGTCAACCTTTCTCCCCATTAACAACTGAATAATAAGTCTCCTCCAGATTTTATCAGAAAGTCTCACATGCGCCCCCAAACTACCTTGGAAAGTGCAAGTTTATAAAACCATTTCAAGGACTAGCCACAGTCTTTAGCCGAAAGGGGTTTTGAATGAATGACATGCCAGGGTTCCAAGTCTCCAGACTGGGGTATACTGAAAAACATTCATACTGAGAAACCCACATTCATATACTGGGGTATACTGAAAAACTCACATTCATGCA
This sequence comes from Sternotherus odoratus, assembly GCA_032164245.1. Taxonomy (NCBI): domain Eukaryota; kingdom Metazoa; phylum Chordata; order Testudines; family Kinosternidae; genus Sternotherus; species Sternotherus odoratus. The sequence continues at coordinate 11,963,834 of JAVMKO010000001.1, read as the reverse complement.
AATATCTGTTTATCAAGATGTCAGCTATTGACTTTACATGGAAGTTTTTCGGATACTAGAATGATGTGTGGTAGTATAAAACTGATAATGAATTGATCGATAGATAGACAGGAGCTGATAATCCAGATTTGTACTGTTAAACTGTTCTCATTAACCGATAATGTATATTGTATTTGAAAATCTGACTAATAGAGGGCCAACATCAACTCCGCAGCAAGCAACTCGGGTATTTTATTTATGGATTTATCTGTGACCACAGAAAAGTTACTAAAGTTTCCTTACAATTTTCTCTTATCCTTGCCAGGGATTAAAGCAGAATGGTTTAATTCTCAGCTGGTGTCGATAGGCACAGCTCCATTGAAGCCAATGGCTTTTTGCCAGTTTATACCAACTGAGGATCTGATCCTTAGATTCTATTTAACACCCCACCGTATCCTAATGAGCTTAAGTTTTACTAATTCTCTTTAACTGTCAAATATTGTCTCGAAATGAAAGTCATCAGTGTTAGTACAATACTCTACAATGGCAAAACATTTTGATATTCTATGAGGACAGGAACGTTACTGTGTTCTTAAATTACACAAATACACCAGAACAGACCTGCAAAATTACATACAATCCACTGTGTAGGTATATAAAGTTACAAACAGCAGCAGCAATAATGCGTACATTGAGTAGTCAAGTAACCTCATAACCTTCTGTTGTGTAAACCCATTCTCTTACTTCCTTGATGTCTCTCTATCATACCTTTTTCACCTTATCAGATCTTTCTTTGTGGCAGGGAATGTGCATTTTACATGTCTTTAACATAGGGTTGCCAGGTGTCTGGTATTCGATCAGAGTGCCTGGGCGAAAAAAGGGACTCTTGCGGCTCTGGTAAGCATCGCTGATTGGGTCATTAAAAGTCTGGTCAGCAGTGGACTGGGGCTAAGGCAGGCTCCCTGCCTGCCGTGGCTCCGCACAGCTCCCACAAGCTGTGGCATGTCCCCTCTCCGGCTCCTATGTGTAGGGATAGCCTGGGGCCCCTGTACACTACCCCTGTGAGCTGTGCAGGCGATGCCTGCAGACGGGAAAGCGCACAGAGCACCCCGGCCGCACCTCCACGTAGGAGTTGGAGGGGGGAACATGCTGCTGCTTCTGGGAGCTGCTTGAGGTAAGTGTTACCTGGAGCCTGCACCCCAACCCACTCCCCCCAGCCCTGATCCCCCTCCTGCCTTCCAAATCCCTCAATCCCAGTGCAGAGCCCCCTCCTGAATCCCAAACACCTCATCCCCAGCTCCACTCCAGAGACTTCACCCCCAGATGGGGCCCTCATCCCTCGGCACCTCAACCCCCTTCCCCAGCCCTGATCTTCCTCCTATCTTCCGAACCCATGTCCCAGCCCGATCACCCTCCTGCACCCCAAGCCCCTAAGGCAGCCCGGTGAAAATGAGCGAGTGAGTGAGGGTGGGGAGAGCAAGCGATAGAGGGAGGAGAGTGGAGTGAGCAGGGGCGGGGCTGCGGAGGAGGGGTGGGGCAGAGGGCGGGGCAAGGGTGTTCGGTTTTGTGGAGCTAGAAAGTTGGCAATCCTACTTTAGCATTCTCTGCTCAATTAAAGTGTTCTCTCCGCTCTCTCTCTGAAAATAGTTCCCCCTTTAAAAAAATCCAATGGGAAATAATTGCAAGAAATAGAGAAATAAATCTTGGGGTTTTTTTTGGTTATTCTTTTATTAAGTTCCAGTTGTGAGTACTATTTAAAGAAACTTGTAATTAACTGGTTATTACACTGAAACATGATTCTAGAAACATCTCCACATATTTCTTCTAATCGTAGTTTAATTAATATTAGAGCATAAACGATACTCTATTAGAGTCCCCAGTTTAGTGATCAGACAGCAGAGTGAATACAGGATGTCATTGTTGAGAGCAGGCATAGGAAAATGCAATGGGCTGAGCATATAACAGGCTCACTGACAATCAATGGACTGCAGCCGTTGTCAAGTGACACTCACAGGAACTGAAACGATCTCCGAAGAGATGGGAAAATTCCATCGGGAAAAAACATGGCCACACATGGAGAAGGAAGGCCAGGATACAAGAAGAATGTAAGAAGTGCTCTGATGGGCACAATCTATATCAGGGCTGAAGGATCATGGTGATCAAGATGAAAACTTTATTGGCAAAAGGGGAACTATAATGTGTAATCAAAGCTAACTTACTTCCCCCCTTTAATATGTTTACGTAATAATTTGTGCTAGGGCCTGATCAAGCTCCACATACCATATTTCCAAAGACTGAGCCCTCTGATTTGCCTGAAAAATGTGTTCCGACTTTTTCTTATTACCAAGTATATGCAAATACTTGTTTCCTTACTTATTCCGTATACAGGAAAACTCCCTTGCATTTCACTAGAATCTTTCCCTGAGCAAAGACTACAGGGTTCTCTCTCTTTATTGTGTTTTTTGGGGAAGATCCTCAGCTACAGCCAAAGGGACAGGTCAAGGGATGCTTTGCAAAGGTAGTTTAAAGTTTAAATGGCCCAGTATAAGCTTGATCCTCTGATGGCATATGAGGGCTCGGACATTGTTCACCCTCCCTTCAGCTAGGTGTCACACTACTGGCTATGCCTGGTCTTGAACCTGCAACTGCTTTGCGTGGGCAGTTTCCCCTGCACAAAGTTAAAGCAGCCTCAGGGATGCTGCAACTTATATCAGGCCGCCCGGAGATTGAATGAAAACATAGCCAAAGACCGTCATGGTCCTCAGCCATGACCCAATTTTGCACACCCTACTGTCAGCGGGGAGTACTGGTGTAATCTGTCCCTAAATTTTATTGACCCAGGGAGGATGTAAAGGGGGATGCACTGGTAGCACAGAGCGGACAAAGAGGCTCTTTTGCCACTCATCCTCCCTGCTGACAGCTTGGCAAACAAAAGATGGGGTGACTAGATAAAAGTGGGTCCTGACTGTGGACCACAACAGTCTCTGTCTGTGTTTTCATTCATGCTTGGCAAACCCTACCATAAGAAACCAGAACCACATAATGGAGGAATTATTAATATAAACAAAACATTTAAATACATGGCCACTTTACAGTAGATCTTAAATACCATCTCTTTCTTTTTCAACCATATTTATTTTTGCATATGCAGTGAATGAGGGTTGTGCATTCAAACAACCAGATCAATTTATCACAGGAATTGGAAATCTGAAAGATCTATTTAGTCATCTCCCTGCGGCGTCCAAAACGTTTGCCACTAGCCACATGTGGCTAATAGGCTACTGAATTGTGGCTAATGCATGTGGCTTTTTTATAATGTGGCTTAATTTGGCTTTTTTAATAATGTGGCTAATAAGAAAAATTCAAACCCACAAGTGTGGTTAGCATTGAATTTCTAATGGACACCGCTGATAGAGTATTCTCAAGCCAATCTGGATAATTCCCTACAAGTCTGATTTCTAACATTTTCCCAACCTAGGTATCCCTAAGGATTGGGCTTTCATCTCATTTTCTTTGGAAGACTGAACTGATCCCATTTGTCCTGATAGTCACTCTAATTTTTCCTTCATGTAGTTTTATCCATATTTTATAATTTTATCCCCCCCTCTATGCACCATCAAAAACATGATTCTTGCCCCTCTCTCTTGCCCTTATAGAAATAAACACCCCAGACAATATTCCAGCACATTTTACTCGGAGGTATTGTCATGATTTGGTCACAAAATAATATTAGTCACTGTCTAGTGGTTACCCACTCGAGCGATGGCCTAGAACACAAACACAAGCTACTTTCAGTCATTAAGATCATTCATACTTGAATGAAAATATATAAGGCACCCCATACCTTGAAATTCTACATGAAGCTGTAATCCCATTGTGGGATTCTAGTAACAGTGAGAACCACTAGAATGTTTTGCTTATGTCCACAAATGGAATTATTACCTTAATTTATCTACATTTTAGAGGTACACTCTTTTAAAATCATGATTAAAAGCATTTCTCTTCTCCTGCTTAATGTCTTAACTTCCCCCAAATCTCATCTCCTGTATCTCAGGTTCTGTAGTTCTGAATCAATAATAATGATGTACACATATTTTTAAAAGATCAATACAGTTTCCCAAGAATTATTCCTTTCCTTGCAATGCTTCCTTTTGCCCTGTAAGTGTATTTTCCTCCCAATGAAACAGGCACCTATTTTTGCTGTAATTGGTGACAGAGTGTGTGTATGTGTGTGTGTGTGTGTGAGCGAGAGCGACAGACAGACAGGACAGACACAGAGGTAGATCTGCTTGTAAGATTCTCTGGCAGATTGTAAATTCTACTCGCAAATTGTTCTCTCAGAAGAAAAGTTGCTTCTCCCACCCACCATGATTAGAGATGGTGCATCTCTGAGATACTGTGGAGCAAGAGCTGGGATTGATTGCAGGCTGGTTTAATGCCACTCCTAATGACAACTTGTAAAGATTAGGAAGTTGTCAGAATCAGATATCAGCAAAGGCATGGGATTGCTTTGTGAAGTCAGTTGGAATTAATTAATGGGTAGCTTCCCTTTGATATCACTTTGATATTTGGCTGCAGCTGGATAAAAATCAACCACAAAGGAAACAGCATTGTGTTTATTATTGCTTAGGACTCTGTTTAGTCAACTGTTTTCTATATCCAGTGGTTGCCTTATTAATTGTCCTGGCATGGTGCATGAGAAAGAAGATTTTATTAATAAATGGAGTTGTGGTGGCATGCTTGTCAACAACTGCTCCTCTCCACTGCTGAAAATACTTCCTGAATGTATCCTGGGAGCAAAGTCATTAAGAGATTCCAGTAGCGCTGCAAGTGAAACAATGTACAACTCCAGAATAAGACCAACGCCTGCCTCCGCATTCAAATATACCCTCATATTTCTTTTCCAGTTGAAAAGCACGTAAATCCTTTAAGGTTACAGCTTTTTACTGATAGAAAGTACGTAGTGATAACGAGAGGTGCACATTGACAACACACCATTTTGGGCTGGAACCTCAGCATATGCAAAATGGAGTTGTTTACAACAGAGCTACACTGGTTTATGTCCGCTGAGGATCTAAGCCCACAACCAAAACACTGAACTAAGCAATATTCAGTTACATCCCCCAGTTGTTCTGAAACCTCAGATCTCCAGGAGTACATCTAGCTATATCCTCGGCTATGCTTTTGGGATGGGCACCCACAACACAGCCTTCCTATAGCTGGCAGGCCAACTCTGTTATTTCTTTTGCATTTTTCTCTATCTGAAGGTTTCGGATGTCTACAGGGACCATCCCATAAACAGACAGACTCTTTCATCCAGAAAAATCACAAAAAGGGCTCTATAGACTGCATATGACACATCAGGATCACTTGACAGCCACTGAAGTATAGCAGTGTCGCCAAACTCTGGGTGGAATATAGTAGTCATTCAGCACTAGCAATATTACACAAAGGTTTTTTGCAGTGGAAGTGAAAATTAAATTCTCCTATTGAATTTGGAGAGGGAATATTTAAGTAGACATGCCATAATTACCCCAAATTGTAATTTAAAAGCAGGAGTTTGGATGAACACTCTTGCTTTTTTCAGAAAGTGCTATCTTTAAAGTGGGATCTTTGATGACTACTAAGTAGGCATTATCTAGGTTTTGCTTCTTAGCCAGTATATGACATCTTCAAATAGCACTGTGCTCCCTAGTAACCTGCTGGAGCACTGGTTTATTACTGGTTCAGATGGGGGATGCCAGCTACTGGATCACTAACACTACTAACATACAGAAGCTTTGATTGCCCTTGGAAGTCTCCCTCACAAGGAATATTCGGAGCGTATTTCATGAGATCTGATGAGCGCACAGTGTCACAGCCAACAACCATATAGAAGGTGGGCCTGATATAGAAGAGCCCTTTGAAATAAGGCAAAGTGCCTGGCAGACCTGGTCCCAATGACAGAAGTGTGTTGCACATACAACAGAAAAACCTTTGGCAGTCTTGGGTGTGTGGCTGTGACCACTAGGCCACGCTTCCCAACCAGACTCTGTGTGTGTGTGGGGGGGCATTATAGGGCCTAACAGAGACTGCTACCAGTGTCTCCAATCAGCAGTGCAGGGGTGCAAGCATGCCTACAGTGGAGCACCCTTACATCTTCATTACCTGCCGGATCATTGGGTAGCAAGCGATCTTATAGCGATCAATTTCTCGTTGACTGCGTAACTCCAGCTTGTTTCAAGGCGCAAGCTGGAGTTGATGGAGGAGCATGCCGCCGACTGCCACCGCCATGAGGACAGCAGCTAAGTTGGCTGAAGATACGCCGACTTCAGCTACGTTATTCACGTAGCTGAAGTTGGGTATCTTCAGTCGATTTCTCCCCCCCCCCCCCCCCCCGCAGTGAAGACCAGCCCTTAGGGACATTGTGTGAAGAAGAATTAGGTTTTCTACTTAAAAAAAACCCAACAACAACGCTTCCACATAGAAATAACGAACTTAAAAGTATTAGAATTCTATAAATTGCATCCACTATGGTCCTTCTCCATGAACTAGAATAGTTTGTGATACAATTTCTAATATAACTCAGAAGTTCAGAGTCATTGTTTAGAAGACGCAAATACTATTAGTAATGTTGACATCAAGACAGAGTAAGCAACAGAGGAGTTTATCTGTTTTGCTGATATGCACGGTATATCAACTTCAGCTTGTATTCCCATGACACTGTTTTTTGTTCTCCGTCAAGAGAAGATACTATCCTGCAAATGGTACCTAAATACCTAAAAGCACAAGTTTATTTGATGATAAAAACTCTATTATATGGCAAGGATTTTCAGATCTAATGGAAAAATTATACTAATTAAGAATAGAAAGAAGTTATTAGATCCTTGTTTATGCTGAAATTTTTTGACACAATTATAAAATCTTATTTACTTTACATAAAACAATAGTTTAGTTATATATTATAGACTTTTAGAAAGAGACATGCTGAAAACATTACAATGTATTACTGGCACGCGAAACCTTAAATTAGAGTGAATCAATGAAGACTCGGCACAGTACTTCTGAAAGGTTGCTGATATAGATCTATCTATCTACCTATATGCCTTTAAATGATTTTATCCTCCTGAATATGATTAAAATCAGAAAAGCCTTGAGACATCAGCTGGTGCTATGTTCGTCTTCAGGTTCCTTTGTTGTTGTTGCTGTTAAAAAAAATGTCTTGGAGTATTGCAAAGTACATCATTAACTTGTTAATTTCATAATACAAAGGAAATTTGGTTAAAATAGTGATGCTGCAACTTTAAATTACGGAACTAGCTTGGTATTTAATGAGAGATTTAGCTCAGCAGGGTTTCTGTTAAATTAAGTTGTGCCTTCACATCACAGTGGGAAAACAGGTGTATATTGGTTTAGAATTATGGAAATGTTGACTAATTCCAAGGCTTGTAATCAAACAGCAAGGCACCCGGCAATATTTTCTTCCAAGAATCTGCATCAATCATTTATATCTGGTCCCATTTTCTTCATGTCCACTAAAAGGCTGAAACTCAAAGGAGCAGATACAACGTCGATGTTTTCATCTCTCTGCTAAGGATGAGGTTTATCAGCTAAAACTACAATAACAAGAGCAGAGCACAGTGCATTGCCAAGCTAAGTTGAAATGGATAGTGGAAGATATAGCAAATGAATGTAAAACAAAGCCCAAGCATGAAGAAGCTTTTCTGATTTTCGTATGGGGCCCAATACAAAACCCACTGAAGTTGACGAGGCTTTCCACTGTGGCCTTTGGATCAGGCTCTTATTTAGAGGATGTGACATAGGAAGCACAAAATCAATTAATTCAATTAGCCCAAGAACCTAAAGATTCTTTTGGTTGCAGATGTCTTACAACTGAACCACGCACAAGCAAAATCTAGTATTACAATGAAGCAGGATGAGGCAAGATGTCAAGCACGTGCTGGTCCCAATTCTCCCCTGGTGCAAATCCAGTTTGGTGGCCGAATGGCAATGGGAGATGGTTCCGGTTTGTGCAGAAAGAGATTAGGTGGCTGTTCAACCATGAAATCTGTATGCTGGGTCTTTCACATTCAGTTGAAACTGCTAATGTAGCCTGATCCAAAGACACTGGCGGTAATGAGATTCTTTTCACAATCTTCAGTGGGGGCTAGATCCGGCCCGCAGCGAAACTGGGCTGGGTCTCCAATTAAAGGGAAGTACAAGCCAATGTTCTCAGTATGCAAATTGCAGCTCCAGAGTGAATCTTCCTGACCTACAATGAAGTTGTTTTGTGAAAACACTGCCTCAGTGTAACAAGCTTTTACCACCTCTATAAAATATTAGCATGCAGCGTATACAGAATATGGTAGAATAATGTGTGCATTCAACACCGGTGATAGATCTATGCTTGGATTATTCTATTTTCCTTTAAGAATTAGGTGCATCTTGTGCTCAGAAAGTAAAATCCAGTGTTTCCCAGGACTTTGAATCATGTGATTATGTGATAATCTCACCTTTCATTTTTGGAAAAAAAGAAGTTTCTAACACTAAAAAATGACAGAGGAAAAACTTGGAAGTGTGACCCCTAAAGGTTGAAAAACTAGAAGACAAAATTTTAAAAAGAACCCAAAATCTGTTTTTAACATGTTTGTGATTGTTGAGCCAGTCTGATACTCTTTGAATGCTTGGCAACACTGGTAAAAACAGCCCAGACATCAGCCCCACAAGGCCTGGTACAAAGAAGTGGGAAATCTAAATTGCAGCATTTAGCTACTGGTCCAAGTAAGGAGCCGGGCAGAGCTGAACCACACACGAGGGGCTCAGGGAAGGATTGTGTCTCTCTGAGACGTCTGACTGAACTCTTTTTGTGGATGGAGCAGGCTGCATCAGCAGCCCCCTGCAGGGTGGGGTGGTGGTGGCCCACACTAGAGCCTGGTGTGCAGGGAGTGTGGGGAGAGAGGCCCTTTTTTCTTCACGCTCCATTTAGGGCACATTCTGGGGCTTCCTCATAAGCTGGGAGTGCAACTTTGACAGGCTCTTCTGTGGGCTGCACAAAGAGAAAGGAGGCTCCGCGGGGCAGTCCTTGGAGTCAGAGATGCTATAACAAGCAACAAAGCTTTTCATTTATTTCCCTGCATCTGGGCTAGAACTTAGAGGACTGTCCAGTGCCCTCTCCCTCAGCGGCTTCCACTTAAAACGAAAGGAGGGTATCCATTCTGCGATTGCAGGACTTTTGTGTCACAGCTATTTCACATCAGATTGGCTTCAATATTTAACTGTGACACCCTGAGTAAGTTTCCCAGATCTGGAGAAGAGCTCTGTGTAAACTCGTCTCTCTAACCACAGAAGTTTGTCCAATAAAAGATATTATCTCACCCATGTTGTTCTCTATAGTTCATTTTCCCTGGTAAATTCCATGACTCTCCCAACTGTATAAGGTGGACCAGCCAGATCCCTATTTTTCAAACACATGGAGTTGAATTCACATGTAGCATATGGGAGGTTTTTCTGTCATGTATCTGTTAGATCAAATGGTGTGAAACCTATACTTATCAACAAGAGCTATATTTTTACTGTGCCTTTTGTCTTCATTTCTGTACACTGCAAACAAATACTTGAGTTTTTTATTCCACATATGACCAATACTCAGCTGTATCCAACAGAATGATGTAAAATATTAAATTGACTGATGGGTTAACTCCAAAGACTTGCAGTTATCAAGTTACTACCTTGAAATGTGCTGATTATGACTGTAATTTAGAATTTAAAGATTACTTATTACATATTACACACACTAGTACAACTGCATCTATTATAACCATCAGTGTAATGTGTTAGCGGTTACAGATTGCTGAAAAACAAAACAAAATGGGAGAACACTTTGAATACAATTACATTATCATATTTTTTAATGTACATCAGGACATCGCCGTCAAAGTAATTGCTGAGTATTGTTTAGAAACCATTATGCTTATGCTGGCTATGTTTTGTCCTTTTCCACCCATCACCCCCCAAAAAAACCACCCCATAAACCACCAAACAAACAAACATAAAGACCCCAGAAACTTAGGAAAAAAAGAAATCCTGGTGTGTTGAAGTTTTGTTTTACTATTTGACTCCCCCCCCCCCCCCCCCAAAAAAAAATCTTAGTCCACCTTCCACTTCAGCAGCTGCCGCTACCCAGCAGGGATCACTATTATTTCCAGCCAGGGGACATTCTGTATAAGAGCACTTTTCTTGCAAGCTAATGCCATTGCCACTGGACTGGCCAATTGACATAGCTACTGTATGTGAACTATCAGGTCAGCAACCCTCCTTCGAAAAGACCAAAGTCATTTTGGGCACTAAGAGCCTATAACTAGCATCTTCAGAAAAGCGGCTATTTTGCCGTGATAAAGTGATTAGGTTCAAAAAGAAAATGTACTCACCCCAGGTAAAGTTTTAATATTGTGCAGTGCATTCTGTGCCTCAAGTGCAGCTTTTCTTGTATAAAATGTTACGAAACAACAACCTAAAGAGAGAAATGAAAAGAAATTACCGACAATAGTTTGCGAGACAAAGGGGGAAAAATGATTGAATGATGCATTATGAAGGCGGAACGTGTGAATTCTAATGAGACGGCATGAATGTCATGAATCAAAGGAAACTTGTATTGTTTAAAATAAAATAAAATAATAATAATAATAAAAAAGCCACCCCCACATGTTGTATCTATAGTACGCCTACACCCTTAGCAGGCTATAACCACTTTGAAATTAAGTTAACCAAAATTCAATCGACCCCATGGTGTAAACAAAGTTATATTTTGTAGAGGCTCACCATTAAAATATGATTATAAGCTTTCAAGCTCAGAGCAGTAGAAATTTACCAAAGCAGCCCAGCTAGAAAAGTGAGCTTAAAAAGCACAACCTTCCTGAAAGAGACATATGCAGGAGCTAAGCTTTTCTGGTAAACTACAGTCATGCTTCTGAAGGAGAGTTGGGGGTGTGGCACTGTGAAACCTGTGATTAGAAGTGGCTCAGTTTAGAGAAGGAATTCAGTGTGCCATCTTAGGGACACTGGAGCCCGCTGCTAGCTGTGGATGCTGTTTGGCAGTCTTTGAGCTGCACCTTTCCCCGGTCTTAGTTAAAGGAATGGATTTGTGAGCAAACGTGGCTTAAAACCACCATAGTTCCCTAGTCTTCCCCGGGAGTCAGAGCTGTGCCTCCAAAAGGCAATCTCACTCCTGGATTCGATTCCCAGCTTGGCCACAAAACTTCATGTGTGACCATGAGTTAGCCAGGTAAGTGTTGTGCTTCAGTTCCTCAGCTGAATGTGGAGCCGTTTATTTACATATCTTGTAGGGATGCAGGACGGGTTATAAAATTCTTTGAGATACTAAGATGAAAGGTGCTCCTAAAGTGCAAACCATTATTTGTACAGATCAAGGTGCTACATATTGTGCTAGAGTTCAGAAGACCATCAGCTATCCACAGGCAGTTGTGGAGGGTTCAGAATCCTTTGGGTGGTGAACGAGGACTAGCATGTTGACTGTATCCTTGGCTGCTTACCAAGATGGTGTGACCCCCAGTATTCCAGTTTCCATTCAGTCATTCAGCATAGACACAAGTGGTAAGCAGGATGTGGACAGAGACGGAACAAAATACAGCTAGTACAGAATCTTAATGAGTAGAGATGGCTAGTATCCCAGTCTAGAAAGAAGGTTGGAATCTTCAGAATTCTCCCTCCTGCCACCTCTCTCGCTTCAAGCTACACATTGTGCTTTGAGGGCTCTCTGGGGCTTTGCAGTTGGGCCAGCTACAAATGTTACCTTTATAACAAGCAAAGGTAATCGAGTTCCCAGCCAAAATACATGGGGGACCTTATCCCCTAACACAGAAATGCACTCACAGGCAAGACAATATACTCACACAGGCAGGCAATGCAGACTTAGCACAGTCAGGAGAAACACCATTTCACAAATGAATGCCAGAAGATCCCCTTAAAATTTCACCATTTATAAAAGAGCCCATTTGGTAATGATTTCAGTCATTTGTGGGTCATCAGCAGGATCATTCAATCAGTCAGCAATTGATTGTTAGCCGCTTGTGCTTTTTATAGGAGTTCAGAGTTTTAAAATCTTCCACTGAGGGCAAGGCTTGTGATTTCAGATTATTTTACTCCAGAATTAAACCTGTATGTGTGCCATTATTCAATAATACAACATAGAAATGCAGCAATGATTTTTCCCCCTATTTTACCCAGCCAATTTTATATCATACTGTCAATCAGAGCTTCTTGGGTTAGTTTTATTTTTTTAAAACATGGACTCTCGATCTGGGGGCTGTGAATGGATGCCAGGGGGTCCATGATTGCTATGCTCCTTCCCGCGTTCCTTGATGAGAGTGGGGCCCAGCCTAAATCCCAGATGGATGGGATGGGATGGGAAGGGAATCCTGGGGTTTTCCAAATGTGACGAGTGCTAGGAGCCTACAGCTGACCCAGCATTCTGGTCACTATGGCTACATCTACACTGCAAAAAACCCCAAGCCTATGGCCACGAATCTTAAAGCCCTGGTCAACTGACTTGGGCTTGTGCTACAGGGCCAAAAATAGCAGTGTAGATGTTCAGAGTCGGGCTGGAGCCTGTGATCCAAGACCCTCCCTGTTCACTGGGTTTCAGAGCCCACATGTACATTGTTATTTTTTAGCCCACTAGTGCGAGTCCAAGTCAGTTGATCTGGGCTCTGAGACGTGCTGCTGTGAGTCTCTTCTTGAAGTGTAGACATACTCCACCCCCCAGGAGTGGATTTAATTGGGGGATGGATGCTCCGAGAGCAATCATCCCAACAGCTGGGAACACTAAGGACAGAAAGGCAAGCTGACAGGATGCAGGATCTCAGGACGATGAGATCTTTCCCTCTTCCTCCCTGGAAGGTGGGTCATGCGGGAAATTTAGGCCATGTCTACATTAGTGTGCTTACAGTGACACAGCTTTACCAATGCAGCTGCGCTACTGTAAGTTCGCTCGGGTAGCCGCTCTAAGCTGATGGGAGAGAGCTCCTCCTCCGGCCGGCTCCAGCTTTTTTGCTGCCTCAAGTGGCAAAGAAGAAAAAAAAAAAAAAAGAAAACCCACAAATTGTGCCATGAGATGCCGCCAAAGAAAGAGATGCTGCCAAATTGTGCCGAAATGCCACCAAAGAAAGAAGAGCCAGAGAGAAACCCACCACTGAAATGCCACCGAATCAAGTGGAGTGCTGCCACAAAAATGGCCAGAGTGCCGCCCCCCAACTTTGGCTGCCCCAAGCACCTGCTTCCTTCACTGGTGCCTGGTGCCGGCCCTGGCTCCCGCATTGATATAATTAATACACCCTACAATGAGCAGTGTGTGTGTGTGGGGTGCGCGCCGCTCGAGCTGGGGGGGGCCGTGCCGCTTGAGGCGGGGGGGTGGGCCGCGCCGCTCGAGCCGGGGGAGGAGGGGCTGCGGTGTTAGTGCTCCGCGGGATTCAAAATTTTGACTTTAGTGGTCCGTGAGGACTGAAAGGTTGGCGACCACTGCTCTAGAGTAGCACACCTGGCATTGGCCCCAAGAGCTTGCATCTGAAAGATGGACACAGTAAGACAGAATACATTGGGAAATTATCATGGGCTTGCCACTTGAAGGCTTCATGAAGTAAAAGTGCACACTAGGGACAGGAAGGCAGGCTGACAGGATGCAGGATGTAGGGTATCTTACAGGGGTATCTGTAAGAGGAGAGGATAGTGATTTTGTGAAGAAAAACTGGGAGAATATAGCAGTGTAAGAGGCAGCATAGAAATGTGTTAGGTAGGAGGTCAGACTTTATGGTCAAAATAGTCCCTTCTGGCCTTAAAACTTGTGGCTCTAAAAAGGTCCAAAGATGAAATGCTTCAATTACTAGCATCTGTTTAAATCTTTTTTTTTAATTAAAAAATCATCTCTAATGGACAACTGACAAGAGTTGGTGGTAGTTTGGGCAGAACTACCACAGTTGACAATGACTGGGTTTGAATAGATCTGCTAAGGAGGGTGAGGGTGGGGGTGAAGAGAAAAACAGACTGGCAAAAGTCCACACACTCCCAAAGGAAATTTTACACCTCAGCTTGGGGAATTTTCAAGAGGAGTTCACCATTAGGTGGCCCCAACTTGAACTGCTGTAGTTCCACAGAGCAGACCTGGATTTTAACATGGGTTCAGTGTAAAATTCCTGCATCTTGATGGTACATTAAGGACCGTACCTCAGTATCTGGCTCTGAAGGCAGCTCAGCATCATGTGAGGTACCTGCAGATATCTAGAAAGGGATTATTCCTATCTAAAAGCAAGAGGGCATTTTGTAAGCCCCTCAAACTCAAACCCTCTGCATCCCAAGTAACTGGAAGCCTGAATGAAAATCCCTCAGGATTTACTTGTCAAGGTAAATCCATTCTGGGGCTTGCCAACCTTGACAGTATCTGATGCGGAAGGTACCATGACTGCTTACTACAGACCAACATTTAACTAGTTTAACTCTGAGGTAAATCCAGGTGGGACTGCATCTTCTTGATTGTAGAGAAACTGTACAATTGCTAACACATAAAAAATAAAACTCAAACTCCACCGCTGTGGGAGGCGGAAGTGGAGTCGAAAGGGGAGCGGTAGCCGTTGACTCGCCGCCATGAGGACACTGAGGTAAGTTGACCTAAGATATGTCCACTTCAGCTACGCTATTTGTATAGCTAAAGTTGTCTCTCTTAGGTCGACCCCGCCCCCACAGTGTAGACGTGGCCTGAGAATACCACCTGGACTCTAGTATGTGAAGAAAAAGGTGCAGATCTGCTCAAAGATGCCACCAAAGAAGCAGGGGCTTCACTGGACTGCAAATATCTCAGCAGATTTCCATGGAACATAGCCTGAGGTGATTTTTCAATCACTCTATTACTTTATCACTTTCTCCCAAATCAAACAAAGGCAAATTACTCAGCGACGACTATTTATAGGCCTAATTTCAAACAGCTGAGTAGCATGGCCCCCTTCACAAAGGAACTGTCCGGAGTTGTGACGGACATCTTCCACGGCTTCCTTTAATGGCACTGGAATCTATGCAAGAGGCTTAATCACTATAGGCCAAAGCTGATCTCACAACATCTCTTTGCTATGGCAGCTGAAACTCTCTACAAAAAGAGTGCCGCTGGCCCTTTACCAGGCACGGAGAAGCAGGGCAGCCTGGAAGCTGAAAATGACACCCTTAGAGTGTAGCAGTATTAGTGGGAATGAGACTCTAAGACACTCAAGCTAAGACTACAAACACCACAGTGGCGCAATTGTAACTATGCTGCTGTAGTGTAGACGCTTCCTCCGCTGATGCAGTTTATTGCTACCTCCCAAAGAGATGAGTTAGGTTGATGGAAGAAATATTTTGTCAACCTCGCTGCATTTACGCTGGGGGGTTAAGTCAACCAAACTATGGCGCTCAGGGTGCAACATTTTTCACGGCCTTAAATGACATAGTTAGGTCAATCTAATTTTTAAATATAGATCAGGCCTAAGTAAATTCAGGAGTCCATCACTGCAAGTGCCTCCTTCTCCACTTGATCACAGATGCTGAACCAGTACTCAACATGCAACTCTCTGGCTTGATCAGACTTACCAAATCCATGCCCCCTTTGGCTCCCCGCACTGTGACCGGGGGGCCCGGCATTACAAACAATAACGCATGTGGTGGAGGTTCTCAACCCGACATCTAGAGCGCAGGTTACAACACCTACCCTCCCTTGATACTGAGGTCACCTCTGGTTACAGAACCTGGACACTGACCCCTGGCATTTGTGCACAGGAGAGAATCACTATGCCAGGAATTACATGGCCAAGTGAGGATGGAAATGTCCATTTAACTTTTGGTGTGAAAATACTCTCTTAAGCTCCTGTTTATTCTTCCCTTTTAAACTGAGTTCATAGTTGCCAGGCCATGATTAATGGGGAGCTATGCATGTGCAAGAAGCAGGGAAGAGAACCCTTAGTTTTTGGCTAGAATTGCAAAATCTGTTTTCTTATAAGGGCTCTGTTGTAATGATTTGGCTCAGAGAAAACAGTAGTGCAGATTTGCCAGGCCCAAACAACTTTTTGGGTTAAAAGGAAAAAAAATAGAACAACAACATATTTCTTGGACTGATTTTGGAGCTTTTATAGTTTTGAACTGTCCAAAATTGTCAATTTGGAGCTCCACTGTGTCATGCATATTATCACCCGCTGCCAGCATCTGAACCATAGCCATAGGATATAGGAATACAAGAGCTTATCTGTATGTCTTCAAAGCCTGCAACAACTTAAAAGTATGAAATCTGCTTTACCTACTAGACTAATAAAATAAACACTTCAAAACAGCTATAATGATTATCTGATGAGTGAACTCTGTATTCTTTTAGCAAGTAATGGAATCCTAGCAGACGAATTCAATGCAAGATACATTCACATTCAGGACATCAACAAAGTCATCATGTTGTGAATTGAAAATTCCTTTAAAGGCTGCGTTTGAATTCTAAGGGGCTGACTGATCTAGGGATGGAAGGCCCTGGAAGGCTAAATGAGTGAAGTCCTGCTATGTTTCTCTCTTTCTGTGAATGAAGCTCACTTTTGTAAGTGAATTAGCAAGCAGAACAGGTGCTGGCTTTGTGCAAGCTTGGAATCTCAATGGGGACACTGGCTTCTTGTCAATCTGGCACAGTTCAAGCTAGATTAAGTCAAAGGAGGGTTTTCTCCAGGAGTTATGATCTTGATTTCTGACCTCACCTCCCACCACACATTTTAAATATTACATTATGATTTAAAGGGGCTGCATTTATAGGGGTCTCTTGAATTCCAGCTCTTCCTCTGAAGAGTGTGATACGTGCTCCGTGAACCTCGAACAATTGCCTGAACAGAATTACTTTCACCCAAACACACCATGACCTGCACTTTCATTTTCCAAAAGGCAATTAAGATGTAATAAAGTCTTTCCATTAAAGCCACAGAAAAGACCTATTGCTACAGTAATTTAGGCATGTGCTTGGAGAACAGCCACTTTCAACTGCATTAGATCGAAGTGGGGCTGGGGCGGAGTTATAAGAAGGCCTGGGCTGCATTTATATTGTAATATGGATTATTATGCAGTTAGCTAAATTCTAGAGACGATGCCATTAAAATATTCTGAGAGATATTGTGTAATGCCGACGGTTGCGGTGGGGCAGGATTGAACCTGGGACCTCTGGAGCGGAGTGCCTGAACCTCTACTGCCAACTGGCTGTTAGCTAAGGCTGTAGAGCAGACTCATCTTATCTCTTTCTCTCTTTAAGTAGTCTCAGTGCACCTAGAGGTGATAGAACACCACACCCAATAGGCATGTGGGTTACACATGCAAGCCTTGGAGAGTCACTTTGGTTACTTAATACTGTACCTCTCACCATGCCATACTAAACATAGAGGCATATAAGCGAGGGCTGAAAGGGAAAGATCTGTGATAGAAGCAAAGACCTGCACCGGAAAATAAAACACATTTGGAAGGTGAAATCAAGCTGTCTCTCTGCTCTCACTTAACAGAAAAGCAAAAAAAGGAACAGTCATGGATTGCATTATCGCATTATCCCTTAGTACCAATGCTATTGCTCTATAATACATCGAGTAACTTGTGTGCAAGACGGGGCCTTTCATTTCGGGGCAATCAAACCGATAGAACTGCCATATCCTGCAGAAATCAACCCTTTAACGATACCATATTTCAATTAGCTCAGTTTTATAGAGGTCGATATAATTGGCACCCTGATGGAAACCGTATTACCAATCTGGCCACCAGCCAGGAAGCAGAAAAGCCACTCACTCTCAATTGTAACGGCAACAGATTTTACAGTGCTGCCATTTATAATACTAACATGCTCTCTGGACATGGGGAGTGCTACTAGTCCAGCCACGATGCACCAAATTCAACACTTGTGCTTTCTCTGATCCCTTTCTGCTTCTGGCTATAATGTCCAGGATAGCGATACCAGCTATATTATGCCCTGAACATCCCTTAGCGCATTACGGTACCAGTGCACCTGGCCTGTAACAGCCTTGTAAATGGCCAGTGAAAAATAATCCCAGGAAGCTCAATTTTTTCTCTCCATTATGACTGCATTTCTGTTAATTGGCCACAAGTCAAGTTTCCTGTCATCCTTCAGCTGCACTGGGGAGTTCTGTTGGAGGAGTCATTCCTGTACCCTTGTGAATAGAAATGCTCTCTATAAATGTCCTCTGCCTGGAAAATTGAGGTCTTTTTTGTGACCTAGATTAAATCTGCTGCATTTTTAAGCCTTTTGGGAAAGCAACTAAGAACTAACGTGCACTGGTTCATGGGCCACAACACTTCCCCATCCATTATTATGTAAATTCTGACTAAAGTGCGACAGATAGAAAAGATATCAAGGACAAAATTGCTAGAATCTGCACTTTTCTTGCTTTCTGAAATAAGCCTCTTTCATTAAACAATTTTAAATGTCTAATGGCTGCAAAGTATCTGAGGAATTTTAATGTAAATTTTTCCACATAGGACAATCATTGCTTTTAGCAGATTCTTGAACTTTCTTGTGGCATGCATAATGAATGGGAAGTTTATGGCTAGGATGCTCGGATAGCAAGGCACCAGGGGTTGCTGTGGGAAGAAAGGGGGAACGTT
Source organism: Sternotherus odoratus (assembly GCA_032164245.1). Taxonomy (NCBI): domain Eukaryota; kingdom Metazoa; phylum Chordata; order Testudines; family Kinosternidae; genus Sternotherus; species Sternotherus odoratus. The sequence goes on along the minus strand of JAVMKO010000001.1, from coordinate 11,945,216 downwards.
TGATTAGATTTCATTTCTGCAACTTGAAAATATCATTTGACATTCGCAGTGGATGGTAATAGGTAAACAAAAGGTTCAGAATTAGATTTTGCATATTGCCAGGCAGGGTGATAGATGCAGCTGTATGAGTACAAGTATCCACTAAATGGGAAAAAAAACCCAAAACTGATTGATAACAGCAGTTTCATATAATTAATAACTATTCCAAGACTGAAGGCAACCTCCGCTCCACCATGGGATGTGATCTTAGCAGCGCCATTTGCAGACAGGAGGCTTCCAAGGGGGAAAATAAAACCCCACAAAGTGCTGCAGCAGTGTTGATAATACAGTAGGCAGCTCTCTGCCCTCGAGTCAGTGCTGAACCAATGCCCCAGTCCACTGTTAGGAGACAGAATGCTATTGGAAGCGTTCCATGCATAGGCAGTGCTGCTCACCCAAGCTACTATCCTCTCAAATGCCTCCTAGAAACACGCTTCTTTTGCAACACTCACAGAAAGCGAGTCAATACTATTAATTGTTAAAAATGCAAATAATTTCCCCCCCAGTGAATGTAGTCTAGTTTGTGTCTGCCCAGGTTAGAATTCTAGCTCTTTGAGGCAGAGAATACTAGTAATTTGTGTCTTAGACGGCATTAAAGGTACCATCAGTGCTTATAACAGAGAGAAATAATGATCCAGTGATTAAGCCACTGGGCAGGGAATGAGGAGATCTAGGTTCGAGTCCCAGTTCCTGTGTGAGTTTGGGAAAGTCTCTCAATTCTTCTGTGCTTCATTTCCCCATGTGTAAAATAGGGACAATCATAATTTATTTCTCCCATATTTTATCTGTCTTGTCTATTAGATTCTAAGCTGTTAGAGACAGGGACTGTTTTTTATTACATGTATGTACTTTGTGTAGCACAACAGAGCCCCTGTGCTCACTTAAGGAATCTATGTGCTAGTAGAATACAAATAATAATATATAAACACATCATCTTTTGAATCAGAGAGGTAGCCATGTTAGTCTGGAATAGCAGAGGTAACAAAGAATCCTGTGGCACCTTAAAGACTAAGCTTGCATCCGACGAAGTGGGTATTAGCCCACGAAAGCTTATGCTTCAATACTTTAGTTAGTCTTTAAGGTGCCACAGGACTCTTTGTTACATCATATTTTGAATGAGATATAAAATGGAGGCATTAAGAACTGCATTTTTTAAGTATTATAGTTCTCTTATTTGTTCTCTCTTTTCTTTTTTCCTTTGTGTCACCCAATGAAATTAATAGGCAGCAAGGACACTCTTCTTCACACAACATACAGCTAACCTTGGATCTCATTGCCAAGGGATATTGTATGACTGGGTTCAAAAAAGAACTAGATAAGGTCATGGAAGATAGGTTGTCCATGCAACTGGGATCCATCCTGCTCTGGATTGTGTGCTTCCTGTGCCCCTGGCTTGACTTCCTGGTATCCTGACTCAGCCCGCCTCCTCATGCTCAACTCTCAGTTTGCCCTGTGGCCCATCTTCCCATATCTGACCTGGCCTGACTCCTGCTTTGACCACTAGGTCAAACCACCCATATTCTGGTTGTAACAGCATGTCTCAAAGCCTCTGAATGTTGGGAGTGGATGGATGGAGGGATGGATCACTTGATGATTACCTGTTCTGTTCATTCCCTCTGAAGCATCTGGCAGTGGCCACTGTCAGAAGACAGGATACTGGGCTAAATGGACCATTGGTCCAACTCAGTATGGCCACTCTTATATTCTCTTCTGTCACATCCTCACTCCCAGGTCTCACACTGTGTCCCACCAGTATTGCCATTCTCCTTTCTCTCCAGTAGCAGGTCACCTGTCCAATGTTTCCTTTCTATCTGCCCCACGTAAAGGGTTTGGGAATTCTGTCTCTGAAATGAGTTAAAACCCTCTCAGCCCTTCTGCAGTCATGCTGAGACTTAGCAAACCTGCCCCCTGCTAAATAAATCTCTGGAAACTACAGGGAAACTAAGGTTCAGAGTTCAAAATGTTGGAAAAATGAAACACTCCTCATTATCAATCAGTTCCTAAAACGGGTGTGGGATAAAACTGTATCTTAAATTCAATTCTTGTGAAAAGGGCTTAATCAAATTGTCTAGTAGCTGGTTCTCTCTGAAGTCTCCTTTAAGATAGCTTCCACTGGTCCGTATCCACAATTTTTTCATCTGATAAAGCAAATGATTAGAGGTATTAGAGCTAAAATGATCTCAACTCGTCCTCAAATTTTAAATGGGTCAGAAGCCTGGCTCACTGGTATGGAGTTGGATGTGGAATGTGAGCACCTAGTGGGCCACTTTTGGTTAGCAGGACTAGTACTGCAGGGTGACCCAAATGTTGGGTTAAGGCTCCCAATGCCGATACTTATCAGACCCTTAGATGCACAGTAGTACTGAATGAAACACCAGAGCACAGATCTTAGAACTTCAGAATTCTCATGTTTGCTTTCTCCCACCTTAATGCTCTTAAGAGATAAAGGTAAATCAGAGAAATGCCTGCTGCTTCTCGCTCACAATACTTCCAGACCATTGATTTGTTTGATGACCCTACAATTCATAACAAAGTTTGTTGTGGAATTGGAGAACCCTGGAGCACAGACCCAAGTACCAGCCTGGGGGCAATTCTGCAGTGAGAAATACTCTGACTTGGAGCTGGGTGAAATTTTTCAGCTTAAACCTTTTTTAGACAAGGGCTTGTCTTCACGAGCGCTGCCGGAGATCGATCTTCTGGCGATCGATTTATCGTTTCTTGCTAAGACGCGATAAATCGATCACCCAGAGCTCCCCTGTCGACTCCGGAACTCCAGCTTGCCGGGAGGCGCAAGCTGGGGTCGACAGGGGAGCACGCCGCCAACTGCCGCCGCCATGGGGACGAGCGGTAAGTTGGCAGCAGATACGCAAACTTCAGCTATGTGATTCACGTAGCTGAACTTGCGTATCTGCCATCGATCCCCTCCCAGTGAGGACCAGCCCAAAAATGCAAATTTCACTGGCACCAAAATTTTGTGAATGTGTGTCACTTTCTTCAAATTGTTGGCAAAAAAGAGCACAAAAATATCCAAAACAGTGAACCCATTTCGTTTCTACATTTTCAAACTGAAAGGTTTTAATTTCCTGATTCAAATGGCATTACTGCAATTGTATTTAAAGCATTCAAAACCAAAATGAAATGATTAATTTTATGCCAGACAAAAACCTAATGTTCTGACCAGAAATGATTTTTTTTTTTTTTTACTTTTCAGTTTGCCACTTTAAAATTTTTTTCCCTTCCGGTTCAAATGAAAATACATTTTCCTTCCCAGTTTTTCAGAACTGCCAATAAACTAGAAAAAAAACAGTTATTTGCACAGCTCTACTCTGAATATCACAGCATGCTGTAAAATAATCCTTGAATTCCTTCCCAGGAAGTTGCAAGGGGGCAAAATCAAAACCAGAAATAAACTTTTATTTCAGGACTTGATCCTCCAATCCTTGACTATCCAGAGAGTAAGAAGCAGTTTGTAAATATACTATCACTATGAAAGACCTACGCATGTGTATTGGAATTTAATTTCTCTGGGGAAATAAAATGCAGGGCATTTAGCATGCCTCACTAACCAAATATGACTTCTTTAGAGATATCTTGCTAACTTTAATTAACTTAATTTAACTTTAATTGACAACATCAGGGATTTAAACTGCTAAATTTGGTATGTTTTGTCATCGTATTGTTTTTCCAGAGTGTCAGAACGGGTTCTCTCAACAACTCTCTCAATAACTAGTTGATTTTATAGAAAGGAGAAAAAAATGAGAGAATAAAAGCAGATCCAATATAACCTTAAAGTGCTCTATCTTGTCAAGCAAGCAAGGATCCAGAAGTCCATGTTTTCAGAATTACGTTCAGAGGTTTGTGAATTAAAGGGTTTGAATTAACACACATCTTGATTAGCTACAGGTTTCTACAACACTGTCATACCCAATATGGAACTTAGTTTAAATCCCGAATGGGAAATTCAGCCTTAGAAGTATGAAGACCATACAATTGCTGGCCACCTGCTCCCCATAATTGCACTGACAGCTCTGGAGCCTGCGCTTGTCTTCCACAGAAAGCAGGCTTCAGAAGGAGGCCAGATCTAGCAGCATAAAGCAGTTAAGGAGACAAAATCAGGAGAGAAATAGACAGAGTGCGACAAAAAAGTCAGAAGAGCAAGGAAACAATGCTGGAACCAAACAAACGCTACCTTTCTGGAACCTGCTCCTTAAAAACATGGTGGGAAGAAGGATAGCCTACTGGTTAAGGCACTAGTTTAAGAGTTAGGGGACCTGGGTTTAATTCTGCCACAGGCTCTGAAGATCCCAGTGGGAGTTAGATGTCTGATAATCCTAGTAGGTGCCTAGCTATATCTTTAGGCATCTACATACATTAAAAAAACCTGGCCATTAGCCTCTTTAGTCTTCTGTACAATGTTGACAATGGCACTTTCCGGAGTCATAGAGGTGCGGTGAGGATAAATACATTAATGATTGTGAGGTGCTCATATACAAGTAATGGTGTTCAGAGAAGTAATGTAGATAGATAGAACATCATCGCTATCTGAAAACTGTGCTTCTGCCTGAGAAAACAGAACCCCTATGTAATTCCTCCAAAAGCTTGCATGTAGGGAAGAGGAGGGATTTATTCAAACAAATACAGACCAGCTTCCAGGACAAGAGAAAGGGGAAAAAAGCCCAGGCGGGAAATAGTTCCTTCCACTGCCCTCATCTTTGGCCAATATACCGCAGTGATAAGTACGATGTCCCTCCCCCTGAATCAGGCTGTAGTTTACCACGATTGCCCTGAGAGCAAGTTAACGGACCATATCCTCAGCTGGTTAATCGAGCTACAAAGCTTTATATCAGCATGGTTGTGACCATATCTGTTACATATCCACTTCAATTATCTGATCCTCATTTATTTGAGAATCCTCTTTCTTCAACATGAGTGGAGGTTCCCCTACCTCCCAATTTATACTAAGAACTTCACCGTTCTCTGAACATATGTTATGTTCCCTGTTCCATTTTCCAAAATCAGACCAAGCTGAAAAGTTACATTTATTCTTAACTTCGGTGATATAAACTCTCCCATGTCTTTTGCTGATTTCAAGACATCTGCAGTTTCACTCTAGGAAGGTCATAGCATATGTCAAATCGATTCCTCTGTATCTGCACCTTCAAGCAACATTCGATCTAAAAAGTAGGGTGACCAGATGTCCTGATTTTATAAGTACAGTCCTGATTTTTGGGTCTTTTTCTTATATAAGCTCCTATTACCTCCCACCCCGTCCCGATTTTTCACATTTGCTGTCTGGTCATCCTATGTAAAAATATTCATTTCCCCCTAACTTAGTACCAGGGAGACATTTATTCCCTACTAGCATAAGTGCCCGGCGCTGCTCGGGTCAGTCGGAGGTGGGGAGGTGGCAGACAGCTGACACCCCCTGACCAACCCCAACACCCACCCCTCACCCCTCACCCACCCCAACACCTTCCCACCCCCCCAAGCAAACCGGACACCCCCACCTCACCCCCCGACCGAATCCGACACCCCCACCTCACTTACCGTCCCACCAAACCCAACTCAGATCCGTCGCAGGGGGGGAGGGGGCCCAGAGCCGAGGGATTCCGGGGACCTTCGCAGGTGGGGGGGGGCAGTGAGCTGATGTAGTCCGGGGTTCCGTTGGGAGGGGGGAGGGGCAGAGAACTGAGGGATCTCTGGGGTTCCGTTGGGAGGGGGGAGGGGCAGTGAGCTGAGTGATCTCCGGGGTTCCGTTGGAGGAGGGAGGGGCAGTGAGGTGAGTGATCTCCGGGGTTCCGTTGGGAGGGGGGAGGGGCAGTGAGCTGAGTGATCTCCGGGGTTCCGTTGGGAGGGGGGAGGGGCAGTGAGCTGAGTGATCTCCAGGGTTCCGTTGGAGGAGGGAGGGGCAGTGAGCTGAGTGATCTCCGGGGTTCCGTTGGGAGGGGGGAGGGGCAGTGAGCTGAGTGATCTCCGGGGTTCTGTTGGGAGGGGGGAGGGGCAGTGAGCTGAGTGATCTCCGGGGTTCCGTTGGAGGAGGGAGGGGCAGTGAGCTGAGTGATCTCCGGGGTTCCGTTGGGAGGGGGAGGGACTGTGAGCTGAGTGATCTCCGGGGTTCCATTGGGAGGGGGGAGGGGCAGAGAACTGAGGGATCTCCGGGGTTCCGTTGGAGGAGGGAGGGGCAGTGAGCTGAGTGATCTCCGGGGTTCCGTTGGGAGGGGGGAGGGGCTGTGAGCTGAGTGATCTCTGGGGTTCCATTGGGAGGGGGGAGAGGCAGAGAACTGAGGGATCTCCGGGGTTCCGTTGGAGGAGGGAGGGGCAGTGAGCTGAGTGATCTCCGGGGTTCCGTTGGAGGAGGGAGGGGCAGTGAGCTGAGTGATCTCCGGGGTTCCGTTGGGAGGGGGGAGGGGCAGTGAGCTGAGTGATCTCCGGGGTTCCGTTTGGAGGGGGGAGGGGCAGTGAGCTGAGTGATCTCCAGGGTTCCGTTGGAGGAGGGAGGGGCAGTGAGCTGAGTGATCTCCGGGGTTCCGTTGGGAGGGGAGAGGGGCAGTGAGCTGAGTGATCTCCGGGGTTCCGTTGGGAGGGGGGAGGGGCAGTGAGCTGAGTGATCTCCGGGGTTCCGTTGGAGGAGGGAGGGGCAGTGAGCTGAGTGATCTCCGGGGTTCCGTTGGAGGAGGGAGGGGCAGTGAGCTGAGTGATCTCCGGGGTTCCGTTGGGAGGGGGGAGGGGCTGTGAGCTGAGTGATCTCCGGGGTTCCATTGGGAGGGGGGAGGGGCAGAGAACTGAGGGATCTCCGGGGTTCCGTTGGAGGAGGGAGGGGCAGTGAGCTGAGTGATCTCCGGGGTTCTGTTGGAGGGGGGAGGGGCAGTGAGCTGAGTGATATCTGGGGTTCCGTTGGAGGAGGGAGGGGCAGTGAGCTGAGGGATCTCCGGGGTTCCGTTGGGAGGAGGGAGGGGCAGTGAGCTGAGTGATCTCCAGGGTTCCGTTGGGAGGGGGGAGGGGCAGTGAGCTGAGTGATCTCCGGGGTTCCATTGGGAGGGGGGAGGGGCAGAGAACTGAGGGATCTCCGGGGTTCCGTTGGAGGAGGGAGGGGCAGTGAGCTGAGTGATCTCCGGGGTTCCGTTGGAGGAGGGAGGGGCAGTGAGCTGAGTGATCTCCGGGGTTCCGTTGGGAGGGGGGAGGGGCAGTGAGCTGAGTGATCTCCGGGGTTCCGTTTGGAGGGGGGAGGGGCAGTGAGCTGAGTGATCTCCAGGGTTCCGTTGGAGGAGGGAGGGGCAGTGAGCTGAGTGATCTCCGGGGTTCCGTTGGGAGGGGGGAGGGGCAGTGAGCTGAGTGATCTCCGGGGTTCCGTTGGGAGGGGGGAGGGGCAGTGAGCTGAGTGATCTCCGGGGTTCCGTTGGGAGGGGGGAGGGGCAGTGAGCTGAGTGATCTCCGGGGTTCCGTTGGAGGAGGGAGGGGCAGTGAGCTGAGTGATCTCCGGGGTTCCGTTGGGAGGGGGGAGGGGCTGTGAGCTGAGTGATCTCCGGGGTTCCATTGGGAGGGGGGAGGGGCAGAGAACTGAGGGATCTCCGGGGTTCCGTTGGAGGAGGGAGGGGCAGTGAGCTGAGTGATCTCCGGGGTTCTGTTGGAGGGGGGAGGGGCAGTGAGCTGAGTGATCTCTGGGGTTCCGTTGGAGGAGGGAGGGGCAGTGAGCTGAGGGATCTCCGGGGTTCCGTTGGGAGGAGGGAGGGGCAGTGAGCTGAGTGATCTCCGGGGTTCCGTTGGGAGGGGGGAGGGGCAGTGAGCTGAGTGATCTCCGGGGTTCCATTGGGAGGGGGGAGGGGCAGAGAACTGAGGGATCTCCGGGGTTCCGTTGGAGGAGGGAGGGGCAGTGAGCTGAGTGATCTCCGGGGTTCCGTTGGAGGGGGGAGGGGCAGTGAGCTGAGTGATCTCCGGGGTTCCGTTGGAGGAGGGAGGGGCAGTGAGCTGAGGGATCTCCGGGGTTCCGTTGGGAGGGGGGAGGGGCAGTGAGCTGAGTGATCTCCGGGGTTCCATTGGGAGGGGGGAGGAGCAGTGAGCTGAGTGATCTCCGGCGTTCCGTTGGAGGAGGGAGGGGCAGTGAGCTGGGGGATCTCCGTGGTTCCGTTGGGAGGGAGGAGGGGCAGTGAGCTGAGGGATCTCCGGGGTTCCGTTGGAGGAGGGAGGGGCGAGCTGAGCGAGTGCGGTGTCTGTTGGAGGGGGTATTATGACATCATCAGCACCTAACTGCCCAGCTGATGTGATTGGCCCTGAAAGACTTTCACCCCTGGGGGGCGTCAGAGGTGAGATCCGAAAATTTTTCGACCCTTACCAAGATCTAGACCCCAAGACCCCTCACTGTACCAAATTTCAAGTCTCTGGCTCAAACGGTGCGGGAGGAGTTCGCTGTCATACGTACATACATACATACATACATACATACACTCATACATACACCACTTGACTTTTATATATATAGATTAAATCTTAAAGTCAAAAACCAAAAAATAAAACAAAAATACCAAAATCTTTAGTGCTGGCTCTTGAAGCTTTCTACTTGGTTGGAACAGTTCTGTGCAGATGGAAATGCAACACCATGGAACACCATTTGAACTTTAAGGACCACTCTTTGCTTTGAGCTCTTGATGGTGCCCAAGATCTTTCAAAGCAATAGGGTCTGCCTTTGGAAGCTTCAAATGGGGGAGGGAGGAAAAATTGAGTTGGAAGATGGGGAGGGAAGAAGCCATACTTAGGGAAAACTCTGCAATAGATTTTTTTTTTATTGCTTGATGCTCCTGAAAAAAACAAAAACCCAACACCAACTGAGTGGTGTATCTGAAGAAGCATATACAGCACTCAAGTGTTTTCCTAATTAATTGTCTAGATGAGTACTAAAATACATGCAGCAGCAGCAAAGATAAACAAAACACTTTAGCAATAAAACCATATATCTGTACATGCACACAAAAACAAATGGCAGTGCCTTATAAGGACTTGGTTTGGGAACAAAGAGCACAGAATCTTGCTGCCCTTGCTCAGCAATTGCCAGGATCAAGCCCAAAATGTTTGCTAAGCATCTGGTGATAGACTTTTGGCCCAACATATTTTGGGTGTTTTTACCACATCCCAGCTGTCGAGGCACCCCAGTTTTAAAAAGCGCAGGCAGATTAGCAGTGTAAAAACTGTTCTGATTAAAAAGGAGCAAGTGATATTTCACATTGCCCCAACAGCTAAGCTTGAGGAGGAATAGCATCGGGGCAAAAAGGAACTTAACTCAAACTGAGTTTGCTTTTTTTTTGGTGACTCAACTAATGTAAAATGGATGAAGTCAGATACTTGTGCACATAATACAAACTGCTGAATAGATAGGAAAGCCAAGATAATTCATGGACTCTTGGGCTCGTGGTTAGAAAATGAACTAATAAAGCTGATAGTACTTCCCTCTGGTATTTATGCTATCTTACAAACATATGAAAATAGTTTTCACAGAATTATAAAAATTAGAAATAAAAAACTACAACAAAATCATCTTGCTCACTTCTCCCTGACAACACAGCTTTGTACTTTTGAGTATAATTTTCCAAAGTTTTATCTCATCCGGTTTAAAATTTCCCAGTGTTGAGGTTTTCACCACTTCCCTTGGGAGACAATTCCACAATCTATTGGATTTCAGTGCAAGGCAATTGTTCCTGGTATTCAGGTTAAATTGTCCTTTGCTTAATTTCAGCTCATTATTCATAGTTATACTGCATTGAACCACCCTGAATGCTACTATTTTGAAATTTCTATTTAAATGAGCATTTAATCACAGAGTTATATCAAAATTGCTTGTCAGGATTCTTAAATTATTGATCATCTTTTTCTTGCAAGAGGCAACCAGGCAGAATTTGGAAACATGGCTAGAAAAAAAGGCTAAAAATGGATGCACCATATTATATATGGGAAACTAGTGTTTTAGGTGTGGAGAGATCATCTATCACAGGGGCCGGCAACCTTTCAGAAGTGGTGTGCCGAGTCTTCATTTATTCACTCTACTTGAAGGTTTTGTGTGCCAGTAATACATTTTAACATTTTTAGAAGGTCTCTTTCTATAAGTCTATAATATAGAACTAAACTATTGTTGTATGTAAAGTAAATAAGGTTTTAAAAATGTTTAGGAAGATTCATTTAAAATTAAATTAAAATGCAGAGCCCCCCCAGACCAGTGGCCAGGACCCAGGCATGTGAGTGCCACTGAAAATCAGCTTGTGTGCCGCCTTCGGCACCCGTGCCATAGGTTGCCTACCCCTGATCTATCAGTTCAAGGTCCTTAACCAATACCATACTCAATCAATCCAAGCTCAAGACAGTAAATGATATATAGGCCCTGCTGCACTCTAAGCCTTTGTATCTGATACTTGGCACCACTAATCAGATCAAGATACAAAATAAAGCTATAGCAGTCTGTTTCCAAGTTATGACAAGAAGTATTTGGCAAGAGAGGACAAGGCTGTATGAAATGCCTGGCACCTTATCAAGCCAGGAAGAGAAAGAGGTAAGAGGATGACTGGCAACTTAATCAGGGAGAGAAAGACAAATAGAGAAAGGGAACCAAACGAGTGCCTAAACAGTTCTGTATTGGCTCCTGCTGGCTGTCAAAGGTGGCCTTGACTAGGCAGCGGCAGGAGGGCTTACACAGAAGCACGGCGGCAGAGCTGATGAAACTATTCAGCAATCCTTGGCATCAACAGCGTGAGGATCCTGAATATGTCTAATCACTTGCAGCATAGGCATGATTTTCTACAGCATTCTGCCTGGGTCACTGGGGCAGCTGCTGGAATGAATCCAATGAGATGTCACAGATGTGCTTGCGGGAGTTTGTTTCACTACCAAAAAGGCATAGCATTTTTGAAGAAGGTCTGTGCTCCAGAGGCAGAGGACATAGAAAACACAAAAAGGCTCCTTTTACAGGATTTTTCCTATCTGTTTTTTTTTGGGGGGGGGGGAGGGGAGAAAGTGGCAGATGAAGGGGAGTTTGCTTGTCTCAATGTCCTTTTCCCAGGAAGAACAACATGAACAATTACACTATTTTCCTAACAATATACCTTACTAAACTTACTAGCAAATTATCATGTTCATGTATACAGGACCTCTGGACTGAGGATGTTATAGAAATGTTTCTCTCTCACAACATCCATGCAAAGTATGTTAATATGATGGGCTCACTGTCCCTGAGGGGAAAACTGAGACCCACAAGGTTAGAGTCCAGATTTTCAAATGAGCTCAGCAGCTCCCACTAAAAACACACAGGGTTGAGCACTTTCAAAAATCTGTCTGTAGATTCATACTATGAGTCAGTGAAAGAACTGGGAATACAACCCAGAGATCTGAAGTCCCCCACTCCATCAAGTATAACTCTGTGCAAGGGATGAGAGACAGGGTTCTTGCAGGATTGGGGCCTAAGACTTGTACACCACTTTGGCTATGCTAAACTTCAAGAAATCAAAGTCTAAGGACATCTCCAAGCCATGCAAAGCCCTCAGTATGAATGCAGCATTTCTCCTGGGAGTAAAATTATTTTAGCAATTGCATAATGCAGGCTCTCACTGTATTGTATATCACAAGCTCTGATACACAGAGATAACTAAGCAATTGCATGTTACATTTAATTGTCTTAAAAGAACAGATGAAAAGAGACCTCAGATTAGTCATGCAGAGTTATCAAAAATGTGGCACTAAATATCAAATGAGCCCAGTTTAAGGTGATGAAACACTTGTGAGCTCTGACACAGACTGATCTACAATACAATGCCTGATATATAATAGGTTAAGATCCAGACCGTTTTTTCATATTCAAATGGGGAGACATTTTCACCTATCACCCACAATCAATTTTTCCAAAGATTAAGGTTCAACAGTAACTTGTAAAAAAATGTCGTTGGTAGCTCTGTTGGAATAACATTTTTCATTGGAAGGTATCCCCTACCGAAATTGACTATAGCCGGCAGAAAAAAATAGACCCGTAAGTGTTACACACCATCCTTTAGGGAATGATCTCCACTAACTGGGCTGGAGGTGGATAAGGAATAGTTTCCATCTCTAATTTCTAAGACTTGCTATTGAAATTGATTGTGCTAGGGGTTAACTCATTTACCTTATTGGTTCTCTTGTTTGTACATACCGAACAGAGATTTTTGGACACCATGAAGACTAACTTGAGGAGATCTACAATTTCCCCCTCTTGATTTTATGATAGCTGCTTCCGGGAAATTCCATTTGACAAGATAATTTGTCCCAAATAGATAATTTGCCCTACTCTTACGGAATTGAGATTGAAATGGCAAGACTGCGGCCTTCTGTTGCTCAGGCCGCTATAACAACATTCTGTGTGTTTCAGTAACCCTCTATATACGGAATCTCTGTTCTGAAGCTACTGGGCACATTCTGCTTTCACTTGCACCTGTGTAACTCTATTGAGGCTGGTGGAGTTACTCCGGATTTACACTAGTGCAGAATTTGTCCCACCAACGACAGCACTAGGGCAGACGATTGAAACGTACGGGTTAACAGGACACAGCAAAAGGGACAAGATGAAGCCATTTACAAGACATTATTCCTTTAATTGGGCCTTCTTTTATGCAACACACATGAACAATGGGGTTTTTAAATGAAAGTTCTGTTTTGCCATACTTAAGGGTATTAATACTTAGTATGACTGCATCTGTGAATGAAGACATTCAAAAAGCCATTATGTTTTCAACTTAGGTTAATAACAAGGCTATTTTTCCACCCACTCTTTGGCACAGCTGTAATGTTCTTGGCCTCAAGTGGGAGGCAATGTGGAACAAGGATTAGGAAGATAAATGATATGCAACATACAGTGCCAGTTCTCATAAAATATTACCAGATTGGAAATGACTGTTCAGTGTCTCTGTGATTATATGACTACTTTTTTCCTTCCAGAGAACATACAGTATGCTGAACGTCTCACTGCCAATAAAGCTTAGTGCATAGCACCTGGGTAATGACAAATTAATTTTTGAGCTAAGCCTGCCGAGGGGTCAGCCAAAAACTTAAGCAGAGTTTATCCCCTGTACTGTTTTACGCGACGGAAAGTGTAGCCCGGTCATTTATCAACATTAGCACGGAGTTTGGGTTACAAAACCATTAGGAAACAAATGGAGGCAAAAAAACCACCCAATGAGATGCCAAAACTGCGCGTGCTTACAGTGCAGCGAAAACATACCCGAGCTCACAGGGGAAGCGCACGTTACACTCAAAAGTAAATTGGACAAAACGTTTGAAAATGCACCGTGGGGAACAGCATAGTTGGAGGGGAGATGGAATGGATGATTTAATGGGTCTTTTTCCTTTCTGACTTCCCCGGTTGATTCTACAATACCTAGAGGCTCTGGTCCAGCAGCCTTTTACTTATGTGACTAGGAGTTGTAGATGTAATGCTCTGCTCCTGGGTGGGGTGTTAGCAGTGGGGAGGAACCTCTGGTTCTTAAAGCACAAAGGTCTGCTGCCTGAACTAAATACCCCCATGCTCTGTTAGCTGAAGCTGTAGCACGCTAATTGACTTCTATTTTGTGTCTCAGCCACCACTAGGGGAAAACAGAGTGCTACACTGAGTGGATTACACGGACGAGCCACAGCTCTCATGATCTGGCCCTAAGGATGCTCAGGCGCCACGCAGAAGAATGACTGCTGTCAGCTATGTGAGCTTGTTACCCAGTGCTCCTCAATCCTCTGACTGCAATTGGTCCTTTCCTATTGTTCTTTTTAAATGACTGGTCAAGCCTCAGGTTGATTCAGCCCAGAGAAGAGAGAGACCTCCTCCTAACTTTATGTACCTGGCCGATCGTGGCCTTATTCCATCACAAAGTTAACACAGAATCAGAGAAGTAGCTGTGTTAGTCTGGAATTGCAGAAGTGACAAAGAGTCCTGTGGCACCTTAAAGACTAACTAAAGTATTCAAGCATAAACTTTCGTAGGCTAATACCCACTTCCACTGCATGCATCCGACGAAGTGGATATTAGCCCACGAAAGCTTATGCTTCAATACTTTAGTTAGTCTTTAAGGTGCCACAGGACTCTTTGTCACTTCCAAAGTTAACATAAGATTTCCTGCATTTTACAAATGAATAATTCAAGTTGTTTTGATTGCTGGTTACAGTAATTGCCAGATTATCAGCAATATTTCATAGCTGAAATATTTTTCATCTCTAATAATTTTATTGACAAATGTAACAGAGCAGCTGGGCTTTTCTGAGATGGTTAGCGTCTCTTCTCCCTAAACTGCAGTAAACTTTGAAATGGCTGTTTTTAGAATCAAAGCAGCTCTATTCTTTGGAAACTATGCAGTTTGTTTATTGATTCAATAAAAATATATAAACAGGATTAAGCCGCGTTACAAATTCTAAGGATGTGGAGTATTCACTAAATGAGTCACGCCTCCAAAAACTGTCCAGCTGCAATGAATGTTAATATTCACCCCTCAAAACAAACAAACAAACAAACAAACAAACAAACAAACAAACAAACAAACAAAACAAAAAAACAACCAACCCTCAATAACCTTTCAAAGGGGTAAAACACTTTGGTTTCTTCAAGTAACATGCTAGATAGTGTTTTGTTTTTCATAATAGAGGTGGCTGAGGCCAAAGGGGATTATCTCTTTGTAGGACATTAATTTTTTCATGTTTGAATAGCCTAAGATAGAGAGCCAAGTTTTCAGACAGTCTTCCTCTTGTTGTCATTTCCAGAGTCTCAAAATTTCCATGATTACTACATCCCATATTTGGGTCATTGAAGCTTTAACATTGGGTTGTGCAGACTTCCCCCCCACCCCAGAGCCTTGTTCTAACACTGTACTTGGGTTGACCATCCAAAATTGGGATGTCACCTCTTTTCCCCCTACGCAGTTAGGTAATTCTAGAAGAAACACGGCAGGATGGCAAAGTTAAAGTACATGGACAGGAGATGTTTTCCTTTCCCTTAGTCCTTCTTCAGTGATCATCATGCTCTCATTTTGCATCTTGTCTAAAACTGACCCCGTAATTGAATTGGTGTGGGCAGAACCTTACCTCAGTTGGGCTCTGGACAGGAACAAGGGACATAGGATACTTTTGCGCTTAGGGCACTGGACAAGATTGCCAAGGATGTTTGTTCCATTCTGCACCCTGCTGATGTACCTCCTGTGTGATCACTTTACCTCTTCAGGACTCAGCTCCTCATCTGTAAAACAGTGATGCTACTACCTACTTTCTCCCACACTGAGGGTACGGCTACACTACCTGCTGAATTGGTGGGTAGCCCTCAGTGTATCAGGGATTGATTTATCGCGTCTCATCGAGCCACGATAAATCGATCCCTGAATCAATGGCTGTACTCCACCTCAGCAAGAGGAGTAAGCAGAGTCGGCAGGGGAGCGGCCGCGGTCGACCTGTCACCATGGGGACCGCCAGGTAAGTCGAACTAGGATACTTCGACTTCAGCTACGCGAATAGTGTAGCTGAAGTTGCATATCTTAGTTCGTAGCCCAGGCCTTAGTCTGTCTTGTTAACTTAGTTGGTAGGTTCTTAAAGGGAAGGGGGCATCTGTAACTATGTGTTTCTACAGCATATTTCACAATCTGATTTAATCTGTGCACTTTAATCTATCACACAAATAATAACAACTGTCTGATTGCAGGATTGAGTCCCAAGATTGTAAGCTCTTCTGGACAGAGATCTTGACTTTATCCTCAGTGCTAGGTGGTACCTGGGCATTTAACAAAACCCAGCAGAGGAGGCTGCATTTGTGTGATAGTGTCTATATATCATTTCTAATGGGAGCAACATGTAGAATATTATAAATTCCATCCGTGCAGAAAAAAGATGGGAGAGAGCAATCTGTATTTCAGGAGAGATTTTCAAAGCCATAAAGTTAATGAAAGCAATGAGAGTTGGGCACCTTAGTGTCCTTTGTGTCTGTGAAATCTCTTCCCCTAAAACAGCAAAGTGATGAAAATTAGTGAAAATACATGGAATAGCTCATACCACATGCTACCTTAATTTAACCACCCAAAATTATACCAAGCGTTAATACACTTATAGGAAGTGTTTACCTTTATAAAAAAATCTCTACACTCTTACAAATCCGTAACCCCAAAAGTTACTTCTTACCATAAATGTTACTACAGTGGTTTTGGTTATCACCATAGTAAATATTTTAATCAAGGTATTTCTGATATGTAGCAAATGCATCTGATCCTATTTTGGTGGACTGTATATATTACTATATCCCTTTGTAATATGGATTTTTATACTTAAATAAATAAATAAATAAATGGAGATATACCAATCTCCTAGAACTGGAAAGACCTTGAAGGTCATCGAATCCAGTCCCCTGCCTACACTAGCAGGATCGAGTACTGTCCCCTGACAGATTTTTTTTGCCCCAGATCCCTAAATGGCCCCCTCAAGGATTGAACTCACAACCCTGGGTTTAGCAGGCCAATGCTCAAACCATTGAGCTATCCCTCCCCCCCTTAAGTAACATCATAAAGGACCCCACAGACACAGAATCTATTCTTCTGCATTATGTATATGTATGTATATGTATAAATTAAGAATCTACTTCTGCATTATGTACTGGCATCTCTTCTATAAACAGAGATTTTAAATATTTTTAGTATTCATGGTGTTAAAAAAGACACCCCCTTTTTTTTAAGAACACAATTCTTCTCCATAAACATTATTTGACTTTTGCAATTACTCAAAATATATTTTTTAACAAAGAGCATACTGTAGTTCTTTGAATAGCATGCCTTATTGACTGTAACAGAATGCCAACAGCATATATAAGCAGGGGTGGGTGAAATCAGGAGTGAAACACGGTTCGTTGAAATGTTAGATGCGTAGGTTAATAGCAGCTTTTGCCATTTGATTCAGCCAGTAATGAGGAAAGTAGCTTTAGAAACTATTCCATTGTTTTTCAATTTCCATAGAAGGTCAGTTTATATTTGAAGAAAAAGCCTCCAGTTAAAACACTATCCCCTTCCCTGGCCCCCGTTTGGCATTTGTTCTAGTAAATGCAACACACAATTGTTTTAAAAAACTGTTTTTTAAAATGATACAAGAAAACATACAAAGGAAAAATTAAATGGTATCAATCTACTCCTCCAAAACAGATCTATTCTTCAAGCGGCGGCGGGGGGGTGGGGGGTGTTGGTACATTAATTTTCTTGGGAAAAATATTTTGAAGGGAAATAAATCATGGTCTTTACTAATGGGTAGAGAAGCAGACTGGAAGTCAGGAGAACTGGGTTCTGTATGTCGCTTTGCCATTGATTTGCTGCATATCCTTGAGAAAGACGTTTTCAACCCTATGTGTTTCAGAATTCCCATTTTTATAACGGGGACAGGGGGGACATTACTTACCTGTATTTTTGCTTCTATGACTATCATGTCAGATTGCATTTTTGTGCCTGCCCATCTGAACCTAGAGCTTTGGAATCATGCAAGAGTGAGAATCATGCAGTGATAATGTCATTAAAGTGTACTAGTTGCTGAGAGAGCCTTGATCGATCGGTCCTTCAGTCCTCGTATAGATGGTGCCGATCACAACATGTCTTCCATTCTTCTCTTATCCTGGCCTTCCTTCTCCCTGTGCAGCCATGACTTTTCACAATAAAATCTTCCCATCTCTTTGGAGGTCAGCCGAGTGATTGTTTCAGTTCCCATGGGTACCACTCGGCGAGAGCTGTAGTCCATCGATTGTCAGTGATGTGCCTAGCTATGTGCCCGGACCATCGCATTTTGATGTACCAGCTTTCAACGACGACGTTCTGCACTCCACTCTGCTGTCTGATCACTTCATTGGAGACGCGGTCGCAGATTGAAATCCCCAGAATTCTTCTTTCCATCGCCCTCTCTGTGACAGACAGTTGTTGCTCTTCTATCTTTGTCAGAGCCCATGTTTTGCTGCCATACAACTCTGCCGGCAGCACTGTTGAATTGAAGAGGTTTTGAGAACCACAGGTGAAAAAATGCAATATGGCCGCAGTTCAGCAAAGCATTTAAGTATGGGCTTAGGTTTCAACATTTGATGAGGTAGTTGGGACTATGTATGTGCTTTAGTGCATTGATGAACTGGGTTTCTAAGAGCTAAATATTGTTATTATTCTTAGTGGTAAGGAGAACTGGTAAAACACTGGATGGAGCATTTAAAAGTAAGTAACATTAATTCAATTAAATCCTCTCGGACCAAAGTCTCTCCAGTTAATGTGGTTTACAGAGAAATTTTCTCTTGCACTCATTTAAACATAATTACTGCACTTATCTTGTCATGATTAAATTTCTGAAGGTTACTTGTACAGCGCACACGCAAACCTGCAAGTTATGCTGACCTTTGGTTCGTAAGATTTTTTTATACTTTCATTTAGATTGCAGCATCAAATTTATAATAATTTCCGACTTTTATACAGCACCTTTCAACTCAGAAGATCTCAAACTGAAAACTAACAAGCAATGAAGCACAGGCAACCGTGTTAGCATCACAGAGCAATGCTAAACAACAATTTAGGACAAGAAGTGAAGAAAAATATTGTATCCGAGTGAAATGACAGAGGATATTCCGGTAGGCGGAATATAGTTTCTAAAAACAGAATTTGGCCAGATCACCCTGCTGACTCGGGTCTGTCTCTTGAGCTGCATCAACACTCAGAATAACAGGGCTTGGACCCAAGTCACAGCCGGAACTGGGCTGTGACCCACCTCTCCAGCAGGGTCCTAGAACCCAGGTCCAGAGTGCATGCTGACCCACGTCAGACTGATTTGTGTGTGGATGGAAGGGGGCTTGAGCTCAAACCTGAGCCAGAGTCTACACTTAGTGTGCAGTGTGGACACACCCTACGAGGGAAGAACAATCCTTCAGGCAACTTCACCTCCACCTTGTACTTGGTGGTGCTGGTGAGTACTGAAGGAAGTGCTGCCTAGTGCTTTGTGCCAGGTTGAGGTTTGCCATACAGTTCACTCATCGGGCAGACCTTTGAGAGTAATCATGAGAAACAAATGTTATGGAAGCAGAGATGAGCAATGGAGAAGACTTACTACTAGGTCATCCAGGCCATTGAAAGGTTGTTCCAGGTAGTCATAAGTAAAAGGGATGGAGAATATGACTCTTTCCCTACTTTCCTTCTCCGAAACAAACAAACTCACCCTGCAAATTATTAAAGAACACCCAAGCGATTCCCATCGGATGCACTAGCTGAAATCAAGGGAGAATGCGGCACTGCTAAGCATTTTAAACTGTTAAACAAAAGAATGGAATAGAGCAGAAGTAAAAAGTTCCCCTCCCACAGAGAGTTCCTCACATGTTCGGATGAAGTGAATTAAAACTGACACTGAGAAAAATCTAATTGAACCAGAGACAACAAAACACTCTTCTCTATAGAAGCTGAAACCCCAGTGGAATTGCTCAGGTTAACATAGTGCATTTTAAAACAACAATAGTTTTATATTCCATGATCGGCAAACACAAAAGGAAAGCTCTGGTTTAACACTCATGGCATTAAATGGAGATGAAAATGGTCAGAGCAGGGAAGTGGGAATCAGAGCCCTAAGTCTACTACACGTGTGCTTTCTAATCCACGACATATAACAGCTTCTCTGTGGGGTGTATTGAAATTATGCTAAAATTACAAGCTATCAGACTTAAATTTTGAAGATTTTCCTGGTCCTGTTTGCAGGCTATGGTGCTCTGTAGGGCAGTGTGTGTTTAAAGTCAGTTGTGCAGAGAGCCAGCCTAAAGTATGGAGGACTGAGTTGTCTCTCCCAGTTTTAGGGAGCAGCTTTCTTTTTCTCTCTCTGTTTTTGGGTTTTTAATTCTACAAAATAAAGTAGTGTTATGCTGCAACCTTCTCACAAGAGTATTCAACTTCTCTGTGTACGTGCCATGAAAACAACACCCTAATTCCCCAGCAGTCCCATTAAACAGATGGGGAAATTATCATAGGTGGTGTTAGTCTTAATAAGTATTTGAGCAAGTCAAGTCCTTCGAGAGCCAAGGATGAAAGTGAGGGAGGCGGTGTAACCCAGGTGATAAGGCAATGGATCAGGAGAGACAGGGGTTCTTTTTCCATTCTCAATCACTGTGAGACCTTGGGAAAGTCCGTCCACCTCCCCATGCCTCACGTTGCCCATCTGTAAAATGGAGATAATAATCCATACCTCTGTAAATCATTATGAGATCTATGGATAACACTGCTAAGTATTATGATGATTATTTATGCTAAAAATGCTAAAGGCATTATTATTAAAGCACAAAGAATCTTCATATTTAGGCTTGGCAGAATTGGATTTTTTTAAATTTTGAGGATAAAAATTAATGTTAATTTTTAAGCATTACAGTAGAATTTCAGAATGACAAACACCTTGGGAATGGAGGCTGTTTGTAACTCTAAAATGTTCATAACTGAACAAAATGTTACAGTTGTTTTTTCAAAATTACAAGTGAATGTTGACTTAATACAGCTTTGAAACTTTATTATACATAAGAAAAATGCTGCTTCCCCCCCCCTTTTTTTAGTAGTTTATGTTAACACAGTATTGCACTGTATTTGCTTTTTGTTTTATTTTTTGGTCTCTGCTGCTGCCTATTGTGTACTTCTGGTTCTAAATGAGGTGTGTGGTTGACTAGTCAGTTCATATCTCTGATGTTCATAACTCTGAGATTTTACTGTATTTTTTTCTATTTTTATCCATTTAAATTTCCACAGTTGCAGAAAATTATGGAAGGGTCAAAAATAATTATTTAATGACAGAAGATGTTGAGATTCAAATAAAGTTAAAGCTTTATAACCATTAAACCACATGTCAAAACATAGAAAGTAAATAGCCTTAAATCAAACTCTACTAAGCTGTCAAGTAGCATTTTTCTTTCTTTGGCTCTCTGTAAATTTCGATCATCACCTATGGAAATATATTTTCATTTGCGTATACCACATTTCATTGTGTGTATACGATGAAACTGGTGATTACTAACATTTACCGATAATGATCTAATCCTTCCAAACCTACTCATATTATACATTACATGAATCAACCGCACACTGCCACACTCATCGGGCAGCTCCCTGAATGTGAAATTGGAAGCCTAACATCTTGATCTACTAAAACTGTTCAATTACTCTTTGAAATGTACATTCACTCAAATCCAGTTAGGCAAATAAGAGACGTGGCTTATTATATATAAGCAACTCCCTCAGTAGTTCATTTTATTCTTCGAAAGGAGTGTGAGATACACTCCGAAATAGTGGTTATTTTAAATTAAAACCACAGTGTAGTAGAAGGGAGTTTCTCTCTCTTTTCAAATAATAATGAATTTATGCATCTGCCGAGTGAGAGTCTGCCACGTCTAACTTAAAACTGCATGCTCATGGGCACAGATTAGACAGTAATTAGGCACAGTGACAACCCAAAAAGATCTACTGGAAACATTCAGCTTTAATGTAGGCACCAGCTTTTCTCAAAGTGTTTTTAGAAGAGATTAGAAAGACCTAGATTCTTTAAAATGCCTAATTCTCTGAGCGGGGTGACTCACCCTACTCCTAGACGTCACTGCTTTGAATTTAGCCCAACCAGATTGCTGTTGAAAGGATTGACCATTAGGAAGTTATTTGCTGGCGTCTGTGAAATAAGTGGATGGTTTTAGTTGGTTGGTATAAGGAGCCAATGCGGGTCCTAGTGTTGTGATGTCATTCTTATGGTAGAAAAGCTTAGACGTTTTAGATATAGAGGCTCCATTGTCTGATGTTCATGTTCACTATTATTTTACAACATGCTTCGTTTTTGTCCGCTGAACATTTCTCAATATTTTCTTTCCCAGAGCCCAATGCCCAGCCAGACTGTGTGAAGATGACATTCCGGCCCCCACATCCTTCACACATTTTGTTATTATGATGTTATGAGTTAATGACTCGCAGTGTGAAAGATAAAAATTGGAGATTTTTCAAAAATTTCCTTCTGCGTTGCTAATGATACCGTAGATTATTACAACTGAAATACATTTAAAAATATAGGTTCCACATTTGAACATCTAAGAGATTTTATTCACGAGTCTTACATTATGTCCCATGTCCCTTATTTCCATTGACTGACTCAGATAAAGCAAGTGCCTGCAGCATCAGGGACTTATTACGCTTGTCACAAATTACAGAATCATAGAAATGTAGGGCTGGAAGGGATCTCAAGATATCACCAAGTCCAGCTCCCTGAGCTGAGACAGGGCCAAGTAAACCTAGAGCATCTCTGACAGGTGCTTGTGTAACTTGTTCTTAAAAACCTCCAATAATGGGGATTCTAGAACCTCCCTCGGAAGCCCATTCCAGGGATTAATCCCCTTTATAGTTAGAAAATTCTTCCTAACAGCTAATCTAAATCTCCCTTGCTGCAGATTAAGCCCATTACTTCTTGTCCTGTCAGTGGACATGGAGAACAATTG
Source organism: Sternotherus odoratus (assembly GCA_032164245.1). Taxonomy (NCBI): domain Eukaryota; kingdom Metazoa; phylum Chordata; order Testudines; family Kinosternidae; genus Sternotherus; species Sternotherus odoratus. Next base: position 11,922,712 of record JAVMKO010000001.1, on the reverse strand, counting down.
ATCTTCATCCTCTTTACACCAGCCCTTAACATATTTTAGGACTTATCAGGACCCCTCCTCGGTCTTCTTTTCTCAATACTAACCAGGCCCAGTTTTTTTTTAACCTTTTCTCATGGATCGGGTTTTTAAAAACTTTTTCTTTAAATCACTTTTGTTACTCTCCTCTGGACTCTCTCCAATTTGTCCACATCTTTCCTAATGTGTAGTGCCCAGAACTGGACAATGCTGTAGTTGCGGCTCCATCAGGGCTGAGTAGAGCAGGACAATTACCTCCTGTGTCTTACATACAACACTCTTGTTAATACATCCCAGAATGATATTAGCATTTTTTTTGCAATTGCATCACACTGTTGACTCATATGCAATCTGTGATCCACTATAACCCCCAGATCCTTTTCAGCAGTACTACCACTTAGCCAGTTATTCCCCATTTTGTAGCTGTGCATTTGATTTTTTCCTTTCTAAGTGAAGTATTTTGCACTTATTTTATTGAATTTTATCTTATTGCATGCAGATCAATTCTCCAATCTGTCAAGTCATTTTGGATTCTAATCCTGCTCTCCAACATGCTTGCAACTCCTCCCAGCTTGGTGTCATCTGCAAATTTTATAAGCATACTCTCCACTCCATTAGCCAAGTCATTAATGAAAATTTTGACTAGAAGCGGACCCAGGACTAACCACTATAGGACTGTACTTGATACACTCTCCCAGTGTGACTGCAAACAACTGATTACTACTCTTTAGGTACAGTCTTTCAACCAGTTCTACACATACCTTACAGTAATTTTATCTAGACTACCAGATTTCCCTGGTTGACTGATGAGAATGTTATGTGGGACTGTGTCAAAAGTATGATTAAATATCAAGACAAGGGGATTAAATTGGTTTGGCATGACTGGTTCTTGACAAATCATGCTGGCTATATCTTATAACTCTATCATCATTGAGGAACTTACAAATTGATTGTTTAATAATTTGTTCCTGTGTCTTTCCAGGTAAGAAAGTTAGGCTGACGGGTCTAAAATTCCCCGGATCCTCTTTGTTCCCATTTTTAAAGATAGTTACTATGTTTGCCCTTCTGCAGTCCTTTGGAACCTCACCCATTCTCCATGAGTTCTCAAAAATAGTTGCTAATGGTTCCAAGATTGTTTCATCCAGTTCCTTACATATCCTAGGATGAATATCAGTAGGCCCCGCTGACTTGCCTTTATGGATATTTTTTCATTTTATTCCACTTGGAAAATTAAAATAGACTGGTTGTTTTCATTTTTGTTTATATACAGTTTCATATTCCTAGTCTTGTGCCCTAGCATGATGTTAACTCTTCTGTGTGTTTCTAACAGTGCAGGGCAATGCATACATCTATCTATCTATATATATAAAAGTCAAGCGGTGTATGTATGTATGTACGTATGTATGTACGTATGACTGCGAAGTCCTCCCGCACTGTTTGAGCCAGAGACTTGAAATTTGGTACAGTGAGGGGTCTTGGGGTCTAGATGCTGGTAAGGGTCAAAAAAATTTCGGATCTCACCTCTGACGCCCCCCAGGGGTGAAAGTCTTTCAGGGCCAATCACATCGGCTGGGCGGTTAGGTGGTGATGATGTCATAATACCCCCCTCCAACAGACACCTCACTCGCTCAGCTCACCCCTCCCTCCTCCAATGGAACCCCGGAGATCACTCAGCTCACTGCCCCTCCCTCCTCCAACGGAACCCCGGAGATCACTCAGCTCACTGCCCCTCCCTCCTCCAACGGAACCCCGGAGATCACTCAGCTCACTGCCCCTCCCTCCTCCAACGGAACCCCAGAGATCCCTCAGTTCTCTGCCCCTCCCCCCTCCCAACGGAACCCCGGAGATCACTCAGCTCACTGCCCCTCCCTCCTCCAACGGAACCCCGGAGATCCCTCAGTTCTCTGCCCCTCCCCCCTCCAAACGGAACCCCAGAATCCATCAGCTCTGTGCCGCCCCCCACCTGCGAAGGTCCCCGGAATCCCTCGGCTCTGGGCCCCCTCCCCGCCTGCGACGGATCTGAGTTGGGTTTGGTGGGACGGTAAGTGAGGTGGGGGTGTCGGGTTTGGTCGGGGGGTGAGGTGGGGGTGTTGGGTTTGCTTGGGGGGGTGGGAAGGTATTGGGGTGGGTGAGGGGTGAGGGGTGGGTGTTGGGGTTGGTCAGGGGGTGTCAGCTGTCTGCCACCTCCCCACCTCCGACTGACCCGAGCAGCGCCGGGCACTTATGCTAGTTAAATATATATGTGCATAAATGCATCCTTTTATGTTTTCATAAACATGTCTAATCATATTTGATTTTGTAAAAATATTACAGAATACCCCACAAATAAATGTTGGGTCTTACTTACTTGATACAATCTGTTCTAACTTCAAAGAGGATAATATTTATCTACTCAGTTTTCTTGATCAATATCAGTGCAATATACTTTTTTACCCCAGAGCAATCTCAGTTGGGAGAAATTATAGTTTAAACATTTTAACTCTTCTCTCCCCTACATTACCCTACAATTGATTTGAAAGATAATCTGCAAAGAATTTTTAAAAGAGGCTTTGTGCCCCTTTTATTTCTTTATAATAAATAAAATACTGAATTTCTGATTTTTTTTCTCCTTAGAAATATTAAGAGTGCTAAGTGTGACTTTCCCTACTTTTTCTGGGCTTACTGGGGGTCTCAGATATAGACTGGGATCTATCTCATCCTTGAATTGAAAAGGCAGGGACAATGATATTTTAACATAACCTTCCTTTCTCCCAAGTGCTTCTTAGAGGTTAGAATGAAATAGTTGTTAACAAAAATCAAAGTTGCAAACAGTCTGACTCACAGGTTGGCAGATTCCCTCAAGGAGAGATGAGCCTCATCCCTACCTGTGACAAGATCCGCTCACCTTCCCAGGTGATGCAAATGAAAAAGGTCATGTGACCAGTGGGTCATGGAACTCAATCAGATATATCAAAAAAGAGGGCTGTGCAGAGGCTGAGGCCTATGGAGAAGGTAGAGTGGGTCTTGGGTCCTCTCCTGGGTGAGGAAGCTAAGCTCCTGATAAGAAGTCCTGGGAGTCACTGCTGAGCAAGCAGAAAAACAGACCCGCAGAGAGGATGAGTTGTGGCAGCCTGAGACTGGGCTGAAGACTTTTTGTTTTGTTTTGGATTCTATTTATGCCATCCCATAAATCAGACCCCAGTGGGGAAACCTGTTTTTGAATATCTTGGTCTGTGGGGTGGAGAGCTAACGGCATCCTATAGACTGGGGGAACTGAACAGGGTTACTGCAAAGCAACCCCAGGCTCTAAGGAGGTGCTCCACAGGTGGCTAACCTGGTTATCTTGACTAAAAATCCCTTCTCTTCTAAGGGCTGGTCAACACACAGTTTTTCTACTAATTGAACCATGCTGCGTTAGAAACCAGTATGGTTAAACTGGTGCAATCCTCCAGTGTGGATGCAGGTAAAGATGCTTTTATCAGTAAATCCTATTTGGGGGGATTCCTGGAAAGTTTTAAATCAATGGAGTTAAATCAGTACTAAAATAGTGTAGACAAGCCTGCGCAAAAAAAGCTGTTTTTTCCCTTCCTTGAGATGCATTCTTCTTTTGGGTTATGGTAGCACCCAGGAGCCCAAGTCAGAGACCAGGACTCCACTGTGCTAGATGCTGTACAAACACAGAACAAAAAGATTATTAAGGTATCGCTTTTCCACTCGTCCAGAGATACAAGAAGAACAAGAGCTACATTTCTAAGTCCTAAAAACAAAAAGAAAACACCTTTTCCGGGACTTCTCCACACACCAAGCAGCAACAAAAAAAGGCAAAGTCCTCTTTTGCCCACCATTCCCCTTTGCAGGTTATTTTAAACAACTCTCATTTGACGGCTTTGTGAGCTGGGCTCACCAATGAAGTTGTCTCCACCTGTCAGTGGGCTTTGGGTTGGTTTTGATGCGGTTCCTTCTTTTGCAATAAACCATGACTGGTTTTCACAATGAGGCAGATTTATGTAGACAAGTTCACAGTCACATAGTATGTGATGGGAAATTAGCCTCATCTGCCCCACCCTCGCCCCATCTCCAAGCAATGCCAAAATATCATGGGTCACAAGAAGGCTCAGACGCTCGTCAAATGGAATGCGACTCACCAACTGTCAGCTGGGCCCACAAACGACTTGCCATTTTGTCCTGTTAGCTCCTTGAGTGAGGAAACCTTAGCTGGTACCTGGGGGCAGTGCTCACATTATGTGCTACTCTGTGTATCAGAAGCAGCACTCTGAAATACTGGTGGAAGGAATCGCTTTTTTCAGGAATATTCACCGATTCCCCTGGTGGAAGAACATCCTACCCTCTGCATGGAGGGGAAGGGGGCAGAGTTTGATTTAACCACACCTTTTTTGCCTGCTGCTTCTCTATCTTAAGACTATGCTGCCATCATCTCAGGGTTTAATATTAATGGAAAGAGCTTATCTATTTCTACACTCACTATGAACTTCAGCACATTGCAAAACTTCCAAGAGATTCCCCTATAACTTTTAATGTCCCAAAAGCCAAGTACAGTCCTGAATTTTTCCACTGATTTTCTCTTCTCCACCTTCTTGTTAATCAATCTGCCAAGCCACTCCTAAGTTAACCCTTGTAGACCTTTCACCATAGCTTAACCCTTCCAGACCCATAATGATTCACACTACTCTCCTTTGGACCACTGTCCTTGATTTTTCATACAGGATGGCTCTAAATATTAGGAACAGTAGTTAAAACAAGATCTTTAAAAGGAATGGTGTCCATATCCTCTGTTTGTCAGAGGGGGCTAATAGATGGCAGGACAGAGATCGCTTGATCATTACCTGTTAGGTTCACTCACTCCGGGGCATCTGGCATTGGCCACTGTTAGTAGACAGGATACGGGGCTGGACGGACTTTTGGTCCCCATTGTTATGTTCATAAAAAAAAATCTCTTTTTAATTGTTAAATTAAATAGTTAAATAGTATTTCCTTTTAAATTGTGTGCTGTGCTTTGCTTGCCCAATGCCTCTTTGACCACAATCATACAATGCATCATGCTAGTCCTTTCATGGCTCTAGCTTTTATGACTCCTCAAACTCCTTCTCCTGCTATTTAATCTGCAAAATGTATTAGTTTAACATATACTGTGACTCAAATCTCAGATTTATTCTGGTTATTCCTGGGTCATTTTATCCAGCCAGACTCCTCCATATCTGCTCTCTTTCTTCACGTTATTTGCTGGTTCTTCCCCCATCCAATCCATTTTGTATTATCCAAAAACCTGGATAACGTTAGCGTTAGTGGTACTTTCTTCAAAGTCATTTACATACAGAGTGAAAAAAATATTGATCTCCAATACCAATTCCTGTGGTTCTCCAATCTTCATCCCCTTTCTCCCTGACCCATAACCTTTCCCTGTTCAAACCTGCCCTCGATCACATAACCAGTTGCTTTCTCCATTTGAAAATGGTCCCTTCTAAGCTTTGCTAGCAACTTTGTGTATTAGTCTCCTGTGTGACAATATGTGAATGGCCCCTGGGAAATCTAAGTAGACTGTATACACAATTTCATACCTGTTCACTTTCTGAGAAACCTGTTTGAAAACTCCAGCAGATTTGTCAAATAAGAATTACCTTTTTTGGGAATCAGCTCACATCTTTATACTATTGTGTATATCACATGCATAAGTATGGAGTGAATGCTCCTTAAGGTATAGAAATTGAGCATCCAAGAATCAGACATGCCAGTGTCACAGTTGAAAACGCAACCTTAACTCTGCCCCCTTCTACTTGTGCCGAAAAACAAGATATCTTTTTATAGCATTATAAATTGGCATTTAATATACTATGAAATAATGTATATTATGAAATAATGTATATTATGAAATAAGTATAAAAAAACACCATTACCACACTGTGTAGAATAGCTGTTTCTGACAGGTATAAAATGTTAATTTTTAAATGGGGATCACTAGAGTTTCTTATACAATGTTCCATAGAAGTCAGTATCAGAGGGGTAGCCGTGTTTGTTTGGATCTGCAAAAGCGACAAAGAGTCTTGTAGCACCTTACAGACTAATAGATTTTAGGGATCATGAGCTTTCGTGGGCTAAGACCCACTTCATCAGATGAATGTTGTGGAAATCTCCAGAGGCAGGTATAAATATACAGGCAAGAAATCAAGGTAAATTCAGTCAGGGGGGTGGTGAAGCCCACTTCCAGCAGATGATCTGGAGGTGTGAATGCCCAGAGAGGAGAAACTGCTTTTGTAATTGGTGAGCCATTCACAGCTAATATTAAGTCCAGACCTAATGGTGTCGAATTTGCAGATGTTACCATAGAAGTTACCGTACGGTACCCAAAGTCTGCAGACAAGTTTATTTAAGGCTCAATGAGCTCTACAAAGCATGCACACATGGCATCATTTAAATTTGTAGAACTTACGGTCTGTGGCATTTAGTAGCTCAAGGGTACTAGAGATAGCTCTACCTAGAATTAGCACAACACAGAGCAGATAGCTGAAAGCTATTCCATATACAGAGCATGTGGCATTAGACCACAGGGGAGCTGTGGATAGGGAACAGGATACTTAAGGCCAAATCAAGACGCTACAATGCTGGAGAGGGGATCAGGTGCACCACTCCGCAGGTTCCTCAGAAGTTCGCATGCTTTCAGAAGCCAGGTGTACTCACAACACCTTCGGGGGCACTTGACAGAGCATTCTCACTGGCAGCCAATGACACCTGTTAGGCACAGAGTGCTGGCTTAGCTTCTCCATGTCTGAGCAGCAGACAGCTGAGGCGTATTGATGGGAGGAGCATGGTGACATAGAACATTTTATATTTTTACTCTCTGAATTTCTCTTGTGTGGAAAGCAACACACGGGTAGGTATAAACTACAGGAGGGAAAAAAGAGTCATGTAGTCAAATTTTATGAACTCTTCAAGCCTCCAGAATAATATGGAGAGGTGCAAACCCCTCAAATGCTCCACCAGATTGGCAGCTAAAGAGAGAGTGTTATGGGGGAGGGATAGCTCACTGGCTTGAGCATGGACCTGCTAAACCCAGGGTTGTGAGTTCAATCCTTAAGGGGGCCATTTAGGAATGTGGGCCAAAAAATCTGTTGGATGATTTAAATGGGGTTTGGTCCCGCTTTGAGCAGCAGGTGGGACTAGGCTCTCCTGAGGTCCTTTCCAATCCTGATATTCTATGCATTCACCCCTGGGATAGAAGATAACAGCTGATTAATGATGCTGAGGACAGAGAGCAGGGCTGAACAGAATTTAAATCCAACTGAAGATGAGAGAGAAATTTAGGTCTGTGGAATTTAAACAATCCTTGCTCTTTTAAAAAGTCCCATGGGATCTTTAATGGTAACAAGTAGTTAAGATGTAGCTTCCACATCTCATGCAATGAGAGAGCAACATGTACTCTAAAAGAAAACTAGGTACTTCTTTAAAGTGCTGGTTTCCACCAGTCTCCACCTCCTCCAACTTCAGCTATGTAAAGAATTTGCAAGCTGAACAAAAAGCTAGGAGATGAGTGAACGAGGACATTCATGGTTAGAAGGTACAGGAGGCCATCTTAATGACAGCAGAGGAGAAAGAATCAGGCTTTGGTTATTTTTGACAGAGCTGTAAAAGGCTCAAATTGCAGCCTGACGAACAGAACAGCTCATCAGAGAGATCCTATGCCCAAGCCAGAAAATCCCTTTGGCCAAGCCAACAGAAATAAAGGGCCCTAGTCCAGCAGGAGTGAAGGCTTTTTCAAACCAAACACTATTCAACATTTAGATTCGGAGTGCTTCAAAACAGGTACTAATGCCAACCAGCATTTGCACTTTTGCAATTCACATCCTGAAGAATGTAAAGAAGTAATCTCTTGATCTGGCCATGTCACGGTGCTGCTGTACATGACACAAAGCCATGACCTTGTCATGCAAAACAGGGAGTTGTTCTGTTGCCATCACAAGCTAAACTTACAAGACACGTTATCCCCTAAAACTCCAAGAGCTTCTGGGTAGCCAGCAGCCCTTATTCCAACCCATCTATCTCAAATAAGAATTGGTTTGAGTGATTGAGTAGTCTGCAGGCACTCATTTAGTGCACCTCTCAGAATAAACAATACACTCTAAAGTCTGTCCCTGATTCTAAAATGCGACAAAGTGTTTCCCATGTGCTGTTGACCCCAACAATATTAGAAACAGCTTTCAGTAAAAAGATTTTTCCTGGTTCCAAGGCGTATTTTCTAATCTTAACTCAGGCAAACAGAAACCCTTGTATAACTGGGTTAAGAAAATCTAGGTCTCGTTCCGAGAGGAGAGGCGCCCACCAGACACTGAAGAGGTGTCTACAGCAAGCACCATTGCTGGCAGGTCCAGCAAAGCAAGGATCGAATGGCCTTGGGGCCATATTTCCACACCCAGAGGTGGTTTCTACAGGAAGGGCTCACTGGTGGGGCAGCTTGCTGCTGTATCACCAGAATTTAAGTCTGCAGGCTAGTCTGGATTTTTCTGGATCCAAACTCACTCAACATTTAAAAAAAAATGTAGTGGCACATAATTCTCCAGCTCCCCTGGCTGAGAACAACAGCCAAAAGAAAGACCAGCATTCTGGAGAAGAGATTGGTTGGGACTAATAAAGTCTTGAGAATTAGTCTCTGAAGCTTATTCATACCCTCAGCTTGTCGGACAGGCAGGTATTGAACAATGGGAAACATCAAAGAAACGGGCTTCTTCAGTCTCACGACAATGCCGTCTTCACTTCATTTGCTGCTTAGTGGGAAAGCTTTGCTGAGACTCGGGAATCAGCTCTTTAAATAAAGCCAGCCTCAAAGTTCAGCACTGTGGTGGTTTACACTAAGCAGGCGTTTGCTCATCCATAGCGGCATGGGCTACAGTAAATCCAGTTACCTGACCTCTTAATACTGTCTTCTATCCAGCATTAGAGAAAAAGATACATAGTGAGAAAACTCTGTTAGCATCACAGGGGTCTATGCACTAAGATGCATCATCTTCTGTTTGCTTAGAGAATATATAGAGTCAAGGGTGGGAGAATGGCACCCATGCTGCAAGAAGAAAATGCCTTCAGTTTTACAGGCACCAACCAAAGCTGCAGTTTCAGTGCTAGAACTTGAAGTTTATTAGTTACATACTTTGTATGCTACACACTTGTTCTATATACCTATCTGATGCCTGGTGAACACATGTAATCTATGTAGGGCATCCGCAAAAGCACCACTGGCACTACAGAAAATATCCAAGGACAGATTAAGTTCTCCTGCTGGGTTATCATGGGTAGGGAGCAGCAAGGGAAAAGGTCAAAGAGAGCTGACCCCGTTACACCTACAGTACCATAGCCGCAGGAGAGAAGAGAAAATTCTGACCCAGCAAAAGTACAAGTGAGCTTGCTACAAGTCATGGGAACATCCAAAATTTTGGATCCTGACTCAGGGGATAGTGATCGCCTCCAGCAGAATGGGAATCTTTACAGAGTGTTTCTCAGAACTGTTAATCAGCTGCTGGCCTCCAAAATCCCTTTCTGATGTTCTCCGATGTGTTTTAAAGGTGTGGTCAGAAGAAACTAAGGATGAAAAAATATCAAGTATTGCCAGGAACAGGCATGGGTGCACATCTGGAGGGATCCAATGCCTGAAGGCTAACACTCATTATTTGTAACACTGCTAAAAATTTAGCACACACATTCTGGAGAAGATCAGAAAATGCCAAAAAATATTCAACAACAAAGGGGATTTTATCTGAGGAAAAGTATTCTGTGATGCACAGATAGATACTCAAAATATTTACATTTTATGTTTTACTAGCAAAAATACCCGGCGTTGCTCGGGTCCGTCGGAGGTGAGGAGGGGGCAGAGAGCTGAGCGAGTACGGGGTCCGTTGGAGGGGGGAGGAGGCAGAGAGCAAACCTGACATCCCCACCTCACCCCCCCCGACCAAACCCGACACCCCCACCTCACTTACCCCTCGACCAACACCGACCCCCCTCCTCACCCTCCCAACCAAACCCAATACACCCATCTTACCCCCCCACCAAACCCAACACCCCCTGACCAACCCCAACACCCACAACTCACCCCCCCGACACCTTTCCCCCCCCCCAGACCAAACCCAACACCCCCGGCTCACTTACCCCCCCGACCAAACCCGACACCCCTACCTCACTTACACTCCGACCAAACCCAACTCGCGTTCGTTGGAGGTGGGGAGGGGGCAGAGAGCTGAGTGAGTGCAGGGTCCGTTGGAGGGGGGAGGGGGCAGAGAGCTGAGCGAGTGCGGGGTCCATTGGAGGGGGGAGGAGGCAGAGAGCTGAGCAAGTGCAGGGTCTGTGGGAGGCGGGTATTATGACATTATAACTATGTCACAGAGAACAGCAGCTGCCCAGCTGATGTGATTGGCCTTTAAATAATTTCACCCCTGGGGGGGCGTCAGAGGTGAGATTTGAAATTTTTTTTGACTCTTATCCTGATTAGGACCCTAAGGCCTCTAACTGCACCAAATTTCAAGTCTCTAGCTCAAACGGTGCGGAAGGAGTAAGTGCACGTACATACATGCATACATACACCATTTGACTTTTATATATATAGATTTATATAAACCTATGCATGCATATACATATGTATCTATAGATACCTAGATACATAGTGAAATATAGAGGTAAGGATAAATATATTACATGTAGATCAAAGGGACATGTAATACATTGTCTACATGTATTACATATAGACAAAGGGAAGCTATCTTTTGGATAAGTAACAGCAATGGAGCCGTTCCCTAATGTGACCTCATGAGAGAAATCAGAAATCTGGAAATGAGGCAGGACTTCTTTTATTGCCTCTAGAGAGGTGATGTAGTAATAGCCCTGTGCTGCGCTCTTTCCTCCTAAAGCCCTCAAATTATTCCCACCTGCAGTGCCGAGAGAGTAAGTGCAAGGAAGTGGAACATTATATTTTTCATGAGCTAATCCAAGGAAACTGACCACTCAGGTTTCCATTCTCTTGGCAATAATCATTTACACTAGGGCTGTACTCTTTTGTTATTTTTTGCGCAGCCGGAATGGTCTCTTCAAGATAACAGATATTTAAACTGCAATTTACGAAGAGGAGGTAGCCAGTAATCTATAGGTATTCAGAAATTCTCATCTCTTAGGTCTCTGGCTGGCTCTATACACAGTATGATTCAAAAACAGACATCTCGTAGGAAATCCTGAACGAGAGTTTTAAAACAGAAAGTAAACAAACACAGTGCTACTACTGTACCTTTGCTTTGGGGTGGGTTCTGACTCCTGTCACGGAGAACATTAATCTGGTAGACAGCTCCATAAGGCTCAAAAAGTTCTTTTAGCTCTTTTTCCGACCATGAACGTGGGATCTGTCCAACAAACATCTTAATGGCATCTGGGTCTGGTTGGTCTGAGTGATCCAAAGCTCCATTCATCTTGTTAGCTGTGCCGTTACTAAAAAGTGGAACAAAGAGATAACAAGAATAGGCATAGTTAGGAGACTGAGCATTACTGATGTATAGTAGATGCAGAAAAAGATGTCAACAGGGTACAATGGGGAAAACACTGTGCTTAATTAACAGTATAAATGTTACGAACAAAAACTATGCAAAAACAGCATTACATTTTTCATTGAGACCGGTTTTCACTGCAGACTGCTGCTTACTACTGTTATATCAGACAAGAGCTGGAAAATACAAGTCACGAGCCAGTACTTTTGCATCTTAAAGTGAAGGATAATTATGAGTAAGTGGAGATTTCTCTATACGGCTGCTGTAAACAACACCAAACCAGCTACTGGCAGAAATGAGGCTGTGCCTGTTTTGTGTGTGTGTATGCGCGCGTGTGTTTTGTAATAAGTCACATGAAAGGAATATGAAATGCTTGGCAATCTGTCAGATGACTAATGCAAGATGCCAGCGATGAATTTGCAGATTGTGTGAAGCATCCATGTGTGCATCAAATTAGGATAATATTGCCTAGAATGGAAAACACTCCAGCTATGCGGCTGGTTGCTGCCGATTAGTTGCCTACACTTTTAAAAAGGGAATGGGTGTACCCTGGAACAAAGAGCAGAATTCAGAAGGGGAAGACGGTTGCAGAATTGCCTGCTTTGTTCAGAAAATGAAAATACTGCTTCAAAAAGTTTAGCACCATGTAAATAACATTACACGTTTCAAATCGTTTACACCCCATAAATTCCCTACCCTATCTAATTTCCAGATGTTCATTTATGTTGGAAACAACTATGCATTTTGAAAAAAAAATTATTCTTGCTGATCATTTTGAACTTGTTATAGTAGGGAAACTGCATATCACAGAGTACAACTTTTCCTGAATGTTAGGAAAACAAATCGTTTTACTGAATAAAGGTAAAATGCATAAAAGTCAAGTCACCTCTGGTAATTAACAATAATCATTTTGAAACTGTTTTCTTGGCCCAAGATTTCCTACAGTAACTAGTAGTGATTTTGGGTGACCAATTTGATACACTTTAAAGCGGCCTGGATTTCAGAAATAGATGAGCGCCCGCCCTCTGAAACTCAGGCATGTCAAAAGTTGATCAACTAAAAATTGAGGCACCCAGAATCACCAGTTGCTTTTGAAAATCTTGGCTTTGGATCATAGGCTCTCTAGCGGATACCTGCCCAAAAGGGAACACCCACATCACTCAAGGGCTGGAGACTCCGCAAAGACCAAGACATGCATTTTGCCTTCGTTTTGCATAATTTCCCTGCCTTAGGGCTAAAATTTAGGCAAAGACAAATTATCCCGTTTTTAATAGTTCGCTTCCTCTGAAGCAATGTGCATCTGAACACATTAATATGCCCATATTAGCTTTTGCACTTTTCCTAGTTATTGAAGGGAAGAGAAAAAGTTACATGAAAAGCACATTTCAGAACTGATGATCAAACGTTTCATCAAGTGTCTTTAACGTGGCTCAGTGGGCAATGGAATAAACTTCACTCACTTATTAACCTTCAATGACTCCTCTCTTTCCTGAATTACTACAGGAGAAAGCCCTGGAAGTCTTTTCTCAGGCAAAATTACCTATGGAGTCTAGTAGGAGTTTGGCTTAAATAAGGGACAAAAGGATTTTGCTCATCCCTTTCTATTGTCTTTAATGTACAAATATTCTTGCTTATCTTATACTCCTTCTCAGTTTCAAAGCTCTTTCACTGATCACAAGGACTCTAGTGTGGCTCTTTGGATATTTGTGGGATCTTTGTCATCACCCATCCATTTCAGCATAGTGAATGAGAGAAAAATAATGCAGCAGAAAAACAAAGGTCCTAAATCCTGCAAGCTGCTCTATGCAAGCAGCCTTCCCCAACCATGCAGAGGCTCCCTGGCTGCCCTCGGACTCTGTGTGACGCAGGGGTTCACCCATACAGAGCAGCTCGCAAGGTTGGGGGGTCTCAATACTTTACTGATCAGAGTTAGATACAGGAATCGCTAGGTGAAATTCTACGGCCAATATTATGCAGTGGGTCAGACCTAATGATCATAATGATACCTTCTGGCCTTGAGAACTGTGGAACCAGATTTCACACATAGTGCCTTTCCTTTGAAAGTAAAAAAAAAAAGATCTATCTATTCAGAGAAGATTTTCGAAGACATAAATGGCTATTAGACACCGAACTCCCCATCATTTAGATTCAGGAACTTAATTGCCACCTGGGCCTTTGGAAACCTCCCCCTTATGTATTTCATACCATTTTAGAAACATTGACTAGCTAAATTCTGCAATGTACCCTCTGCTTTGATAGTTTTTATACTGGGTCATATATTTTGGTTAGGAAGCCAAGATTACTTGCACTTTGATTTCTTTCTTGTTATGTTTATGTGCAATATTTTAGAAACATTAGCAAACATAATTTTATTCTCCACTCCTTTTCTCCTCCAGTGTGTATATTCAACATATGCACACAAAGATGTAGTGCTAAAATTATGCCACCAGTTGCACTTGATGTGGGATAATAAGTGGAGGGGGGAGGGATAGCTCAGTGGGGGGAGCATTGACCTGCTAAACCCAGGGTTGTGAGTTCAGTCCTTGAGGGGATCACTTAGGGATATGGGGCAAAAATGGGATTGGTCCTGCTTCAAGCAGGGGGTTGGACTAGATGATCTCCTGAGGTCCCTTCCAACTCTGAGTTTCTATGATTCTAAGTATACACACTGGTAGAGTTGTTCTGGGTAAAAACAATGGCAATGTGATAGCACCAGTCTGTTTCTAGCTACTGAAACAGCCCTTTAGAAAACACATCAACACAAACAAAGAAAGTAGGTGTTCATTCCAATTAATCCCAGTCACCATTATGGCCCTGATTCAGCAAAGCCCATAGGATATGGTTAAATCCATCCCAATTCAACAGCACATGCTTAACTTTAATGGAATTTAAGGGGGATTAACTTAAGCATCTTCTTATGTGCTTTACTGAATATGGATTTTGTGTTTAAATTTCAGCCCTTGCTGGAGTGTTTTGCTGAATCAGGATCTAAACGAACAACTGAATGGTGGAATTTAAGCTCTTGGGTTTCGATTCTTGGTTCTGCCACTGACTCACTGTATTATCTTGGGCAAGTCACTCAAACCTTCCTGTGACAATTTCTACCCTTTGCAACACCTGTGCAAGCCCATTGACAGCAGGTGGGTGAAGGGAGAACAAAACTTGTCCTTGTGCACATAAACTTGCCCACCTGTTCAATGGGTTTATAATAGTTTCCTATGTGCAACAGTGGTGCTGGGCTTAAAAGCATATTGACACCAACAGAAAAAGGGGGTAGGCAAGTTATATGCACATAAATAGGATGTGTTGCTGTGGGCATACACGAGCTAGTCTTTGAAGGTGCTGAATGTCTCTGGAAGGTTTTGAGCTCTCTCACTTGCCACTGAGTTCAATGAGAGTTGAGGCTAACACATCCCTTGGGCCCACCCTCTATTTTAGGGTTTTACAATAGTGTCCATCACCATAGGTGGCTAACGCATTAGGACCATTCATAAAGATAAATCAACTGGGGGGGAAATAGGGAGTGGAAGAACTGTTTTTCATTCATTCAATTCCCACAGTTTACTCCAAGCACATGCTGAGAATCACAATCCCACAAACACTTGCATTAAGATCAGCTATCACATTGTCTGGTTGGGAAATAAGTAATGTCCTTTTGAATAGGATATGGTCAAGATGATTAGATGAATGGCATAATCTCCAAGCAACCCCTTCTCCCCCAAATACAAAAGGAAACCTCAAATAAAGGAGGAAAAAACTCTAAGCCCTTAACTTTCTCCTGCCTAGAAAATATTTTGTATTAGGCTGAGAGCTGTTAGTCATCAATGAGAAGGAGTTGTTTTGTCACTTAGCTTTGCTGATACACCGGAACTCAGTGGAAATGGCTCTCTCCCCTCTCCCCATTACTCAGGAAATAACAAGGAAAAAAACCAGACACCCTACATGAAACTTTATTTCCAAGAGGAAACAACCCAAATGCTCTGGAAAGCTTAAGGCCTCCACTATTTCTTGAAAGCATGCGCACAAAAGGGAGCTGTGTCTAGGGGACACTAACAAGAGCAGAATCCCATGACAATTACTGTCCGTACCCAGATGATGATACATCGAAGTGAAAATGTAGGTTATGTGGCCAGCTGCCTCTGCACTGCAGTAAGCCTCCCTC
Source organism: Sternotherus odoratus (assembly GCA_032164245.1). Taxonomy (NCBI): domain Eukaryota; kingdom Metazoa; phylum Chordata; order Testudines; family Kinosternidae; genus Sternotherus; species Sternotherus odoratus. Next base: position 11,907,028 of record JAVMKO010000001.1, on the reverse strand, counting down.
TATGGCCAATTTAGTCCACTGGACTCACGGGTGACCCAGCACGTTATCCTAATCACTGACAAGGTGTCATCTATATTGTGGAGAGCAGCCTGAGGGCAGAGATTAAGCCAGTGAGTGGCTGACTGCTTGTGGTTGCTGCCAGAGCATCCTTTCTCTCAATTTGTGCCAATTTTCCTTCTAATAACCTACCTATTGTTCCATCATTTCAGGAAGCTGACAGGACCACTCTTTGAGGAGCGATAGATTGTTTTGATATTACTTACATTTACCAGCAGTACTCCACTCTTGTTTTTAACCCCAGCAAACCTACTGGGATTTATTACTAATTAGAGAAGGGCTTTGGAACCACAGTGTTTGGGTCTGGATCTAAAGATACCAGTCCAGGCTCATTTCCATTAATAACTAGCCAACTGTTCAACAGTCAGTGGTCGTTACCAACATAGCTTTGGTTCAGGCCTGTTTCTTGGGCTGATGTGAACCTTTCTGACAGTTTTATTATGGCTAGTTCCTCTCCCCATCCCAAGCCTCACCCAACTCCAATTATTTTAATGTTTGGTCCAGATTTGTCTTTCCTCCTATGATCCAGTGCTGCAAAACACGGGCTTAACTGTAAACAAATGATTAAGCACCCCCCGCCTTACCAGTATTAATGCCCTATAGTTGTAGAAAGGCTGGGGAATGTATAAGGAAAAATAGGGTGCAGATGAATGAATGAACTATTAAATTCATCTTAATACAAAGACACGTTAGTTTCATAGTAGTAAATATTTAGTGTCTGTAGGCCCCAACTGGGATTGGAGATCAATTGGGTTGGGTTCTGGGCACGCACAGAAAAGAGCCAATCCCTGCCCTCAAATCCTTACAGTGTTAAAGCGGATGTACTGACCATATAAATTACTGTATTGGTGTGAGTTTATAAACATCTTTTCCGTGGAAGGATTACAAGATGCTTTACAAACTTGCCGTATGCCAGATTGACTTCATCCTTGGGTAACATGCAACAGTGGAATAACACCACACAGCACAGCCACACAACAGTTTAAGCCAGAAAGCAAAGAACAATATCATACCCGATTGAAACTGTATGTAATTACTCAAATTGGATTTTGACCAGGACACCCATGGACACCGCCGCTTGCACAATAAAATAAAAAAGTGCTTTTGGGTTTTTAACAACCACACTTGATCGGGACGATGTCTCATGGAAAAGTTGGCCCCTCCAGTAGCTTATTGTCCCATAAGCACTTCCCTGGAGCAGTGGTTCAAAACATAGACAGAAGAATACCTCTTTGCAAATCATCAACATCTCTTGGTGTAACACCCTGTGCTTTCTTTAGCAGAACTCCTATAAACCACTATGTTTCATTATTCTAATTAAATTAAGTTCCACATGTATCCATAAAAGCAACTGCTGAATAGATTTGACACCATAGCTCGTTAACACAACAGCGGACTGCAGGGCTTCCAATCCAATGCATGCAATCATATTGTAAATGAGTAATACAAGATTTATAATGCCCCTCTCTGATTTTCAACTCCATTCATGCTGCCCAACTTCTTGTATAACAAACCGGTGTTTACATACAATTGCAATGTTGCCAGAAGCTGGGAATGGGCGACAGTGGATGGATCACTTGATGGTTACCTGTTCTATTCATTCCCTCTGGGGTGCCTGGCATTGGCCTCTGTTGGAAGAAAGTATACTGGACTAGATGGACCAGTGGTCTGATCCAGTATGGCCCTTCTTATGTTGTCACTATCGTCTGCATATCAAAGGCAGTTGGAACTTCATGGCAACGCAGTGGGCGGAGAACTCCCATTCCTTCAGCCCCCAGATCATCGACTGACTCATTCTGTTAACAGATTATGGCTTATGACAAACAGCTGAGCAGTTCTGACTCCATCCAGTAGTCAGTGGCACATATACAAACGCCATTTTGATTTTCATTGCCATTTTAACCCCAGGCATGCAATGCTCTGAGTGAGCTAGTTTATTATATTATTTTCCCCTTGCCAATGTCTAATAATAAGCAAGAAATAAGCAATGAACGATAAATGCAAAGATATTTTTCACAGATTGCCTTCATGGGTTGCAGAAAATATTTGCGGCCATGTTAGTGCTTTAGAAAGACAGTAGATGAGACAATCCCTTTGACGGGGCCAGCAAATAGTTCAAAATTCACAGATTTAATTATTTATTTCCAAATAATTCACAAGTCATTTCTTCAGGTATTGGCAGAGGCCACCTTCTGGCACTGATCTATTTGCTAAATCTCTGGCTATGTAATATCATGCAAATCACTGTAACCAGATGCTGTAATAGATGTTCTCGTTTCACCACTGAACCCAAATTTGGCATATGCAATGCAAGGCTTTGCTATATATTATTATTATTATTACAGGAGCAGCTGAAGAGACAAGGAAAATCCCAAGAATCTCTGTCAATTGGACTTTAACTATTCAACTTGCTGTACACATGGGAGCAAATACAATCCTTTATTATGGGGATTTACAGGTTCATAAATTGGCTCTAATTCTACTGCCCAAGACAAACCTGTAAATGTCTGTCTCTACCAAATTATAGTCACCATGCAAACAGTTACTGGATGTTTAACTGCCCCAGGCCATCAGCTTCTTAACCAGCAAGGCACAGCCAGCCCTGCTTGTGTGTCTAGTCAAAACCGACTGATTTAAGGCCACGATTTCAGATTGAACTCTGAATGCCTTGTACTTTTGTCAAGTCAAACTACAGATTAACTTTACGGTAATGTAATATTTTTGGAGAGTGAATGTTTCCTAAATTGTACAGTCAAGTAACAATATACCTGCAACCTTTGTGTATTTGCTGCATCAAATCTTTAAAAAAGCTATTTTCAAATCAATTAATAAAATCAGAGAAACCTATAGATGCTGGCTCTTCCAGCTAGCTGTGCCTGCACATTCTCTCTCAGAACAATTTGCAATGATTTATGGATGCATACATACTATACACAGACACCTAATTTGCATAGTTACCCACACATATGCAGCATGGGGAATAAAATATACGCCTTTCAGCTCCAACAGAGATAGGCTTCTATTTAGTAAGCTTATAAAATAACTTTGCTAGCTCAGTCAATAGTAGAAACAACTATATATACACACAAGTGACCCTGTGTATCAATCCAGACGGGGTACCTCCTCCTTCTGCTTAAATGTTCAGTGGTCTAGTCCTCTAAAATGGATTTTCAAAGGAGCCTAGCAATTTGAGTGTTTAACACCCTTAAATTTGGGTTTTAAAAAAAGATAATCTTAGTCTCTATATCATATAGCTATAGCTAAAGGAAAAGCTTAGAGTTCAGGTTGAAGAGCTTTAGGAGCTGAAGGTTCAGAGTTCTGCTCCTTGATGTATGTAGATAGCGGATTACTGTTATAACTGTAACTGTATGTGGTTAATGGCTGTGGAGCGCTTAACACATGCGTTTAATTACCGACTACCTTATTCTATTTTGCAGAGAGAAGTGATTCACATATACACAAAGCCATGACATAACGTCCATTGCAGGAGCCTTACATTTTAATGTTCTTCACTTTTTGTTGACCTGTTCTTTGCTTTCTGTTGACCTACTCAAAGACAGGTGCTTGCATATATATTTCTCTCTGTGTTTTTCAATTGGACGTTCCAGTTGTAAGGATACCAAAGTCTGTAAAAGCCACTAACTTTATTCTTCTTCAAATCCTCTCAGAACACACCTCTGCCACAATAAAAGACTGGCAGCTAACCGCAAGTTAGGACGGTGGTGAACAACGAGCATTGCTTACGGTACACTTGTTTTTTTCACTCCTTCACATTTTCTCCAGTTGCGTCTTCACATGGGATTGTAAACTCTTTTGGAGCAGAGACCGTGTCTTTGTTGCTTAAGAGCTTGTATCATTTCTAGCATAAACAATGGGGCCCAACAAAAGCCTTTAGTTACTAAAGCAATTCAGATAATAAGTGCAAGAGCTTGTCTAGTTCTGCAGTCATAATTATGCACTTTGAATGCTAATTTACATATTTTTTTAAAAATGCAATTGATTTTGAGGTAGCCTACCACTTAATATTAATGGAAATGATTACTAATGTTGTGCTTTCCTAATTAGACACTTTTTACAATGAAGAGTACTTCTTTTTGGTGTGACAGGAGACATTTATTGGCGTTAACAGGTTGGGTTTTAAAAAAAAATTGGATTACACCAAAATGCTCACACATTTGTGACCCGCCGGCAATTGAATTAGAATAGTGCCATGCACTTAAAATTCAGATCATGTAGGAGCATCTGTTTTCTTGTCAACAACCTCAGCCTCTCCACAGATTCTAAACACTTATTGCTAAACATTTACTAAGTTATTACTCAATTCCCTTCTCCCTTGGCTCAAAAGACTTCAGACACCAGATATGAAAGGGTTTTTTTTAATGTTTTAAAAGGAGATAAGTAACAATGGACCAATTTTAGTGAGCTGTCTTTCCAGAATGGCATTTATCCACATGTTAATCTGAGGTTTACAAGGATTTTCTTAGTTGTAAATGGGACACAATGTCCAAGAAGGGGTAAAAACATTTGTTTTGAAAAACAGTACCAGTTCCCCAGCAGTAAAGCCAAATGATTATTGCAGGAAGTACTTTAGACTAACAGGTTCCAAGACTGGCACAGCCACACACACCAGCTTACTGCTGAGCTTTACGAGACCCACAATGTTATTTTAATAGGGTCCAAACGCATATGTTGAAAAGGGGGAGGCCAACAACTCACATCCGATATTGCCGCTTTATCTAAGTAGCCTTCTTAAAAATGGAACGGAAGATCCCAGCACTGCTCATATTAAGAATTTAGCCAGTTGCATTTAGCTTTGCTTATTTAGGTGAAATACCTGAAATAGTCAAAGCGAGCTGTGACATTGAATTTTCTTTTTTTTAAAAAAAATACTCTCAGGCCTTCCTTTGTCTCCCGTACCCTCTTTAGAAATATCAATAAAAACAGAATTATTTCCCCAACTGTAATGTAATTGTAATTTCAAGTGGATGAGCATCATTATATCAAAATCCCCCTCAGCTGATTTTTTAAAAAGTAATTTCTTCATTTTTTTGACACCACATCTGGCACGTAGAATACAGATGATCATTTGTTTATATATCTGTCTAACGGCCTTTTCCAAACACAGGCAGATGGAGCCTTTCAAAATCAAATTAATTTCAGATTAATTCACTCTGGACCCACTCCAGTTTCATGACTCTATGCTTTGAGGCACTATCTAAATTGATTTAGAGTCATGAACTTAAAGAGCTCAAGTCGTTAGGTATAAGGGGAAAAAAATAGTACATGATCTTTCTTGCATACTAAAAGGGAAAAAACCCAGCAATCACAAGTTACTACTGTTTCAAAAAAATAAAATAAATTCATTATAGTGTCATAATCAGCCATAAAGAATTTAATATTTAATCCAAAAAGTGACAGTAAAATTTACATGTTCAGTGCTCTAATATCTCTTCATGAGTCCAATAAAATGTATCAACCTAATTCAACCCCAGAATCAAAGATGTTGTGGTAAATGTTTTCAATAAACAGCTGTCACAATAAGAGAGTGGACAGCTACTCTTTAAAATCTCTAATGCAACAGATTTATCGAAGGAAGTATAAAAAATGTAGCCTGCAAATATATCAGGCTTGCATGCTGTCAATCGCTATGGATGCCTTTATTATCTCACTTGTTTCAATTGCAATTTGGGTTTCCATGGAGATGTAACAGTCAGTTCTGGAAAATTATAAGATAAATGTCAGGCAGTGATAACGTTGTTAATGAAGCTTCATTGACAAGCAGTACTATGCTTGCAATAATAGGCATAATTCTATTAGCATATGTATAACCTGTCCAGGAAAAAATATAATGGGGAGAAAATATTAAAAAAATAAAATAAAAGTGTGTGTGCAACTATCTTTATTTGAAATGAAACTCTACGATGAATTCCTAATGAATAGGCAAGATATTGGCTTTAAGTTTAATTGCTTAATTCCTTTTGAAATTCTCATACTCTGCTATCACTCCAAAAGATCACTTTGCCAACAGGCGCAGACACATTGTTGCACAGTATGACACTTGTTTCCTTACAACATGTGGTTGAAATGATCTGTTTCACATGGCACTTAGGAGTGTGTTTTATAATGCACCAGTACAGCTGCTAGGAGTTGTTAGGCAGAGAGATGCGCAACCTTGGAGGAGAAATCCCTCCCCACCATCCTCCACTAGTGCACCCATCTCAGATTTGTGCGGCTAGTCCACCTGGCTGCAGGGTCTCAAAGAGTTTAACATGGCACTGTCTACTGTGACACAGACTCTGCCAACAAGATGCTCAATGACTCAGAGCTGAAAAACGGCTTTCTGTGATGTGGACTGAGCCCTTACTTTCCCTGCTGAGTTCGGGCATGATTCGCACCTGGAGGACAGGACCAGAAAAAAACAGAGTTTTAAGTGAACAGATTAATTATATGGCAATCTGGGTGGTGAGCTCAGGATGAGACAGGAAAAAGTCACAAGGCAGATATTCCAAGGCAGTGTGGACTAATGGAAAGACCCTAGATTTTGAATCAGAGACCTGAGATATGTTCCCAGCTTTTCTTTCACTGATCTGCTGTGTATGACCTTGGGTAATTTGCTTCCATTCCCCCTCCAACCTTTTGTTTGCCCATTTAGGGTGTAAAGTCTTTAAGGTTGGGACAGACTCTTGGGCCAGGTCTACACTACCCGCTGGATTGGCAGGTAGTGATCAATCTATCAGAGACTGATTTATTGCATCTAGCCTAGACATGATAAATCGATCCTTGAGCGCTCTTCTGTCAATGCCGGTACTCCACCGCCGCGAGGGTGGGCAGGTGGAGACGATAGGGGAGCGGTAGCAGCCAGCTCAATGCCATGAACACGCTGTGGTAAGTCGACCTAAATACATCAACTTCAGCTATGCTATTCCCATACAGAAGCTGCATATCTTAGGTCGATCCCTCCTCCCCGCCCCTAGTGTAGATCTGGGCCAAGTCTGTATACAGTGCCTAGCTCGGTGGGTCCCTATGGTCCACTGGGGGTTCTCAATGCTACTGTAATACAAACAAAAATGATTAAAATCAAATTCAGGGACTGGCATGGTCCAGTGGGAGAGGAGGAGGAAATAGCATTTAAACGTAACCTGAAAACTCCATAGCCCCAACTGCCTCAGGAAAAGTAGGTAGGAAAATAAAGCTCCATTGCTTTTGGTTATCCACTCTTTGGGAGGTGCTCAGATACTAAAGTGGTGGATGCTGTTATAAAAAGTAGCTACAATAGCCAGCGCTGTGCACAAGTTGGAAGAAATGCAGATCTTACAGTTTTTAAAAGAAGGGTGAGACTTGCCTCCACTCTCTCCTCTTCCATCTTTTTCCTATTTAATAATGAAAAACCCACTTGAATGATGCTGTTTCTGTATCACTGGCCAGCAAAGAAGACAATGATAACCCCTATGTAATGTGGCAGGGTGCTGGCCAGGAGTGCCTGAGCCAGCCCTGCCGGCCCTTTAAGAGGGAGCAGAAGCCTGCAAACCTCCCTTGCAGAAAGGCTAATTATCCACCTTGCTTGCAGGGCAATCAGCCTGGATGAGTGGCACCTGGCAGCCTCCTCAGGGGGATAAAAGGCCTGCCAGGAAGCAAGCCCAGTGTGGTGGGGATGGTATAGAGTGAGGTGGTGGTTTGAGCTATTCAGAGCTGAGTGTTTGGAGTTGTAAGCTGGACTATATAGAGTCTGTAGAGCTGGGAACTGTACAAAGCTGTATATATTGGTGGTGGGGTCCTGCACTGTTAATTAAAGAGCACTGTTTGACGCAAAGAAGGGTTTCCTGCCTGTGTTCCTGCGAGGGGTGAGAAGGCGGTCTGTCACAAGTGGTGTCAGAGGTGGGATCGCTACACCAGCAACCCAACTGGTGGCCCAGAGATGGAGGGGACCCTACAGTGGCTCGTGGAGCAGCAGTTGGCCATGCAGCAGGCCCAGGCCAAGTACCAGGAGCAGACGCAGCAAGCTCAAGCTGAGCAGCAGAAGATGCTTCAGAACTTTATCAAGGAGCAGGCGAACACCCAGGCGAAACTCCTGCAGCTGCTGGTGAGTCCAGGGGCAGGAGAGGGCATGCGGCCGCCGGGCTGGGGACTCTGTAAGATGAGCCCGGCGGATGACCCCGATGCCTACCTGGGGACTTTCGAGAGGGTGGCCACCACAGCCGGGTGGGAGCGGACCACCTGGGCCCTCCGGCTTGCTCCTTACCTCGCGGGCGAAGCCCAGGCGGCCTACATGGCCCTGGGGAATGCAGAGGCCCGAGACTTTGATATGGTGAGAGCGGCCATCTTGGACCGGGTCGGCTTATCTCCGGAAAAATACCGCCAGAAGTTGCGGGCAGCCCGCTGGACGCAGGCGGTGCGGCCCCGGGCGTTTGCCCAGAGGCTGAGGGACTGGGCGACACGTTGGCTGAGGCCGGAGGCCCGGTCTGGGGAAGAAATCATGGACTCCCTGATCTTGGAGCAGTTTTTGCTCAGCCTCCCTGAGACTGTCCGCACCTGGGTCAGGAGGCACCAGCCGGAGACGGTGGAGTCTGCGGTGCGCCTGACCGAGGAATACGTCGAGGCAGAGGGACCTCGGGGAGAAGACCGACCACGACGGGTCCGGGATTTAGGGCGTTGGCCCATGGACTCCCCCCCAGCAAAAGGCAAAGGGACTGATGGGGAGCCCAGGGGGGCGCCAGGAAGAGCGGCCTGGCTTACCTGCTGGCAGTGTGGGAAGCCAGGGCATATTAAGAGGGACTGCCCAGCCATGGACTGTGGCTACACCGATTGGTGTGGGTGGACCGAGGTTTGGGGGCGGAAACCGCATAAGGGGATACCCACTCTGCGGGTACAGGTGGGAAGGAAGTCCCAACCGGGGGTAGTGGATTCAGCCTCCCCCTGTATGCTCGTCCGCAGGGCGTTGGTACGCCCAGAGTGGCTAATTCCGGGGGCTACCATGGACTTACGGTGTGTCCATGGGGACAGGAAGACCTGTCGGGTGGCCCAGGTCCCCCTAGAGATTGGCGGACGATTCTGCTGGAAGCGGGTCGGGGTGCCAGAGGGGTTACCTTGCCCCGTAATCATTGGGCGGGACTGGGGCCCGGTGGGAGGTATGAGGCCCCGGGCTGCCCCAAGGCCGAGCGTGCGAACCCGTACGGGGGGTTCGGCCGAGAGACGGGGCGGGTCCCAGCCCACTAACCCTGCGAAGGACCTAGACAGCCAGGAAGGGCTGAGGCCAGAGCAGGGGGTGAGCTCCACAGAGGAGGCCCTGGGCCCCTGTGAGAGCTTGGGGGAAACTGAGGCAGAGGGACAGTCAGTTCCACCCTACTGCCTACAGTGTGAGGAGTGGACAAGGCTCCCCCCCGAAAAGCAGGGGGGCAAAGTACCACAACCCCCTGCCCAGGCGGCGCCTGTGAAAGAGGCGAGGGCAGAAAGTAAAAAGGCAGTAAGGGCCTCCGCCGCGACCGGGTGTGACACCCAGAAGCCTCAGGACCATGCTACTATGGTGAGAGAAATGAGGAAAAGAGGTTCAAGGGCCCTGTTGGATCTAATTGGGAAATATTGAGGGGTCCGAGCCAGCCCGATGGGGCTAGGGTAAGGGGGGAGGTGTGTGGCAGGGTGCTGGCCAGGAGTGCCTGAGCCAGCCCTGCCGGCCCTTTAAGAGGGAGCAGAAGCCTGCAAACCTCCCTTGCAGAAAGGCTAATTATCCACCTTGCTTGCAGGGCAATCAGCCTGGATGAGTGGCACCTGGCAGCCTCCTCAGGGGGATAAAAGGCCTGCCAGGAAGCAAGCCCAGTGTGGTGGGGATGGTATAGAGTGAGGTGGTGGTTTGAGCTATTCAGAGCTGAGTGTTTGGAGTTGTAAGCTGGACTATATAGAGTCTGTAGAGCTGGGAACTGTACAAAGCTGTATATATTGGTGGTGGGGTCCTGCACTGTTAATTAAAGAGCACTGTTTGACGCAAAGAAGGGTTTCCTGCCTGTGTTCCTGCGAGGGGTGAGAAGGCGGTCTGTCACAGTAAACAGAGAGATAAATAACTGGCCTAAGATTTCACAGTAGCAAATATAACCCAATTGTTTTGCTGTTCACTGCCATGATCTAACCACTGGACAACATTTTACAGGAGGGTATCTTGATAACAGCTGAGAGATTAAAGTGACATTATATCATCACTAATGATGCAATAATTTAGGGTAGGCTTTTCAAAAGCACTTAAGGGATGTGAAAAGCACAAGTGCCATTGACTTTCAATGTGCTCCTAAATCCCTTGGGTACTTACAAAAATTCCATCCTTAAGGGAATGATTCTGCCAGTTCTTTGAACAGTACATTTTGCCATGAGCAGTCCCACTGATGTCAATGGAGTTTGCCTATGGAGTAAGGTACTACTCAAAGTGAAGAAGGATGGCAGGAGGAGGCCCTTGTAGAGTGCAAACAAGGAGGGGTATACCTCAACTCAGCTCATCTTCAGTCACTCATTAGGAGGTTATGCAAGTCTCAGCACTCAATCAGGCAACCAGGACAAATGGTTTACAACTGGGAAGGCTTTCATCTGTGAACCTCAAAATGCTGAGATTTACTGCTGCCATTTTTAACAACAACAATGCTTGATTCAAACTTGCAAGACAGAAGCAAACTACTTGTGCCCCCCTTGAAGAGAGTTGCTCTGCTTCCATGATGCATATGGTAAGAATGGGCATGTTCTACTGAAATATGTTTTCTAAACTCTTTGTAAAGTTTTCATTAGCCTTTTGGGTTGCCAAAGTTTAATGTTTTTACGATTGTGAAGACGTTGGTCACAAAAGAAAAAAGATGGCACAAAATTAGCCATCAAAGGATCTTAGCCTTTTAATGTAAACTGGAAGGTGTAGTTCTTATGCTTAGAGTTGTGCTAGAGCATCTTTTATTTATCCTAATCTTGCAATTAAATTGTTTTGCTCCACAGGACAATGTGGTTGCAACATCACTTTGAGGTGTGTGAAAAAACAAACACATACATAGAAGATTTTTTTTAAAAAAAATCAGCAACTGCCACTTTAAAGACATTTAAAAATGAACTCCTCACAAGAATTGGAGTATACGGCAATAAAAAAAAGCATATATTACCATTGAAAAAAGCCCAGCCACTAACACCACCACCACCACTCACTAGTCCCATTCCAAAATCATATGGCAGTGATTTAGGGAAATACTTCTGAGGTTAAAGTTAAACATCCATCTTTTGTTTTGTGTTTCCATGGTATTCTGAGCAAACATATCAGTAAGAAAACATTGGACTGCAGCCATTTTGGAACTTTTGCCAATTAACAGGAAAATATGCCTGAAAATTTGACACTACTGTGTATTTTAAGGTCACAGTAAATACTCGTGGCTGGGGGAATATAAAAGGATGAGAACTTCCTTATTATATATTTTGGGGAAGTTATCATACGTATGGAAGCACATGGGGAAGAGCTTATCTTGATGGGATTGTTTACTGTAGTGGTTTTATTAGCAGCTGAGAAAGGATTCCAGTTCTGGTGGACAGTTTGACAGCTTTCCAGGAGAGATACAGCTGGGATACATGAGAGGGGAGAGGGAAAAAAAGAGGAGCATACATGATGGACCCTTGTAGCCACCACATAAAGTGCAAAGCCTTTCAATTTAAATTTGAGTTGGGTAACAGACAAGATGTTTCAGTATCTGTAGCTATGTTTTTAGGTTCACTGTAATTTGCCTAACCTGTGGAAGCAATGAGTCCAAAGCTTCGTCAGCAGTTACATTATGGTGAGATGCATTGTGATTTATAGGAATCACCACCAGGACCGGCACAAGGTATTTTGTGAATAGGCAGTAACTATTTTTGTTACTATTTTGTGAATAGGCAGTAACAAGAATAGGCAGTAACTATTTTTCCGCCAGAGACGGCAAGCACAGGAGGGGGTCCTAGCATCTGCCGAATTGCTGCCGAAAGCGAGTCGGCTTGCTGAGCTGCAAAAAGCTGCCCTCCAAATTCTGCTGCCCTAGGCGTCCGCCTAGGTACCGCCAGCCTTGATCACTGCTTTTCATGCCACAGTTTCCAGAGAGTAGAAAAGGCTAATTTGTGAGGACAAGTCTTTGGAGAACTGGAGGTTTTATAACAATACTCTGCTCCTTTACAGCACCTAAGTCTGTTATAAACTTTACTTCTTACATTCCCCTCCCTCCATGTATTATGATCATGCCCATTTTACAAATGGAGAAACTGAGGCACTGAGCGGTAAAATAACTAACCCAAGGACGTAAAGAAAAATTGTGGAAGAGCCAACAAGGGAAACTTAAATTCCTGGCTCCCAAGCCCCTGCTCCAGCCACTGGAACACAATGTGCAGAAAGGAATTCATCCAGTGGATGAGTGATCACTGTACCTAAACATTTTTTAAATGACTTAAGGCCCGATCCCACATAATTGAAATCAGTGGTAGTTTTGTTAGTGACTTTAAATGGAGCAGGAACAGAATGGCTAGAAAATGCTTTTGGCATTAGTCAGAGGTGTGTCAAGGAAGTGCAAGGTGGAGCTTTCTGTGGGTATAACTCAGGGAAGATTATCCATGCCTTATGTCCACACAAGCATTCATGATAAATGGCTTCCAGCGGGAAGCAGTTAGCCTATGAACATACAATGTGGAGATTTACTCAAACAATTTAAAATTCACTAAGAGGGGTATTATGGACAGATTATTTTAAGTCACATTGGTGCTGTCAAAGGGGTTTGACATAACTGTTCTTGTGAGGTATAGGGTCACAGAGGAAAACGTGATGGATGAACACAAGGAGGAAGCATTCCTAATGATCAGAGCAATGGATTGGAAGCCCAGAAACTTGGATTCAACTTCTGGCTCTGACACAGCCTCTTCGTTTCTTCCCAGGCATATCACTTCACCTCTTTGTGTCTCGAGTCTCCCTCCCTGTTAAATGTGTACAGTGATATTTTTCTGGTATTCTGAGATCCTTGGATGAACAGCACCACATAAACATCAAAACTGTTATTGAAGATAAAAAATCCTCTTCATTATGTTTTTCTCTCAACTTGAAGAATTTCTAATTTGCATTTTAAGACAAATATTTGAAACCTTCATACACACAACAGCAACGAAACACTTTTCAAGAACCACTAGCATCGTTTTCCTTGTGGTAGCACCTCGAGGCTCCAATTATGGACCGTGACCCTATTGTGCTAGGCAGTGTACTGACACCTCACAAAAAGAGTGAATGATCTATTTTTATTAGTAAAACCAGACGACTCCACTATGCAATCAAATATTAAGAGACATGTTTCATACCCAGAAGACTTTGATGTTAAAGAGGTCCCAAGTCAGGACGTAATTTTGCCCTGCTTTCTTTGCCCTGATACATTATCTGCTTGCCAATACCATTTCCTGCATGTTTATAGGTGCTTCTCCCAAATACATAAACTCTTACTAAATTGTTTCATCATACATATGGAAGCACATGTTTTCTCTCTCACCTATGTGATTGGCCTTATATCCTAAGCAGCTGCCTCAATTTCCTAAACAGTGCACTTTCTCAAGAATATGGTTGGAGGAACTTGATTCCCATTCCTCAATTGGGTTGAGAGTAGGATTTGGAGTGTGGAGAAGCTGAACCGGGGCCAGAAGTTTCTGGTTATACAGCTACGAAATCTTGCCAGTTCTTACCATTTATATCTAGGAACGGTATCCAAACTGGAACAAGAAAGCAGGCCAATTTGGATCCAACCCAGAATTAAAGCTGCACGGGCAGGTTTGGCTGTGGGGATTCAAATCCAAATCAATCCTGTGAAATTCCAAAGGGTGAGGGCATTCAGATCTGATGCTCCACCCAGGCCTTACTCTACTGGTTTTGGTCATTTGTCCACTGGATCATCTGCTGTCTTGTAATATTTAATAATATGAACACACTGGGACAGAGTTTGTACAGACATTATATCAAATAAATTTGCACTGTAATCTCATCAGTGTTATAACAGGTAACCAGTACGTGCAAGGAAAAATAACTGGGGTAAGAAAGTTAATTTTAAGTTGGTATGTGGAAAATATTATTATTATATAAAAGTTTCAAGCTTCCAAGGGTTTCCTATAAACAACAAGAAGTAACTAGAACAACTATAAAAATCTACCTTGACACAGTGTCCTGTGGATCGCTTTAATATTTCAGAAAGTACAAGGTCCTCCTGGAAAAGGAAACAGACTACAACACACTTTCCCTTAGCCATATGGAACAATAAGAAGCTTAGCGAGTCAGCAAAAGCATTCCTCTTATGAGTGCACAGAGGTACATGAGCGCGAGTGCTTGTGCTACTTATGGTTAAATCAAAACAGCACATCCTTGAGGAGTCATTAACTTTAAATTATAGCTTGTGATTTCTGATTTTATACCAAAAATGAGCCTGTGTTTCTTAACAGAAATATTGGTGCAAGTGAGACTGCGACTTCAGGACAATGATGGAAGAGAGCTTTTCTAAATGTGTTCTCCTCTCACTGAAGAACGTTACACACAGACTAACTAATGGCCTCATTTATGAGGAAAGGGCAACTCAGTGATGGTCTATATTGTTCTGAACTGAAAGGAAGCCCCCAGAGCCGAATTGTAATTTTTAATCCTTGCATTGCGGGGAGCATACTTACACCAAATAATGGTATTTTTTGTTAACGTTGCAGCTATCTTGTTGTCCATTAAAGTACGAATCACATTTTCTATCATGCAGCCAGGTGATCTGAATAACATTTTTGCTGAGTTTCATGAATGATCCACATATTAAAAAAGTTTTCACCTCATTAATGATTGAGTCGATTTTTATTTTGTTTTTTTACAATGGTCTATTTAGGTTATGGATCAAATGTGACCCACATTCCCATCAACTGTTTTCCCCCAGTAGGCACTGTAGAAATCCAATCGCTAAGATCACAGTACAAAACCATAGACTATCTGCCCCCCATCCTCATTTTTTCCCTACCCCTCAGCAACTGTTCTGAACAAGATTCTTCTTTACATTCAGAGACGCTAACAACAGAACTGTTTATAAGACAAGGTGAGCACAAGAATGGGATTTTCTAATGACTACAGAGCTCTGAGGGCTCTTTATGTTTCAAAAATATAAAGAAAGACATCTTCTTGGCTTTTAACTACTAATAAGTTTAAATCTCAGGGTCTTAAACACAATAGCTCTTTCAACTTAAAAAGAAATGACATCAACTACTACTACGCAACCGACTAGTCCTCTGGTGACGTCGCTGTGTTTGCAATGTTATGATTGTCAAGGTTGACCAATGAATCAGCAAATCCAAGGTGACTTAAAAGCATTACAGCATGCAACAGAAACGGCTTTTCGTATACGTTGCTGGATGGTTCGCAATTAGCGAGGGGAATCAGTACAAGGCAAATATTGTAAGAGCAAGGAAGAGACAAATAGGGATATGATGTAAGGGAAATGGCGTTCCTTTCGGAATAAATGAGCTCCAGATGTTGAAGCTGTTCTGGCTGAATGCAGCCCTCTCACCAACCAGGTAGAAAATGTAATTCAGAAATGTTCAACTTCAGTTTCTGATGCTCCATGGATACTAAATACTCAGTGGAGACCCCATTGATTTAATATGTAGCACTTTCCATCTTTATACTGTGCCAATGTCCCTGCCTGGCGTAGGGATCCACTGTGAAGTGGAAGGTGATGTCATTTGGTTAAAATGTAAAATTGAGGTCTGGTATGCTTGTCATTAAAATTCCATGGCACTTGTAAAAGAAAAGGATATTATTTCCAGTGTCTTGGCTAAATCTAAATGTGGGTAATTGTATTCTGCCTCCTTAAATTTCCACTGAAGTTTCAGATTGCTACATTGCTCCTTTTAGCTCTTTTAAAATTACTGTGTATTGTTGTGCAATACATTTATATAACATTTATATATCAGAGGTGGCTGCCTTTCAATGGCAGGCGAAGAAGATCCTATTATATAGTTTTTAAGTATTTTGGGATCTGGGCTGTAAGAGATTGTGATCTATTACTAGAATTAGGCAAACAAAAATAATTAATCATTTTGAAGATTTTTTTTTCTATTTCACAAGATTCAAAATAGACCTTTCTTAAAAAATATTTGAAACATTATAAAAAAAAAGATATTGATGATAATGGTTGGCTCTTACATTCTATACCTGGCTAGCCACTAAAGGATGAAATGATCACACACCTGGGTGAGGTAATACCTTTTATTGGACCAACTTCTGTCGATGAGAGAGACAAGATAATACCTCACCCACCTTGTCTCTCTAATATCCTGGAACCAACACGGCTACACCTACACTGCATACCTTAGGTACATACAGTACTGCCACACAGTCCAAGCCATTTATGCCCCAATCCTACACACACCATGTGTGATTTGAGGTATGTGAGTAGTCTTACTGAGTTCAATGGAACTACTCATGTTAGTAAAATAACTCAGGAGTGGATGTATTCAAAGGATACTTTAGAACAGGGGTTCTCAAACTGGGAGTTGTAACCCCTCAGGGGGTCAACAAGGTTATTACACGGGGAGTCACGAGCTATCAGCCTCTACCCCATACCCCACTTTGCCACCAGATTTATAATAGTGTTAATTATATAAACAAGTGTTTTTAATTTATGGGGAGGGAGAATCATACTCAGAGGCTTGCTGTGAAAGGGGTCACAAATACAATAGTTTGAGAACCACTGCTAAGAATACATTTTATTGGAAAAGCCTCATTTCTCCACCGTGCCCAGTTACACAAAATCTGTTCTATGCAGTTGCATGTTGGGGACTTTCAGCTCATGAAAAGGGTGATGGAGAAGTGAGAGAGAGCTTCCTAATTTTTATTTATTTATTTTTTACCTTGGGAAAGAAAATGGGAGGGCCAATACGTATGGGGATGCTAAACAGAATGTAAAAGCTATTTGGGGAAAAATGTGATTGGCTTAACAGTTTAAAGTTACTCAATATGTTCTTTTTTAAAATGGGTTTTTCGTCTGTATGATTCCCAACAACTCATGCCCAATTTGATCCGTGAATGTTCCAAATACAGTCACACGCACGTTCTATGCTGCAAATCTATTTCTATTTCCTATTTTGGGTTATTTCCCTTCAGCATCCTTTATCCCTGATCTCATACAGCTACCATCTGGCTCCAGCTCCTGTGGTACAGCCCCACAGCACAGGGAGAAAAGGAAGTTAGAAATGGAAAAGACCTATTATCATCCAATCCTTCCCTTGGCCATTGTAGAATTGTTCCCCGCAGTACATTTACTAGTTCTTCTCTTGCTGTAGTCTAAAGAGAATCAACACACACACACCAGCCCTCCTTCCTCCAATGCCCAACAGTTGTTTAGCTACCACCTGAGCTTTTATCTGACTCAGACTAGCAACAGCTACATGTTTACATTCCCATTTTCTTGTACTTTGGAAGAGAGAAGGCAGTTTGTAGTATTCAACTGGATCCTATATTCAGACTAGCTCCCAGTTGGGGCCTGATTCTCCACTGCCTTACACTTTTTGTTGTGATAGGCCCAGATTCAAAGCCCATTTAAATTAATGGGAAGATTTCATTGGATTTAAATGGACTCTGGATCATGCCCTTACATGCATGCTAAGCAACAGTGTTTTACACTGTCTTTGCAACGCACAATACAATGAAGACTCAGACCCACTTGTCTCTCTCATCTTCACTCTGTCCCCTTCAGTGTTATCTAGTTTGGGTAGAGTCGGGCAAATACTACAAAAAAATCTGTTAATATTCATTCCAAATTTGAAACATATTGTGTTTGTACCCCTTTTGTGTTTCTTTTCCATTACTATTCTAGCAACTCAGTTTACTGGCAGAAGTATTCATGGAAACAGAGAGAATTTTAAATACACATTACAGGAAATTCATGCAAAGTGGCTTTTTAATTAGTCATGAGTATTTGCACCAGAATTCTGATTTTAAGTGTTATACTCCAGGCTGTGAATCCAGACCAGCTGAATACAGACTACATACAATGAGCTGCTCATGAACAAATTACTGTCCAAGAACAAGTTGCAGATATTATTCAGAAACAATTTTTGTATAATAAATAAATTTGAGGAAATTGTGGTCTGTTCAATTAGAAGCAACATTCACAGAATAAGTTATTCATTATGAACTATTTGCTCAGATCTAATTATGTGTTGCATTTATTGACTCCTGCTCTACTCCATTAGCATTAGTTAAAATCCTTCATTTAAAAAATACAGTGATATGATCTCTAGTTCAGTTAACTGTTTAGTCACATCCAGTAAAGTTCTTTTATGCTTTGGCCAAAAATTTTAAATTATTGGTCTAGCTGTCATGACAGACCATGTCAATTACCTCAAATTATATACAATATAAAAAATGTGTGTATACAATACAAGTATAGAATGCCAAAAAGAACTCTACTTTACAAGGATAAATTATAAAACAGCAAATGTTCTTTCCATTCACGGATTATGGTAAATACAATATTTGTTTTTAGAGTTCTGACTTCAGGGATTGCAAAGGGAAGTGCTTAACACAGAGATTATCTTTTTCTCTTGAACTATAGGAATGAAGATTATTTCTTTAATGGGAGTATTTAGTTATACTCAAATACTATTACGAACTTGTCCTGAAAACAGGAGTTAACAGACTAATGGCCTACTGTATAGTCCTATGTGGACCTGCAAGTCAGTTCGGACTATTTTTGAATTTCTAAGCAAGATTCTCTGGTAGGGAATTTCTAGGTTTTCTTTTCTTCTGCTGCTAATACTTGATAATCTGTGCTTTCAGTGACAGGAAACACTAATGCTAAGGAAGGAGGGAAACCTAGCCCACAGCTGCCATTCTACTGTATGAAGCACATAACCCAATTTCTTTAAAGGGATAAAAAGACACACTTTCAAGGAACAAAGTAATAATTAGAACAGAATCGTATGATAAAGTCCTGCCCAACTGAAATCAGCAGGAGTTTTTTCCATCGACTTCAGCGAGGACAGGATTTTACTGATAGAGCCTAACGCCTCATGCACTGGGTTGGAGTGTCCTGTCATGACAAACTGCTTGCAAGAGAGACAAAAGACTGGCTAATATATTTTGTAGGACCAGTCATCTCCCTTAACTCAGACCCCAGGCCTGACTCTCAGGTAATATAAATCAGCATATGCCCTATTTACAGTTCCTGAAAATTTGGGCCCCTGTAATTAAGGGTATGTCTACACTGCAATCAGAGGTGTGATTGTGATGTGTGTAGGCGCTTCACCATGCACTGTAGAAGCTTTCACGGGACCCTGGGTACTTCCTGGGGTGGCTAGCGCACACTGAAGCCCATGCTGCTACTTCCTCACTACTGTTAACACGCGTGTTACCTAGACCAAAGTGAGCTCGCATTATGTCTACATGGGCTGCAATCACACCTCCGCCTGCAGTGTAGACATACCTGAGGTTTTGTAAACCACGGAGCATTTCAGTGACTTTCAGGCTGGAGCCCAAGTTCTGGGACCTCCCACCTCACAGCCCAAGCCTGGAAGTTTACACAGCAATGAAACAGCCCCGCAACTGGAGCTCTGTGAGCCCAAGTCAGACAGCATAGGCTAGCAGCAGGTTTTTCTTTGCTTGTAAACATACGTGGACCAATCTCTAACATTCAATAGGTTTTTAGACAAATTTCAATAGAATCCTATTTGCTTTATCCTCAATTCATTCTATAGGGCTTTTCCATAAGATTGTTGCCATGACTACAAAAAAATACCATTAAGATAGATGCTTCCTTTTGCATTCTTCTCCATTTGATTCCTTACAAACAGGAAAATGATTACGGTGGCTTTACATATTAGGTTTGCACTCATCAAAACTTGCAAGGGAATATTCATAAGCATATGTTTCACTCTGCTGAAGGCTCTTTGGCAAGACACAGTGTGCCTCAGTTTCCCCATCTATAACCTGGAAATAATACTCATATGCCTTTGTAAAGTACCTTGAAATCTATGGATGAGAAGTGATGCTATTATCATTTTGTGGAAGCATGGTCCAGTGGTTAGTGCACAGGCCTAGGACACAGAAGACTCAGGGTCAATTCCTGGTTCCACTACAGTCTTCCTGCATGAAAAAATCCTGTATGGCCAAATCAGTTAGCCTCTCTCAGCCTCAAGTCATCTATAAAATGGAGACTTTAATATTCCTTAGCTCACAGGGCTGTAGTGAGGATAAATACCGTATTTTTCGCCCTATAAGACGCACTTTTTCTTCCCCAAAACGGGGGGGGGAAAAGTTGGTGCGTCTTATAGGGCGAATGTGTGCCCCGGTTCCCCCCTCCCTGCCGCGGGCGGGCTGCCGGGAGCGTCCCGGTTCCCCCCTCCCCGCCGCGGGCGGGCTGCCGAGGTTCCCCCCTCCCCGCCGCGGGCGGGCTGCCGGGAGCCCGCCCGCGGCGGGGAGGGGGGAACCGGGACGCTCCCGGCAGCCCGCCCGCGGCGGGGAGGGGGGAACCGGGACGCTCCCGGCAGCCCGCCCGCGGCGGGGAGGGGGGAACCGGGACGCTCCCGGCAGCCCGCCCGCGCGGCGGGGACGGGAGAGCGAGGCGCCTTTTTTTTTTTTTTTTTTTTTTTGTCCGGTTTTTTGTTTGAAAAACGAGGGGGCGTCTTATAGGCCGGAGCGTCCTATAGGGCGAAAAATACGGTACATTATGGATTATGAAACGTTTGGTGCACTATTCAAGAGCTAGGTATTATTATTATTGATTGCAGCACTTTTTTGTCTCCCAAATTCCTTAAACAATATTTTAGTTTAGGCAGCTTGCAGAAGGCTTATGGGCTTGTCATCCATATGCAAATAGCCCTTTGAGGGTCAGTCAGCAACATGTCGGTATGGTGGACAGGAAATGGTCATTTTGTGTGTGTGTGTGTGTGTGTGTGTGTGTGTGTCTGTTTGAGTCTTACACACAAACATTCTACTTCTTGACATGCAGAGTAAAGAAAAAAAACCTATCCCACAACCTCAGTGTGATCCTGGTAATTAATTTTCATTATATAAGCAATTGAGTCCATCTACTGAGTTACTTATAATTATATTACACCATTACTTAGAATAAAAATGGCTAACTCTATATTCTAAAAAATATTAACCCCATCAACTCAATCACATGTAATTACATTTAATGTCCCTTTTCTTTTCATTGAATTTTATTAACATTCATAGGCTACCTTCACTGCTGCTGTAAATCACTGCTAATTATGAAACCAGGGGGGGGCAAAAAGGAAGGGTATTTTCACAATGTATTGGAGCAAAAGGCTATTCACCCTCACAAATTCATGTCAGCACTGGGTGATTTAGTCCATAATTGTGCTTATAGACTTCATCCTTCATTAGCACAAAAAGTGTCTGAGTGGATTTCCCTGCTGTTTCAAGCTCCTAGGAGAAAAAATAATAATTTGATATTGAGCCTGGTTTCACCTACAACAAGCAAGAAAACGGTGCCATGCTCTTCAGATGAAAACCTGGCCATAGTCTTCACTGCCTTTGTTACTTCAAGGCTACAGTGCTCCCCAACTGGGAAAGACAGTGGGTAAGGCACAGGAATTGTAGCTAGTCCAGAATGCAGAACAGGCAGATGTGACCGTATCACACTGGTGCTCTGACTACTTAGGACCAATTCGCAGTTCTGGGTCCTCATATTCTAAGTCAGTAGTCTAAGGCTTGGCTACAGTCCCATGCCACGCTAAACTGCTTATTTAACATTTCGCAAGCTGTTACCAAGCAGTTTGCTAGTTGTTTGACTTTTATCAAGCTGTCCTTCGCTCTCAGAGAGTCATTTATGTTTTCTCTAAGCAGTTGAAGTCAATACTTAATAAACGTTGAGTAAGGCATTTCTTACGCATTTCATTAACCCATGTCTTATTTTTAGCTCTGCACAGCAGCTAAGCTTTAACTAAGCTTCTCACAAATAACGGGAACACTGCACAGGATTGAAACCTTATAGCTGGGAGGAACAGCTATTTTCCAAAATACAATTCGTTCATAGGCTGGTACTGTTTTTAATCCCACTCAGACACATATTAATACCCTCTCAAACAATGCCACCCTTAAGCCAATATGTTAAGTGCAACATCATCATCATGCAAAGAGGAAATAATTAAAGCACTTCTCCTGAAGTCTGGCCCCTAGAATACTGTGACCAACACGTACGATATAGATAGCGGTACCCAGAATGATGCTCATGGGAATGGGAGACACTGCATTGACGGTACAGGACACCTGGCTAGTGAAGCCTCTGCAGCAGAAAAATTGGGATAAGCTCATCTCAGTGAGCCCCGCAGAGATCCATACAAGTCTGATATAGTTGTACTAGTTTTTCCTCAGTATAGGCAAGGAGAGGACAAACTACAGCCTGTGAGCCCTTCCTGACTGACCCCATAGCTCCCGGCAGGGGAGGCTGCTTCGGCCTCTCCCCTGCTGTCCACCATCCCCTAGAGCCCCAGCGCACTGCACTGCCAGCGCTCTGCCCTGTAGATACAGCCGGGCAGGGCTGGCTCCGGTGGGGCCTGAGCTCCTGCCACTCTGAGTAGCGTGGTAGAGGGGGTGGGGCTGTGATCTCCGGTGGGGCAGCGTGTCTCGCTCCGACGTGCCTGAGTGGCATGGTAAGGGGGTTGGGGCCGGGCCAGGGCCTTGGGTAAGGGGCAGGGAGTCCTGGGGGCCTGTCAGGGGGGCAGGAGTGTGGATAGGGGTCGGGGCAGTCAGAGGTCAGGGAGCAGGGGGGCTTGGGTAGGGGGTGGGGTTCTGGGGGGGCAGTTAGGGTAGGGGGTCTCAGGAGGGAGCAGTCAGGGGACAAAGAGCATGGGAGGTTGGATGGAGGGTATGATCCCAGGGAGTGGTTAGGGGTGGGGGGGTGGTCTCGGGTGGGACTGGTCATGTGACAAGGAGCAGGGGGCTAGATAGCGGGTGGGTCCCCAGGGGTGGTTAGGGTAGGGGTCCCGGAGGGGGTGGTCAGGGGACAAGGAGAATGGGAAGTTGGATGGGTTGAGGGTTCTGAGTGGGGTGGGAAGAGGGAGGGAGTCGGATGGGGCGGGGCCAGGCTTCCCTACCCTCCATACAATTTTTAACCTCGATGTGGCCCTCGGGCCAAAAGGTTTGCCCCTGCCTGGTATAGGCAGTGGTACACAAACATCATATGTATCCAGAATCTGCAGAGATGGTGCGAACATCATCTTAACCATGACAACATCAAAACTTCAAATCTCCTGCATTTGGCATTTAGATACTACAGTGATTGGCACTAGGTAGAAACAGGGTATAGTCAGTGCTCTCCAGTAATGTCGAGACATAGTATATTATTGCCCACTGGTAAGAGAGGGAACTTCAAAGCGGAACTTGTGTATTAAAGCCGTGGTACAGATTGGTAAACTGAGGAACGGAGAGGTATTACAAAGCCCACAACTCCCAGTTGCTGGGAAAATTTAAGTTAATGTTTGTACTGCAATTTGAGGTTCTCAGGTAAGAGATACTACAGCTGTATTTTTTATTATAAAACTCCTGTAATATGTCATTATCTTCTATCAGTAGGAGAACAGTACAGGAAATAGTAATAATTTATCTAAGCCATTCCATTGCTACTATTACCGTGTTGACGTTTTATGTATCAGCAAAATATTTTAAGCATATCCAGTTACTATCAGGTGTGGACTGTCAAATTCTATATTGTTCATGAAGCAGTTGCCAAGCTGCATATTGGTAATTTTGTCAAAGAAAACAGGAAAAGGATGTAATTTAAATTAAAGAATTCTTTAAAACAAAGCCAGATGCTGAAATAAAACAAGATTTGCAATTAAAATTATCGGTTTATTCCCAATGTTCAAAATTCTGGATCCAAATCTAAAGGCCAAAGATGGGTGTTTCTATTTGAAACAGCTCAAACTTTGCTGGAAATAACAAAATAGAACCTGGATCCCCAGCCCAAATATGGGCCAAAAGCTTTTATTTGAACCCTTCTCCCTATGCTGTGAAACTGGAGATGCAAATATCTCTAGTCTTGATTTTGCAAAAACAAGACATGCCTTCTTTGACCTCAGGTTAAGATTTTGGTCATTCAACAATATTACACTTGAAATGATGAATGATCCTTAGTCTACGACTCTTCTAGCAAGTCAGACAACCTAAGTCCAGGCAGTTTATTAAATCTCATTCACTTCCTTTCTCCAGGGTTGGCCAAAAGCAGAAGCAAATCAAACAGCCAACAGAGGCACTGAACTCAAGTATTTTGGGGCCACTGCATTATATTATAATCTCTGCAATTCATGGGCCAAACCCCTCCAGAAATGGGACCAGCTAGGAATTCATCTCCTGGCCTGATCCTCTATTCTAGCACCATGGGACCCAGGAAAATCATCAAACTGGTTCTATTCATCCTGTATGCAAACAGATTAGTCACTTCTCATTTATATACACGAAAGATAACAGATTCCAAAAAGGATCATTTAAGAATCTGTATATATTCAATGCCAACGATAAATACTAAAAAAGGAAAGCAAACATGTAACTTTAAATCAAGGGCAGTAGTAACATATTTGCATTACTCTATGTTGTGTGAGCATTAGAACCCTATTTAGTATGATATCCTATAAATAATGAATACTTATTACTCTGGTAATCCCTTTTTCCCATCTTCCTGAAGTTGCTCCTCACATACCCAGACCTGTCTTGCAGAGAAGCAAGCTATAATGAGAGCCCCGGCACATTTTATAATGCATTAAAATGAGGAATGGAAACCAATACAAATATCCCCTGAACAACCCAATAGGCTCATAGAATTCTCTTGAAACATTTTGGTTCTTTTCCCGGTCCCTGGTTGCCTCTTTGGCAGACGTAAAGGGGGTGAGGAGGTAGAGCAGTAGGGGAAATAGTGAAGTTATATTTAACAGCCTGTTTTACTGCTTCTTTGCTCAGGGGAAAATGCAACCTAATGGCTTCTAGAAATTAACTGAACAAGGAGCCCTGTGAATTCCAGCTGTTGCCCATATGATCAGTTCTGCTGGCTGGTAAAAGTGGGTGTTTTCCCAAGCTCTGGTTTGATTTGTAGAAACTGTGTTCACATTCCCACCTGTGTCAGTACAATGTAAGTTAGAACAACTCAATTCTTTAATCCATCTGGGACCTACCATCCTCTCCAACTCCAGTATGGCATCAACATTATGGGAACCACCACCAAGGCAGTAAACATATTTAACTAGTCCTTAGACCAGGGGTGGGCAAACTATGGCCCACGGGCCAATCCTGACTGGCTCCTGAGCTCCCAGCAGGAGAGGTTCGCCCTGGAGCCTAAGTGCTCTGGCCTGTAGCTCCTACCAGGCAGCAGTGTCACTGACTCTGGTGGGGGCTGCGTGCTCCTGTGGGGCAGTGTGTCTAGCTCTCGAGGGCCGCGCAGAGGCAGACATGCTGCTCTGAGCAGTGTGGTAAGGGGGTTGGGGCCAGGGGGTTGGATAAGGGGCAGGGAGTCCCATGGGGAGGTTGTATAGGGCGGAGGTTCATGGGGGCATTCAGG
Organism: Sternotherus odoratus; assembly: GCA_032164245.1. Taxonomy (NCBI): domain Eukaryota; kingdom Metazoa; phylum Chordata; order Testudines; family Kinosternidae; genus Sternotherus; species Sternotherus odoratus. Next base: position 11,881,430 of record JAVMKO010000001.1, on the reverse strand, counting down.
GGACAGGGAATGCGGGGGTGGGTGGGTTTGTATAGGCCGTGGGAGTCCCAGGGGTTTGTCAGGAGGCAGAGGGGTGGATAGAAGTTGGAGCTGTCAGGGGACAAGGAGCAGAGGGGCTTAGATAGGGGGTGGAGTCCAGGGAGGTAGTTATGGGTGTGGGGGGTGTCTCTGGAGGGCACAGTCAGGGGACAAGGAGTGGGGGGGAGGGGTTGGATGAGTTGGAGGTTCTGAGGGGGACAGTTGGGGGTGGGAAATGGGTGGAGGGTTGGATAAGGGGCAGGGCCAGGCTGTTTGGGGAGGCACAGCCTTCCCTACCCAGCCCTCTGTACAAGTCTGCAACCCCGATATGGCCTTCGGGTCAAAACATTTGCCCATGCCTGCCTTAGACCCTATTTTATTGTTGCGTAAGGTCAATAAAGGGTGTTGTCAGCTGAACAACTCACTGTTTAAAGCTGTGGTCCCCAGTCTTGTGGGGCATTTATATCACTTTATATCAGAGCCTACACTGTGGTCCAAAGTCACTAAGCGGGCATATCTCCAATGACTTTGGGTTCTAATCAGTCTACTCTTGCCATCTCCTGTTTAATTGCATATACTCTAGCTGTCACTCAAAACCTCATCTTGTAACTGCTCTAGCACCCAACTAAATCACAGTGAAGTGGTCATAACAGGGTCCAGTAGAGGCTCATTTCTAGGTTCAGGGGATGAGGTGGGATGTAAAATACCAGTCATAATTCCCCAAAATACCAAGGTCAGTGACTGGACCAAGATTTCCAAAAGTGACTAGGGCCTCAGTTTTTGGGTGTCTAACCTGAAGGTTCCCAATTCTCATAAAGCACTGAGCAGCCCTTCTCTGAAAAAACAGACCCCTTTAAGGTGTTCCTTATTGGGCTCCCAAAACAGAGACACCCTAAATCTCGAGTCAGTTTTGAAAATCATGGCCTTAGAAGTACATACTGAAGAATAATAGAATAGCAGGGTTGGAAGGGACCTCAGGAGGTCATCTAATCCAACCCAACCCCCTGCTCAAAGCAGGAGCAATCCCCAACTAAGTCAGTAAGTATCAATAAGTACAAACTCTGGAGGGTCTTATAAAGATTTTTAAATGACTAAGTTCTTTATTCTGTCACGTTTGCTGGGCATTAGTACACTTAGCACAGTTTTTTTTTAAAACTGTACTGTTTGATTAAATGTCCTGTATGTTAGCTCAGTGGAGTCAAGACACAATAAATGGATTTTTAATGGACGAGAGTTCAGTTCCTCTGGCCGAGGAGGCAGACAAGGAAAAAAAGACAATGTGCAAATAATGCACTCAGTGCTGACATTCGACTTCAACCATTTCTTGTCAGGTATAAAAATTAAATATTAGAGAGGTGGTGGGGGAGGGGGAAGAGAAAGAAGAACGAGTGACACTCAAGCTACTAGTGAAAAGTCATACAATCGATGGAATCAAACCATTTGGAAGCAAAGCCTGTTCTTGCAGATTGAACAATGATGGAGCCAAAATGGCATGGCACGTACAGAATTATGCTGTGCCACACAAGGTTTTCCCTGACCTGCAGTTTGAATTCCATTGAACACCACTGATTTCCTGTCATCCCTCGTGTTTGCACAGGTGGAAGTTTAAAAGGCCCTGTAAACAGTGTGCTGGATATTTCAGTTCGAAGCAATCACAAGCCAGTTTTTTTTGTTTTCTCTTCACCCCCGCCCCTTGCAAAAACCGCATCTACTTTACACACAGAGGAGAGCCGATTAGAGTAATGCTCTTGGCCTCTCGCAAACCATTCCTTACTCTTCCATTTGAAAGTTATTACTACTGCACTGTTATTTCTTTCTTCACTTGGCTTTACTGAGCAACTTGCCTCGTGGTATTAAGTTAAGTGAGGCATTAGGGAAAACAACCGCAATATTAATCTCTAAACTGGTGTGAAGGAAGTTTTAGTAAAATATATGCAGAACCTTTATTCACTAGGGAATTCATTCGCCTTTAAAAACACAGTCCAAAACAGGACCAAAGACAGAGATCAGTCTGTTGCTGTACACATTCGTCAGGGCTTGTCAGAGTTATTCTTTTTCTGATTTTTAACAACGATTGAAAATTAAAGTTATATCCCACATTACAGATGAGGTGCGGAAAGACCTTTACAAGGATTATTTGAGCTCTCTATACTCTGTGAAGTAGGTAAATAACATTAAGATGAGATAAAGTAGTTAAGAACCTAAACACTCATTATTCTTTTAGATTTATCAACCCTTGTACAGTCATGTCTAGCTTAATCTGTCTGACCTTCTATCAGATACACATCTCAGCAATTTTAATAGTAGGTAATTAGACCCCAAGTATTCATTTTTGGTCAGTAGTTTTGGGCTAGAAAATGCTATTTTCAGTTCCCCCAGAGAGGACCCCATTTCATGATCCCATTATGGATGCTTGTATTCAGAATGTTCACATTAGGCGTTACAGGAGAGATCTTCATACTATCTCACCTTCTGTAAAATCAAGAGCTACCTTTATCTCCAAGCTCTATCTAGCAAGAACTGCAGCGCTGCTTTTAGTCTTGACCAGTACTTGTCAGAGTAATTAATGAAATTCTTATCAACTGTGACACTGGCCTACCTTTCTTCCTGATGCTGCCTGATACCCTGTTGCTTTTGAGTCCATTGATTGTTGGTGGTACTTTTTAAGATTATTTGGAGTCACTGTCCATTTTAGAGGTGCTGCATTTAATTGGTTCTGTTTATAGCCCTCCGGAGAAGGCTACTTATTTTCAGCAAACGGGAAATCTCACACACACGCTCTCTGCATAGGTAGAACCTGGGGTTCTATTTGTGGCCCTACTCTTTTGATTATAGGCTCCTCTTTGGTGAGGCCATTAGATGCGATTGTGTCAGTTTTCTCTCCCATCTCTGCTGATAGCATTTAACGCTGCCTTTCATTTAAACCTTTTGACGGTTTGCTGCTGTCAGAGTGCATTATGGATATTAGATCCTGAATGAGCTGTAACTTTCTGCAGTTGAACATTTATAACACAAAGACAATTTCATTGGGTCCTGTCATTTCTTAACACGTAATCCCTTGACTATTCAAGATTTTGCTGATCTGCAAGCCCCAGCAATACAGTCCTAATGCCGCTGTCATTCATATTTGTTTAGTTACTACAGGGGACTGTTTTCATTGCTTGATTATAATCTTTTGCAGATTTGACCGACATCTCTTTAGTTTTACATCCTACCTTAACTTCCCTGCCTGCTGTTTAAAATTATTTATTCTGACTAGATTTCCATATGCCCATGCATATAATATTCATTCTTCAAACATATTAATTTGCATCACAAGTTGAATGGGTTATAATGGATCCCTATTACACAAAGGATTGATTTCAAATCCAACTCTTAACTGAAAATTATTCACAATTAACGCCTATCTTTATGCATCTGTCAGGTTATCTTTCTTCCATTAGAAACTGTAATCTGGGAGTCCTGGCTTTTGTGGCCAGCCAGGTGCAAAACAGCTCCCCATTACCCGGACCAAGTCTTTTACTGCTGTATCCCAGCCAAGTTGAAACCTTCTCTCGCTAAAGAAATAACGAAGCCAGTTTAGTGCTGAGATCCAACTCCTTAGACACAAACAGTATTGCGTTTTTCACCGCAGTTGCCATTACAATTCACGACCGATATCAACTTTAAAAGCGGGGGGGGGGGGGGGGGGGGAAGAGAGAGAGAGAGAGAGAGAGAGAGAGAGATTTTAAGGTATGTGAAAGATTCTGTAGATGGAAAATGTTGTCTTCTTCAGGATTTGTTCAGGATTCCAGGTGTCTTCGGGATTTCTAGTCAATGGGAGTTTAATCCAAAATTATATTTATTTATTATTCATAGGCTTGTCTTTGAAGCTGCTAGTTTAAGTCTAGATCCACCTGGGATAATGAATGTAAAAGTTTGAACTGGGTAGCAGAGGGTGCTGCAAAAATGACCATGGGCCTCATTCTATACTGCTCTGCACTTTGCACAGTCACTTACACCTGTGCAAAGCTCAGCCAGTCTGACTTGGTAGCATTTTACGTTCATTCAGCACAAGTGTAAGTGTCTCTACAAGATGCAAAGCAGTGCGGAATCAGGCCCCAGGCACATAAACCCCCGAATGAAACTTGGGGAATCAGAATCCCTCATCTGCCTCCACAGCCACATTGTTTTAAGGCATCAAATATCAGAAAGTTCACCTGTGTTTAAAAGTTGGCTAAGGAGGAAACTGGCCAAGTTTGTGCTTTAAAACTGTTTTTTGCCCCCTTTGTTCCCTCCTTTCTTGTTTCTCATCCTTTCTTTAAAGCATGAAAATAGTTCCCGTCCCTATTCCATTGTCAGCCATTTCCCCCTCGTTTTTCACTCAGCAGCCATGGATTTTTTCTCACTGTGAATGGAGCTGAAATTTATGAGCCATTTTGAATAACCATCTCCAACTTATTGAGCAGTCAGGCCAAACCTGGAAACGAATTTAGAGGCTGGGCTTGGATGAGTAGTATCCAGACTTCTCTAAATCTAATAATTGGACTGGACATCGCACAAGAACAGGTTTTCATGCGTGTGTTTCAACCAGGTTTAAAACAACCAAGAACCAACCAGCCAACCCCCCCACCCCCCCAAACCGCCTCTAATCTCTTGCAGAGTATTTCAGTATTTTTAGGCAGGGACAAAATCCAGAAAAGGAGAGTTGCATAAGCTAGAACAAAAAGAGGGTAAACAATATAATTCCTACTGAAAAGTAACCTTCCTATGCCAACACAGCTTCACTAGTGCCACAATCATCAGTATGTGGCACACATTTTATTCAGAGGAAGAGGTCTATTTTTAAAAAAAATAGCCAACAATTCCCTTATTTTTTTAATAGGAGTTTAGAATCCAGAAAAATTTATTCTGGGTCTAATTTGAGCTTAGAGGGGGGAAAAAAGACTTTTCTTCAAATGTTTCACATTAACTTTCAGTTTATCTTTAACAGTTAAAGCCACTCAGTCAAGAACTATAAACTGCTCCAACTCTTACTTATGATCCTCAATTGTTTCTGACTGAATTAAGCTTAAGCCAATTTCTTTAGCTTTATCTGCAGGTAGACCCTGACAACTCTATGGAATTTTAATGAAAAGGAGTTTTATCCCCACCCCTTCTGGTGGCCAGACCCATTTCCTGCATGGAATTCTCTTAGCTTTAAACTTCTTGAGGCAGAGACTTTGTCTTTTTAATGATGGCGCTTAATCAAATCCCCCCCATCTGAGCCCCTCCGAACTTTGGTGAAATTTGCATTCAAGTTCGAACTTTGAGGAGTAGAGCTGGGCTGAAGCCTACGTACTTTGTACTTCTATAGCAGTGGCCCTTAACCACAAGCTAGTTTCTGCCTCAATTAGATAAAGTTGCACCAGTATTTCCTATACTTAGCTAGGAAATGATGGAATATTAGTCAGTCATTTAAGGCAACCAGTTCATTTTCAAGGGTAACCACTGAATGCCAACTTTATAACCAACCGTTCTAATGAAGAGCTACTAATGATTAATTACAGCAGATACTTATAGCTGTCAGATGTCTCAGATAGCACGTCTGACACTAAAGTGTGCATCCTGCCCTCTGCTAGGTACCTTTCAAAGAACATTTTCAGTAACTGCATCATCTCTACCCTTTCATTTGTTTACTTCAGACAAATATAAAGTTATACGTTGAGGATCAGAGGAGGGAAGTGTTTATTCAATGGGGAAGCCGACAGAATTCTGAACAGGGGAGGAATTTGGAGGTGGTCGAAAAATCCTTGAAGCTATTAGCAGTGCCCAGTTGTATTGTGGTGTGGGGGAGAAAACAAGCAAAATATGAGCATGCATCAAGATGGGATAGAAGATGTTGATGTGAGGTTACTAGTCTACAAAGGCGCTGGTTACATTTGGCCTAGCACATGCTGTTTGAATGGTTTTGGTTAATGTAGGAAGATGGCTGTTTCTCTGGAGTTGTTGTAATGCAAGACCAGTCAGTACATTGCTAAGATTCAAAAATATTTGCTAAATGGAAAGGCTGAAGAAATCGGGGGCAAATTCTCAGGTCTCTCCCATTCCCTTTGTGCTACCTAAGTAGTGGGAAAGCTCCCTGCAAGTCTCCTGATGGGGAACTCCCCTAGCATGGAGTCCTCAGTCGATGTTGTGCTGTTGAAACCAGCTCCTGTACTTTACTACAGTGTACTCCAGTGGTCTCTAACTGGCTCCTGGTCCCTTACTGGTGTGGGGTAGAGCAGTCCTAAGGCTGCTCTATCTTCTGTCCTGGGCCAGGCTGAGAATTGGGCAGCCATAATGGGTTCCCCAACAATTGCATTTTTCTTACATAGTAGAGAACTGTGCCTTTGAGTTTATTCCCATTGATGGTGAGAAAGATTTTGAGTGAGCCTAATTAAAAATAAATAAATTGTAAGGGTTGGATAAAATGGAATGAGGATTTGGAAAAAAAATCAACAACAGTTAAAACAAACAGGAGATAGAGTAAGCAAGAATTATTTGGTCCAAAGAGCAGTAAACATACAGAATAAGTGGCCCAATAAGCCCAGCAAATATTGCGTAAAAGAGACAGGTAGACACTTTTATGGAGAAAAAAAGGCAGACTGTATATATTAGGAGATGGGGATCAGAAGCTAAAAATGTCTGATTAAATTTAGCTATTGTCATTTAACAATGCTGTTTGTTTAAATTGAGTTAGAGGTACGGCCTGATTTTACAAATACTTACTACTGATGCAGCGCTCACTACCGTCACTGGCTCCATCGAAACCACAATTTTAGCAAACCTTAACCGGATCATGAAAAATCAGGCAGCAGAGGGCTGGATGGCTAAAGTGATAATGGGATATAAATCCTTTCATTTTTTGGGTCATACAGTGTTGACCCAGTCTGCTGACTGATCAAGGTCCTATGTGAAATGAGCTCTCTATTTAGGCCCTGGTTTTAGAAGCTCACACACCGGAGGGCGGGAGTCCACCCACACAGGCAGGACTGAGGCAATAGTTTGGAAAAGCTCACCAGTCACCACTGGCCCTTATCAAAAGGAGCCAAAAACTGAAGGGCTCACAGAAACTGGTATTCTCTCCCCCCTTCAGGTCAGGCCTAAAGCAGAATGTCCTAGCAGAGTTTGCTAGAGCAGCTGGAGAGTGAGTGTGGGGGGGGATAAGTGTACGTGCACCTGAGCGGTGTGTGTGCAAGGGGATGGGATGCAGGTACAAGGGGGTGCGCGCGCGCGCACACACACACACACACACACACACACACACACAAATTGGGGGGGGGGGGAGGAGAAGAGACAGCTCAGTGGTTTTAGCATTGGCCTGCTAAATCCAGGGTTGTGAGTTCAATCCTTGAGGGGGCTTGTTAGGGATCTGTGGGTGAGATTGAGTCCTGCGTTGTGCAGGAGGTCAGACTAGATGATCATACTGGTCCCTTCTGACCTTAAAGTCTACTATCATTTACCAGTCCAGTCAGCTCAGTGACTTTGGCTTCTAGAGACAGGAATCTGGCACTTTCCTTGGAAAAAAAATAAGACTTTATAAACGTTGCTGCTTTTCCGATTACACATCACTGCTCAGACCTTAATCAGAAATAATTCCTGAAGTGCTTTAAGCATCTTTCATGGTTCCATTTACCATTACATTTAGCTTTATCCCTTTTGTCTCCAACTCCAAGAAGAGAAAAGGACATGAACATCCAGAATGTGGTTCTTAAAAGGGAATATATAAATTCCACAACAAGCTTCAATTGCTACCTTTTTCAGTTGGGAGAAATTGAGTGGTAGGAAGTAGGACAAATGTTACCTTTAGTTTACCATCTGCAAAATGGAAGCAAAGACTATTTCCCCAGAATGCTCTGCAGCAGAAAACATTTGGATGAGAATGGGGGATATTGCTTAATATAAAATAAACACCTTTCTCCTATCTCAAGGTTTAAAGCAGAGGGATTGAAATCTTTAACATCTCCACTTCTTGAAAGGTTTTATTTTCTCCAGCATCTAGTGTAGGATATTTGCTGTGCTACCTGCAACATCCAAAGCTCAGCAGTGCATCTAAATTGGCTCTTTAGATCTGCTACCAAGAGGGTGATGGAAGAGCAGATGCACATGGGAGGCCCAATAAAGCAAACCAAACTCAGCACTTCTGAGATGTTCACATTCCCTATAGCCCCATAGTATCTCCTCCACCTCTTGCATGGCGGGCTGGAGCATTATAGCCACACCACCAGCCAGCTGACAAGTCCGGATACATAAAGCGTGTGCTTTGAAATGCTATAATTTCTTCCAAGTGTTTACAGGTACATTCATCTCTGAGTTATAATAGAGAAAAGTATGATTGATGACAGAGTATTCTTCTAACACAACTTCTGCCAATGACTTACTGAGATTAGAAGGTCATTGGAAAGGAATTTATGAAGGAATTGCTTTGGTAGAATCATAGAATATTAGGGTTGGAAGAGACGTCAGGAGGTCATCTAGTCCAATCACCTGCTCAAAGCAGGACCAACCACAACTAAATCATCCCAGCCAGGGCTTTGTCCAGCTGGGCCTTAAAAACCTCTAAAGCAGGGGTGGGGAACCTCCGGCCCGCGGGCCTTATACGGCCCGCCAAAGCCTTCCATCCGGCCCGCGCGGGTCCCTGGCCGGCGGCTCCCCCAGGCGCTTCCCAGCCCCTTTGCCAAACGCGGAGCCGCCCCTGCCTGGCGGCCCGGGGCGGCTCTACGCTCGACGAAGAGACCGGGAAGCGCTGGGGGAGCCGCCGGCCAGGGACACGCGCGGGCCGCCAGGCGGGGGCGGCTCCCCCAGGCGCTTCCCGGCTCCTTCGCCCGGCCCGGGGCGGCTCCACGCTCGACGAAGAGGCCGGAAGCACCTGGGGGAGCCGCCGGCCAGGGACGCGCGCGAGCTGCCATGCGGGGGCGGCTCCGCGCTCGGCGAAGGGTTCGGGAAGCGCCTGGGGGAGCCGCCAGTGCCGAGTGGCCACCATTAGCCGGGCGGGGTAAGGAGGAGCCGCGGGGAGCTGACGGTCAAGGGAGTGTGGGGGGGAGGCTGGGCTGGGGGGCAGGCAAGGGGGCAGTGGGGGGGGAGGACAGGCTGGGCGGGGAGGGGGGGCAGGAGACTAGGCTGGATGGGGTGGGTGCAGGAGGGAAGGAGGTTTGGTGGGGGGGGGAGGCTGGGCTGGTCAGGCATGGGGGGGCAGGAAGCTGGGTTGGGAGGAGGTTAGGTTTGGTGGGATGGGCCGGGAGAGGCAGGGGTGGGGGAGGAAAGGTGGTTAGATGGGGGGAGGCTGGGCGGGGGGTAAAGGAAGGTCACCCCCTACACCTAGGCTGATAGTGGGAGCTGACTGGGGCAGGCAGCTGGACCCTGGCTGGCAAGGGGCCAGCGGGGGAAACCCCAAAGCAGTGCAAGGCTAAGCACTCCGCCTGCCACTGCTTTGGGGTTTCCCCTGCTGGCCCTTTGCCACCAGCTGGGGTCTCAACTCCCATTGCCAGCCTGGGCTTCCTCGGGGGGGGGGGAGGGGGGGAGACCGGACCGCGAATTACATTATAAAGGTCCAAATGGCCCTTCACAGAAAAAAGGTTCCCCACCCCTGCTCTAAAGGATGGAGATTCCACCACTTCCCTAGATAACCCATTCCAGTGCTTCACCACCCTCCTAGAGAAAAAGGTTTTCCTAATATCCAACCTAAGCCTTCCCCACTGCAACTTGAGACTATTGATCCTTGTTCTGTCATCTGTCATCACTGAGAGCAGCCTAACTCCATCCTCTTTTGAACTCCCCTTCAGGTAGTTGCAAGCTGCTATCAAATCCCCTCTCACTCTTTTCTTCTGAAGACTAAATAAGCCCAATTCCCTCAGCCTCTCCTTTTAAGTCATGTGCTCCAGCACCCTAATCATTTTTGTTGCCCTCTGCTGGACTCTCTCCAATTTGTCCACATCCTTTCTGTCGTGGGGGCCCCTAAAACTGGATGCAATGCTCCAGATGTGGCCTCACCAATGTTGAATAGAGGGGAATAATCATTTCCCTCAATCTGCTGGCAGTGCTTTTACTAATGCAGCCCAATATGCCATTAGCCTTCTTGGTAACAAGCACACACTTTCTGGAGTCATCCTGAATTAATAAATATTAGGTGGCTTTCTGAGACAGCTGTGTTATAGCGGCATACATCTGGATGAAAACCAGCACTAAGGGCCAATTTATTTACCGTTAGTTTCTTTTTTTCCTTTGTCTACCAGGCAATTTCTGAGCAGCCTGACAGCCTCCTTAATTTGCCTCTGCACTATCCTTGCTTACCAAACTGATTAGTAAGTGGTTGATATTATTCCAGTGGTTACCGGTGTTATTGCAGAAATGTTGAGTGAGGCTGTAAAGCAAGGTTGCTTTTGAAATTGCCTAGGATGACAGGCTGTCTAATTCAAAAGAGATACAGGTGCCTTGATGTAGAAATCTGCTTGGATAAAAGTCCTTCTAAATATTAACAAGCACTTTACATTTCAATACGGTTGTATGGGAACAGTCAGCGGGTACCATGGTGATTAGCATGGGGGTATAAACCCTTTATAGATTAGATACAGCACCGGACTGGGAGTCAGGAGACCTGCGTTTAATCCCAAACACTGCTGCTGACCAACAATACGGCCTTGGTTAAGTCTCTTCACCTCTCTGTTCCTCTATTTTCCCTCCCACCATTTATCTGTTTAGATTGTAAACTGTCTCTTACCTAGTGTTTGCACAATACCACGCACAATGGGTCGCTGACCTTGGTTTGGGTTGCTAAGCACTACAGTAATACAAATTAATAATAGATTTAGAGATTAGATAGATCTGCTAGTCCTGATGCCCTGAAAAGCAACAGAAAGCCGTGGGCATTTATCTGTACCGAATCATATCTGTCCCTTTGGTTCATCGCTATCTCCTTCGTTCCCTGGGTTATCCAATGGCACAGCCTCTTGTTCCCCATCTGATAACCTTTTAGCTAATTTAGAACAAAACTGAAATAGCTCTTTATTTTTGTGCCTTAAAAGTTATGATCACTGTTTCTACCCTGCTGAAAATATTGTAATAAACTGACTGGTAGAGACTGCTCACAAGGATTCAGTCATATATTTTTAAACAATTGTTGAAATGATTTAGCTACGTGATCATGTGACAGTATTACGGTACTTCTACCCTCGTCGTCCTCCACATTCCTCCTTTCGTCTGCAACACTCCCTTGTTCTGTACGGTCTTAAAAAAGATAGTGATCTCTCAGGGTATGAGTCATGTCTTCACACGTGACCTTGCATCCATGAACAGGCCTGTGTTTAACTCAATTCACATGGGAAGATAACGGGACAAGTCACACGCTTAAAGTTATGCGTGTGTGTAAGTGTCTGCAGCACAGACGTGTGTTTGCACTCCATGTAGTGCAATCTGCTCCACCCACTAGTAGGATCTCTAGGCAGGACCACAGTGCCCTCTAATGGATGGAATTGCTCAACCCTTAACTGCAGCTCACACGGTTGGGGCTTTTTGGAGCAGGAAGATTTGAGTTCTATCTGCACTGTCAGCATGGAGATCTGTAGTGATAATTGGGCCTACAAATTTACCCTAATTGCAAGTTTAACTTAAAAAAGTGAGTTTAAGTTCTCATTAAGGAATAGCCCCTCCCACCAGTATTTTATTCACCAGTTGGGCTTAGTTTCCAACACACCAATTTCATTTAATTAAATTTCCAGTTCCATACTGTTCTTGTTTACCGGGCATGAACTTAACACAGTTCTGGAGTTATATCAGGACACCTTTTTGGTTCAACTAATTCAATCTGTCTTTGCGTTTTTCCCCCACCACATTTGTTGTGACATCTGATGACCTTTCACATACTTTTTACAGTTGCGATTACAATTAGGGTAAATTTGTAGCCCCTATTATCAGAACAGCTCCAAATGGGAACGGTGTGAAACAGAGTGACAACCATGATGACCCTAGAAAACTACAGATTAATTACAATATATTATGGTATTTCATGTCAATCATGTAATGCACTACAATTTACCACGGTGCTTTGGGTCATTCGTGTAGCTTATGTTAATAGCTTCTTAAAGTGTTTTCATCTTCTGCTGCCTGGATGATGTAATGATACTGACACACACTTTAAAAGCCCTTGTTAATCACCGGTTCAGTCAAGCTTGAGTCTTTTGCTGCCAAGTCTCCATTCTCTTCTAGACTCTCACACAGCCTGATGTGGGTAACATGATGTTCGAGCAGCTGAACAAATGCTATTGAAGCCCCTGACGAAGCCCCGTGGAAATGTAGCGGAGCCTGAGATAGGCTAGAGTGCGCAAGCACAAGATTTGTGCCATTGCTGTTGGAATGAACCCAGATCAACAGGGCTGGCAGTAGAAAACTGTATGATGGATGAGCAGATCAATCAAGAGGAAAGCCTGGTAATTCCAAAATGTTGGCCTTCTCTTCAAATCTTTCAAAAGGTTCTGGACTACTGGAGGTGGTTTCCAAAAAACATGCCTGGTATGATTTAAAATGCTGATCTGCTTGTCTCCAAATCTAATTTGAATATAGCCAGAGACACACAGGTATATAAGGAGATATTCTTTCCTTTTTCGTCCGATTGGAAAACAATGTAATCAGTACAAATAATTCTCAAATAAATAGAAGGTGAGTGGTTTCATCACTCACATTAGAAATGGGTCCCAAACCCAGGAATCAAAACTTCTCTTGACTTTTGGGGATGTCTGAAATTACAAACCCAGATCTCAGTCCAATTTTTGCAACCAATCTCTAGTGCCCAAGGAGCGATGAACAGTTTTTGTCTCAGCATAGCCATGCAAATGGAAGCACGTGTCAGAGGCATGTGTTGCTGTCCTGATGGCATTTTTAAACAAATGTTCCTCTACAATATATAAAGTTATCTGTACAGGATTTTTCATCTTAGGGAATCAAAAATGCTTTAGAAACCTCTAGCCACAAGCACCGTACCGTATACATAGATCTTGTGCCAATTTTAGAGGCGGGTAAACTGAGGCATGGCATGAAGCGACTTATCCAAGGTATCACAGTTGAACCCAAAAGACTCCTGGTTCGCAGTCTCCTACTGTAATGACGTGACCAAACTCCCTTTCATGTACAATGCGTAATGTGAGAACAGTTTTCCAGTGTAAGAACCTCTGTAACCGATACGTTCTAGTTTTTTCATATAGCAGCAGATGGACCAAAAGATCACTGTGTCTGGAGTGCATCCCATCCCATCCCTGCCAACCAGCTCTATCTTCCATGGTGTGACCCCTCAGATGCCCCAACAATGGATGAAGGTCATGGGTCTATGTTAGTGTTCTTAGATCTGCAGTGCTGTTGATCAGTAGGCGCTGTTGACTTGCCTGTGAACCCTTGCAGGAGTTGAAAGGGCAGCTCTTTGGTGGCTGTGATCCTCTCTCTAAGACACCCCAGTGAGTAGTTTGGGGCACTCACTCTTCTGCTCTGCGGGCTCTCCCGTGCTGGAACAATTTATGCAGTGGGGTGCTGAGAGCCATTGAACCAAACTGTGAACCCTGCATATAATGGGAAACAACTTCAAAGAGAGGGGGTGCAGCAGTAGTCCTAGTTCAGCAGCTATGGTGCCATAGGGTTCCATCTTGCACCCCACTCTTGGGCAATGTGTACATGCAGGTACTGAGAGAATGCAGTGCTTTCTGTATGCTGGGGACATCCCATTCTACATCGGTCTCATCCAGCCAGTAATCTTCAGTGGTTTACCAAGCATTTGGTACAGACTGGGGCATGGATGACTAAAGCTCAATGTGGCTAAGACTAGGGTGATATATAAAACCCGGACTGCTTTTGACCTTCTGCCATCTACATCTGGGCCGAAGGCTATGGCTGTTTCTCTCAGGCTACAACTGCACTCCAAGGTAAGGGGGTCATTCTCAGCTCACATCCCTGTGCTAGCTCGAGGAGAAACTAGTGGGAGTATAAATAGTAGCGTCGCCACAGCAGCATGGGCACTGACAGCACGACTTAGCCAGGCTGAGTACAGACCACCTGCATTATACCAGGCCGAGTACATGCTCCCTGCTGCTTCCTGTGCTTCCCTGGCTACTCTTTATTACATGCGCTAACTCTCATTGCGCTGGTGCAAGTGTGTATACGCGAGCTGGGAACTGCATCCATTGCTCTCCGTATAGTTGTAGCATCTGATAATGAACCTACTATTGGGATGCATGTTTTGTCTCACCAAGATGAGACCACTGCAAAGCGCTCTACACTTCACATCTGCTTAGAAAACGAAGTAGGTTCAGAGGGCGGCACTACTTATTCAGGGATACCACAATGATACCACAGTGGCAACCCACTTATTCAGTGATACCACAGCACCCTGTGATCTGCATTGTCTACTTGCCAGGTTCTGAATGGAATTTCAGGGCTTGGCTTTGACCTATGGAGCGCTAAATAGTTTGGGCCTGTTTGGAGATCACCTGTGTCCTTAAGCCATATTGCTACAGCTGTGGTTAGCAGAGGTGCTTCCTAGGTACTGAGTTCCTAGAAGGGGCTCCAGCATTGAATTCATCCTCCCCCGTTCCAAAATAGCAAATCTGTTGCAAAGTTAATCCCTTTTCCTAGCTTTAGGGATGGAGTGGGCATGAAGGGCTGGTAGTTGCAGCTCACGGCATTTCGGGTGGTTATTTTCTGCATTTTTAGCTAGATTTATCCTTGTTTGTGTGGCTCTCTCATAGGTGGAAAGAACCCTGGAGAGGTAACTTTTCAAAGGGTCATATGCAGCAAAATAAATATATTCCTGTTTTCTGTATGACCTTCAAGAGCACTGTTTACGGAATCTTATATACCCTATTAATTTTCTCTATTTTGTTTTGAAAATTACACTGAGAAGAAGAGAAAATTATGTTCCTATCCCCTTTACTCATTAACTGAAGAGGCATAAATATATTATTGGTCATAGATTCTCTCTCAATTTGTTTTTTTTAAATGTTTAATTTTGGTACACTGGATCATGTTACAAAAATATATCTGTGAACTATTTCTATTTGCTGTCTATTCTGCCATTGTTTGGAAGTAACATGACTCACTAAAATGACAATTTTTTCTTAAATAGGAGGAGCTTGGATAAAAACCCCTGTGTCACACACAGAGAAATGTTTACACATAAACCTATATTGCATGCCTTCTTAGCAACTGGAGTTTAAGACTAGCTGGAGCCAGTTTTATTTACAGACATTTTTTACACATTTAAACATTGCTGCTTTAATTGCTTTTTATTATTAAAGAAAAACATAAAAACATTAAATATTTTTGATTACTGTTTTGTTTCCAAAAACACAAGGACTGGGAGTACACATTTCACTGCAGTCATTAAAGCAGAATGCCTTTTGAGGCAGAATTCTATGAATGCACTCCGGCTTATAAAAAATGTATAAGATGATAGTGCTGAAAAAGGCTCTGAGGCATGACATGGTCTATCATGTTGTGCATGCATGAGTTAGCTTTTACAAGATCAGAACTAAGAAGCTAAGATAAATGCCATTCATTGTGAGCCTAAAGCTCTGGAAGTTCAGTATCACATTGCTTTGGGTCAGTACGAGAGTGACTCAAAAGGTACATTCTCTAGAGGGCCGTACATTTTTGAAATGCTCAACAAACATGTCCACTCTTGATTCTTTATCATATACAACTTCAGATCTAGCAGACAACTGACCATTTTCTGGTTTCCCCTCCTCAAACAGCACAAATCACTTTAGATTCAATTTGTTCTCCATAATGTTATAAAACAAAGGTCAGCTGTGTTCTTGTTTCTGGAATTTAGAAGTCAAATAGCACTGAATCAAAAAAGCAATAGTTTCACAATGGGTGGAAAAGGGAACAATTTTGGCAAGGGCTGAGCCACTTACTGTCAAAGAAAATTACATACTATTTACTATTTTGACATTCTGGAGCATGTTCGTCATATTATTAGGGTTTGGAGGTCTTCAAGAGACACCATTCAAATTAACATTAAAGTAGATGGATTTTCTTTGATGAAATAATGATAAATAATAACATAGATGACTTCAGTTGTTTGCAAAATAACTTATTTGTAGTTAGCTGTCCATATTCTGAAACGAGCTCAAGACACAGGACAAACCGTCTTTGAATACTAGATGGTTTACACCTTGTCTCTGTTATATGGATAAACATTTATTATTCTTGGTTACATTCTACCCATCAAGTTTAATTTACCCAAATATTTTCTATTCAATGCCAGGAAAATGTGCATTTAATTTTTTTTTACTAAATTATTATTTAACTGACTCCAAGTAACAAAACATTCAAGTTGACAATAGAAACAATTCAGCCATATCCCCACAAATGCATTTTCATCACATCTCTTTCTGTGTTTTGCCTTCTAAGCCGATTGTTCTTCTTTTGCATCAACGTGAAGTGTCAGCTGTGACTTTCTGAGTAGCTTTGAGTAATGGGATCAGCTAATGTTCTGTACATGAAGAAATTCCGTATCATTCTCTTCTCTAAAAATACCTCTGACTGCCACTAGAGCCAGTCAACAGTGATGAATAGCTAACGGGACAAGCAGGTCTCTAAATTTACTTCATATCTGACAGCACTTCAGCAGATATGGGTAAAGGATCCCACGAATTCCAAAACACTCCTTGCATACTGCAGGGCACTTTCTTGCCTCACAAATGTATGCACACAGTATGGGATTCTTAATGATCTAGACTTTTTCCTTCCCCATTAAGCCAAGCATATTACACATTAAAAAGCTGTTAGTAAATTCTGAAATGTTACTAATTCAAGCAAAAAGGCACGTTCGGGTTTTAAAATGTGCCTCCCAACCTCCCCTCAACCCCCCCATCCCCCGCATAACAGTGATGTCAAAGCTATACCACAGAAGGTTTCCGTCGAAGCCATTTGCCTCAAGTGTCAAAAATGTTGATTTTTTATCAATATATAGTGATGTGATATCACTATTTTAACTGGTTCACTAATTTAATTTGTGATGGTGTCTTTCCCAGCTATATAGTATTGCTAAACTTTAATTCCTGATGGTCATTTCATGACTTTATGCCAATATTTCTGTGCATTTTTAATAAGGTCCAATTTTTGATTTACAGAAAAGGGAGAATTTTATTGAAATGAGGGGTATTTACTGCACATCTACCTATCTCTGTATTGGCAATTATATCATAATTGTTTGTAAATTCTAAATAGGGAGTGGGTAGATGCAGGATAATTAAGTCACTTAAACACTACCGAAATTGCATTTGCTTTGAGTTGGTTTTGCACAATTTCAGTTTAATTGAATCATCTGTAATTCTTCTCACTTATATTTTCAGCCTGGAGGAAACTACAGGAGACATTATGAATGAAAGTCTGGCTAGCAAATTTCTTGAGAGCAGAGAATCCAAATATCTATTGGATTTGCCATAAAAAAAAAGAGCAGAAGAGAATGTGGAAAAGAGGCCTCTGGCAAATTGATGTCTGTCAGCCAGTGAACCTTGATTTCACTATTAATATGTCTTGGTTCACTGCATGCAGGCTTTCAGTAAGCATCAGCCATGCTTCAAACACACACACACACATGTACATATACACACATACTAGTCGATTCCAGTCAAGCCAGGCTGTCATATTCGATGAATCACTCTAACAATGGATTGGGCAGAGTACTCTCCTAACTCAATTAATGATGCGCTTTTCAGTAATAATTCATTTGAGTAACATTCGCTTCTTAGTTTAAGAAGAGACACTTTTCACAAACGTAACTGGCTATGTTTAAGGACCAAACCAATTATCTATCTGCAAAATGTAATATTTGCTGCTTTAATATTATAGAAATTGGAGATGAAAAATATGTACCCAGTACTGGCACCTAATCCATATCCATTCTGGTGCAGGATTATGAATTTAACATTTTTATCTATGATCTGGAAAAAAAAAGAGAAAATCATCACTGATAAAGTTTGTAAATGGTACAAAAAATAGGGGAAATGAGAAATGAAGCCAGGTCATTAGAGAGAGATCTGGTAATCTAGGCGCAAGAAAACATCATGAGTTTTAATACAGCTAAATGTAAATGTATACATCTAAGAACAAAAAAAGTGGGTTATACTCAGAGGATGGGTGACTCTATCTATCCTGGGACACAGCGATTGAAAAAGATTTGAGAGCTATGGTGGATAATCAGCTGAACATGAACACTAAATGCAATTCCATGGTCCGAATGACTAATGAGATCTTTGGCTGCATAAAGATGGGAATCTCGAGTAGGAGTAAAGAGAGATTATTTCACCTTTCTATTTGGCACTGGGGAGACTGCTGCTGGAGTAGAGTGCCCAGCTATGGTGTTCCCAATTCATGAAGGATGCTGATATAGAAAGGTTCAGAGTAGAGCCACGAAAAAGGCCGAAGGATTAGAAAACACATCAAATAGCTCCATCTATTTAGTTTAAAGAGGTTAATGGGTGACTTGATCACAGTCTATAACTACCTACATGGGGAACAAGTATTTCTCAATGGGCTTTTCCATCTAGCAGAGAAAGGTAGAACACAATCCAGTGGCTCAAAGTTGAAGTTGGACAAATTCAGAAATCAGGGGTAAAAAATGTTTAACGGTGGGGAATTAACCATTGGAACAATTTAGCAAGAGTCACTAGACATTTTTAAATGTAATTTTGTTTAGGACACTATTCCACAAATCAAAAGCTCCTATAAGGATACCTTCCTTTTCAGATTACCCCTTGTTCCTTTTTCTCTCTCCCCCTTTGGTGCATCCATCCTTCAAATACTGTATCTAGCTTTCATACCTATATGGCTGCCCTCAGTGCAGTATTTGAGTGACACACCATTGTGAATGCATTTATGCTGATGATTTATGCCCTGTGAGGTAGGTAAATTCTATTATCCACATTCACAGATGGGGAACTGAGGCACTGGAAGATTAAGTGACTTACCCAAAATCACACAAGAAGTCTGTGGGAAAACAGGAAATAGAACCCAAGTTCAATTTCCATTCTTCTAAAATGTACATATTCAGAATTTCATCTGTCTCTTTTCTTTCTATTCCCAAGAGAGTGAATGGGAACCGGCAGAGACAGAAACCTGGATTGTACAAAGCACCTGCCCCTTCTTCCCCTCAAAACCTAATCCCAAAGCCCATAACATATTTGTAAAAGTAAAGACTTTCAAAATTTAAAGATTTGTGTGAAGCTTTGGGATGTAGTTTGTTTACTTCAAATTACTGCCAAATTCTGCTCTGATGGACACACAAATCTGGAGTGACTCTACAGATTTCAGAGGAGTTGCTCCAGAGTCACACAGATGTAAATGAGCGAGGCTAACTTACCAGTATGGAGACCAGAGTGGTTATGTCACGAATCGCTTTTGAGGCAAAGAGAAGTCTTTATTTAAGTGAAACGAGTACTGATCAGGCCATTGTAGGGCACAGTCCCAGAGACAAGTGGATGAGCTTCCTTGCTAGCTGGATGCACCTAATCAGAATTGTTTAGTCCAGAGAGAGAGAGGAAGACAGTCCATTGCTTTAAGTGCAGATTCACCCTTGGCCTCTGCTCTCATCTACTGATATAAGACAATGTGAGGAGAGAACCGATGGTGAACAGAGTATGGAGTAAAGAAAGTGTGGACCTTGTAGCACCTTAGAGACTAACCAGTTTATTTCAGCATAAAGCTTTCGTGGACTATAGCCTACTTCATTGGATGCACAGAATGGAACAGAAGTAAGATGCATTTATACACACAGAAAGAAGAAGAAAAAAAAGTTGTACATTAGCATACCAATTCTAAGAGGCTGTTAAATCTGGATGGGCCATTATCAGCAGGAGAAAAAATACCTTTTGAAATGGATTTCTGTGTCTGCACTAGATAGCAAGTGTTGAAGATAAATTAATTCGGGAAATGCAATCAATTAGTGTAATGAGAGAACCATTCACAAGTCCTATTTGGCCCCTGGTTAATTGTATCCAATTTGAAAATCAATTCCAGTTCCTCAGTTTCTTGTTGGAGTCTGTTTTGGAAGTTTTTCTGTTTCAAAATTGAAACCATCAAATCTTTAATGGAATGGCCAGGAAGACTGAAGTGTTCTCCTACTGGTTTTTGAATGTTATGATTCATGATGTCAGATTTAACAAAGTCCTGTGGCACCTTAAAGACTAACTATAAAGTTTTGAAGCATAAGCATTCGTGGGCTAATACCCACTTCATCCGACAAAGTGGGTATTAGCCCACGAAAGCTTATGCTTCAAAACTTTATAGTTAGTCTTTAAGGTGCCACAGGACTTTGTTACCTCTGCTATTCCAGACTAACACGGCTACCTCTCTGATTCTTGATGTCAGATTTGTGTCCATTTATTCTTTTGCATAGAGACTGGCCGGTTTGGCCAATGTACATAGCAGAGGAGCATTGCTGGCACATGACGGCATATATCATATTGGTCGATGTGTAGGTGAATGAGCCTCTGATGGTGTGGCTGATGTGATTAGGTCCTATGATGGTGTCAGTTGAATGGATCTGAGGACAGAGTTGGCATTGAGCTTTGTTACAAACATAGGTACCTGGGTTAGTGTTTTTGTTGTGTGGTGTGCGGTTGCTGGTGAGTATTTGTTTCAGGTTGGGGGGCTGTCTGTAAGCGAGGACTGGTCTGTCTCCCAAGATCTGTGAGAGTGTGGGATCATCTTTCAGGAGAGGTTGTAGGTCTTTGACGATGCGTTGGAGAGGCTTAAGTTCGGGGCTAAAGATGACGGCTAGTGGTGTTCTGTTTTTGTCTTTGTTGGGCCTGTCCTGTAGTAGGTAGCTTCTGGAGTATGGAGTGAAGTCTAGAAGCCTGTTTGGCAAAACATGTATCACATGGAGAGCGGCATTTGTCAAATGGCTGTAATAAAGTGTTACTGGAGCTCTTGGAATGGAATTTCATATGTGCTCAGCACATATAACTGGGGCCAGATTTTCAGAAGTGCTCAATACCCAAATGCTACCAATGAAAGCAACGGGAGCGACTGGGTGCTGAACACTTTTCCACATTGTTCCACTCACTTAGGATCTGTCCAAACCCTCTGTTAATCTGATTGCTTGTGTCCAGCTGTCTAACTCTTATAGAAAGCAATAGTTTGACGTCCCATTAGTAACAAAAAGAGACTCCAGAGGTAAGGTATACCTGGCCCCTTTGTGATGTAATATAGTAATGCATTATAAGCCCTTCTGAGGTTGATTTGCACAGCTGTCCCAAACAACCTAAAAACAATAGTACAATGCCTGCCTCTCTGATAGATAAGTGCCCAGATTTAGGACAGGTTTTCCCCACATTACTCGCAAATATCCAGTGACCAATACTGATTTTTCTTTTCAGACACATCACAAACTAGCAAAATTTCCAAACGCAGCACCGCCAATGCTCTTGATCAGAGGCACACAACGGGTAAGCGAGCTCTATGCAGCGAACCACCACTGACGAGAACGGGAGTGGCATGTGTGGAGTGGCTGCAGAATAGGGCATTAAGATAGGTCTACTGCAGTCAAAAAGAACAAAGACTTTTTTGCCACACTCTACTACACATTCATAATACGACTAGATGTGTTAAAGTCATTTCAGTCATTTGAAATCACGACCCTGCTAATTCAAGGCCATGTTGCTCCATTAGGAACACAGAGAACCCTCCAATCTTAAACAAGTGCTGATGTACTCTTCAACAATAGCAAATACATTAGCATTTTATTTAGCTTAATGATTTGTACAGCGCCTATGGCTGCAACAGTGAACGCATCTGATCTTTAGGGACGCTCCAGCCATGGCTCCCGCTGACTCTGAAGCCAGGACCAAAGCACTTGTTTACAGACTTCCTAATCGTAGCAGATATTTACCAGGCACATGCTGAAAGTGCTGTAAAATCATTAGCTAAATGACGAATGTTCACTGATCGAACGGCATTCAAATTACATATCAACGATCAGAGGAAACAAAATCTCAGAAAGAGATAAGATGGTGAGGGACCTGGAAATAGCTCTCAATCCCTCCAAAAGGATGGATTCCCCTCGCAGGAACATTAAATGAAGAATTGAGGACTGAAACAGAACAGTAAAATGGAGAAGACGAGGCAGGTAAGTCATAACCGGCAGCAAGTAGCTAGAATGTCAAAATTACAAAATGGAATGTAAAAGGCATGCTAGCCTGTAACTGGCTAAGTTAACATTTGCTTTTTCAGTGGGCTAAAGACAACATGGATATGGACTGTTAATGCTCTTAAATTGTCATTACATTAAAGCTAGTAGTACGGTAGGAGCTTAGTTTGATCACGTCGTTGTAAACTGCTAGCGAAGTGTGTTGTAACCCCATCTTTGGGTGGTTTCATTTGTCAGTAGAAGTTATATTTAGAACCAATACTATGATAGGGGATCGGAATTAAACAAGTTAAGCCAAAGAGATACATCTTACATCAGACCCTGGTAATGCAACACCCACACCAGTAAATTACAGTTACACGTCAAGGAGAGCATATACCAAATGTGAAGGCCCTCAGCCAGCTGAGAAAGCTCTTCAGGCGCCAGGAACTGACAACAGGTGCTTCTTAGGGAATCTTAAATATCTATCTAGGATTACTGGGTTCTAGATCATTTATAGGATAGCATTTATAGGGTCATTTAATCACCAACATCTTGAATCGCTCCCAGAAAAAAGAAGAGTCAGATTAGGACTATAACTGACTACTAGGTTAAGAGTATCTAAACACCGACCCAGGGGAGAGGGGCTTGATTTATTTGGCATGCAACCTGTCCTCCTGAAGAGAAGCACTAAGAACCCTCCTCAATACCGAGCCTCTCTCTGCTGGCTTCCAATCAGCCATCCAGGAATTGGGTGCATCTCACAGGTGTTTGTTCAGCATCTCGTATAAATAAGAGATTCCTGATTTAACATCAGAGTCAGCTGATTTTTTAAAAAAGAAAGAAAATTAGAAGATTTAATTTTCAAACCAGTTCCACCAAAATATCTTGCTGTTCATGTGGTAATTGAGAAAATACAAAATGGTTCCCAAATTACAAGGCACCATTTACCCAGGATCTCAAAGAACTTTATAGGTCTGAATGAAATGAACCTAACCACCGTATTTCCCTACCTAGCTACATGTTCTCCATTGTTAGAATTCCCTCCTCCCACCAGTTATAAAAACAGAAAACAAAACAAAAATGTTGGCATGTCAATTTCCTCCCGTTGCTGCAAAAGCGACCCTGTTTTATTTCACCATCTTGGATCCTGTTTTGGCACATTTTCACTCAGTGCCATTACAAAAGTCTCTGGTTGCCACCCTGACAAACCTGACTAGCCCCACAAGTAACTACCCAGTGTGCTTTTACAGCCTATACCGAAGCTTCGCTACTCTGGTACCCCAAATAGCGAGATGAAAGCTAGCTTGAGCATGTCTACTCAAGTTGTAACCACACCCAGTGATTGCAATACAGATATACCTACAACTGAGTGAATGATGCAGAATTCAAGGGACAGTCTGAATGCAACTGCACAGTTACCATCAGATAACTATTCAGTGGCCTATGTGAAATGAAATAGGTAGTTTCAATAAAGGGCGCTATAGGCGAAAGTCCTCATCGTAAGACCCACTACCACTGATCAATACTTAGAAAGACCTGAAATTGTGGGGGCTGTGGAAAATAAAGAGAAACCCTCCTCTAAGTCAGGGTTGATGCACATTGATACACGGGTCTGGGGGACCTACACACTGCTGCTGCTTCCCGCAATATCCAAGTTCTATGGATACTCACACAGCTTGAGTCTCTAGAGGGATCTGTCTGAAACCTGTCACCAATGCTCAAAGGACATAGAATTTTTTTTAAAAATGAAAATTGTTGAGTAGCCTTTCATTGTAAGTGACTGCATTTTAAAAACAATGCTGACACTGTAAGGAACAGCAGATGTTTTAAATTACAGCACTAAAGAATTACAACTGTATTCTGAAATTCAGAGCTCATTTCTAGAAATATAAGAGTACTTTGGGAATAGGTGGACACAAGTGAAATATCCTGGTTGGAAGGTAACTATGGCAAATTTATTGTTTCATTAGCAATAAGGGATGCAGAGGCAGACAGCACTGTAGGATATAGATCTTTATCACCTATGCCAAGTATCCAGCATTACACGTTCATGCACTGAGGCTTTATGTGCAACAGCTTGGGCCTAAACTTGGATTCTGACATCCCGGCTGCCACACCAAACTAAATCCCACTTGAAACCTGACTCTGTTTCTGCAGTTCCACTCTTCATACAGTACCCATGTCACCACCCATAAGTCATTCACCCATTTCTACGTTTTCCCTGCTGATGGCCAGGACAACATAAAATACCAAAAGGAATAAACTGTTCTCCAAGCATTTCTGACTTAAAAAACTCAAAAACCCATCAGATTTATTTAAAAAAATCTTGTATTTGTGAGATTCCCAGTCCCAATCTCCAGGCAAGGGTCTTTACTGAAACAGACACCCAAACTTCTGATATTTGCCTGTTATGATAGGACATGGCATGCCTATGTTTTATCTCTAATATTACGAATAGTTCTAACATCTACAGCATCATTCCTATCAAGTTCACCATTCTGGAGAATGAGTCATGGGTTTCCTTTTACTGATTTATTCTTTAGCCAGTTTAACGAGTATTATTGTTTATTCTTGGATATACGGTATTTCTCATATATCATGAATGTGATGTACAGCTGTTTATAACGCAGTACAGCATTTGTCACTGGAAGCTGAATTTTGGGATTTGAAGTGTCTTGGTAGATTATGGTGGGTTATCTGTTTTCTGATTGATTGGCAGAAGATTATAATGGCTTGTTGCAATATACAAAATGCAACCAAATAAACGAGGCAGACTACTACAATTAACCCCTCAAAAGCCCTCAGCTGTTGACCATAATTCATAAAGTATCCTATGTGGCATTATCTGAACACAAAGATAGCCTCAGTGTACTTTGTTGGCTGTGACAGTCAAGATCAATATTGGAGACCAAATGCCAACAGTAAAAGGGCAATGTCAGTCAGTATTTCAGTGACTAAACTGCCCTTATCTGAAGCTCTCATGCTTCACTGGGTGAAAATACAGCCATTGATCTTAGTGTCACAACTCAGATTCTTCATACATCAACTAGTTTTGTTTTCTTTTCAACTGAATTTCTGGGCCACTATATTTTTTTATGATCAATATTTCTCTCTCTCACACACATGAACTCAATTTTTATCATATTAACCTTTAAGTACAGTTTTTTAACATATCTGTTTGGTGTAAAGTCACAATTCTTTAACTCAACATCTGTTTTACACCTGTGTCAAAGCACTGCGTGAAGTGCAGATTTCTTTCAGCAACCATCACAAAGATTCTCAATGATTAGCACATAAGTCAACCCAAAATAGTACTCTCATGGAGTCTTTCATAGTTATGGCTTGCCAAAATTTCCATTGTTGAATTTTCCCTTTCCAGGAGTTCATATCACAGCTGTAAAAAACTGTTGTATGAATATAAGAGGTCTCAGGGTAGGAGAGAGATTTTATGAGAAAATTTAATCTGGCTGCTTTTTATTACAGAAGAATTTAAACAGGAGAAAGTAAAATGTATAAAAATAATCTGTGAAAATACTCTCATTTTTCTTCTGGAAGTGGTTGGCTGCTTAATAGAACAAAGCAAGGGAAAACCTGTGTGAAGAAAGTGCTCAGTGAATTGAATACAACACAGTGGGATGGTTATGGGGGATTGGAACAGTTTAGTGATTACAGCAGGGGACTGGCAATCAGGAGATCTGAGTTGCATTTCCAGCCATACCAATGACCAGCTGCGTGACCTTGGGTCTCTCACTTTAACTCTCTACATTTCAGTTTCTCCATCTATAAAAGGGGGGCACTAAAGATAAGCGCCTCTCTTATAGAAACTAGGGCCAGAAGGGACCTCGAGTCATCTGGTCCATTCCTCCACACTGAGGCAAGATAATCTAGCCCCGACAAGTGTTTGCCTAACCTGTTCTTGTAATTTCTTTGAGATCTACAGATGAAAATCACTATATACTGTAAGTGTCAAGTATTATCACACTTAGTAGTAATGCTATTCTACATCACGTTTCGCGGGGTCTAATTAATTGAATAAAATAATTAAAGCAGTGCTTTGAGCTGAGATGAAAGGCATTATATACAGTAAATTACATATGTACACGATAAAATTTAGTTATATCATAATACTTTAAAATTGATCTTTTTTTAAGATGAACACAATAAAAATCTATCTGGTAATTTGATGCAAACCAATTTATACTACTCTGTTTATTTATAAACTAATAAACTACAAAGGAATTCTGACCTCCCTGCATTTTGCCTGTAAATGATGTGCCAATATACAGCTCAATGTGAATGCCAGTGACGAAGGCAACAATCCTTAAACTGGATCTTTATGGTTGGATTCCTGTGACTGTATGAAGACGACTGATTTCTGTGGGGCTCTGAATGCAGCCAGATGCTGTAACAGGGCCTAAATTATAACCTTCAGCAAAAAAGGGTTTATAATGGATATGCTTAAAGACAACTATCCCAGCCGCACGCAACATTATAATTAGTAGTGGCTTCCTTCTGAAAGATATTACCTTTAAAAATTTAATTTGTTCCATTTGGACTATAATTTTAATACAGGCATTGATTTCTCCCACAGGAAATTGCTTTAAACCAAAATGTTTCCTCAGTTATTGTGTTTCTCTATCATTATCCAAATTGTCAACAAAAGCGAAGACCATTATAATCCCACAGAAAGTAGGAACGGGGTAATGGCAAACTGGCTGAGATCCCTACAGGACTATCTCAAGCAAAATTATTCCAGGCAAAGGGGAAATGAGGTTTTGTTCACATATCCGTGGAAGGAAAATCTCTCTCTTTGCTGCGAATCAGTGACAGGAGCAAGCTAGAGATACGGGGCCGGTGGCTTGATGTGGGGAAATCAGGAGAGCGTACGTAGAAGTCCACTTCCTTTATGTTATGTCACAAGAATTTAATGATAACAGGATTGATTGGAGCCAGACATGACAACAACAAGCCTTCATTTCTTTGAGACGGGGAGCTCTCAAAGTGATTTGTATAACATAAAAAAAAAAAATTGAGGCTTGTTTTTGTGTATAATTAACCTTTTGCTGTCAGTGGAGCCATTTCTCTTGCCATTATTACTTATGAATTCAGTATGTGCAGCTGGCATAAAAAAAATCCCAGTTCTTCACTAAAGGGTTAAAGACACAGGTTTGGAGATTTCCTTTGAAAGACAGAAGCCATTAAAATAGTGTCTTCAAGGAATAATTTTTGCCTTATTCTTTTGCTGTTAACTCTACCTGCCAGAGTGTAATGTAGGAATTTAGCCCTCAATTCCACAACATCCTTTACATGGCTGATGAATATGAAAATATGGACTTAAATTGGGGGGATGGGAAGGTGAGGGAGATTAGAATGAAGGGGCAAAAACATTCCATGAAATAAATACCCATCAAAACTTTGACCTATGCATCAGATAATAGGGTTATCACTTCCCCGTAATACAGGCAGCAGTTTAGAACAGTCCTATTACATTTAGAATATTAAAAGATTTAAAAGGTGGCACGTAATCATATTTTAACTGATTTAGGTACATAGAGAGGCAGCAGGGAACTTCCCAGAGAGACTCCTAGGTTTTATTACTGGCTCTAATAGTAGTAGCATTACTTAACCTCCTTGTGCCTCACTTAAACCCTCTAAAAATATGAACACAGTAATATATCGGGGGTTTTGGAGGCTTAAGTAATGTTTGCCAAGGGCTTTGAGATCCTTGAGTGAATGGCACAATGTAATGCAGTATTATTAAAATTAGTTTGGGAACACATTTGAGAATGGACTGCACACAGCTATATACTACAGTTTCCTTGGAGTATTTCTAGCATGTTTATTGTTGTGTTAACATATTACTGAGATGCTCTCTTTTAAATATAAGGGATTCATTTAAACTTCATTAATTCAATTAGCCAGATTTTGGATTTTGAACTACTGTTACCTATCACATAATTTTTTTTTTACAACTTTTTGTTGTTGTTGTTGCTGTTGCTGCTGCAATATCCCATGCCGCAGGAAGCCTCTAGATAAAATGAAATTTAAAAGGATTATATTGATGGACACCAGTTTCTTAAATGTGCACTGCATTTCTAAAATTTGCCTCAACAGATCTCGCTCTCCAACTCCCAACCTCCTCGTTCTTTTTGCGGAGCTCATATCCCAGATGACAATCAGAGGATTTAAAGCGAGGACTATAGATAACATTCTGCTCTGCCTGCAAAATTTGTCATCATCAATGGCCACACCAGTTCAGCAGACCACCTCATCTCTCATTATTTCTCACCTAGTAATAATTAGGTTGTGAAAATGTGCAAACACACATAATATGGAAGGTGCACACACAGGTGTGTGCAAGTTAAAAAAAAATACTTGCTATTCTTTGAGATTAGAATCCTTCTGATCCAAAGAGGCACAAAAAAACACAGACATCATATAGGATAACTGAGTGCAACAAGCTCTGCCAGAGTCTGAAGGATCCAAGGTGTGCAACAAATTGGCTGTTCTCTTTATTCCTTTTCCTCAACATAATGTAGAAATTTACTTTCAGCACAGAGATGGACCAAAACTAAAATCATTAACTCTGTCTCCTAATATGGTGCGGAGGGGTGGGGGGGGGGGGGGGAAGAGAAAATGGAATCTAGCTCTGAACCATTCCAAGGTTTTGGCTTTACAAAACTAAGGCCACCTGAAATTAGAGCCCTCTTTACTTTCAAATGAATCATCCTCATCTTTAATTGGAAGTAGCACTAAAACAAAAAAAAAATCACAGATCCAAATCGCTCCGAGACTTTGGGAACGTTTACAAAATGTACTCGTTTCATTTTAATGGACTTTCCTAGAGGGGACTGTATGCATGTCACTGTCATCTACTGAATGGAGTTTGAACCACATTATGCACCATAGGCCCTAAACTGTTAACAAACGCAGGAGATTCCCTTTTCTCTTAGCTGGTATAGGGTTGTGCTTTTGGATTAAGAGGATTTGCTGCCATCAAGAAGTTCTGAGAGGCCATGGTCTTATATGTAGCACACAGGGACCACCATTGAGACCTAGGTGGTTAAAGATGTGTTACCATATATCCCTAAGGTCTCCTCGCTCTTTCAGGAACTATGGACAATTCCAAGAACTAATCACCTGTAGTTAGTATCATCCAAATAGCCCTTCTGAGTATATTTTCAAAGCCTGATCCATAAAGAACAAAACACCATCTACAGTATTTATCAAGCAGCTTCACTCAATCGTTGCCTGTAATAGATTCAAATGAAAAAAAGTACTGCAATGCATATGGGCCATTAGACATGCAGTTAAGATATGTAGAGAGGATGGAAACACCGATTTTAAAATATCACTGAAATTAGAATGATGGTAATTACTGATGAGATTAACGCTCATACTCAAACAGTAGCAGTAAAAGGCAAAACGACATTCTTGTTACTGACAATTATCCCAGCTGCACTCCCCAGTTGAAACTTGTCGCCCCTCCCATCATTTCTGACAGAAACATACACTTGTTTTTAAAAGGGCTAAGCAATCAACACTTAAGAAACTTCAATTTGAGAAATTAATGTTTCGATGTGGTACAGGACTGTGCCCCAGTTGATAGGAAAAGACATTTTTTAAAAAAATTAAAAATTCCAAAATGTTGATAACATCGGACACAAGACAGTTTTATGTGAAATCCACTGATTCTGAGTTACTGTTCCATCAGATTAATGTGATGGTACATGTTACCATATTTTCCAGAAGAGTAGAGATAGTCCTATAGGGCTTTTGAAAAAATGCAGTCAACAAAAATGTTAGAAGATATTTTAATATGATATTCATTTTCTATTACTATGTTTTCATGAGTCTGCATTTTTCCCAGTCTAGCTAAAGGGTAGGCACATTACATTTAAAGAATTGCACTCCTCTTTGGGTACATGCCCTCTGGCTGATAGACAAAAGGGCAATAGCATTTAGGGTCACTTGTCCAAGAAGGGATCTCAAGAGAGGGGTTTGATAAACTGCATGAGCATATAGGTAGTTGATAAATCCTCCCCCCCATCCATTCCTACCAGTCCCGAAAATCCTCATGCAGCAAGAAAATATTGTACGAACTCACTTCTAAATTTTGAGGCTAAAAAGGGTTAACAAAAATCCCTCTAATTAATTCTTGACTTGTGTTTGGAGTAACACAGGGGCAGTAGTTTCAGTTGTATTTTCTCTTAACGTTAGTACTTGTGAACACTTATGGTTCGTTGACTGAGCCTCATTACCCCTGGAGATTGTTTGTTCATCTGTTTGTCAGAATTTAATTACTGGAGCACAACCACTGAAACACAAATGTTCAGACACAGCCTAATAGTCCCGTCTTCTCTATCTCCTCTAGGTAGCTTTATTTCCTCTCCAGAAAATTACTCTTAATCAACTTGTCATTGTTTTAGAACAACAGATTTCATAACCAAGGAGGGAACAGCTCTTTTAGTTCTAGGAGTGTATTTAACACAACCGCCCCTGAAATCTGTTTTCTCTACTGAATAGGTGAAAGCAAGAGAAACTTGCCTGGGCTTCTTAGTCAGAAATAGGAAGCCATATTTTCATACTGTGCTTACTGGGGGATTGGTCTCTGCCTACCCACTAAGACAGTAAAGCTAAAGTCTGCTTGGTGCAGTAGAATTCCACGGGGCCCGGGGAAAGAAAACCATCCCATGCTGCAGAGTGACAGCTGAGTTGCACGGTGATCACAGAGCAGCTTCTCCAGGGCTACTGGATGTACACAACGGGCAACACACTACATCTGCCACTGCTGCTCTTGCTGTAGCCGTCTCCCCTTGATCCCATTGTACAGGGATGTAGAGATAGTCCCTTCAGAGCCAGATTGCAGGGCATGCACAGGGTACAGGAGATCTTTTGCATGGTCCATAAATCATGGCCATGGAATTAGAACTTTTAGCCAGATTTGGACACCTCTGCAGCTGCAGAGGAGACGTCAGCATTTGCCCCTGCAAGATAAATCGGCAGATTGAAGTACCCATGCATGCGAGTGCTCCCTGGTTCACAGGACTTGTCTACATAGCCCATGAGCGTGCAGCAAGCCAGGGTACGGCTCTACACTGCACTGGCTTGCTGTGCCCTGACTCCCCATTTGGACCCGGATACAGCACACTAACAGTTCTGCTGTGTGCCAGGACATATTCCTATTTCAAACAGCAGTAGGTCAAAGTGCAGTATGGCACTTTCAGTGCACGAAGACAGGGTCCACCAGGAGAGCAAGTGCGTTGTAGAGCTCCACTCTGGCTTGCTGCACACTAACTCGCCTTGTAAACAAACCTCGTTTATTTAAAGGATTTCTTCTACTACTCCATGGGAGTCACTCCGCTGGGTAGATCACAATACCCAGAGCAAAGCCTGTGAGAGCTGAGGGCAAAATGTTCTCAGCCATGAAATTCCAGGCGTGGAAGAAACCTCCTGGAGAGGTTGGGAAATCCAGAGTCCGAAAAAATCTCTCTCTTCAAAATGCCTTCCCGCAAATAGCAACTCCCAACATCGACATCCCCTTCTACCCAAACTGCCCCCACCAGTAACAAATCAACTCCCCACCACCACCGCCTTATAAGAAAATTAACGGTATTTAAAAAGCCCAAGACAAAAACCCTATGCCAAGAAAAGGTTTTATCCTGAAATAGGAGAGGTGCCAGAGACTCCTGGAAGCCTCACCAGCACTGCTGCTATTGCCATCCTTATCGGGAAGGCTGTCAGATGCTGTAGTTACAGGTGGCAGTATAAAACCCCAAAGGTAGGTAGATAGACCAGGTAGAAGTTGACCATGGAATCGTGAGGTAGGCACTGCCATTATATTAGTAGATCCATGGTAATTTTATTTTGAGATAGCTATACATTCTGCTGCCCTGTACAGCTATACCGCCCTGAACATGCCCAATCCCGTCTGATCTCAGAAGCTAAGCAGGGTCGGGCCTGGCTAGTACCTGAATGGGGGACCTCCTGGGAATACTAGGTGCGGTAGGCTTAACACCCGGCAGTAGGTATAAAATGCCTCCAACGACAGGTGGCGCGACACATCGGTTGGAGTATACCCTGGTCCTGTTTGGGCTCCGAATGGAGGCGGATATGCTGACCACAGCGGACCCTGCCATAGTGTGGGACTAACGCTAAGAAAAACAACATACATTCTGCTGCCACTCTAATAATATATTGAGGCAGGAGCTATCTATTACTCTAGCCTAGCTTAGCACAATAGGGCTCCATTCTTGGTTGGTCCTTAGACACTACTGTAATAAACATGATTAATAAAGCAATATACCATAGAAACGTATTTAGCTAAAAATAAATCCAAAACAGCTTCTTGGCCTGATTTGACTGCCTCTGTAAATGAGAATAGTCTTCTAGTAGCTGCTGTTTTAATGTTCCTACTCAGCAGCATCCGAGGATGTATAGAAGGACTTGAGAGGGTGCAGGTGCCATTTGAATGTGTAGTAAAGAAGGAAGCTTTTGAAGTTGTTTATGGATAGTCTGATACTGACTGTTAAATTAACCACCTTAAAATGAAAAATGGGGAATGGTGTTGTCAACTATTAAGATTTTTAACATGAATGTTACAATATTGAGGTGTTTTTCTTAGGCCTTATCTACACTACCACCTGGATCGATGCATAGAGATCGATCTATTGGGGATTGATTTATCACGTCTTGTCAGGACCCGATAAATCGATCCCCAGAGGCACTCCCATTGCCGCCGGAATTCCACCTCACCAAAAGGTGCAAGGCAGAGTCGACGGGGGGGGGGGGGGGGAGCCCGCTGTCGACCGCTGCCGCAGTGAGCACGGCAGGTAAGTCGACCTAAGATGCGTCAACATCAGCTATGGTATTCAGGTAGCTGAAGTTGCGTATCTTAGGTGGACCCTCCCTGCTAGTGTAGACCAGGCCTTAAAGTTATAACAACATGAGACTCTCAGCTTTCATTTTCATACAAAAAGGTTCTTTCCCATAGGGTTGCACAGAAAAGCTTGACAACAGGAACTTTAAAGGCTAATATATAAATAAAAAGGGCCCAATTAAAAAAAAATATCTCTGTTTGGGTTGGGGTACGTGTGACTTATGCTTTTTTAAAAGCTTAAGATGGGCAATGCTGACACCACTACTTCAATGTCTTCCTGTTTTTCCTTGCATTCAAATAGTAAAAAAATTAACTCCTCAACTGTTACTGGTACTGGACGTCGGACTGCAAAAGATGTCTGCTTACCATCTGAATATTATTATACAGTTCCTTCATTTAAAGATTTAAAATCACAATACTCACAGCCACTACACACAGAGTCCAATTGTGCAGTTAAACAACAATTCATCAGCTCACTCAGGAGAAAGCAGACACAGAAATGGGGATTCAGAGCAGTCTGCTGCAAGTTTATCACGTATCTAACAACTAAAGGGAAGTGCTCCTGCCCATCGTAATAGGTTAACTACAAGACTGGGAATCTTACCTAACCCTCCATAGCCAAACACAGGGGTCAGCCCAGCTGCTGAACTTCATCACTTTCTCCTCATGAAGAGCAAGGCTGCAGATGTACCACCACCAAAGACCTCTTGTGTCTAACTCAGCTCTGCCAATTACCTGCTCCGTGACCTCGAGCAGGTCACTTCACAGCACTGTGCCTCTATTTACCTTCCTAATCTTTGTCTTTTCTATGTAGATTGTAAGCTCTTTGTCTCAGGGACTGGGTTCTAACTATGGGTTTGTACTGCACCAAGCACAATGAGGCCCTGATCTCAGTTGGTTCCTGTAAGGAAAATACACATAATAATCAACAATTCCTCCTTGCGTATGCGTTAGGTGCAATTTACATGGTAGGGGCCTGCTAAGACAAAGAACGAACAACTCTATGAAGGAAGGAATTCATCAAAACTTTATTAAAAAGTATCAGTAAAATAATTGTCATGCTGTCAGCTGTGGAAAGATATTCTATAGAAAAATGTAGCAATTCATCACATCATCTGCAATTTCAAATACTTGTCTAATTGGCCGCAAAGTGACAGAAATAATTTTTTAAAGAGATGTTAAAAGAATACAAGAGCATGCAGTGACAGAAAGTAGCAGGTAGACCCACTGACAATTAGTTAACAGAAAAGAGTGGAATGAACAGAAAAGCTAGTTAAAAGAATAAATGATTGATGGATACAATAAATTGCTTGAAGGATCAAAGCAGATCGAATTCAGTTATTACTCTTGCAGAAATATCAAAATGTAATTATGCTCTTTTCACACATCATTATTTGCTATTTTCTGGAAGACAAATGGACACATTAATAAATAAAAAATATTCAGTTTAAATAAAAGCATAGGCTACTTTTCAGCCTTTGCACAGATATATTTGTGAGGCTGTCTGCATCCGCAGGAAGAGTTTGAGTTTTTGGTGTGTCTAATAGATTTATAAGGGTATTACATTTATCTACCACGCTGTCGGAGTGGTACCTTCGGAGAGTTTTGGATCATTCTGGTAGACAGATTGCTATTGGATATGTACTGCAGAAGGAGCCTTGCAGAGACAGTATCAAGTACTCTCAATAATGCCCCTTCCTTTAAAACACTATTCAGCACTTGTTTTCCTTCTCCACCCTTCTACTATAAACCATCAGTTTGATGGTTTTAGCTCTGTGGAACTGGCTCAGATAGAGTGACCAGATGTTCCGATTTAAGAGAGACAGTCCTGATTTTTGGGACTGTTTCTTATATTAGCTCCTATTACACACCCACCCACACACACTGCTTGTCCCGATTTTTCACATTTGCTGTCTGGTCATCCTAGGCCAACGGTGGGCAAACTACAGCCTGCGGGCCACATGTGGCCCGCCGGCCGTTTTTATCTGGCCCACGAGCTTGAGATGGGGGGCGGGGCCAAGTGTGGAAAGCCACGGGGCCCCATGCTCCTGGCCCGGGGTGCCGGGCCAAGCTCGGCGAGCCGGGGGCTGGGCCAACCGCAGGAGTGGGGCCGAACGCGGCAATCCGTGCGGCCTCCCACTCCCTAGCCAGGGGCCGGGCCGACCGTGGCAAGCCGTGGGGCCGAGCGCCTGGCTGAACAGGTAAGCAAGTTGGGGGGGCTTAAGTGGTGGGGTGATGCTTGCTGTGGGAGGGTGTCTCGGGAGGGGGCAGTCAGGGAGCAGAGAGCAGGGGGGCTAGATAGCGGGTGGGATCCTGGGGGGGGCACTTAGAGTGGGAGGATCTCCAGAGGGGGCGATCGGGGGACAAGGAAAGGGGGGGTTGGATGGGTCAGGGGTTTTGAGGGGGACAGTCATGGGGCGGAAGTGGGTGGGGATCAGATAGAGGGCGGGGCCTTCCCTACCCAGCCCTCCGCACAATTTTGAACCCCAGTGTGGCCCTCGGGCCAAAATGTTTGCCCACCCCTGTCCTAGGCTGAGACCTATGTCTGTTAGAAATGTTCAGCAGACCAAGCGACTTGGCTAGACGAACATTTCCAAGTGGGCTTACACACAGAGCTAACTTCAACAAAGAGACATCACCACCCACCACACATTTATATACAATAATGAGCTGTACAGAAAAGATCATTCTGAGCTCCCACTTATCCTCTTGCCATAACACTGTAACAAGGGAACAAGTCACAAAACTAAAAAGCAACAAATTAATAAACTGATTAAAAGAAGCCTTTAAAAATATATAGCACATAATTAAGCCTGTGAAACTCACTGCCACAAGATATCATTGCTGCCAAGAACTTACATGGTTCCAAACAAGGATCAGCTATTTATATGACCAAGAAGAAATTCCACAGTTACTTTAGATACAAATTTTTATCCTAAGAGATACAACTCCTCCTGCATCAGGGCATAAGCCAATCTCTTGCTTCTTGGAAGTTAGGAAAGAACTTCCGCTACCAGAATATTATTCCCTAATCGTCCAGTAGGTGGGTTCTTGCACTTCATTGGAAGCATACTGGAGAAGATAGCCCATTGTCTTCTCTTAGTTTGGCAATTCTTATGTTCCTAATAACAATAGGAGACTTTAATTTGATACTCAAATAAATGCACTATCATTTCTCAAAATAACTTGGACAAAAAAAGTTAAACCAACTCTATCTAAACTCCTTGCAAATCTCTAAATACATTTTTCTGCCACTTACTGGTCCTACTTTCAAAAATCCCATTCTATATTTCTCACATTACTGTAATACTCTCTTTTTGTCATTAATATTGTGTTCAGTGCAATGCTAATATTTTTCAGTTCACTGTCAGAGAGCTAAATCTACAGCAAGCTAATCTGCCATAAAGTCATGTTTTATACACATGACTACAAATTGAGTTTTACACTCCATGGAAAGCAATCTTCCATCTTTAAGGGTATCCTGAGACACGGAATTAGATCTATTCTTCCTGCATTACTAAATCATAAGATGAAATATATTTTGATGTGCAAATGATATTGTAAACCCAAGGCAATGAAGCAATGAGAATGTTTTTAGTACTAACTTACTTGTTTGCTTAGTATTAAGTGCCTTTTTGACAAAATTAGTCTCTATTTATAATGGAAACAGCATTACGTAAACTTCTTCAATAACACAAGTCCCATTGTAGTGACTAAAACACTGTACATATTTATTCCCAAATTGGGCATCTAACTTTAAACATACATTTTTTTGGCCTTTAAATACAGTCAGCATTCTAAGTGATTTGAGTGCATATCAACAATTTTTCAGATATTTAGACCACCATTTTTGGGGGTGGGTGGGAGGTCAGCCATCATTCAGGATTAAACTTTATTGCATTCATCAAGTTTCCAAACAACTTCCAAAATAAATGATTTCTCGGACTTTGCCATTTACACTGGCAACAGGTTTTTTGGTCTTGTCCAATATCATAAAGAAAACAGAGGTGGGTTGGATCAATACCTAGACAGAAGATGCCCCCACCCACCAGAGTAAAAACAAGGATATTATAGGAAATAGTGTTCAGGAGTATGGGCATGCTTTACCTGGGTTTGTTTTGAAGCAATGCCTCAATGGGGTATTAGGTAGTGCCACAGTTGCAATCTTTCTAATGAGAGGTAAAACCCAAGTCCTAATTATTTATTATTTGTATTGAGGTAGCACCTAGCAGTCCCATTTATGGATCAGGATCCCATTGTGCTAGGCACCATACAAACATAGAACAGAAACAGGAGCCCTGTCTCAAAGACCTTACAATCCAAGGGCTGGTCACCCTCCAAATTAGGTCAGCTTAACTACATCACTTAAGGCTGTGAAAAATTAAGCCCACCTAAAAACTGGTGTAGACACCACTAGGTCAAAGAAGAATTATTCTGTTGAGCTAGCTACAGTCCCTTGAAGAAGTAGGTTTATTATATTGACAGACAAACCTCTTTCTTTGCTGCGGTAAGCATCTACAGTGAAGTGTTACAGCATTTCTAGTGTAGTCATGCCCCGAGGTACAACGTGTAATCATTTAAATGCCATGCGACTTTTGGCAAATTTAGGCCAAATTTTGGCCTTGTGCTTTGGCCAGGCAGCTACATTCCAGTGGCAAGCAAAATAATTTCTATATGTATATTGTAAATCCATTGATAGAGTATGCAGCATCTTTCCTGTATAAGCATCCAAGCAGACATGAAAAATTGTGATCGTAAATTTAAGATGGCTGATGTTAAATCCATTATTGACTTGGGCCCATATCCTCACAGGTAGGCTGAATATAGCTTGAACAGAGTAAAAACTGACTGGAGCTAAACCAATGTCAGTGTCCACACAGCCTTTTGCACCATTTTACATCTGTTTAAAATGATTCAAGTTAAACTGGTGCCAATTTCTTGTCTAGACAAGACCTTTATGGACTACAAAAGGTGCAACAAGGCAGTGGAAAATCAGGCCAAAAAAGATATTCCTCATTTTTCTAGGCCTGCACAATTTTGTCTTTCAAGGGCCTTCACCACCTGAGGTTCTTGTCTTCATCTGTGCTTGTCTCTTTTTACTCCCCTTGTTTGCCCATGCTGACACCAGGACTTTCTCCTACTGTAGAGTCCTGGCTTTCCTGAAAGTTGTCCCATATTTCTGGAACCAGTTTCCTAACCTGGTCTGTCAGGTTTTCACCTTCTCTTCTAAGACACACTTCTTTTAGAAGTCCTATGAATCCTAGACATTAAACACTATGCTGGCTAATGACAGAAAAATCCTCCTTGGGACATAGAAATAAGAGAAGATCTGGAGAAATAATCGGGTCAAAGAAGCAGGCCAGGTTTGAGAGTGGCACAGGGTGGAAAAATCAATGAGTATTAAAACCTACTTGTTAATCCACTAGAGAGAGTATCATATTTTCCATCAAGTTATTTTTTTCTTTGGTGACTAACCGCACGTTCCAATCACATTCTGAATAGGTGGAGGTTTTTATATTAATTCCTAGACTAAGAACTCCTGGATTTTGATCAACATGAGGGAGCAGGAAACTTTTACCCCCACAAGATGATTGACAGTGGAATTATCTAGAGAGCTAAGTCCTAGCCCAAACCTCTGTTGCATCTTGAGCTGAACTACAAGGTTCAAGCTGATCTCCAGCATTAAGTCCTTACTTTGTCAGAGAATCAGCACACCAACTCAAGCACAGCAATGGAAGGAGAACAATTACAAGTGACTGCACATCACTTTGCATCTATTGGCATGCTAATTCTCAGACAGAACAGGAAATTACAGCTGATGCCAATCACTAAACTGAGTTCAACTGCACACGTTGGCGTTGATGGGATTGAAGCACACAGCATTGAAATCAGTGGCAAACATATTCCCATTAATGGAGAGTGAAAGAGAAAATAACATTGCAAATTGAGAGATGGAAGTGCCAAGTGGAGGAACAACGCATTGGCCCATACAGTTCTTTCATGTTTATAGTACGCCTTTATTCAGTAAGCATGCCATCTTTCTTTAGAATGATACTTTGAACTTAAACTTGTTCCTTTCTTCAGTGTGTCATGGAGCATTTTACAAATGAAAGTATTACCAGCATAGCTATAAAGGAGAACTGAGGCAGAGAACGATTAAATGACTTCCCCAGTGTGTTACTGTTCGCTAGCAAGAAAGCTGGGAATAGAACCTAGATGTCTTGACTCCCAGCCCAGGGTCAAACTATTTGACAGTGCTGCCTACCAAAGGAATTAATACAAGTGCATGTGCTACTGTAGGGTATCACCACTACTACAGGTTCTTCGCCAAGGTGACTATTTGCATCTATGGTGCCAAACACAAATGCTCACCTGCTAATAAAAATCTATAAGATCTTCATGCTCCTAATTTTTCCTCCCTAAGAGTTCCATTCACCACCTCCAGGCAGGACAAGCAGGGCTCACTTACGTCCACACTCGAGATGTAATTGCCCCCAAAACGACACTGAAGCTGAATCAAAGACATACATTCTCCCACGCGTTCAATCACGGCATGCTTTTGAATACTGTTAATGCATTAGGTGTGCAGAAATTGTGGCGAGAGAAAAGGTAGGTAGGCACTGTAGTGTCTTAAAGAAATATTGTGCTCTGTAGGTGTTCATTGTGATAATTCATAAAGGAATGTAAGCTGCAATACTGATTGCAAAAGAAAGATGCGCAAAAGGGGGCTGGTCCAAAGTTGAGATTGTTCCTGTTTTAGTTCAAAAAATTAATGCACTTTTCCTTTTGTTTTCTCTTCTATTAGATTTGACTAAAAATCCACCAGGACGGCTTGAAAGGCAGAATCAGGGGAGGGACGGGGGGGGGGGGGACTATTTAAATGAGCCAGTTGGCTAATTCACCACTGTATTAAACCCTTCCCACACACCCTAAGATGCCCCCAAGTCAGAGAGTCAAATACTGTGCTGGGTTTTTAAATCATCTGGAACTATATGTAAATTTCATTGATGATTTTGAAGTCTAAGACAAGGACAATCAAAGATAAAGCAGCGAGACATAAGCTGATCACCCATAAGCCTAAGGAAGGAATATAGCCAATGCATAAAGCACTGCATCACTGACTATTTGATTTATAAGAATTATACACCTTACTCTTAAGCATCAGGCATACATCAATATATGTGGAAAGATACTGGGCATGATGGACAAATGGTTTGACCTTATCTTTCCTTCCTGCTTACACAAGGCACTTTTTCTTTCTTTCTTTCTTTTTAAAGACAACCAAGATATTGTATGCTGCAGCATGGTTTGTAATGGGATGCCAACTGTGGGCATTTAGTGGTATGTCTATTACTCACACTGAATGACTAATATAGAGTCAAATCCTACTGTAAGTTTGATCTCTCTCATGGCAGATCTATTTTAATGTGCTGGTACATGGGGGGAGAATGGGGGAACATTGATGGATGGGTGCACTCTGTTTTGAATCACAGCCATTACTCCCATTGTTGACTTAGCCTCTTTTTGAAAGCTTGACCCCTTTTAGAGGTAGGACTGGTACAATGGGGAGGATGCGCCAGTTGCCATAGTGCAAGTTATAAATATTAAATTGCCTGAAATTCAGGCGATTTCTCAGTAGCATATATTTTCCCTGGCTACATTCCTTAAACAACATGCACAGATGCTACAGCTGCAGACTCCTTTGTCTTCGTGGCCAGAACTCTTAGGAAGAAAATCCTAACTACTTTAGGCTATAAGTGAATGAATTCCTTAATTAAAATAAAGAGATTTTAAATGTAAATACTCCTCTCCCCCAAACCAAACAGTTGTCACGTTCTTCCCACAGCCCTCTCCACACTCTGGATTTCTTTCCCTCACTTTGCCACAGCTCAAAGAAAAGGCATAAAAGGCTCCACCCTTTCCCAGCAAATATTTCGCTTGCATTTGTCAAGACTTCTATTTAAAAAATAAAATTGTATTTGTTTTTTCCCCCAACAGAGGAAGCTATTATATATACATTATCTTTATGTGCATGATTGGGAATAATAGATGATTTGTGACGTTATCTATTACGGGGAATAATCAAGATTAATGAGCCCTGTGGCAGTTGCTGAACGTCTCTAGAGATTTATTACTCAGGTTTGTTCGTTTTTCTTGTTGTGTTGGCACTGTCAAAAGTCCTATAACAAATGCAAACAGAGACGTGTATTAATTGCAAATGGAGAATGAGGCTACTGCATCGTTACTAAATATTTGAAACTGTGCCGTCTGTGAGGCATCTTCATAAGCGGTGAGATTTCACAGCTGGCAAGTCTGTGATGAACTTGCCTGTCAATGGAAGTCACTAATTTTGGGTTCAATACTACGAGGTGATGAGCCTCTCCTATTAGTTCTCGGTGGCTTGCAGGGATCAGACCCTTTCAAATTAACATTTCGCTCTAGATCCATGGACTGCCAAAGTCACATCTGGGATTTCCTAATCATGCTCACTCATGGACTCTGCTTCCCAATCCTAAATTCTATGGCTTTGGAAATCAGGAGCTGCACTTAGCAGTGTAACAGGTTCACAGAAATCAGGGAGAAGACATTGCCAAGTGCCTCGTAGGCCCCCTTAAGTCCAGACCGCAATGTAAATTGTAAAATTCAGCTACAGACAACCAGGGTCTGGCAGTGTCTATACCTGTCAGATCCTTTCCCAGCTTTTCAGGAGCTCTAACAAGGAGGCGGAAATTGCCAGACCTGAAACTTCCCATGATACCTTGCCCACAGATGACTCCTTTTTATTCTCTGTTACAATTTTTTAAACGCTGGAAGTCAACACTGGGATGACTTTGTGCCCACAGTGTATGTCACAAAGACATAATCATGCACATTCTAGACAGTGACAGGCTCAACTATGAATTTCTGGACCTTTAGCAGCTTGCTCCACAACCTGTGTTTATTTAAAACCCAAGTCTGACTATGGCCCATCTAATTTTTGTCCAATTAACCTAATTATTTGGGTGAATTTCAAAAAGGACGTTTTTGCTTCCAAAAGCTGCAGTATAAATACGTTATTTATTAAAGACACACGTGAGCTTTGTATGTTCTTCTAAACCAGCCAAAGAAGCCACTATAACGTGCATCTGTCAAAATGATAATGGCGCTTTCATCAGCTCACATTCTTATTTTCCCACTGAGGTGTCAGCTGTCAACAGATTCAGTGATCTGAACAGGAGAGTCATTGCGGCCTGTGACCCCATTGCTAGACAGATTAGGATGAAGTTGTGTCCTGAGGAATTGATGTACTCTGGGAGTTTTGGGGAGTCTTCATACAGAGAAGTAAGAACGTCCAGAAGAGTTTCTTGGTTTATTAAACATATTTTTCTGCATTGCACCTATTTGTCACGGCTTTCAATATACCTAGTGCTGAAGCCTTAAAATGTCACGTAACATACTGAGCACAGCCTAGTCTGCAGGATGAATTCCACTGAATCATTACAAATTCCTGGAAAAGGAAAGAGGAATTTTAGGTGCCTAGACTGTAAATATTTTTTTTTTTAAAAAAGGAAGATATCAATGCTGCCTCTTAAATAGACCCAGCACTGAATCTTAAATCCAAATTATTAAAGTAATGCTAACCCAATTTAATGACAAATCAGTTTAGGCATGCAGCTTGGCTATGCAACACATGCATTCTAGGGTGCAGTAACGTCTGTAGATTTACTCTTGAATAAGAACTATTGTGTTGGTTTTCCCCTTCACATACCATGATGTGGCTATTTTAGGACTAGTGAACCCACTCACATGGAATGTATGGGAGATCCTAATCATAAGCACAGAACTATGCACAGTTCTTTCATGCTCACTGGCAATTCAGAAGGCGAGGAGGATCAATTGACATATTTACATGCTTATGTGTGGAAATCCACTCCCAACTCCCAGACACTTTTTTCTGATGCCACATATTGGCACAGGCACGGAATCCGTGTAACGCAATACTAATATAGCTCAGAACGAACACTGAACAGCAGTGCCTTGATTGTCATACTAGAGTGGCATTCAACGATACCATCATAACATGCAGTTAGTTCCTTTTTTCAAAGATGTACTATTTGGGGAGGGATGGAATGATCTGTCAAAGAGCTTTGTTGAAACTATCCAAAGGAGTTTGGACAGAGAACAAAAATATCCCCTATATTGCCTACATTGACTGTATCTTAAATCCTTAGTACTCAACCTGGCAGAGCTAGCCAGAGAGCTACAAAATAATTAGTTTTGACAATACATTGTGATGCTTGTTGTGTGCACTACCAAGCAAATATCACATGTCAACGTCAGGACATGAGCATCTTGTGAGACCATTCAATGAACATGTCCCCTTCCTGCTGCTGGGAGAGAATCCCAGGGTATATTTTCTCTTCCCCTTCTTCCCGCCTTCTGACTATTTGGAGGACACTTATCTCTCATTCTTCTCTCCATCACTTCTCCTGATTTGTGGGGAAGGAGAGAATCTTCTCCCTCTCTCCTTTCCACCTCTCCTCACTTCCCAAATGTTTACTCAAGAGTGATTACTAGAGCCTCAAAGACCTATCAGAGCAAGAATCTTTGGATTTTTCGATGCCCCAAAAGCCTAAGTTGGTCCACAAAGAACTGAGCCCGATGTGGATCTAGAGCCATGCGTTATACTGTCTTATACTTAATTAAAGACGTCAGAGGGCCTTGTGGAAAATAGAATAACATGTTCTAAGAGAATAAAAGCAAGACGGTAGGATACTCCTATTTGCTGGAGCTGAAATCTAGAAGGAATGCCTCGTACTATACAAAATACTAATTTGTAGATATATGCAAACCTATTATAGAAGACATTAACCTTCACTCATATCTGGAACAAAACCAGTTTTAAAGGATCCTAAATCTTTGGTTAACTTTTTTCTTTCATGACCTTCCGCACTTAGGTGCTCCAGCCCACAGCAGAACCCAAATGTGAGGAAAGCTGGGCTTGCACCCA
The DNA here is from genome assembly GCA_032164245.1 of Sternotherus odoratus. Classification (NCBI taxonomy): domain Eukaryota; kingdom Metazoa; phylum Chordata; order Testudines; family Kinosternidae; genus Sternotherus; species Sternotherus odoratus. The sequence goes on along the minus strand of JAVMKO010000001.1, from coordinate 11,837,429 downwards.
CACTGAACCGAAGAACTGGAAATATTGAAAATCTGTTAAGGAAGCCAGTTTTTGTTATTTGGCCAATCAAATGCAGGAGGGTTCTGCAGAAGTTTGGTCAACACTGGGTCTGCAGCTTGTCATGGATTTGAATTACGCAGTTTGTCATGCTGTTCCTCGCAGAATTTGGATATGCACTGAAATTTTGGAGTGCCAATATGAACTGAACTTCCTGAACATTGGAGTGTTATTCATAACTAATATAGTGTTAGAATTTCTCTCTCCATATTATGCAGGAAATAAGAAATAGAAAATTGCAACAAGAATACAACAACATTATGGTCCCAGCTGTTAAAAGGCCATTCAAGCAGATATGTAAAGTACTGGTAGATTTCTTTTTTTTAATAGAATCCATGTTCTCAAGGCGTTTGTGAACACTGGTGCATTTCTTTTTGCCTTTGGGTGTTACACTGCTTTGCCTTGACATAAGTTTGTATTTGGATGGCTGCTACACAAATTGATAGGGCCTGTCTGATCTGCAAACAATTTTCCTGTTTCTTTATGAAGTGTTACTCTTTGCATCATAGTAATTTATATCACATTATACACTGCGTTAACATCAGATGCCCAATGGAGAGCGAAATCTGACATGACAAAGACAACCACACTTATTTTCAGATATCAGTGTTACCAATTTGAAAGTTGTGCATGTTTGCTTAGAAAAATGTAAACCAAAATAGAATAGCTTGAAAACAAGACAGGTCTCACTCTAAGAGTTGTTGGGCATGGGTTTTCTAAGCACTATAGATTAAAATGAGATGAGGCCACTCAAATTGTGACCTGCAATATGATAGCTAAAATTTGAAAGGCACATGATGGAAGCTATCCAACCCAAAAAGCAAGAATTGTTCAAGTTTACAACCACAGACAGCAATATGCATCTGTATCTGACCGTATTTTTTTTTAATAAAGCATTTCCCTCTTTCAATGTCTTCAAAACACAAATACTTAGCTTCATTAAGATAAAACAGTAAATAAAATTCCATTAATTATTTACAATCAGCAGGATAAGATAAAACTTCAACTCATTTTAAAAAAGCCAACATTTGAAAATAGATATGTTGGAATGCTGACATGCTATAAAAATGTAAACATAAGAAAGTCTGGAAATACTTATTTTTTGTTCCAATATTAACATTATCCCTATCCTCTTGTCCTTCACCAGAATCCAGTCTAATTTTTATGCTCCGAGGTTCACATCCTTAAAACTCCAAAGACAGACTTTAAATTGTGAACTATCCACAGTTGGAGGATAAGTTGGAGTTCATCCCCATACGCCAGAGGTCGGCAACTTTCTTTCGGCAGGCGGCTCATCAGGGTAATCTGCTGGTGGGCCACGAGACATATTGTTTATGTTGACCGTCCACAGGCATGGCCCCCCGCAGCTCCCAGTGGCCACTGTTTGCCAATCCTGGCCAGTGGGAGCTGCGGGAATCAGGGGAACTTGGAGGACTGTGAAAATTTTTATATCAAAATGAGGATCATTTGGTTTCTAAAGTTTAAGAACTGCTACTCTAGATAGAGATTGGTTCAAGAATAGCAGCCGTGTTAGTCTGTATCCATAAAGAAAGTGAGGAATACTTGTAGCACCTTAGAGACTAACCAGTTTATTTCAGTATAAGCTTTTGTGGACTATAGCCCACTTCATCAGATGCATCCGATGAAGTGGGCTATAGTCCACGAAAGCTTATGCTGAAATAAACTGGTTAGTCTCTAAGGTGCTACAAGTATTCCTCACTTTCTTTATAGATAGAGATTGCAGATCAATGTATCAGCCACAAAGCTCAATTCCCTGAACATCCTGGCAAGATGGGCTTTTGATTCTGTGTTTGAAACAGAATGGAAGGCTCTATGTAGATTGAAACATGATACAGTCCCCTCTAAGACCACACTATAGACATATTGAAAAGGCAAGAAGAATTTTCCTCTATCAGCTGATATAACATATTAAAGATATAAAGTCCTGCAAGTACAGATAATTAAAGTAACAAATTAAGACATTTGTTTAAGTATTTAAATATAAAGTAGCAGTGACTCCAGAGCTTTCAAGACTCTCAGCAGAAGCTCTGAAGCTTCAAACCTCTGAAGCAGCTGAGAAAGCATGTAACAGTCTCTATGGAGTATAGAAGCTCTTCAGCAATAGGCATAGGGGTTGAAGGGGTTCATGGGGGGGAACTCCTAAGCTCCATAACACTCATTCACAAATTGAAAAGTTTTAGCTCAGTCAGGGGAATGCTTAGAGAGAGAGCGAGAGAGCAGGAGAGAGAAAAACAGATTGATGCAGTCTGGGCTTGTAATAGGGAACCATTTTCAGACCAAGCAGCTTGAGGGACAGCTCTTGCAGAGTTTGTAATTTCAGATGTTGAACAGGTCAACTCCTGGAACCTCCAAACTCTGCAAAGTCTTTCAGCCCAGCCAGTTCATCTCCAAAACTCACAAAACTATATAGATTTGGCTCCCGAAAGTCAGCTGCAGAAACTTACTAAAGCCTGAATTCTTTTTCTCCATTTTTTAAATAAGATGCACTTCTCAGAAGTTCAGATACTCATAATAAATAACCCCAAAATGAACCCCCAAACTTACAAAGAGCACTCCAAACCGTTCGTCAATGAAGTCAAGGAGAAAAAAAAATTCAACACATTTGGATTTTGTCAACTTTCGTGCCTAATTTTTTCCTATTTCATAATCTTCTCCCTCTTGACTGTTCAAATACTTGTTCCCCCACTAAATGGGACAAGTCTGGCAAAGTTAGATAGGAATGAGTCAAGTGCAGCTCGTTGAACCATCGGAGTTCATTTGTGTCAGGAGAGAAATTCATGTTAGTCCAAGGCAGTCTAAATTCTTGCACTGTTTTTCCTTCATCTCCTCCTGCACAAAATGGTTATTTGTCCATGTTTTTTCTGCTAACTGTGATTTGTGCTAATAAGAAAATAAATATGAAAAAAGTGGTTTGGGATGGGCTTATGAATCTTGCAGATTCCTTTCCATACTATACGGGTAATAGACTAGTGCAGCTCAACTCAGTAGAGCTCTCATGATGTGCATGAATGGCCACATTCCCTCTCTTATCTGCTATTCAACTCACTCACTCTCCTCATATTCATTCACTATATGACTCAGCATGTGCTTCCTTCAGAACACAAAAGCTGGACTTATTTTTTATGTTTCTGTATATTGTAGACATGGGAACTTTTCCCTGTCACAATCTTAACTTTTGTTATGTTTCATGGCTTGCCATGGACGGAATGAGCCACTGTTTGGGAAATGTAGTGCTAAACCATACGTTTTTGCACACAACGTGAGAAAACTCATTTTCCCATTTTTTTCCTCCAGAATATCGTTTCTCATTAGCCTCAAACCTGGAACAAAAACAAATATCCTCCGGCAGAAGATCAGACCTGCAATATTGCAGGTGGAAAGGTTTTTGGGGTATCTAAGAATAAATTCAAAATGGTATACTGGGAGAAAATTAAATAAAGGAAAATAAACCCTAATCCTGCACTGGGATCCATTAGCACAGATCCTATACCCTTTGACTTCAATGGATCAGACTAGCAGAACCCGATGCAAGATTGGTGCCAGGAAAAAAAATCCTTACAGTAAGATTTATAAGGAAATGATTTCACAGCACAACTCAAGTTATAACTCAAACTTTACCCTTAACTCCACTCCTGTCCACACACAAGTCTCTAGTTTGTGATAAGTGGTGCTTTAAGCTTGCTGGCCCATTAGGGTATGTCGACACTGCAGCTGGAATCGACAGACTCATGCTAAGTCAGTCTGAGTTCCTGTGCCAAAAATAGCAGTGTGGACGTAGTGGCACAGGCAGCAGCTAGGACGAGCTGCCCAAGTACAAGTTCGCCCAACCCCTGGGTCTAAGCTCGGGGGTTAGCAGAAGCCGATACATGCGATGCCACCACCACATGGCTAGTTTTAGTTCTGTAGCTGAAGCACAGCTCGTGTGTCTGTGTACTTGATCTGGGAGGCACGGTCCCAGCTGCAGTGAAGACATACTCTTGTGGGGGTGGGTTGAAACTCCAATGAAACTGATGCTCCAGCTACTAAGGCAACGGGGATGTGGCAGTTCCCAGTACGACAATTCATCAACACTAACTCTGCTAATCCAATCACTCTTCTACTAATGAAATGACTCCATGTTGTTCTGAAGTAGGGTGACTAGACAGCAAGTGTGAAAAATCAGGACAGTGGGTGGGGGAAAATAGGAGCCTGTATAAGAAAAAGAGCCCCAAATTGGGACTGTCTCTATAAAATCGGGACATCTGGTCACCCTATTCTGAAGTGTGGTTGTTCTCACTCAAGGTAGGCTAGTTTGAGTGCAGTATCTCAAGTGTGCTAATTCGAGCCAGCTATTGTAGTAAAGACAATCCTTCTCACTGGAGTAACCTCCCCAAGGAAGTGGGGGAAAACGCACAGTTTCAAATGCTTTCGATTGGACAAAGCACTTAATTTTACAATGATTCTTTCCATTATATCTTCTCAGCGGGCTTTGGCTGCCCCACCCTCACTGGGAGTTCAATAACCAACACCTTGAGGAGCACTTTTGAAAAAAAAAAATATACACCTTGACTGTGCAAATGGAGCTACATGGGTGCTTGGTTGGAGAGCACTCAGCATGAGTGCAAGTCATAAGAACATAAGAACGGCCATACTGGGTCAGACCAAAGGTCCATCAAGCCCAGTATCCTGTCCTCTAACGGTCGTCATTGGCTGGTGCCTCAAAGGGAATGAACAGATAGTTCACTCGATGATAAGCTATGCCCTGTCACCCAATCCCACCTTCTGGCAAACAGAGACTAAGGCCACCATTACTGGTAATAGCCATTGATGCACCTATCTTCCATGAATCTATATAGCTCCCTTTTGAACCCTGTCCACCTACATGCTTCCAATTGCAGAATCAGGGTCTTAATTTAGATAAACTTATTTATGACTTTTGAAATTCCAGAATACACACACAGTATAATAGATTCATTGCATTGTCCTGAGATCAGCAGAATTGAGTTTTGTCATGTGTTGCCTGTTTGCACATACAACAGTTCCTGTTAAGTAGGCCACAGAGTTGCCATAGAGCGACTATACTGCTATATGGCACCTATTGAAAGCTGCTTAATAAAATAATAATTTAGACCTTCACACTATTAAATTGTATTAACTTGTAAAAAAAAAAATCTGTATACACAGAGTACAGCCAGCCAACATGTGCGGAGGGGATATATATGCAGCTCAATCTTTATACAAATATTTACAGACCATAAAAATTGAAACCTTTTTTATCTCTTTGCAGTTCACATTAAAATAGGAGGAAATTATTTGCAAGATTAACTAGAACTGTTTATATGCCTTCTAGAAATGTGCGCCTACAAATGCTTTACATGAAACATTATAGTTCACAGACAACTGTTACTAATTTCAGTTTTTGTTCTATACTTTCATGCTATGTATACCAAAAAATTACAATTTTAAGAACAAATGTAACATTTATACTTTATATTTTTATAGTGCCTTCCACCAGTGAAATCCAAGCAATTTATAAACATGAAGAAATGTAGGCTCCCAGTACCCTTGTACGGTATTAATCACGTTTTACAGATGTGAAAATTGAAGCACTGGGAGATCGAGTGTCTTGACCAAGGTCACAAAGTATGCCAGTAACAGAGATGGGAATTCCCCAGATTCCTTACTTCCAGCCCTGTACTGCAGGATTTGTTTTCTACATATAACTGTATTACATAACTATGCTACAACCAGGACTAAATATTTAAATAGACTTATCTTGAAAGCTCTTTATGAAAGAGATAGTGTCTTCTTTGATGTTTCTTATGTTTAAAAGAAGGCTTGGAAAGTACTCATTTCATTTTGAGAGATGGTGGAAACAAAAATAACAAATGTAATAGTTAGTAGACAGGTATTTTTGAAAATCTTGGCCAAAGTTAAGCACTTATGGCACTTAAATAAGGGGGCTGGATTTCAGAACCAATGAGCATCCAGCCGCTCCCACTGAAAATCAGCCCTTTACTTTAGATGCCTAAATGTGGTTTCAGGGGCCTACCTTTATGCATCTTATTTTGAAAATCTTGGCCACTGATTAAAAAGCATTCAAATAAATCTGGGTTTTTCCTGGAAAAAAAAATCTATGCTTCATATTCAGAATGTACAATAGTGAAAGAAAGGTTTTCTCTTTCTGACAGAGGCATTAGTTGAACTATGGGAAAAGTTATATTTTTTGGAAAATATTGACTGCAACTATATATGTACTAGAACGAATTTGAATAGAGCTCCATATATAAAGCATGACAGACTTTTAAGACGGCATTCTGTAGGACTGAACATGCAGGTCCTTAACCTTTGAGTGTAGTGACTATAAGATGGGCAGCACTTTCTGAACTTGGTTTAGGTGTTTTCGAGTAGGTGGGACTAGTGGTGATATGGAGAAATTCCATTAGACACTATCGCAAGGGATGGAAAATGTTATAACTAAGAATGACAGAGTCCTGTGGCACCTTAAAGACTAACTAAAGTATTGAAGCATAAGCTTTCATGGGCTAATACCCACTTGGTCAGATCCATGCAGTGGGTATTAGCCCACAAAAGCTTATGCTTCAATACTTTAGTTAGTTTTTAAGGTGCCACAGGACTCTGTCACTTTTGCAATTCCAGACTAACGCGGCTACCTCTCTGATTCATAAGTAAGAATGTTTCCAATGCCTCTGTCTGCTGAGAATGAGCTATTATGATTCAGGATGTAAGCTCATTGTGACAGAGACCAAAACAGAATTCCAGCTCCTCCAACCCTACAAAATTGGCTGGGAACCATTTTATGAAGTCTCAAATACTTGCTATTGCCATAGGCCGGAAACTAGACTGAATGAATGATCTGATCCCAATTGGGAAGTATAATTATATTCAGCACTTACACAGAGTTTTATTACACAAATATCAGCTGAATAATCCTCCCAACACCCCTCTGTCACCCTCCTTTCACAGACAAGTAAACTGAGGCACAGAAACATGAAATGGATTTCTCAAAAGCCGTGGGGGAGGTCACTGACAATGCCAAGATTTGAATTTAGGAGTCCCTGACGGACATTGCCTATGCCTCTCCAACTTGCCAATACATTGATGTGACAAATCCTACATTCCTAACACCAGTTTAGTCAAAAACAAACAAATCCCTACCATGCCCGCCTAAAAATCTAATAGCAGCAAAGCATAAAGACCACTTATGAAGCTTTTTATTCATTATCAAGATGAACACAATTCCAGGGCCAGATGCTGGAATCTTTGGGATCCAAACAGGGAAGTCAAGGCAACATGGAAAGTGGTAGTGTAAGCCAGGCCTGCTTTGTGTGGCACTCTGTCCCCTTCCAGTGGCACCTAGGCCAACTACGGATTGATGAGTGCTTTGGCCTTAGCTAAGAGCCATGTGGCTTTTAGCTCATGCATTTAGGCTCATCCAGAAGTCCCAGGTTCAATCCTGTCTGACGACGACAGCCAGGCTCAGTTAGCATTACATCATACTGCACAGCTAGTTGCTAATGGTCAGTAGTCCACCAGCGGGGTTAGGCTAATAACAGGTGGTGGAGGAGGTGGAAGAGAGAGAGCTTAGGAGTGGGAAAAAAATAAGTGTCCATTATAGTGGAGTTAGGAGGAAGGGACAAGTGGAAGTTTGTCCAGCAGGAACAAATCCAAAGTATTGGAGGAGCAGGACTGTACAAGGATCAGTGTTCAAATCTACACCCATTATTGTTACCTTGCCCTCTGCCCCATATTCTTCAGACACCTATTGGATCTTGTCACTATCTTGGATTTTAAGCTCTTTATGGCTGGGACTGTCTCTACTGCTTTTTTCCCCTACAGTTTTCCCATCGACAAAATGGAGCCCTGATCAGCCCCTCTCAAGGTGACTGTGGTATAGACAGTAAAAGCAGTTTTAATCTTAAAATGAAGCTTTGAAGAGTAATTTTTGCCTGCACTGCCACTGGATACTTCACAAAGTGAAACAGAATTTCTGCTTCCTTCAGGGCACCAGCTTTCAATTACTAGAAACATAAGGCACCTTTGGATTGTGAGTCTTTACACAACATCTGTAGTTTGCAGGTATGTATCTGTTGCATTCAGATTATTGCTAAGCCTGCAGAATGCTGTCTAGCTTTCAGTGGCATGCTTGAGAAACACTAGAGGTGGACAGTAAGTAATGGCATTCACAATCACTTTTTAAAGACTGATAAACCAGTCTGAATGAAATACTTTAACTTGTTCAGAAACCTTACTCTGCTCCTGTTAGAAGGTTCATTCAGCAGTAGCTTGATTAGAAATTCAGCCTTTACCCTGAAGGGAATGAATGAACTGTGATGTTGCTATGCAGCCAAATGCACGAATCCCTTCCTCATCTTCTAGCAGGAACTCTCTGAGTGATACATTTCAAAGCATTTCTAACTGATCAGCAGAACTAGCCAATCACAGCTGGTCTCTTTGCCCTAGTTTCAGAGTGGGCCAAAGACTTGTGGCTGGCCAGTTAGGAGAATGACTATAGGCGCAAATGTAAACGGGGGAATAGTCCCACTGTTGTGGGGAACTCTCTCGGCTTCTGCACTACCCCGGTGAAATGGGCTAGCGGAAGGATCTGAGTCCTCGCTCCCACTTCCTTTACCCAGAGGCCTCCCTGCCCTTGAGGACTCCCCTTCCACTCTCCTGTCTGGTGGAGTCCTCGTAACCCCAACAAGGCTGGGCCCAACAAGGCTCAACCCCAAACCATGCTGTGGTTACCTAGGTCAGATGCTAGGGTGTCCCCACTCCGGGGTGCTCCCTCTGCACTGGGCACTTCCCTGGCCCACTGATCATTACATAAAACTTAAAGCAAATGCAAATTATTTAATGAACAATTTATATTAAAATGAGCAAGGAAAAACTAGAAAGATTAGAGAAACCACTTCACCCTGCTCTGTGGTAGCAGGGTACATCAAAACCAGTGTCTCTGCAAATGTCAGGACAGTTCAGTCTATTCCTGGTAGTCCCAAGTCTCCTTCTCAGCTGTGCTGCAGGGATGCTGTGACTTGGGACACTTCCTCTGGTGGTGGCCACACGCTCTCAGGCTTTGGACTGCTCCAGCCACGGTTCCACCCTCTGTCTCCGCTCCACTCTGCCTCAGCACGGCTGCTGCTGCTGCCTCCAGCCCCCTGCACCTGTTCTGGCCCCTCTGGCTCTGGCTGATAGGAGCTGCTTGCAGAGCAGAGCTGTGTGTCTCTGCCCCCAGCACTGACCTGCTTTGTGGGCTGCTTCCCTGGCCTCTCTGGCTCTGGTTCCTGCAGCTGCTCCCAGGGCAGGTCTGCTCTCTCTGGGCTGTGCTCCAGCTTTGGGGCTGCAGCTCTGCTTCCAGCACAGGGTCTGTCTCTGGGCTGCCTTGCTGGCCCCTCTGGATCTGGCCCAGCTCTGTTCCCCAGCTCAGCTCTGGCTTCTGCTCTCTCCTTAGCTCGGCCCCACTCTGTCCAGCCCAGGCAATTCCAGCTCACACAGAGGACAGGACCCACCCTGCCCTCCTGACTCCTTGATTAGTCTCCTCTCCCTGTCAATCAGGCTAATCTGGAGTGCTGGCCTCTCCCCATTGTCCCTGGGGACTCAGTCTCAGGGTCCTGATTGCCCATTGACCCTCCCCCTTTAGCTCCTAGTAATTAAAACACCCCAGAGTCTTAGTAAGGGGATAACAGTTCCTTACACAAAGTTAATTTCTTTTTTTGCCCTGCATCTGTGGATTAATATGATTCAGTGTATTCAGTGTTTTACATTGTATAATATCCTGCTTTTCCTTCCATGTATTATGCAGCTATCACAACTTTCTGCTCTGTATGCTCCAAAATACGAGTGGGTATACAAACACTTGAATAAACCCAAATCAGATTTCATCAAATAGCAAAGAGCATCTACTGGTGCATGGCTGGCGGAAGACTGGGTGATATTTAAACCAAGAACCCTGTGCTGTCTGACACCTACAGTCCATCCGGGGACAGGCATTATTTCAGCATCACCACATCAGGTTTGGAGTTTACAAAATTTATAAACTAAAATGTAGCTTATTTCCGGGTTTGTTTCACTGCACTCCATGGATAGCTCTTGTTGAGTTTAGCAGTGGCACTTGGGAGCTACTGAAACCCAAACATAGGGTTAGAAGACAGAGAAAAACCAACAGCAGCAGAGTTAAAAATAAATGCCACCATTAAGTACAGAAGGGAGATCCATGAGAACAATTCAGTTTCTAGTTGCAAGAATGGATGTACATGGATGCATCTGCTAGAACCCAGGGCCTCTTGAGAAATGGCATGGACGTTTTATTTGAACATTGGAGAATATTCTTTAATCCACAGCACCTGATAATATTCTACGGATCAGGACAATCTGCCAATGTACTGCTTATTTCTGTAGATATTATATTGAGTAAAACTGCATCTTATTCTTTCTACTTCACAGAATCATATAATCACAGAAAATCAGGGTTGGAAGAGACCTCAGGAGGTCATCTAGTCCAATTCCCTGCTCAAAGCAGGACCAATCCCCAACTAAATCATCCCATACAGGGCTTTGTCAAGCCTGACCTTAAAAACCTCTAAGGAAGGTGATTCTACCTCCGTCCTAGGTAACCCATTCCAATGCTTCACCATCCTCCTAGTGAAAAAGTTTTTCCTAATATCCAATCTAAACTTTCCCTACTGCAACTTGAGATCATTACTCCTTGTTCTGTCATCTGCTACCACTGAGAACAGTCTAGATCCATCCTCTTTGGAACCCCCTTTCAGGTAGTTGAAAACAGCTATAAAATCCCACCTCATTCTTCTCTTCTGCAGACTAAATCAGCCCAGTTCCCTCATCCTCGCCTCAAAAGTCATGTGCTACAGCCCCCTAATCATTTTTGTTGCCCTCCGGTGGACTCTTTCCAATTTTCCCACATCCTTCTTGTTGTGTGGGACCCAAAACTGGACACAGTACTCCAGATGAGGCCTCACCAATGCCAAATAGAGGGGAATGATCATGTCCCTTGATCTGCTGGCAATGCTCCTACTTATACAGCCCAAGAAATGCCATTAGTCTTCTTGGCAACAAAGGCACACTGTTGACTCATATCTAGCTTCTCGTGCACTGTAACTCCTAGGTCCTTTTCTGCAGAACTGCTGCCTAGCCACTCAGTCCCTAGTCTGCAGCAGTGCATGGGCTTCTTCTGTCCTAAGTACAGGCCTCTGCACTTGTCCTTGTTGAACCTCATCAGATTTCTTTTGACCCAATCCTCTAATTTGTCTAGGTCCCTGTGTATGCAGTCTCCTACCCTGCACTCCTCCCAATTTAGTGTCCCCTGCAAATTTGCTGAGGGTGCAACCGACACCATCCTCCAGATCATTAATTAAGGTATTGAACAAAACCGGCCCCAGGACCGACCTTTAGGGCACTCCACTTGATACCAGCTGCCAACTAAACATAGAGCCATTGATCACTACCTGGTGAGCCCGATGATCTAGCCAGCTTTCTATCCACCTTATAGTCCATTCATCCAGCCCATACTTCTTTAACTTGCTAACAAGAATACTGTGGGAGACCATATCAAAACCTTTGCTAAAGTCAAGGAACAACACATCCACTGCTTTCCCCTCATCCACAGAGCCAGTTATCTCATCAATAGGTTATGAGGCAATTAGGTTAGTTAGGCCTGACTTGCCCTTGGTGAATCCATGCTGACTGTTCCTGATCACTTTCCTCTCCTCAAAGTGCTTCAAAATTGATTCCTTGAGGACTTGTTCCACTAAGGTGAGGCTGACTGGCCTGTAGTTCTCCGAATCCTCTTCCTTCCTTTTTATTTAAAGATGGGCACTATATTAGCCTTTTCCCAGTCATCCAGACCTGCCCCGATTGCCATTAGTTTCCACAGCGAGCTGGTCACCTACTCTCCACAATGGGCTGCCCCGTGCAGTACTCTGGGAGCCGACTTTGTTCGTGAATACAGAGGCAAAAAAAGCATTGAGTACATTAGCTTTTTCCACATCCCCTGTTACTAGGTTACCTCCCCCAGTAAGGGGCCCCCAGTTTCCTTGACCACCTTCTTGTTGCTAACATACCTGTAGAAACCCTTCTTGTTACGTTTAACATTTCTTGCCAGCTGCAACTTCAAGTATGATTTGGCCTTCCTGATTTCACTCCTGTATGCCTGAGCAATATTTTTATACTCCTCCCTGGTCATTTGTCCAATCTTTCATTCTTGTAAGCTTCTTTTTAGTGTTTAAGATCAGCAAGGATTTCACTGTAAAGCCAGGCTGGTTTACTTCTATAGTAAATAGAGTATTTACTATTCTTTCTACACATTGGGATGGTTTGTTCCTGCAACCTCAACAAGGATTCTTTAAAATACAGCCAACTTTCTTGGATTCCTTTCCCCCTCATGTTATTCTCCCAGGGGATCCTGCCATTAGTTCCCTAAGGGACTCAAAATCTGCTTTACTGAAGTCCAGGGTCCAAATTCTGCTGCTCTCCTTTAGTCAAAGCTTAGCTACTAACTCCCTCTTCTCTGTCCTGATGTGAATCCCTAATCCCTGTATTTCATAGTCATAGAAATATAGGGCTAGAAGGGACCTTGAGAGGTCATCTAGTCCTAACCCATGCACTGAACAGGATCAAGTAAACATACAAAATCCCTCACAGGTATTTGTCTTACCTGTTCTTAAAAACCTCCAATGATGGGGATTCCACAACCTCCCTTGGAAGTCTATTCCAGTGCTTAACTATCCTTAAAGTTAACCTAACTTAAGTCTCCCTTGCAGCAAATTAAGTCATTACTTCTTCAATGGACATGGAAAACAATTGACCCCTGTGCTGTTTATAAGAGTCCTTCACATATTTGAAAACTTCTCAAATTCCCACTCCCCCCCCCCACCCCAGTTCTTTTCTCAAGACTAAAACATGCTCCCATTTTTAAAACCTTTCCTCATAGGTCAGATTTTCTAAACCTTATATAATTTTTGTTGCTCTCCTCTGGACTCTCGCCAATTTGTTCAAATTTTTCTTAAAGTGTGGCACCCAAAACTGGACACTGTAATCCTGTTGAGACCTCCACAGCACCAAGTACATTCATACTAACTGCACAGCATTTTTGTAGTGAATTTTTGATAAGTGTGTGTTTGCATATTTTCAGGACAGATGAGTGACTCCAAAGGCAACTTCAGGAATGACTGGTATCAATATTGTGTGTATATTTTCACAACAGATTCTCCTTACATGGCTCTTCAGAGTCACTGTGGTCTTACCTATCACAGTGTTGCATTCCATTTGCACTAACCGTGTAAATAAACAGTATTTGATTAAAATATTATGCAGGACATATTTCTAGGACACAAAGAGCTCTGAAAATAAATCAGTTTGTAAGAAATGGTTCAAACATGTATTCACGACCATTTCAGCCTTGCAGAATTCTACTTGCCAACTTGAGTGGGTTGAGTGTGGTTTTTTCCAAAGGGGAACAAGATACCATTAGAGATGTTGCTTCATTCTACTCAACATGTTCCCTAATTTTAAACAAATATCCGGCCACACTCAGCAGATGATGTCACTTCCCTGGCATGCTTTCATTTTCAATGCTTTTAAGCTGTTAAGCTAAGACAAGGAAGTTTGTTTGCAACTACCCTTGGCAGACTCTGGTTTCTATTTTTTTTAAAATAATTTCAATGGATAATATTGATGTTTATTTTTAAGCTTTTTTCAATTATCAATTTAAATTTTCACAGATGTGGACAATATAAAAAGCATTTTTTTAAAATAAATGTTCTCAGTTGTGGAAAATGATGTGTGTGAGGCAGTCAATTATTTAATGAAGGTTGACAGATTCAAAAATTAAAGCTTCATAATCACCAAAACTCAAAATGATCAACATCATGTCAAAATTTTAGTATTAAAATCAAACTCTAAGTTCTCAAACAACATTCTTCTTAGATTGGCTACCTATAAATTTCAGTTATCACCAATGGAAATATTATTTGCCCGCTTGTGTGTGGGTATGATGAAGTTAACATTTATCAGCATTTATTGATACAAATGAAATCCTTCCAAGCTTATTTACAGTAAGTGAGTCTTTGCTTGATCTTGTCATTTTGCTTGAAATCTGATCAGTTTAAAAATTGACTCTTTCTGCCAATTGTTGTGGCTTGTCAACCTCTTTTTACAGTTAGCACAAGGAGAGGAGAAGAGAGAAAAACTTGTGTGAAAGGCCCCACCTAAAACAACACAAGAAACTGACTATACTAAACATGCAAAGTAAACCAAGTGAAAAAAACTGGAACCATTATTTTTCCCCCTCTCTAATCTCTTTCAGTTTTAGTCATTTTAGGAGGTATAATTTGTAACAACGGCTTAAAAAATAAAGACAGATGTGCCATTTTGTTTTAAACTGACAGTGTCTAATTTGCCCCATGTACCAACGCATGGCAGCTTCCCTAAACAAAAAATGATCTTAGAAATGCTATACATGGTACAAAACAATCATAATGAGGTGGATTAGTTACTGAACCACAGATTTAACTGTAAATTCGCTTGCTTTTTGATTAATCTCCCTCTCCCCCCCCAGTAGATTGTCACTGTGGCAACGTGCAATTAAAAACAAGACTAGCAAATCACCACCAAATCGGACGGGGGAAAAAGAAAAAGAAAGATCATATGAATATGCATGTGTGTCTTTTAAAGGCACTTTCATCTGGTAACAGAAAAGACCTTATAAACCACAGTCCTTCTCTTTGAGGATGTAAAAACCTCATGGCACTTTTTGGAAAAGTAGGCATTGACCCAGAATCTCTGTACAAAATGTCCCTTCCCTCTTTCAATTATGTGTGTTACTCAGAGTGGCTGAATTTCAGAGGAACTGTACCTATGGCTTGATCTGGCACGGCGCTGCGATTCCTAACTGCCTTTGAAAGGGCCCTCAGCTTCCCAAAGGATCAGACCCTCAGATCATTTCTATTAAAATATCTTTCAAGACAACGCAACACATAAGAAAATTGTTAAAATACCTCACAATCCCATAGATCTGGAAGCAACGGCTGCTTCTCTGCACCTTCTCTCTTTAAGAGCTTCCTGGTGTAGGTTTATATCAGACCTACAACCTTTCTCTGAGCTTCCTTTGTGGCTTGGTAATATAAAAAGTGTCATTTGAGCATTATGCTAAACCACCCCTTCATTGGTAACCCCCTCCCCCCGTGAGCAAAATGCTTTGACTTTATTGTTTTTATAAACCTTTCTGATGAAACTGGGGAGGAGTGGGACAACTATCCTGTAGTTCACTAAACAAATGCAATAACCCGTAAGAAAAGTATTAATTTGCTGCAGAGTAGCAGGTAATTGGGATTTATACGCACAACTAGAGTCAGCTACGAAAAGCACCATTTTGTAGCAGTCGGAAGGAAGTGGTAAATACTGTGCAAGATGTGTCTCCTCTTCATGGGAGGTTAGGTAGCTAAGCCCTGAAGTGAGAGCAAACCTTAAATATAAACCACTTAATTGCTCATTTCATTTGTTACCTAAGTACTTTAAGCTAATAAAATTAAGTATTAAAGGATTACCAGGATAGTTTATGGGCCAAATTATACACCCATCTCATGGAAGAAATATTAGAAATAGAGACTGGATGTCAAAGCTCTCTCCATAATGTGCAGTGTCATCTAATTTTAGAAGATTCCACAATCACTGGAGAGTTTACAGTGTACGCAGCCAACCCAACTCAGCAACTGACTTATCTCTATGACTGCAGATCACATTATCTCATGAATGAACTATCATCTAGGTCAGTTACGTGTTGTCTGCTAATTGAATGCACGTTTTAGCCTTGGCATGCATGCTCCAGATATAAAGATTTTAGATAATTGGTGGAGAAAAACAAAGTATCATATGGGGAGCTGTGATAATTCAGCTTTGCTTCGGACAAACAGTGCCAAATAGATGTTAGTAGAAGCTCATATCTATATATAGTTTAATTTCTAACTGTATTTAATGCAGGTGTAAAGTGTGCGAGTGACAACTCTGTAGAGGGTGCTCTGTTTAGTCACAGCTCAAATGCCACTGGCAGTTGTACAATGGGAACTTGCCCCACCAACATAATAACTTGACCTAGAGAGGTGAGAGGATAGTTTAGTTCCACAGCCCATCCAATTCCTGGCCTGTCTGCTGAGATGTGTGCCAGATGTGGATGTGGTTGCCTTGTCCACTTGGAGCAGAACTAAGGCCACCAACTTGTTTCACACACGACACTGGACAGCCATTAACCTGCAACACTTTCAATCACTACCAACCCAGGCTATATTGGAAATGGCAACAGAACGAACTGAAAGCCCTTGTTTTAGTCTTAATCTCCCAAGTCACGTTTTTTTTACTGTGTTTTAAAGAGTCAAGCCTTCAGGGAGACTTCCACATATGGTTCATGAACCTTTTATCTACCCATTTGCTTATTTAACTTTATAATCACAAAACTGATGTAAAATATGCTACAACAGTAATACCAGTAATGTTTGGGTTTCAATGTATGAAGCAAAGTACTGCTGTTAAAGCTTTATTTAAACATGCTGTCGGTCAAAATCTATCCTTAACTTACAACCTGTGCAATCCTACTGATTTCCACAGGGCACAATCTGACCCATGAAAGTCAATCATTTTCTAATGCTATGTATCTTAGGGTTTTCTATAGCATCTATTTGCCAGAATATCTAATGCTGCCCAGAGGAATGTTCTGAACAGCTGAGCAGTTAAAATCTGCTCAATTGTTGCCATTCAAGAGTCAACTAACAATTGCAAGCTATGTAAAGTTTAACCTGAAATAAATAAAAACAAAATAACCAAGCAAGACAAATATTTTTCTTATCATAAAGTTTATTACAAATACAGATGGTCAAATTACTGATTATGAATAATATGCTTAGCTAATATAGCTTATTTTTTCTTTTTTGTGAATCATTTTTTTTAAACTTTAGGAGACCAGATCCTTAACTGAAGCTACACTGATCAGCATCAGCTCAGAAACCAGCTCTAACAAATTAAGGAGTACAGCTGGGGTAATAAGAGGACTGTAAACAAATAAAATGAATTGTTAATATATTGGAAGGATAAAGAATTTTTTTTCTTTATCATTGAATTAAATAGAAAAAAAACAAACACAAAAATAGAAAAGGTGTGATTGCTCTTTAGCCTGATTTAAACAAGCTTCTTGAACATGTTATGACTAGTTATGGGCAAACTTGATCTGTCTGGATACTTCAGGCTTTTCTGAATGATCTATGCCTCTTAACACTGTAAATCTGGGACAGGAACATGAATTTTCACAATGTAGAAATAGATAAAGAAAGTCAAAGCATGGGGTGGGTGTGGGGCAGGAAACAAAATTCACTGAGGACTTTCAAACCTTTTCTAACCCTGGTTGATTATTTATTTGAAGAGACTTGTCAGTCAATTCAATTACTTCCAGGGCAGTCCTAAGATACAGTGAAATCCTGGCACCATTGAAGGCAATGGTAAAACTCCCTTTGACTTCAGTGGTATTAGGTTCTCTCATAAAATTTGAAATAATTCAAAATAATAAATCAGATAAAAAGTAAATTAAAATTTCAAACAGTGTATGGCGCCAACAAGAAGTGTGTGAAATAATCAATGCAAATGATCTGCTCTCCCGAGTATCTTATTCTAGAGCAGGGGTTCTCAAAACTTCATTGCACCATGTCCCCCTTCTGACAACAAAAATTACTAGACGACCCCAGGATGGCGAACGGAAGCCTGAGCCCGCCCAGGTCCTGCTGCTCTAGGTGGAGGAGCAAAGCTAAAGCCCGAAGCTACAACCCCAGGCGAGGGGACTGTAACCCGAGCCCCACCACCCAGGGCTGAAGCCCTCAAGCTTTGGCTTTGGCCTTGGGAGATGAGGCTTGGACTTTTGTCCCAGGCACCAACAAGTCTAACGCCAGCCCTGGTGACCCCATTATAATGGGTTCACCCACTTTGGGGTCCCCACCCATAGTTTGAAAACGGCTGTCCTAGAGGCTGTGCTTTTATAGATATTTCCGCTGTCACGCCGCTATCCCTGACGATCTGTAATTTTTCTTTCGTTCTTATTACTTATCATTTTGCTTTCCTATCATTAGTATTAATGGGACTATTTGTGGTATAAAGCCCTACATAAACAAGTATTAATGTGTTTGCAGGATAGGGGCCGGTGATTTCAAACTTGCGACTACGGTTGAGGCTCCTACTGAAAGTAATGTGTGACTAAATCCTCTGGATGCTTTTGAAAACATAAACCTTGCCTTTTAAATCTGCTTTGGAAGCACCACCTACACCCATACCACTATATACACACAACTGCAGTGGTTGCTAACTTTGCGATTTTCCCCAAGAGTCTTGTGATAGACGGTGTGTTTTATAAAGCTCCAGTTCCTGGGAACCATCTGAATCTCACCTTCTATTTAAAACAACAGCAGCAACAACAAAAGTTACTTTCTAGCTCTGGCCTACATTGCTGCAGAGAAAAGCTTGGAAGTATGTCTCCAGTGCATCCTAAAAGTTCAGAAACCAGCAGGCAAATATGAAAGATGACAAAGGTCTTTCTTTTTTTCTTTCTTTCTTGATCTTGTGATTTTAAGCCGTATCACATTATTTTCGGAGGCCTGGCTCATTATTTTTGAGCTCGTGGGATTGGCAATACCATAACTATTTTAATGTATTAATATTTTGTAGGCCATATGTGGAATTTGCTCCACCGAAGTGGAGGGAATTACCCTAGATTTACTTTGGCAAAATTAGAATCAGAATCTGCCCCTTTGGTCTGATTTTTGTGTTCATACAGTTGCCAGAGAGAGAGAGACTTGAGCGAAGACACGGTGTACAGTGAATTAGATAAACTGCAATCCATGAAGAGGAAGAACTTCAAGAACTCTTTGATTAGGAGCTCACTACTTAAATATTTTCAATTTATTGAGGCAATTATATATACCTCCAGCTCAGGGTCTTTCATCCCCAAGTCATTTTGCCCAAACCCATTTCTACCAGTTGGCAGCCAGCATATGAAGTTGTAGCCTGAGATTAGATATTTTAATCTATATTTAAAGGGGAAATTGCAACTGACTACAGTGTCTGAGGTTATTCCCAGCAGAGAAAACACACATGGTTCTTAATTAGATAAAAGCTGATCTATCTAAATGCAACATCTGTACTTTTGAGCCCTGATCCACTCCAATATTCGCTGGATGAAAACCAGCATATTTGTAGATTTTTAATATTAGAAAAATAACCTACAAAGACATTTCTTTTTCACTGGAAAGTCCCTTGTAGTAGTTTAAGAGTTAAAACTACTGAAGTGAAAGTACATTGCCTGAGGCCAAATTTTCCTATAGCCTATATACTTCACTGCATTTTCATCTACTGTGTCCTGACAGCTGTTATCGTGAAGTGTGCTGCTACATGCCTATTGCTGTTCCAGAAAGCTTTCTACTCAGCTCTGAGCTTGCTTCTCAAGGCTTTAAAACCCTGCTGCATGGGGAAAAAAGCGGCAGTCACATGGGAGATGTTTTTGTCATCTTATGCCCCACCTACTTCAAACACACACAGTTTAAAACACTAAACTATCTAAATAAAGCACTTAAACCCTTCCCCCAAATCGAATCAGACAGATTACTTTCTTTCTCCTATACATTGTGTTGCTCTTATTTGTAACAAATGCTTTGCACTTGCATAGTGTGATTCCTATGAGGATCTGAAAATAGTTACAAACTTCTGTCAATTAAATCTCAATCTCAAAATGAAGTAAGTAAACCTACTGATTTTATAGATACTGTAGGTATATTATGCCACATAGAGGAAGAACTTTGTGCCCAAGTTAATAGCAGAGTCAGGATAGAATCCAGAAGTCCTAGTTTCCTTGTTCTGGCCATTAAATTGCATTGTTCTTAAAAATAAAGGGTATATCAGTGTGCCATATTTTTGTACTTTTAAACTAAAAGCTTTCAAAGACAGAATATTAACTTTTCAGGGAAATTTATATATCTATAGCTATCTACCTATATAAATATATATATGCACACACACAAATAGATATTGCTGAATAAATTACATAAGGACCAATTTGCAAGAAGAACAACATTAATGCATTTTTAATGGCTAAGCTAAGGATAAGTCTGTATACAGTATTTTAATTCTAGTACATTAGCATTGCATTTATACATTAGCAGCTAATGTGATAATGTTAAACTCTCCAGTGGTTGTGGAATCATAATAAGGGTTGTATTAGCATTTTAAAAAAAAAGACAAATGATTTAACCCCCTGAAACTATTCAGAGAATTTTTACACTGTCCCATTTTTTTTGCATGCAAGATCAAAGCTGCAATGAGAAACCAACCAACAGATATAAAAAAAATTATATCTTTGGCAGCGTACACAGTCAGTATTAAAAGCAGAAAGCTGTCTTCCCTCCCCCCTCCCTTTTTTTTGCAAATTAAATTTTTCCATGCTCCCCAACCTGTAATTGTCAGATTTTTATGGAATGCAATAAATAACTTAATCATTGTAGCCAAAGTAAAATAAATCAATACATTTGCAGATAACTAGCCTCTTAAGCAGAAATGTTATTTTTTGATTGCTGAAAAACCACAAGTAATGGTCTGACAATCAGCATAGTTATGTTAGGCCTGTGCAGTTCAAAGGCAATTTCTAGTAATTCAGAAATAGTATTTCAAGGCATTCGATCTCAAATGCAGGCATTGTGTTTACCCACCAAAGGTGAAGCTTTCTTTTTGGATTAACACTTATTCCAATGAAATATTTCCCACAAGACTACACCTAGGGTTACCTTTATAAGAGTTTCATGCTAAATAGATTATTTATCATGCTATTTAACTTGTTTCTCCTCTCTCTAGATTAACACATAGTGAAACGAACATTTCCCGCAGGTAATTACCTGGCTGCATTTCAAGGCAGTCATAAAAATTACAGTTCCCTTTGGCAAGAGATTATGCTGGGGGGTTACATAATAGGGTGGTAGATTTGGGATTCACTTCACTCCAATTACGAATGCAATTTGGAGCTCTCTGGCATAGCTTTAGCTGGAATTGACTTTCTTCTGACCAACATACTCATCTTGATTTTACTAGCACATTTTCATTTGACCCACATAGTTTGTACTCTGGTGGGCCACAGTGTTCTGGTCTAGATCCCACATTCTTCAGTGGTTACATGATGCCTTATGCATTTTTTTCCAGCACTGTAGCTTGTATTTTCACTGCTATGCAGATGACACCATGGTTTGCTTGGCTCAGCTGCTTCCTAATCACCACAGTGCAGACTCAGTTGTGGCTGATTGCCTCTGAAGACATTCAGTTGCAAAGGTCACGTAATTTCATTAAATTATATCCTAGTTAAAAAGGCAGAAGTTTTTTTTAATCTTTTGGAGAGGGAGCTTTGCCAGTGAAAATTCTGATTTTTTTCCCTTCTGCCTCTTATATTTTGTCTTTCACACAATTTTCACAGATCTTCTCAATCTTGGGCCTGCTTCACATCTGCATTATGCTAGTTTTTGTCTGGTGTGACTTCACTGTATTTAGATGGTAAGCTCCTTGGGGCATGGGCTCTTTCTTGCAATTGCACCTAGGGCAATGTGGCCCTGATCTTAAGTGGAACTGTAATACAAACAGCAATTTCATTGACAACTGTACTAACACAATGGTGAATCAGGCTCCTTGTGTTTTTCATCTTCACTTACCTACCTTCGCCTTATGTCCTCTGCCTAGACCACATTGATCATACAACTGTATTTAACTTCTTGTAATGCTCTCCCCAACTCTCTTCACTACTTGATCTGTTCTAACTCTTTAAGAGACATCACTTTTTATTAGCCCTTAAACTTTGGTTTAGCAGCCCTTCACCTTTCCCCTCTTCAAGCCTTTATACAATTCCTGAACTTTAGGTTAGTGCTTGTAGCTTATTAACATTTTCTGATACTTACCCATTTGACTTCTCACATTTAGAAACACTCCATTTTACTTTTTATCAGGTCAATTTTTAAAAAAAAACTCTGGATGGGCCTCAGAAAGCTCACAGGTTTGGTGATATTTGGATGCTTGTTTGAACTCTTGGGTGAGTAAATATGGGCCAGAGACTGGAAGATTTTCAAAGCCTTCTTACTTTGGTCAGGTCCAAAATACTAGGATACTGTACTAACTTCTCTCCTGTGTGTTGGATCCCTGTCCTTCAGGGCTGATAAAGGCTAGCAATAAGACAGTGGAAACTATTGATGTCTCTAGGTCTGAGGGGAATGTACAAGCATCTAATCAAGAGGCCGACACTTGATGTTGATTAGCAGTTTCATGGGGTCACATGATTGTGACCTATGCTATCCCAGTCAGCCACTGCCCAGATTGAGTAACCTTGAGTAACCCTTCAAAGCTTGCCTTTTTTTACTCAGCTATTGGGGGGGAGGGGAGGATAGCATGAGGGCAGGATGGGTTGCTAATTAATTATTAATAATAATACCAACCCATGATACACTGCTAAGTTTAACTCTTGTCTGTGAAGTGCTTTCTAATCTTCACAACAGTTCTGGGAAGTAGGCAATTGTAAATATTCTCTCTTCTTTACAGATGGGGAGACTGAGGCAAATCTATAACAAAACTAGGATTAGAACTCAGGAATGCCTGACTTCCAGTGAGGTTCTTGAGGCCATAGGCCAATATAACTGTTCTAGGCGTTAAAGGATAGGCTGAAGTGATTCATTGTAAAGATGGCTCTGTTTCAAAAACCAAAAGGCACTTCCAGGACTTATGACAGGTCTTCCCCCTCTGTTTGCTTCGGACACAAAAATAAATTCCACCGTAAAATATCTTATGCACAGATCGTACAGGGAAGCATTCAATAAGACACTGCAACAAAAAACTAAAAGTTCGGAGCGGGAAGTTAATTACCCAAAGAAATATCCTACGAATATATTCCCCTCCTCCATGTTCATAAGGAGTGAGATGCTACAAATAGAAGCAAAGATTTTTGACAAAGAGAGTAAAAGCAACACATACATACAAAATTCAAAGCAAATTAAAAAGCATTAGCTGTCAAACTACAACAGAACTTATTTGAGTAAAACAAAACAAAAAACCCAACAACCTTGAAACAATAACGGCTTGGAAATCCCCAAAGACAAAGCAATACATAAGACAATAAAATACTACCACCATTTGAAAAAGAAATGACATCTACCTGCCACATTCACACAGGGGAGGAACAGCAGACTTTATTTTGGGACTATTTAAACAGTCAAAGTTGGGATGCCACTTGTTTACTATAGTTTCCAATTGTACCATTGGCTACTGCCATGTTGCCAACACATGATTTAATCATGTGTTTCATGGTTTTGGGTGTATTTCTTAAAGCTCCAGCTGCTAGAATCAATAGATTTTTTTAAAAAAGAGCTGAGATTATCATGCAAAGTAAGTTTTAACCCTCATGATGTCAAAGAAAAGTTTGAGAACATGAAGCACTGAAGTCACAGAAACCAGATGGCAAAGAAGGAGAACTTAAAAACAATCTCCTGGGTTTTAAACCCATTTAATGATTTTTTTGTGGCTTGACTCATGACTGTTAAACCCTGAAGGCTGATAACACATTCCAATATCGTAACTTTTTCTCTTTTACTGTGCAAGACCAACAGTGCTTTGCATGGAATGAATGTACAGTAAAACCTCCATTTAACGGACTAATTCGGGTGAGGGGTGTCCGTTAAATCAAAAAGTCCGTTATTTAATAAAAACAGAAAACCGAGCTGTCGGAGCAGCAGCCTGCCCGCCACAGGGTCGGGGCGGCAGCTCTGCAGCCCGCCTGCTGCTGGGTCCTGGGCGGCAGCTGGGAGCCGGCAGCCAGCCCGCCCGCTAACGGGACTCGGGCGGGAGCCGGCAGCCAGCCCGCCTGCTGCTGGGACCGGGGCGGCAGCCAGCAGCCAGACCGCTCGCTGCCGGGATCGGGGTGGGAGCCGGCAGCCAGCCCGCCAGCGGCTGGGACCGGGGCGGCAGCTGGCAGCCAGCCCGCCTGCTGCCGGGATCCGGGCGGCAGCCGGGAGCCGGCAGCCAGCTCACCAGTGGCTGGGACCGGGTCGGCAGCTGGGAGCCAGCAGCCAGCCGCCTGCGAAGGGGACCGGGGCCGCAGCCGGGAGGGGTCGCGGTCTGATATGGATCAGAAATTTTGTCCGTTGCATCCAAAGTCCGTTAAATCGAGGTCCGTTAAATCGAGGTTTTACTGTAAGTGTATTTGCTTGCTCTTTGCAATCTTCATCTAACTCATATTGAAATCAGTGCAAAGACCCCTTATGACCTCAATAGGAGCTGGATAAGGCTCTGTATCTTGCACAAGGGAAAGGAGTGGCGAGGTCCTTCCCAGTCTCTTGCTCCAAAAGTGGAACCTGCTGCTTGCTCCTTTCCACTCTAGCGATTGGTTTATATAGGTATGCTCTTGAGGCTAGCTTCACGAGGGAAAGGGCTAGAAACCTACTTGGTTTTCCCCTAGAGAAAGCTGAGGGTGTGCAGCTCACTGCTCATTTTTTACTTTAAATCTCTAAAGACAGAGCATGTTGCACAGCTGTACAATTTCTGCAGCATAACCTGGAGACTGTAACATATGACCAGTTGAGTCATAATGGGCAGTTCTACAGTCATTTAGCAGAACCATGTGCAGAAAGGGCACATAGGTCAGCAACTACTGATTATCTGAAAAATGCTGAAAAGAAATGGAGATAACTAAGACTTCAGGGAAGGAATCACAAAAACAGGTGTCTGCGGGGAGGAAGCCAGGAAGTTACAGACCCCTTTGTCTTAATGTTAGTGGTCAGGAAAATCCTAGATGCCCCCAATTCAGTCAATGGGCCTACTTGTGTGCTTAAAGTTACACATATGCTGAAGTTATTTAGTGATGCGGGACCAGAGGCCAGCATGTTCTTACCTCAGATAGCAAACTTGGGGTAAAATAGCAATGAACTTGGCTTCCAACTCACATTAGAGCAGCTCAAATTCAATCCCAGGCTCCCCTAATAGACTCAAGCTACTAACCTGTATTAAAACCTGAGTTGATGTGTCTTCACTGCTATTTTAATCTGAGTTAGCCAACCCAAGTTAAGAACATACTACTATTTTTTTTTTTTTGGCCGTGAAGGTACATTGCAGCTGAAGGTATAATTTCCAGCTCAGGTAGACACACAGGCGCCAGCTTTGTTCAGGCAAGTGTATTAAAAACAGCAGTGTCTGAAACCTGAGGTACTTGGGGCGGCTAGACCATCTCGCCATCCACGCAGCTGCAGCTACCCTGCTATTTTGGCTACCATCAGCACGTCTACCCAAGCTGGATATTATACCTACAGCTCCAGTGTAGCCATAGTCTTAGTTCAAAGATGACCTAGTACTTCCAGAGAAATGAGAACTCATAATAGCCACACGACTTCGTATCACAAAAGGTTAAAAAAAATCACATTGAATACATCTGGTGGAATTGTTTGTGAGAACACAGAAAACAGACAAGCAAAATAAGGGAAACAATCTGTTTGGATTTCCAAAAGGCAATTAAACATAGTTCTGCATAGTACCCTGATACTTCAGATAAGGGTTGAGAGGGGGAAATATGTCCAGAGGAAAGCACTAAAGATTATAACAAGGCTAAAAAGTTAGCTCATGTGGAAACTGGGACTGATCTCACTGCAGAAAAGACAGTTTAGAGGGGAAACTGTGAAAAGCTTCAAGGTGCTCAAGGGGATAGTGAAGGCTGACACAGACCAACTCTTAGAACAAGTGAGAAATTCATGGATTCAGGAACCCAATCAGAAAACAGTAGGTGGTATGGGAATGCAAGAGAAACTTTTTCTACGCAACGATGAATTTACCAAATGTCAGACCAAGGACAGCCAAAGAACATTTAACTCAGTTCAAGAAGGGGGCTTGAGATGAAAAACTGCTGATTATCTGACTGGTCCATAGAGTTGATTGAAGTCTCTGGGATTTCTAAGCTCTCTCTAATTATGCTCCTCTAGTAAGGCATCAGTTTCCACTTAAGGTTTTAAAAGTTGTATCCCTTTTTAGATATGAAATCTGAAAAAAAAGGTCTTTGATGTGGCTTTTTAAGGGGGTATTTAATTTTTTTAAGCTCCCTTGAATGATTTTGTGAAGGGCACAGATCTTAATGCATTTTGCATAGCATGATAATGGTGGTTTGTCAGAACAAATGACAAATTAGTCTCAGTACAACGATCAATGGTGGTAACAGCAAAAGAGCCACAAAAATCTTCTCTGGAGAAAAAACTCAAACCAAACCAACCAAAAACTCAACACAACCTAAATCTGAGATTGAAATCCTGTTAGAAATGAATGAATTAGTAATAATTCTTACTCCTAGCTCAGGTCTTTAAAAGCAAAGTTTGTGTGAAGAGCACTGGTGTGTACAGAAGCTTCCAAATTTCAGCTAAAGATGTTGAGGTAGAATACCGGGGAAGGAGGGACGAAAAATATATGAACTTCTACTCTTCTGAAGCAGAACTCTCAACTGCCTGTGCTTTCTGCTATGAGCCTGCAGGTGAAATGGATAACAGTGTTGCCAATTGTCCCTTCTTCTTTTCCCCCCACAAATGTTACAAATATTTGGTGTTTTTCTTTTGGAGTGAGGCAATTATATGAAAATCTCTATTTTCATTTTAAAAATAAGTTTGTAGACCTCATACTTGCATAGAAAAGGTTGGAAACATGATCTTAGTGCATCCTAAAGGCTCAGAAATCAGAAGATAAAATGTATTATTTTTATATCTCATGACTTTTAAGGCCTGACAAGATTTTTGAAGGCAAGAGCTGCCATTATTGCTAATAGTGCCTGATTATTTGTGGTAATAATTAAATCAGACTAAATTCAAACACTGAAAACATCGAGCAATTGTTGAGTTTTTGAATTTTCAAAAACTGGCCCAATTCCATAAAAAGCTGTTATCAGCTGGTGTGTGTGCGTGCGCATGTGTGTGTGTGTGCCTGTGTGTACAAAATGAGATAATTTTTGAGTGATAATGGGTTTTTATTTATTGGAAATGTCTTTTTAAAGCACAAAATAAGATCCATTTGAAAAATTTCATTCAGACCAAAAAGGAAAAAAAAAAAAAAAAGAAAAGACTCTCAATGAAAAAGATTTGAAATTATTTATTTTCAAGGTTTGATGCAAAAGTAACCATTGGGCAGATGTTCTGGAAAGAGTAAGTTTTCTGGGCCACAAGAACAATGAAAATTGTACTGAAAAACATTCTTCTCACTTGTACAGAGCGCTGCTGATTGCTCTTTCTGTCTGAGCTGAACAAACAACATAGAAACCACAGGCAAGCTGTTGTAAAGACTCAGGCTGTATTGAACTCAGTTTCCACTCTGCTAATGGTACTTCCTGTTTAAAGGTCAGAACTCTGCAGGCCGAGTTCAGGAGCCCAACTTAACATCATTCATCAATGCAAAGCGAACTCTCTTTTCTTGACTGAAATCTCTGGCAATTATTCCTTTCCACCCACCTATCGTATGCCTTCAAAACTAGGATCTACTCTTCTCTGGTTATTTTGTCTCTTGGTAAGTAGTAATAGTAATAGCAGTAATAATTTCATGTGCTACAGACAACTGGATTAATTATTATATAAAACACCCACCCAGAGGGAGCTAGAATCATTAGAGGGCAACACCGTTGCCACCTTCTCCTTCCACCTTTCTCACACCCACCCATTACATTACTGCGCTGCCAACTTTTGCAGAGATAACCTGAAAATGCCAAGCAAGTGTAACCTAAAGGCTCAGAAATGAGAAGGGAATAAAAAGAACTATTATTTTGTTAAAAAAAAAAAAAAAAACTTTCATGATTTTTAACCCAGTTTCATGATTTTTGAATGCTTGCAGTAGGCCATCCTGACTGTAGAGGAAAGGGGTATGGATAAAGATTGAGGTGAGGATTTGCCTCAGAAGCTTTGGATTTCTTTTTTTGGGGTAGGGGACCGTGGCCTTAATTGAAAACACTTCAATATGAGCTGATTTTCAGAGAGGGGGCACAGCTTTCTCTCAAAAGCAGGACCTTTCAAAAGAATGTCCTTAAAAAAATAGAGACCCCCTGAATCATTAGTCACTTTGGAGAATTTAGATCTTGTGTATATAAACACATTGCTAGTGCTGTATGAATAATAAATACAGTAGACTCTCGATTATCCAGGACTGGATTAAGCAGGATGTGGATTAACCAGGATGTCAAAAAAAATACACGCAACTCGTAGGGCCGGCTTTGGCTTTGTTGCCACCCCAAGGACACACACAAAAAAACCCCACCAGGGCTCAGGGCAGCCAGTAAACCAACACCCCTTTCCCCCGGTGCAGGGTGGCTGGTGAACCAACCACCCCTCCCCATATTTCCTATGGATGGTGATTATCTGGGATTTTATTAACCAGAATGATTTTTTCCCCTATCATCCTGGATAATCGAGAGTCTACTGTAGTGGGATTCAGCTGGACTAGGTCACTGTCAGGTTGAGGTTTTAAGAGGATTACTTGTTCTGTCAGTGATCTTGAGGTTTCAGCTGATCTAGCATGAAAAGACAGTACTTACTATCCTAGAGGTACATTTGCTGCATCACTGTAGTGAATTGTGGTTATGTTCTTCACTGTTAATGAAGTTTTGACATCAGCTCTGCCTCAGAACCTCAAAGATATGAAGGGGCCTAGCTGCTACTGATTTCAGGATCTGGATTTCTTTCTCTCATTTATAGAGTTAACAGCAGCAAATTTTAAAATGTAAGTATTCCAGCACAGTCCTGTTTTATAATTATATATATATATATATATATATATAATTCTATACATTAAAGCTAATACCATGGTGTGACAGGGTGGAGTAGGCCCAGAGATCTTCTGGAGGCCTCAGGGTCCTGCCACACCTTGTCCCAGGAAGGAGCAGAAGAGAAGTCCTCTGAGGGTCTAGAGTGGTTGTGGGGAAGGCGCTGAAGGGAGAAGCCAATCAGGGCCCAGAAGGGCCATATAAAAGGAGATGTAGAACAGAGCAGCAGTCAGTCGCTGCCTGGAGATGGAGAAGAGAGGACCATGTTCCTGGCTGGCTGAAAGAGCAGAAGGACCACAGATAGCTCAATGCTGGCAGGGACTGGGGAAGCGAGAGAGCTGCTGGCTGGGGAGGGACTAAGCCTGGGGAGGGCTGTAAGAAGGTAGAGTCTTCAGGAAGGAAATCCTGAAAGTACAACCCCATACCAGGCCTAGTACTTAAAGCCTGAACCCAGGGAGAGCTAGAGAGACACTAACTAAGGAGTACTGAGATAGGCCCCTGGTAGACTGTATATACCAGAAGGGGTTTGTTCTGTTTCACATATATACAGTGCTTGAGACTGGGCCAGACTGAGTCACCTGAGAAACCACTGACATGGGTCACCATAAACTAAAGAGCACAGACACACCAAACTAGAAAGGGGCGCTTGCAAGAGGGGAGAGCCTCCCCGTCATACATGGGTTTCAGGAAAGGCCAGTTTCAAACGCTGTACTTACACTGGAGGTATGGGGAAGTTTGACCCAGATAATATATGAAATACATTACATCATTCAGTTTAATTGAAGAGACAGGAGCAAAAATGTAATGGGAGAAAACAAACATACACATATGAAACATTTCTTCGCTAATGAACACAAAACTATAGCCAGTCACCTAAAGCCAGTCATGTCTACGCTCATCTCACTGCAGAAAAGAATCACAGAACTTGCCATCTTTAAGAGCCACGATGTCATTGAGCCCAACCCTATGCCTGGAACAGCTTGATAGTTAAATAACTCAGCATACATCAATACAAGCTAAGTTTAGACGCCTGCTCCCCAGGTCACTAGAAAGATGACACAATCCCTGAAATTTATAATGTTCTCCAATAAATAACATCTCCTGCTTTTAAAAAGAGACTGTCTGTACAGTGTATCTTAAGAAAATGCAAGGAAACGAACAAATAGTATTCCCTCCCTGCCTGCAATAATGGTAATAGGTTACACCCAGAATTCTATTGAACGGCTTACATAATTCACAGCTTCTCTGGTTACATATTTTTATAAAATACCACAGCCAGCTGGGATAGTTACTCACTTCATTGTCCTATTGCTACCACTCAGTCAAACATCCTGTCATTAGTTTAAAATCTATAGTGCACTTACTCTAATATAGTCATTTAATATTTACATCACACACACGTGCACAGAAAATCCTTCCTGTCACTGAATGAGGAAAAAAACAAACCCAAACTACTGGCTGATGTGTAAACAGACACTGCTGTCCATTAGGTATTAAGTTTTATTTTTAGAGAACCTTGGAGGT
Organism: Sternotherus odoratus; assembly: GCA_032164245.1. Classification (NCBI taxonomy): domain Eukaryota; kingdom Metazoa; phylum Chordata; order Testudines; family Kinosternidae; genus Sternotherus; species Sternotherus odoratus. The sequence continues at coordinate 11,806,999 of JAVMKO010000001.1, read as the reverse complement.
GAAACCAATGTGGGTAGATATTCTTAAATTCTACCTCAGATGTTTTAATAGTGCCGTTTTACAGCCGAGTGAATCTTAACAATCACCATGTGCTGTCAAATAAGAGACTTAATTAGTCCCAGAAGTTAATATTGCCACATTGTAAAATAAAATATATGGAACTAGAGATTTGTCTGGTAGGCATACATATTGCAAACACTAGAAAATCAAGCAGACTCAAAATGTAAAGCTATCGAAAATAACTGGATGTGCTGTGTCCTTTATTTTTGATCCTAAATGCCATTACCATTTATTTTGACACCAGTCCACCACTGAAACAATTAGGGCTAAAGACAATCAATTTTTTTTCAGAAGAGTATTGACTTTAATAGATGTATTTGCAATAAAATAAATTTTAATATATTGTTCTGCTACGGGCTCCATAATACAATACAGACAGATCAATTGCTCATTGATAAAAGGCATTGCAAATGTTCAAATGCCAGCCATGAGGATAATCTGCATCTATACACCTCCACCCTTGTCATTTGACATTCACAGAGGAATTCATTCGGCCTCTGAGTAATACACAAATGTTTTGCAAAGCTATGAGCACTCTTGAGACGCTTGGTACATAATAATGCACCCTGTATAGGTTATAGGGAGAAATGACATAATAATAATACTACATAATAATGCTTTACATTTATTACTTCTATCACACCAGAGAGATGTTAGGTGCTTTAAGATGCATCCTGAAATCGGAGGCATTTACAAATTATTAGGCAATGCAGAATCAAAGCATTAGGAGGAAAAGATGCACAACACAAGATGTAGTTAGTTCTTATATAGGACTTTTCATCCAGCATTCTCAAAGCACAATGCAAATATCAGTAGAATGGTCTCCATTTTATAGACAGAGAAAATGAGGTCAACTTAGGTAACAGAGAAAGTCAGTGGCATGTCCACTGGAAAAAGCAGCCTCCCACATGCAACACAGAGTATTACTAAAGGGAGAAACTTTTCTAGACAGCAGGGAGGGAAACATTTATAGTCTACACAAAAACATTATAATAATATATCTAAATTTATTTAATTATGGGAGCAGGCTGCCAAAAATACAATGCAATGAATAAAATGGGAGTCTATCACCCTTCATCCTTTGGGCATAAATCCCTAAAATTACAAGGAAGTTACACAAATGCATGAAAGGAATAACAGAAGTTATCTCAGAAGAGATCAGTTTAAAAGGGGATCAAAATGGAAACAAAGATGAAGAGATATTCTACTCAAGTTCTGTCCCTTATTGAATGCTGCTTCTAAATACGATCATCAGTGCAAAAGTTAATTTTGACACTTAAATAGTTACCATCAGCCTTCAAAGTATGCCCTTCTCGGATCTAACCTTTCAATCAGACCATCTCCAGAGTTAGTAAAACAGCACATCCATTTACATTCAGAAATTTCTCCCAGTCATAAAAGTTAGAAGATAAAGCTTAAAATTCCAGAGAAATTGACAGAGCTACCAAAAAATGCTGGTATGGTGGCCTGCTATTCCCTGGCTCAAACTTTCTCCACTATTGTTTTTCAAAATAACTGCGCAAATTATTCATATTGCTGCCATTAGCATGTGAATGCTGTAAGATTTAGGTTATGTCTACACAGCTTTTAGCGACATGACTATGCCACTATAGCCGATCCACTAAAAGGTGTGCAGAATAGTTACTGTTTGTCAGCAGGAGAGAGCTGTCCCGCTGACAAAAAACATCCAAAAAGTGGTATTAGGTTTGTTGGCAGGAGAGCAAAACTTCTGTCTTTTGGCTAGGGTGACCAGACAGACAGCAAGTGTGAAGAATCAGGATGGGGGTGGCGGGTGATAGGAATCTATATAAGAAAAAAACCCCAAAATCGGGACTGTACCTATAGAATCGGGACATCTGGTCAGCCTAAGTGGGACACCTCAATGACAAAAGATTTGTCTTTCACTCGCCAGCATACACAAAGCCTTAGAAAGAGAGGGGTTGCTATGCAGCTACTGTAACAGGATATATGTGGCTTTTGGACATCAGTTATTTATCTATGAAGTCGTCTACCAATTGTCATTTACTGTATGCTTTGTATGTTACTGAGAAGAGTACAACTGTTGTAAACACTTACACTGTATGATATTATTATGTATATTACGAGTTTGACACTCATTTCCTTTGAGGAGGAGAAACACTGCCTCTATGCTCTCTAGTGGACATACAGGATTTTTACAAGGTCCCCCTTCTCCCTTCCTTTTTAAATTTGATCAAATATGATCTGAAAGGCTTTTATTCTGCTAGAATCCCAGTCCAAGGTTCTGTGTGTCTCTGGCAACAATGAATTACTAACTGAATCAGGGCAGGGAGCAGCACACGCTGCTTATGCAGTTTTAGGTGTTAGCAATGTTAGTGCTACAAAAACAAACAAAAGCTCTAAATTGGCCCATGGCAGGAGATAAAGGAAAAAAAGACTTCTCAATGTTTTGATTTAAACTTACTTATTTGCAATTTTTAGGTGTACACATGCTGTTAAATTCTGTTATTAGTTTGGCAACCATTATTTGTTTAAAGGAATACTACTCAGTTTACCGTCAAAATTTGGGGTGGCCATATTTGAAGGTTCCTGTGAAAAATTTCTCCCTGTTTGAAAGTCTGTTCAAATTGGAATTTTCTAACAAAAAACAGTTTTTGAAGCTTCAGAAAGTGGCTATCTAGTAGGACTTTTCATGAGATACAAATTTTAAGTTTGTGAAGGGGCATAGATACTAAAGGTGGTCAGGAATTTTCCAACAAAATGTTTTGCCTCAGTAAATGCCAATTTGTGGAAACAAACTGCAGGAAAGGGCTGATTTTCACAAATCTTACAATTGGGGGAAAAAAATGAAAAAGTGAAGAACTATGAAAATATCTCATTTTGACATTTTCAAAATGAAAAATGTTTCATTTTTCTGTTCACAATGATGTTTGTTTCAAAATTTGGTTTAACAGAGTCTTAAAAAAAGGATAATGAATAAAAAAAGAATCAAATATAAACTACGCATTCCAAAATTATCGAAACAATTAGTTTCCTCTTTTGGATAATCAGTTGACATTTTTTGAGATTTCTACTATTCCATCCCTGTGATGAAGTGGGTGTATAGCTGTATAACTATTATAACTATCTAGATATATAAAAGTCAAATGGTGTATGCGTGTATGTATGTGCACTTACTCCTCCCACACCGTTTGAGCTAGAGACTTGAAATTTGGTACAGTTAGAGGCCTTAGGGTCCTAATCAGGGTAAGAGTCGAAAATTTTTCAAATCTCACCTCTAAGGACAATCACATCAGTTGGGCAGCTGCTGTTCTCTGTGACATAGTTATGATGTCATAATACCCCCCTCCAACGGACCCCGCACTCGCTCAGCTCTCTGCCCCCTCCAACGGACCCCACACTCGCTCAGCTCTCTGCCCCCTCCCCACCTCCGACGGACACGAGTTGGGTTTGGTTGGAGGGTAAGTGAGGTAGGGGTGTCGGGTTTGGTTGGGGGGTGAGGTGGGGGTGTCGGGTTTGGTTGGGGGGTAAGTGAGCCGGGGGTGTTGGGTTTGGTCTGGGGGGGTGGGAAGGTGTCGGGGTGGGTGGGGGGTGAGGTGTGGGTGTTGAGGTTTGTCAAGAGGTGTTGGGTTTGGTGGGGGGGTAAGGTGGGGGTGTTGGGTTTGTTTGGGGGGGGTGAGGAGGGGGATCGGGGTTGGTCGAGGGGTAAGTGAGGTGTGGGTGTCGGGTTTGTTTGTGGTGGTAGGTAGGGGTGTCGGGTTTGGTTGGGGGGGAAAGTGAGGTGGGTGTGTCAGGTTTGGTCTACGGGGGGTGAGGTAAGGGTGTTGGTCAGGGGGTGACGTGGGGGTGTTCGGTTTGGGTGGGGGGTGAAAATGTGAGTTGGGGTTGGTTGAGGGGTAAGTGAGGTGGGGGTGTCGGGTTTGGTCGGGAGGGTGAGGTGGGGGTGTCAGGTTTGCTCTCTGCCCCCTCCCCCCTCCAACGGATCCCGCACTCGCTCAGCTCTCTGCCCCCTCCCCACCTCCGATGGACCCGAGCAATGCCGGGTATTGTTGCTAGTATATTATATTATAGAGAGGGATTATGGAAAATATTTAAGATTAATGACTGTCCTTAGACCTTACAAAGTTTATGCTAAAAAGTAGCTGCATCCTTAGAAAACCTTGTTTAGATGATTCCTCTGAAGGGAGGGGACAAGGCAGACTCAGTGGAAACTTAGCAAGATTAGAACAAAAAGAGACCAGGTGACCAGCAGCTGTTTAAACCATGAGCCAACCAGCAGAGGAGCAAGACAGAAGATGTGGGGTAGCAGACAGCCAGGTTACCAAAACTGGGTTATGGGCCATTTTTCTCTAGTCCAGGGGGGACAGACTATTCACTACAAACACCATGCCTGCCTGCCTTTGTGGAAACGGATGGTGAGGAAACTGGGGCAGGGCCACGTGTTTAGTATTTATAGTTTTATATGATCTGTATGCTCCTGTGCTTTACATGATTAAGTATAAAAGAGCATAAAAGTGTTAGACTCTGAGCAAAGCATTTCTCCGTATTTTGACTGCTTCACAACAGCTGCACATCCTGGAGAGAAACTACAAACCAGAAGCATCACACTTCTGGGATGGAGTTCTGGGAGAGGGGTGTATTTCAGTAACTGGGCTATTTTGGGCATTAGCACTGATCTGGGGCAGAGGATAGCTGGGTTGAGGAACCCCATTTCTGAGAAGGGGTAACAGAGAGTCGGTGCCCAGGAAATCTGCCAGGGAGGCCACAGGAGAAACCAGTGCTGCAGCCTGCTGAGACTTCAGAAGCTCAACACACCCCAGGGGATCAGGAGTACAGGAGGCTTGGATTCCCCTTACAGAAATCCTACTCGGTGACCAAGAGGGGGCGCTCACTAGGATCTGGGCAGTCCCAACTGGAGATAGGAAAAATCTGAAGTCTTGAAAACTCTTGCAGACAGAAAACCCTCGCTCTATTAGACCTGACAGCGATAGGCACACTATAAATGACTGGATGGATAACCTTTATTTTACCTTCAGAAAATCTTTGGCAAGGGATAAATAAACTATTTTAGAGGCATATCGCTGAGGCAGAGTGGGAATTCTAGTTCTGCCATTATCCATGCTTCACCTTTTTGTGGATAAACGGAGACTTTCAGTCTCAAGGGTTGTCACCTTTCACCAGCATTAAATTAACTTTTTTAAAAAAAGTCAGACAAGATGAAAGAATTTAGCTCTCTGTTCCTTTTTCACACAGAATTACACAATCAAGTTGTGACACATTACCCTCTCAGCTGCAAGTGCAGAGACTGAAGGAGCCCATTCTCCTTTAAATTATGTGCATGCATCACCTTTATCTCGGTATTAGGTATTTACCCTAGGCTCTTAGCACCTGGGTTAGTAGTATATTCTTAAGAGCCACATTCCTGAGAGTAACAGGAGTTACATGTCTACTTGCAATGAGGGATTTCTTAGAATTGGTATTAGATAAGTCAATCATACTGTGGCTATGTGTACACAGCAGCCGGGCTGTGCAATTCCCAGCTCAGGTAGGCACAGATGCACTAGGTCTGCTAGAAGCATGCTAAAAATAGCAGAGTGGTCGCAGGGACCCACGTGTCTGAGCTGCCGCCATCCAAGATCCTAGGTAAACACTCAGGCAGCTGCCGGGGCCATACTGCTATTTTCAGCATGCTCATTTGATCAGAGCTAGCACATGTACATCTACGCAAGCTGTGAATTACATCTCCCAGCTGCCGTGTAGCTATGCCCTGTAAATTACTTTATGGTAAAGCTACTAATGCCCTCTTTGTGTAAGCTTATTGGATAGAACTTTCTCTTTAACTTACGACTTAGGAAATCAACCAAGTTTAATCACTTGAGAACAGGGCTCTGTTCATCTGTAAGCATTCTCCCCCTCCACCTTCCGCCACTATAGTGCACATAATTAATCGCCAAGCACGTTGCCCTACTGTAGTTTTAAATGATTTAATTTTTATTGGGCACTGATGGTCTCTGTCACAGAGGAAGAGAGATGCTTTTCAACCCTGCCTATGGTAAGAAATTTGCACTCACACATATAAGAGATGGCAAACCTTGAAAAAAATCTCAGTCCATTTGGGACTGTTTTCTAGAACTGGTCAACTAAAGATGCCTGCATGAGGTCCAGATGAAAGGCAGGAGATAGATCTACACACTACTTCACCAACCCCTCTTCTCTTTGTGCTGGTCTACACTGGGGAGGGGAGGAGAGGAATCGACCTAAGATATGCAACTTCAGCTACGAGAATAGCATAGCTGAACTCGACCTATTTAGATCGACTTACTGTGGCGTCTTCACAGCACTGAGTCGACTGCTGCCACTCCCCCGTCAACTCCACCTGTGCCTCTTGCGGCAGTGGAGTACCAGAGTCAACGGGAGAGCGCTTGGGGATCAATGTATTGCATCTCTGTCCCCCTGTAGTGGCAATCCCCTGCACAGCTTGATGAGCCTACTACAGCCTTGGCTAAGAGACATGTCTTTTAGCTCATGCAGTAGCATTTCATGCATTTAGCTCCAGAGGACCCAGGTTTGATCCCCACTGCCAACAGCCCTGTGTGGGTCAGTGTTGCATATAAATTAAGTAAGTAAATTTGCACTCAATGACAAGTGCTCTCAGAACACCCTAAAATCTCCTCTTTTCTAAGAATAAACAAACCCAATTCCCTTCATCTCTCCTCATGTAATTTAGAAGATTCTTAACGTGCTTCTGCTGCACCCTCTCTGGCAATATCATCTTCACAGTGCTGTATAGAATGAGTCACAGTCTCCTCTTGGTTATATTGGCATAAGCCTCAAGTGATGTCTTTGAAGTCAATTGACTTGAAGGGAGAGTAGTTACTTCAGGTTTACAGATGTCCCGGATTTGATCAGCAGTGTAACAGAGCTGAACGGGGCAGAGGATTGTTCAACATCTGTTCAAGTCCGGAATCATTTGTATTCTGTGTTTTTACTTACTCAGCCTATTATCTGTTTCTTCTCTCCCCCTCCCTCCCAACTGCAGCTGTGAAAGAGTGCTCGAAACAAGGGTGCTGCAATGTGGCCTTTCCCAAAAAACAAGCTCCTTTGCTTCCTTCCTTCAGGCTCCTTCCCCTTTATGCATTACCTCTGTGTATTGGGATTCCACAGAACATTCTGTTCAGGGCCACACGATCTGAGTGCAGTAGTTAAGGAAGCAATGAAGCACCTGTGCACAGGATGAACCAGCATTTTTCTCCACAAAAACAGGGCATTATGGGATAGCTGGGGCAGTTACATAAGGCTGCAGCAGCCTGGGAGGTTGGCGTCAGTGGGAAGCAGTGCAGAGAAAGCTGGTCATGCGGCATGGATGGTCCTGGGAGAGTACTCAGCAGGCAATCCTTCAGACTGAAATGCATGGGTTACTTTGAACTGTAACTCGGGTTTCTTATTTTTGTACCATAGAGGTCACATTATTGCTGGTCCTGAATGATGCACAAGAGGTGTAGAGGACACAGGAGATTCCCCTTTCCCCACCATAAAGCAATGCAGAAGAAGCAACCATTACTGCTAGCAGTGGGAGGTACATTGGTGGCAGGGGGTGGGGGGGGGGTGGGGGGGGAGGGTGTGAAGGTCTAGTACTGAGTATTCCTGACTTCTATGCACATTGGTAAACACAGGGGGGGGGGGGCAGGCTACATATTATTCCTTAATGCCTTCAGGGATACTTATTGTATTCATAGTCATTGTGACTCTCTCCACAAAGGGGTGTACAAAGTTCTGCTCTTTATGTAGTATTCTTAAGCTATAATTTGTGCCTCTAGGCATGTTAGTGTGTGAATATATCTATCTATCTATATAGTTTAATTTAAAATATCATAAAGTATTTTAAAATAAAACACAATGCTATCCCAGACTGGATGTGTGTGTTCCACTCTCATGCTCCATGGTGAGTTTCCCTCAATAACCCTGGAAGTCATCCTGAACCTACCCATTGTTGTTCTCCATCTTTGGTGTTTATTTTTCTGAGTGCCTCTCAGACCTGTACTGGATTCAGAATTTACTAGCAAAGTGGGTGGCCTGCACATTTGTACATTAATGGAAGTCTCTTCGAGAACATATTACGTGGGATCCGAAATAAAGAAGAAAAAACAAATGAAACTTTAAACCAACAGATTTCAGTTTTTTCAAAATGACCAGAAACTCTGAAAGGAGACTGCCATTTTCTCATCTACCATTATCTTCCCCCATGTATCATGCCCTCCCTTGCTCTTCCTCACCCAACACTTAAAAATCCCCTCACTGACTCACCACAGAGCTCTCTATCAAGTTCTTTGTCCTTACCCTCAGCCCCAACCTATATAAAAACATAAGAATGGCCATAGTGGGTCAGACCAAAGGTCCATCTAGCCCAGTATCCGGTTTTTCGACAGTGGCCAATGCCAGGTGCCCCAGAGGGAATGAACAGAGCAATTAATCATCAAGTGATCCATCCTCTGTCACCCATTCCCTGGAAAACAGAGGCTATGGACAAAATCCCTGTCCATCCTGACTAATAGCAAATAGCCATTGATGCTGTCACAACATCCTCTGGCAAGGAGTTCCACAAGTTGACTGGGCATTGTGCGAAAAAAATACTCCCTTTTGTTTGTTTTAAACCTCCAGCTGTGTCTCTTCTGCTGTTCCCTCCCCTTTACATTCTTTTGTTTCAGTCTTTCATTCATTAGACACAACAAATCCAGCATCTTGGCAGGAGGTTAGACTAGATGACCCTTATGGTCCCTTCTAACCCAGTGATTCTATGATTCCCAGCTCTGTAATCTTTCACACTGCTCCATATGCATGGAATACCCTAACCAAATTTGACCTAATTCAAATCCCCCCAGAAAACACACTTTTACTGATGCTGTATCACTTTCAAGAGAGGAGTCTCATCAATTGTGTGTGTATATATACACACGCATGTGTGATACACACATTCTAAATAACTAATGGAACTATTAATAAACAACAACAGCAAAAGAATCTATCCAGAACTTTTTTTCAGCAGGAAAATCTACCTACCAATATCTCATATGAACTAAGCATAGATTTCTGCATAAACAGAGCCACAAATTAGCATACAGCACATAACCTACATTGCCTGCTGAATGTGCAGAGATGCATGTAGCACTCATTTTATACTTTAGCTCTTTGTTCCAAGAATAATCATGTTAAACTTGTCTGCATTTGAATGTGTTTGTTGTCATCTACTGGCTCAATCACTTAAACTATACAGATCCTTTTTTATTCTTGTTGCATTGTTCCTTGTCATTAACTCTGCCTCCAATTTTAGGATCATTTGCAGTACAAACTGAGATGGAGAGCTTGGTTTCAGCATAGTCATCCATTCTGCAGTGTTTGTTTTACTTTTATTTTTGTTAATATTACATACACAGGGCTCGATCGTACAAGTGCTGATCACCAAAGCGTTTAAGCTTAACTCTACTCTTTACTGTTAATGTGCTTAACTCTGAGCTAAATGGGATTCACATCCTTAACTCTGAAGTCCGTGGGACTCATGTCATTAAAGATAAAGCACATGTTTATATGCTTTGCTGGATCAAGGCCAGAGTCTATGGCTTCTTGAAGACAGAGCACAACACATCTTAAAACTGATCTTCGGTCGTGATACTTCTAATTAGGCTGACCATATTTCCTTGTGACAAAAACGGGACATTGGGATGGCAAAAACGGGACGGGGTTATAACTCCCTTCAGACCCCAAATATAACCCTACAAGGCCCCCTCCCCATATCCATAGTGTCACCACTACCCAACCCTCACATAACCACCTCCAGGCCCCCCAACACCATCCCACTACCAACCCCCGAGTTCCTTACACCCCCACAGCCTTCCCTACACAACCTCTCCCCATAGCCCCCCACTAGCAACCAATACACCCCCACAGACCTCCCCAATGGCCTCAAAACACAGCCCCACCCCCCACAGCCTCCCACCTCCCCCCAGCTCATCCCACCCCTGCAGGCCCCAACGCTGCGCCCCCCTCCCAGCCACCACCTACACTGGGCTCCGCGTTTCCTCCACGTCGGGTGGGGGGGAGCGAGGCACTAGGCAGCCCCTGCCCGGCCAGCAGCCCCCCTCCCCAGCCCCTACCTACGCTGGGCTCAGCGTTTCCTCCACATGGGGGGGGGGGTCGTTGGGCGCGAGGCACCAGGCAGCCCCTGCCCGTCCAGGAGCTCCACTCTGCTGTTGTGCCGCTCCCGCAACACATGGGGGGCGGCCCAGCCAATCACGCCGTGCGGGCTCTGCAGTGGCTGCGGTGGAGGGGAGGGGGAGCAGGCCGGGGAGAGGAAGGGACTAAAGGGCTGTGGGAGGAGGTGGGACCGGCCGTGGGTCCCTGAAATAAGCCACGTCCCATTTTTTTAATCAAAAACAGGACAAATTTCATATTTTTATTAAAAAGACGGGACGGTCAAAAAATATGTAAAAAACGGGACTGTCCCGTTCAAAACGGGACGTATGGTCAGCCTACTTCTAATTCCTGTTAAACCTGAAGTTGTTATCAAAGGTTAATTTATATCTTGTGCTTGAGCCAGTACCTAATTTGAATTCCTAATCTATGACCCTTTATCTTACTCATTACTCTCTGAATATGGAATTTTGATATCTCCTTTTTTTAAAAAGTGAGTAACTATAATCACAGGTTCCCAGGAAACACAAGAATAAAATTAACTCCCCCCCTTCAAATAATGGGGAAATACTGAATTTGATAACGGAATGCCATTAAAAAACCAACTATCTAATAAAGAAATGCAAGGCAAAACATACAAGTTATGATACTATGTTAAAATATATACAGAAGCAGTCTGGTAAAATATATAATTAGCTCAGGTACAAAATCTATTAATTTTACTAATGAACCCTACAGCTACAATTTTACTAATGATGATTATTAAAGACAATGCACTCAACGACTGGGCGGAAAAAACCCAACTCTCCCAGGTGAGTAAGCTAGCAGGAGTTTGCAAGACTGGTATACTGTAGAGCATTTTAGTGGACATGAATATTGCATTACAAATGACGGGGTTTGCAAAAAGACCAACGTCCAAATTAATCTGATATTACTGCATCAGTTCTTAGCATGCTACATTCCACAACATAAAGCAATTAAAGGTATTGAGCCAATGAGATTTCTGCTGCCTGAACATGGACAGGTTGAACATTCCCAATCTTATAAGTTGGAATGGAGAGGATGCCTCATGCTGTGAACTAATAACTGTGTTTATATTGTTCCATTCTAAAATGGCTGGACTGCTCCGTTTGGAAGTTACGTTGAAGGGAAATATATTCTTAAATGGCAATAAAATACATGTTATTTCAAGTTGCTTCACATTTAAGTGCTTTATAATACATTTTTATGGTGCCTCAAGGATCCACATTTTTGTATTATTTCTATCATTCAGAGTTTGTCTGGGACAGAGCCATTGGCTTCACTCCTCACCCCCATTGCCCGAGTCAGAACACTTCATGGTGCACTACACTATAATGCAAAGAGAGGTAACCTCAGGGCCCTGTATACATTAGAACATATTTTAAAAATGAGATTATTTTCTGTGGTGTGAAAAGCTTGGAAGTAACCACACAGTCACAATACAGTGAAGAACACTTGAAAAGCAGAGTCCACAAGGCCATAAGGACCACTGTGATCATCTAGTCCGGGGGGGAGAGGGGGGCAAACCTTTTGGCTCGAGGGCTACATCAGGGTTGCAAAAAATTGTATGGAGGGCTGGGTAGGGAAGGCTGTGCCTCCCTAAACAGCCTGGCACCTCCCTCATCTATCTCCTCCCACTTCCTGTCCCCTGACTGCCCCCCTCAGAATCCCCACCCCCATCCAACCACCCCCTGCTCCCTAACCGCCCCCTGGGACTCCCTGTCCCTTATCTCGTATAATTGCAATAAATCGATCCCCAGGCGCTCTCCCGTCGACTCCAGAATGCCATCATGCCGAGGCGTGCAGGCGGAGTCGACGGGGGAGCGAGTCAGCGCGTGAAGACGCCGTGGTAAGACGACCTGAATATGTCAACTTCAGCTATGCTATTCACATAGCTGAAGTTGCGTATGTTAGGTCGACCCCCCCTCCCCCAGTGCAGAGCAGGGCTTAGTGACCACCCTGTTAGTCAATAACTGTGCTGGCCTATTGTGGCACTGCCTTGGATATGGAGGCCATGACAGCTTCCTACTTATCCTATGCTTAAAGACATGCTTGGACATGGACACACACTAATAGCAACAAAGAGCTTCTCCCCTCCAGGCCATATGGGTTTGCAAGCTGTGCTGGGGCTCAGAGATGTTCAGGGGAGCTCAGAGAGAAGAATTTTGCATTTAAAGGTAGAAATCACAAAATGAACCATTTGGCTGTCAGTTCAGGACTCTCTAAATTAATGAAGCATTGTAATTCCCAAATCAACATGAGCAAAGTTAATTTTGTGCAAGTGTGCTAGATTCCAAACCTATTACTATTACAACTAACTTAAACCTCATCTACATTCCTTAGGGAGCAGAAGGGGAGAATAAAGAGAGGTGAAACCAGCCAAAAAATGTGAAGAGGTAGATTTTTTTCGCTGTAGCTCCAGATTGTTTTGTATGCTTACATGGTAGACACTCAATATTGCTAGTGCTGTTCCACAGATACCCCATTTGTAGGTAATCCTATAAAATGCCACCTTCTCTACACACCTTTTACTACCTACTTTCCACACTGATGCTCTTTGTTTTTGCCAAATTACTCTTCCCAGAATTCTTAATTTATATACATTACTATAGCCCCTAGGATCCCCAGCTGTATCAAGGTCCAGTCATTTTAGATGCTGTGCAAAACACATAACAAAGAGATAATCCCTACCCAGAAGATCTTGCAATCTAAATGTAGGACAAGAAACAACGGGTGGATGCAACAAAGAGGGGAGAGCAGAAGGAATGAATGAGATAACACTGGTTTAACTGCAAGGTCTTGCCTTGTACGTATTTCAGTCACCATGTCCACTGCTGCGTTTGTGCCAAGCACCATAATGCCGCTAGGTACTACTATACCATAATACAAAGGAACAGGGAGCCCTCTGCTACTGGAGAAGAGCAAAATTAGTGTCTCTGTCTGGGCAGCAGCGGGAACCGCTTTGATTTAGGGTTAGCATATGTACTTACACACAACCTGATGCTAAAGATGACCTTTGTAGGAAGGTCAGATTTGCAGATTAACAAAGGGAGCTGCTGGTTCTGGTCTGTCCATAAAAGGAAACACCAAAGGCTAAAGAATAAGGCACCCGGAATGCTTTATCAGATCTATAATTGCAGATCACACAAAGAAGGGCAAGAGAAGATCTCACAACATTCACTGCAAGTAGGTGGGCATGATAGGACATAAATAGTTGTGTTTTCTTTAATTGAGATCTGGAAAGGTGGAGTTTGCCCTTCTTGGGTGAACCTCCCCTGCTCTGGAAGGGGAAGACTATATTCTTGATCACGGTATAGATTTGAACCTCCACCCACACATTCAGTGAAGGATGAAGAACGGGTCAAACAACGTATGGGCCTGGGGTGCTCTTTTGCTTTGCTTGTTTCCTATTATTTTAAATTAGGTGCCACTGGAGTTTAGCCTGGACTAGGGTTACCGACTTTTTACTCACATAAAACTGAACACCCTTGCCCCGCCCCTCCCCTTCTCCGAGGCCCCGTCCCTTCTCCAAGCCCCTCCCCTGCTCACTTCCCCTCCTTCTGTTGCTCACTCTCCCCAACTTCACTTGCTCGCTCATTTTCATCGGGCTGGGGCAGGAGTGTGGGAGGGGGTGCAGGCTCTTGGTGGGGGTGTGGCCTCTGGTATGGGGCTGGGGATGAGGGATTTGGGGTGCAGGAGGGGGATCCGCGCTAGGGGAGAGGGATTCAGAGGAGGATCAGGGCTGGGGCAGAGGGTACAGGAAGGGGTCAGGGTGCAGACTCTGGGTGGCACCTACCTCAGGCAGCTCTTGGAAACAGCAGATTGTCCCCCCTCCAGCTCCTGTGTGGAGGTGCGGCCAGGCAGCTCTCTGCACACTGCCCTGACTGCAGGCACTGCCCTCGCAGCTCACACTTGCCAAGATTCCCAGCCAAGGGGACCTGCAGGGCCAGAAGATCTGGTAGGCCCCCTGGCTGCCCACATTGGAGCTGGAGTGGGGACATACTGGTGCTTCCAGGAACAGCGTGGAGCCACGGCAGGCAGGGAGCCTGCCTTAGCCCCACTACTCTGCTAACCAGACTTTTAATGGCCCGGTCAGTGGTCCCTTTTCAACCGAGCTTTCTGGCAACCTGGCAACACACCATAGCCTGGACAAGCACACCACTTAGAAATGGCCTATAGTAAGAAGTTGACTGAGATGAGTTACTTATTATTTATTCATTTATCTAAAGACAAACCTGAAAAAGGAAGACACTTGTGATCTCAACGCTCTACAGCGCAGATGTCTTCTGACAGGCTCTTCAGAAAGTCGGGCTTAATTCTCAGCAACTACCTGACAGGTCTGACCCCACTTCCAAACCTGCAGTTTTATCAACCTCACTTGGGACACCAACAAGTTTGAATCTGTAACCTTCTGAGCTAAAAGTATGAGCATCTACTGCCTGATCAAAAAAGACTAAGTCCTCCCTCTACCAGCTGTAGGAGTATGTGAGCCAGTCCCTAAAGGGAGCCAAAGACCTGCTCTCTGAGCATGGGTTACAAAAGCAATGTAAAAACCCATTGTAAGACCCATTAACTTGTTGCAAAACAAGAATGATCAATTTAATAAACTCAGTACTTTATGCACTTTCCTGCACTTTAATCACTCCTCTGTTTAGGCTAAGCTCTTCAGGGCAGCGAGTGTTTCATACTTGCGTGTGTGGGTGTGTGTACGTGTATGTAGGGGGGGGTGTGTGTGTGTACATACACACAGTGGATAGCACAATGGGGACTTGTTCTCAGCTGAAGTGTCTGAGTACTACCATAATAATATTAATGCTATACCTAGGTTTCGTATTCTCGTATTTCTGAAGCGTAACTGTATTTTTGAATTTTTTTTTTATAGTACTGTAGTATGATCAGCATAGAAAAAGAGGTACGATTTTGATACACTGTAGGTATTTACAAACGCCATTCTTATCCACAGAGCTGGGAGCCCTTGGTTCTTTTCCTTCACTTTGCCTGTTACAGACTACGTGACCATGCACAACTCAAGTGCTCTGTGCTTTATTCTGCCTATTGACCAAATGGGGATAAGACAAGACTGCCCTACTTTGCTGGGCACTGAAAAACACAAATAGTTGTAAAGGGCATTGAGATCCTCAGAGAGAAAGTGCTACATCTGTGAAAAGTACATACAAAAGTACAGTTACTATTTGTATTAGAGAAAATGAATAGAAGACGATCAAATGTATTTCTGTGCTTGTGAATAAGGTGCCTGAAAATCAGGCCACTAATTTAGGTGCCTAATTTTAGGCACCCAAATTTGAAAATGTTGGTCTTTGTACATCATCTATCCTATTTAAAGCTGAATATCTTGGCCACACTGAAATACATAAAGTTCCTTTGGATTATTTTGTTTGTTTGTCGTCTTTAAAACGTGTGCTGTTTGATGCAATGACTGGATCTCCTTCCTTTGTGCTCAAGAAAGCACCCAACGTGTTTGGAGGACTACCACATCAAAACAACAACAAGAATCAGCAGTTTTCCCTTTATACTTCACTGAATGGTGGTTGTTTAAGAAAGGTTCTGGACCTCCAGACTTCTACACATTGAAGTCCTAATCAATATGACTAGCGCAAAAAGAAGAAGACAACAAAGCTTCCCAACATTGCTCTGACCCTGACTAGATCATCTCTTAGGTAAGGGTAGTTCATTTTTTCATGCTCATTAATCCCTGGCCTTTATGATGAGACAAGGATGCTACCTAGATCCAGTTATGACATGAGACTTTCTCGCTATAAAGTGGACTCGGTACAAAAAGTCAGCGATTACCAATCAAATCTGGCATCCCAGTGATGAAAGATCCTGTATCTCAAAACCTGCATGGAAATACACAAAATGGTTTATTTTTAATTAAAACTTTTTTTTTATTCCTATAGCCTAAAAAGGAAAAAGAAATAAACCAACCAAACCCTGCATCCTTTCCCCGGCCTCTTTACCCTTTAAAGCAATAAAACCGATAGTTTTGATTAAAATTCAAAATAACTGCTTCAACCCTGCAATGAGGTATGTTAAGTTTCCAGCACGAGAACATTTTTACTGCTACGTAATAAACCACTACAATAGGGATGTTTACAAGATGACACTGAAAGACCCTTTTACAACAGTGAGTCTATAAGTGGCATTCCTATAATACATTTATGTTGGACTATACTATTTTAATAGGATTTACCATTATGATTTTCACAAATACAAAGCTATTTTCTATTGATTACATAATAAAGACAAAAGACAAAGTGTTGCAAACTTTTTCTTGCATTTGTGATGTTTCACTATTATTTAGATACTGCACCATTATCTCTGAATCATTAGAATAAACTGTATCTATTTATGTTGGCCTGTTTGCTCAATAGGGTGAAATTGGAAGCAAGAAACTGTTTTGCTTGTACTTCTGTAGTGCTGTGTGTTTAGAGAACTTTCCAGGAATACAATGGACTGAAATTGAGAACATTTGCATTTTCTTTGTACTTTTCTAGGGTTTCTATCTTCAATGATGCTATTAGCAAAACAATAGTAATGTCACATACGTATTTTATTCTGTACAGCTTCTGTTCTATACGGTATTCTATACTCATCATGATGGGAGTTGAGTGCCTTCCAGAAGCACGTTTTGTTCTGTGTTTGTACAGCACCTAGTACAGCGGGTCCTGGTTCATGAGTCAGGCTCCTAGCCACTATCGCAATACATATAAAATAATAATAATAATAAAGTGACAAGTGCATTTGAAAAAAATATCCTAGGTGAGTTAGGAGCCTACATCCCATTTTTAAAAATGACAGGCTTCTAAGTCACTTAAGCAGCGATGTTACCCACAACCAATCCATCACATGAATTTTTCTTCCGCCCATCATTTTCCATGGGGAAATCGTGAGAGAATTTTTATGATACGTATGCTGTACTACATGTATGTGTTAGCAAAGTCAAGGCAGAGGAAGTATGCTTTACACTTGGAATGGAAGTTTATCAGGTATACAGTGGTCCTTAGATCCTGCTGGAGCTCATTCCATAGTCTTGGGACCAGACCCCAGAAAGCCACGTCTCCTGAATAGACATTATTCAGTCAGCTTCGCACATAAACACTGTTGTATCTTCTTCTACTTTGCCTCCTATGCATGACACATCATTCTTGACCTCATCTGTGAGGCCCTTGCCCTTTCCAAATTCAAGTCCTTCTTGAAGATCCACTTCTGCTGTGATGAGTGGATGATATCTATATTAAATAAAAAGGAAAGCAAAAAAACTACGTGTCCCCTTCCTCCTAACCTCTACTTGTCACAGAATCATAGAATATCAGGGTTGGAAGGGACCTCTGGAGGTCATCTAGTCCAACCCTCTGCTCAAAGCAGGACCAATCCCCAACTAAGTCATCCCAGCAAGGGATCTCAGCTTTGTCAAGTCTGACCTTAAAAACCTCAAAGGAAGGAGATTCCACCACCTCCCTATGTTACCCATTCAGGGCTTCACCACCCTCCTAGTGAAAAAGTTTTTCCTGATATCCAATCTAAACCTCCCCCTGTGCCTGTGCTTAGACTGTGAGCTCCTTGGATCAAGGTGTCTGGAAACTACCTGGCATATAGAGGGTGCTACCATAAACAAAATAATAATAATAATTTGTGGCAGAGGACTGGGACTGAGAAACCTGGGTTGCACTGAAATCTGTGGCAAAGCTTCCACTGGTTTTAATAGGGCCAGGATTTTCTCCATCATTCTGTTCCTGAAGAGCTTACAATCTAAGGGCCAAGTCTGGTACTTTTACTCATGTTGAGTAGCACCTTATCCACCAACGGATACATTTTTGGAACAAAATACTATTCAGCGTAACTAAGGCCCTACATTAAAACGGGACATGGAAAAAGGATGGGAAATGCTGAGGGGCTGGAAAGCTCACTGGTCTGATCTGTGTCTTTGGGCAACTCATTTAATCTCTGTGTCTGTTTCCCCACTCTGTCTTTCTTGTTTATTTCAATGGTAAGCTTTTTGGGGCAGAGGCTAGTCTTGTACTACGCTCATACAACGCCATCGAGCACAGTCGACCCCAATCGCTGCTGGGCTGTCTACATCCTACCGTTATGCAAACAGTATATGGCCACATCCCTGCATTTCAATAATGCAGTCCTCCTGTTACAGGCGTGTCACGTCTTACGCGAGGGGTTCCGTTCTGGGGACCCCGCGTATAGCCAAAATCGCGTATAGTCAAACACTCATTGTTTGACTATACGCGATCCCGCCACAGTGGCGGGCGGGCTGGGACTCCGGTCCCCATCGGGGGGAGAGGGGGGGCGGGCTGCCGGCTGGGGCCCCAGTCCCCGCCGGGGGGGCGGGCTGCCAGCTGGGGGCCCGGTCCCCGCCAGGGGGCAGGCTGCCGGCTGAGGCCCCGGTCCCCGCTGGGGGGCAGGCTGCCGGCTGGGGCCTCAGCGGCGGCAGGGTGCCGGCCCCAGCCCCTGCGGCAGCGGGCGGGCTGCGGAGCTTCTGATCCCGGCCCCCTGATGCAGGCTGCTGGACTGCCTCCCCGACAGCTTGTGGGGCTTTTTTTGGTGGGGGGGGCTTGGGGGGTTGGCCAGCCTCGTAAAGTTAAATCTGCGTAAAACGCGACTGGCCTGTACTGTGTAAGGCAAAGGTCAGAAAATAAAAAGAGGTCAAGAAAAATCTTGCGCTCCGTCACAAGCATGCAGCTCCCACTGAAATCAAGTGGACATATATGGGGACAGAAGGAGACACTTTTAGGTATTATTCCTCTCCGGTTCCCAGTGTGACAGGTTATGTTACGTTTGGGGCTAAATAGAAGCTGTTACAATCTGAAAACACATAGTTATGTAAAATCTTAAACAGCATTTGCCATGATATTCAGAAAGGTTCCCACCCGGCAGTTCCTATTAATCTGGCCATACATCTCACATAAATATACATATTCTCTAGCAACACAATACCCATTTAACATCCACTGCTGTCTATTAGTCATTCTCCGCCTGTCCTGATGAGACAGCGCAGTTAAGTAAACACCACTACTGCAGGAGGGAGGCTCAATTTTAATACATTCAAATGAATTGAACTAGACAGAAGCAGTTTTTGAAACAATGATAGAGTTGCCAAGCATCAAAAAAGATTGAATTTAACCATTATTAAAATGACAAAACTTGGGAGCACTGACTGTAAACAATTTGCACCCCCTAATTAAATAGCCTGTTAGCATTTTCAATAGAGATACTTGGGGTTGGCCACTTGGAAAACTGTTGACTTTGCAATGGTTTGTGCTCCATGTTAATGGGGTTGATTTCAAACAAGCACTTCCCCTATGTAATTCATTACAATTGCTTCAAATCCTTTGTGTAATGCTGATCACTCCTAAATGAAAACATGTACGCAGATTGCCTAGCACGTGAGTATAGACTGCCTGCTGCTCCGTGGTGCTAAACACTCTAAGCATGCACAGAGGAAAGAGGAAAACATTCCCAGTTTGGGTGGATGATGAGGATTATCTCCGTGCAAAGTTATATATGCTGAAAAATGAGTCATCATAAGGAAAAAAATGTTCTGAATGGATATTCCAGGATAGTTGTAAATAATAAAAGCTAGGGCCAAAGTTTTCCAACCAAGGCTCCTAATGTTCAATTCTCAAGCCAAGTTAGGGCCCTAAATAAAGTTATCTAAATAAAGATTTTCAGATGTGCTGGGCACCTGCAGCTTCCCTTACACTTGGCAATTGTAAGTGCTCTCCAACTAAAAGACTCAAAGGGTTCTAACGAGCATTAAGCACTTCATAACTTGGGTGCGAAGCAAGTAATTCTTATTCTACTGTTTTATAGGTGGGCAAATGAGAACAGAGCGCACGGAGTTATGGCACTGATCCAGAAAACAGATCTACTCAGGCAGATTTCTATGCCTGTGCAGAATGCCAGCGGTTAATGGATCCCCATGTGGGTGCGGCGTCTGTTCACATGGAACAGCTTCCAGGATACGGCCAGTGTGACATGCCCAAAATTACTCAATGGCAGACTCCCAGTCCACTGCCCCAGCCACAAATGTCATACAGAGCAAGGGTAGGCTGAAACCGAAATTAAGATGTTATAAGATTTTGCTGTTATCCAAGCAAAATGAAATATTAAGGGAGGGTGAGCGCTTGCTGAATTGTTTTAATCTTAGTGAGATATTGTTTAGAGCTGGCTCCTCTCTCTCTGTCTCAAATAGAACTGTACTCAAAATGTATTTGTTTATGTAGATTGGACATCTTCACTCTATTTGAATTAGCAATAAGTATATTCCATATCAGCCCAGACATACTTGATGTATTTAATGTCAACACTGCTAGCAACGATGAAGATTGGAAATATTGCTCTGCTTGTTGGCCATGGAATAAATTTGCCAAACGGAATCAGTGTAGCTCTGGAGTTTAAATTAATGCAAGCAACACTGTTATCAGTAGTCTTTAGCCTGCCACTCTTAGCTTCTAACAGAAACATTTAGGAATAGGAAGCATTACATCTGGCTACAGCTGCATATTACATGGTCCATTGAGACTCAGATGCTGATGGCTGAACTGAATAACAAACAGCTGGGTATAAATGCAAAGATCAGGAAATCATAAGAAAATGCTTGTACAGTATCTCTGAAGTCTCAAACACAATAATACCATATTAGTGCTATTAGCATTACAGAATAAAATAGCCTGAGGATTGGAGTTCAGTTCCCTAACATGGGGAACCAGTCACATTAAAGCTGGTAACAGCAGATTATTTTCTGGCTGCTGTAATGTTTACTAGGCAAACACTTTTATAGCAGGGTTATAGTTTCACTGTCTGTGATATCAGGTGAAAATCAGCTAGCTTCGTTCAGGCACACTTCAATTGTATCTTTCACAGCCTGACAAAGGGAAATTCTTTAAAATTAATTATTTCATTTTAAATTCTTTACTGTTTTTCACTGAATATCAGACAGTTTGGTGTCTAGGAAAAGCTGAACTTTAGCCTATTTAATAGGAAAAAATAAAAACGGACAACTTGGTGGGAAACAAGGTTTCCCCACAAAAGCCTTCAAGACAACTGTGATGGTGGCCTGATTCCTAAGGCAATGAAATGAAGCACACTGTGATCCCTCTCCCAAATGCTCTTCCAGGTATTAAGAAGAATATAAAGTCCTAGATCCTTGAAGTTCAATCTGTTCTGCTGGATGATGAAAACACCCCCCCCCCGTTTTTTTTAAAAGGCGTAACTTAGTATTATTCAATGGGATTCACCCTACACAAAGACATGTAGCTGTGACCGATACTAAATTCAACCCACAGAGCGAACAATGCAGAAAGATGCAAGGACTGCACTGAAACAATGGGAGAACATAGCCAGAAGCGGAGAATGACAGAAGCCAGAGCAGGAACTCTTCAGTAATTGGCACGATGAAAGCAAAAAAAAAGGGTTGCTCTATTGAACTACGCAGCTAGCAAAAGTAAATGTGAGTTGTTTGTGACTGTAAAGCTTAGAAGAGCCCACTTCTTAATATTATAAGATATGGGGCTTCCCATATCTGCCTACAATTGAGAATTCTGAGATTCCTGCCTCCTTGGCTTGTTTTCTGTTATTTGGCAAATGTTCTTTTTATAAATATGAAGATAATACATATCTAATCTCAATGAATGCGGGCAACTGATGAGAAGAATTCAAGAATTGTCCTCTTTGTGGCCTCGCTTGGTGGGGCCCATCTCATTACAGAAAGCTGTTCTCAGGGATGTCGTGGCTGGAACTCAGCTCTCAGAGTACTTAGATTTCTGAGGCCGCCTAACATCTGGAGAAATCCCCCAAGGGCAAGGGAAATCCCCCAGAAGCCTGCGGAGAGGCAGGTTTGGCTCAGCAGAGAAGACAGACAATCTGAAACGGGCTTGAAAATGCATTATGGAGTCCGATGGGAAAACGAAACACAATAAGATCCTCTCAGCAACGTGATACCCCATAAAAAAAAAAGAATCTGACTTCCAGCAGAAATGTAGGATGAGACTGCAAAAAGAGGAAGGCCTGTATTTCGACCCCCATCCCCAGATCCAGGACCTGGGGTAAAGGCTGGTTTCCCCTCACTCTTAAAAGAGCTTTCCTTGAAAAGGAAAGGATGTAGCCACATGACGTCTCTTGCAGCTTAGGAGCTGACATCACGGTGAAAGCAGCTCTCTCTGGGAAGCTGCAAAACACTTAGAACCCAGGATCTCTAGACACGGAATTTTGGTATGTTAACAGTTACAGCTGGTTTTTGCTGACCAGACCAGTCTGACAGATAATAGGCTGCAACATGCCAATCTGGTACCAGATACATTTTCAACAAAATGAAATTGTGTCAAAATATGTGACTTTGTCCAGAAGATTCAGGTTCAAGGTTCTCCGGTCATATGTGAGAGTGAGTCTTGCTATAGCCTGGTGTTTAGGGCACTGTCCTAACGACCCAGGTTCAAGTCTCTTCTCTGTCAGATTCAAAGAGATCTGGGATTAAAATCTCTGCTCTGAACCCATCCTAGTCTAATTCCCTAAACCACAAGACTATAGAGAGTCTCAAAACTTCCCGAATCAAAAAGCTCAGGTTTCAATAAGAAAATGCACATTTTGGCACTATTCCTTTGTTGCAGAAACAAGTTTTGTTTTCATTCCAATGCATTTTAAAAGCTGCTGCAAAATGGAATATTCATTGTCCAGACAGCTCCGCTTGACTTGACTTTGAAAATATATACCTCCGTTAGTGTACTAAGAAATGGACAAAAATGTGAGTTTAACTTTCAGGGAGTATGGTTATGTTCACACTACCTGCCGGATCGGCAGGTAGCGATCCATCTATTGGGGGGTCGATTTATTGCATCTAGTCTAGATGCGATAAATCAATCCCCGAATGCTCTCCTGTCAACTCCCATACTCCACCGCCACGCAAGGCGCAGGCGGAGTCGACGGGGAGCAGCAGCAGTTGACTCACCGCGGTGAAGATGTGCAGTAAGTGGATCTAAATAAGTCGACTTCAGCTACGCTATTCTCATAGCTGAAGTTGCATATCTTAGGTCCATCCTCCTCTCCCCCAGTGTAGACCAGGGCTATATTTCATGGACTCCGGTAGTGGAAACATAACCTGCCTTTGCCAATGCTCACAGATAGCTCTGAGAATTCAGGAACATTAAGGAGGCTAATGTAATGTACTTTGGCTTTGTTCTAATTACTTTTTTTAATAAGTTTTGCTGAACCACTAAAAATAGATGCTATCCAGGGAACTCTTGCATTTAGTCACATTGGTACTTATGTGCATAACCTGCTCTAACCAGACTGTGGAACTTGGTTAAAGAATTATCAACTTAGGAAGGAAGTGCATTAATCCAGCTTCGCCTCTTGTCACCCTATAACATTCCTAGTTTTCTATTAAAATCTTGACTACAGTCCCATTTCCTACAGATGGTGGATAACCAGAAACAGAATATTAATCCCAGTTAGTATTTTCATTACACACCATAAGACGGTGTCCCTATCCAAAAGGGACCTCCTGCTCCAGCCCGTGGCATGACAGGAATGCCTGCCTCAGTTTTCCCTCTCAGTTAACCTAAGGACGTTACACTACCTGCATGAGTAATACCCCTCTTTGGGGCCCCTTGTTACAATACATAGTGCAAACAGTCTGTCACAGAAGTCCCAAAACATAGTCAATATCACCCCCCTGAGCATTAGAACTTAAATCTGCTCTTGCCAATGGGAACCATCTCAAGTTCTCTTGAGTGCATCTTCACCATACTCCAGTATCCTCCAGCATATCTAGTCTCCTCCACGTCTGTCCCTCTGCCAAGACAGTGACCACAGCCCTTTCAGTTGGGGGGCAATCCTGGTCTTTCCAGGGGAAACCCTGTAGCCTTTCTTCTGGGAGATCATTCTGACTAGGGGAGCTTCCATCACTCCCCCTGACTCTCTTATTCTTTTCCTAGGTGCCGATCTCCAGCGTGGAGACATCAGTGGGTAAGCCGCTCTCTCTAGTGCTCTGCTGCCTTCAGCCCTCTCCAGCCCTCTGACTCCGGCTCCGGGCGGTCAGACGGCAAACCCCTCTTGCTGCTGTTCCTACCTTCAACCCTTTCCACTCATCCAGCCCTAGCTTGGGGCGGTCAGTTGGCAAACCTTTCTAACTGCTGCTCCTTGCCTCCAGCCTTCCTCCAGGAAACACCTTCTGGCTCTAGCAGCTCTCATCTCCAGCCAATTTCCTCCCAGGAGGCCCTGATTCACCACATATCTCTTCTTTCAAGGGCCCAGGTGGCCTCTTTTAAACCCAAATTGTAGTCAGCTGACGAGGCACAAGTACACTCACTGTGCTCCCTCTTAAAGGGCCAGTGTCACCTTGCGACAGACATTTTTAAGTAGCATATTTCCCACTCACACATCAAGCATGGTCATATTTTCAGCAACACAAAAAAACTAACTAGAGTAAATGAACTATAGTCCTAATAAGTGAGTGCATACCCACTAGTGGCCCAAGCTTGCAAACACTTATTCTCATGAGTAATTTTACTCACATCAGTAACACTGACTCCATTCCCACACACACAGCCACTCACAGAGGTAAACACTTGCAGGATCAAGCCCTAACTTATTTTCAAGCATTTATCACTCAATCATTAAAAATCTGTACACACATTGTGAAAATAGCGATGTAATAGATCTCAGAGCCATCACTCCCCCTTCTCCCCCCTCCCCCCTCCCCCGTTTGGCAGAAAGTGCACCATTGACCATTTCAGCTCCATTCCGCCCACTAATCCAATTCCAATGAGGAAGCATCTAACATTCCAAACTTCAGAAAAGATTCGAATACCTCCAACTGGGAAAACAAAACAAAACCCTCACAGAGTAATACTTGTCCCCCCCCCCTCCGAAGATGGAGAAGTTCTACTCCTCAACATTATACTGGCCCAGTGACCCAAGGCTTGAGATGACCCAATGGTTCTACACCAGTAATATTTAGTCTAGCCCAGAGGGTTAGTATCTCATGAGCTTTCAGGGCTAAAAATGACTGTTTATATCATGTGGCAGGGTGCTGGCCAGGAGTGCCTGAGCCAGCCCTGTGGGCCCTTTAAGAGGGAGCACCAGCCTGCAAACCTCCCTTGCAGGAAGGCTAATTAGCCACCTGAGGTGCAGGCTAATCAACCTGCATGAGTTGCACCTGGCAGCCTCCTCTGGGGGATATAAGGCTGCCAGGAAGAAAGCCCAGCGTGGTGGTGGTGGTGGCATAAGCTATCAAGAGCTGTGAGTGTGTGTTTGAGCTATCAAGAGCTGTGAGTGTGTGTTTGAGCTATCAAGAGCTGTGAGTGTGTGTTTGAGCTATCAAGAGCTGTGTGTGTTGTTGAGCTACCCAGAGCTGTGTTTATATTATTGTATTAGGGGCTGAACTATATAGAGTTTGTAGAGCCAGAACCTGTGGAGCTATTGAGAGCTGTAAACTGTAGAGGTTGATAGAGTTGTAAACTGTAAATTGAAGAACTGTTTTAAGCTGTATATATTGGTGGTGGGGTCCTGCACCGTAAATTAAAGAGCACTGTTTGGAGCAAAAAAGAGTTCCCTGCCTGTTCCTGAGAGGGGGGAGATGGTGATCTGTCACAATCATTATAGAAGGCCAGGAATGTCCCTATCCACCAGGAAAAAGATTTTGTTTTTATCTCAGTTACTGAACCTTAGAAGTGCATCTATTTGTATGCATCGAAATGGTATTTTAGGGTAAAGAAAATTGATTTTTCTGCAACAGTCATTTGTTTCCCTCCTCCTAGTTCTATACAGTTGGATTAATTGTATTACTTTGCAGATGAAGGGATGTGAAACAGCGAGAATAAAATTTTCAAACCCCTTTTCTACAAAATGTATAGTTTATATAGAACAAACGATGCTCTGGCATGAAGGTTTCATGATCAATCTACTGGGATGACGTATCTAATTCACTTGTAGCTTCGCCAGTAATGAATAATGCCGTCATTGTAAATTTATGACAATACACCCTTTATGTATAACCTCTACATGGATGTGTTGGTCCCAGGATATTAGAGAGACAAGGTGGTTGAGAAATAATATCTTTTATTGGACCAACCTCTGTTAGAGAGAGAAAATTTCGAGCAACACAGAGTTCCAGAGCTCTTCTTTAGGTCTGGGAAAGGTACTCCCAGTATCAAGGCAAAATGCAAGGTGGAACAGATTGGCGTAAGTAGTTAGCACATACGATAAGGGACCATTTAAGGTACAATGGCCATTAGCACCTCTGCAATCATAGGGGAAAAAAATCAGTCCTCAACTTCAAAGGAAACCTGCATGAATACATTCAAAACAGGAGCCTGGGAGCTTAAAATTCATTGTTCTACTAAAAATCATGGATGGAACAGAGACTTTGTATTTATGGCTTCTTACAACATCTGTTAGCCACTCACCTCCTCTTTTTGTCCTATGGATTCACAGGCCACTCTCCCTTGTGGTCCCTTATAATGTGCACTAACTACTACTACTAAACAATCTGTTTCACCTTGCAGAAGCCGGGAGTACCTTTCCCTGAGCCGAAGAAGAGCTCTGCGTGGCTTGGAAGCTTGTGTCTCTTCCTAACAGAAGTTGATCCAATAAAGGCAATTACCTCACTCACCTTGTCTTCCCGTGTTCTATAGTAATATATTGAAGTGTGTATGTGTACCTCCATATATGTGACGGTAATACCCATGTGAGACATTTGCTAACCTCAGAATTCCTCATACACCTTTGATCACCCCACCCGTACTCAGCCCATTAGTCCACTTCACCTGGGACTTATTCTGCCATTCCAAACACCAGAGAAGTATCAAACTGCCACCACAGTATTCAAAAATGAAACAAAACCCACCCTCTCATCCAAAATGTTGTCCCTTCCCCAGTCCCAAATTATGAGTCCAAGACCTAGACTAGGTACGGTGTTGGGGGCGGGAGGGGTTATACATAAAACTGTAACATTTTTCCAGTGGTGTAATGGCAAGGACCGTCCCAGTTCTCCCAGAAGGAATGGAGATAAAAAATTTCGGTAACTTAGGTTTTATGGCTCCCACTGATCCCAGTATAGTGCTACTGATGGTGAATAAGGCATCCAGCTTTATAGCAGGATGCATATGAACAGTACACCTTTTAAAATCGATAAAATATTTTGGCAACCCATGTGATGAATATTTGGTGGTCTAATATAGTGTAAATACGGCTAAACCACCCTGAACACACCCGATCCCATCTGATCTCGGAAGCTAAGCAGGGTCGGGCCTGGCTAGTACTTGGATGGGAGACCACCTGGGAATACCAGGTGCTGTAGGCTTAACATGGGCATGGGGCTAGCAACTCCACCCCAATTGCTACTGAAACACCAACACCAGTTGGTGGCCCATACCCCGGCTGGGGGGTGACGGGCAAAGAGAGAGAGAGTATAGTGTAAAGGTTTCAGTGGCAGTCTCTTTCTGAGATCCATATAACTCACTCAGTTTCTCCCTCATCCCTAACTCACTCTGAGAAGAAGGAAACTTTTCTCTGGCACGTGGATTTAAAAACTAAACACCAGCTGTTTGGTTGAAGCTAATCATGGCGGTGTTAGGGTGAATCTTTCAAATAGATATCCACAGGGCTTGGATTTTCTAAGAGAACCCAAATCAAAAGGTATCAGTGAAGATCAGTAGAAACAGGGCACCCAAATCCCCTGAGCCCATTTGAAAATCCCAGTCCTAGTGAGGGCAGTGGTGCAACATTTTGTAGTATGGCATACAACAAATTTTTAGTGAACAAATTTTGCATTAAACTTTCCATCCTCACAAAGAATTTGTGTGATTAGCTGTATTCCATCATAGACAATTTGATTCTGCATTTGCATGCCCTAGGTGATCCAACATTTTTTAGTGACATTCCACACAATGGCGTCCTCCACCTGGTCTGACCTTGCATGCATGGTTCGTGCAAGATCACACGGTGAAGAAGATGCCATTTTGTTCTACAATCTGTGTTTGGAGGCCAGATCCAGTGCACAGGCCACCAGTTGGACCAAGTTTTTGTGAATTCTGGAGCATGCAACGGATGCATTCTATACACAGACAGCGCACCACTGATAATTTTTTTATTTATTTTTTTTAAATGGAGATATACCAATCTCCTAGAAGGTCATCGAGTCCAGTCCCCTGCCTACACTAGCAGGATCGAGTACTGTCCCCTGACAGATTTTTTGCCCCAGATCCCTAAATGGCCCCCTCAAGGATTGAACTCACAACCCTGGGTTTAGCAGGCCAATGCTCAAACCACTGAGCTATGCCCCCCCCCCCCCCATGGGAATACTAAAGACAATCTGTAGGCTGTGAACCTCGGAGATGTTCTCAACTGTAACACACAAAACTAGAAAATTGATTTTAAAAAAATTCTAAAAGAAGAGGGGTTTTTTTTGGAGGAAAGTTCAGATGTGGAACTCTAATAATCAGAAGCAATCTTTCTCGTCCTCTTTCTAACAACAGAAGTGACCATGACCTTGAATCTAGTGGCACAAATGTGACAGTGTAAAAATAATGCAATTCACCCTCATTGCAATTTGATTTTTGAAAGGCCAGTGTTTAAAATGGAAAGGGTTCTAACATCAGAGAATAGCGATGGTTTCACATAGTTGAGAGGCATAGTATTGGGCCCTGTATTTTGATTTTTGAAAACCTTATAAATGAGGATAGAGGGGATATACATTCCATTCTTCGAAGTGCATTTTTGTTCAGCAAAGACTGCAATTTTCAGTCTCTTGAAAACGTAATTATAGATAATGTTTGCATCAGTAGCAAGAACACAATGAACACAGGGGGCACGAAAATGCCACTCAAATCATATCCTCTTAGGTTATGAAACTGGTCTCCTGCCAAGCGCAGAGGTATTTTGACAAGCTAATATTCAGTCTGAAATGCCTTGTGCATTATACTAACCCATGCACGAATTCTACTTTTACTTTTTCCCCATAATTCTAGTCTATGCATCGGGAATCTACCCATAAATCAGAACAAAGATGAACTTAAGATTCTTTGAAAACCTGATGCCTATAAAATTTTGCAAGAAGAGAGGTGACTTTACTCAGAGATGGAGTAACCTGGCGCTGCTTAACAATGAGAGGAAAGTTAATGTCAGAGCTAACGGGGCCCGTTGTTTGCGGGAATATAAGAAGCAGATATCAAAGCTTCAATTTGTCCTGTAGAGCCAAGCTCAGAGTGAATAAGATTTTAGGGGAAAAAACGAAACGTATGCATTTGATCTCAAAAAAGAAATCCATATCAGAGGAGTTCGGCATCGTATAAATTAACTGCATCTTAAATAAAAATGTCTGGTATTTGTACATTCAAAGTAACTACTCTGCCACCTCAATAGTAAACCAGAATCAGCCTGAGGCATAAGTGATCTTGATGCTGCTTCCATGCCCCTTTCAACAGATTGAGCGCTCAGAGCACTTTGAGCTCCTCAGAAATTAACTCGATCGCACAACAAAGCGTACAATATGCACACAGGTTTACAGCCAGGCAAAGGGAGAAGGTGGATGTTTTCACTTCACAGCAAACAAAGGCATGTGAGTTCCGAGTCTCAATGGCTTCATACTAGAGACTGGATAGACCCACACGTACATGTAGAGCAGTGGTCCCCACACGGTTTACCTCGCGCCCGCCCTTTCCCGTAAATGGACACCCCCCCTTTTTTTGAGAGCCATGGTCGGGAGCAGAGCAATGATAAGGGGCGGAGCCGAAGCTGCGGGTGGTCTGTGACCAGGAGCAGAACCATGTCCAGGCCGCAGTTGGGGACTAAGGCTGGGATCAAAGGTGGGAGTGGAGTTGCGGCTGGGCTACGATTGGGGGCTGAGGCAAGGCCGGGCCGCAGCTGTTGATGGGGCCACGGGCAGAGCCACGGGTGGAGCTGCAGCCAGGGGTGGGGCTGGAGCAGAGTGGGTGGAGTGGGGCTGGGTGGCAATCCCTCCCTGCTCCCCATGGGGGCTGATCTAGCTCCCCCATGCCCCTGATCATTCCTCCATGCCCCCCCTAGGGGACGCGCTCCAGTTTGGAGACCATTAATGTAGAGCTTGAACTTGCACAGCACATGTAAGGAGTATTGCACAGATAAACATAGTGAGAAAAATACGAAGGATGACCGGTAAATCCAAAAGAATCCAGCATTGCCAAGTCCTGCCATATCTGATGTTTCACCAAAAAGGCCTAGCTCCTGGAGTCATGCGCTTAGGGGAGAATTTCAGCTTTCATTTTGTTTAAAAAAGTACATTCCTACCCATTGCAGTTGCAGATACATGGTAAAATATGGTACCTCGACAAAAAGGATCCTATGGATGTTTCTTGTGCATCTTAATTGTATGAGTACATATATTAATTGTACTGGGGAAAACAAATATTGTATATGACAACGGAATAACAAACACCTTAATGTTTAAGCAATTGATAATACAGAAAACATAGTCAAGTATATTAAAGTTTTGGAAATTCCATTATTAGACCTAGTTGTAATGCATTTTACGAGGTCTTGATGTAGCTCTCTACACACCCAGCTGATCCTCCAATTTAGCAATTGGGCCTGTGTGAAGGGGTGTGTTACACAAATAAACAATAGCTCACACTCAGGTACAGGGAGTAGAAGGACACAATTTCTGATTGCAGAGAAAATGAGCAGATCAGCAGCACTTTACAATGAAAATTTTCACAACAGGAGCTGCCATTTTCAATTACTTCTCTAAGTACTGCTCAGATGGCAGTACTTAGAGAAGTAATTACTAGATGATGGCAAAAAACAACCTAACCATTTTAATAAAGATCCATTATATTTTGGCCAACAGAATTTCTATTACAACCACTCTCTTGTAATAAATAACAACAACAATAAAGAAGAGCCCCAGTCATGTATCAGGATCCCATTGTGCTAGGTGCTATACAAACATAGAACAAAAAGATGATATCTATCCCAAAGAGCTTACCAACTAAGGGCTGGTCTACACTGAAAATTATATTGGCGGTTACATCATTCAAGGATGTGAAAAATCCATACCCCTGAGTGCTGTAGTTAAGCCTATCTAATCCCCAGTGGAGACAGCGCTAGGTCAACTGAAGAATTCTTCCATTGACATAGCTGCTGCCTCTCGAGAAGGTGGATTACCTCTAGCGATGGGCAGGGTTTTCCTGTCACCACATGTGTCTACACTGAAGTGCTAGAGTGGTGCAGCTACAGTATTTAAAATGTAGACGTAGCCTCAGCACACGAGAAAACAGACAGTGCCGTTAGGGGACTACAAGAAAACAATGAGACAATATTGGTCAGTATCAGAGGCGGTGGTATTAGCATACCAGAAGCTAATTTACCAAGTTTTTTGTAGGCATCATAGCAAAGGACAGTGCTAAGAAGGGATGTGAAGGAGAACAACGAGGTAGCTTTGTAGATGTTTCTAGGGAGCTCCTCCCAAGCCAGAGAAGCAGCATGGGAGACAGTACAAAGGTGTTTGTTTGAAAATTTAAGAAGTGGACAATGATGACTAATATTACTGGCCCATCAGAGGCAAGTGTCAATATATCTCAATAAGACAAGGAAGACTTTGTAGCACCTTAGAGACTAACCAGTTTATTTCAGCATAAGTTTTCATGGGCTATAGCCCACTTCATCGGATGCATAGAATGGAACAGAAGTAAGATGCATACTTCTGTTCCATTCTATGCATCTGATGAAGTGGGCTATAGCCCACGAAAGCTTATGCTGAAATAAACTGGTTAGTCTCTAAGGTGCTACAAAGTCTTCCTCGTCTTATTTACGGATACAGAGTAACACGGCTGCTAATCTTAAATATCTCAATAGTAAATGAGAGACAATGGGGTAGGTATAAGTGATAAAGGACCTTTAAAGTCAAGATAAGTAGCTTATGTTTGTTGCGATAGAGAAGGGTGAATCTCTCTCCCCAG
Source organism: Sternotherus odoratus (assembly GCA_032164245.1). Classification (NCBI taxonomy): domain Eukaryota; kingdom Metazoa; phylum Chordata; order Testudines; family Kinosternidae; genus Sternotherus; species Sternotherus odoratus. The sequence continues at coordinate 11,774,789 of JAVMKO010000001.1, read as the reverse complement.
TGAAGGATGAAAAGAGGTCAAAGGCAGGAAAATGACCTTTGCAGCAGCACTTTGAATGGATATGAGTGGGACAAGATTATGTTTCTCAAGCCAAAGAATAGTACATTACAGAAATCAAGACACAAGACACTGAGAGTCTCAATGACTACATTAGCTGTATGGATGGCATATTGAAGTACTAAGAGTATTTACTCTTTTTCCATTGGCTCTGTGAGAGTTTTCATTATTTACAGTATGTTTTCAGATGGAAAAGGAGTGGTGTTTGCTGGCTCTTGGATATTTTATTTTTTATCTTTAGTTATTTACAGATATATTTATTTTTCAAATGCATTTTTGGTTTTGGTTTGTTTCCTGCTACATTTTCACAAAGGACTTCAGGAGTCACACTTTAAATGCATCAGCAGCAGCATCACAACAGTTTCTCATATTCAGGGTTTGGGGATTTTGCTGTCTTGGGTTTTTTAACTATTTTTTCTTGCTCTTTGAATGCAAATTGCGACATTTAAAATTAGTATATATTGGAGCTCAAAATATTTTCCCTGCTAAGTTTTGCATCATTTCTAATGTTTATACTATGAACCCCCATATAAAGCACCTCACATTCTTCCCTATTCACAGGGCAGCTTTCCCAACACAAATATGTACCTCACACATAGGCTCATGTCTAGCACAATACATCCCTCCCCCGCTTTCCCACTCCCACATGCCAAGAACATCTGTCCATCCCACATACACTTGTCCTCTCCCTGCACCCATCCCCATCCTGACCTCTTCATATCCAAGAGCGCAAACTAAGAAAAGGACTGTTTGACTTGAGCCAACTACAGGGCTCTTCACACTCCCTTTCTTGGAGAAATAAGGGATCTTTTTAAGGAGCTACTGGCTGTTGTAAAGCGAGTTGAGGAGTAAAGAAACACAAAGATAGACAGGTGGCCAACGTGCTACAAGGGAAAAGGTCCGGCCCCCATAGAACATCTCTCTCCAGATGGCAGCCTCTGGCTCTCATTTGGGCCAAGCTGAACTGCATCTTGCTGGATCCTCTGTACCTCTGCAGCAATAGGTAGCTTCCTGTTCTCTCCCAAATGCACATACCCGATGATGGTACTGTGGGATCCTTGCCTGAGCTTGAGCTCAAGGAAACTATTTTGCCCTCACAAGAGGTGCATAATCAGTCCCCCAAAGTACACAGGTGTGCCCACTCTGCTTGCTCAAAGGAAAAAGCAAGGAAGAAGCGGTACTTAAAGATTCTGGAGTAACACGTTATCCTGCAAACACAGACATCAGTCAGTGCGGTTAATGCCTTCATAGGCCCAACTGCAATATTACTGACTCTTATGTATTGCCACATGTGTTCTAAAAGGAAGGGCTTGCATGACCTGCTGTGTTTTATTATGAACTATTGTATTATCCTAGTCAAGGACCAGGGCCCCACTGTGCTAGGTGCTGTTCAAAGACAGGACAGAAAGACAGCCTCTGTCCCAAGAGTTTTGTGCTCTGCAATGTAAGAAGAGTTTAATAAGATTCAAGTGAGACCCTAAATACTGAAGTACTGAACAGCATAATAGAGAGGCGGTGGCAAGAGCAGACTTTTAAAGCTGGCAGGTAGTCCCATTCCAGTCATTTTTCATATATACACCTATCCTTTGCTCAGATCTCTAGCATGTCAGAAATTACTATATGAGAGAGAGAACAGAGGGTAGAGGCAGTTATTTCGAAGGCCCTCAGTGTACAGTAACAACATCTGAGGCAATGTTGCGAAGTTCCCACTGCAACACATTCCCTCCTGGCTGGGTGTGGCATTGGTGCCCTTTCGCCTCAATTTCCCCCACCATCCATAGGACAGCTCTGGCTGTAAGAGTGACCTGGTCCTCCATCCAGACTACTTGGCAAGTCCTGCCCCTTCCAGGGCCGCAGAGTCCTTTACCCAACGTCCAACAAACATGTATCTAAAACCAAACAAAGGGGGGAAAGAGTGGTCCCCATAAAAGCAACTAGGGATGTAGTTGCTTGACACTAAAATAAGTCAATATATTGGGATAGGCTTTATTACACTGCTCATAATGTACCTAGGTTAAGGTCAATTCATTCTTTTTCAACAAAGTCAGCACATGTGGAAGACTTATTTATAGTAAGGTAAAAAGTTGAGTTCATTGCTCAAAGGGGGCTAGGAAACTATAGCAAAAATATGTGTAATGTATCAACGCATGGCTCTGTACTTGGTAGCAAGGCACAGGAAATACAGGGTCAAATTCTGCATTCCTTACTCAAGCAGAACTCCCAGGAAGTTCAGAAGGAGTTTTGCCTGAATACCAAAAAGATATGACCCATAATAAAATAGGGACAACATTGCTGCAGAAGTCCAGTCAAATTTCCCTATTAACTCTTCTTTTAACTCATTTCCTTCTTTCCATATTTTTTGTCTTCTGCAAATTAAACCTTATAACTAATCACACTTTTTGTTCTCTCTTCCCTCCTTGCTCCGTATTTAATTCCATAGAAAAGTTGGTAACTCAGATCCTGCTGGGAGTAAAACAACCAAAGCTAAGCTTCTGCTCACTTGGCATGTTTAGCACTGACCTACTTCAGTGCTCAAAGGAAAAAGATGAATCACACATCTCTGTTTTAGACTATGAGAATTGTGTTTGCTTCTTTCCATGCTGAGAGCATCTACCTGTGCCCATTCTATAATTAGGCATTCTGGATTTTGAGGTTAAGCAGAAAAAGGTCTAATACAGCCCCATCAGGAAGTTTTCAAGAATCAGCTGCAAAAACTAACCCAGAAAATGGCCAGATTCCTTTCATGCTCTGTTCATATTAGCGGACATAAATGACAGCCCATATCACTTCCTTTTCATGGACTCTATAGTTCATGCTTTGAACAGCAGTGCGATATAGTGACACGTGTGTATGCCTGGTTACATAAAGATTGAATACATAGCACGCAAACAACAAAACAAAACTATTTCAAAAAGCAAAACAGACACATTTTTAAAAATGTGTCTATTTCTTGGCAAATGAAATGACCAAGTTGTGGTCACACGTATGTAAGTCTAATGCAAATGAACCTATAAAAAAGTTTTCATAGAAGTGGCAAGGCAATCAAGCAGCTTAAAATAAATGTTGAAACAGAGGAAAAATGGAAACCAAAAACTAGAATCTTCATTGATAATGATGTGAAGTAAGAGCAGAGCCCAAAGTAGCAGTAGGATAGAATATAGGTCATGGGTTGCCATGCTCCAAAAAGCATACTTGGTTAACTCCAAAATCTACTTGTGGTAAGCTTGAAAGCAGGTTCTGTCAATAATTGAGGTGGTCACATTTCACTATTGTTAACAATGGTATGAAAGAAGGAGACCTGACAGACCTTAACAACTAAATGAGCCAGGAAAAGCATTAGGAGAATCCTTTGATTTTGCAGATTTTCAAAGACCACTGTCCTCAGCCCCAAGTTAAAAACTTTCAATTGCCTGAGACTACTTCAGGCACATGAAGCACACTTATCGGACACCAGGCTGTGCGTTTTCCACGTCTTTCAACTAAGTACAAGGGAAGTCTGCAGTTGATCAGCCAAGGAGTGATGGGTTAAGTAAGTCACTGATTAGTTTTGTGTCTGAAAATCAGAGTTAGCAGGAAAATAGCATAAAAAATTACCAGGGAGGAGCCAGGATTTAGCAGACAAGAAGGCACCATCATGACCTTGGGCGGGAACACTGTTAGGATCTTCATTACTTATTAGAGTTGGGAGAGAAAGGATTGCTCTGTTCACCCAGGGCTCCCATTCATTGGAGTTGCTCAAAGGACACACAGCGCCCTCGTAAAACAGTACAGTTCTTGACAGAGGGAGCATCGGCTGTTTCAACAGGAACTGTCCCCCACCTTCCCACCTCTCTGGAAGCAATGAGCTAACACAGGTCAGCTAAAGATAGGTAGCTACCATTATCATAGAGTTGAGATGTTCGTTCCTCATGCATCAATTACAATATTGTCTAAAATTTACTTGCCATAGTCTTTTAATATCAATGCATTGAAAAGCTGCAGCCTTAGCACTGGGATGGTGAGTCACCAGTGAGAGTGAAAAGATTTGATACCTTTCTGTCAGGGTTAAACTTTAGTTTGGGTAACATGGTGAAGTATAATCCTGTTTCCTCATCTACAAGAAGAAATCCATAGAACTATATCATTTGCATAGGTTTGCACCTGAGTCAACCAATAGCTGTTTTTGTGAAGGCGACCACAGTTTTATCTGGAAGACCAAACCGAGCAACCTCTAGCTCTCGGCGCCATGTGGAGTGGCGACTCTTCAATAAAACAATTATAATTTTGCTCTATAACCATTGTTAGGCATCCTTAGTACATGGGTTACTCCTATAATAGCAAACATCGTAATACTCTGCACCTCTCTAGCACCTAGTGTCTCCAAGTACTACACAAACATGAACAAGGGCCAAACTGTGCCTCCATTTCTGCAGTGGAGCAAGGAAGGAAGGGATTGTAAGTGCCCCCTTCCTCCCTAGTGACAGACGTCTGCATGCTGGCTAGCAGTACAGGAAGGGAACCAAACTTGGCACAGATGGGCAAGGCAGGAAAGGGACGGTTCCGTTCCCCTTTTCAGCATTCCAGGCAACACAGTGGTGCTGATGTACTTATATATAGTCCCGGCATAACTTACTTCTTCTTGTGAGCTGCAGGGGAAATGAGTTACAATCTCCTTCTGAAGCTGCAATAACAGGATGTCCCTTACACGGGGCAGTGGTTCATTATGTCATGATGACTTGGCCCTCAATTAGGAGTTTGATGCAAATATTTGGAAGTTCGTGGAAACATTTCCATCGACTTCCACAGAATTTTTAATCAGGTCCCAAGTCTCTCAACACTAGTATGAGATAAAGTATTATTATCCCCATTTTACAAATGAGGACACTAGGGCAAAGATAAGTTAATTAAGCCTCTGGTACAGAAGGGAAGAGAACCAAGGTATTTTGCCTCTCAGTCCTGTGGTTTGAAGGCAAGGGACCATCCTTGCTCCCTGTTAAATGTAAGCAATTGTTTGAATCCAAAGGAAAAATAAGCCAACATGCACTGCTGGTACAGTATGCAATTCCTTTGTGAATTGGCTCATCTAGGCATTCATTTAAATACAGTAATTAAGATTTAACACAAAACAGAAGCTGTTTTCAGATGTCATCTTGAAGGCCAGATCTCTCTTCTTTATTAATGTTATAATTTTAACTATTGTCAGATGATTTTCAAGAATCAAGCAGTGAGCAAGGAGAATACATCACTGAAGTGTGTCATATTTATGTAATATAGGCTCACAGATAAGGAGAAATTGATTACAAATTTGTAACTCACTGGATGGATAAAACTGCATGAGTAAACCTCAGGAAGATTTATCTGGACCATAAGAATGAATTTGTAGCTTCAGAATAATTCAGCATCTGCCATTCTCCTTTTATATTTACCACCACATGAAAAAAAAACACAACACAGTTTAAAGCTTTCCAAAAACATTTCTGAAAACCTTTACAAAGAAAGCCAGCAGCTTACTGAAAATGAAAAATGAAATTCTGGAGGGAAACAAGTGGTTCCATCACTTCACGTATGAATGCAGAAGCACAGGAATGTGGGGTGAAGCAATTATACAATGATGATTCTAAAGGGGAATAATTATTTCACAATTACCTGAGAGCATCACGTTTATTGCTCTAATTAGTTTTTATTTTCTAAATAGGCTTTCTAGTTCCTGCATTTTTCTTATATCTATCAAGGGATTTTTTCCCCACAATTTACCCTCCCCCTCCGCATGAAATAGCTTTGCCATATTATATATATATATTTAAAAAAATAGCACTGAAGCTTTCTATATTCTGTGACCTTCGCTTGTTACCTAACCTCCACCATCAGCATATTGAATCAAAGAAAATCCTGCCACAAGATACAACATACTTTGTGATTATACAAACTGAAAAATAATAATGCACTATAGGAAATGTGGGATTGCTGAAACAAAAAGACTAGTCCCTCCACATTGAACATAAAGAGTTTAGATGATAGGCACGCACTGTAGCACATCAGTGACTTCTCTCATTCTCCAGAGGGTCATTTCTTGTTGAAATGCATTCCTTGCATTCCATGAATTTTTAAAAAGCTGCGATATTTTTGCATAATTTTCTCCTCTATCATTCGTGTGCAATATTTTTAAACAACATTTGGGATTAATTATGAAACTTGATCTCCTTAGCCAAGAAGACTATAAAATATCAAAGAATTAACTGAAATATTTCGAATTATGAAACTTTTTAAAAAAACAATCAGTAACTGGTGTTTAATTTGGATAACAAGAAGTAGTAACAAAAAACGGTTTGATTATTAATATGATGTGAGGGATCTTATTGGAAAAATGTATTTTAATAAGACTTATCAGATACTGAACATTGTTAGTATGGGAAGGCTGCTAGAAAAATTGTAGAAGAAAAAAATGTTCAGTGACCAAATAAAATCTTAATTATTGGGTTTTTATCTGAAGATCCTTTTCCCTTTCTAAAGCTTTTTATCTTCTTTTGCAAGGATATTTTTTTCCTTTTTTTGCTTTCCATCAATGAACACCAATGTAATCTCAGCTGAGCAAACTACAATTAAGTAGCAAGTAATAACAATTAAAATAATACAACTAACCAGATCAAAGAAGGAACTGTTCTCCAAGATACCAACACAGGGTAAGGTTACGGTCTGAAAGAATAGCTGATACCAACATACACATTTTCAGTTGGCAATTCATGTTTAGATGTCTTACCATTAAACAAGCTAGCAAACAGAAACTTTTGGCTATAAGTGTCATTTCTTAATGGGGTATCATTTTATTAAATTCGCTTTAGTATGACATGCTACAGAATGGAGTTCTCACTGAATATTGTTGTTTGTAATGTGTTTTGTATGTGCGCATGCACATATATATTCCACATGAATAATGAAATCTCTTACTTATGAAATTCTATCTAGTGAATGCCTTGGAAGGCAAAAATACAGTCTATGGAAAAATATAACCTCACTGGTTGCTTAATTAGTGTATTGTACATATATATGAATTTGACTCATCCTTGAGATGAGAGACACAAATTCAAAGACTGTTTTTTATGGATAATGTATGGCAATTTGCTATGGAACTCAATCAGTTGCATGTGGCCTTATTCTTGACCCCTCCAACAACATCAGTATCATGTACTTTAATGACTTTATTCACAGTCATCAAAGTGAAAGTGAACCCGAGTTTGTGTCTCTAGTCAGTAATAATAAATAATACTAAATTTTAAGCTATCCCATCTAATCAGAATTTCACTATAAAAGTAATAATCTTTGGTGGTGGTGTAGTAGCCAATGGAACCTAATCTCTCTCAAAAATTCTCAGTAATCTGATCTTCACAGCAAGCCATTCTAGAATCCCAAATTGCATACAGAGGTATCTTTTCGAAGGCACTCACTAAGCATGATCAGTTAATTTATTTACTAGATTATGGTTCATTAAATTTATTTTTAAAAATATTCATGTATATTTAGGCCTTTTTGAAAAATGAAAGTTTCTCATTACATATAAATAAGCATGCATATGGACCATACATAGGTTGTCATACAAGAGATCAGAAGTTGTTTGGCTGTGGTGATATAGATCCATAACTAGTTCAAGTTCTTTCTTCAGTCTATTCAGTATAGAAGCAGTGTCCAACTTCCCAGGCACTGCCCAAAACCAAGATATTTTTGAATTTGAAATAACATTAATTATGTCTTTAAAACCCCTTTTCCCCCCCCCCTCAGCAAAATTTTCAAATTCCTTAATGGAATTAATTCAGATTTAGCTTACTTTCCAGGTGTTGATTCTCTTAGTTGATTATTTAAAATGCATCAAAGCAAGGAGGACCTTCTAGTTTAGAGGTAAGCTCAGATACCAAATGTCATATTTTCCTTAAATCTCCAAGTCAGGAAAAAAATAGTAAAGTACCAAGAAAAAAGGCAGTATTTAAAAGTAATAAGTTTTCTTACCTTGTTGCATATTAAATACAGTAAATAACCCATAATTATCAAGTAGGTCAGCTAAGTATCAAATAAGCTACTAAAATGCACTGACAACTATTAAAATAATGTGGTTTTCTCTGTTACTTGTTGAACTGTAGAATGAGATTGAGCGGTAGAGGAAAGAAATAATTTATTTTATATATACACCTCAAATTCATAGTTGTTCTGGAAGTGTAGTTGGTACTGTACCAGTTTGCTTAAAAAAACCCCAAAAGTTATAAATTCTATAAAAGGCGTCAAGTGAATAAAAATACCAATTCTTATCTGCTTATTGGTAGCTATTATTTTTTAAAATAGGAAATTCCTTCTTGCTAAGACTGAATTAAGATATGTTCTATAGGAAGATCATCTGGCAAGGTTAAAAGTTTTGTTTAAAATGATAACTTTTTGTATGCTCTCCAATACATTGTGCCAAAAGTTGAAACTGTTTTATTCTCTGACGGTGTCACTCTGGATGTCTGGAACAGGCCATTTTAAGGGTAATATGATTACATGACAAATGGCCCATCATGTGCAATAAATCTCTAAAACTATGTATGTATTGCAAAGCCTCCATATTTCATTTATTTTAAAATTCTTTTAGGAATTTTTCTCCCTTAGCAGATACCAGCTTAGTCTGAATATTAATTTATATGTGTGGCAAATGATCCCTTGAAATCAAAACTTCACAGCTATTAGATCAGCAGCAAAGCAAAGGCTTCGTATTATGATGGAGCAACAGTTTGAGAATTTGTCATAATTTGGTCAATACAATCTAGTAAATGAGTAAGTTCTCCTTTCACAGATAATATACAATACTTGCAGTTTAGAGGACTAAAGTTTCCAAATTAAAGAACAGATCAAATAGCATAAAAAAACCCTCTCAAAATTCTCCATTATTTAGACATGAGTTTTTGGAGAAATACTTAGAGAAGAGGTTGAAGTATGTCTAAAATAAGTTGTATTGTTTTCAACACGCAATAAGACTTGCGTCTGCAGAATGATTATTCTGTTCAAGATGGTCTAGAATACAGAATAGGAGTTTCCTAGAGAAATGTATAAAGATAGCTGGAGAAGGAACAGTTTGACATGGGTACTCACCGTGCAAGGGGCAAGTAGAAGATAGATTTACATAAGCTTAAGTGACAACTGGGGCAACATCAAATTCAGTTAACAGACCCATGGAGTTCAAAGATGTTTATTAGCAATATCTTTTCTGACTGACTGTAAGGAGAGCAGGTAGGAATATAATCAAGCTGAGATGATGAAAACAAGGTAATTCTTGGCTTTGACCGGTCAGAGGACTGTTAGGAAAGCTATCTGAATGTTTAGGCTGCAACTTTGCACATTAACATATGCTTACAAGGAAATTAATGTAAAAGGAGAGAAACATAGACCCTTTCATATTAAATAGGAAAGGAATGGTGTTAATAAAGACAAGTTCTTAAAGAAAAAATTCTAGCAAGATAGTCATTATTTTAATTTAAGATTATCTGAATTGAGACACTGAACTTGGTCATTTATGCAAACACTTAGCCATTCTTCACGGTGAATGAAATGACTGGAATGGTATCGGTCATCCACATGAAATATGTTTCTTCCCTCCCCCTTTTATTAAATCTCAGAGGCTTGAACAATTGGCTACTATTGAACACTTCTATTCAAAAAGCTTCTTATGCTAGGGAAAGAACATAACACCTTACCAGAAAGTTTGTTGCCAGCAAAGTAAGTAATAAAACTCAGAATAGTCTTACAATAGGGTGCAATATACAAGATGATTTGGGAAAAGCAAGTTGTAGATTGCAGTCATTACTTCACATTCATAGCTATATTTACACTTTAAACTTAAGCACTACTTCCATCAGAAAATATATGGTAAATAGTCAATGGCAAAGCCTCTTACTTGCTTCTAAAAGAACTCAACACATTTATCATTCCGACTACAAGAAAAGCATCAAAATAAAAGGCATTTTAGGAATGTTTAATATGATAACATGGTATTCAATTTTCATACATTTCAGTGATTGGTTACTTCTTTCTTTCTCTTTTTATTTTACATGCTCTGAGTACGTGAAAATACTCACCACTTGATAATGCCTAACCGGATGATAATAGAAACTTTTAGATCAAGATTAACAGGACAGACATAAATTAGAGGGATACTTTTCTTTTGAAATGTCAAGTGCTGGAATATTCCAATAAATCTTATCAGTGGTTCCACTACATACGAAACACCATCCTCACATTAATTAACACTGTATTTACCATAAAACCATTGGGACTAAGTCAAAACTGCCCTACATTTCTGCACTATGCTACACCTAGCTATTTTTACACTTGATCATTAGTATTTCATTTGAATTGGAAAGGGAATTGCTGTTGCAAATCTGAAGCTGGATTAGTGGTTAATTTTTATAAGTGAATCATTATTTATACCACTGAAGGGAATAGGCAACCCGGCATACCAACACCAAATTTAAATGATACGTGCAGGAGACAAATATCTGTATTGGAATTCCCACTGGGCATAAGAGTGCATTTATTTATGCAAGGTTTGTGTGCATTTTTCCATATTGCATCAGCAGAATATAAAAATCATACTTCTCTCTCTCTCTCTCTTCCTCCTCCCTGAGCCATCGTTATCAGTCTGCCTCCTCAGAATACTAAATACCAAACATGCATTTGCTGCCTTTTGGGGGGCCAGCAAACTACAAATCACAAAGCAATTGTAAGTGACCGGATGGGAAAAAAATCCTTACTCTCCCTTAAACACTCTTCACAGAGACTTCCCGCAGCAAGTCAGAGGCAAACCCAGTGCTTTGTTTATATGCCCAACCCTCTAAGAAATATGAATGTCAAAAAGCTCCGTTACTCGAGGCAGAGGAGCTCAATTTTATATCTGTACGCTGTCAGGCAACTGAATCTCTACTTACATTCTGTCAGAAACTAGCAAACGGCTATCAACCATCATCTCCGGAAGAAAATCCAGCTTGAATGAAGAAGTCATGTTCTTTTCTGTGCACACCGTTCTGGTCTGGCAAATAAGAATGTTTCTATGCTTGTCTGATTCAACAACTGTGCTGGCCAAGAGACAGGCAGGGACAGGTGCGAGAGGCCTCCCCAAGGCAGCAGCCAGAGTCAGCAGTTGTCACATTCTCTCCCCCTCTTGTTTTCCTCCAATCCCCTCTGAAATCTACTGCTGAGGCAACTGTCTATAGAACACCAGGTGCTGAAATGGGAGGCGGGGCTTCTTTCCCACTGCAGCTAGAGTTTAACCCATGCACCTCCGTAGGTGTTCACAATGGGTTGGAAAATGCATGTTAAGAATGTAGGCAAGATAAAACCTTACAAAACGCCTGGAAACTGAGAAAATCTGTATGTAGATTAATTGTACTGACTTCCTTTAACCTTTTACATTTTCAAACAGTGAGAGCAATTAATGACCTAAAATATAGTTCAGGAGCTTGACGACTCCTTGTTAAAATCCTAGGTCCACTTCCATTTTAACACAGCATATATAGTTTCATCCAACTAAACTTTAAAAAGTAAAATGTCTTAACTCTGTAAAAGCCATTAAAATATTCAAACCAATACTCATTACACTGGCAAATAAATTAACTATTAGCAATCATATACACTTTAATGTTTTGGACATACACACACACAATCATATTACATCTGGATAATGCATGGTTCCATGTAAATATGAATCTCAATATTGTTAATGAGCCTCTTGTTAGAATAATTCCACTTCTGAAATTTATAAAACATGCTAGTTAAAACACAAACCGCTCACACAGTAAGAACATTAAATTGCCTTTTACTGGTGGAAGGACAATTACTGTATGAACCTGAAAACGTTAGTAGCATTGAAACAACAGAAAGACAATTAATTCCTCAGTAATGGCTTTATATATTCAAAATTCCCATGTCCAAGGCTCGGTTTCCATTAAGCTTAAACAACCATTTCAGGTTTGTGGTAGCAGCCCATAGGAATATGAAGGGTAAAAATATCTTCTCTGCTCATCAAGATAAAAAGTCATTCTAATAACAATGGCAATCCTTTTATATATAAATCTGCCAAAATCCTTGCCCCCCCCCACTGATATACTTGGGAGTTCAGCGGAGCTGATATAAAAAACAAATAATCAAGACACACATACAGAAATTTATACACACACACCCAATTACTAAAATCAAACAAAGTGAAAAGCTGTCTTTTCCTTTATGTCCTTATACTTGTTTGCTCCAATGCAATGCAGCTCTTGGCAAAATAATTGATGTTTACAAAGATTACTGGGTGATCTGAGGACTCTAGCTAGACAATTTGTTATTTCTACTGTATTTTCTTCTCCTTCTGAGTCTCTTTTTTTGGATATAACTGATGGAAAAAAACCCAAACAGAATGAAGAAAGAAAAGATCACTTTTAGTGTTTCAAATTTTACATGTAAATGTACTAAACAATACTAAACATGCTATAACTCGGGCCAACTGTCACTTACTGTTAATATCCAACAACTTGGACTAATTTTAAAAAGTTTATTTCACTGCTTAAGACATTGCTTATCATTCCAAATAGAAGAAAGAAAGAAAAAAACCCAGGCTGCTAGACTTGTTGCCTATTATACAGGTCTAAAGAAAAAGGGCTCACCTAAGATGTTGCTTTGATCTGCCTAGAAGAGCAGTAAACCAGAAGAAATAACTTCACCATAGTATTAAGCAGTTCTATGTAGGTCCGTATGCCACCCGCATCAGCATCCTGTCTGGGAGCAAACCCACAGAGTGGCAGAAAAATCAGTGTGAAACAGAAATGAAGGAAAGTCAGTACAACTTTCGCCGGCTGGCTGCAGCCACCTTTCTTTTGATCTGAGGCCTTCCTGGTGGTTAATCCATCCTAGAGTAGAGCTGGATTAACTTTCAATTTCAAAATCTTGCAACTGGAGAAGGGGTAGGTTTTAGCCCTGACGAAGCAGGTAGAAAGCTCAATAAGGCTGAAGATATTCTTTAAAATAAGAAGTCTCCATTGCCATTTGACCCTTTGGGGCCTCACTCACTCGCTTCCCATCACACAAAGTTTTGTGGTGCCTTCTAATTTCAGAGAAATACAGAAATTCCTGGCCCACATGCTTTACATGGGTCATTTAGGAAGAAAACAGTCTTCATGAATAAAGAATTTCACCTTAAGTAAATCAGTTCTTTGCATCAAAGGGGGAAAAATCACAAATAATTGTGCTCAAAATCTGCATATGAAATAAGGAGATCTGTATACATTTGTCCCTTTCTTAAGGTATGAATGCTTCATTAAAACATATGTTCCTTTGAAATATTTATTTTCCTTTTAATTACATGTGAATTAGCTGGAAGAAGCTGTAGGGAAGCCCTCTTACTGACTTAAGCCTTCTCAGCAGTTTGTTAAATTCTAGCCTCAAATCCCTTGAGGGAATAGTGGATTCAAAGCAGCTTTTAATCATACTATAAGGAGGGTGAAGTAGTATGTAAGTAGGTCATAGCAAAAGCATTACAAGTGCATAGGTTATTGCTTTATTTAACAACTACAGTGTAACACACTTTTCAAAGCACATTTGCTTTTGCTATTTAAAAGTTAGAGGCAGGACCGGGGTCAAATACAAAAGGAAACCCACTCTGTAAAGGATATGGAGATTTTAATCAAGAAAAGCTTATTGGGGGAGGGAGAGCGAGAGCTGTATTTGAAGAATTTAATTTCCAAATATAAATAATGTAGTGACTACATATGCACTTAATATAGTACCCAGAGGGTAAGTGAAAAAAAAAATTCCTAGTGTTTCACACAGAAATATTACAACTACGGTTCTCTGTTACTTTTAATACGGACTCCATTTCTGTGATCAAAGCACATGCTCGCGCAATAGTGACTTTAAAAAAATATTAAGAAATGCTGTTGAGTTAAAGAAAGAATGTTTTGGCAGAACTTATTGCTATCAGATACTGAAAAAATATTGGGGAAAAAATGGAATAGTCCCTTTAATTTTCACAGCGTAACTCAAATAATAGATATAACATGGTCTTTTGAGCAGTTATTAGATGATTTAATCAATGTTGTTTTCAATTGGTATAGTCTAGGAAGGCACCCAGGATAGGGAGTCACAAACTCTTGGGTTCTAATCCCATCTATGCCATTGTGGTAGGCCCCGATCCAATGCCCATTGACTTCAGAGGAACAGGATTTTGCCCTGGCTGCCTTAGAAAAATAATTTAATTGTTCTGCCTCTGTTTCTCCATCTGTAAAATGGGAAGGATAATACTAATTTACCCCACAATGTTGTGGATTAGTCACTGTTTGTACAGTTCTTTGAACTATGCACTATGTCCATGCCAAGTATTCTAGAACAGCTCAGGCTTATAAAAATCTGTCTTTATAGGAGAGGCCCACACAAGAAAGCAAATTGGAAGAAAGGTGATAGCTAAGTGTTGTATGACTTTCAAGGGTATGAGCTCATTCTGACATCATTGCCTTTGAATCTAATTTAGTCTGTGAGAAATCAAGCAGAGTCCCCTTGTAAACCCTTCATGCTCCCCCCACCCCCACGATACTAGCTTAATTGTCATTCTTGTAGTCAACTTCCCATCAATTTTGGAACTTAGGAAATGCTACTATTAGAAACACTTCAAAGGAAAGTTTCTGAATGACTTCATTACATAATGAGCCTGCAAGGCAGTCTAGAGAGTTCAAATATACTACTTTATTCCCTCTCTAGGCCAACAAGCACTGCTCTAGCTTCAGCTGATCTTGGGCATCAGAGCAAACGTCTGACAGAAATCTAATCTCCCTTACAGTAGGATAAATCTGGAGCAAACCCCCTTGACTTTAATGGAGTGATTCCAGATTTACACCCATGTATTTTGGAGAAGAATCTGTCCAAGCAGCTCTATACTATGCACATAAAATGCTCACTATCTTTCACAACAAAACACCCGTGTCACAAAGACCACAGGCTAGAAAGTAGTAGTATACATACTAGCAGGTAACGAATTCTTTCATTTCATGGCTACCAGTGAGTAGGGGCTTAATTTTATAGCAGACCTCTGGAGCGGCAGGAAGGGAGGGAAACAAGTATTAAGAGACTTGATTTTTTTTTTAAAATCTGAAAAATCAGTATAGCTTCTACTCTATTCTCCCTAAATGGTACTGAGAATCAACAAAACTATTATAAATGCAGCTTCACAAAAAACTATAAACTTATTTCTCTGTCTGGCATAATCAAAGGGACTGCAAACAGTTACTCCGGAGAGTAATTCATTAATTTTAAACTGATTCTGAAAGAGATTCAGGACCACTCTTGGGAGTGAGGTTGTACAACATCAGGCCCTAAACTTCATTTATGTTTATTTTACTATGCCTCCAAGGCTTGCTCTTCATTTTAAACCAGCATCAAACACATCTTTACTGCATCACATTCTTAAAATTAAAATTGTATAAATGTTTATTGTTTTATTTTTTTAAAAGTGCTCAGATACAATTTGATCTGAAAAATATATCCATTTTTGGTTAGGTCTAGTCAATGCAATTTAAATACGAATAAACTTTAGGTACTTGAGAGATTTTGTCAGATTCTATGGTCTGTTCGCCTGTAATTGGTTATTCGCAGAAATGAATGTAATTTAAAATTAGTACAGCACCGCGAATTAAGCATTTCTAGAGCCTTCGCTTGAAAAACAATGATATTATGTAAACTTGGTTGCCATAGTAAAACTTCCCACTCACTCTTGTTTTCCTGTTTTATACTGATGCAAAGGTGATTTCATCAGACTGTGGGTATAAGGCCTTTGTTCCATTTGCTGAGTAATAACTTTATCTTTTCTAAAGCAATTAGGCAAGATTTTATGACAAAAGGCAAACATTATTAACATCCCATTTTGCATTTTAAGGAGGGTTTTAAAAGATATTTGGCTCTAAAATGGTTCCTACTCAGGCTTATGTTCTGCAAATACTGTCAAGTCACCTGTACGAAGTACAGTCCCAATCCTGCAAACATTTAAAACTGAATGTAGATCTTAGTACCACAACTACAGTAGTTCCAGTGGCTTCATTGGGACTATGACATGTTGGACCAGGCTCTAAAATCCCATTGTTAATTTACAGTGCTAGTGAAAAGCATCACTGCTGAAGTGTAGGTGCTACTTGTGTACATACGGAGGTATGCAGCAGTACACACACGTGTGTGTATGTGTATGTGTGTGTGAGAGAGAATTTTTAACACTCATTCTCTTTCACCCCTAGTCCTTCTATAACCCAGTTATTCATCCTTTTATAAATGGCATATTCCCCACAGCACAAGTAGCACTGAATGATCCTAGCAACAGAGTGAATGGAACAGCCGTTGCTTATCCGGGAGAGAAATCTAGGATTCTGCTTGCACTGGGCAGTTCCGATTTCCTACTAAGTAACAGCTGCTCTATTCACTGAGCAAAAAAAAAGCAGCCTCTTTTCCAGACAGTGATGGAGAAGAAAGTAGGATGGGACTTCATTATTGCAGGATTTGGGTATTAGTCCTTTCCCAAGTGAAATGGATTATTATTATGGTGGCTGAGGTGGGAGGCAGTGCTTCATTTGTGCCAGGGTTTGCCATGGCTGAGCCCCAGCAAATCTGGGCCTGGCATTTCAAAGCCCCTGCACCTCTGGGCTTGCTGCATCAGTCAGAATGTAAAAAAACTCACTGCTTGAACCCAGCACCGAATTGCTTGAGCCCTGGGACCTTTTTCATGACAAATTAAGCACTGTTCGGAGGAGTTGCGTATCTGACTTTGTAAACTGGGCCATCCCTCCTCAAGCGCAAAAGTCCCTGCCTCTCTTCAGAGGAGAGAAGCAGAGCTCCGGGATCACTTAAGATATGTTGGCTGCTTGGGATCTGTGGGTTGTTTTGTGCAGTTGGGAGATTGACTGGGGGTGGATGTGGGTGAGGTGAGAGTGAGTGAGTAGCTAGGGAGCAGGGACTGAATTCAATCAGTAGGCATGCAGGGTGAGGGGTTGAACTCATCAATGAAAGAATGGGCAAAGGTAGGAGAGAAAACATGGGAGGAAATCAAAAAAGGGGAAGATGGGGAGGACAGAGCGAACATTAGAAAAGAACATGAACCAAACCAGACTTTTTTTGGGGGGGGGGAGGGTACAAGATGCAAATAGGATCGAGGATTTTAGTTTAAGTGTTTACCTGTGTTGTTAAACTACCAAGATGTCTGTGTAGCCCACCTGATTGGCTAGACAGACATGACTAATGCAACTTCCATCCTCCCTTCACCTCATTCTCATTTCATCATTTGTAGTTGTTATTGGCTGTATTTTACCTTGTTCTTAAATTGTGCACTCTTTAGGACATGGCATTCCATGGGTGTTTTTGGTTTGTGAAATGTTTCACACATGTGGGTGCTGAGAAATAAGTTATTTTACTACTGATATATATACATATAATCTATCTTCACTTAACACTGCTATTTCCAACAGACAAAGTCCACGAGAAAAATGCAACTGCAGTGAAAAGGAAGGGCAGTGCAAAAACTGCAGGACCTTCTAAGTGAAAGCTACACTCTTTTCCCTTGGTTATTTTTCTAGCAGAGGATTTTACTTTTAATTTTTCCTGAACTCCCATTTGTTGTTGATGAGACTCCTGGTACCAGAGATGGTCAACATTTGGAATTCCGATCTCATGGCAAAATTTTGAGATTTTGAAATTTTGAAATTTTGTTTCATTTGTTTCCTTATCAGGAAAAAAGAAAAAAAAAAAGGGTCAAAATACTGGAATTTTTCATGGAATATTTCTTTTCAACTTTATAAAAATGTTTAGCTTTACTGGCTGTCAAAAGCTTTAGCTTTGATGAGGGCAAAACATTTTGTTTTAATTTATCATTATGTCATTTATCTTGGAATTCATAATATAAAATTGGAAACAACAGAGTGGAACCTAGATAGAAATGAAATATTTTGATAATTTCCCATTAAACATTCTGGCAAAATCCCACAAAATGTTTCCATTTAGACAAATCAGCATTTTCCATCAGGAAATTTTCGGTCAGCTCTGACTGGTACCTTTTGGGGGTCTCACTAAATAATCAAGTGCACACATATCAACTTTGCACAGCGAAGTCTCTGTATGATTCACTTGAACAGCACTGCAGGGGAAAACTTGACGTTGCTGCTGCAGTTCAGGGACTGCTCGTCTCTGTTAGTTTTAAAGGAGTTATATAACTCTCTCATTAAAATTAAATGTGGGCTGAAATGCTGCAGACAAGTTCCCAAGCTCCAGAATGAGCTTTTCCTCACATTTGGGTTGAAAATAGGTCGGTCACATTTAGTTGGGAAAAAGGCTAAAATAATACAAAGGTCTTTTATAGCTGAAACAAGGTCGGTAAAAACGAATATATAAAATCTGATTTTCTCATCACTCACAGATTTTTTTTTTCTACAGAGGCCTGATTCTGCAGATGCAGACGGAGCGTGGCTTCCAGATCAGGCCATAAAATTCAGTAACATAACATCCACATCTCTTTATAATGGGTGCAGCTATTGTCATGTGCAAGAGGAATCGTTGTCTTAATGGTCTCTGTCCGGTTGCTGAAGCTTTATCCTCTCTTCTCAATTAGTTAGGTGGGGGTAAGAAGTTTCCACACCCTTTATTTCTTCCTCCAATTATCCCCATTTCTATTCACCAGTGGCAGGCTATTGTCTAGCAATATGCTGAAAGACTTCTCTTGAAGATGACCTACTGATTTGCTATCATGGGAATGTTCCAGAATGAGTGTAGTATTTACTCCTCACGCACCTGGAGATCAGACAAGACAGTTCAGGGCTGCAGCCACCAACTAGTGGCTGAATGGCAGAAGTTGTCCCTGGAAAGCTTTTGAAATTTTGGAGGGCAGCCAGAGGGCTAGAGCTGAAATAATAAGAGCTATGCATGCACTCAAGTATCCCTGTCTCTAAGAGAGGCAATTGCTGAATGACTTTGAAGAAGATGAAAAAGTCTAAGAGCGACTACAGGCATGTATCTTTAAATAGAAAAGGTGCCCATGCCCTTGGATCACAAAGATGAATGGGGACTAAAACTGAAAGTTATTGCCAGAGCTAGATAGTGATGTTTAGTGGACTCCCCTGTTATTTTGCATGTAGAATTAAACAGAACTAGAAATTGGTTACTCAAATGCAAGCAGCATAGTCACATGGCTACATCCTTGCAGAGCAGACAGTGATCCACCATTTCTCAAGCTCTTCAGTGCACTGGAAGGTTCACAGACCAAGATGTTCTTCCACAAGCGCATGACTTGTGCACAAGACTCAGAGGACAAACCGTGTAAAACAAACTAAAATGGTGGTTTTTAGGTTTCATATTTTATGAACCAGGTGGAAACTGTACACATCACGGGCACGTAAAGAAACTGTGAGACCCAGCTTTTCCAAATTGCATACCATGAGTTCACAGCACTAGTGGAAGATCAGATATCAGACCTTTAAATGGTCACCTGACTCTCACACCAGACAAACAAAGCCATTTACTAGATGTTACTTATATACTGAGCCAGTTCCTGGACAGTCATTCAATACAAAATAATAATAATAAAGATGTGGTTGATCCTCCCAAATTCAAATCCAGATCCCAGGTTTTCCAACACTTGGGCATGTTCAGATGTGGGGTTCCAATCATTCCTACTCTATCTAATAGAGATGGGTAACCTTGGCACAATCTTTAGCTTGCCAAGGACAGCATTAAAATGAGCTTAACTGAGACATTTGCTTTAGCTGCAAGATAAAAGCAGCAAAAAGCAAAACACAAAGCTGGGGTTTATTCTGCCCCGACAACAGTGTTAGAGGAAAATTCCAGTTTTGATTTCCTCTGTGGGAATGCCAGCAGTCCTGTTTCATAAACTCTAGCGATTCATCACTATCCCAGGCAGCCAATCATTCGACAGGTCAAGTAGAAATGGGCTGTAGTGTCAGCAGCTCATGCTGCCCTGATAATGCATGTCATTCCAGGCATGGCGACATGCTTTCTCAACAGCTGCCATTTTCAGTTACCTTTTATACAGCTGACATACAAGTAAATGTGTTGGAAGCAGCAAACCGGTCCTAGGAAAGCAAAAATAAATAGCACCTGTACTAGATAATCTCTAATGACATTAGAGAGCGGAGAATGATATGTTTTGAGAAAGAATGTCTGCCTTTCAAAACAACACTTTACTAGTGGGTTTTTTTTTTTTGACAGTGTGTGTTTATTTGAACACAGGGATTCATTTGGGCTGTAATCTTGACAGATATGACTGGGGAGTGAGGGGAGACACTAACTTCTCACCCTCCACTTGTGAAAAAAGCTTTTATATATCAAAGTTCTTCTTGAATTCAATGATGTTCCCTTTAAGAAACAAAATTGTTCTTTGAAGTGTGGGAACCCCAAAACACTCATGAAGACAAATTTCTTTTTCCCTTTCAGCCTTTATTCCATATCACAGAACTTAAATTCACAAACTGGTAATTTAATAACTGTCCTTTTAATTAAAGAGAAGCTTTATACCTTTCTACGGAACAAGTGTGACTGGTATCTTACAGGGAAGAGCTGTCAAAAAGCAATGATTTTTTTTAAAGCTGCTTAACCATACAGTAAAAAGATCCAAACAATAAACTGGTAAAGTGATACCCAATAAAGTTGCTGAAACAAGATTTCAGATGTATAGGGGTTGTATATATTAATGTATTGGTCATCTACAAATGAATGTTACACTGAGACATTCTGGTCTCACAAGGTGTTCAATTAGAAACTATTACAGAAAGCTCTTCAAGAGACACTCAGTTGTCTCTTCTCATTTCCTCTATAGAAATAAAAATGGAAAACATCTAGGTTTTCTTATTTGAAAGAACCGGCCACTCAAATGAGAAATGAAAGCCAAACTGCTCTCGATATAAAGTCCTCTTAGGCATCTTGCTTTCAGATTTTATCAATTTAGGAGTTTTCAGGGCTGTAAGCAATGAACTTTCCATCAGGAGCATCTTTCAGCTAATTAACCCTCCTGATTACAATAATTAGTATTGATTCACTCCTGAATGACTTCTTAAGTATTCAAGCATGATCTACACTTGCAGTAAAAGTTCTAGATATGAATATTAACTGAATGTTGTCCTTTATTTTCAGCCAGAAAGGTAGTTTGCAATCCTACATACTTAAATTTGATAACAAACACTTCAGTTTTATTTTAATTTAACAAAGAGAATATTAACACATTGATGTTAGAGCTGGTAGTTCATAAAAAAAATTATAATAATTTATAATAATAAAATAAGTCTGAAGAAAATATACACAGAGACTGCAGACTAATAAGTAAATACATTAGAGCTACTGTTTTCTTATGGCACTCTGATAAGCCATTTCCCAGGTTCACACACAAGCTAGTCTTGCTCTGCTAGGTTGGTCTAAGAAACGTAATTCCTTCTGGCATTACACTTGGTCATTGCAGGAACAAACAACTTCTTACTGTAGTGTCTGAATTAGCTATCTTGTCACTGTTCTGGGAAGAGATGTTGACAAGTTTACCAACTTCTGGGTGCCACATTTCTCTTTGAATCTCACCCATTCACAACCGGTTAAAGCTAAAGACACCTGAAGTATTATTGCTGGAGACCTCTAACCTGCAAATTCTTCTGAAACTAGGAACCTGTTTCACAATCTTAGCTGTTAAAATAATTAAATAAAAGACTAAAAGAGCAATGATCCAGTAAATATCCACAGAAGAATAAGGGTAATATTTTAGGAGTTTTGTTGTATTGCAAGTTTCAATTTTAATGTGAATAAAGTGTTATATGATGCCGCTGGAGTATATTGGACAAGATGAACACTGATTATATAGAATATTTTCCTCTGCATTTTATCAACAGCCCTAATCTCAAAGTATGCATAGCAATGTACTAGTGGCAGTATGGTATGAACTCATTGTGAGGCATGGGTTTAGAAACAGGTTTGGTAATCGAAATCCCCCAGCAAAGGAAGGTGGATATGTTGTACAGTACTGGTGACATGTTAGTGACTGATAAAGTTGGAGAACTGCCATTCTGTCATTAGCACCCAGCTTTGGAGATTATTAATGGGATATTTACATTAAATCTCGAGCAAGCTACCACATACTTTCTTGCCTGATAATCACAAGGGACCATGATAAGAGCAGCCGCTAGAATGCATTGCATAAGAGAGGGTAACTCCACAAAAGATACCTCAGCCCAGCTGCGCAATCCTGGGTAGAAAAGAACTGGCTGTGTGGGGACTAGTTAACACTTCTCTGGAAGGAAAAAGTTCGGTTAAGGTACAGAAAAAAGAAGGGTGACTATAGCAGGCTTTGGGCATGATCTCATTACATTAAACACCATGCTTAACTTTTATGGTGGTTGAGTACAGTATATGTCCTGCAAGCAGAAGTTTGCTATGTTATAACCTCTATTTGAAGTTAAACACATGCACTTCTTATGACTTGGCATTTTATCTTTTTATTTACCAAAAGGTTTATCTGTTCACCTCGTTTTATCTCTAAACACCATAAGCACAAGGCACTCTGAATGGCTCCAGTAAAATAATTTTGCTTAAATGTATGCTGCTAAAAGCTCTCTCTCAGCAATATATCCTTATTTGTTAAGAAATCATTTACTCTCCTCTAAACATCAGTAGGATTTCATAAAACTAACACTAGGGAATGCAGTAAACAAAAACAAGCCCTTTAAAGAAACGGTTTTAAACAAAAACCAAACAACACAGCTACGTATCCATCTTTTCTATTAGTAAATCCACATTTTTATTATATTAACAAGGCCAGTGATCTAGTTAATTAATCTGTGAACTATTTAAAGACTTCAAGAGTTGTGGAAACTCCAGGCTATTGACAACACTATATCCCATTTAAAGTATATGCAGTTGTCCTGAAAAATGATTTAAAGATTTTGGAAAGCTTGGTAAATGAGTTTCTTTTCATAACACTGTCTTTTATAAGAGTACATCCAAATCCGTAAACAAAAAATTCTTCAACACTCTAATCCTAAACAAGGTCTTTCTAAATAGATGGATAATTCAAGAAATCTCATATGTATTAATTTGTTCGATTTTAGCACAGGAACCACCCATGTAAATTATTTTGCTTGACCTTAAAAATCCTAATGTAATACTACAGTTGGATTACAAAAATGGAAAATGGTATATATCTGTCTGGCTTTATTATTTTTGTAGCTAGTTTTCATTACCCAAGAAAATTTTAAAATAGTGGGCATCAATATAACAGTCAAAGCTAAAATGATCAGACATTATAATATTGTAAACACATGTTCAGTAACCTTGGATTTGCCAGATGGACAGCAGTTTTGTAAGCATTCAGAATCAGTAAGTTTCCGCTCTACAGTTAAAGGAGAAGATAGCAATAAATCTCCAACTTAATGCAACAGACATAATTACAAGATGCAACTCCCCCCCCCCCCACTATTAACAGTGGATATCAAATTTTAAAAACCCATAAACAAGTCATACTACAACACTTTGTACTATACAGTCTATACAAATAAAAAATTAAAAAAAGATGGGCTAAGAAAAAAAGCCCCAGACATGGATTAAGCTAGTTTGACAGCTCCATTGTTCAGCTGTCCCATTGTCAGACCAAAAGATGCATTCAGTGCTACAATGTCTGCTAGCAAATAAACAAAAGACTACATTTTTCAAAGCAGGATGCCAATTCTAGCATAATTCTGTCTCTCTCCCTCTGAAAAAGGTAGCCGCCTCTTGCTCTCCACTACACTATGGTATGTTAAGAATACACACACATACGTATATGTATATACACATTTTTTGAACAGCTTCCAGTGATCAGGACGAGGTAGAGCATTAATGACTATTTATGTAGACTAAGTGAAAATTAAAAGTGGTATTTAGGGCACTAGTTCTAATATGGAGCCTCTTTCCATGTTTATTCCACACCTAATGCAGAATAATGAATCAGGCTGAAATATTGCAAAGGAAATGATAAAAGAAGAGCCAGCTTTCAGCTGTTTTTATTTGTTGCCTGTTTTTCTCAATACATCGGTCGTCAGACAGGTTAAATGCAACTGTAGCCAGAGGAAATGCTGCTTTCACACAGCAATGTCTCTCTGTCTTTTTTTTTTTTTAATTTTTAAATAGGGAAACTACTTAATACAGAGCATGATTATAGTCACAGCGGGCCCAGGCAACTAGAAAGCACACATTAAACAAAGGAGACAACATACCTTAAAAGCAGCTCCTCATTTCTCATAGTAACAGCGGATTTGGGACAGCGCATGCTTTCTGCACCGATATTCTCAACAAAAGCCAGTTCAGAAGTGCGCTCAAACATCAATGCCACAGTTGCTATTCACTAATGGCTACTCTTTCTCTCTCTAGTCAGACGCTGAGTGGTGGAGCAAAGGGGCCCCTGCAGATTCACTAAGCAGAAATAATCCTCTCTGACAAGTTATGTTGTCTGGGCATATTTTACATTAATGCACTCTCCTGCCTATAGGGGTCTTGTTTGCGTTCAGTATTGTCTGGCTGGTGTTAGCTCTCCTAATTACCATCAAAAAATTAGTAACCTTCTCCCCCCCCCTTCAAAAAAATTAATGAACGAGTTTCCTATTCTGTTTGGTGAAATGAACATATGAAATGCCTCTTTTGTTTTGCCTTGTGAATTATCAATGTTGCAGCACATGGAGGTTGTGGCTGGATAGGCTTGTGTGCTTTAAGGGATTTTGCTTAGGCTCTCGTTCTGGGGCTTCGGATTCACAGTAGGATTTCTCTCTCTCCCTCTCATCCCCGCCCTGTTCGAGTCTGAGTGGTTTACAGGACCCACTAGCCCTGATCAGAGATTTTAGGGACCTTCTGAGAGTTTTCAGTTTGCCTTTGCCATTTCCTGTTGGAGCCAACTCCTTGGCAGCCTTAGCAAATGACCTAGTTCAGCCTCACCAGTGACTATGCGGATGTGCGGCATTTACAGACATCCCTGCACAGCCATTAGGGGTTGCATTAGTATTTATTCACTTTCAATCCATGAAAGAGACCACAGAGTCGCATCTTTGAAGCAATTAAGGCCAAAAGCTATTCCCACTGAAGTCAATGGGACTCTCACTATTGACTTCAAGAGAAACAGTGGCCCTTAATCACTAGTCTCCAATGGGGTCAAAATGAAGGGTACTTTCACGTCTGGGCTCATTCATGCCATTGCTGGAGAAACCACTATACCTCATCTCTATCTCATGTATTTAAGGTCTTCACCAGATATGTAGATAAGTGGGGGGGGGGGGGAGAGATTTCCCCAGCCTCCTAACACACCATTCACTCTACAGCCTCTTTACACCACTCTGGCAGTGTAAATAGATCTTAAAGTGGGCACCAATTCCATGAGGTCCCCTTTATGCTACCAGAGTGGTACGAAGAAAATGAGAATCAGGCCTCAAATACAGAATTATTTGAAAGGCCCGATGTATGCCTTGCACACTAAGCTAACGACAGACTTGAATCTCAAACTTTCCCAAAATTCAGGTGTGTTTTGATTTAGGATTTTTCCTGGGAGTTCCCCTTTTTACACCACACATCAGTATCTTATATGGACTACTCACTAGTGTATCCCTGTTTGCAACTGAACATAACTTCCACAGTTGGAGGATTCCCTTGCTGAATTTTGGTGTTATTGGTTGAGTTTGGTCGCATTGGTGCATGGGAGAGGGGATTGGGCTCACTGGGGAAGCAGTCACAAACCCAGCAAATACGATGGTAGGTTCTCACCCTCAGTGAAAAGAGAATATGATACTATGGTGGGCAAAGGTTTGTCATTAGATTTGTATGTAGGGCTAGTCTACAGGGCAAGTTACTGCCCAGCAAGCTGGGGTGCTGTAGGTTCATACCCTGGCTTGTCGGGCAGTAACTTGCTTTGTAGAAAAGCCCTTACACATTGTAAACTCCTTGTAGCACTGACTGTCTTTTTTGCTCTGTTTGCACAACGGGGTCCTGTTTATGACTGAGGCTTGTAGGTACTACTGCAAAACAAATAGTGCATTTCCACTGTTAAAAGTACATACTCCAAAGTACACTAAAAGGCATTGCATTTCGCTTTTACTGAAAATCTATGGAGCAGTCATGAGAATTGGCTGGAACAATACTATGCCACCATGACAAGTCCTGTAACTCAAACCCCAAATACTAAATCCTAAAACACTAGCTCCAGTACTGCCATTTCTGGCTTTAGTGACTGGTGCTTTAGATTCACTGGCACCCTACATTCTCTCTCTCCTGCCCTGAAGATGAAGTTCTGGGTTCTGTACTGGTGCACCAATGCTTTTCATCTCCAAATCACTTTTTCCTGCTGTAATCTGCCATGGCAACTGGGTTGGTCCAGACAAGTCTCAGACTCATAAGATTGATGCTTGGAGGACTACAAGCTCTGAGGTGTGTGAGAGAAAGCACAGCTGCAAGGTGAATGTCAGGCACTGGCCGATAAGCTGCTATAGTTGTCCAAAAACATGGAAGGAATCACCATCTTAAGACACTACCAGCTGAAAGTAGAATGGTTTCTTTTCAGGGCTGAGTAAAATGGCTTCTGTAGAGTCCTTTGGGCCTAGTTATGGAATCAACACAGCTTGCGTTGGGTAGCTAACTGAACTTGGTGTTGGGAAATCCTTGATCACTTCTGCTCCCACATGGAAGGAAAAGCAGCAGTTATGGAAAATGAAGTCTAAGGATTTTGAAAGGACTCATCCACAGTGTAAAGAAAGTAAAGCAAAAACCATTAAGTGGTAACACTAAGAGACAAAAATAACCCATTTTTCTATCATACAAAATGAAATGGCTGACATAGCAACATCTGCAGTGGGATCACAGCTGCTGAGGATGAGCGGGAATGTGTGATGCCTGTTACCTTTCAATTGCAGGCTGTACTAAACTGGAGTGCCTTTAAAATAATACTGGTTAAGGAAAGATTAAACCAGATGTACTGGGCTATCGGGTTTCTGTCAGGATGAAATCCCAAGTATAGAATTTAAGGTAAATACAACACAACACTAATATCAGATCATAAATATGTAACTTCTACATATATACTGTAGATTCATATACACAAACATATGCAGTGGTAGCCATTAAAACCTTTACAACTCCTTTAGCTAGTATTTAATGCAACTACAGGATTCCTAGATATTATGTAAGCATTTCCCATACTAATTATACTGTGCTGCATAAACTCAATGCTGTGGCAATGTTAATTACTTGCAAAGGCTTCATGGCAACCAGCATAAAGTCAATGGAGCAAGGACGATTTATACCAGCTGAGGGACTGGCCTATATTCTGTAACTTCCCCTTGGATTATGCTTAATCATTCAGATTGCTTAAACAGAATTATCACATACCCAAAACAAACTGTGCTACTGCCCTATAAAGAGGCAAAATAGCATGTGGAGGGAACCAGGCTACATCTGATCACATACAGAGGAAAGATGGCCCAATGGTTAGAAAATCAGTTTAGGATTCAAGTTCCTGTTCCACCACAAATTGCCCCTGTGGTCTTAAACAAGTTACTTAGCTTCTCTGTGCGTCAGTTTCCCATATGTAACATGAGGATAATAATAGCAGGGTGTTGTAACGTAGGGCATTAAAGATTATGACATCCGCAGCTAATATAATAACGGAATAATCCATATCAGTGCCAAAGATAGGGAGAACACTACCTAACACCTTCCCACAAGAGGAACTTACAACTCCAACCAAGGCCAGATTGTGTGTTGTCATTTACTCCTGGGCAAAATGAACGCAATGATACTGTAAAGAGCTACAATTCTGATGCAATAGCATTTTACACCCACTTTGCACTTGCTGAAATGATTATGCAAGGTTTCAGGCAGCGGATAATCAACATCCCACTCAAAAGAGTAACATGGCTGTCCTTTGACATCTCGCTAGGGAGAGGAGTTGGATGGTTCACCAGGGTTCTACCACAATCAAGAGCAGCCAGTTGCTTCCTCCAAAGTCTTCCACTAATTGGAGCCACTTCGACAGCCTGAACTCTCTGTGCCAATAAGAACTTCAGAGTAAACCTGGTTGAACATTTTTGGTATAAAAAAATATGAAGATTTGAGGTGACAAACATTTCAGAAATGCTGCCATTGTTTTGGTTGGGGGGGAAAAAAGCATTTCAGTTGGGAGGGTGGAGTTGTTATTTTTTCATTTCAAAACTGCAATGAAGTGTTTCATTTCTCTCTCTCTCTCTCTCTCTCTCTCTCTCTCACACACACACACACACACACACACAAATTCTCTCCCCAGCATTTTGGTTTGCCAAAATCTCTCTGGAATTTTTGTTTTGTTTTGAGTTCTCCTGAAATTGTTTTTCTCCCTACTTTTTTGAGACTGCCAGAAAACTGAAAAACCTGCTATTTGCACCACTGTACTTCAGAGCAGAGGGACTGATTCTGCTAGCACTGAACTTTGTGGGATTTTTCTGGATGTCCTCACTGGGAGTGGAACCACAATGTTTTCTCTGTGGAAGTCTTTATGTGCCAATATTAAAAAAAAAAAAAACCACCTCAAAATCATAAACAATGGGAGGCAACATGGCCCAGTATATAGAATAAGGAGCTGGAAGTCATGAGACCTGCATTCTATTCCTGGCTCTGCAACAGATCTGGGTGTGACCTTGGACAAATCAATTTGCCTCTCAATGCCTCAGCTTCCCCCTCACGTTTTGTTGTAAATGTATGCAGTCCATTTCGGTTGCAAGCTCTACGGCACATGAACTGTCTCTTCCTGTATGTTTCTACAGAACCCAGCACAACGGGGCCCTGATCTCAGCCGGGGTCTCTTTGCACGGCTGGGTACAAATAATAAATATTAGTAATTCATTTTTTTCCCCTTGGGAACAACAGAAACCAATTAAAACTTTTGATATCAGGCAACATATCACAACCTCAGAAGTTACTTTTATCCTAGGGCAATATTTTCTGGGATTGTAATCCAAAGCAATCACTATTATATTAGGCACCCACAAGTTGATACCTTTCTTCAGTTCTATCTGACACAATAAGAACTTTGCAATGCAAAGACATGCTTCCTGATCAAGGCATTTCTGGATACCATTTCATGATGAAAACATCCAAACTGTATTCCTTGTATGGCACTTGTAGGACATAAAATCATCTCATAAATCCATGGCACTCTACCCTGAAAACAACAGAGCAGACAAGAGACAGAAAATGTACTGGGGCATTGTACCAAATCCCACAGTATTCTTGCCAGCAAGTTAAAGAAGTATGGATTGGATGGACTACAAGGTGGATGAAAGCTGGCTGGATTGTCGGGCTAAATGGGTAGTGATCAATGGCTCAATGTCTAGATGGCAGCTGGGATCAAGCGGAGTGCCCCAGTGGTCAGTCCTGGGGCTGCTTTTGTTCAATATCTTTATTAATGATCTGGATGATGGGATGGATTGCACCCTCAGCAAGTTTGCAGATGACACTAAACTGGGGGGAAGAGGTAGATGCACTGGAGGGTAGGGATAGGATCCAGAGTGACCTGGACAAATTGGAGGATTGGGCCAAAATAAATCTGATGAGGTTCAACAAGGACACGTCCAGAGTTCTGCGCTTAGGAATGAAGAATCCCATGCTCTGCTAAAGGCTGGGGACCAACTAGCTAAGCAGCAGTTCTGCAGAAAAGGACCTGGGGATTACAGTGGACAAGAAGTGGATATGAGTCAGCAGGATGTCCTTGTTTCCAAGAAGGCCAATGGCATATTGCACTGCATTAGTCAGAGCGTTGCCAACAGATCGAGGGAAATGCTTATTTCCCTCTATCTGGCATTGGTGAGGCCACACTTGGAGTACTGTGTCCAGTTTTGGCCCCCCACTACAGAAGGAATGTGAACAAATTGGAGAGAATCCAGCGGACGGTAACAGATTGATTAGGGGGCTCGTGCACATGACTTATGAGGAGAGCCTGAGGGAACTGGGCTCATTTAATCTCCGGAAGAGAAGAGGGGTGGGGTGGGGTGGGGGGGTGGGGGAGGATTTGATAGCAGCCTTCAACTAACTGAAGGTGGGTTTCAAAGAGGAGGGAGCTCGGCTGTTCTCTGTGGTGGCAGATGACAGAACAAGGAGCAATGGTCACAAGTTTCAGTGGTGGAAATTTAGGTTGGATATTAGGAAACACTATCACGCTAGGAAGGTGATGAAGCACACTTGGGAGGTGATGGAATCTCCATCCTTAGGAGGTTTTTAAAGCCTGGCTTCACAAAGCACTAGCTGGATGATTTAGTTGGGGTTGGTCCGGCTTTGAGCAGGGGATTGGACTAGATGACCTCCTGAGGTCTCTTACAACCCTAATATTCTAGGATTCTATGATTGTGCAAAATATACATATCTGCAGTTGCTAGGATTGCCATCTTTGTGCTAATATGAAACACCCCAGCTGAAGAAGGCATATTTTCAAACTCCTGTGGTAAAAATGAAGCAAAGGGAAAAAGGATCATAGTCCTCAGTGTAAAAACACAGGATAGAGGAATGGAACTTCCCACTCTCAGATTTGGCATTAACTTTTTAAGATCTTGGGCAAGAGTTTTAATTTCTTTGTCTACTTTTACTATCTAAAAAAATTAATGACCTGCAAAATGCAGGTCAGACTGGGTGAGTTTTGCTAGCCTTACTGTATGTGTATGAGCTTCACATGGGGTGTGGTGAAGATTAAATAATGAACGTAAAGCACTTGGGACATATGAAGTGCTGTGTAAATGATAAGAATAATTTTTAAGGGGTTAAGAGAAGATGATTTGTTTTAAGTTTCCTACCACAGCTGGTGCCAGTGGTCCTGCTGCAGCTCTTCCTCTCTGTTTGTGAGAAGAAGCATTCTCCCATTCGACAGAGCTGACGCAGTGCATCTCAGCAGCTGGAGGACAGAGGCCCCAGAGGAACTAAAAAAAGGTTTCTTAAATCATGTGCTTCAGAACTCCTTTTGCACCAGTTTAAAAAAAAATAAGGTGAAGTCATGGCAAATCACCATTTTGAACATGATAAATCAGCACATTTTAAAGACAATTCTTGACTTGAAACAGATACTAAGTAGCTATGTTGTTATTTCAGACATGCCCCCCTCTGCAAAGTAAATAATTTATTTGAAAGTGTCTACATATCATAATAGCATCCACCCAGCAGCTAAAAAAAAAAATGTAGAAGAAAGCAGATCAAAGGCAGAGAGAGAAATAGCTGGGACAATCAGAGATACAGCTGAGAGATGACAACTTCCAGTTACAGTCTGTGACTTAAAATAGAAAATAAACTAAACTTTCTTTGATATAAATAGAACACTTCACATCCTAATCTAGGTTGTCTTTATTTTTAACTCATTGCAGCTCCTATGTTGGCACTTTGGGCTCTGCCCTGTAGGATATCTTAAACCACATGACATCATGTGACCAGTGTACTTACATTCAGGTATACATCTACTCAGATTAATGTAAATGCTGTATACTTTCTTGAATGGATGGCACACGTGGACAATAACATGGATGAGAGCTTTATGATTTCTCGTCAATTTAGATTAAAATTAGAAATAAATCAATAATACATTTCACTCTTCTATTGTTCCTGTAATCCAGAATGATTAGTGCCTAAGGATAGAGGAATAGAACTTCCCAGTCTCAGATTTGGCATTAACTTTTTAGGATCTTGGGCAAAAATTTTTGTTTCCTTGTCTACTTTTCCTATCTACAAAAATTAATGACCTGCAAAATGCAGGTCAGACTGGATGAAGAACTAAAGAATGAAGCTCCATTGGGCTAGGTGCGGTGCAAAGCAGTAGACAGTCCCTGCCCTGAAGAGCTTACAATACAAATAGGCAGGGGTGGGGGAAGGGATATAATGTACAAGCAGAGTGAACAATGTGATAGAAGCAATGACATGTTAGCTCCAGAGATCTACATACAAATGAAAAAGACTGAAGGCAAACTCCTATTGACTTGGGGAAGCTGATGGGTTGCTGAGGACTCTTGAATAAATTACTGCTATAATTTTCTAGGCTAGAAGACTTTGAAGGAGGAAGATAAAAAATTTCAGACCTATATTACATACTATACATCCACTGAAAGACTAAAAGAAAAGGAAAATGATCAATTTCTATATAAAGTTACCATAAAACAAAAACTGATTATAAGAAAAACTGTAAAAATTTAATAATCAAGCAACTATAAACCCTTGTTTCAGTAGCTTTAATCTTTGACTAATTAATTGCACTACATGCTATAAAATAATTTTCACTTTTGCAATTCTTTAAATGCTGTACATTTTTTTAAAGCATTAGTATTGATTAAATAAAAAAAAATGCCTGGTATATAAATCTTCAGTTTGATTTCAAGTGCCTCACCACTGCTATCGTGTACTTGTTATTTTTGCCCAAACCTAAATTTGACTAGCATTTTCAAAAGTGGCTAATGATTTTGAAGGCCTCCATATTTTGTGGTACTCAACCCGAGTCATATTAAAAGGAGTGGATTTTCAGCTATTGGGTGCTCAGTATATTTTGAAAATATCATGCCCCTTTTAAGGTGTCTAAAGTCAGGCACCCCCCAAAATGGAGTCATTTAAAATCACTAATCACTTTTGAAACTCTTGGCCAAATTTAGGTTTTGTTGTGCTAAACATTCCTGGACTTATCAGAGCATAGGTTTTTAAATCACAAAGATCCCAATGTCAAAAGTGCTGCTGTGAGCTCTGACATATCATTCAAAGATGAATGGCTGTTATATATATTATATTATATAAGGAAAATTGTTGCTGAAGACACAAAGGGCCCAAGCTCTTGAGCATGTGTAAAATCAGTGTTGTTCCATTGATACTGTAACGGGGTCGGTCACTCACCCCTGCGGCGCCTCCCGCTGGTCGTCTGGGGAATCAGCTCCTTCAGCGTCCAGAGCGCCCTCCGCAGGTGGATGCCCCGCTCCTTTGCTGGCCCCGTGTCCCTCCCGGACCCCGGAGCCCTCCAACTGTGGGGGCTGCACCCCTGCAGTACCCCCTTTGGTGTGAGGGTCTCCCCTCCCCAGGGGAACCCTCTACCCCCTATTCCCACCTCGCCTCAGAGTGTGCCACTGTCAGTCACCACTTGCCCCCGCTCACTGGGGCGGACTGCAGTATCATGGCTTCTCATCACAGGCAAGGAGGGTTGGCCTGCTGCTGCTATCTCCAGCCCTAGGCTGCCCCCTGGCAACCCCCAGTACCCCGTGAGTCAGGCCTCCCCTAGGCTCAGCAAGCTGGGGCCTTCTCGCTAGAGCTTAGGCTACCTGGCTCCCAGCTGCCTTGCCCTCACCCTGTCCCAGTCTGGGTACCCCGGTACAGGCTCTGTGCAGCCAGGCCCTGTCTCCCTCTACTAACAGAGAAGACTGACTTTAGGCCCTTGCCTGCACTTGCAGCCTGGGGCTCTCAGGCTAGAGCTTTCCCCAGCTCCTACCGCCTAGCCCCAGCCCTGCACCCAGCCTAGTACCTTCCTCAAGGCTTCCTACAGCAGGCCTGTCTCCCTCTGCTTACAGAGGAGACTGCCTTTCCCTCGCTGCCTCCCAGCCCTTATATCCTGGCTGGGAGTGTTTGGGGCGTGGCCGCCCAGCTGGGCCTCATGCCCAATCAGGCCTGAAAAGCCCGCTGGCTCCCAGCTTCAAACCCCTTCTGGGGCTTTTCCAAGCCCCTTCCGGTAGGGGGCGGGTGGTCACCCCGCCACAGATACCAACAGCGTTAAGCCCAACTACACCAGCCGAAGATTTGGCCCCAAATCATACACAAACTATGATCTTGATTCTCCGAGATGCGGTGTGCCCTTATCTCCAACTGGTGTTACTTATGTCAAGGGCCAAGCCTTACAGACTTCATCCTGCTCCAAGGATGTGTCTCCTTGTGATGATACAGCAGTAGAGACTTCGGTGGACCTTGCAGACTATATGACCACTCATTCTAGGAACTGGCCCTGTAGTTTTGCTCAAGGTTTTCCCCCTTCCAAGGCAACTTGGCTCATCACTATGACATAAGGAAATAAACTTAGCATGTCCCTAAAGGTTGTTTGGTCTCAGCAAGGAGAACATGTGCTTCAGGCTGCACATCTTCAGGGCCAACAGCTCTAAAATGCAGTTTTAGGTACCTGAAGAAATGCCATACACTTCTTCTGCCAGCTCACCTGAGGACTGTAGAATATTCCTCTCTCTCTTCCCATTTTCCATAGTGCACATACACTCCTTGTGGGCAGTTACCA
Organism: Sternotherus odoratus; assembly: GCA_032164245.1. Classification (NCBI taxonomy): domain Eukaryota; kingdom Metazoa; phylum Chordata; order Testudines; family Kinosternidae; genus Sternotherus; species Sternotherus odoratus. Next base: position 11,740,477 of record JAVMKO010000001.1, on the reverse strand, counting down.
TTGTGAGAAGCTCCAGAAAAGGGCCTAGATCTAGGTCTAGAAGGGGTGTTGCTCTGGAGTAAAAATCCATGATGTCAGCACAAGAAGAAAACTGAATCTAAACAAGGATTATATAAAAGGAACTGGATTTTCACTACAAACGTGGTTTTTTTTCTCCTGCTGATAATGGCCCATCCAAATTAAACAGCCACTTAGAATTGGTATGGTAATTTCCAACTTTTTATGCTTTCTGTGTATAGAAATGCATCTTACTTCTGTGTGTTCCATTCTATGCATCCGATGAAGTAGGCTATAGCCCACGAAAGCTTATGCTGAAATAAACTGGTTAGTCTCTAATGGCTTGTCTTCACTACCCACCGGATCGGTGAGTAGCGATCCATCTTTTGGCAATCGATTTCTCTCATCTTGTGAAGACGCCAGAAATCGATCGCCTGCAGCGCCCCTGTCGACTCCGGAACTCCTGCTTGCCGGGAGGTGCAACCTGGAGTCAACGGGGGAGCACGCCGCCGACTGCCACCGCCATGAGGACAGCAGGTAAGTCAGCTGCAGATACGCAAACTTCAGCTACGTGATGCACGTAGCTGAAGTTGTGTATCTGCCGTCGATCCCCCCCTGTAGTGAAGACCAGCCCTAAGGTGCCACAAGTACTCCTCGTTTTCTTTATGGATACAGACCAATATGGCTATTAATCTTAAACCTAGTCGTTTACACAATCTCCTTCCACCCCAACGGTGTGCAAGACACTGCTGTGGGTCTGGAGGAAGGGATGTACTTTCCAGCTGCACACCTAAGCTCTTGAATCATTTGATCCACTGCATACTCACTATCTGCAGCCTTCGGGGGCCTCCACATTGCAGAAGACAGCATGTATGTTCAGCTGGACATAGCCCTTAGGTGTTAGCAATATTACCATCTGCTGCAGGGAAAACACCACTTGCAAGGTCTTAACAAGGAAAAGGCAAGGGTTCTGTTAAAAATCTCTTAATTTAATATATAAACGCCTTAAGTGATTTCTAACTACACCATACTGATTTGTGCCTTTAACATTTCCTAATCCTGCCGCCACCGGTTTTCTATTCTCCTTTAAGGGCCCAATCCTGCAAGCTGCTCAGCATCTTCAATTCCAGCTCAGCACCCTGCTGGGACAGCCCCCTTACCCCTCCTGTAAATTGATATATGTGAAATTCCACACATCAAGTTAATTTCTTGCTGACCTTGTGCTGATTAATGTAAATTACATTTCATGCTAATTGGCTTGAGTGACTCGCATGACGACCAGAAATGCTTATTTTTTCACTGGTGGTGTTGAAATATACTCCTGCTATTTGTTCAGTAGTTTTATGGAAGTCATTATTAGTTTTATAGCATCCTCATAAAGGCAAATCTGCATAGAACATCTTACAGCAACAACAAGGAAAAATAAGCATTCCAAAATGGCATTTTCCCCTTCTGACCCAACGGTGCGCAGACCCCACTTCCAGCTGACGGGATGAATTTTATGGCTCATTTAGAGCCCAAGTTCCCAGATGCATTTTATAAAACCTTGAGCCAGTTTTGTTATAGCCTTCACTCTTTAACATCCTTGTTCTTGTCAGAGAAGCACTGCGACACCGGATTTCTGACATCTGACTTGATGGGGGGGGGAGGGGGGGAGTATGGTAAACAGGGCTGGATTTTTTACATCCTACAATGTTCTTTACAACCAGAAGATAAAATGAGCAATTATTTCATGTAGTGATGCCAGGCAAAGGACTCTTACAAGGGGCTGAGTATAAATTTCCAGGATAGAAATGTTTCCGTGGCATCGTAAGTGTCAGTAGGTCCAAATCCCAGATACGAGTCCTGACACTATAATGCCTCACTGTGGCTTTGTCTATCAACTGGCTTAGTATCAAATGGACCAGCAGGTATTGCTCAGCCTGTGTCTGACATTTGAAGTATTGAATGCATTTTTGAATTCACTTTCAGCTTCAGGGAGAAGATTTGACTCATATCATGAAGAAGCTAAAATCATTACAATGCCCAAGAAACCGTTTCTTTTTTTTCTCTCTACATTCAAGTAGCACATTTAATCTGAAATTCTTGAAGGACTTTACCAAAATTAAGTAATTAAGCCTTGCAACATACTCCTCTGGGCTGGTAAATATGATTCTTTCCATTTTACAGAAGGAGAAGCTGTGGCATAGAAAAGTTATAGGAGTTGTTTAAGGTAGATCTGTCTGTCTGTCTGTCTGTCTGTCTGTCTCTCTCTCTCTCACACACACACACAGCTGAGAATAATCTCTGAAATATTTATCTCATTCAGATAACATTCTGACACTAATCTGTACTTGGACACTCCCCATTGTCACATGCATCCTAACCATTCCAAAATAACAGATGTACTGAGACAAACACCACTGATATAATGTATATGGTTTACTTACCACTGTCCCCCATCACCACCCAATGCCCCAACTCCATGGTATTCCCTTGTATATTGGACACACTTGTGTACTGCCAAGAATTCTGTTCAACTTAAACAAAATGTTAATAACTAAATTTTAAAAAAACACCTAAGTCAGTGTAACGTCAGCTCAAATATCCGTTACTCTAAATGAGCTACAGCCTAAAGACGACTCTTTTCTTGAGTTGTATCTCTCTTGCCACCATTCCTCCATTATGAGTTGGTGTCTATCCCCCTTACGTCACTGTAAAGTCTGTTTCAATGAGATCTAAATACCTAGAGGGTAGGGACCTCAACTTAATTTGGACTTCTACAGAATCAAATATACCAATAGAATTGCTACAGACCATAAAGAAGAAAGCTGCAAGAGTCCGAACTAGTCCAGACTAATCACAGGGCATCAATCCCTCCTGCTTTAAATAGGAATTCTACACCAGCAAGAACCAGTGCCTGAAAACACAGATTTTTCAGGTTAGACACACAAGTGCACCCATTGACCATGTGAGAAAGGAATGACCTTAGGGCCTGGTCTGTGGCATACTAGCTAAATACCTTCTCTCTCCCCACAGCCTCTCTCAAACAGAGATTCTTCTGTCACATTCTGTTAAATGCTGTGTGATGATTCTGTCATTAGGATTACTCTGTAGGACAGACAGCTTGAAGACTGCCAAATTCATTAAAGATCTTCAGTTGGACTTCATGGGGCCTTTCACGTACCCTGAGCAAACAAACAGCCTTTGTGCTTGAGAACAAAGGGAGTTTTGGCCCTTTTGTTTGATGTCAATCACAATCCGGGATTAATGATGCTGTTTCATATATGCCAAAATTACACACACACACACACACACACACACACACACACCCAACGCCAGACTCTGTGTTCACAGTACTCTTCAAAAAGACACACAGTGAAAAACAATGTTAATACCAATCAGTCTCAGAAAAGAAATAAGTTCTTGGCACGTGAGTGCATTTTACTCATACGACTGAAGAAACACCACCACAGAGGGAACATATGCTGGGACAGTATTCTCTTAGTTACTGTTTTGCCTCAGAAGTGCTGGTTACACCGAGTGGCTATGTATCTAGTAAATGCCTGTTCATGAATTAGAGCATTGCAGGCAGTGCCCCATTCAGAATCAAAGGAAAAATAAATGCAGCTTCATTCCAGTGGAATGTGACATTCACAGCTGCTTATGTAAACAAAGTGCCTCCATTTTCCTGGCTGAGGCTCTATATGGAGGTACTTACACTAGGGTGACCAGATGACCCGATTTAATAGGGACAGTTCCGATTTTTTGGTCTTTTTCTCACATAGGCATCCCACCACCACCACCTCCTGTCCCGATTTTTGACACTCGCTGTCTGGTCAACATAACTTACACTAACACTGCAGCAGACACCATCCTGCATTCCCTACAGCCTCCTGACTCCTATTGGGGAACTTCAGGAAGTGCAGGATTAAGTCCCCATAGTGTGTGGTGCAAATTCCCAAAGGGGGCTCCAAAGCTGTAGCAAGATAACTTCATGGAAGGTGGACACTGCCGTCAACAGCTCAGAAACAGCAGAGTGTTCTTAATTAATGAAAAAGAACGAGGCATACTTGTGACACCATAGAGACTAACCAATTTATTTGGGCATAACATTTCGTGAGCTAGAACCCACTTCATCAGATGCACAGAGTAGAACCCACAAAAGGTAATGCCCAAATAAACTGGTTAGTTTCTAAGGTGCCACAAGTACTCCTTGTTCTTTTTGCGGATATAGACTAACATGCCTACTACTCTTAATTAATGAGTGAACAGTAAGCTAAGCAAGGCTTACTCTGTGCTGCCTTAAGTTTTGACCAGGAGTGGCGAATGGATGGCTGACCCTGTATGAATAAAATAACCCCTCCGCCTAGATGTTCACATACCAGGAGCCATAGGAATAAGAAGAGAAGGAAAGGCATCGTAACACAGCTCAGTCCATGCTGCTGGAATGAGTGGCATCATGGCAGCACTTTGGTAAGGAAAGGTTAGTGTCTGGGCTGTGAGTCTGATTTTCACAAAGTGAGTTGTGTAATTTCCTCTGTAAGCCAGTTATGCGCAAATACCACAAGCCATAACCTGTCTTGTAATTCAGGCAGTCTGTCAAATTGTGTTATTTAGTCTTTTATTCTAACACCTATTGTAAATCTTTTGGTAGGACAAGACTTTTACATTTCTCATTTAACATAATAGACTTTAATAAAGGACATGGTTCTTGATAATTTGCAAATCATTGCTGCGTACTGAATATTATGCAAGGTGACAAGAGCAAGAGAGAGAAACACCAGAGCGTAGTCTGAGAATTTTAGTAGCACCCTGAATCTCACCCAACCCAAGGTTAATTTACACACACATGCATTTATTTTGCATTTATGGCCCTGTCTGTTCCAGTCAGAACAGAAGTGCTGAAATACTTTGGAAAATGCTACTCTCATGATATTTCAGGACCACCAGAAAGCTCCTACAAAACCCCTCATCTCATGAGATGTCTCTGCAATTTTGCAAACCTAAGAGATTTGGATAAGCTTCCAGTAAGGTTCTCAGATAACAGAGCCAATGACAGTGTAAGAACCTGAACCGATAAAGCATCTGAACTTTTGGGTTCTTTTGGATGTTGCCAGAATAATAAGTAAACAAATAAATAATCATCTGATGCAAACCTCCTAATTTTTTGATGTTTGACCATTATCTCTACAGAGGAGACTGCTCATCAAGTCATTCATTCAGAAGCACTATCTGCTACACACACTTTGTAGTCCCTACAGCAAATAGTTTCATAATGTTGCACACTGTGGTAGATGTGATTTATGCCTTATTACAGGTTGGAGATAGAACACACTTTTCTGATCTCCTTTAGGATATAAATTATAAAGTGAGTCTCACCAGGTGTATGTGCTGCCATGGCTTGGTACCGTACTACTTATGTTTAATGCACAAAAGTATTGTAGCTAAGATTAGGATGCATTAAATAATTAAACAACAACTGTGAAAACATTTCCCAGAGAACAAGTGGAAAGGAGCAAGAGTAGTGGGCAAAAGATCTGCTTCCACAGTTAGGAACATCTTAGTAGGAGTGTGAAAGCACCTACCTGACACGATTTACCATGGTGCTTCCATTTTACAGGGGCTCTCTGATTTGTACACTTCATATGCTTCAATACTATACTATATCAGATCAGACCTAGGTGGATGTTCATTGGTATAATCTAAGGCAAACATTTTTGAATGGTGGTCCATGGATAGTGATTTGCATAGAACTTGCTGCTGGTTATGGGGAACTGGCTCCTCCTTATTTCCAGTTCCTAAATTTGCACTAAAACAATCAAACAAAGAGATTAATTACTACAGTTGCTGCAGGTATTTTAGAATTAGAACAGGAAGTGCACTTGTGAATGATTGGGGAGATGGTTTATAGGACAACCTTTGTATTCAGAGTTTTCACTATGAAAAAATTGAATCTCTAATCTAAATATCCTGCTGGAACTATACAACCTGCCTTGCTGGTAGCTGGAAACTCATGATATTTGCATCTTCATTTCTCTAGATTTCAGCTTTTGTCTTGAAGCAGAAGGCAGCTGGTCCAAAGCCCACTGAAGTCAATGGCCATCCTTGCACTGACCAGCGGGTTTTGGGTCAGTACCTGAATGATGCTGGTATTTTGGTAATATTTACGGGGGCCGCTGTCCCCTTATTAACATTCAGTGGAGGCGTTTTGGTTGGCTAGCTCCCAGTACCAAAAGGGGAAGAGTCAATGGAAAATCAGGATCCTGAGACTGACAGTCCCCAGGGGCATTGGGGAGAGGCCAATGCTCCAGGTCAGCCTGATTAACAGGATGGGCAGGCTAATCAAGGAGTCAGGAGGCCAGGGGGTCCTGTCCTCCATGTGAGCTGGAATTGGTCAGTCAGAGTGGGGATGAGCTAAGGAGAGAGCAGAGGGCCCACACTGAACTGGGGAGCAGAGCTGGGCCAGACCCGCAGGGGCCAGAGGAGCAGCCCAGGAAACAGATCAGTGCTGGGAGCAGCCCACAGAGCAGACCTGTCCTGAGGGGAGAACTGCAGTCACAGAGCCGGAGAAGCAGCCCAGGGGGCTGGAGGCAGAGCAGCAGCATCAGTGCTGAGGCAGAACGGAGCTGGAGATAGAACAGTGGAGCTGGGGCAGTCTGGAGCCGGGTACGGTGAGCAACTGGGGCCAGCAAGGGCGCGGGGGGAGGGGGGGGGGGGATCCTGGGCAAAGGGCCCAGCGCAGAAAGTCACTCCCAGCCAACGGTCTTTGGAGGCTCAACTAGGAGGGGACTCTTAACCCGATCGGGGGCTGATGCTGGGAAAAAGGGTCCCAACAACCCAAAGCCCGGAGGTGTGTGGCTACCACCAGAACAAGTGTCCAACCCACAGCATCCCTGCAGCATAGCCAGGGCCTGAGAAGGAGGCCTGGGACCTACAAAGAACCAACTGTGAACTGCCCTGACATTCCAGACACTGTGATGTGCCCTGCCACAGAGCAGGGTGTTGTGTTTTCCTTTAACCTTTCCCATTTTTTCCTATTCTTTTTAAAAATTAATTGATTAAATAATGTATAATTATCAGTGGGTCAGGGAAGTGCCCAGTGCAGAGAGAACACTCCAGAGTGGGGGACACTCTAGCCCCTGCCCTAGGTGACCATAGCAAGTTAGGGGGCCCAAGCCCCCCCCGAGGAATCCTGGGCCCAGCCTTGTTGGAGTTACCGGGCCTCTGCCAGACAGGAGAGTGGAAGGGGAGTCCTCGAGGGGAGGGAGGCTGTGGGTAAAGGAAGTGGGAGAGAGGACTCAGATCCTTTCGCTAGCCCACTTCACCGGGGTAGCACAGAAGCCAGGAAAGTTCCTCACAATAGCGGGACCATTCCCCTGCTTACAAATAGCGGGAACAAGTTTAATCTAGCTAGCATGGCTAAAAATAGCAGCCACAACATAGTGGCACAGGCTTCAGCATGGGATGCAAAAGCCTGCCCTAGGCCTTTGGTTACATACTGACGTTGCTACCCTGTACAGAAGCCTCGATGTACCCAAGCTCCAGTCACACCTCCAGCTGCAGCGAATACATACCTGTAAGGCACCTTGTCTGAAGAAGAGTGCTGGGAAATGGTTAAATAACAGGCATTATTAATGAAAGCTCAGTTGTCTGCCTCTCTGTCAAACAGGCCAAAAACACTCCACAGACCTTCCCAGAGCCTTACAGTTTTATTTATATAGAATGAACCATTTGGCAAAGCCCTGTTCAAAGAGCTTTTGCCTACAGACAGGGTTTCACAGAGTATTTATAAGAACAGAGCATTATTTCATATTCTTCCCAGCACAGTTCAACTTCACTCCATTTAAAAGTTCTTTGAAGCCCTTGACCTCTGCTATTCTGAAACATAAGGCCAGGAAAACCTATTTTTGACTATGATTATGATATTCTGCTTCTCCCAGAAAATTCTCTATGCAGCATGAATAGATCAAATTATTTTCATTACATCTTTTGGTCGCAAAGAATAGCGAGACATAATTAGGGAGCTAAATAGCAACAGTTTCCTTCTGGTAAATTTGCCATAGCTAATTTTGATAATAAGACCCATAATTGTTTTATACTTATTCAATATGCTAAGTTTACCTAAGACAAAAACCTGTCAGAACCTTTACATGAATTTTTGTTTTGTTTCTAGAGGAATCAATGTCATCATTAATCAGAAGAGGAATGCAGAATAAGAGGATGATAAATATCCTTTGGACTTATTTGACTTTCATATTTATGGTTTGGATAAGATTATTATTAAGGAATTTTCAAGCTGTGATTGAGAAAGGGGAAGAAATGGGCTGGGAAGCACTGCACTCGGAAATACAATGCTATTGTTGATTTCTGCAGAATGTATGTAAATTCTTTAGGTTCTGCAGACTTAAATATGATAATGGTGCTCTAAATAGAAGCATATTTCCCGATCTCCTGACTATGGACCTCTACTCTCAAGATTATTAAACTAATACTTTTGAGAACAAGGTTAAAATAAAAAATATGGGGCGTAGAGCTGATGGGATTTTATGTGTTTGGCACTGGTATTTTTTTTGCTTCTGAAGCATAAGAGTAACATTCACGCAGACTACAGTTGTCTGTTATCTATCTAGCTGCCCTGCAAAAACATAGAATACAGTAGCTATTTGAGCTACAGTTCTACAACTCAACATATGGTAATGGGTAAAATGTCCTAGATAAATAAAAGTGTCCAATTTTTACAAAGCCAGTGTTGCCCACATTGCTTCTTACATTCTTTGACAGGATAAGGTCAATGCCCATTGGCTACATAAGAATTCCATCAGTGTGGCTATTGTCATAGTAACGTTTAAACTAAGCTTTGCAAGCAGGCATTCATTGGCCACTATGCAGAGAAAGCAAGCACTCTGAATTTTAACTCTTTATCTTACCTTTTAATATAAGGCTTGCCAAATAGTGGTTTAAATTTCAGACTACTACTTTTTACTAAGGTCTTTCTGGGGAAAGTGTACAGTATATTATTCTGAAATCCGATTAAAAGATGGCATTGGTTTACCCCTATTCAGACTGCCTTATAATAAAATAGACTAACTCAAATCTCAGCACCACAAAACCCTGACTTTTGAGGGTTCCTGAAATCCAGATTCGATCTTTTTAGTTGATATCTCTCACTCTTCCCCACTGCACCTATGTATATATGATCTATAAAATACATGCACAATTGCTTATCAGAATCATACATTGTCAAAAGCTCAGAAAAAGAAATGTTTTGAATGGTTTTCCATTATATGTATACATTGGTTTTCCATTATATGCATACTTTTTACTGAGATAATGTATACAATATGAACAATTAAAACAAGAATAGCTTTACTGCAAGTCTCACAAAGATGCCCTTTGTCTTTCTTGTGCCTTTTAAAAGACAAACCTATCAGGAGAAAATGTTATGATAATGTATTACCATGCTGAGTTAATTGTCAATTGCAAGTTACTTAAGTGTACTTTAATGATATGTATAAAGTCTTATTTTCAACTCTAATAGCTATTAATGCAAGGGAGAGAAAATGAAACCAATTTTCCCCAAGTTAAAGTGGAGCTCTATTATGAATAAATGTACAAAATTCTAAATATAACACAATCTTTAGGTTTTGCAGATAATGGGAGCCCACACTAATATTTTATTGTAGCTTCAGACTACCTCTCAGGTAACACTTTTGTAATGTCATATGGTTTATAGTACATGATCTAGGGCAACATTAGACTGTATATTTAAACTTAATCCTCATGGCAATTTTTTCAAATGGTAAGAAATAACTCGCAAGAACCATAATGAATATAACTGCAGAGGAAGGCCCAGTGGTATGGAAAGTCTGGGGGAACCAAACTGAAGACTTCAATGACCACTTCATTACTTCAATGACCACTTCATTACTTCATGGATGGTTCTTCAAGGACAGCAGAACTAGTGGAGTTAACTACACACAGCGTTTAGGAGATCCACAGCCAAAGTGCCACTAATCTATCATTCCACACCTCTACAGTCAAGCCCGGGGTATGTCTCTCGTCTTTGGCTAAGACTGTTTCAATAAAGGTGTTCAGACATCTCCTGAGTCCACTTCCATGTACCCCAGTGCCCACATTAACTGCTCTTCTGCATGACTCAACCCTCTGTGTCCTCTTTCCTCCACAGGTGAATGGTCTTTGCAAGGTCCACAAGACTCCAAGGGAAGTTGCACTTGTAAGAAGCACGACCTGGGGAGAGTAAAATCTCACATTCTAGAGGGCATTCTACTTAGGAAACTTCATGGGTTTGGACAAATAATTTCCCAGGTACTTCAACTGTCCTGCAGACTTTTCTAGAAGGGAACAAAATATGGTGTATACTTTCTCCTTTGTGGATCACAGATGTCCCTTCTGTGTACAGGCTTCATCACAAGACAACAGCACTACATCTACCACACTTTCCCCACTGATCTGTAATAAAATTTCCATGTGTAAATGTCAAATAATTTCAGAATGAAGTTTCTGGAAAGTTTGCTACAATGTAGAAAAAAAGTCACTATTGTCAGACATTACATGTTTAGCAACACTCCTTTATCTGCAGGAGAAACTATGCTTTCATTATCACTGTGCCTTTTGCATTAGCACTTCTGAAATGGGTCTATGAAATGTACTTCCTTGCTATTCCATTTTCATTAAGAAAAAAAATTGAAAATCCTCTTCTGTACCTGGGGAACAATGTGCTTGTTAGGAAAGACTGCTTTGTTCAATCATCGGGTTTCAATAATGCCCAAATTGAGTCACTCCTAAGTCTTAAAACTATTCATTTTACTCTAGCAAAGCCACTCAGGAAAGGGAGTTTTTTAGTCCCAAAGACACTGCAATTTTAAACATCCTTTGTGACTAATTTGTTTTGAAAGATATCAGTAGCTCAGTATGAACCTGCCAAATGTCAACAAGGTCTTCTTGCTTATGGATATTTAAGGCTAAACATCATTTTTGCTTTTGAAGTAGTTGGAAGTAACCTTCATACAGCATCAGATGTGCTTCATTAGCAAATGTCTTTGTGTGTACATATCTGAAATAAAAGATGTTTAGTTTTTATTGCTCCCTCTAAACAAAAATAGGATTTTGCAGTACCATTGGCACACCAAAAAACATCCAATTAGGATTTCCCACACTCAGATCCTCTCACTAGACTCATGCATGCTGGAGGCAATTCTGTGTCTGGATGAAATATTAATTATGAACATTAGTTTTTTATTATTGTTATTTGAATTGTTGGAGTGCCAGCAGCTTCAGGTCCTTGGGCATAGCCCAATTGTGCTAGGCACTGCATAAAATCCTAAAAAGTCAGTCCTTGTCAGTTTCGACAAAATTTACCAGGTTCGAGATGCTTTAAATATCAAACAAACTAGCAAACAAAAAAAGATACAAAATATATGTATACATTTCCAAAGAGATGATGTTAGTCTATATAACTTAGATAATGTTTTTCACTTCTCAGTCCAGGAGACAAAGACAAGGTTTTCATCTCAAGACCAAAAGACCAAAACCATCAAGACACTTGATCACAGACTTTGATGGGTCAGGAAACTACTTACACATGATCTTAGCTCTAAAGAGCCGAGAATCAATCAGCACAAGACCGTGAGCCTGGAATCCTGAGTCTGACCCAGCTCCTTCCACTCACCAGCCTTAAGACACTTGACTCTGCCAGCCAGTGGCAGATTTTGGGGCTTCACATCATTGGAAGAGAAATTAATGTCACTGGCATAAGGGATTTTCTAGTGTAATTTATTTAACAATGTCCACAAATCCAGGTTTACAATGGAGTCATGGATGCTCAAGCGTGACCTTGGAAACCGAATTGACAAGCCCTGGACCCAGATTTACAATGCAGTGCACTCATACCCTTAGGGGTCTTTGAAAATTTTGCTCTAGGCTGTTGGATGAGCCTCAGCCTGAGTCCCTGCTAGATGTCAGAACGAAGCAGGGGTAGCCCTGATCAGAACATAGAAAGAAGACCCCCCTCAATGCTGCACAAAGTGTCGTCTAATTTCAAAAGTAAAAACTATACGAAATAAAAACAATAATAAAAATAACGAGAATAATGCAATGTCCTGATTGAGGCTATATCGATAATGATAATAATGCAATAACTTCCTGATTGAGGCTATATCTGCCACCTACTCGGAACAGTGACTTTGTTGAAGGAAAGGAGAATAAGAAGATTGGTTATTATTCAAACTTAAAAGGCATCAAAATCAACATTTCCTGATAAATACGCTAATAAAAACTTCTTGAAAGACCAATTCTTTTTCCCATGACTCAAAGATATAATCCTATAGCACACCCTCTTTTCTTTCTCCCATTTCTATTCTCAAATTACCAAAAGGTCAAGTTCAGCATACGTTCCTGGAAAACTAAAACGCACAAATATTTTTTTAGTTATTATGCCCAGAAGTAATTAAGTCTTTAAAGCGGTTAGATTTAAAAGACTGCTGTGCATAACAAGATGATATAATAGAAAAAGGGATTTTTCCGTAAATCCAGCTAATAATTTCCACCCCGAAAAAGGCTGGAAGTGAGTTTTAGTGGATCACAATTAATCCCTTTCTGCTTCCCTCTCCTCTCACCAAAAAAACAAAACAAAAAACAACCACCACCTTTCTACATCTTCACACAAAGCAACAAAAGAATATCTGAAAATAATTAAGGATTTCCTTTCCCCAGCATCACCTGATTCATTATCATTTATTACATCCCTACCTGCCTGATAAATTTTCAGAACTTCTGAGCATACACGTCAGTTGAAGTTGACGGACACTACATGCACTTAGGAGGTCTAAGAATCAGGACCCATTTGACCCCAAAATGAGACACCCATGATTAGTGGGCACATATGAAAGGCTGGGATATTCAAAGGGATGTTGGGTGTTTAAATCTTATTTCTGTGGCTCAGTTACCTCACCCGTAGGAAGCGGAAAATATTGCTTACCCCCACTGGAAATCAAGGGACTACTCTACAAGCGCACAATATCATTATTACTAGATGTATAATACATCATGTCCTTTTTTATGTAATGTGACAATTGTTATAGATTTTCCAAGGAGCCCCATGAGGCACAAAAACTGAAACAGATCGGCCACCTTAAAATAGCCCTCTCCTATATTTGTGTACCAGGGGTCAGCAACCTTTCAGAAGTGGTGTGCCAAGTCTTCATTTATTCGCTCTAATTTAAGGTTTTGCGTGCCAGTCATACATTTTAATGTTTTTTAGAAGGTCTCTTTCTATAAGTCTTTAATATACCGGCATGTCGCGTCTTACCAGAGGGTTAGGTTCCGTGATTACCGCGTAAAGCAGAAATCACGTATAGCCAAAACCCATTGAGTTTAATGGCGTTTTTTCTCACCCCCCCTTTTTTCTTTGCCGATCATGTAAAGCTGAAATCGTGCATGTTAAATGAGTATAAGATGCGACTTGACTGTATAACTAAACTATTGTTGTATGTAAAGTAAATACGTTTTTAAAATGTTTAAGAAGCTTCATTGAAAATTAAATTAAAATGCGGAGCCCCCCGGACCGGTGGCCAGGACCCGGGCAGTGTGAGTGCCACTGAAAATCAGCTCAAGTGCTGCCTTTGGCACACGTGCCATAGGTTGCCTGCCCCAGTGTACATCATGTGCCCAGTACATTCTTTAACATTCATCCAAATAATCAAAAGATTTTACTGACTATAATACCATTAGGAAATTAGAAAGCATTTGACTTCATAGTTAGTGCAATTTGACATTGAAATGTTCTTTATCTCAAATTTAGATCTCTGTTATTTGGAATAACTCCACTAGGTCCATTGGATTTACTCTGGATTTATAGTGGTATAAACTAAGAGCAGATTCTGTCTCAAGTTTAGCCAGTATGAAATACTTTCCTGCTAATTCAAAATGAACCACTCTTTGTATATGAATATTGTTTTGGTAAATTAAATTGCTTTCCAGCTATACGGACTCTGTTTTTATTTTTACTAATTTAGCTGTATCTAAACATTTAGGTAGTAGATAGCCATTCTAAATTCCTACATATTCTGATTCCTCTTAAAACCCTGGGGAGAATAGATTTTGATTTTTTTTTAATAGCAACTGCAAGATTAAATAAACAAAATACAAATAGTACATTGTCATGTCTGGTGGTTTATGTCATGAATCAATCAATTATCTTTGATTTTCATGTAATAAAATAAAATACAAACAAACTATCCTGTTGGAAATTCCCTTTAGCTTGTGAACTGAATCTCCAATTACACTGTCAATGGTCATTACCCTGGCTGCCCCCTTCAACACCTCCTATTTAGAGATGTGAAGCAAGGAGGCCCTTGTTAATCTCATTCAGGAATCACTTACTGCAGGCTCACATAATTCCATTATGGACAAGTGAAAAGGTTTTGTTTTTTTTTCAAGTCCAAAAGTCATCAATAGTTCATTTTGATCCAAAGCTCCAGGCATCAGAAGACTGCATCACTACCCATGACTAAATATCACCTTTGTTGGCAATAACATTTTGCATTTTGGTCTATACGGAAAATTCTTCTTTAGAGAGAGGTGTGATATTCAATGCTGGTGTTGTATAGCTATCTGGATACGGAGCCCTTATTAAACAGTAACAAAAACAAGACTTCTTTATTATAAAAAAAATAGATTACCATGGATTATTTTTGGACCAAAACCAGCACTCGGATGGTGCTTACATAATGCAATTGTACTATACTAAATAAATCCAGTTTTTCAGAAGCTTAATGGGAAGTTTTCTATCCAGCCCAATAAAACTCTATAAAATCCAACATTTAACAGGAACTTAATTGTAAAGTCACACATTGTAAAAACCAACCAGTACAAAAACCCAAAAGAACAGTCCCCACCACACCCACCGCTAATGGATTAAAAAGATGTTTAAAAAACCTGTAAATTTTATTTATTGTTACCTTCATCCTCCTTCTTCCTCCAGCCACCACTGCATGGAGCAGGATGGGAAATTTTTGATGAAACAGCTTTTCAGTGGAAAATGTCAATTTTTCGAAGATGAAACTTTTTGTTGAATGTTCCAATTTTAGCAAACCTTTTGTTTGGAATGGTTTCTGAAACCCACAATGGAATTTGCGAGGGCAGGGCAGGAAAGGAAGAGAGAGAAACCCATTCCAGAATAGCATGGGCAGTAATTGGAGATGTATAAGGTCCAAGATCAGTTCCTGCTCTGCCTTTTCTTTTTTTTTTCCTAATTCCAGGTGAGCACTCTTACCAGCAGCCTACTGGCTATTCTAGGGAGTATCACACTCAATAGCCCCTGTTAGAGTTGCTCCATTTTGTAGAAAATACATATTAAGTAGAGCACAAACCTGATGCTGGTTCTTCCATATCTCAGGTGAGTACTCTAACCCCTGGCCTACCAAGTCAGTCTCTTGTTCTCTCTGGCGCAGTGAATATTTAATTTCTGGAACAGCTCCAAGAAGAGAGATGGTGATTATAGGCCAGTGGGTACAGCACAGACACCTGGGATGTGGAAGATCAAGGTTTAAGTCCCTGTACTGAAACACGCAAAGTAGAGACAAGAACCTGGCTCTCCCGCATCCATGGGGACTGCCCTAACCACAGGCTATTAGTTATTCTAGGATGGATCTCCCCTCTCTCTTTCATTTTTTCTATGAAGAACTTGAAAAGGTCTCAGTTTTGTCCCAGTGTGGAAATTCAAGACGTTTCTCAGTACAGGAAAACCTTTACATGCCCAGATATGACTGTATGTCATCATCATTCACTGCGGTGTACCTTACTTAGGCTTCAATCCCAGAGAGAGAGAGAGAGAGAGAGAGAGAGAGAGAGAGAGAGAGAGAGAGAGAGAGAGAGAGAGAGAGAGAGAGAGAGAGAGAGAGAGAGAGAGAGAGATCCCTCAGTACCAAGACTGATTGACTTTGTAAAACTAGAGTTTCACCAATCCTGCAAACATTTACATGTTTGTAACTTTAAACTGTGTTTAACAACATTTTAAGTGCTTACAAGTTTGGACTTTTAGACTGTCAACTCCTTGGGCAAGGACCACATTTACTTAAAATCCTGTAAAGCACCTTGCAAATGTCTGACACTGTATAAATAATGTTTGCAAGCACTTTCAGGTAAAAAAAAAAAAATTACATAAATGTTCAGTATTAATATTAAAGTTTCCCACACAATTTTAAAACTATATTTATCTGGTGGTATACTTGGTAATCTTAATTTAGGAGAATGCAAGGTAAGAAGATTATCAATGCAATATAATTTTTAATATTCAATTCCTAAACTGATCATTTGGGTCAAAAAATTTATAATGGCCTAACCTTACTTTTCTAACGTGTATATTTTAATCCTGCCTTGAAGTCAATACTGGGAAACTGCTACACGTAATAAAATGACTCCTTAGTCTTAATATTGCAATTGCTTTTCCCTCCTCTCACCTTAAAAAAGCTTCAGCATTTATGCTGCAGATGTGTTTATTTGTACGTATACATCTATATTAATATCTATAGAGCAGCAGGAATGCAAGAGAAACAAGTTGAAGGCAAAATGTTCACTCAGTTCAAATAAGCATCACATCATGTTACATATAGAAATGTGTTTCTTTAAAATGCACCATAGATAATCTGAATCTGAAGGCTTCAATGTTTTCCTCATTTGACACGTTTTGGATGGTATTCCTAATAAAACCCAAATCCTCACTGGTCACATAGCAATATTTTAAAAGGGTTAAAATATACAAATCAAATATTTTTGCAGGTTGAGGGATGTGCTGTTAATTCAACACCTTGTCATTTGTGCAGTTGAACAGCTAGACAAAGAGAATCTGCACCCAAGTAACACCAAGCAGCTTGCTATAAAAAGCAACAAAATGTCATCCAATTACTGATCAAATAAAATCAAGTCACATATTTGCTTCCATAGAAGAACTCAGGCCTCAGTATAGCCAAGCACTTTAAAATGCTGCCCGAGTCTCACAGTCAATGGGACACAAGCGCATACTCAAAGGCTTCCCTGAACCATGGCCTTAACTATTGGAAGACAGTGCTCGAGTTTTAACAACATTATTAAGATTCAACACCCTTTGAGATAAGTCATTATTGTGCCCACTTTATGGATAGATAAGATGATGCACAGAAAAGTTAAAAGACTGGCCCAAGATCATATGGGGTCAGGAGTAAAAACTTAGGAGTCCTGACTTTTAAATCTTCTGCCATAGCAAGTTAAACAGCCTCCTTTATAAAGTTTGGCTGTACAAATTAAGATTAAATAATTCTGTCAAAATAAGTGTTATAGATTTTATACCAAATTATTTTTGTCACTTTCCATTGTTTGGAAGAGGATTCGTGTGGGAATGAAAGGACTAAATCCACCTTTTAATCAAATTAAAAGTCAGTGAATGGCCTGACCTCACTACTGCCCTGTACTATGTTGTTTCTAATCTGGTATCATGGTTGGATTGCTAGATTCTGTGCTGGCTAGAGTTAAATTACCGTATTTTTCGTCTTATAGGACGCTCCGTCCTATAAGACGCCCCCTCATTTTTTAATAAAAAATCCGGAAAAAAAAAAAAAGCGCCTCCCTCTCCCGTCCCCGCCGCGCGGGCGGGCTGCCGAGGTTCCCCCCTCCCCGCCGCGGGCGGGCTGCCGGGGTTCCCCCCTCCCCGCCGGAAAAAAAAAAAAAGCGCCTCGCTCTCCCGTCCCCGCCGCGCGGGCGGGCTGCCGGGAGCGTCCCGGTTCCCCCCTCCCCGCCGCGGGCGGGCTGCCGGGAGCGCGCCCGCGGCGGGGAGGGGGGGAACCGGGACGCTCCCGGCAGCCCGCCCGCGCGGCGGGGACGGGAGAGCGAGGTGCTTTTTTTTTTTTTTTTTTTTTTTTTTGCATTCGCCCTATAAGACGCACCAACTTTTCCCCCCCCGTTTTGGGGAAGAAAAAGTGCGTCTTATAGGGCGAAAAATACGGTACTGATTACTGCAGCTGCACCAGGAGTCGTTTTTTCACGCAATGTGGGAATGAATGTGAGATAAATATTGATGGTGGGATTTTCAAAAGCATTAAAAAAAAAAAAGTTGGCCTAATTCTGTTTCCATTGAATTCAATAGTAAAATTCCCACTGACAGCAATGGGAGCAGTTAGGAGAATTCAGAATGCTTCTGAAAATTCAGTGTAGATTAATAAAACAGACAGAATCACCTTTTCCCGTATCCTCCCACATTCCTTCCTTCCTTTCTATATCCCAGGGCTTTCACTAAACGCACTCCCTTTTAAAACAAAAATATTTCTATAAACCTTCATTAAATTCTTATTCTCTGTGAAATGAGTGAGTCCTTGGAAAAGTCTGAGAGTTAATTAACATTGCCTAACCAACACTCCGTAGCACAGCCTAATTCATTTTCCCAGCATCACTCTTAATTAGCCAGGCTCAATCTTCACATTTTTGAACTTAAAAAGGTTGAGTTACAGGAAGCAACATGAAGAAATTTCACACAGTATATGGTATTACTTTACTGAATATCATGGCACCTTTTATCTGAATGCAAAAGGCTAATTTTTTAAAAAATGTATATTTTAAATGCATGTGTCAGATACAGGAAGTGTAAAACCGTAGAACTGTTCATTTTAACAGAACAGTATACATTTACAAAATCTGAAAAACTGGCATCCTTCACACAAATTATTTTATTTGGCTTCAACTACCTGTAATGGCTACAAGTACATCTGGCTAACAGGACACCATAATATTACAGTAGCCTAAAATTAATCAGTAGCTTTGCTAATGTGAACTGGAAATGAGCTACTTCAATCTCTACAGTCATTGATGGGATCTTTTAAGACAGCATAAAAATCAGGGGACATTGTTTAATAGTACCAAGCTAGGAGGGACAACTCCTCAGTATAGTTCTGCGAACATGTTTTGCAACTAGCTACATTTTAATACATCGAAGCCAGAAACCTTTTAAAATCTAGGTAGATTCAGAAATCCAAATGTAGGGAAATTAAATATTTAAAAGCAGGATATCCAGCTTGGAAACATCACTACAGAAGATATGTCAGAAGCCACATAAATTGATCACACCTCAGTGCTGCAGTGAATTACTCTTGCCATCAGGTTTTGGTCTCACCCAGTGCCAATCCACGAAAACCTTTAGACCCTGGCATCGTGTACAGTTTATGTTTTAAATACACCCAGGGATTAAGCAGCCCCCCCACCTTTGATGATCAAAACTCCTGAGGCCCATTAAATGGATACCGTTAAAAATAACAACCTTAAGTATGAAATGTTTTTTTAAAATGGTTACACCGTTGACTACAGTAAACAGAATTACTTACAAGGAGCGCTAATCCATTCAACCTGACAAGGCTGTATTTCACATTTGATTAAAAACATGCCATTGTACACACACTAAAAAGTCTGCAACCTGATGGTGCTGGCCCACCCCTGCTCTCGCCAATTGTTTTTGTGATCTTGCTGGGGGGCTGGCAAGACCATTAATCTTCCTTCTATCCCCCTCCCTCTACTATTAAATCAGCTGCTAGGAAAACATTCTCTTTCACAAAACCTATAGGGAATATGTCCCTGCTGAGACAGTATAAAAGACTCGTAAATGAGAGCTAGCACACTAGCCTGTATGGGTCCATCAGTGGCTCATATCCAGAAAAACAATCTTATAGTCTGTTGATCTGTGAAAGACTCTTCTACAGATTGTAAGGAATGAGAGTGCAGCCAGCCTAGTCCCTATTGAAAAACAAAACAAAACACCTTTACAAAATAAACATTCTGTTAGGTTTTGCAGCTATAGTTTACCGGATTCTATTATCACTGTGATCATAGTGAGTTAAAAAAGTATTGCAGATTTTTTTTTTCTATGCCATGTTCATTCTTAATTCTCTGTTCAGTCCCCCAGTCTTGGGGGGAGACAGTAAGTGCACTGGAAATTTAGATGGGCATCCAGCATCCAGATCAGTGAAAGAAGAAATGCAACCAACTAGAAAATGAAAGGAGAAGCCAAAAAGGAAAAAAAAATCTAAGCACCAGTGCAGGCATATACCACACACCCCCACACCCCTCGGTTTTGCAAGTAATGCTATTTTTCTAATTATTCAAGGAAAGAAATTAACCTGCAACAGAACACCGCACACTCACCTCCATACAACTGGGCTTTATAGCATACATTTTATATTTGCTAAAGCAGAACCCAATATCATAACTTAGCAATACACAGTGAATTCACTCGCTAATACAATGGGGGCAAATTTATTTTAGTATAACGTCTCCTGAGGACAGGGACCTATTTTACAGACTTAGAGATTTTCCAGAACTGATAAAGTTCAGGGTTTTTTTTTAATGGAGTCATTGCACAATTTAACCCTCAAAAGGTCTTTCTAATGCATTCAATTCTCTTTATGTCCACCACACAAGGCTAACTTGCATAGCTCTGAAGAGACGGAAAGAGTCATCAGTTAATTTAAGATATTCCTTTCCTACAAATCTGCAACATGATTAGTGTTAATTGGCACCCGTGCCATAAAAGAAGCCCATCTTAATTGGCCAACACGGCTAAGCTTCTATCTCACCATTGAAGGTGGTCCCACCCGTTTGGAATAGCATTGACAGGGCAGCGTGGAGAAAGGTGTCCTGCCTTTGACTTACTATCTTCAAGGCTGTAAATCCAGCACCTTTGAGAGCGCCAAATTCAACCATGATATACATGCTCACTTCCCAACGTGGTTATTGGGATTTATACATGTATATATGAAGGAAGCATTTGGCTCAAGAATCCTAAATACAAATAAAAATGTTCCCTATTCATCCTGTGAGACTCAGTAAGAGTGTTGGATTTTCATTGATTCTAGGATATAGAATAGTCTGGAGAAGAACTGTTTACAGTGCCCTTCTTTAATCCCCCTTTCCTCTCCCACTACACCACCACAACTTTACTAATTTGATTAGACAAACACTATCAACAGAGTAAAGAAAGGAGCGCATAGGGAGTCTCACACATATGCAAAACACACTTTAGCACTGCAAAAATATTTCCATCACAGATTTAGTAGAATTAAAAGCACAGAGTCCTACCATAAAACAATACCAAAAAAAGGTCAATGTATTTTAGAGGTACACATAGAATGAAACATTTCTGCATCTAACAACAAGCTACAAAGGCCTATTTTGCTACAAAACTAGGCTGACCATACGTCCCGTTTTGAACGGGACAGTCCCATTTTTTTAATGTTTTTAACCGTCCCGTCTTTTTGTCCAAAATATCAATTTTGTCCCGTTTCTGGGGCAGGACTCATAAAACGTGGACTCATAAAACAGGACTCATAAAACATGGAGTCATAAAACGTCCTCCCCTCCCCACCCCCACCGCCGCCGCCGCCGCCAGTGCACTCGGCCCCCGGCTGCAGCTCCAGACCGCTCTGCTCCACCGTCAGCTTCGGCCCGCTGCCGGCCGGACGTTTTATGACTCAATCGCATAACTGAATTTATGTGATTATGAGTCATAAAACCCGGCTGGCAGCCCCTCTGCCGGCGCGCTCGACCCCCGGCTGCGGCTCCGGACAGCTCCGATCTGCCGCCTCCTCCAGCCCACTGCCCGCTGCCGCCTCCTCCTCTCTATTCCTCCTTCCCTCCTTCTCCTCATCCCTCCCTTCTCTCCATCCCCCTTCTCCATCTCTCCCTTCCTCCCTGCTCTCTCCCTCCGTCCGCTGCCTCCTCTCGCTCCCTCCATCCTTTCTCTCTATCCCCTTCTCCATCCCTCTCTTCCTCCCTTCTCTCTATCCCTCCATCCACTGCCTCCTCTTCCATCTCCCTTCTCTCCATCCCTCCTTCTCGCTGTCCCTTGCCTCCTCCATCCCCCCTGCTCCCTACCCCCATCTCTTCTCTCATCCATCCATCCTCTCCCTTCTCACCTTCGTGCCTTCTCTCCCTCCGTCCCCTCCATCATCTTCATCCCTCATCCCCCCTTCTCTCTCTCTCCCTCCATCCTCTTCATCCCCCATCCCTGTTCTGCTTATTCCTCCATCCATCCCCCCCCGGCCCTCCTCGGTGCTGGGGGGCCCAGGTGGGGCCATGCCCCCCCCCCACACACCCTGTCCCGTTTTTGCCCCCCCAATGTCCCGTTTTTGTCTAAAGGAAATATGGTCAGCCTATACAAAACCCATCTCCTGTAGTAGTCAATGTAAAATAATTAGGACAATTTCACCACAGAAGATAGAAACTGAAAAGGACTACTTGGTCATCCAGTCGATTGCTGTTGTTGGGCAGTTCAGAATGGATCCCACTAGTATTTTGCCCAGTCTAGTAAGTCTCAACTTTTTTCATACCGTTGGCACAGCCAGAAAGTAGTTTTGGGACATGGCCATCTCCCTTTCCATTTAGTCATAAAGAAATGGAGGGTGGGTGGGATGAGCCAGTTGAGATCAAATGGTCTATGGTAAACTTTTAAAAAAGTTTTCAAGTCCCGTTTTCAAAAGTGTTGTAAGTACGTATAAACCTAACTCTCAGTCATTCAGGATCCCAAATGCTTATATCCCAGTTGAAAATGTCTCCTCCTAGTCTAACTCAGAAGTCTCGAGTGAAGAGGCTCCCTCTATATCCTGTGAGATGTCTTTCTCAACTCTCAAAATTGCTTATGAAAGTCATTCTGAGAAAACAGGCAGCTAAACACAATGGCTTGGTTTTGAAAAGTGCTGAGTGAGACTCCCTTGATTTCAAAGGCAACACATCTAGGAATCAGTGAAAAATTTCAGCACCTTTGAAAATGTCAGCCATACTGTATATAAAAAAATATGCTACAAACACATTATTTAGCATATACAGCAAATAAAATGGAATGGTGTGGCCATAAAAAAAAATTTAGAAACTCAAAGCAAGATTCTGCTCTTTTTCAGTTCATCTGAACCTGAAAGTAAAAATATATATATATATATTAATCTCAAACGCAAACCTGTAAAAAAGGTTTGCATGCATCCTGTAAATCAAAATCAATTTAAAATGAATACACAACAACAAATGCAATGCTTGGAAACGATTATTGTGTGTCAAAGACCGATAACATTTTAGTGTGCTGAATTTTTGTAAATCAAAATATAAAATGAAAGTCTTGTTTTCATGTAAAATGTTTAGGAGGTTGCAAACTGCTTTACAGCATTTGGAGTGATTAGCAGAGTCTAGATGCATGGCTCTTTGAACTACTAAATTTCATTCAATGCCCCAGTGGATAGAAACGCATCACTGCCTTCTCGCTTTTACAGTTGACTTTAATTTATGAATAACATTTTAATTTGATCAGTTACCAATAGTCAGGGATATTGCAACGTGTGTTATCATTGAGTAACTATTTTTTCTTTTAAGTAGTTACAATTACCTAATGAACCACTGTAGACCATTTTACCCTAACTTGTAAAGATGACCCAGGCATTTATATTTCAATAATTCTGTCTTGCAGAGCTATATGGAGTTTAATTTCAGTTTCTTTGAAATCAGCCTTGTGATAACTGTTTGATCATAAAAGCTAATTAGTAAAGATTTTCTGTGTTAATGAAGTGCAATTGATTATAGCTTGAGGATGCAGAGACACACTAACCATTCCTTCCATAACAAGTGTAGCATTTCATCCTTTACATGCTGTGTAACAAGGCAAAGGTAATGACATTTTTATGACATGTTTATATGGTGGAGTAATCAGTACCAGCTATCATTTTCTGTATTTCCTAACATCTGCTTGTAATAACACCCTATTCAAGCCCTCCGAGAAGTAACAGTCCATTTCACATGCCTGGAAATATAAAAACGAGGCTTTTGCTCTCCCAACAAGCATTAATGACACATAGCCTCATAACAAGAGCATTAGCCGGGACTTTGACTTATCCCTATCGTCCATATCCCAGATATTATAAAATGACCTGCTAAAGACATTGAAGACCAAGCAGAAAACAAAGTCCGTCCTAGACTAAGTACATTTATATCTTCCATTTTCAACCTGAAAAACTTGATTTCTATGGTTTGTAGGCCAAGTTGCTCCATCTTGCACCCCAAAAAGGAAGAACACAAGAAGAGGGGTATCCCAATCAGAACTAATGTTGAATATCTCAAGGGCTCCTGTATTTCAAAGAGATGGTATATTGTCTATCTAGATGGCAAACAAAGCAGAGTATAAAGGGTAACAAAGAGTGAGCACAGTAGTATCACAGAACTGGAAGGGACTTCTAGAGGTCATCTCTTCCAGTCCCCTCCACTGAGGCAGCACTAAGTATCAGCTAGACCATTCCTGACAGTTGTGTCTAACCTGCTCTTAAAAACCTCAAAATGATGGTGATTCCACAGCCTCCCTAGATAATTTATTCCAGTGCTTAACCACTCTGACAGTTATGAAGTTTTTCCCAATGTCCAACCTAAACTACCCTTGTTGCAATTTAAGCCCTTTGCTTCTTGTTCTTAATCTCAGAGGAGGGGGTTGGACTAGGTGATCTCCTGAGGTCCCTTCCAACTCTGAGATTCTATGATTCTATGAATTCTTCTCCCTCCTCCTTGTAACAACCTTTTATGTACTTGAAAACTGTTATACCCCCTCTCAGTCTTCTCTTTTCCAGGCTAAACAAACCCAATTTTTTCAATCTTCCCTCATAGGCCATATCTTCTAGATCTTTAATAATTTTTGTTGCTCTTCTCTGGACTTTCTCCCATTAGTCCACATCTTTCCTGAAATATGCCACCCAGAACTGGACACAATTCTCCAGCTGAGGCCTAATCAGTGCAGAGTAGAAACTGCACAATGAATTTAAGCATGCTTTTTTTAAAAAAAAAACAACTTCTGTGAGGTTTTATGTTTGTTTTCTTCCCAATTTACAGAATTTAGTGTCCATACCTTCTGCTAGGTAATGAATGACTGTCCTCTTGTGGTTTATCTGGATTAGGAAATTAGGTTAGGGTTAGGTTGCGAACTAGGAAAACACATTTTTTTTAAGTGACGCAACTTTGAAACACCATTTTGCACCCAGTGCTTATCCCTTTTACAATTGAGCTAGCTGGTAGAGCATTGATCCCAGGGAATTATTTATTCCACAAATGAAGGAATGGACCCCTTCACAAACAATATAACTGGAAATCCAGTACACTCAACTGGAGTTAATTTGCAATCATATCTCATTTATAGTCCTCTACAACATCTCTGTTGAAATCAGAGGTCATACTAGGGTGAAATTATAATTTTTGTTTTCTGTTTGTCAATAAACAAACAAACAAAATTAACATCTGCACCTGCAACCTCAAACTGATCTTTAATATCATAAGAGGTTACAACTACAGGGCATAGCTGACGTTCTCCAGAGACACAATATCCTACACTTTAAAAAATGACTAGTAATTTTGGTTGCCTCCAATTTTAGGCATCCTAAAAGGGCATGGATTTTTTAGGAGTGCTGAACACGTGCCCTCTGGGGAAAAAAAATCAGTCTCTGTTAAGGTGTCAAGTTGGGCAAAACTCAACACCCCCCAAATAATTAGCCCCTTTTGAAAATTTAAGCTGATCATTTTCTCTCTGCCATTAAAACAACTGCCCTGAGATCTCATCCAAAAATATACTAACCATTAAAACACTTTTAACACTTGCACCTTATCAGAAACTGGATTTCTGACACCAACAAAATGGTAGACTATAAAACACCCTTTATTCTAGTGAAGAACCAATGTGTAATAACATCTCAACTAGTGCTCTCAGGGAAACATAAACCAACAAACTTTATAGCCTTAACAGGTGCCAGAATCAATACAGATCCTTTTCAATGCCTAAGTGACAAACACTCCCATAAACGTCTACCTGAGAAAAATATGAAGGTGTCTCCAAAGTCTGAGACTTGTGAAATACATAATTAAAAGGAAATTAATGAAGAAAATGTCAACACATGATGAAATCAGGGAAATTTCAAAGTCTAAAACATACTTTGAAAATGTATAGCTTACACATGGAATTAATTTTGAGTTCTCCTTGTTTCAGGCCAATTAGCACAAATTGATATTTAGCTATAATGATTAGTTGTTTGGCAGAACTGGATATCAGAAATGTCAGATAATTAGGGGGAAAATTGTACATTGGTACTGTGCAGAAATATTTTGAATATATTTTTTCTGTCATTACAGTATACAGTGAAACCCATTTAAAATGGTTTTCCCCAGTAGGGCCATCAAAAAATGACTGCTGAGCAACAGTGGAAGAAAGTTCTGCCAGAAATCTCTTGGGGGTTTCCCTAAGGTGCTGATACGGCTATACCAGTAAATATGTATATTATAAGCTCTTCAGGGCAATAATAGGGTGACCAGACAGAAAGTGTGAAAAAAATCAGAACATGGGGTGGGACAATAGGCTTTTTTTATAAGAAAAGCCTCAAATATCAGGACTATCCGTATAAAATCAGAACATCTGGTCCCCCTAGGCAATAACCATGTCTAGCCAGCCCAATGAAACCCTGATTCCAGTTGGGGACTTCAGGCACTACTGCAATATTAAAATAAGTATGGATAATAAAATATCCATTTTCTAACTCCTTGTGTGCATTCAGGGTCCTGAAACCACAAAACAAGACCTTTTATCAGTAATTGTTTCTTTACATTAGCACAGAATTCTATTTTGGTCGGTGCATCCATAACAGAATTGTTAACCAAGTTTCAGTTGTAGAGTCTTCATTGTTGGGTGACAAAAGACAAACATACCCTTTCAGATTACATTCCATTAGCAGGGCTGGAAGAGTGAAACAATGGTTGAGATCATTAAAGCAGTGTAGAGGATTTAGCCATCTTCCATTTTAAAGGAAGATTGTTTTGAAGATCATAACCAATGTTTTTTTACTTGTCAACTAAAAGCATTTTTCTAGAAGTCACTGAGACACAATAAAGCACAGAAACCAATTAGGCCAGTTTTAGAGAAATTTTTAAGAGCATGACTCCAATTTCAGACAAGGGTTTGTGTTCCAGAAGATACTGTTTTATTTATTATTTGTCTTACATTAGCCCTATAGGCCCTAACTCAGATAGTGCCCTATTGTGTTAGCCACTCTGTATACACATAATAAGACAGCACTCACCCCGAGGAGAGCTTACAATCTTAACAGACAAGACAAAGAGTGGAATGGAGAAGAGATGCTCAAAGCGATGACGTGACTTTCCAAGGTCACAAACAGCTGGATTCAGATTTTTTTTTTAAACTTCCATTTTCACTGGAACATGCTAATGGTGTGAACGAAGAAGTTACCATAACAGAGGCATCTATTTCCTGGGTGACAGTCACAATCCTATAATTTACAGTTATATTGTTAATCAAAATATGAATCAAGTGTTTGTTCTTTATGCTGAACCCACAAAGACAGAAATCTCTCCCATTCCTCAGCATACAGCAATTCCACATTATTATGCTATGTCATTTCGGAATGTCCATAGCTACTCCACCACGCTTCTGCGGACACAAAATCCATGTGCCTAAATGGTAGGGTGACCAGATGTTCAGATTTTAGGGTCATTTTCTTATATAGGCTCCTATTACCCCTCACTCCCTGTCCCGATTTTTCACACTTGCTGTCTGGTCACCCTACTAAATGGTGCTATAATTTCAAAACTAAAAAGGAGCCATACAAGTTGAATGATTTAAATCTTTCTTCTGTTTTCTGTATTCTTTAACATGTAAAGCCAAATGCCTTTGCTTTTTTTTTTTTTTTTTTTAATGCACTAAGGCACTAGGGGCTACACCTGTAGCCAGACTCTGAATGTGCGAGACAGTTGCAAGACCCTGATGTCAAGCCCTGGAATCTATTACTTCCAGTTGTTGCACATGAGTCAGTCTGACCCTACTGTCTGGTTTCTTGGCTGGCTCTTATGTGCATTGCCCCAGGGGCTAGTTAATGTCACCTTGGTGAGTCAAATTAATGTATTTAATAGCCTTACAAAAAAGTCCTTCACTAAGATTTGGGTGTAAGGGCCTCTCAATGAAAAAAGAAAAAGAAAAAGAAAACAGAGATGTTACACCCTAAATTTAAATCCAGAAATGTTCATGTTTTCGTAACCATCCCCACTTTATCCAAGCTACAATCATAAGCAAAAAATCAGAAACCATATCTGCTAGAAGATACTTAACTGAAGGTGTTTGGCCCTCTTAGACAACACACATTCAGTTAATATTTGTGTGCTTTTTGTCTTATTCATAGCATTTTGTTTTCATATTTTGGTAAGTGAATTCTATTAATGGAAGTGATTTATATTAATGATAATTTAGCAGCTGGAAGGAACCAACTTGCAAACAAGCTACGTTTTCCATTTTGGAAAACTACTTCTGGTAGCAAGTGACAGAACAGGAGTAATGGTCTCAAGTTGCAGTGGGGGAGGTTTAGGTTGGATATTAGAAAAAACTTTTTCACCGGTGAAGCATTGGAATGGGTTACCTAGGGAAGTAGTGGACTCTCCACCCATAGAGGTTTTTAAGGCCTGGCTTCACAAAGGCCTGGCTGGGATGATTTAGTTGGGGTTGGTCCTGCTTTGAGCAGGGGATTGAACTAGATGACCTCCAAGGCCTCTTTCAACCCTAATCTTCTATGATTTTAGATCATCCTCTACATACATTCTCATGATTGTCTATTAATATTAACAAGAACACATTCATTAGTGAAAAAGAAATAACTATATGGGCTTCATTTATGCTTATTTTTTTCCTTCGGATGTACAATTCAATCTTTTCTGCACTTCTATAAACCTCCATCACTACATTTGAAACTCCCATTAGCTAAAATCCATTATAGCGGCATCTATTTCCTGTGTGACAGTCACAATCCTATAATTTACAGTTATATTGTTAATCTAAGTATTTTTTATTCATTGGATACCTTTTCAATTTGTGAAAGATTACAATCCAGTTCAGTCTTTAAGGGCAAATTCTGTGAAAAAGAAAACAACCTCCAAGTAAATCCTGTATTTCACATCACTCAAGTACACACTCATCGGTGTACCATGTACTCTGTCTGTTCATTCTTTATCAAACCAGCAACACTTTGATTCTGTCATATTGACTGCAAATAAAATACAGGAGTTTAATAGTCTCATTAGAAAAATGTGTTAAGCATCTCGGATAGCTTCCTTGTAATAGCTGTTATCACTGTGACAGACTATTTTAGATATTCAGGTAGAATATCTAGAATCAAATTATCGAAGGATATGTCTATACTACCTGCCAGATTGGCGAGTAGTGTTCGATGTATCGGGGATCGATTTATCGCATCTAGCCGAGACATGATAATTCAATCCCCGAATCGACATCTGTACTCCACCTTAGCAGGAGGAGTAAGTGGAGTTGACGGGGGAGCCATCGCGGTTGATTCACCGCCGTGAGGATGGCCAGGTAAGTCGAACTAAGATACTTCGACTTCAGCTACATGAATAGCATTTTCCTTTCAGAGGTTACAAAAGATTAATGTGATAATCTATCATGATCTAAAATGAAACATTTTTGACAACTGCAAAGCTGAGTTGACACACATTTTTCAAATGTGTATGCCAATTAAGCTCTTATATTCAAGGAGGTTGGTGATGCAACCTTCAAACTTCCTGTGTATATTATTGGATAGTTATACTAGCTTAGGATGGATCTCAAAAGATCTTGGGCATAGCGTCATTGCATTTTACCTATTTGATGTTTTCTCTGAATCTGGAGCCAAGACTCAGGGATGTTCATCTCTAGGGTCTTGGTTTAGGCCTATGAAACATGAAGACTTTGGTAGGGACATAAGCAGAGAGGAATTTGAAAAAAGAAGTGCGACTCAAGGAGGCTCTATGGTAGGAAGGGAGGGAGGGAGAGAGACTGATGTTTAGGCAGTGAAAGGCTGTTCCAAGCATAGAGGATAAAAGAAGGATCAATGCTAGGAGTGGGAGAAGGATATGGAAAGAATTATTCTGAGAAAAGAGAGTGAGGAACATAAGGAGCATCAGCATATGTAGGATGGGATGAGAACAGAGATGCAGATTTTAGAAAAAGTTTAAAGCAATTACAAATTTTACCAACGGGAAGTTATATTTGAATAGATCAGAGGGCTTGTTTTCTTGTTACATGCCTTTAATTCACGCATTCTCTGTGTGAGCAGGTTAGCTCTATTCCATACTTTCAATTACACTTTATTTAAATCCTTTAGATGGATTCTAGATACATTTAAATTCTCTGGATGGAGTCTAAAATAATTTACATATCATACTTGCACCTGCATTCCTCCTACATGGGTGACAATATAACCTTCAAGCATGGATCCCTCCATCAATAACTCCTTTTACCAGAAACCAAATACAGTCTGTAGCTGTTGATTTCCCCTTTCCCCGTGTAGGTAGTTCAAATGGTTACAAACTTTATTGAGAGCAGGGGAGCAGTCAGACATTATCTCAGATGAGGCAATAGTGGTAGCTTTTTATAATACGGCCAGGCCTCAACTTGATACATCATCGGGGACCAAGTTAATGTATGTGTGTAGTTTTGAATCATAACTTCGACGTTATCTTTGGGATCCATGAATTCACACTCATGCATTATTTTATTTTTAATATTGTTTTCTGTTAGAAAATGTTAATATACTCACTGGGAATAGAGCACAATACATCAATAGCTTTCTATAGTACATTTGCATGCTTCCCTTGGGGGGTTTTCATTATAAAAATCATATTTCAGTTATGTTTCAGTATCCCAAAATGTGTACTGAATAGCTGATAAACAAGGGAATGATGTCTCATAAGGAAATACCAGTAAAAGAGGAGATTTGTTGTTGTTGCTGTGTTTTGGGAGATCATGTTGGGGAGAATTTATGAACGCAAAGGGCTAAGAGGAAAATTCTACTCCCATAACAATACGGACCCCTCCCATTTTTGACAGTATGGCGGTCTCTCTCTCTCTCTCTTTTTTATGCTATTCACATAGCTGAAGTCGAAGTACCTTAGTTCGACTTACCTGGCTGTCCCCATGGTGGTGGGTCGACCACAGCGGCTCCCCCATCGACTCTACTTACTCCTCTTGCGGAGCTGGAGTTCTGGAGTCAATGGGAGCGCTTTCGGGGATCGATTTATTGCACCTAGGTGAGACATGATAAGTCGATCCCTGATATATCGAACACTACCCGCTGATACGGTGGATAGTGTAGCCATACCCTGTATCTACACTAGGCACTTCTGTTGGCACAGCTACATCAGCCAGAGATCACATCTCTTCCCATTCCTGACTGATACACCTATGTCAGCAGAAGTCTATAGTATAGACCAGCCCCTGAACTATCCAGTCTGAATAAGTTACTCGATTTACATTGAAATTTTGAAGATTAGTTTGTTAACCCCACAACAAATAGACTAAAACACATGATCCACCCCCTTGAAATTAGCTTCTTACTATATTATGACACTTCCAGATCTGATCCGGGTAAAGTGAAGAATTAAAGGGAATTTCTCCAGCCCTATTTAGTGGTTTTGCTTAGACGAAGATTGAGTTTTGCACTTTTTCTTATTTTGTCGGAGTCTATACTCTGATGTCTAGCCAAACTCTTTAAAAGGTCCCTGTGCTACTCTCTCTCTCTCTCATAATACAAGAGCCAGGGGACTTTCAAGGAAATGGAAAAAGCAGCAGACTTGAATCCTATAAAAGAAAAAAAAAGTTGCACATAATTATACTGTAGAGCTCATTACTAAGGATACCACTGAAAACTGATTTTAAAAAAAAGGATTGGACAGACTGATGATGAAGAACACCCAAAGTTACAACTGGAAGGATTAATAGACCCCTAGGGGTTTTGGAAGGTACATAAACCCTAATGTTGCAGAACATGTATTACCTTCCAACCAGTGGGGGTTTGGAAGAAGCTTGCCCTGTGGACAGGTTATTCCATAACTGCCTACTGCAGGGTTTCATGCACCATCTTTTGAGATAGCTGGTACTGGACACCAAGGAAGATAGAATGCTGCATTACATGGGCCACTGTTCTTATACTGTATGTTCCTATGTGCACCTTATTTCATACAGTGAAACATCTGTTACTAACACCCTGCAAATTTGCCAGCATGCTATAATAAAATGCAGCTTACACAATACCAAATTATAACACATGCATTCAAGTGGCCATCCAGATTTGACTGCCATATTCTCAACATCTGCCCGAGTTCTGATTTTTCAACTAGATAGATGTGAAGGATGGTAGTTCTGTTCCTGGCATCAGGCAACTGGTTCATGATGTGAAATTACTCCCCGTTTATGTTACATTAACAGATAAAGCCACAGAAGGAAGTAAATCATTCCCAAGGCACAGCAATGACATACAATAAAAGCCAATGCGCTCATTCATTTCCGATAGCTGTTTAGGACCACTGGAAGCTGTTTCAATGTACAAGAGTTAACCTTACTCAGTCCCCCAAAGTATGCTTCCCCCTGCCTCCCATTGAAACTTTGCCATACGTCACCCTCATTCCCTTTGCAGACACATTGTCATACACTTATGAGGGTTCTATAAAGTTGAAATACTGGAGAGAGAATGGAATCATGAGCTGAGTTTATGAAGAGCTTAGAGCTAATCAATGCCAGATTCAGAAAACAGCAATTGTCCCCGCCTCTAATTTTTTGAAAAAACAGATGCACAACTTGCTGTTTGACTGAAGGCCTTCTTTATTCCAGAATTTCCTCTCCCACTTCTGCATGTCTACTATCCCTTGGGGGCATATTTGCTTTTTGCGCCAATCATAGAACTGTTGAGCTTCCTTAGACAGTTTCCATATTATAATAGAGGGAAAATATAAGCACCAAAACATTGAAATAAGAGCTTCATCGTGCCTTGACTTTTTTAACTAAGACCACTTGAGCCTTAAAATTCTGATTAAAGATCTCAGAACTATCCATTCACGCTGGTTTCACATACACTTTGGCAATGTTGACGAGATTCACAAGTCAGACCTTTAAAGGAGAACTCCAAAAGCAAGAACTCAAAAATGCCTCAGAAAATAGATCTGAATAGGAGAGGTTAATGATAAAAAAAGAGCCGTATTTTTTGTTTTCCTCTTTATTCAGCTAGCAAGATGACAAATGCACATGAACTTTCTTTGACTGGAGTACAAATCCACACTTCCCCTCCATTTCGGAGGTTTAGGTGGCATGCTGTGCTCCAATTGCATGAGGTACTGTTCCCCCTGGGCGGTCTGTGTTTGTACAGAGCTGTGGGTCCTTGCGATGGAAGGTGTGATCACTGTTCTATTATTAGAGAAATTATTCAGTGTGATTTAACAATTTAGTAATCCAGGCATATATGCTGTATTCACAGTACATTAGGTGCTATGCAAGTAATTCTTTAACTATTTCACTCCCTAGTGGTAAGGGCCATGATTAGCAGTTTTAGACACAGTGTGTGTTGATTCACTTATTAAAGCTAATAATTTATTTCCCTGCATTTAATCATATACTTGTAAGGGTCAGAATCTTCTCTTCTCTGCTATTTTTTAAAATCAATATTTTGGACATAAAACCCAAGAAAGTCAACAGGTGGCCTTTTGCTAAAGCGATTATTTTTATTATTGCATTCTGGTTATTTGGTGTTAAAGAGCAATATCATTTTCTCTTGAGCTCCTTTCCAAATTCAATTGTTACATCAAAGACGCCGCTGTTTATTTCAGTTTGGGTGGGAGCGGGTAGAAGAAATGCTACTGTATTTCTGTAATTGTTTTATTTATTTGGCATGAAAATGAAAAGGCCCTATTTACAGCTGCACAGCCTGTAAGGTCAGGTCCTAGTAACCAGCTAAAAAGTCACAGCCACTTTACAGGTTCAAAAAACCCAACACCACCCCAAACAAACCCCAAAACCAATTCATGCTGTCATAGTTTATCTAGTGCCATTGTCCACAGTCATTGATACAGAATGAGAACATCTGGGGACTTGATTATTCATAACATGAATAATAATATTTCATTTCTGTTAAACAAAACTCCTACTTGCAAAACTTCTGGTCCCCAATATCATGTGATCCTAAAATGAAACTCACTATTGAGTGAGACAAAAATCTCTGCTGGTAGAAGCACCTGCCTACGATAGCAGCAAATTTCATCAACCGAGATTTAAAAAAAACACCAGATGCCTAAAGTCAGGCTCCTGGATCCAAACCTGCTGGGCGATTCTCAAAAGTGCAACTGGCAGTTGGGCACTTAACTCACATTTGTGCCATTGAAAATCTCCTCAGCAGTCTCTTAAATTAAGGGCCTAGTTTTCAGAAACGCTGAGCGCTTGCAACGGCCACTGACTTCAGTTGAAGCTGGTGGTCCTCAGCACTTTTGAAAAATCAAACCCCTTTGGGGGGGGGGGGGGGCTAAATACAGTCTCGGGAACCTAATTTTAGTCAGATATTTAGAAAGATAAATCCCAGGAAGTATGTTTCAAAGGATATTGTCAAATCAAATGTGGCCCAATATTTAATTTTTATATGTGTATTACTATACTATACGCAGTATAGTAAAACAATATGTGTATACTGCCTTACTACTGTAAGGTGACCAGATGTCCTGATTTTATAGGGTCAGTATATATTTTTCTTATATAGGCTCCTATTATCCCCCCAATCTTCTGTCCTCATTTTTCACACTTGCTGTCTGGTGACCCTATGCTACGAACTAGAAAGAGGTGTCCAATGAAAGAAAGGTCTGACTACTAATTAAGTCACAATGCTGCAAGCATTCACGCACATGCTTAATTTAACTGACATGAGTAGTAACAGACATCAGGTAAGTGTGTAAGTGTTTGTGGGTTTGAGATCTAAAAGTCCAGATACTATTTTATTTCTCTCTCTCTCTCAATCTCAAGAAGCGAATGTTCAGCGGAGGCCAGAGTAATGTCGGATGGTAAAATCTTTGTTCTTATACGAGATATGAACCTTTCCCCTCCATGTCTCGTGCCTCTTCCTCAACATACTCCCATGAACTTCAGAATAACAAATGCAACTTGGACCTGATCAAAACAGCTTAGCTCCTGTGCCGAAAATAAATATTCTTAGCGGGAAGCTACATGAATTTTGTAGATTCCAATGTCTGAATGAAAAACGTATTCCATGATAGCCCAACTAATCTAATTGCAAAGTTTTCATTTTGTTGTGGTAAACATGCTGTGCGTGCCACATTTTGCAAAGCCTATTGGGAGTCACAGGAGACTTTAGGAAAAATGGGCCAGGTCTTCAATGGGTTTAAAGTGGCATGGATCCTGCTGGGGATCTGGCCTAGCATGTGTGTGTTTTAGCCCCATTAAAACCTTGTCTTGTTGTATTTGCTTTGTTACCTTGCTCTTGTGGAGATACGTAAGGACCCAATCTTGGCAACCCTTACTCATGTGAGTATTCTTTTCATTGACCCTAACAAAAGATCTCTCAAACTGGCATCCAAAAACAGAAACACGCAAAAATCCATAATTTTTGCTTTGAAACTTTGTCCCTGATTTTGCATTCAGTTCTATTGTGCTCTCCTAAAAACTTTTAACATTTATAGACTCCAATAAAAATGTTTTTAATATAATGTAGATGAAATATAAACTGTTAACCTTGAACGCTGGGGAGAAGTATTACATTTTTGATCTTTTAAATATTTTATTTAGAATTCTTAAAGACTTGTACATAATTCATAACAGGATCTTTTGGAATTAAAATAATTGTTACATCGCTCCTCTAATTAGACTTTATAAATAAAATTGATTTGTGTACATTAAAACGAGCAAAAGCACTGCTGAGAAAAGAAGCTAAATTGAAGTCTCATGCTTATCTACTACACAAAGGAGCGGCAATGCAAACTTCTTCACTTTGTCCATCAACATGCCTTATTCCTGGTCTGGACAGACCATTGTTAGGTGATGGGAGTGTAAATAAAGGGACTGATGTCACCAACTCATTTCAAATAGGTTGTCAAACAGCCATCAGTTAGTATCAACTCTGACCGGGGATAGATTAGAAATAGTGACCTAGACATGAAAGGTCTTCTACACTATATCATACTAATGAAACCTCTCCTTGATCTAAATTGCTAGCCTTCTTTCCTGCCCCAACCTCAGATATTCACCTTATTATTAAGTTTCCAATAGAGCTAGCTCTGAAATTATTCCCAAAATTACTCACACCCTAAGCCCCATCATCAGCACCAAGTTTCTAAAGGATACTATTCTGGGTACACTTGAGCACTAGGGCCCTGATTCAACAAAATGCTTAAGCACATGAGTATTTCTATTGATCTCATTGACCCTGCTGAACAGGCACCTGGTTGGAGAGAGCAAGGATTGACCCTTCTCTTTCCGCATCTTCTTCTATGCTGTTCCCTATACAACAGTTGAAGACCTGGCCCATTTTTCCTAAAGTTTCCTGTGACTCCCAATAGGCTTTGCAAGATGTGGCACACACAGCATGTCTACCATAGCAAAATGAACACTTGGCAATAAGCTTAATTGGGCTATCATGGAATCTGTTTTTCATCCAGACGTTGGATGAAATCTTTACAAAATTTGTGTAGCTTCCAGCTGGAAATTTATTTGTCAGCACAGGAGTTAAGCTGTTTTGATCAGGTCCGAGTTACATTTATTTTACTTATTGTAAAGTTCATGGGAGTATGCGGAGGAAGAGGCATGAGACATGGAGGGAATGGGCTCAGATCTCATATGAGAACAAAGACTTTACCATTCAGCCTTTTTGAAAAGGCCCCCTTGATGTGCAAACTTGACTTAAGCATTCTGCCATAGCAAAGAATTACTATTTATTATTTGTATTATAGCAGTGCCTGGAGACCCAAACAAATCAGGACCTTGTTGTTCTATTTAGATCCACAGTAATAGACAGTCTCTTCCTTAAGTCTAACCAAACAAGACAAAGAAAGTATCCATTCACAAATGGGGAACTTAGGCATTGAAAGATTAGGGCCAAGATTTCCAAAAGTGATTAGTGATTTTGGAAGCCTCTATTTTTGGATGCCCAATTTGAGAGATCTTTAAAGGATCTGATTTTCAGAAAGTGCAGAGCACTCTCCCTCTGAAAACCCTGCCTTTATACAGTGTCACGGATTGAGCACCCTAAAATTGAAAAGGTTTAAAACAGGACACAAAAAGTGAATTTAAAAAAACAGTAGGATGGTAGTGGGAAAGGAGGACAAGGTAAACAGTAAGATCATTTTTTTGCAGAGACCAGTATGGGCACAACTGAAAGGATCCACAGAATTTGAAATAAAAATAATAATATTAGCTATATGCCCAATTGCCACCCAACCTAGGGATCATTAGTTGACCTATTCCTTTTAGCTATCAGAGTGGAAGTGCATCTTGAGACGGGATAAGCAAGAGGAAAAGGAAACTGACTTGTTAATGGATTTTAAAGGCATCACGAGCATCTAGTCCGAGCTCCTGCATTACACAGGCTATAGAATTTTACCAATAATTACTGAATTGAGCCCAATAACTGGTGGGGCAAACTCTGTACAGGGTTTCGTGGGTAAAGGCAGAGTAGAAGGAAGCAGAGAGATATATATAGAAAAGTGGACAATGGGTGTTTAAGACTGGCACCATTGGCAGAGCACAAGATGCCTCAATGAGAGACATGAATGGCAAAGAAGTTCTGAGTTGTGGACGTACGTGAATTTAAAGAGAAGTAGGTTGAACTTAACACTGTTTAACAATCAGTGGAAAAAGTTAAAGGCAGGGGATGGTGGCACAGTTGGAGTGACACACAATGAAGATGATCCTATAAGGCGGGGGTTGTATGGATCAATGGAAGCCAGACAATATTGTTCTCAAGGAGACCTTTAATCAACTGTCTACTACTACTATTACAAATGTTCCTTTTTATGATATTTTCAATAAAATTTTCATGGATGTTTTATTAACTAATTTGAAATAGCCACACAGATTTTATAATTCACCCAGAATTTACAAGCAGTTACTTGGATTATGTCTGTCAAGGCAGTAATGTTTCATAATCTTGTATACTTAGCTCCTTGGAAGACATATCATTCCAACACACAATGGTATAATAAAAATGGCTGTCAGTTAGCGATCAAGAGATTTCACTTTGCTTGTCATATGGTGGGTAGTCAATTTTATTTTTCCCTTTAGATAAAAGCTTAGCTGTATTATATTTCAATAAGAGTGAAGTTGTGTTTAAAATTTTCAAAAGTCTACTTCAACTGAAGCATACTTCAGAGCCTACATTCCATTGTCAAAGTGACTTAGGCACTTAGTAGCCTATGTACTATTGATTCTCAATGAGACTGCCTCTAAAGGAACAAGTCTCTTTTGAAAACGGGACTTGTGCACCATTGGAAATGTTACACACAAATCCCAAATGCATGTCAATAAATTAAGTCATAATGTACTGTAAACCTTGACCTTAGCGGATAACATATCTTCTTTAAAAACACATACAGTCATAAAAATTGAAATACAGACTAATCTGTATTTTAATATGTCCCTGTCTTCTTTTGGTGCTTTGTATTTTAACATCTATATATATTTAATGCAGATGTTTGTTTAGCTTTTTTCCTCCACCTTCTTTGCCTTTTCGTCTTCAATTTTTTTTAAGAGGCCAATTAATTGCACAGATTAATTAAAAAACTTTCCCCAAATTTTGATCAAATTTCAATAAAAAGTTCTATTGTTACTTTTATTTACACAGGCATTTACACATTTCCCTGGAGTTCTGGGAATGCAAACAACAGCCCTGGGTTAGTACAGGAAGTGACCGGTTCACATCATTCTCCCAAGTACTGATGAATGAAATGCAAATTAAGCCAGCAGCACAAAACATAGCAAATAAATTAGATCTTAAATTTTCTTTTAGTGGTAATAACCTCAGATGTTATTAATATAATAGTAAAGAGATAAAGATTTAAAATATAGGATTTTATACAGATTATTTCTCTTTAAATATATATATAAAAAATCATGGAAGGTTAGAAAACATGTTTTATTTACCCTGGAGACTGGATTGGCTCCTTAGATGTGGAAGCCAAGTATTCTTTTTTGTTCCTTGGCTGTGCTGTCTTGTCTCTTTGACCCCTCTTGGAGTGCAATTTATGCTCTGAGAATAGGCAGTCTACATTGCAAAATGCCCCTTGTGCCAAAAAAATACTCTACCTCTTTTGCTTGATAAGTTCTAAGGACAACTCAAATGTTACCAAAACAAGATGAAGCCCAATTTTCTACAAATACAAATTCAGACACTGCAGGTTTTTTTTGAGACTGATCTGATTGATCAGCTATACTGTATCATGCTTAAATAATGGATTTCTCAAGTCAAGATAAATGTGCTTTTAAGAACTATATTTTGATCTCTTATTTGAGGTAAGATGTAGATAATATAGATCTGCAAAAGGAGCTTTGAACCAGGACTGGCAGAGCAGCTCTAGAAAATCTAAAAGGAAAAAATGAGGCCAGACCTTTATTAAATTTTAAAATATGCCTTTGCTACACTCTTGTAAAGAGCCAAATAGGGTATTCAAGTCTCTGGAGATCACCAGTATAATTTCTTTATCATGTTCCATTTAAAATTTAATTATGTAGTCTACAACAAGAAGAATCTGAGTACTCTAAATAGGTCATGCAATGAACAACCTAACACAATATTATGAAGATCTTTTCTTTGATGTGCTGTTACACATAGAAAACCTTTCTTCGGAAAACAAAAAACCACGGGCTCATACATATATAATAATGAAGTTGAATCTATTGCATTTTAAGTTTTAAATAAATTCTCTCTCTATTCTGTATTATCTAAACATATCAACAGAAATAAGCCAGTAAGAAAAAGGACAAATACTATAAAACCTAGCTATCAAGTTCTTGCAATTAAACCTGTCAGGTATTTGTTTCTAATTTATATCTTTCGCAAACACAAAATTATCCATTAAATTTCCTTTAACAGAAGTTTACAAAACTCAAGTTTTTCAATTTTTTTCCATCTCGACCCCAAGGACTGATAAAATCTGTTGGTGAATATTTTGGCTAAGTAAATTAGAAGAAAATGTGTCTTCCGATAGAAAATGATTATTTAGAAAATGATCAACAGCATTTTATGGGTGATGCCAACAAGAAAAAAAACAAACAAACCCCAACCCCCTCCTGTTGTTTT
Organism: Sternotherus odoratus; assembly: GCA_032164245.1. Classification (NCBI taxonomy): domain Eukaryota; kingdom Metazoa; phylum Chordata; order Testudines; family Kinosternidae; genus Sternotherus; species Sternotherus odoratus. The sequence goes on along the minus strand of JAVMKO010000001.1, from coordinate 11,700,341 downwards.
AACAGGATTCTTTTCTTACCTTTACTTTTTAAACACACACTTAGGACAGGAGAGAAAGAAAACATGTTTCCTAATTTACAAACTCTTTAATTGGATTATAAAAAAAAAAGTGGGTGCTCCAATTTCCCAGTAATCAGTGTACAAATTTGGAAAGAAATATTTATTTTTATTAGGTTGACAAAGCCAGAAAACCTCTGGAGGCACCATTAACCCTGAAAATGCTGACATCCTTCATGCGAGCAGACAAGTACACATACACATTTCTATACAGTCAAAAAGGTTAAAGAAGGGATTCTTTTTGGGCAAGTGTACTAATGAAAGAAAGGATTTGAGTAATTTATACCAGGTATATGCTTATAACTATTTGTAAACAGAGAAAAGTCATTATGTCTAGTTACATAGATAAGATTTAATATTCTGATCTGCGGCGGAGTGGCCTTTGTCTTTGTCTCAGACAAATGTGTGGATAGCACAGCATTTACAATTATTTCTTTTATATTTTTAAACCCCCAATACCTAAAATTGTGTATATTGAAATGAACCATTTCGTGAAGAAAATCAGCATCAACAGAAGAAAAACAATTCTTGGATTAGGTTCTAAATTTACTTTGGATATTAACAATTCATATTCATTTGCAGGTTGAACAAAGAATCTCTCAAAAACTAAAAGTGAAAATCAAAAAACTCTACTACTGAAACAAAAGCAACAACAGGTCACACCAGAGAAAATCTTGAAGACTAGTAGAAAAATGCCAACACTCACAGAGCTGTAAACATTTGTTTTAATCTAGACAAGATCATTGGCTTTAATATTTATAATACAATTACAATGCCTCATGCACATTGCTCATATAATCTAATTTCTACTTGTGACATATTACCACCAGACTTTAATTTCAGCTATGGCAAGAATTCAAACACGCAGTTAGGTTTCTATCAGCAGGGAGATAGAAACTGGATGCTTACTCAAGCTCCCAGTGTAGATTTCTCATTTTAACTTCAAGGCATTTAAAACTACCAGGGTAGAATTCACTTCTGCCATACAAAGGTTTCATATTTTCACTATATATTGTCAACTAATGCCAAGTCAAAGTTAAGTTAGTGACATGCAGTGCAATCAGATTGGAAATACTCTACCCTTTAAACTAGTGAAAATGACACAACTAAATGATTATGAAACATAGTAAATACCAAATGTCTTCAAGCAAGAATTAACTAGTCAGTTGCAGTTGAATCTCTATTTTCATTTTTCCCAGATGCAGAATTGTAAGCATTCCTTTACAACGACAAAGAATAAAAATCCTTAAGTGTCATGTACCACACAGATCATTAGCCAGAGAACAAACAGAATTTCAGATGCCTTGTTAAATTGCACCAACATATTTCATCGCACATTTGAGGGTAATAAAGGACAGAAAACCTAAAAAGAGAAAGATAGCTGAAAGACCTAGCTGTATTCAAGTAGGTGGTACCTGCAAACATTCCTGGAAAACAACTAATAAAAATATCCATCAAATGAAGGAAAAATACACCATGTTACTGTATGTTGGAATTAAGTCAAGCCATGATTCTCACCATATACAAATGTGGTTCGCCTGCTTTTCCAATGGACAAACATTTGGATCTCATATGACCCTTCAAAAAAGTTAAGCAGATTTTTTTAGCTGCCTTAGAATGAGAAATAGCTGATGTGTCAAATATCTTTAACACCATGTTGTTTTAAAAAATGATTTTATAATTACAATGAGGATTTCATGGTTTGCATTTTACACATTTTCATTATAAATATATGTCAAACTACAATAGAATATTCACTGAAAAATAGCCAATCATTAAAAAAAACCACACTTCAATAATAAAGAAGCTGGAGTGAAATGAGGTGCAAAGGGAACACAGGCATTGTTCCTTGATATTCAGAATTAATCTGACACTTAATAGCATTCAGGACGCCACTCCATATTTTGTCAGTTTGAATAATTTTCATCTCCGTGATTACAGCCTTATATTTGTCTCCTTTGACCACAAGGAGGTAGTCTCTCTCTCAACCATTCTTTGAAAGGTTGGAAGATCAGATCTATGTGGCTCTTCTGCTTTCCCAGTGAAAGAACATTTGGATTTTCACAACCGACTTTTCCCTCACTGTTAAAATGTAAGGCAACGTGGAAAGCGCCTACAACATATGTAGTCTGAACATGGCAGGAAACCAAATCTTGGACGCTTTTCTTCAGGTGGTAGCCAGCTGAGCTGAGCCTCAAAGCAGTTTAAACATGTGGGGGTCTACAGCACTTTACTGCCATTTTACTGGGTATAGCAAACAAATCAAAATGCTGTTTTTCTCCATAGATCCGGGTTGCCTCTCCACACCCTGACCGGTTTCTACATGAAAGAATGATGCTGTGGCTTAAGAAGCTGTGCTTCTTTCAGCAGCGACTAGAAGCGGATATACAGATTAGTTTAGAACAGCTTGCTTACCTTGGTAATGTTCCAACTAGCTCTGTGGCAGTCTCTCTGTAAGATATACAGAAGGGAAAATTGGTTAGTGTTTGCAGAGGTTATAACATTTTAAAGGCAAAGCTCATGCACCCCTCCGTATGTGGCGCTGATGTCCGTGCAATAATATGCAGAAGCATGTTGTAATAAGCAGGAAATACATCATGGTGGAGAGCAATACAAAAGATTTTTATTAGTGTGAGTTTCTGATTGTTACATTATCCATGTGTAGTTTTTCAATCCATAAAATTATATTGCTATTTTAAATTCCAACCCTGCAGCTTCCTCCAGGGCTAGAACCAAGCAGTGGGCCCACTTTGTATTGGCAAAAAGCTCCCACTTTCTATCTCTGCACCAGCTATTGGATGCTAATGTTACAAAAGTACCACTAATTCAGGACTGACTATTTCCATTCCAAGCCTTGAGCAGTGGTAATTTTTAAGTGGGAAGTACCATATTTTGGAGATGAAGCAGCATTTTACTGGCAGATAGATGTGATTTTAAAAAACGGGTTTGCCTGAAGTTGTTCTTGGGCTGGTAATAAATTTCAGGGGAAATGGATTGGTGAGCAGAAGGCAGGGAGGGTAGGCTAAGGTGGATGATTTCTCACAATTCATCCTATGGCTATCACTTCCACACAAGTGGTGTATATATAAATTTATCACTGTAGTACCATGCCTGCTCTCCGCCTACTAAATACATCTGGCCTGGATTTATCCATCATCCAACCCCACAAAATAGCTTCAAACCATTCACTGAATTTTGGAATTTTTAACTAGTTTTTTTTCCTCCCGCCCTCTTGTGTAAAACCCTAAAACCCAGAAACATCAATGGTCCACCTAGTTTAGCACCTAGCCTTCTAAGGCACCCACTACCAAACGTTTCAAACAACTATGGTCTGGGCTACATTAGCTGGGGGGGATGTTAGGACCGGAAAACATTGTGACGGGCAACCACTAGAAAGCACAGTTACGCTTCTAAGTCAACTCCAGGAGAGTGCATAATAGTAGTATTATCTGAGAATGACCTTGCTGTTATCTGTGTGTTTGGGAACCAGTTCCCAGCTGCATAAGTGTTTACCCCGTCTGTGTGAGAATGAATGCGTGAGAAACCAAATGAGAAAACTAAAGCAAGACTGCGTAACCAACAAGTGCTGACCAATCAGTTTGTTGCTTGCTATTAATGAGATGAGTATGTATGAGATGCAAATGAGCATGAGTATATCTGTGCTGACACACCTTTTTGGGTTGAGCTTCCTCCTTGGGCTTCTACATCGCCTGAGTGTGTCAGTCATGTTGTATTGCGGCCGTGCTGGCAGATAAGCCCCCCAGCACAAAATGCCGCCCCCTCCAATAAACTCACCACTTTCCAACTAGCCACCTGTGTGAAGCCTCGTTTCTCCCAGCAACGAAATAAGCCCCCTGCAACAGGGGTTCAAACTAAGATACGCAACTTCAGCTACATTATTCGCGTAGCTGAAGTAGAAGTACCTTAGTTCGACTTACCTGGCCGTCCCCACGGTGCTGGGTCGACCACAGTCCCTCCCTCATTGACCATGGTGGCTCCTCTAGTGGAGCTGGAGTTCCGGAGTCAACGGGAGCACTTTCACAGATCAATTTATTGCATCTAGGCAAGACATGATAAATTGATCCCTGATACATCGAACACTACCCGCCGATCCAGCGGGTAGTGTAGCCCTACCCTATGTAAACCTACACAATCAAGAAAAACAATTTTTTTTTTCTAATTTCCATTGATATTCCAAAGCTGAGGTTCCCAAACTATGGCCTGTGAACACTTGTCTGCAGAGAGGCCACTGGTCACATGATGCTGTCTCCTCATTTCTAGACATTGCAAGACAGCCTATGCTTTCCTACCATTACACTGAAAGACATTACATACTTTCCTAACAGTAGTTTTCCATGTCAGCAATTGATGTAACTGTCATAGATACGCTGTGGAATCACAAATGAGAGGGCATCTGGCTCACAAGCAATCCCTGGTCTTAAAAGGCAGTCAACCCTTGCCATCATAAAGCATGATGGAAGATCTCAAAGATTTCTACCCTATCTTCTACAGCTGCACTATTCTTAACATAAATTTATAGCAATAATCCTTTTTGAATCCTGCTGAACTCTTAGCCTCAATAACACCTTGTGGTAGCAAGGGTCACATTAATTATGCTTTGTACAAAAAGCTTTGTCAGTTTTAAATTTGTTGCCGTTTCTTTACATTGGGTGTCCCCTTGGCTCTTGTATTACAACAATGGTTAAATTTGATCTACCTTCTCTATGCTATTCGTGAATGTGCATGAGTGTGTGTATGTGAGAGAGAGATCATGAATAACAGAGAAGGTAGATGAATATATGCATATTTGTTACATGCTTTGACACACACACACACACACACACACACACACACACACACACACTCCTTTACCAAGTAACCTCTTTTTTCTGCCATACTTTACATAGTCCTAATCTTTTTAACCTTTTTTCATATTGAAGATTTTCATTGCCTCTAATAATTTTCATTGCTCTCCTCTGAGGCCTGTTGCTTTTTGCAATACACTTTCGGAGATGGGATGACCAGTGGTGTATGGACATTCAAAAGAAAAAGCATGCTAACGGTATTACAATATTATAAGGATTTTTCTTCATCCTTTCCATAATACAATTTGACATCTTTGGATATTGCTGCACATTGAGTGGTTGTTTTCCTAGAGCAGCCCACAATGATACCAATATATTTTTCCTCAGTGGATACAGTTAATTGACAAGCTGCATGGTTCTAGAAGAGTTAAAATTGTTCCTTTTAACATGCATTGCCTTGCTCTTCTGGACACTGAATTTCATCTCTTTTTGTATTGCCCAGTTGCGGTCTTCACTGAGTCATTTAGGCACATCCAGCAGGCTGGGCTCAGTGTGGAGCCAGAAAGGCTTTTGGGAGGTTCAGGTGGATTTCTGGCTTAGGGAGAAGCTCACCTATGCTTAGAGATGCACCATGTGGCTTGTTACACCCTTTTTCTCCTCAGTGTGTGCACAACCAGTTCTGTTAGCTGGTGCACAAGAGCAGAACCTTGGCCTCTCTCCAGACCTCATTGTCCTCTTTGAAGTGCCTTGCTCCAGGAAATACAGGAACTGCATTCAACTGCTTTGCAGGGGTATGGGGGCAACTTACGCTGTCCACCCTATGACACAAATTTCCAGACCATCCAGGCACAATCTGCCCCTTCTGAAACTCCTAGTTAGGGGTATATTGCCATTAAATTCAACTCCAGTGGTATCAATCAGCTAAGTATTTATTTAGCTATTCTCTATCTCAGGACACCTATTATTAAAAGTGTAATAGTACTAGTGCCCTAGTAGGAGGTAAAAGGCTGGGTACAGGGAAGAAATAACGGGAACTAAACTGGGGCAGCATATATTTGAATTTGATTCTGTGGCGAGTTTGTGTATAGCTATAATTCTTAGACATTTTATTTCCATTAGGATCTACTGAGCATTGGTTTCAAGAGATTAGATTTCTCAAGTTTAACCCACAATTTAGATGCTTCAAAGTCACTAATGCATTAAGCTTTCTGTAATGTATTAAAAGGGTCATTCAGGGTTTCAGTACTAACCATTTTCTGATACACTGTAATTCCCACCCTTTCCCCTTCTACCAAAGAACTTTTTAGAAAGCTCCTGAGGTGGGAGAGGGGATAGCAATTCCTTTTCTCAAAGGGACTGCCTAGTTTTTAAATCAAAAAATGTGGTGATAAGATCAAAACCAGGATTCTACAAACCCCATCGTAACATGTGGCCCAGGCTTCTGACCACATACTTGTACTTTAAAGTTTATGCCTGAGACATGAGAGGATGAAGGAATGATAATTAAAAAGAAATGTAATGCTGGAATGTAGAGTCCTGAACATAGGAAAGAATAAAGATGTTAGACCTATAAAAGCAACCTTTGAAATTAATTAAAAATTAAGAATTATTAATTTAAAATTATCAACTTGCATACCTTTGCTGCATAAACTTTTTATGGGATTAACTGTATTGTCAATTTCACATTTTGGTAGATCCATTTTTTATTTTAATAAGACAATGTGTTTTGAAATCATGATCAAATCCAAAATTCAACTCTCCAACAAAAGCTTTATTAAGGAAAAATAGACGATTTCCCAGCTATCTGAAGATTTTGTCATGCAGTGTGAATTTGGGTAAGCAAATATTTAACCCTATTAAAAAATAAATTAAGACCTACCAAGAACAATCCTTTAAATTACTAAGCAACACATCAAGAATCAGAGAGGTAGCCGTGTTAGTCTGGAATAGCAGAGGTAACAAAGTCCTGTGGCACCTTAAAGACTAACTATAAAGTTTTGAAGCATAAGCTTTCATGGGCTAATACCCACTTCGTCGGATGCAAGCAACACATGACATTCCAAAAAAATAAACCTGGGTTTCCCCTGTTAAAAATAAATCCTTGCAATGAGTGCCAATAAAAACTGAATATTTACTGTCTGCAGTTGTTAAATTTACCACAGTAAATATCCTGTTGAGAGTACAGTAAACCCTCGATTTAACGGACCTCGATTTAACGGACTTCGGATGCAACAGACAAAATTTCTGAGCAAGTCTGATGCATTCCTGATCCAGTTCTGGCGGGCTGGCTGTTGGGTCCCGGCAGCCGGTGCCCGGGCAGGCTGGCTGATGGCTCCCGGCAGCCGGTGCCCGGGTCCCGGCAGCGGGCAGGCTGCGGAGCTGCCGCCCCGACCCTGTGGCGGGCGGGCTGCTGCTCCAACAGCTCATTTTTTTATTATTATTAAATAACGGACTTTTTGATTTAACGGACACCCCCTTGCCCGAATTAGTCCGTTAAATGGAGGTTTTACTGTATTGGGAATAGCACCAATACTAGTCTAAAAGTAAATTCCTGGTGCAGTAAAGAATCACTTTTTATGGTGCAGGTCACTTATCTACCAATACCCCAACAGGGTTTATTTCCAAAACAAATGGCAAGCCATGCTGAAATGTTTCAAGAAACGGAGAATAGATTTATACAGCTCATTTTCATATTCCTACTAGCCCCAAGTGACAGAGATAGTAAATCATCATTTGTGTTTATTGCATCTGCTGCAAAAATAAAAGTTATTTTTTTAAATAAAGTCAGTCTTGGATATACCAACAAGAGCAAGAAAATACACTCAAGGGAAAAACCTATATAACAGCATGTTGTAAGATCCTGCCAAAAGTTTGGGAGGACCTTGAAAATCCAGTGTAAAAGATACAGGGCTGATTAACGCTGCATATAACCTCACTGAAGTCAAGGCAGGTGGAAAGGGTGTAAACCAAAGCATGGTATTACCAATGCTATAAAAATTAGGTTATAGCCTCTTGAATTGTCAGCCATCAGATTAGAGCATTAATGAGCATACTGCTCCATTTGGGAAAGTGCAATCTAAATTGAATTGAGCATTTGTCCTTTTTTGACATGGCATGTAGTGTCAATACTTCTCTATATAACCCACTTGCTTATATTACAGCATTTGAGTTTCTTCAGTCCCAAGGAGGGGAGAAGACATGAATTTTACTTGAATCCTTTGCCTCTCTGTACATGAAGAGAGATCAGGTCAGAACACCTTCAAAGAGCCAAGAAACATCCAGATTTAGGGGGGAAGGGGGAAAGGAGGTTGGCAGTTACTAGATATATTCAAAGAAAATGAAGAACACTTGTGGCACCTTAGAGCAGAGCTTTCCAAACTGTGTGCCGCGACATTAGTGTGTCGGCAGCGGTGTGTAGGTGAGTCGCAGGAACTAAAAGCACGTCCCTGGTCAAAACTGCTGGAAAGCAAGCTGCTGCTGCTGCTGCAGGAGGCTTGGCCAGTGCCAGCCAGCAGAAGGGGGGCGGGAGGGGGCAGAAAGCCCACTCCCATCCCTCCCCCCACAGAGACAGTCTGGGGAAGGAGGATTGCACTGCGGCCGCGGCAGGAGACTCTGTGGGCCTTGCATGCAGGTGCCGGGAGGGGGAAGGAGGGGAAGAGCTCAGAGAGCCTCCCCTCGCCCCGCAACCTGGCTCTGCCCCCCCCCAAGGGTCCCCCAGCCTCCCCTTACACCTTCTCCCCAGGAGCAGAGCCTCCCTTCTCTTCAGTTCACTGCAGCAACATGCGGCCTCCGTTGCTGCAGGGTCCTAGCGCCCTCCTACTTCTGCTGCCTGTGATGGGGGTGAGTGAGTATGCTGCTTCTGAGGGGTGGGGGCAGGAAAGGAGGAAGCTGACCCAGAGCTTGCTGCTGCTGGCAGGGAAAGGGCTGGGGGGAGTCCTCCTCTCTGGCTTCAGTCCCAGAGCAACCTGCCTACACCCATCCCAAACTCATCCCCTGCCTGCCCTACCCCAGAGCCCACACCCCAGCAAGAGCTTATCCCCCCCCCCCCCCGCACCCCAATCCTCTTATTCCACCAAATATTGAAAAGCTGTGTTCATCCCATCAACCTTATACATCCCATTAAAATGGTAAGTAGTTATTGGTGTTATTCAACTTTTTTTAATTCTTGCACATATTTACATATGGTTACTCATAAATGACAACAATGTATGTTATTATCTTACAAATCATATATTTTAAAAAATATAAATGAAAGGTTTTCATGAGATATGTTGTGTCCCCATACATAAATTGTAATAACGAAATGTATGTGTCCGTATCTCTTATAACGGGTTAGTTTAACCTCCGGTTTGCTAGTAAAACTGAATTACTGTGTCACGAAATGATGCATGTCTAAAAAGTGTGTCACCAACGTGAAAAGTTTGGAAAGCTCTGCCTTAGAGGCTAACCAATTTATTTCAGCATAAGCTTTTGTGGGCTATAGCCCACTTTGTCAGATGCACAGAGTGGAACACACGGATGTAAGATGCATTTATATACACAGAAAGCATAAAAAGTTGGAAATTACCATACCAATTCTAAGAGGCTGTTTATTTCCAACTTTTTATGCTTTCTGTGTATATAAATGCATCTTACTTCTCTGTGTTCCATTCTATGCATCCGATGAAGTGAGCTATAGCACATGAAAGCTTATGCTGAAATAAATTGGTTAGCCTCTAAGGTGCCACAAGTATTCCTCGTTTTCTTTACAGATACAGACTAACACGACTGCTAATCTTAGACATACTCAGTAGCTGTTTCTGAAGCTGCACAGAAGTTTCCATTGAGGGGAAGCAGTCTTGCAGGTTCCACGTATCCAACATCTGAAAGTTGACTCAGCTGAGCCAATCACAGCTCAGAGGGAGGAAAGATAAATATGGGAGCTGGATCCAGCTGCTGATCAAGCCAGATGTGTCTACTGAGGAGGCTGCATCCCAGTACCTGCATAATTTTGGAAACAGGTTGCAGATTCCCAAATTTCACTGGAAGAGAGAAAAGAGTCAGATATTGGCACAGTGACTGAAACTGCTAGCAGTGAGGATCTTCAGACACTGGAAATTCTGCAGTGTTTGGAGGGAACTAAAGTTACCAATCTCCTTGGGCTCTGGAGAATCCAGGTGACACACATACATGGGTTTTGAGGCCTCACTAGAGCGACTGAGAAATCATCCCTGTGATATCAGAGGGTAATTATACAAGTGTAAGTGTACATATAGTTGGGAAAGGTTTTGACAAAACAATTAGAAGAGCAGGGAAATATGCAGGGAAATATGCATAAAAAGCTGACTGGCAGCTGTTACTACCATCTACATTTCACGGCTCAAAGAAGAGTTCATGCTACTTTTTTTCTGAAAGTCCGGAAAGGACGGAATTCTGGCCTGTGCTTCAGCCAGGAGGTAAACTGAGGTGCAGGAAAGAGAGGAGCATTGCGTTCCACATATTGCCTCAGGAGCCCCTCACAGCCCCATTGGGAGATTTATCAAGAATAGATTTCAAGCCATGTTAGTCAGAGCCATGCTTAGAAATGGTTCTCACTTCTCTAAAATCGAGCTTTAACACTATTGTAAAAAGACAGTACGTGATCAAGTTATAAAATGGCTTTTGAAACCATATTATGACCTGGCTACTGGGATTCAGAAATCTATTACAGCCTCTTTTCAAAAGACCTGAGAGTATTTTTAAAATAAATGTAAATACACTAATCTGAAGACAATATATAGGTATAAGTAGGGGAACACACACACACACACACACAGTTGGACTGTTTCTGTAATTCCCTTGGATCTCTGTTCTCTTCTATATTAAAAAAATAGATAAATTCTTCCCCTAACATATTAAACTCTTCAAGGCCAATTCTACAACTGGCATAAATCAGTGTAGCACTATTTAAGTCAATGGAGCTCTGTCGATTCACTACAGCTGAGGATCTGGCTCTTTAGTTTTGTCATTAATCATATAATTAAGAGGCTCATTAAGAGGCTGAAACACAAGAGCTTTTCCATCTTCCAAGGATCAATCTTTGCACAGTCAAAGACAACTGTGTGATAGTACAGATGAGATCAGCTGAGGGTACCTGAATAACAGGTTTAAATAGGAGAGTTGTAGAAGATGTTTTCAGAACACTACAGAATTCACTTGACTTGCTGGTTGACCAAAGCTGAAATTTGTTAATCCTGAAGTCACATTATAGGGATAGAGCAATTTGTAGAGGAGCAAGAATTGGAAAGGGTTTTCACTTGGTGATAATTCACAGCTGTTCATTGTCAGGTCCTGTAGCTTTCTAAAGATTGTACAAGCATCCATAGCCCTAGAAAGGAGCCTTTTTATACATGGAAATAAAAAGGAATAAAGTAGAAATAGAATTTTAAAATGAAAATAATCCTATTTGACCATTTGGGTCTTATGTATTTCTCCAGGAATATCTGCCATAGACATGATGTAACAACACACAAAAAGAAAGCATCCTGTAATATTGCGGATAATGATAATAATTTAGATTTGTAACTTCCAGTTCCTGTCAAAAGTGTTCCATAACCTAGGGGCTGATCCCATTGACTTCAACTGGGTTTGAACCATACCCTTAAAATTTCCAGACTCCACATATATACATGAACTAGTTTACCATCTACCGAAATGCATGACCTAAGATGAAAGACCATAACTATTCAACAGTACAAAGCAAAACTGCATAATAAATTTACAACAGGAAATGAAGAATCATCCAATTAAAACTGAAGGGGTATTTAAGGAAGGAAGAATGTGACTACCTAAACTGGAATTTAACTAGGACTTTGGAGTTAATGCTTCTACTCTTGCAGAAACGTTCCAAGGGATCTTTCATGACTACAAATGGTCAGGACATTGATTTTATATCTTAGCTGGAAATGGCACCCTCAAAAGCACTGTCTTATGTCTCATCATATCAGCACTGCAGAAGGGATTGGTGAAATATTGACTTAAAGGAGTGAATGGCAACTACTGAAACTCCAGTTTGAGACGAGAGAGCTTACTGATCTCAATATGGACACGTCCTTGTTTTTTGTTTTTGTTTTTTATTGAAATAAACAATTTCAATAAAGAATGTAGTTTGAGTTTTATCCTTCTAAATTTTGAAAAAAAACAAACCCACTTTTGTATCGTGATCATACTGGCTTAGACTTCTACAAGAGGGATATTCTCTCTTCAATGCATTCGTTCACTCATTACTTTGTATACTTCTACAATGCCCCTTCTTCAGAATCAAGCCCCATAAAATAAGCAAACAGATATTGGCAACAATCCAAATGGTTACAAATTATTTTATATTTAAAAAGTTAAAAGTTCTACAAAGATTTTTAAAAAAAAATTAATCACGGGCATAAAAACGGCCATATTGGGTCAGACTGATGGTCCCTCTAGTCCAGTATCCTGTCTTCTGACAGTGGCTGGTACCAGAGCCTCAGGGGGAGTGTACAGAACAGGGCAATTTTGGAGAGAATCACCTGTCTTCCCCTGCTGGCTTCCAGCAATCAGTGGTCTAGGGGTTATATCCCTAACCATCTTAGCTAATGGTAGTATTGACGGACTACTTTCCAAAAACAAGGATTTACATGGTGTAAAGTACTAAATATTTGTCCTGATTACTGAACACACACATGCACTTAATTATGACAGTGTCAGGTGAAATTAGGATAGAGTCAGCTATCAAATGGGTATCACAAATTAGGCATGGAAGGATTAGATTTTTAATTGGTGTCGGTAAACATTGATTTCACCATACACACACACAGATGAAAAAATGTATTTCTATTGATGATAAAAAAATTAAATATAGAAAAAGAAAAATATTGCTTGAGAATCTGAGTTGAAATCCTGTGATTTTGACTTGAATTAGGCTAGTTAGCAAAGGACTAACTAATGAATAGTAAAAAGAGGTGTGACGTTGATTTAAGGCATTTACTTTGTATATTTTGAAATGTGATGTTGACAATTTGCATTTTAATGGGTTATTAAGATTTAACTTTCTGGATCTTAACATTTACTGTCATTAAATAATTATCTGACTCCCCCATAATTTCCAGCAACTGTGAAAATTTAAATAGCTAAAAATGGAAAAAATAATGCATAAATCCCATAATTTCATGCAGCTTCTAATTAAAAAAAAAATCAACAAAAATTTAAAAGTTTGCTTAAAAATAGACCGATATTGGTCAAAATTATATATATATATATATATATATATATAAATAGAAATAAAATTCCACTAAGGCTACTGATAATGTTTGCAATAGTATTATTTGCACATACTGCTGCCAAGCTTGCTGTTCAAAAACAATATGAACACTCTTTTTAGGAAGTGAGGTAGCAAGTTCACCTGGACAGCCTATTTCTGTAGAGGCTGACACTTTGCAAAACTAGCTGACTGTTATAAGACAGAGGACGTCCTTCTCATTTGCCCAAGAATGATTTTTAAAGGCAGTTGTTTCCGTTATTATAACTTTGCTACTCCAGCATTTCTGACTTGCATATAATGCTAAGTTTTAAATGCTTGCACTACATAACAATATGAATATTTGCCTGCAATGCAATATACATTCCGATAGACTTATTTTCCATATCCTTTTAAACAAGAATATTTTTAGTTATATATTTTCTAAAATTCTGGCTGTGTTAAAATAACAACCGTTTAAGAAATGTCATATAGGTTAAAAGACTTTTTATAAAGTACTCGATAGGGAAAATCTCTGATGCCCTATGATTTGTATTACAGTAGAATGGAGAGGCTAGGGTGACCAGAAGTCTTCATTTTATAGGGACAGTCCCGACATTCAGAGCCTTGTCTTATATAGACACCTATTACCTTCCACCTCAGTCCTGATTTTTCACACTTCCTATCACACTTACGGTCACCCTAGGTCACACTACACACTTCCTTTCACATTTACGGTCACCCTAGGAGAGGCTGAACTAGTACCTTGTACTAGGTACTGACCAAACATGTATTTAGAGACAACTCCCACCCCAAAGAGCTGATCTAAATAGAGAAGAGCCATACAAAAAAGGTGGGAGAAAGGCAGAATTACCCTGAGTTTGCAGATGGATAACAGAGGCACAGAGATCATGTAAATTACTCAAGAACATAAAAGGAATCTGTGGTAGAGGTGGGAACTAAACCCAGAGCTCCCAATCCAGTGCCTTAGCTGCAAGACCTTCCTCCTTTGTGTACATGTAAGCTCTCTGGTGTGATTTCTGTGAGCAAGGCTGACAATAGGCCTCAAAGGAAAAAAAAATCGGGGGGGGGGGGGCATGGATCACCACAGGCAAAGTGCTGTATTCAGCTCCCTGGGGATACAGAAGGGACTATAGGGAGGCGCGTACAGGAGGATTTGCTCTGTTGGGAATCCCCCTATCCTCTTTCTACCTACATAGAGAGAAAACGGGGGCTGAGATGCTCCAGGCTGCCTCAGGGGTCTCTGATTTGTCCATGGATGGTGGTGGTGGGGTCATTGCTCTCCTCTATCCCTACATGGAGCAGAGCAGTTATTTCCCTACTATGCTAGGTAGGGAGAATTCCTGCTAGTGCTAGCTACACCTGTCTTTGGAGAAAGTTTGAGGGTGGGACCCTCACCAAATGTCAGCTGTAGATGGAATTAAGAAATCATGACAATAGCCCTGCATGCTGTGTTGTCATTTGGAGGTAAATGCTAGTAAATCAGATTGCCCAGGTGTAAGTGACAAGGCAGTAGAGAATTAAGCCCTAGATCGGGGTTTCTCAAACTGGGGGTTGCGACCCTCCAAGGGGTCACCGAGCACTCCCGGAGGGGTCGCAAGCTCCTGTCGCTACCGAAAAGCCGCCAAATTGATTAGTTCCACATTTGGCGGCTTTTCACCGGACATACTGAGCACTCTCGGAAGCGCTCAGCATATCCACCGAAAATAGCCGCCGAACGCGGAAGTGTTCAAATTGGCAGCTTTTCGGCAGACATACAAGGGTCGCGCCACGCCGCCGGAGAAGAAAAAAGGGTCTCAGTCTCAGGAAGTTTGAGAACCGCTGCCCTAGATCTTAATAATAGTTTAGGGTCAGATTGTGCCTCTAATGCACAGCTGTATAACTGAAGGCAGAATTTGGCTCTCAAACCAATATTAACACCTAACATGACATCTAATCATTGTGATGTATGAAACAGACCCAATGTAAAACTTGAAGGAGTGGGCATACCTATGCAGAAGGATGGAGTATGACTTATTATGGGCTTTTCCATCTCTGATTGCTAAGTTTCTGTATAAAAACTGACATATCTTCTGGTACTGAAGACAGGCTTTATTATATTGTAAATATTCTTGAATGTGTAATCTGTACAATCTTTTTTTTTAAAAAAAGCTTTACAATTTATTGAAAAAGATCTGCAGAATGTGCACGTTTCAGTTTAATCACAAACTTGTTTCCTTTTAATTTAGATTTGGACTTTGCAGGATTTTACACACTACAACAGCCTAAATCCTGTGGGATTTCACAGGATTGGACATTTTCACTAACCCACATTGACTTGGCACCCTTGAGGGAGATTTGAGATTAGTCAAGTGCTGTAATTTTGGAAAAGTAACCCTTGGTTTTCCTCCAGTGCAAAGTTTAAAGAAGGTGGGGTTTTTTTGGCCTCTACTCTAGAGAAACATCATTGGACGGAAATGATTACATTACAATTACTGATGGCCAAAATAACATTTAGAGATTTATTGAAGTACCTAGAAGTTCAAGTGCTGATTGGAACCTTATTCAAAGTAAAGGTGGACATGTGCATGAACTCTGGATATTTGAACACTCTTTACCTCAGGGGAGTTTGGATCTAGATTAGGTACCAATGGGAGAAGTAAGTTAGGAGTACCTAAACTAGCTTAGTTAGTAGATCTGAGGGGACACTTTGGGGGTCTCTCCCTGATTTAATAGGCACGCTTCTTGGTTCTGCAAAACTTGGGTGCCAAACGCAAGACAAAAGGCAAAATATTTTTCCTGCTTCTAATTCTGCGAGCAGCTATTTTCACTGCACTTCAGGCCCAGCAGAAACAAGAAAGTACCTGAAATCTCATGAGAAAAATCTGTTCTCATGGCCCCATTGCGTTGTCTCGGGGGCAAAGATGATTGAACAGTTTGGTAGAAACAGCCCAAACTCAATGAAGATAAGAGAACACTAAAATAATATGTCTGTGTAAATAATATCTTGCTTAAATAGGTTAGTGATTGGAATACATTTGTCAATCTGATGTGATAGTTCTTGTGTGTATCTCTTCTTGAGTAAATCAAGGACAAAGCCATTGTACACAATCCCCAGTTAACTCTGATTCCTGAGATCATTCCCCCACACTCTCACCCCAAGACGGGAGACAAAAGAAAGGTGAGCTAGATGTTCTGTGGCCTGCAACATGCAGGATGTCAGATTGGATGAGCATTATGGTTCCTTCTGACTTTAAAGTCTTGAGTCTACAGAGATAATAAGTAAGGTTACGATTTTGTTTGGATTATTTTTAGTCAAAGTCAGGGACGGGTCATGAACAACAAACAAAAATTCACAGACACCCATGACCTGTCCATGACTTTCACTAAAGAAACTAACAAAAATGAGGCCAACCAGGGGATCAGAGCTCTAGCACTTGCATGATTTTCGTAAGTATCTTGAAGTCTATCCCTATCGATTGAGTTACCGGATTCTCCCATGATTCACTCCATACCACAATTCTTTTCGTCACCTTTTGTTGGCTGTTGTAGATGGAATAAAGAAAACACAACTGCTCTGGTTGTTTTTGCCTCCCCTACCCCAAACCAGAACCATTTAAAAACAATACGGTCAAATTCTGCCCTCACAAACTAAATTTTTCCATTGCATAGAAATGGAGTGAGAATGGATGAGAATGTGGCTAGAATTTGGCCTTTTGGGCATTCTGCCTGCATGGGAAAAAGCTACTAGAGTTTCTGCAGTGTTGCTATACCCATGTAAGTCCCAGAATAAAAGAGAGACAAGGTGGGTGAGGTAATATCTTTTATTGGACTAATTTCTTCTGGTGAGACAAGCTTTCGAGCTACATGGAACTCTTCTTCAGCTCTAAATAAAAAGTAAATCTGCTGACCAAACCTCTTGGGGAAGCCAAAGTGCATAAGAACTACTTTTCTCTCACTAGTTAGTTAATGGTATTATGGATTTTTTTTTTTAATGCCATGAGGAGATTCATCTAAGCTAGGCCTTTTCTCCCCCAAGAACATACTATTGTTTGGAGGTTCATAAGATAGTTTGTGCCATTAAGGAACTATTAGGCTGCAATACATAGTAGGTACATCTATTAATCATCAGACCATTTATGGTCTGTAATTCTACCACAGTTAAATACCATGGACTACTAAGTACCTGAATCAGCTATTAGCAAGCATTCCTGCTCATTAAAACTCACTTATTTAGACTTTAGCAATGGTAAATGTAACCAGCCCTGGAGGGGTGTCATAGTGCTTGGAAATGGCACATTAAGCTTCATTTACCCAGCTACATTCACAGACAAAAGGGGAAGGGGGTGGGGGAGTGAAGCCACACAGCAAAGCTTAGGAGCTTTTTGAAGCTGCATTAGGAAAATGACAAATCTTACAAAGAGAGCTATAAAGCTTCCTCAAGTACAGCAGTTCTGCAAACAGCTATTTATCATAGTTTGTTGAAAAGACTCCTACGTTTAATACTATTGGACTGTGAGAGCTGATTATTAAATGTAATTACAGAAGCTGCACAGAAATAATATTTTATTGGAGAGCACAAGCAATGCTATGTGTTAACAAAGGGGACTGGTGAACATGTTTTGCATTCAGAATCATATTATTAGCTTTTTCCAGGGACACATACACAAATGAATACACAGTTAATTCCACATTAAGTATCTCCCACTAACTAGAATTATCCTTCAAGATGTTCAGATCAGGGTCAATCCATCCATCTATACTTAATGTCAGAATGATAAAACTGTATCCAAATCGGATGCTATTTGGATTTCAGCATTCATATATTTTCTGTTTAACGAAGAGGCATTACAAAAAAAAACTGCTGTCAAGAAATATTACTCAAATTGGCTCATTAGGAGTCCTGTAACAGTTATCCTAACACTATAGTGCAGCCATTTTAAATGAGCTCTTTCATTCAGGGTCTGCCAGTTGTCATGACTGCTCTCCCTCAATTCTCCCTTTACTAGTTCTTCTGCAACAAGTTCAAAATTTTTATGCCTAACTCCAAAAATAGCTTCACCCATACCTTCAGCTTTACTCTCATTCCTTCCTTACCTGCCTATTCACTAACCACCCCTAGTTAGTCTTTAGATATCTTGTGCGTCATGCCTTAGACCCAGAACCCTTTTCCAACTCCTTGTGCGTCAACCTTCTACTCATCTTGATGGAATTATTCTCTTAAGAACAGGCAATATTTTGGCAAATCCTGTAAATGATTGATTATCTCCCAAACATATCTCCGTCTCTTCAAGAAATGACATTTGCCCTGCGTCCCCAAACTACAATGCAGTGTGTGACAGACCGCTCTCTCACCCCTCTCAGGAACAGGCAGGAAGACCCTTCTTTGCTCCAAACAGTGCTCTTTAATTCACAGTGCAGGACCCCACCACCAATATATACAGCTTTGTACAGTCTTTCAGCATACAGCTCTTGATAGCTCAGCTCTACAGCTTACAGCTTTACAGACTCTTTATAGTCCAGCTCTTAACATACAACTCTAAACATGCAGTTCTAAACATACAGCTCTGACTAGCTCCAAACCACCAACACTCTATACCATCCCCACCACACTGGGCTTGCTACCTGGCAGGCCTTTTATCCCCCTGAGGAGGCTGCCAGGTGCCACTCGTCCAGGCTGATTGCCCTGCAGCCCAGGTGGCTAATTAGAGGTTTGCAGAGGGCTTTTCTCCCTCTTAAAGGGGTGACAGGCTGGGTCAGGCCCACCCTGCCACAAGTGTAATATAGATGGACAGCTCCTTGGATCTGGGACTATAATTTCCCTTTTTACATGCATTAAGCATGCTGACGGCTTGCAAAAATAAATGAAACCTGATGGTTCCAAAATTATACGGCACTTATTTCTGGTCTTAAAATTAGTGGCCTATTAGATCTGTAGCCTGCTGCAGTCTAAGACTGAATATTGCCAATTCTGTACAAACAACTTAAAAGGAAGGCACATCACACTTTTGTGGCAGGTTGTCTTTTTAAAAGAGAAACAATATGAAGAAGTTGAGCGGTTTGAAATATTAGAAAGCAGTCCTGACACAGACAAATGAGTTGGCAGAGTTCATCTGATGCGCTCAAAAATGTATAAGAATGGACATCAAAGGCCGTGTGCAACGATGAATAATAGTTTACATAAGCACATGCCTCTTTAACCTGGTATTAGAAATGACCAATTTTGTAAGTAAAATATCAATGCCAATATTTTCAAAACTTGTTATCTTAATCCTGGCTCCCAAATCCATATTTAGGCACTCAATAAGAGCAGCATGATGGTTTTGAAGATCTGAGTCTCACTGAAGTTAACAGGAGCTGCATGTACCCTTTTGAAAAATCAGGGTACTCTTATTTAGGTGAATGATATGGAAACTAATGACTTGAACCATTAATTCATAGGTACTTAGGCACCTAAAGTTGTAGATGGGTACCAAGTAGGATTTTCAAAAGCACCTAAGCAGGTTGAAATCTATGAGAGTTAGGCTCTTTTCCATATCTATAGCTGCCTAAATACCTCTGAAAATCTGGCCTGTGCAGGTCCAAGCACTGGTTTTTAACCTAAAAACTGTGACCGTTTCCTTTGGAAGGTGATAATTTTGACTCAGCTGCAGAGGGGAACTCATGGCGGCAGAACCTCCCCATTGACAATTATCTCCCTACAATAACCATGAAAACCAAATCAAATTAACAAGGATGGAATCAAAAGTAAAAGAGCTAAATTATACATAACAGCATTCATAAAACTCTCTTTTCTCTTGAAGTTGCCTGTGCGCACTATATATCAGGATTTCTTAATCTACGGCTGATGTGCTGCATTTTGCAATTGTGTGCAATTACAGTTAACTATAATTAAGAACAATTACAGCTTTTATTTCTCCACTTGTTCTTTAAAAAGCACATTTGTAATAATTTTCCCCCCTTTCTTTTTTTAAAAGGTGAATATAATTATACATCCCTATAACATCTCCAATAATTAGTTTGACTCAAGTTGCTTCTGGAACAATTTTCATTTTAACTGTCAGATCTGCCAGCTATAGTCAATAGAACACTCTATAAAAAAAATCATCATTAACCTGTTTCACCCCACAAATCTGTAAAGGAACTTGAACAAATTGAAGGCTTCGTTGCTTAAATGCTTCAAGGCCAAATTCAGCTTGGAAAATGCTTTGCTTTTTTTTTTTTTAAAGTAACATTTGAAACATTGACTGTAACATCCAAGCACAACTTGCTTTTTTATTATCATCATCATTATTATTAAATTAAGGTTGGTATAAAAGGTATGTTGTGTGTCTGTATTTTATAGACTACTTTCCCCCATCACTTCCCATTCATTAAAGGATAGCAAGTAAATCTTTGTTTAGAAGCTGCCCCGATTAGTAACCATGCAAGCTGCAGGGGAAAATAATTAAATGTAATAGAAGCCACCCTCATTTTTGAAGCTGCCCTCAATTTTAAGCCACAGAGGAGCAGCAATTAAATTTAATCTATGCCACAGCTTCTTCTACAGGATGATATGTCACATGAAATTCTCCAGGTGAGTAATACATCATTTCCTAATGCTACAAAATGAATTCAAGTCATGACATAAACAGATACTATATTACAGGCGAGTCGCGTTTTAGGCACATTTAACATGTGCGAATTCAGCTTTGCGCGGTCAGCAAAAACAGGGAAAAAAAGAAAAATATATTTAAAAACTGCATCTGTAGTGCGGTTGATTTCGCCCACCATTCAACTCAATGAGTGTTTCATTATACACGGTTTTCACTTTACGCGCTAACCACGGAACAGAACCCCCGCGTAAGATGAGACTCGCCTATGCACATGCTGGGTCATATTTGTGAGCCCTTCCAGTCCCATATATCTTCCACAGGATGGAGCCCTTTGGCTACTCAGATAGCATGGGCTAGTGGATTGGGAATGAGGAAATCAAACAGCAACAATCAAACAAAAATCCACTTTATCCTAGGCTTGGCAACATTAATCATTTAACTCCTTTCCAGAGACTTAACAACTGGAAAAAAATATATGCATTTAACTGATGAAGCATTACGTGGTAGCCAAAGTAACCATTGCCTATATTTCTATGTGCAGACGAAGCAGACTAGTCCTGCTTTGAGCAGGGGGTTGGACTAGATGACCTCCTGAGGTCCTTCCAACCTTGATATTCTATGATTCTATAACTTGACTTGCTGGATAGAGCTCATTCTCCCAGAGTCAGATGGATTTAACTGATCAACTCTTTTTTAAAATTAGTTGGAATTATGGATGTGAATGCGAGAATGAGATAACGTGTTCTGAGCAAAGAGAATGATAGGGTTATTTTTGGGGGGTGCTGAGATTCATGCACAATAGTCTTCTAGGTAGTGGGCTTGCTGAGGTTCTCTTTAAAAATCTAAGGACCTCCTTTCCATCACCAATCTTCTAGGTTCTTATTCCGAACCTGGGACCTGAATTTGCCATTATGTCTGAACAAAAACTTTTGTAATTAAACTTGAGGAGGTGGCCTACAAAGCCAAAGAAAACTTTGGCTACGTTTGCCAAAAGACTTTATAAAGTTAGAAGTTTTCAGGGCTGCAATTCTTGTGAAACTGGGGGCCAATGCAACACAAAGTAAATCTCAATGAGAAACATTTGAGTTCCGCTCCCAAAGTGCATATCATGCTCTCTGACTTGTAGATGATTACATTTACCTTAAAGAAAAAAAAATACCCATGAAAGAGAAAAGCAGAGGATTTCTTTAATTCTTAGAACCTCCATGTTCAATCCCTCCGTAACAGACACAGAGAGAGACATTGTTCATGCAGTGCACAGAAGTCAGGATCATAGCCACAAAGAAAATCATAGCATCATAAAATATACTGCATGGCATACATCATGGAAGGTAAGACAGGGTGAAGAAGCAAGAAAAAAAAAACCCCATATGAACAGAAACAAGATTTACTCAACCGACGTGAAGCCGAGCCACAAGTTTCATGTGACTTTAGTTTGTACCCAGAACCACTGCAAACAAACAGAAATAAATATTCATAACGGTAAACCAGACTCATGGACATTTGGATGTTGCCTTGAACTTAAGGACCAGATCCAAACATCCCCAAACATAAAATGTGATTAAAATCTAGATTGAAAATGTTTAGCCATTGCCAATGTAAATTGCAATAAATTTGGGAAAGAGAGAGCAGTTAGGCCTCTTTAGTTATTTAAAAGAGAGTGGGCATTTGTTTGTAGTTCCATGACAAGTGTCCTCGTTCAGTCTGAAAAGTAATAAAATGGAAACTAACTTGCAATTGAAATTCTAATTTTAGTAAACTCTATTTTAGTGCTTTTCATGTTACCATTTTAAAATGAACACATGCTAGATGCTGGAACTAAATCAATCTTCTATATTGAGCAAAATGTTTTTTCTACATTTAAAACTAAAAACATGAGCTGCGTAACATTTCAACATTTACAGAAAAGAAAAATAGCCTTTCCAATGCCAGGAGAAGTATAAACTCAGATTCTATTGCATATGATGGACATTGATACTTGGCACAAGGAAGGGGGGAGGAAAAAGTCTCTCTAACAATGATGTTAAGGATACTTGCTTTGCAAATGTCATAGTATTACAACACAATGTCCCCTTAAGTGAGGTTGTGGAGAGCTCCAGCATGTGTGGTAGTGGGGAAGGGGGAATATCAATGTTTAGATGGGCCCCAGCCAAAACTTTGAAGTGGAATATAAACTTAGGAAACTATAAGTATCCCCTCCCCATCCACTTACTCTAAATATCCATTTTAATCCAAACTCCCTCCTACTTATGCCCCCAACTCTGTCCTTGGAAACCCTGTCCTTTTCCTTACTTATCCCCTCATCAGTGTTCTCCCTCACCCACTATCATGTCTGCCTGCAAATGCTGATGGATGGCAAAAGAGGCGGTCACTTGCTCTCCTGGGGTAGCTGCCTTCCCTCAGGTGCTGCCACAGTAGATGTATTGGATTTAAAGGAATAGCCAGCCATTTTCCTCAGCTCCCATCAATACAGGAAGCTTCCAGCAGGGATTTATGTCTGGAACCGTACCTAGTTCTCTCTACACTACACTTTAGTAGCCCTCATCAGCGTCTCTCTTACAAGGCACTCAGAGACAGAGATCACCCTTTGGGCCCCAAGAGTTCTTTCTGTGGAAGTAGTTGCCCTTCTGGAATTATAGGACCCACATCACACCCATGCCACAGAGCTGTAAGATCTCCCACTACAGAGACATGCCACTCAGCTAGTTTAAAAAAAAAAAGACAGATGGAATGGTAAATTTTTCGAATAAAAGCTACAAATTTCTGAAGCATGCGTCAGCTGTAACCACCCACAGTTGCCTTCCACGGAATAAAAATACTGAAGGGAAACTGTTCTCCACAAAAGAACAAGTAAAAGGGGATGTAAATGAAAGAACTAAAAATCTAACAGTAAATGAAATAGTTGAAGGAAATTAAAGCCTCGGGTATTTCCTCTAAAAATTTATCCAAAAAGGGACAGAAATTTTACAAGATACCACAGAACAAAACTAAGCTGCTTGTAAGATGCCTGAAAACCAATGATCCTGAAGCAGATACATTAAACTTTCACAAAAGGCTGTGTAGTTCACTCATCTTTTATTGGGCAAAGAAGTTTAAAGAGATTAAATGAAATACTGCTGCAGGGATGGGGAGGGATGAGAAGGGAACGCAATGAAAGACCTCTTCTTTCCGTTATTAAAAATAACCCAACTAGACAAACACCTCGATAAGCTCAAACACCAAAATTCTCCCTGGTCTCTAAAGCCTTCAGAGAGAATAGCAAGAATTCAATATGGCACCTGTGTACAAAAGGGCTGAACATTCTGAAATGTTCTTGAAAGATTAAAAAAAAGCAATACTGCATGCTATGAAGTTTGACTTTAGTGCTCACCACTCACAGCGATCGTTCAGCTCCATGGATAAAAAGCAGCATATCCTATTGATGCTGATGTGTTTGGCTCATCAGCAGGACATTCGGTTGTAAATATCAGATCCGAAGTCATTTCTTTAATGTTTTCAAAGGTAAGGAAGAATTTTCACTTTTTCTAAGTGCCACTCAGCTGCAGGTGAATGGTACCACTTTTGGAATTACTGAATACTCATTTTAGTCAATGAAGGATAATGGTTGAATAGTCACTATACAGTGGACTATATGAACATGCAGCTAAGGATCTCAGAGCATAACACAAGCACTAAGAGTAGGCTAATGTTTTCATGCTGGGTACCAATATTTCTCATCCACTAAGACTTGACTTGATCTGCACAATTCCAAAATGGTTGGAAAGTAGGTGAAGCTATAAATGTGTGCGTAAGTAATTGGGGGGTGAGGAGAAAACAACAAACAAAACAATGTGAGGACAGTTGCTGTTCTAGACAGCTTCAGACAAATGAGAACTCAACTAAAGGAATTTGGCTGGTCTATAGTAGACATTTGTGAGAGTTTGTTTCAAACTGGCAGAATCTCACTAGTAAAAGCCCTACTTACATGGAAAGCTTTTTGGAGAAGGGATTGGGTTCTATTTGTACCATACCTAGCACCATGGGGTCACACTCCAAGGCTAGGGCTTCTGAGCACGACTACACTAAACAAAAATAAACAATATAATACACCCGTGCAGTAAAACTTACACTGGAGAGTTACTTCTATGTAAATTAGTATCCTCACCTCTAGTGCTTTGTACTGCAAGAATGTCTTTGGTGGAATTGCCAGATTTCAGTGCTACAGTTCATACCTCTGGAATGGGAGTGATATCAGAGCAGTCATCCATTGCTGCAATGCCATTTTGGTGTTACTAATTTGAATGGCCATGGGTGGTAGTCTCAAAAATACTGGGAGAGGGGAGGAGGAAACTGAAAATCAAAGGGAGTCTGGAGAAAAATAAGGTGGCCAAATGTCCACTCTGCCTGCTATCCCTTTGATGCCCTTATGTTCAGAGGTAGCCACATTCTTCTAACTTTGTGGACCAGATTAGGAACTGTAAAGCTCAGGAAAATAAACAAAACTAAAAATGCATGTGGTTCATTAAAACCTGACCTTTTAATCTCAGGAAATACATGTCAGCCTAAATCTCATCAGTTTGACCCCATTCTGTCTTTTTCCTTCCATCTATGGAGCTCTTTAAAGCAACCATACTACCTCAGGCTACGATCTCGTCAGATCTTATAAGCTAAACAGAGTCAGGGTTGGTCAGTACTTGGAGAGAAACCACCAAGGAAACCCAAGATGCCCCAGGAAGTAGTAGTTGGTGACTCAAATAAGCAGCATTATTTCCTTGGAGTCAGTATTGAACCAATGCTCTGGAATGATGCAAGGGGGAGTTATGCTGCTGGAAGTGCCATATTTCAAATGAAATATTAATCAGAGATCCTGACCACATGATAAAGATCACACGGCACTTCAAATTCCAGCATCTGACTTCATCGACAGAACTCCTCCCTTACAGTTTAGGAGTGGATTTATCTTCCTGCATGCTATCTGCACAAGATGTTAACACCCTTTCCAAAAGCAGACAGATCAGCCATGACCTCCTTTATCCCAGTCTGGAATGCTCTGCTCTCTCTCCTCTGTGGTGGATACCAAGATTTCTCACCTATTCTCCACTGCTAATCCCCCGACAAGCCTGAGTGGCCCCCAGTTTCTTTCCTCCACTACCTACACCCCCATATTAGTGTTTCTGATACTATTTCTTCTATAAATACAATCATGCCCTGACCTCCCTTGTCCTCAAAAAGTCCACCCTTGACTTTGACTCATCACATCCTCCCTCAGTTCTCTACCTTCACCAAAAAGTTCCCTTTACAACCACAGACCCAGGTTCCTTCCAGAGAATCAGAGACATGTAAGGCTGGACATGACCTCAAGGAGGTCACCTAGTCCACATCCCCCTACAAACCAAGGCAGGACCAAGTATACCCTAAACCATCCCTGATAGGTGTTTGTCTAACCTGTTCTTAAAAACTTCTAATGGCAGGGATTCCACAACCCCCTTCGGAACCATATTCCAGGGGTTAACTACCCTTATATTTAGAAAGCTGTTTTTCTAAAATCTTACTTAAATCTCCTTTGCTGGAGATTCAACCCATTACTTCTTTTTTTCCTGCCTTTAGTGGACATGGAGAACTAATTATCACACTCCTTGTTATAACAGATCTGAAGACTTATCAGGTCCCCTCTCAGCCTTCTTTTCTCAAGACTGAATATACCCAGTTTTTTAAAAAAAATCTTTGCTCATAGATCACATTTTATAAACTTTTGAATTATTTTTGTTGCTGTATTCTCCAATTTGTCCACATCTTTCCTAAAGTGTGGTGTCCAGAACTGCTCACAGTACTCCAGGTGTGGTCTCACCAGTGCAGTGTAGAGCAGCATCATTATCACATGTGATTTACATAGGACACTCCCGTTAATACACGCCACAATGATACTGGCCTTTTATAACTGCATCAGGTCAGGCTTGATAAAGCCCTGGCTGGGATGATTTAGTTGGGGTTGGTCCTGCTTTGAGCAGGGGGTTGGACTAGATGACCTCCTGAAGTCTCTTCCAACCCTGATATTCTATGATTATATTGTTGGCTCATTAATCTGTGATCTACTCTAATCCCAGCATCCTTTTCAGCAGAGCTACCAACTAGACAGTTATTCCCCATTTTGTAAATGTGCATTTGATGGTTTTCTTCCTAAGTGAAAGTCTTTGCACTTGTATTTACTGAATTTCATCTTGTTTAATTCTGACCAATTTGTCAAAGTTGTTTTGCAATCTAGTCTTGTCCTCCAAAGTGCTTGCAACTCCTCCCAATCTGGTGTCATTCACAAATGTATAAGTATACTCTCAACTCCATTATCCAAGTCATTAACAAAAATATTGATTAGTACTGGACCCTGTGGAATCCCTGGAATGCCAACAGTTTGACAGCAAACCATTGCTAGCTACTCTTTGAGTATGGTAACACAGAGTCCTGTGGCACCTTAAAGACTAACTAAAGTATTGGAGCATAAGGTTTCGTGGGCATTAGCCCACGAAAGCTTGTGCTCCAATACTTTAGTTAGTCTTTAAGGTGCCACAGGACTCTTTGTTACCTCAGCTATTCCAGACTAACACGGCTACCTCTCTGATTCTTTGAGTATGGTTTTCCAACCATTTTTCGACTACTTTATAGTAATTTAATCTAGACCACATTTAACCTAGTTTTCTAATGAGACTTTCATGTGGGACTGTCAAAAAACCTTACTAAAATCACTGTATATCATGTCTACATCTTCTCCCCTCTCCCAGCCAGTAACTCTGTCAACAAAAAGGAAATTAGATTGGTCTGGCATAATTTGTTTTTGACAAATCCATTTTGGCTGTTGCTTATAGTCCTACTACCCTTAAGGTGCTTACAAACTGATTGTTTAATAATTTGTTCCACTTTCTGTTCAGATTTCAATGGTAGGCTGATTGGTTTATAGTTCTTCAGGTCCTCTTTGCTCCTCTGTTTAAAGATAGTTACTACGTTTGCCCTTCTTCAGTACGCTAAGGCCTCACCTGTTCTCCATGAGTTCTCAAAGGTAACTGCTAACGGTTCTGAGATCACGTCAACTAGTTCCTTAAGTATGCTCGGTAAATTTAATCAATCCTTGTGGACTTGAATACATCTAACATAACCTAAATATTCTTTAAGTTGGCCTCCCGCTTCCCAGGTGAATTCCATAACCATTGGGATACTATTGGCTATTATAGGGGGATTTCTCTCTCTCTCTGACCAGAAATTCCATGATGAGCCCGAGACACCTTCCCCAAACATGTTGTTGAGAATTATGTGTTTCCACAAAGAGTTATGATTTTGACAAAAAGCTGTTTTGTTTAAAAAATTCCCAACCAGATCTTCTTCTTCTTCTTCATATATATTATAAAAGCTATTTATATGCTATCATATAAGAAACATAACAGACACAGTGAATTGTATACCTTATCCTAGTTTCTTTGGTTATTGTGTTAAACACACACACACACACACACACACACTATATATATATATATATATATATATATATATATATACACACATACATACATACATACACACACACACATATATATACACACACACACAATCTATCTATCTATGTGTCAAGAATCAGAGAGGTAGCTGTGTTAGTCTGGAATAGCAGAGGTAACAAAGAGTCCTGTGGCACCTTAAAGACTAACTAAAGTATTGAAGCATAAGCTTTCGTGGGCTAATGCCCACTTCGTCGGATGCAAGCAGTGGAAGCCCACGAAAGCTTATGCTTCAATACTTTAGTTAGTCTTTAAGGTGCCACAGGACTCTTTGTTACCTCTGCTATGTGTGTGTGTATTGGAGTTCAGGGTGTGTGTGTGTGTGTGTGTGTGTGTGTGCACCCCTTCCTCCCCCCCCAAACTCCAAGAACTGTTAGAGCACCCTAAATACAGTATAGGATTTCTCTGAAACTTCATTCTGCATAGGTTAACACCTACAAACAGTCTCCATCTCATGGAATTACAGCCAAGAGTAGTGAACAATAAGAAAGCAAATCCAGGGATTTCAGACTCAAAATCCCTTTGGTTTAGTTTCTTCTCTCTGTTGAATCCACACACATGAACATTTTATATAGTTGGATTTTAAATTTTACAACCTGTGTCATCCTTTTCCCTGGTATCTTACAGCTAGTACATGGAGATTTTACACTGTGATTAGGAACTAATGATATATACACAAATAAATCATGCTTTTACCGTCTGCTGTGCTTTTGCTGGGTTCATAAACTGTAATATAAGAGTAAAGAATCTACACAGTACCTCTAGTTGTGCTCTACTGTCCAGTTTCATCATCCACTGAATAGGTTATTAAACAGCCACTACTAGTAATCATTGTAAGCACTAGAAACTACATGTACACCCAAAGCACTGTGCTGAATAACACTTTATTTCCACTACTCTCTCCCACCAAGGCAGAAAGAAAATACTATCAATAGTACATGTACACATGTGGCATTAGGATTAAGACAAGCCCACTCTCCTCCATGTAACGGTTTACCCAAATGCATAGCTACCATAGGCAGTTACCATGTGTGTGATGATTTCCTGTGCCCAGTAGACTAAATGAGGGAACCGCTATATTTAGTCAGCCCAGTGAATATCTAACACCTAAGCATGCTTACTTGCATACCAAATAATGCTACAAATGTTGCTCTACACCAGTGATATTCAGACTGAGGCTTGCAAGCCACAAGCAGCTCTTTAATGCGTCTCCTGTGGCAATTTACAGCACAACGCTGTGCGATTATTAACCAGTCTAAGTTATTAACCAATCAGGATGTGAGACTATAATTATTGTCCTGGTCATACTGTTTAAATATGAGAATATAACACTATAGTAAATAAAACAATGAGTTCACGCTACTGTGGTTCTTTTGGGTAAGGCTGATCATTAATTTGGTCCCTGAACCACTGTGGCCTGAGTATCACTGCTCTACGCTATAGTATCTACTGACAAGTGAACAGCTACAATGTGTGTTTGGCAAGACAAAGGATGAGCAAAACTCAATGGAGTTTCTGGTTTTGCAATTCTCTCCAGATTTTTTTTTTCCATTTTCCAGTGTACAAAAAGTTATTTTTAAGTCTCAGCCTTCTCCTCACATGGAAAAACCTGGGGATTTAAGTTAAGTTTAACTATTTAAAAATGTTCCAGGTGAGTGATTTGCTACTCTTTCACCCTGTGCTACAACAGGTCTCCCTATCTATCTGCCTATCTACAACAGGTCTGCCTATCTATTTATCTTCCTACATGACTCTCTTTGCCACAGTGGCTGAACACCTCAAATGAATGTATCCTCACCACGCTTGCAAGGCAGGAAGGTGCAGTTATTCCACTGTACAGATGAGGAGTGGAGGCACAGAGAGACTAAGGGCTGGTCTTCACTACGGGGGTGGGGAGAGGGGAAAATCAACTGCAGATACGCAACTTCAGCTATGTGAAGCACGTAGCTAAAGTCTGCGTATCTGCAGCCGACTTACCTGCCGTCCTCACGGCGGCGGCAGTCGGTGGCGCGCTCCCCTGTGGACTCCAGCTTGTGCCTCCCGGCAAGCTGGAGTTCCGGAGTCGACGGGGACGCCGCGAGCGATCGATTTCTCGTGTCTTCACCAGACGCGAGAAATTGATCGCTAACAGATCAATCGCTACCCGCCAATTCGGCGGGTAGTGAAGACCAGCCCTATGTGACTAGTTCAATGTCACAAGGAAGAGAGAAGCAGGGAACGGAATTCAAGGCTCAGTCACAGCCTAGTGGTCTATTAGGCCACCCTTCCCACATCTTTCTCTGGTCTCAGTCCCAAGGCTGAGAACCCACACTCCAGGTAAAGACAAGCCCATGCTAGGTACTGGGGAAAAGAGAACTTCTACCCTCCCTCCCCTTCCCCAAAACTAGCTAGCCTGGAACTTATCTATGCTCCATGTATGATAGATACACTGTAGCCTCTTCCCCACGTCTCTCAAGTGAAATTTAAATCCCCCCTCCAAATAAATAAATAAAAACCAGTATTTCAACCCACCAGATGTCGGTCAGTGCAAAATTTAGCAAAACTTGTCCACATGTTCGTAAACAATACAGCTATTAGTATGTACAATGAAGAAGAAAGACTGGGTTTCACTGTCATGCTCATGTAAAATCTTCTCTATAATACTCAAAAGAGCATGCCAAATACTCAGTTTTACAATGAGTGGCAATACTAAAGAAATACCAAAAGATTCAAGATACAAAGTACCAGAGACAGATCTCAAATGCTACCGTAAAGATTCTTGAGTTGCAGGTAGAGAACTTTAAGAGGAAGGATGGTTCAGTGGATTTGGTCACTAGCCTGGGACTCAAGAGTCCCATGTACCTCTTGTTCCTTGTACCCTTAGTATGATCTTAGGCAAGTCATTTAGTTTCTCTGTGTTTCAGTTCCTCATTTACGAAAAATGGGGATAACCGTGTTTCCTTGCCTCACAGGGGTGTTGCAAGGATAAATACATTAAAGATTGGAAGATGCTCCAGATACTATGGTAATAACATATATAAGATAAATTATGACATTAAGGTGGCAAGAAGGCATAAAACCTTAGTGGAAACAACTGTAAAGGAACACAGGTCCTATGAAAGGAAAATGGAAACAGAACACTAGATTCAGGGTGGGTGGGGCAGAAGAGCACCAGCAAGAGAGGTCTTAAGTTCATTTTTGTTGGGAAATCATGGTCAAACTTGCCACAGTTAGGCTCCGATCCAGCAAAGCACATGACTAGTCGAGCTGAAGTCAAAGAAATAGATCAGCTTTAAGCACGTGAGCAATCACCTAGCTGTATTCAGGCCCTCGTAAGGAAATAGAGAAGAAAGTAGTAAGAAAAAAAATAAAATCATAAGTTGGAAGAATTCTTAAGAACAAGAATTTTTCACCATGAGCAGGAATGTGAAAAAGATTTTCTTATAATATAGAGTAAGAAATTATCCCACAAAAGTGCAACATTCCAATTCTTTGAGATCTGACCTAGATCTGAGAAAACCAGAAGAATTTACCCCAGAAGGATTTGCTGAGCAGAATGTTCAAGCCCCAATTTTATTTCCTGTAGACTCGGCCAGGCCAAAGCATGCCATCTGCTTTTAAACAGAACTCACTGAAGCCAATGGGAGTTCTGCTTAAAAAGTGAAAGCATAATATGGCCGAAAGTCCTCTACAAAAAACAGTGCCTATATTTTTAATCAACATAGTTTCAGCTAATAATTGGATGTAAAAAGGATCAAAAAAACCCAAAGGGACTGAATCCAACACAGAAGAACTTTGAATGCATTATTTTGTCATCAAGAGTTTGGTTATTCTGAAGTAACTTCAACCAGTCCACATATACAGCTAGGATTTTGTAACGGCATCCTTTCCAGGTGTCTTTTGTGTCCTATTGGGCACTATCCTCCACCCTTATGTATGGAGAACAATGGTTCAGGTATAGTATTGAATAGAAAAAGAGTCAGATGTGCACTCAGAGCTAAGCTTGTTTCAGTAATGTATACTGTTTGTGCCAATGGTTTGTCCTTGTAGATCTGAGATCCACAGGCAATGCTGTATTGCTATGACTAATAAGCAGTAAAAGAACATAAGAACTGTGGCACCAAAACAGATTCTATTTCAGAGTAATCATTGCTGATTGCTTCTAAAGGTGTAAAGGTATTCAATTCTGTACCAAGAGTGTGGAAATTCTTTTTGCTCCCTCACGAAGTATAGGAGGGTAGAAATTCTCTAACATTTTTTTAAAGTGTGTATTTTATTTGGTCCTTTTATCTTTTAATAAATGGGTTAACAATAATGCAACACCTTCTTATATATGCCACCATCATGCCTTCAAAGTCAACCAAAAGGCAAATAGAACAAATAAACAATCCATTGACATTTCATTAATAATATAAATCCTAAACTGGGAGACCATGCTGTAAACTTCTCTGTTTCCAAGTAAATTTCAGAAAAATGAGTCCAGACCACTTAATTTATACTTAGCCAGTGTAAATACAGATGCTATTCTCAGGTCCATCTGATCAATTTATAAAATGTATTTAATTTTAAAAGATATTGAAATATTTCTAAATAAATATTTATAATTATACAATACACTGTGAGATGCTTTACCAAAGCATAATGAATGGCAGGGCTGAATTCCTTGTACTTCTGATTATGCAGTTTTGAGTTAGACTAGACTGTTCATTTCTTTTATTGCTTTGCTTTCTTCTCTAGACTTGCAGACCATACAACTGACATGAGTGTTGTAATATTACACATACCAGCAATCAAAATATTCTAATGACATACACTAATTGTCCACACGCTATGACTGTTTACTATTCTCAATACACAAAGTGCTGGCAGAAAATCAATAGTTTGAGCCCCTTATGAAATTCAAATGGCCTTTCCAAAGTACTGTACTGTAATAATCATATGCGCTGATGGCTTCTAAATTGCTTACACAACAACATTACACAAGATGTATCAGCGACTGCATTTTCTTACTATGCAAAGTCCTAGTAAAGTAAAATTGTTCTATTAAACACAGCTGAACTTTGTGTGCTAGCAATGATACAGAGTAAAGAGGATGAAGATAAAGGGATGCACAGTGACAACTGTCAAAAATGTTTACAGGCTGATGTTCTTGTCATATCAGGTGCCTTAGCAACTTTAATTGGTGCTCTTGTTACCTTGGAAACAACCAAACTTTATTTTCACCAAAAGTTGGGAGAAGAAAAAAATACAAACGTGTTGGGGTTTTGGGACTTTGGGTTTCATGCTGTTGAAAAAGTAACTGGAATGACAGCTGTAGAGTCTGAAGTCCTCTCTCAAGCTACAACAGCAGTATTTAGATAGATGGAGTGCAGGTGCTTCAACCCTGCCCAGGATGGACTTGTTTAGGCACAAGGAGTATTTCTCCTCCACGCCCTTTCTAATCCTGGCCTATTATATATAAACATTGTTCATAGATTTGTATGGCGATTTAAAGAGAGAACAAAGATGCTGTCCCAAGGGGCATACAATCACCTTATATTAGAGGACACAGCATGATGCGAGAGAGGATGTAAGGCAGAGGACTGAGAAGTCCAACAAAAGTGCCAGTTGTTGGGTAACTTTGGAAAGCACCGAAGTGACAAACTCTTAAGTCTCATTCAGTGGTTTGAGCATTGGCCTGCTAAACCCAGGGTTCTGAGTTCAATCCTTGAGGGGGCCTTTTAGGAATATGGGGTAAAAACCTGTTGGATGGCTTAATTGGGGATTGGTCCTGCTTTGTGCAGGGGGTTGGACTAGATCAGGGTTTCTCAAACCGGGGGTCGCGACCCTCCTGGGGGAGAGCTCCCAGAGGGGTTGCAAGCTCCTGGCGCCACTAAAAAGCTGCCGAATGAATTACTTCCACATTCAGCGGCTTTTCGGCGGACATGCCGAGCTATTTCGGGAGCAGAATTAGGCCCTGATCCAGCAAGGCACTGGAGCATCAAAGTAACTGGGACTATTCATAAAGTCTGTACTTAAAATCTTTGTGGGATCAGAGCTGCAGTGGAGGTTAGGCATTTGGGTAGGATAAATTGCCTTCAGTTAATTATTTTTGTCATAGTCTTCTCTTTCCCCTTTGTGCAATTAGAAATCAGTAACAAACAGTAGTGATTCCACCTCCATTTAGAAGAGGAGGAGGCAAAAGAGTTATCAGTCAAGGATGGTATTGTATTTAAGCACCAGCCTACCCACTTTCTATCAATCAGATCCAACTAGCAAAGCAATAAAGAAAGAGTGAGATAAGAAAAACATCTATCAACAAGCATCCCCAAACCAGGAGAAAGGAGGAATGTAGTATAGGAGAACAGGAAGAAAAAAAAAATAATTACCAGTCAGTAATTTTCCTCTTATTGTATGCCCTTTTCTCCCATCCTATACATAGAAATCAGTCAAATATCAGAGGCGCAGAGTTCACTTACTGTGCTGCTTGAAGAACTTTTTGACTGCAAAAGTTTCTTAGAGGACGACAGATGGATCCAGTAATGTCTTAGGGTGACCAGATTTCCCAATCTTATAGGGACAGTCCCGATTTTTGAGTCTCTCTCTTCTATAGGGTCCTATTACCCCCCACCCCCACCCCACCCCGATTTTTCACACTTGCTTTCTGGTCACCCTAAACGTCATACAAGAGCCCAAGGGTTAACCTAGTGGTCATTTTAACAAATTTCCTAGTCAGTTTTTCTAGGA
Source organism: Sternotherus odoratus (assembly GCA_032164245.1). Classification (NCBI taxonomy): domain Eukaryota; kingdom Metazoa; phylum Chordata; order Testudines; family Kinosternidae; genus Sternotherus; species Sternotherus odoratus. The sequence continues at coordinate 11,665,435 of JAVMKO010000001.1, read as the reverse complement.
GTGTGGCCATCAGAGAACTAGCTCCACCTTTTCTTATCTGATCTTTCTGAGAACCTTAGGAATTAGTGGAAAAATCCAGGAAAGAGGCATCCTACTACAGTTCCTTCCCCCAATCCCAAGAGAAAGCACCAACATTTGGGGTGCTCAAAAGACAGAGAACCTCAAACAGTGATGGGGAAGTTTTTCCAGCTGACTTGAGGCAAATCACTGATGCCCAGCGATTTCTATTAAGAGACACAAAGTTTTAGAGCCTGATCTACTTTTAGAGCCTGATCTGATACCCAGGGAGGTCAATGGGAGTTTTTCCTTTGAACTCAGTGGGCTTTGAATTAGGCCTTATGTATTGCTAATGCCCTCAGAGTATTTATCAGCTCAACAGTGAAAGGGAGAGAGACTCTTATCATAATTAGTCTCAGTATGCACAGTCAGGGATAGAAAGTGGAGAGAGAAGGCTAGGTTCCTCATATTATATAGTGCTTTGAATTGAATATGTTGAGCTTGGAATTTTTAAAAACATTAATGCCAACCATTGGAAAGCATACTACAGCTTGTAGCCATGCTTGACAAACCATTTTATTTCGAGACTCAAGGTTTTCAAAACCTTCTCCTCTATTATTTTAACCAGGCCTTCAACCATTTTAATAACAAGTGTTAATGAACAGAGTATAACTGATTTTGTGTGTGTATATATATATAAAATATATATTTTAAGAATACAATGTGTATGTGTATATGTATACACACACTTCTTAAAATTTCCAAACCCAATTTATTCAAAGTACTTTAGTGGCATGATACATGTCAAACTATACGTGTCAAGTTATTTTACGCACTGTAAAAAAGAGAGGCACCATCGGTATTTGTGAGAAGTAAACTAGTGTCTTATAGAAGGGGTTCCCCAGTAGTCCTTGGGATTTTATCACCTCTACTGATTTGTCATCATTGTCCATTTCTGATTTGGTGGCAGGATACTACCTCAAGAAAATATTCCTGCTGTCCATTTCCTTTCCCCTAGCATTCTAAGCAGTTTTTACTCAATCATGAACAAGAATAAACTTGCATTAAGTTCCTGTTTGTAGCCAGAAGGAAATAGCATGAGACTAGCCTCTCTTGCAAAACTTTAATTCTGCATCTGGCCCTTGCTAAAACCAGGAAGTGCAGCAATAGTGAAAAAAAAATTAAATATATAAAATGAAGCTTTTTTGAGATGCTCGAAAAGTGTTTGGTTTGAGGTGTGGATGACAGTTCAGGTGGGGCTTTATTTAAATCTCACTCAATCTATTCATTCACGCATATCAATGGACAAGTTGCAAATGAATTAGAGAAGAGGGAGGTTTCTTGCTTCTGTTTCTGTGCAGATACTTTGGAAATCATTGGCAATGGTAAGGAAACAAAATACAGGAGTAGTTTGGAAAAAAAATATTTGTGTAAGCCACGAATCATCTTGAACTTTTGCTCATCCCTTGCATAACTGGAGTTCCAAGTTCAGTAAGGTCTCATTCTGACACTCGTTGATAGAACCCCTCTCCCTCTCCATCAGATTTCCCCTCTTTTGAGGAGGCAGTGCTGCAGTTTGGAAAAACTTCCCAATTTTACTGAGAGTCTCGGTATTTTTATTAAGGCTTCAACTCCTGGAGTCGTGTAATGAGAACCTCAGCTTTCAATTAAAAAATAATAAGTTTCTAGCCCTTATGAATACAAAAATATTTATATATATATATATGCTGGAAAACATGAACCCTAAAGCTCCCAGGCCAAAAGTAATATAAATAGACCCTACGTTTACTTTTAAAAATGATTTTTTGGAGCTTGTTTCATAATTTTTGAACACTTGGGGTTGGCAGTGCTGGGGTAGACAGCCCACTCTATTCATCCAGTAAGTGCCAACATTCCCCCTTTTTCCTCCCCCCATATCAACTGTGACAGCAGCTGGATTTTCTCTGCTGTGCTACTGCGGTTGTCTTTCAGTTTAGCAAAACTCTGGGTTTTCCCTAGGACTTGACCACATTTGCTTCTGAAATCACACACTTCTCACATCAAGCACCATGCTGTAAAGTGAAGGTTTAACAGAGCTGCTCAGATTGAAGTGATGCACCACAGGGGCCCCAACTGCTCTATCAGCGGTTTTCAAACTTTTGTACTGGTGACTCTTTTCACATGCCAAGTCTCTGAGTGTAACCCCCCCCCCCCACCTTATAAATGAAAACCACTTTTAAATATTTAATACTATTACTATTATAAATGCTGACGGCCAAGCGGGGTTTGAGAGCTTGGGACCCCCCCGTAATTACTTTGTGACCCCTTGAGCGGTCCCAATCCACAGTTTGAGAACCTCTGAGCTAATTGTTGATAATTTAGGGTGTGGCAGGAAGAATACTACCAGACGCTCCTTAAAAACCTGTAGTCCTCATAAAGGAAATTTGCATCAGAGATAAAATGCTTCAATATTCACACACTGCCAATCTCACCAGTTCTGAAATTTCCTCTGAGGTGGTGGTTCTGCAATAGAAATGGCCAACAGAAGTGCCCCAAAATAAAATAAAGTATTACAGTAAATGCGGCAGATTAGATCCAGGTTCACGGGGTCTTTCATCTAGTGCTCAGCTGAGTTATGGAGAGCAGCAGTGTTTATTTTCCATTAGGAGCAAGTGCATATCTGTGCACACAAGGAATTAATTGCTTTCATTTGATTACCTCAAGGACTGACCACATCAGCACTGTTTTTTTCTCTTTCACTGTAAACAAGAAAGTAATTGAAGGCCTAATGTGTATCCAGATACAAGACAAAGGAAAAGGACAATACCTAGAACTCCACCCGGTCTGATTTTCTCTAGACACCTAGGATGTAGATTTGAAACTTTTAGAACAAAAGACAATACCATTGTGAACTGGGTCGGCCGGGGGGAGGGGAGGAGGCTCAGTTACCATTTCTCCATCACCTGCGGCATGTCCAAAACATAGGGCTGCCAACTTTCGAATGGCCAAAAACTGAACACCCTTCCCCCATCCCTTCCCGGAGGCCCTGCACCTGCTTCAATGCCCCACCCCTGCTCGCTCCATCCTCCCTCCCACTCTTGCTCACTCTCACCGGACTGGGGCAGGGGGTTGAGGTGCTTGAGGGGGAAGAGCTCCGGCTGGTGGTGCGGGCTCTGGAGTGTGGCTGCAACTGAGGGGGTGCAAGGGGGGCTCCATGTGGAGGGACTCAGAGTGTGGGTGGGGGCTCCAGGCTGGGGCCAGAAATTAGGGGTTCGAGGTGTTAGATGAGGCTCCAGGCTGGGACCATGCGTTGGGGGGAGGTTAGGGCTCCAGCTGGGAGTGTGGGCTCTGGCCGGATGGCACTTACCTCAGGCAGCTCCCAGAAGGGGCTAGCATATCCGGCTGGCTTGTAAGAAAAGGGGTGGCCACAGGCTTCTGCTGCATTCTTGCCTGCCCCAGGCACGGCCCCCATAGCTCCTATTGGCAGGGAGCCATCACTCGGGGTGGAGGCAGCGCATGTGGTCCCATGGCCCCTGTGCTTAGGGGATGGACCTGCTGGCCACTTCCAGGGGCCGCACCCACCCAGTTCCCAACTTCCACATGGTAAATAAGCACCCCAACTTCCACAATAAGCCAAAAATCAAGCAACTCCCATTTCAGAACAAGGCCAAAAAAGCCGATCCCTCTGAACCCCAGCACTCTGTGTGACTAGATCCCCCGGTGTGCCAAATTTCGTGGGTTTTTTCCACAGGTTTGGCATGTCTGCATGTGGAGCCAGGTAGGGAACATGCTGTCCCCGCTGTGTCAGCAGCACCACCAACCGGACGATTAACGACCCAGTCTGCAGTACCAACTGGAGCCACCAGGGTCCCTTTTCGACCGGTGCTCTGGTCGAAAACCAGACACCTGGCAACACTACCGAAGCATGATGGAAACCTAAGAATATTGCAGGAAGGATGGTTGTCATTGCTTGTGTATTCCCAGAGAAACAGCTCACATGTTCAACTACGAGCAGGCTGCTGATAGCAAATCCAAACCCGATCCTACATCTCTTTTATAAGGCTTCTAACAGCAGTTTAAAAGAGGCAGTGACTGTATATTATACTACAGAGGAGGGCAAAGTACAGCCCGTGGGCCACATCCAGCCCGTGGGACCATCCTACCCAGCCCTTGAGCTCCCAGCCAGGGAGGCTATCCCCAGCCCTTTCGCTACTGTCCCCCCTTCCCTGCAGCCACGCTGTTACGTGAGCAGCGTGGCTGGCTCCGGTTGAATGGCATGGCCAGTCCTGCCACTCTGAGAGCCATGATTAGGGGACGGTGAGTGGGGGGGGGGGGGTTGAACAAGGGGCAGGGGAACCAGTGGGGGCAGTCAGAGGACAGGGAGCAGTTGGATGGGGTGGAGGTGATTAGGGGACAGGGAACAAGGGGGATTGGATAGGCATGGGAGTCCTGGGGGGCCTATCAGGGGGGCAGGAGTGTGGATGGGGGTGGGGTGGACAGGCAGGGACAGAGAGTGGTGTGTGTGTGTGTGGATGGATAGTGGAGGGGGTGGTCAGCGGACAAGGAGCAGTGACGGTTGGATGATCAGGAGCTCTGAGAGGGGCAGTCGGGGGTGGGAAGTGGGAGTGGGTAGATAGGGGGCAAGAGCCCAGCTGTTTGGGGAGGCACAGTCTTCCCTACCTGACCCTCCATATAGTTTCACAACCCCGATGTGTCCCAGTAGTAGGCAAACCAAAAAAAGTTTGCCCATCCCTGTTATACTAGGTAGAACAGAGTCTGATAAACGTGTGGACTTTTACACAGAAATTATTTTAGGGCCCTAACTACCATAAATAACACACTGCTTCCCCTGGGAGCAATAGCTCTAAAGGATTGTATATACGGACTATGAAACATGGTCACTGCACTAAGGCAGAGAGATGCATTGGAGTATAGGTAACAAATTCAACTTCATGTATTGGCTCCAGTCACCTGACCTGTCATACAGACAAATTAATGGCAGGTTTGAAAGGCTGTTTAACAGCCTACTTCTGAAGATGTTACACAGAACTCAGGCAATTCAGTGTTAGAATAGAATACAGTAAACCCTCGATTTAACGGACCTCGATTTAACGGACTTCGGATGCAACGGACAAAATTTCTGAGCAAGTCTGATGCATTCCTGATCCATTTCTGGCGGGCTGGCTGCTGGCTGCCGCCTGGCTCCCGGCAGCCGGTGCCCGGGCGGGCTGGCTGACGGCTCCCGGCAGCTGGTGCCCGGGTCCCGGCAGCGGGCGGGCTACGGAGCTGCCGTCCCAACCCTGTGGCAGGCGGGCTGCTGCTCCGACAGCTCATTTTATTATTATTATTAAGTAACGGACTTTTTGATTTAACGGACACCCCCTCGCCCGAATTAGTCCGTTAAATGGAGGTTTTACTGTAATAGAATATTAGGGTTGGAAGGGACCTCAGGAGGTCATCTAGCCCAACCCCCTCCTTAAAGCAGGAGCAATCCCCAATTAAATCATCCCAGCTAGGGCTTTTGTCAAGCCCGACCTTAAAACCCTCTAAAGGAAGGAGATTCCACCACCTCCTTAGGTAACCCTTTCCAGTGCTTCATCACCCCCCTAGTGAAAAAGTTTTTCCTAATATCCAACCTAAACCTCCCCCACTGCAACTTGAGACAATAACTCCTTGTTCTGTCATCTGCCACCACTGAGAACAGCCTAGATCCATTCTCTTTGGAACCCCCTTTCAGGTAGTAGAAAGCAGCTATCAAATCCCCCCTCATTCTTCTCTTCTGTAAACTAAACAATCACAGTTCCCTCAGCCTCTCCTCATAAGTCATGTGCTTCAAAACCCTAATCATTTTTGTTGCCCTCCTCTAGACTCTTTCCAATTTTTCCACATCCTTCTTGTAGTGTGGGCCCCAAAACTGGACACAGTACTCCAGATGAGACCTCACCAATGTCGAATAGAGGGGAATGATCACGTCCCTCAATCTGCTGGAAATGCCCCTACTTATACAGCCCAAAATGTCGCTAGCCTTCTTGGAAACAAGGGCACACTGTTGGCTCATGTCCAGCTTCTCGTGCACTGTAACTCCTAGGTCCTTTTCTGCAGAACTGCTGCCTAGCCATTCGGTCCCTAGTCTGTAGCAGTGCATAGGATTCTTCCATCCTAAGTGCAAGACTCTGCACTGGTCCTTGTTGAACCTCATAAAATTTCTTTTGGCCCAATCCTCTAATTTGTCTAGGTCCCTCTGTATCCTGTCCCTACCCTCCGGCATATCTGCCACTCCTCCCAGTCTAGTTTCATCTGCAAACTTGCTGAAGGTGCAGTCAACACCATCCTCCAGATCCAAGTAAACATTAGTGAAATAAGGTCATATATACAGACAGATATTCCTGATCATTCACTGATCAGATCACTAAGTAACTGCTCAACAAAGGAACTGGCCGAATTTTTAAAGTTCTATTCAATGGACAGCCATGAAAAATGCCTGCACACTACTTGCATGGGGAGAAAAAACACAAAACAAATCTTTGAATACAGACTGGGTAACAACATGCAAACATTTTAAGACAGGGTTTGCTTCTTGTATTGCCTCATATACAGACATCCTGGTTTCACAAGAACCAACCAGATGGTTTTCTGACCACCTCCCAGTGCCTTATCTAATGTGCGCCTCAATTAGAGATACCACCTTGGAAATGGAAAAAAATCCAGCCCTCCCTCCACCCAAGGCGAGCCTGCTGCAACCCCAACTCCCAAGCACAAGGCAACTCCAGAACACCCCCCCCCCCAGCTATTTACAGTACCTAGAGAGATAACACACATAGATAAGATTGAGAACATTTTCTTACTTTGGTCATGTTTCTCTGAGCTGCTTTGTTTGTGTGTCTTGTCTTCACTGAAATTATTTCCCCCCCCCCAAACGGCATTGGTCTATATTTTACCTATACACTTAAATGTGAATGTTTTTGAATTTGATACAGAAAGAAAATCCATTGAGTCTATTTCTTGAATTTATATTTACCCTTTGATTTTGACATTTCCAGCAATTTCTTACTTTTAAGGGCAACATCGTAGTGTCTTTAGGTGGACATGCAAACATTTAACATTACATATCCCAATGTATTTAGATAATAATTAAAATCTTTAGACCCACATTAAGAAAAAACCACTGCAAATTAAATAATTTTTCTGGCAACTGGAAAATCTATAAAAAAGTCAGTGAACCTGGTGAAATACTGGCCAGGTGGAAACCCTAGCCTGAATGCGTTCCCTTTGGTTCTTCCCTCTATGAAATGGGTCTCCTACCATAGGCACAGCCTACTAGTTTTCCCGGGGGTGTTCCACTCGTGTCCCAGGGCTCCACCCCCACCCTGTTCCTTCCCCTAAAGTACCACCTTCACACTCCCTCCCCCAAGTCCCCTGCCCTCTGCTCACAGCTCTCCACCACCCCCCCCCCCACACACACACACACCCAACCCTTTTCTGAGATGCCAAACACCTGTGGCTGCTGGGTGAAGAACACCCACTTTTTTTTTTCCCCATGGGTGCTCACTCCCCGGAGCACCAGGGAGTCAGCGCCTGTGTCTGCTACCATCTCTGGGTTATTGGTGTGTGATCCAGAATGCTGTGTCGCATTGTGGCATGGTAAGTTCAATGATAAAACAATACTATTCATCTGGACCTAGTACCATTTACAGCTTTGGCCCAACAGCATGCGCCAGTGAAGCAGCTCCAGGGTTTAGCAAAGGCAGTTGGGCCCCCAGTGTACATAAGACAGGGTAAAAATGGCGGAGAGACATGCAAGTAGAGTGAGGCTACATACAAGGGAGGACTGGAAGAGTAGCTTGGAATGCAGAAAAGCAGCAGATCTTTCCACCCCAGCTATCAAACGCAGCAGGCCAGCTCTCTACCCACCCCACGGCAACAGATACCCCAGTTCGGGATTATAAAGTCCCTCTTCACCCTGGCTTCCATAAACGTTCACATTTTTTTGTAACCCGCACAGCTTCTGGGTCTGGTATTCTGTCCCATCTAGGGGCACTGAGACCATTTAGAGAGAAAGCTAATGAGTCAGCTCTGTAACCTTAACTAAGAGCCAGTTGGCTTTTAGTTCATGTTGTAACCAGTGGTTCTCAAACTTTTGTACTGGTTTCCCCTTTACACAGTGAGCCTCTTGAGTGCAACCCCTCCCCTTATAAATGAAAAACACATTTTTATATATTTAAACACCATTATAAATGCTGGAAGCAAAGTGGGGTTTGGGGTGGAGGTTAACAGCTCACAACCCCCCATGTAATGACCTTGCGACCCCCTGAGAGGTCCTGATCCCCAGTTTGAGAACTCCTGCTGTAGAGGCTCATGCACTAAGCTCTAGTGGTCCCTAGTTCGATCCTGCCCGCCGTCAACCAGGATCTGTGGTGTTACATTCACACACCATAAGAAGTTGGGGGGCAAATTGCAAGATTTCATCCAGCACCAGCAGACTGCCGTAAAGTGCAATTGTATTTAATGCTACCCCTCTGGGCTGTCCAGGTAACTATAATATTGCATGCAAGATGGTATTTATCATCCCTCTTTGGAGGTCTTTCCTCTTGCTGTGTTCAAGTTTCTGCAGACTATAAATGAAGTTCACTGGCTAGCTTGGAACTGCAGTGAAAGGCTGATGTGCTAAGAGGAGGGAGCTTTCTCACTGCAGTCTGCCAGACATGGGGGTGCACAGGCGGCTACAACGTGGACAGTCTGCAAAGGGCTGGTTGTCAATCACAGTTCACTCAACTTCATTAAAAAGAGAAGCTTCTTGTCCTTTGGATTACAACTCAGGGATGGGCAAAGAGGAAGAGAATAACCTTGTGTGTATCGATGCAAGATTGCCAAGGTATTACCTTCATTGTTCCAATGAAGAAACTAAGGCACAGAGGAGTTGCTTTATTTGATCGCCACTGCAAATCAGTGGCGGAGCCAAGACCAGAGGAGGAGAATGGATGTCACTGAATAAAGTGTGGTTTAGACCTTAATTCAGTCTTGTATAAATGAGAGAACAACTGCAGATCGGCAGGATATGCCATTCTTCTTCTGCAGTTTACCGCCCTGCCATATGTAGGTACCAAGGACATAGCGAAGGGCAGGAGAGATGTCCTGGAGGCCAAATTTAGGCTGATAGGAAAGAGATTGAAATCCAGGACCTTTACGGTGGCATTCTCAGAAATGCTTCCAGTTCCACACGCAGGGCCAGGTAGGCAGGCAGAGCTTCAGAGTCTCAATGCGTGGATGAGATGATGGTGTAGAGAGGAGGGGTTTCGATTTATTAAGAACTGGGAAAACGTTTGGGATGGGGGGAGCCAATACGGGAAGGATGGGCTCCACCTAAACCAAAGTGGATCCAGACCGCTGGCACTAAACATTAAAAAGGTTGCAGAGCAGTTTTTAAACTAAGAGATGGGGGAAAGCTGATTGCTGCAGAGGAGCACATGGATTGGATAGAGACTTCTCTTACAGGAGGGTCTACTGATAGAGATTCTCTAGGGTTTAGTTAGGAGGAGAGGATGGAAAAGGATAAAGGAGAGGCCAGATCAGATGAGAAACTATCATGTAAAAAATCTGACATATCAGAAAAGGGCCAACAGATAAATAGTGACCAGTTTTTAAAGTGCTTGTACACTAACGCCAGAAGTCTAAATAATAAGATGGGTGAACTAGAGTGCCTTGTGTTAAAGGAGGATATTGACATAATAGGCATCACAGAAACATGGTGGAGTGAGGACAATCAATGGGACACAATCATTCCGGGGTATAAAATATATCGGAAGGACAGAACAGGTCGTGGTGGTGGGGGAGTGGGACTATATGTGAAAGAAAATGTAGAATCAAATGAATTAAAAATCTTAAATGAATCCACATGTTCTGTAGAATCTCTATGGATAGTAATTCCATGCTCTAATAAGAACATAACAATAGGGATCTATTATCTACCACCTGATCAGGATAGTGATAGTGATGATGAAATGTGAAATGCTAAGGGAATTTAGAGAGGCTGTCAAAATGAAGAACTCAATAATAGTGGGGGATTTCAATTATCCCCATATCGATGGGTACATGTCACCTCAGGACGAAATGCAGAAACAAAATTCCTTGATACTTTAAATGACTGCTTCTTGGAGCAGCTGGTACAGGAACCCACAAGGGGAGAGGCAACTCTTGATTTAGTCCTGAGTGGAGCGCAGGAGCTGGTCCAAGAGGTAACTATAACAGGACCGCTTCGAAATAGTGATCATAATATAATAACACTAGCGAAAATACCCAGCGTTGCTCGGGACCGTCGGAGGTGGAGAGGGGGCAGAGAGCTGAGCGAGTGCGGGGGTCCGTTGGAGGGGGGAGGGGGCAGAGAGCAAACCTGACACCCCCACCTCACCTCCCCGACCAAACCCGACACCTCACTTACCACTCGACCAACACCGACTCACATTTTCACCCCCCCACCCAAACCCAACACCCCCACGTCACCCCCTACCAACCCCAACACCCCCTGACCAACACCCACACCTCACCCCCCGTAGACCAATCCTGACACACCCACCTCACTTTCCCCCCCAACTAAACCGACACCCCTACCTACCACCACAAACAAACCCGACACCCACACCTCACTTACCCCTCGACCAACCCCGACCCCCTTCCTCACCCCCCCAACCAAACCCAACACCCCCACCTTACCCCCCGCCAAACCCAACACCCCCTGACCAACCCCAACACCCACACCTCACCCCTCACCCACCCCGACACCTTCCCACCCCCCCAGACCAAACCCGACACCCCCGGCTCACTTACCCCCCGACCAAACCCGACACCCCCACCTCACCCCCCGACCAAACCCGACACCCCTACCTCACTAATCCTCTGACCAAACCCAACTCGGGTCCGTCAGAGGTGGGGAGGGGCAGAGAGCTGAGCGAGTGCGGGGTCCGTTGAAGGGGGGAGGGGGCAGAGAGCTGAGTGAGTGCGGGGTCCATTGGAGGGGGTATTATGACATCATAACTATGTCACAGAGAACAGCAGCTGTTAACCTGCTGCCCAGCTGAAGTGATTGGCCTTTAAATAATTTCACCCCTGGGGGGCGTCAGAGGTGAGATTTGAAAATTTTTCGACTCTTACCCTGATTAGGACCCTAAGACCTCTAACTGTACCAAATTTCAAGTCTCTAGCTCAAACGGTGTGGAAGGAGTTAGTGAACATACATACACCATTTGACTTTTATATATATATAGATATGATGGGGAGCTAATTTAGCTACAGCTAATCAGGAAAAAGATCTTGGAGTCATCGTGGATAGTTCTCTAAAGACGTCCATACAGTGTGCAGCGGCAGTCAAAAAAGCAAACAGGATGTTAGGAATCATTAAAAAAGGATAGAGAATAAGACGGAGAATATCTTATTGCCCTTGTACAAATCCACGGTGCGCCCACATCTTGAATACTATGTACAAATGTGGTTTCCTCATCTCGAAAAGGATCTACTGGCATTAGAAAAGATTCAGAGAAGGGCAACTAAAATGATTAGGGGTTTGGAACGGGTCCCATATGAGGAGAGATTAAAGAGGTTAGGACTTTTTAGCTTGGAAAAGAGGAGACTAAGGGGGGATATGATAGAAGTATATAAAATTATGAGTGGTAAGGAGAAAGTGAATAAGGAAAAGTTAATTACTTGTTCCCATAACATAAGAACTAGGGTCCACCCAATGAAATTAGAGGGCAGCAGGTTTAACACAAATAAAAGTAAATTCTTCTTCACACAGCGCACAGTCAACCTGTGGAACTCCTTGCCTGAGGAGGCTGTGAACGCTAGGACTATAACAGGGTTTAAAAGAGAACTGGATAAATTAATGGAGGCTAAGTCCATTAATGGCTATTAGCCAGGATGGGTAAGAAATGGTGTCCCTGCCCTCTGTTTGTCAGAGGGGGGTGATGGATGGCAGGAGACCGATCACTTGATCATTACCTGTTAGGTTCACTCACTTCGGGGCACCTGGCATTGGCCACTGTCGGTAGACAGGATACAGGGCTGGATGGACTGTTGGTCTGACCCAGTACGGCCATTCTTATGTTCTTATGTTCATAATGTTGCGGGTAGTCTGTTCACTCAAAACCAATACGTAATGTGGACGAACTGACTTTGTGACTTGAGAGCCCCTTCACAGCTGCAGGAAAGATTTGTGACTTACACAGCAAGCCATAGTTAGGGCAGATGGGTGATGACTACTGCTCTGGCCAATTTACTGCACACAAATTGTTGCAAACATAGTTGGTGCTTTTCCTCATCATCTCTCTCACACAAACTTCAATATTGATTTAGTCAACTGACGAGTAAAAACTTCAGTTAAATAATAATAATATAAAAAAACTGAACTCCCCACCCCTTTTCATGGGGCTGCATTTCCTAGTGTTGTCTGGGGATGGAAGAACCCAACTCATAATATTTTACACCTGCCTCATAAATAGGAACTCTGAAAAGTATGGTTCAATGCAGAGAACTTACAACCCTTCTTAGCCAAGTTTGAGTTAAGTGACAGGTCAGCAAATCAACCGTTTATTTCCCGGGAGGGCAATATTCAGCTTAGCAACAGCAGCAAGCTGGCAGTTGATTAGATGGAGCTGGTAAATTAGTATTTGCAAATCTCTTCTTCCTGACCAGTCAGGAAACTTTTTTTTTTTTAAAAAAAATAACAAAACACACTAGCCTTTGGAACATTAGCTCAGAGCAAACAAGTTACACCTTTGAAACTCAGAGCTGGAAAATAAATTTCCAGTTCCTTCTGTAAGAAGGTATTCAGAATCTATAAACACAGTATAGCATCAAGTGTAATCTACTGGCCAGTGTGCATTACAGACCCTCCTATATGCAGATCCACAGAGGATGTGAGTTGTTGCAGCCCCTTGGATACAGAAGTTTGGCTTTTTTTTTTAAAAAAAAAAAAAGCTCTGGAGGGCCAAGTTGAATCCCAAACGTGTCAATCAAAATGGTGACGGTCCTAAGTGGTGTGTATATTTTTAAAAATACATGATACATGTACACACACACACAAGAATCCTCAAAGCAGGTATGTATCACAGTCACTATATACATGGGCAAACTGAGGCACAAGGAGTTAAGTGACTTCTCCAAGACCACACCATGTCTAGAACAGTGTCAAAAATGGACCACTTCTCTAACCACTAAACCCTTCCCCTTAAGAAAGGCTATTCTCAGTATTTTGGACTCAGAATCAAAACTTGCAGGGAATATCATGTTTCTAAAGATTTTTAGTCTCATTTCTAGACTCGAAAACCTTGGGTATGTCTCTGACCATGTGAATATTTATTTGAACTGAACTGCCTCGTTTTTGGAAGTTTAACCATCAGTAACCGAAGATATTACTGTAGATAGTGGGCTTAAGCTTACAGTCTCCATACGTCTTTAATGTCTACCAAAGTCAGGTCTGCATGGACAACACTTACATGTCTGGTCCCAATATATACAAGATGACATGGAGGGAGAGATGAGAAAAGGACTTTCTCACAATGAAATGAAATATAACAATTAAAGTGCGTAAAAGAAAAGCTAATGATTAATGACTGCATTTTACATTTCTTAAAGAGTGGAACCAACAATTACATGTGTGTATCAATTTTTACAATCTGTTTTTAATGTGGGAAGATAATAACTGTGAAAAAATGGAGCAGACTGTATAAAAATTCTCTCTGCAAATGTGATTACACATAAGACCCATAAAAATTGTACAAAGTGATAGATGAACCACAACTGAACAGCTGTAGTTTTTCATTATTTTGGAACTGAGCAGAAAGAGTATATGTAGAGAGAATGATTTCAGGGTTTTTTTTAATCTTCTGGACTTAATTGAATTATACATCTGCTGGGAATTTAAAATTTCAGAAGGAATATCACATTTCTGGTAAATTGAATTCTATATTGCTGAAATGAAGAACGGTCTGTGAAATATTAGCAGTAAGGTTGATAGATTTCAATAAAGTGCTGTTACAGTTATAGAAAAGTTATTACAACTAAAATCCTTGCTAATCAAGTCATTTTTGGCTCAAAATACATATTCAATAAGAATTTTCTTTTGGGTCTAGTTTAGAGATAATCTTAGACAAAATAAATTAATGACAACCATTTAATGATTCTTTAACACTCAACGTGAAGCTATATTTGGGACTGGTCTACATTACAAACGTATGTCGGTGTAACTATGTTACTCACTGGTGTGGACAATCTACACCCCTAAGTGACACAGCTACACCGACTGAACTTCCAGTGTAGACAGCGCTACATCCACAGGAGGGCTTCTCGTGTTGACATAGCTATCACTTCTTTGCACAAGCGCCAGCTTTTCATTGTGCCAGGGGTACTCGATCCCCTGCTCTGCCCCAGGCTCCACTCCAATTCCTCCCCTTCCCTCAAAGCCACCCCCCGACCCCCATCCCACCTCTTCCCACCCCGCCTCTTCCCACCCCCTCCTCCGAGTGCACCGCATCCTCGCTCCTCCACCCCCCAGCCTCCTGCATACTGTGAAATAGCTGACTGCAGTGGGCAGGAGGTGCTGATTGACAGGGCCTGCCAGTGGGCAGGAGGCACAGGGAGGGGGAGGAGAGGTAGATGCTAATAGGGGGCTTCAAGTGGGTGCTCAGCACCCACCATTTTTTCCCCGTGGATGCTCCAGACCCAGAGCACCCACAGAGTCAGCACTTTAAGTGGAGACAAGCCCTTTGTCTCTATCTAGCAAGCTGGTTACATTCCTGGTGACTTCAGAGAACATTACTGAAAGAGCTTTGAGGAGGCCGGACGTTCCATTTCATAACAGATTCAAAATCTGGCTTTGTTAGGAATTAAAAAGCAAAACCTGAACATTTCAAAAAAAAATAAAAATCGCTGCACAGGAAAATTACAAACAAAAATTTGTTTTGGGCGATTTCAAACATTTTGTTTTGATGTCAACTTCTGTAATTGTGTGTCATCATGCATAATCAACACGACATAAAAAGTTTTAAAAACACAGTCATTTCTAAATGAAAAATCAAAACATTTCATTCAGGGGAATGTAAAACTGGGATATTTCAACATGGTCAGAACTTTTTTATCCAGTTTTATTCCAAAATAAAATTCCAGATAAATCTATCAAAACACTGGGGAAATTGGGGAGAACATGAGGGTCTATCATCTGGTACACTCTTCCTCATTCAAAAAGTAAAAGATGAAATGATATACCCATAACATATTATATGCAAAAACTTCAGCTAGCACATAAGTTCTTAATCAGTGGCCCAGGAATACTTTTTATAGTGGCAGTGTTGAAAGACAGTGGAACTGTAAAGCGGCGGTCCTCAAGTTTTCACCTCATGCCGAACCCAGTCTGTACCCTGTCCCCCGAACCCCCAAAGCTGGGGCAGGGAGCAGTGCTGTGTCTCCGGGAGGGGGGCAGGACACACAGAGTGGTAAGGGGACCAACGCTAGGGCCGGCTTCCCCAGGTGCAGGGCCTGCAGCACTCCCTGTACCCCTAGTTTCCACGCTATGTTCTTAACCCATTAACATGTTAGATTCAGAAGACTGCTCAGCAAGGTTTTAGTGCCTTACGGTAAATTCACATTATACCAAAATAGCCTTTTATTGAAACATATATTTTAAACATGACACAATATGGGTTTATTTAAGAGGCACATGCCATAGGAAGATGAAAGATTAAACCACACCAAGATTAGTTAATGAGCTCCTTTAGTGACAGAAATAAATGTTGGACATCCAATTTAATCAAAAGATGATCTGTTATGGCCATAAAACTATCTGCTGCTGTCTGCTTTTAATCACAATTGGTCAGAGATTCATATCATACAGACCTCAAGGCTAACATTTTTCATGCTATCTTGATCAAACTGGCCATAAACAGACCTGACTTGAGTTGTAACAGTGCACTTAAATTATTGCTGGCAAGTGGCACAATCCTGTGAACAGTTATGCCCATGAACAACTTTGATCACGAGTGGTTCCCTTGACACCAGTCGGACTCCTCACACTACGGTTGCCAATCGCACAAAACCAAATACCTAGCCCTGCCCCTTCCCTGAGGCCACACCCCTGCTCCACCCCTTCCTCGAGGCCTTGTCCCCCACTCACTATATTTCCCCCTGCCCCTTGGTGGCTCACTCTCCTCCACCCTCACTCACTTTCACTGGGCTAGAAGTTGAGGTACAGGAAGCGGTGAGGGCTCTAAGTTGGGGTGCGGGCTCTAGGGTGGGCCAGAAATGAGGGGTTCAGTGTGCAGGAAGGTGCTCCAGACTGCAGTAGGGGTGAGGTTCGGGTGGGGATGCAGGCTCTGGAGTGGGGCTGGGCATGAGAATGAGAGGTTTGGTGTGCTGGAGAGGGTCCAGATTAGGAAGGGAGGCAGAGGGGTTCAGGGTATGGGAGGAGGCTCTGGGCTATAGCAGGGGGTGCAGGAGCAGGTGAGGGCTCTGTCTGGAAGTGCAGGCTTGGGGCTCCAGGCTGGGACAGAGGGGTTCAGGGTTGGGAGGGGGCTCCATCTGAGGATGAAGGCTCTGGGATGGGACTGGGAATGAGGAGTTTGGGGTTCAGGAGGGGATTCCAGGTTTGGGGGGCTCAGGGTTGGGGTAGGGCTCCCAGTCAGCAGGGCAGTGTGTGGGGGCTAAGACAGGCTACCTGCCTCTCCTGACTGCACTGGAAGCAGCCAGCAGTTCCGGAAGTGGCCAGCAGGTCCGGCTCCTAGGGTGGGGCAGCATGCAGGGTCCTGAGGTCCCTCCACCTAGGGGCCAGAACTGCTGGCCGCTTCTGGGGTACAGCATGGAGCCAGGAGAGGTAGAGATTAGCCTGCCTTAGCCCAGCAGCACCGCTGACCAGACTTAGCCCATTCAGCAGTGCTGACCGGAGCCACCAGGGTCCCTTTTCAACTGGGTGTTCCGAAAACTGGACATGTGGTCACCCTACCTCACATGAATTTGTGACTGGGCTCATGGGCCCTGATTCAACAAAGGAACAGGAGTAGTCCTATTAAAGTTTGGCCCAGGCTTAAGTACCTTGATGAATCAGGCTTATATGGGGGGAAGGAGGGAAAAAGATACATCAGGCAAGTTATCAAGTTGCCCATTATTTCTTTGAATTGCTACTTATTACAAATCTTGATAAACAAACTCATATTAAATATTCTTGTCTTCAACCCTTCCGAATACAATAGACCAGATATTGGGAGCACTAATGTGCCTACTGTAACCAGTGCGAACTGCAATTTATCTCACTTAAACACCTTGGACAAAACCCAGCTTTCTTGTCATGTAACATATTTAAATAAAAGATGTCACCGAAAGAGTCCTGTTTACTTGCTGAAGCAAAAGGCAACCAATTAGTAGAAGCATGACTAATACAATTGCTGCATGTGCCGTAATTGTTTTAAAAAGAGCTAGCTAAATTATATTGCAAAACATCCATTCACTTCCACCGATAAAGTGAAGGCGGCTATTATAACAGAGCAACTTAATTAATAAACATTGATTTTGCTCATTGACTGCTGAAAAAAATTATTAAATATTAACAACATTTTGTATATTTTATATTACTCATGAAAGTTTTATACCTTTGCCCTACAGCAGCCATAGATTTTATGGAAGCTTGCAACCTAAGTGACAAACTATTAAGCTACACAGAGCTCTTCCATCAATACTGAATATGCATACATGTGCTTAATGATGTACATAGACAGAGGCACATACCTATCTACACGAGGAAGAAAATATCTTAGAAAGCAAATATATTTGAAAAGCGGTAAAACCTTATAAAGCAGCCAAGAAAAATCCTAAATTCCAACAAAGAATTAAAAAAGTTGAGTAAACCCTCACTTCAGAACCTATAACAAGAACATCCTCACTCTGCATAACAAACCACAAACACACATGTTCTGTCCAGGGATCATATGGAAAAATAGAAGATGGGGTACTCCCCTAAGCTCCACCCACCAGCCAAGCTCCATCTCCTGGAGTGACAAAAATAAAACACCACGTTTGGATGCAGACCTTCAAATTATGTCTGCAGGGGTCATCAACAGGCTGGATTCTCTTTTAGTGGGGTCTGCACACATCCTGGGGAGATGCCATAAAGGCATATGACTAGGTCCCCAGTTACCAGTCATGTGATTACACTGGAATATAAGCTTTCATTAAAATAGTTTCTAGTCCTCATGTTTGGAAACAAAGGTTTGAAAACATGCCCCAAGTGTAACTGAAGCAATCATTTTCCTGAGTCTACAGACAGCCTCCAGCAGATGGAAGAGCAGCAGTCACTAAGTCAAGGAAGAATCCTTTTGGCCCAGCATTCAGCTCCAGAGCAGACTTGGCCTCTACTATGGGCATGGGGGTGGGGTTGAGTTGGAGGGAAAACTGGAAGCTCTTACTGGATTCTGTGAGATTAGAGCCTCCTTGATGGAGCACACAGGTCAAACTGGAAGAATAAAAAAAGAGAGGTGATACTCTCCCAAATTCCATCCTCTTATTACACCAACACGAGAAACCACTCTCAATAGACTGAGCACATCTGTGATTCTCCCTTTCCTTTCCTAAATGTGGTGATCAGCAGTGAAATAGTGAACATCATTTAAGTGATCAATGACTGGCCATCAGAGTTAACATCCCAGGGAGATGAAGGAGGCAGGTCATATGTCTCAGAACTATTGATTCAGGCTATCTGCAGACATCTTTGCATTGGTTACTTCTCTCCAGTTCTGAAAGTTTTCTGCACCACCATGAGGACTAGGAACCCGGTTTTAAAGGGGGGAAAAAACCCTGAAAGCTAAAATTCTGTAGAACAAGTTTGCCACCTCAAATCACAGCAAAAAGAGTCAGCAACCCAGCCAAATTTGAGCCATGGGACTGTCTATTAAAAGGATATCTAAAAACTTTCCAAGACCAGAAAATTCAAAGAAAACCATAAATGTATATAGTGAGTCTGAATCTGCCTGAAAGTTTTTTTTTTTAAAAAAAGTTTTATAGCTATTTAGGCATACAGCACCACTGAAGTGCATCTTTCTCTGGAGAGGAACTTCACAGCTGTTTAATGGTGCACAGTGACACTAAATAAATTTGTTAGTCTCCAAGGTGCCACAAGTACTCCTGTTCTTTTTGCGGATACAGACTAACACTGTTGCTACTCTGAAACTATACATCAAACAGTTTACAAAAGCAAGCAAAGAAAAGTACTGTATTCAATAAAAAGTGCATAGGGAATTTAGATAGGGTAAATAATTGCCCATGCTGGAATATGGCCAGGAATCTGGGAATTTAAATTCCCCATCTATTGTGAAAAGAGCAAAGGAATCTCTCTCTAATGATTACAGGTGATTGTAAAACCAGTAAAAGGCTCTAAAGACAGATAGTTAAATGGAACTTCTATGGTTCTATTATATTTTATTAATGGCAGCAATTGATAAGTTGAGTTGTCAACATGTTTTAGGGGCTGGAGCTTCAGTAGGTTAATGGACACAACAAAAATTAACCCAGGTTTTGTGAATTGTTTGAGAAAGCAGTTTAGGACATGGGATTTCTTCATGAGGATGTCTCCATTAAGGACTCCCTCAGTAAAGGGCTCTAGGTTTAGCTCCATTTTTCCTTTCTCTCTCCACCTACTTTTTCCTAAAAAAAAAATCCCAGGAGAATCAAGACTTAATCCAGTAATCCTTACTCAAGCAAAACCACACAGCTGCTTGAACTTAAAAGGCTACAGAATCAGACAGTAAAGGCAAAAAATAAAGTGAATGCAACATAAAAAGCAGAAGTCACAGATGTAAGAGTCAGGATATTCCAATAATTAAGGGGGGGGGGGAGAAGCTTAGGCCCTTTGGAGTCACGGGGAGTTTGGCTACTGGAATCAGGATTCCACCAAAGGAAGGAGATTCCACCACCTCTCTAAGTAACCAATTCCAGTGCTTCACTACCCTCCTAGTGAAAAAGTTTTCCCTTATATCCAACCTATACCTTCCCCTCTATTCTGTCATCTGCTACCACTGAGAACAGTCTAGATCATCCTCTTTGGAACCCCGCTTCAGGTAGTTGAAAGCTGCTATCAAATCCCCCTCCCCATTCTTCTCCTCTGTAGGAACAATCCCAGTTCCTTCAGCCTCTCCTCGTAACTCATGTGCTCCAGCCCCCTAATTGTTTTTGTTGCCCTCTGCTGGACTTTCCCCCCAATTTTTCTGCATCCTTCTTGTAGTGTGGGGCGTTAACGTTGTGCATTTAAATTTCGAACCCCCAGTGCTCAGTTTCACAATCTTATTAGCATTTAATAACAAACCACTAAAACAAAAGTTAACTAAGGTTCTAGTGATGTAGCATCTGTATTAGGAACAACTCTGAGCCCTAATCTCAGATTCTAGCATATATAAAGCTTTCCAGATCACTTTTAAAATTAGGCCATGCCATTTCACAGGAAAACAGAAACCAAAGCCAGTCAATTGGGGTTTCCTCCTGCTACACCACCAACAAAAAATCCTTTACATTTCTGCTAC
Organism: Sternotherus odoratus; assembly: GCA_032164245.1. NCBI lineage: Eukaryota > Metazoa > Chordata > Testudines > Kinosternidae > Sternotherus > Sternotherus odoratus. The sequence goes on along the minus strand of JAVMKO010000001.1, from coordinate 11,644,916 downwards.
AATAAATATGATTCATTATGTCTTTCCACAAAAGTATTGGAAAAATATATTACTCCCTGCTGCTTGAGAACTGAAGGGGAACTGTTTCATATACACACATGTAACAGACCAGAGGATATGCTTATTCTCTGCAGGGGATCTGACAGATTCAGTAAACTATTTATGTACCAATACACTACATCTCCAACCACAGACAGTGAACCGAATCAATGCAACCATCTTTATTCCTGGCCTGTCAGTAAATTAAATCTGCATCTTGACCATGTTGCCTGGAAGAGGTTATTCAATTATTTACAAGGCAATAATAGGTCGCTGCACTTTACAACAATTTGGGAGCAGCTACTGTATAGCTTCTAACAGAGAAAATATGGACTGAGGCAACCAGGTTATATTAAAAAAAAAAAAAAAGAAAGAAAGAAAGAAAAAGAAAAAGATAAATCACATTCTCAACGATTGGTCTCCCCTCCAAGGCCTTCCCCCACATCCCAACAGGTACTATATGTGGTGACTTGCCTCCTCACCCATTCAGAGAAGTGCATCACAGTCTTCAGTAAATGCCACTTTCACTCCTATAATTTGAAGACTGATTTAAGAATTCCTCTCCTTTCTTTTTAAAGGCCCTCTGTCATTGCCCCATATTACCTCACTGTGCCCATTCAACCAGCACTGACCTCCTCTTTGTCTTTGACCACAGGCTGGCACCTACTGGTGCAAGAACCTTCTCCTCTGTACTGATACCTCGGCCATGTGGAAGGCCCTTCCTATACCTCTCTGCTCCTCAGTTCTCCATCTGGCTTCAAAACACAGCTGAAAACATCTTTTCTCCCTATATTCCATAAATGCTTTCACTCCCCCCGACATCACTTTACTATTTAACCCTGTAAAACACTTCTATGACAGACATTTTTTCGAATCTAAACTTTATTGTATCCATAGGCGTGCACAGCACATTTCATTAGGGGGTGCACCCAGGGAAGGCTCTCCGCAAACAGCCTGGCCCCACCCTATCCGACCCCCACCCATTTCCGCCCCTTCAGAGCCCCCAACCCCCCCACTCCTTGTCCCGATTGCCTCCTCCAGAGACTCCACCCCCTATCTAAGTCCACCTGCTTTTTGTCCTGACTGCCCCCTCCCGAGATCCCCCACCCTAACCAACCACTCCCCAGGATCCTACCATCTAAGCCCCCCCACTCCTTGTCCGCTGACTACCCCCTTTAGAGCCCCCCCACCCCAATCACCCTCCCAGCACCTCACCCCCCAGCGCCCCTGCCCCCTGACTGCCCCTGCCCCCTGACTGCCCCCAACCCCCAAGCCACACCCCTGCTCCATGACAGGACCCCTGGGACTCCCATGCCCTATCCAACACCCTTCTTCCCCATCCCCTGACTGCCCTGAGACCCTCTGGCCCTTAACCAAACCCCTGGCCCGGCCTTGGCGCCCTCACCACATCACCACTCGGAGCCAGACATGCGACCGCGATGACCACTGGAATGTGCGGTGTGTCTGGCCCGGAGCCAGACATGCTATCGCACAGCCCCGCTCCCCAGAGTGCTGCTCGTGCGGTTCACTAACGCTGCGGGGGAGGGGAACGTCAGAGGAGGGGGAAGGAGCAGAGCCAGAGCACATCTATGATTGTATCATTCTTTACACACACGTCTCTCCCCACCCCCCACCCCCCCGTCAAACCAATGCACCTAGAGGTGCTGCCACACCCCATGGCTTGAAGTGGTTTCCATTATATCCAGGGTTTACTGTTTGGTTCAATGGCTCTTAGCACCCCCACTAGAAAAATTGTTCCAGCAATTCCTGGACAGTGACCATATCCAGCTGACACAGAATAATATCTAGGATTTGCAAAGCATTTTGAAGGTGAAAATAGCAAAACCCTTGCAGAATAGACAAGTATTAGTCCCATTTTACAGCTCATGAAACCGAGGTTAAGCAAAGCCACAGAGGGAGTTAATATCTATTTCTGTTTCCCAACCCTGTGCTCAGAACAGGAGACTGCCCATCTAGAATGATTAGTATTCATCTAGGGCTGGGCCTTCTGCTAACAGTCTGAGCAGAATTAACATGCAGAAAGGATGCAACAAGTCCCGCTGCTGGATTTGGTCTCCACTAATTAGACATGCCCCCCACAGTGTGTGACCACCAGCTGGCAGTCACAATGCTGTGCTTATTACAGCTTCTCTGCCTCACATGTAATGAAGGCTGACCTGGTTGTCATAGACTAGCTCAGTTCTGAACCATCACGTTTTTGGCTTCCCCCTGCCTTCAATTTCTCTGCCATATAATGCAGCAAGTACAGACAAAAGGTGCGAACTGTGGCTCTAATTCTGATCACAGCAGCTCAGCCTTGCACATCAAGTCGCCTCCCTCCCTCCTGCAATAGCATTGTACAGAGGTGAAAGTTAAATTTGCCCTAATTGCACATCAAAATAAAAAAAACTGTGCTCGTTGAGAGGCATCGGTGTAGAAGCCCTTTCTCCGAAGGGTGAATACGGGCATGGGGGTGAATCTTGGGGCTCATTTATTTCAATCAAGAAGAGAAATGGCTGTTAGACAAAGTTCATTTTCTTAGCTTCAAGGAAATAAAATGTTCTTGTCGCTGGAGGAGAGCATGTAAAGGGACTAACACTTTTCAGCATCAGGTTTCCTTTTGAATTTAGTTGCTATTCACAGAAAATCATCATTGGCAAGGGACTGATAATTTATTGCTTGAGAAGAAAGACCCAACACTGCCCTGTGTTGCATGGAAAAGAAAAAAAATCTGTTCCTTTTAGCCCCCGCTGTAGTCCCACTGACCTCAGCAATGCTAAAGATTCAGCAAGGCATTTCATCAGGACCCAGGGAGATAGTAGCTAGAATATGGGCAGGCGAAAGAAAGAGTTTGGCTTAACTTGGTTGCTGGTTAATAAGGGGGAGCGCTGAATTGGGATGACCGAGGAGCCAACTGTGTCCCATTTAACTTGAGATGTTAGAGTTTCATCTTGAAACGTGCTGTGAGCCCTCAAGACCCACAGATGTCAGCGAGAGTTGATGGGTCCCAAAACCTCAGAGGAGTAGTCAGAACTTGAGGCTTTACAGAGCAAACTGGTGCTTTTGTAGATATTACATGTATGCTGGTGGAATTTGCTTTTGTATATTTAATTCTGAAGTGCTGCATTAAGGAGCAAATACTATAGCATTCTTTCCCTGTTGGTTTTAGAAAAGGGCTGAGAATTGATCTAGCATCCCATGGATTAAACAAATTAATAGAGTGTAGCAGAGCTCCGCTTACCCAATCTGGTTTCAGGCTAGCCACTGTTTCAGTTTTCCCTCAATTCCAGGTAGTGATCGCCTGCCTGCATTCTTTACCACATTTAAGGTGCTGACCTGTCTCTACAGGCCATGAATCACTCATGGCCATGCCTAGTCTTATTCTAGTCATAGTTTCATTCTCCAAATGTACAACGTAGGCAAAAACACAACCCCCCCCCCCACCCCCAGTTTCCTGACCCAGCCTGCGCTATAGCTTCTGGAAGCTTTCCCCCTTAGCATCACCCACTTCCTCTGGCTTCCTTAAAAGGGACGGGGCATCCTGTTATAGAGTTTTTTAAAAAAATAAAAGGATATGGTCCCAAAACAAAACACCACACTCCTCAGATCTGATCCCAAAACAAAAACCCCCTCAGATTTGCATCTCCTCCCCCCAATGTAGAACATATCCTCTTACCTGTGTCTAGTACAATTGGGCACTGTTATGGATGGATGCCCATGGGCACTACCATAAGACCATTAGATCATTTCCTATTATTAAGATTCCCTAACACTTCCCATTATAGCTCTCTGTTCCTAATTGCTTTGTAACTTGGCCAAGCTTTAAACCATTCAACTTGAAGTTTTCCACCATTGGTCTCTGCATTCAGCGGAATATTTTTGGAAAGGGCCATAAACAATTATAATTTTATCTCTACAGCTTTGAAATAGGAAGCAGAAACTTTAGCCAACAGGCTGAACAGCAGTTTTGAGGGAATGCTTGGGCCAGTAAAAGACTGCACTAAAACCAAATGAATTATGGAATATGACTAAACTAATAAAAGATAGGCTAATACGGCTCTACAGTTCATGCTTTGTAAAACTATATATTTATGAAACAGTTCATGAAAACTAAACTGCATCAGGAGCTTTACATCTCCAATGTAAAAAGTGGCTAAATATATTCATTTTTCATTTAAGTATCCCATTTACCCAAACATATTCATTTTAATCATACTATCCAGGCAAGGCCCTCTGCACGGAGGTGAAATTCTCTCTTAATTTAAAATATTTGGGGATTGAAGAGACCGGAGTGTTGAAAACACAGTAATGGATTGGACACAGAAGATAAAAGAAAATGCACAGCCACCAGATTTGAACTCGGTATCTCTGAAATAATAAAACTACTTTCTCTACTAGGCTGCACGGTATCTGGTTAACAGCCAGATGGGCTTACAGGTGTTAAACTAGCCACTGGCAGGCTCTCATATTTTTCTCTGAATATAAAAGGAATCGTTCTCTAGTTCACAGCAAGAGCTGTATGCATGAAAAATCTCATGCAAATTGGCTTTATTTAACTGTGTATTTTGCATCGAGCGAACACATGGAAAAATGATGATTAAGAAAACAAGTTTCCCTTATATTTTCATTATGCATTCCTGCATAGTGTCAAGTTCCTATTAAAATGGATCTCAGAGTGAGAATGATTATATATGTCTCTGAGTGATTAGATCTATGAACCACACACAAATAATTCGGTTTCAGGGCTTGATATTGTTGGGGAATTCAGATTCCCCATCAACTTTCTTCCCATATAGACAGTAATGATAGTGTTCTCCTCATAACTCACATATACATGAAAATAACATTAGCAGTCTGTCTTGAACCCAGAAGAGACAGGAAAGCTCAGAGGAAAATAATGAGACTCCACATGTATTTCAGTTCACTTAGGGTCTATACCGGTTGTCCTGATTTAGGAATCTCTCCCTCAAATATTCACGGCCCCAAAATAAGGCTAGTGAAAGAGGAGGTTTTTTAAAAAAATATCTATTAATATGAATACAGTGTAGAAGTACAATCATTTAAATCTTCTCATAAAGATAATAATGATGTTTTTTCAAATAGAGCAAAAAAAAAAAAAAAAAAAAGTTTCTCCGACAGTGAGACACAATATGACAACATTTAAAATGGCTGAATTTTAAAACCTCCCCCAAATTTTGGCTTTATGGTAAAAACTCTCCCCTCATTCATTTTGTAGTCACTTAGCCTATCCCTTCTTATCCATATTAGCAACACTGCATTGCATGCTCCTCTCTTGTCAACGGTAGAGCAAGCATGGCTCTTTTCCACTTATTAATGGAATGTCATCCCCCAAACTAGTCAATAAAGCCACTAACCTGTCCTACTACAAATCACTCAACATCTATTTCTACTGTGATTCCAATGGGAAACTACGAATTGATCATGTCCAGGAAGATGGCGAGTATGAATCTCTGATATTAATCTTATTTATTCATCTATGTCTAACAGTTTGTTTTAAAAAGACTCAAAAATGCCCACCAGTGCTCAAAGCTATTCTATGTGAGCACATATTCTTCTTATTGATTCTCAAATCCTCACTTGTTGCATCTTATCAGCTTCCAGTCAATATTCCAGTCAACGAGCTAAAAGGGTATTTTATTCTGCATTTGCAATGGCTCGCACAATAGAATCTACCTCTGATAGAAGCTTCTAACACCACAAAAACCAGCTAGACTCAAAAGAATGGGACTCTCCATTCAGATTCTTTCTATCATCATTCCCCTTTGGAGATCCTGAAGCAAAAGAGAGGGTCACAGAGAATACGTTTCTTTTTAAGTTACGGTATGTAAAAAACCTTAACATTTTGGTAGAAAACAGAACCTATCAAAAGAAACTTTGCTTACTGAACAGTCTTCAAGGAATGGATTTTTGGGACCATGAATTGTTCTCTTCTTATATAAAAAAATAACCATATTAGGGATTCAGATGAAGCCATTTAACTGCCATAATATACTGCAGTTCAATCCAGGTATGATGTGATACTGCAATGTGATATAAGCCATCACGTGCCAGCAATGCCCCTCTGGCCTGTTTGGCCAATGTACATAGCAGTCTCTATGCAAAAGAATAAATGGACACAAATCTGACATCATGAATCATAACATTCAAAAACCAGTAGGAGAACACTTCAATCTTCCTGGCCATTCCATTAAAGACTTGATGGTGTCAATTTTGAAACAGAAAAACTTCCAAAACAGACTCCAATGAGAAACTGAGGAACCGGAATTAATTTTCAAATTGGACACAATTAACCAGGGGCTAAATAGGACTTGCAAATGGTCCTCTCACTGATTGCATTTCCCTAGTTAATTTACCTTCAATAGCTGTTATCTCCTGCCAGACACAAACATCCATTTCAAAAGGTATTTTTTCTTCTGCTGATAATGGCCCATCCAAATTTAACAGCCTCTTAGAATTGGTAGGCTAATGTGCAACTTTTTTTTTTTGCTTTCTGTGTGTATAAATGCATCTTACTTCTGTTCCATTCTCTGCAGCCGATGAAGTGGGCTATAGCCCATGAAAGCTTATGCTGAAATAAACTGGTTAGTCTCTAAGGTGCTACAAAGTCTTCCTCGTCTTATTTACAGACTAACACAGCTGCTAATCTTAAATCCAGGTATGGTTCCCACCCCCAACCCCCCACATACCCTTTGAATTTCATGTAATTTTATCGAAAATGTAGCATGTTAAAATTCTACAACATTGGTATCTCCAAGGTCATGCACAAAGAAGCCTAGACACAGAGGTGTATTAGATCAGCAGAATAGGTTGCAATTTGACTGAATAGAGGCAAACCAAAAAGTTATACCCACCTGCTGGAAGTTGACTTATCTAGATGGAACAATCACAGATAGTACAGTGAAGAGAGCTGAGCTCCCCCCAAAATTAATGAATTTCATCTTCATAGGACTCCTGTGAGGTAGGGAATTATTATCCCCATTTTAGAGCTGAGCCAAGGAAGTCTGTAGCAAAACTGAGAATAGGAGATCTGAGTCTCATTCCAGTGTCTTAATCTTCAAAAGAGGAGGACAGCTGGCTTTCTTCTTAAGCATCCATGCACATTTACCCCTTCACTAAATGAGTAGCTGTCAAGCAATTTAAAAAATTAATCCTGTGATTAATAGCGCTGTTAAACAATATTATTTATATAAATTTGTTGTATGTTTTCCACATTTTCAAATATATTGAATTACAACACAGAATACCAAGTATACAGTGCTCACTTTATATTTATTTTTATTATTTTTACAGTGCAAATATTTATAAAAATAGTGTTGAACTTACAAATATAGGATTATGTCAAAAAAGCCTGCATTCAAAAATAAAACAAAGTAAGACTTTAGAGCCTACAAGTCTACTCAGTCCTACTTCTTGTTCAGCCACTCACTCAGAGAAAACACATTTGTTTACATTTGCAGAAGATAATGCTGCCCATTTCTTGTTTACAATGTCACCTGATAGCATGGACAGGTGTTCACATGGGACTGTTGTAGCCGGCACTGTACGATATTTATGTGCCGATGTACTAAAGATGCATATGTCCCTTCATGCTTCAGAGGATATATGTTCCTGCTGATGATGGATTCTACTCGATAATAAGCCAAAGCAGTGAAGACCAACACATGCTCATTTCCATCATCTGAGTCAGATACCACCAGCAGAACCTTTTTTGGTGGTTCGGGTTCTGTAGTTTCAGCATCGGAGTGTTGCTCTTTTAAGACTTCTGAAAGTATGCTCCACACCCCGAGCCGATCAGATTTTGGAAGGCACTTCAGATTCTTAAATCTTGGATTGAGTGCTGTTGCTGTGTTTAGAAATCTCACATTGGTACCTTCTTTGTGTTTTGTCAAATCTGCAGTGAAAGTGTTCTTAAAACGAACAACATGTTGGGTCATCATCTGAGACTGCTATAACATGAAATATATGGAAGAATGTGGGTAAAGCAGCAGGGGACATACTATTCTCCCAAGGAGTTCAGTCACAAATTTAATTAACATTTTTTTTAAATGAGAGTCATCAGCATGAAAGCAGATCCTCTGGAATGGTGGCCAAAGCAGGAAGGGACATGCAAATGTTTAGCATATCTGGCACTTAAATACCGTGTAATGTCAGCTGAAAAAGTGCCACGAGAACATCTGTTCTCACTTTCAGGTGACATTGAAAATATAAAGTGGTCAGCATTATCTTCTGTAAATGTAAACAAATTTGTTTCTCTTAGTGATTGGCTGAACAAGAAGTAGGACTGAGTGGACTTGTAGGTGCTAAAGTTTTACAGTGTTTTGTTTCTGAGTGAAGTTATGTAACAAAAAAATTATACATTTATAAGTTGTGTTTTCGCAATAAAGAGATTGCACTGTGGTACTTGTGAGGTGAATTGAAAAATACTTTCTTTTATCATTTTTACCGTGCAAATATTTGTAATAAAAATAATATGGAGTACTGTACACTTTGTATTCTGTGTTGTAATTTAAATTAACGTATTTGAAAATGTAGAAACATTCAAAATATTTAATACGTTTCAATTGGTATTCTATTGTTTAACAGTGCGATTAATCGCAATCAATTTTTAAAATTGTGGTTAATTTTTAATGTTAATAGTGTGCGTTCACTGTGATTAATCAAAAGTCCTAACGAATACCCATGTGTGACAAAGTTCCTGTCCTTCCACCCAATGCAGGGGCAGAGTCCAATACAAATCCCAATTTCTGTTTGTCGAGTCTGAAAGATTGGTCAACTTGGAAAATTAGGAATTTTACCTGTACCCCAAACCCTGTAACGTCCAGATTCTAACACAATGGGAGCATGAAAATTAATTTGCACCATGTTTAAAACATCTCTCTGTATAAAGAAATTTGGAATTATGGAATTTCTTCACTGGAATATTTTGGAGATCTTTATATTAAGAACTGGCTTCCTTTATCAATTTATTTTCTGTAGAATGAAACATTTAAAAAAAACAATCCCAACAATAACCTTGACACCGATTGAAATTAATTTATTGCAACAAATTCATCTTCTGAACCAATTTTTAAAAAGGAAGAGACTGAGGATCACATAAATGTAGTTAGCTTCTCTTTTGCTGCTTAGTGAAGGTATACAGCATCGTCTCTGTATAGTACATACCTTAGATGGCATGCTGATAGGTGTCATATAAAAACCTAAGAAGGAGAGAAATAGCTTCTAGTAACCCACAGTGAGAGGAAACCCCTGAAAATCAGAGTTTCAGATTGGACCAGTAACTAGAGAAGGGAGAATATCTTAGGGAGGAGAGGGGGAAAAAACCCCACAAACTCTTTCCCAACATGTGAACCATAACTTCTTCAACCTACCAAAAGGATATGTTTTCATTTTCACTTTATGTTTTCAAGTGAGAGCAGAAGTGAAAATACCAAAATTCTATGAAACTGGCTGTTTCTCTCAGCATTTTCAGTCTGGCCACAAGCAGGAAGTATAGGAAACTCCAGAACAGAGCCTTTTAAAGTCACATGTCAAATAAGAACAAACTTTTTGAGTGCTGATCCAAATCCTCCAGAGGCCTCTATCTTTAATGAGACACATTGCCAGCGACATTTTGTTCACACAGGTTTTAAATTCACTCCCAAAGGGGTGAAGAACTAAATGAATAATTCACCACCTTTAAATGCAACCTAACAGTGAATTAATATGACACATTAACTACGAGATTAAAACAAAAAAGTGGAGTGATGTAAATGGTTTTTCAATTGTTCATTGTCTGAACAAACACCCTGACCCAGCAAAATGACAGTTATGGTTGGAATTTTGCAGTGTGTACTTGGATTCAATTTTTTCATCACAGTGCTCTGTTTGATCAGGGTGTTTTTTGAACTATAGTTCTTTGGATCTTCTGGATTCTTACATTTAATCTCTTATATTTAATGACTTTAGAATTCCAGAGAGAATTACATGTGCAATAAAAGCTCGGGACAATCTGAACGTGGGCAGACAAATCTAACAGAGTACTAAGGAACACAACCTAGGGATCAGTTTTTCTCTGTTGCTTTCATTTTATTTTTTGTCTCACTCCATGACCTTTGTACAGACCACTGAAAAACAGCATGGGCCCCTGCTTAGTTTGGGCCACTTGCCTCGGTGCATGCGATCAGTTAACACAGCTGTAGACTAGCCCTAATTTGATTTTGCTTCCCATTGGATTTTCAAGGTTAACTGAAAGCCAGTGAAAGATATTAGACAGACAGCTTTACAGTTGGAAGCCACTGACCACTGGTACATCACAGGCAACATGGCAACCTTCATATTTACCAATGTGCCTCATTCAATCTTGACTGTAGGAGAGAGGGCGTAGTTCAATCAAAACCCCTCTGACACACAGATATTACCCTTAGAAAAACGCCACGCCAGACTATGGGAATAGAATCTGTCTATACAACTAAAATCCAGCCATCCCACTGAACTGTGTTAGTAGTCTGCTCCATCAGAGTGATTTTCTGCTAACATGTCAAAAAAGGAGAGTTTCTTACTTTCTTTTCTCACCCTCCAAAGCCTGATCCGGATTTACTACAAGCAAAAATTCACCTCAAGTGACTTTATATAATTTTGAAAAACAGTAATCAAACCAGGAGCTGGGTTAGCAATGACATATTCTCTGGCTTGACCATACATGGACATAGAAAGCAGCACAGGATAAAACAGCAGTTTCATGTTCAACACATAGGGTGACCAGATGTCCCAATTTTAGAGAGACACTCCTGATATTTGGGGCTTTTTCTTATATAGATGCCGGTTACTCCCCACCCCGATTTTTCACCCTAACAACATAAGGTGTTATGTCCCTTTTCTAGCTATGTAAGCTAGTGTCACTAGGGCATAGGTGCCAGTGGGTTTTAGAAGAGCAGCCTGCGCAAGGCTGCGGGAGGTACCATCTTGACTGCTGGAGGTCCATCCTCTGTGACAGCCATGTCACTTTGGTGCCATCTGCCTCCTTACACCTGATCACACTTGTTGACATGTGCCAAAACAGAGCATCTGAACAGGACTGGAAAGAAAGCCACCGAGTTCCCAGATAAACAAGGCTGCCAAACTGACATGCTGTATTACAGCAGGGGCCCAAGAAACCTTTAACAAACACCATACATGTCTCAAGGATCAAATAAATGTGTGATACACCCACAGGCAGGTTCTGCGTAGGAGTGCATGGCTGATAATGGCACCTGCGGCTCAACTTTGCCACTGCCAAGAGTCAAGGTTACAGAGTTCACCTCACTGTCTGAAGAGGCCAAGTAACCCAACTTGCACAGCTTCAGTTTGGTTCTATTTGCTGTTTTACACCCTCTGTGTGAGAGTTAAAGGCAAAGGAGGAGGAGACTTTCCTCTACGACGTTATTCCCTTTATGCTCATTACACCGGATGAGAGACAAGAGTCAGAGACCATCCAGTGCTTAGGTACAGCCAGAAAATGGATAAAGAATGTCTCAGACTATACTCCATTAGCATTTATGATGTGTGTTATGGTAGAACCTAAAGGTCCCAACCTAGCATGGCGCCGAGGGGGATACTACTTATTTGTACTGGAATTACGAGACAGTACATGCCCCAAACAGACAGGAGAGAAAAGAAACGTTAACATCCCTACTTTATAGCATGTGAACTAAGGCACAGAGACTTGCGTCACCTCAGGTGACATAACCAGAAACTGAAGCCGTGTTTCCCTGAGCGCGCATCCAGTAATGTAACTGCAAATCTGCCCACTTCCTCCTGAAGGGTACTAATTATATATTTCAGATAGAGCTGCCACCCTTATGTCGCTTCCTGTATGCCGAGCTCAGCATTAACAAAAAGTATCAAAAACAACATGTAGCATGATGTCGTTTGGATGGAAAACCACCATTGGTGGCTGTGAAATAATATAATAATAATAATAAAAAATGGAGATATACCAATCTCCTAGAACTGGAAAGACCTTGAAAGGTCATCAAGTCCAGTCACCTGCCTACACTATCAGGACCAAGTACTGTCCCCGGACAGATTTTTTGCCCCAGATCCCTAAATGTCCCCCTCAAGGATTAAACTCACAACCCTGGGTTTAGCAGGCCAATGCTCAAACCACTGAGCTATCCCTCCCCCCATTAGTGTGAAACACTAATGAAATAATTTTGGCCTCTTGGATTGTTATTTTGGATTAAAAAAAGAAAAATACCCCACCTTGTGACTCAGCATGTGTTTCTCATGAAGAAAGGGAAGCGCTAGAACAGAGTACAATACAGAAGCATGTCCACACTGCTGCAGTGTGGAGGTAGGTGTGTGTGTGTTTGGGGGGGGGGGGATGAGGGAGTGCACACCACAGTGCTGAGATATATCTATCCCAGGTGGACACTGTGTGAGCAAATTAAAAAGTTCTCTTTCACATTCATGTAAAGCTCGTCAAAGAGGATTACATGAATACGAATCAGGAACCTTTTAGTTTGCACCCACAGCACCCATATGGGGGGAAGATACAGTGCAGCACTGTGGTGCACACTGCTAGGCCCACCCCCACAGTCTGCACTACAGGGAAGTGTAGACAAGCCCTTCATTACCAATGATGCACGAGAAGGAAAGAGCCCATCTTGACATTCAGATCATAGGCTGAATTTGCAAAGCTAGCAATCAGAAGAAATAAAATGGTTCTTTCCTTGTAAATTGAGCAGAGTTTGTGGGTGAGTCACTGTAACACAAGAAACATAGAACAATGATGCCATTTTCACAGTACCACTTTCTGGAGTACCTCAAGGGACAGCAGCACGGAGACAATGACATGCGAGCATTGCTGAAATCACAGTTTGAGTGCAAAGTGAAATGCTGTGGTGCTGTATTTCATTATAAGCACCGCATTAATATAGTGCCCCGATCATCTTTTTAAAATGGATTGCTCTCTATGAAACATAAAAAATGAACCAGTGAAGCCTGCAGTTTTTAGCAGTTTCAGGTTCCTTTGCCAATCCCCGATATAATCTGAATTCAAACCTTGCTTCCCCTGGAGAATGACCAAAGACCTTTTTGGTCAAGAAAATACAGCCAACTGCAATTTAGTCCAGTCCCCCTGCTCTGACTCCCATCCTCAAGCACAATGTAGTAATACCAACCCAAAAATAAATCTTCAAATTTGCTCATTATCTGGTACTAATTTTCACACCTGTGCCATAGACATTAAATAAAGACAACTAAAGGCATTTGACATACAAACAGATTTACTTTAAACACCTTCTTGAAGAGCAGACCCTCTTCACAGCCTCGCTGTTTTCACAGAAATAAAGAGGTAGTTGAAAAGATCAAATAAAAAGCTTTTTATCTAAAATATACCTGTTTAAAAGGGCAATTTTATATAGAAAGAGGAAATGAAAATTGCTCAAAAAGGATTTAATCTGAAAAGATATGCACAGTAGAAGGCAGGAAATTGCAGTCCTCAGATATCAGATGGACTGATACCTGCAGAGTACAAACACAAAACACAAAACCACCTCCCACAAACAAACAAACAAACAAACCTCCTCCCAAACACCCAACCCCCTCCAAAAGAAAAAAACTGTACAGAAATGAGTATGATGAAGTGTCCAAAATGCTCCTACATCTTTAAACTGTTGAGAATATTTACTTTAAAATACTCATAATTTCCATAAAATTATACTTTAAGACACACACTATTCCACTACCTTAACCTACAAAAATAATAGCAGGGCTTGATATTAGCCTAATCTTGTTTTAAGAACACGTATCTTGGCACTAGAACCTAATTCACGTTGTATTTCAGTAGAGAAGAGCTTGTCAGATTAGAAAGGAATCTTCCTTCAGTAAAATATGGCTTGGCATCAGGATCCATATACACAATGCTTCCTATTATCAAGTCTCTGCTTTGCTTTAAATGGAACCTCAGGATACAAGGCAATACAACACAAAAATAATGGTGCCATTTTAGGACTCTCTCAAAGCCATGCAACTTTAAAAGCACAACTCAACAAAGTGGGATGATAAAAATGTCTAAACATTTTTAAGATCATGGGGTTTGTTTTTTTTTTGTTTTCAATTCATGCCCTTGTGATGAAAGAACTAATGAAGAGATGAAAGGAAAAATGAGAGATTATTCTGGGAGAATTAAGATGTTCAGCATGGCCTAAAGATGGTGATAGCATAAAATATTACTCTAGATCATTTACTAAATTCACTTTAACAGGCCAGAATCTTCAAACAGAGACAATTGCTTTCAGTATCAGGTAGATGGCCTACATGGGCTCATAATGACAAAAGAAATACAAACAAGGAGCTGCTTTGTAATTTCATGGGAAGCACATGCCACATACTACCACCATTTTAATTGCCGTGACATTCTCAGAATCGGGCGATGAAGGAACCTTTTCTACCACAAAACATTTAAAAGCTGACTGGATATTTACTTTTACACACACACTAAATACATTTCAAATGTATATACATGTATAACTGGCATTTGAGCTTCCTGCTGGTTAAGAGCGATGACGTTCTGTGACACCAGCTGTATATAGAAGAGCAATATCAGCAGATCCTTTCTGCCCTTCTACTTCATTATTAATGACTAAGAAATAGACTATTAAATATTAAAACACAACTTTTAAAGAGTAAACTGAAAGGTCCTTTCTTCGCCCCCTCTCCTATTTTAAATCTTTGGGAAAACAGCAGGGAAAGCGGTTCAGAGTTTGGAGAAATTTAGAATTTGAAGAGGAAGGAAAGCCTTAAGGGGCTTGCACTCTGAAAACCTGGGTTTGATTTCCAGACCTGCCACAGATTTCCTGTTACCTTGCCTCTCTGTGCTTCAGAACCCCATCTGTAAAATAGGAATATTTCCTTTCCTCAACATCTTGACTTTAAAACTTGTTGAAGGAAGGGCAGTACCTTAATAGGCATATGCACAATGCCAAGCTCAATGATGGCTATATTGTATAGGTGTAACATTAACACAAATTTAAGTTTAGCAGCCGTGTTATTCCTCATTTTCTTTATGGATACAGACTACTTGTGGTACCTTAGAGACTAACCAGTTTATTTCAGCATAAGCTTTCGTGGGCTATAGCCCACTTCATCGGATGCATAGAATGGAACTATGATGAAGTGGGCTATAGCTCACGAAAGCTTATGCTGAAATAAACTGGTTAGTCTCTAAAGTGCCACAAGTATTCCTTGTTTTCTTTATTAATATTCAATAAGATAACTCTTGAACTTCCTCCCAAATTGAATATTTTTTGTGGATACTGTATATTTATTTAGACCCCAGCCCAGCAAAACAAGAGGAGATGAACTTCCGTTAGGCAGGTTTTTCCTGTAGTATTTCACAACCTTGGAAAGACGAAGCATTAGAATCTCTCCCTCCAACCTCCCACCCCTTTGGGAGAAGTCCAGCTTCTATATCCGATGCAAATTCCAGATTGAATTTAGGGTCCTTGCTATGATTTACAAAGCTGACAGACAAATATTCCATAGCGCTCTCATCATTAGCTTACCTTTTCCTGGCAGTAGGCTAGGAATACCAGTGTCACATGTGGCATCAGGTTCATCAATACGTTGGTCAGGGGTTGGAATGAAGGAACAAGTGATAGCTGTACCCACAAGACCAAGCTCCAGCCCACAGGTCCAAAATATATGTGATCCTAATTAGATTTCAGAGTTAACAGCCCACTGAGGAGAAGGGAAGGGGGAAACACCTCTCAAAACAGTCTTGTTTCTGAATGGCTGTAGAATTATCCAATCAGCAAGTTTACCTGCAACAATACACATTTAAAAAAACTCTCCACAAACTCAAAGCTAAATATATCATTGGTTCCATGTGGCTCCTGATGGCAAAGACACCTAGAAGGTCTAAGAAATGTCATTTTTTAATATCAGAAAGCTGGGAGAAGCAGCTTCTTTTCTCTCGGCCTTTAAGAAAATGGATAAAGTACATTAGAGCTTCTGAAAAATGCCAGGGAGGATGAAGCCCAGCCACAGAATTGAAGAAGCAGCTAGACAAAGCTTCCCCACACTTTCTGCCATTTCCCTAAACCACAATGTGGAGAGACCATCTCTAGGTGAGATGACAGAGTGTTCCCTCCATCTTAGTCTGGTGATGGGGGATTGTGTAAAACCCCATGAAGGCCTTACATGTAAGAAAAGCAAAACCAAATCAATCCAATAGCAATAATAGCAAAAGCCCTAGTGGACTTCACGGAGTCTCCAGCATTTCTCCCCTTTCAGTTTCCAAGCTCTGCCTGGGGTTGAGGTTTGGAAACAGAAGGAGTTGTTCATACGGTGAGCCTCACTTTTGGCAGAAAAGATTTAATCAAAAAGAGAGGAAGGTTTTGCAACGTGCCCTAGAGATTGTCAGACTCCAATTTCATCAGATTGCCTCTGGAAGGTCACCATGGCCCTTTCAAGTCTTTAGCGGCTCTCCTGGTTGTCCATTCACAGCATGTCTAATGGCTCTGGTTTCTAGGATATGGACTGGAGAAACTGACTCAGACCATGCTTTATTCCTTTAAATGCCACATAGTAAACACATTAACCTAATCCACATTCACACAAACACGGCATTATAGGATAGAACACACAACTGTGCATCTCTACAGAGGTCCTATGTCCATTTACCAATAGCTTGCAATTTTAACTACATAAAGGACCCCAATTTCCCCTGTTCCACTTGGGATTAAATTGTTCAGAAAGAATTTGATCAAATGCAGACCCGATAAAAGAGGCTATTCTGCCTCTTCTAACACAATCCGGTGTTGTTTAAATTGAAATAACTTGGATTTTCCTTCTTATAGTTTTATACCAAGAGAAGCTAGCAAGAGAATCTTTTCTTTTTTGGCCTCAAGGCATTCATCAAGCGCTCTTATTTCTTTCTTGAGTTCAGCAAGAGTAGCTGCGTTATCTGGTATACACTTGAATAGATTTTTTTTCCCCAGGAAAACACTTCATTTTAGTGTACATAGAAACCCAGGGAAAACAGGAGCTAGGAAATAAAATCTACCTGCTAAAGAACATTTACTCAAAGACAACCACAAGGCTCAAACTAATTGACAATTTCTGCTTGGGGCCCATGATTAGAATACCAGGGTTGCTGCAGGTAAGAGTAGGAAAGTATTAGCCTAGCCATTGGCAAGATCTTGCACGAAGCCTGTCATGACCTGCAGTTATCACCAATTTGGAAGCTCTTAAACTAGTCAAGTTGTACAGAAGAGGGAAATAAAATCCAAAAGAGGGCCTTGCTCAGGAAAAAAGTTCAGGAGGGAATGACCATGATTTTTGTTATTAAATGCCACAAGGAATATGCATTGGATCAGGTTAACCAATACAGAAATACACTTGTAGGACTTGTTTTGTATGGTCTTTTATGGCTATATGAGATAGTGAATGAATTTCTAGTAGTGTCTGGACATCATTTTTTAGGGCAGTAATGGGTAACGGGAATGGTGAACCATGGCCACTGGGAGCTGTGGCGGGCCGTGCCTGCGGATGGTCAGGGTCAGCAAAATGTCTCGCAGCCCACAATCAGATTGCCCTGATGGGTCGCAGGAGGCCCACTGGCTGCCTACAACTGGTTTAGGGCATAAGGAACACATAGGGGCACACAGTCATAGTCTGTTTTAAACCATCCACAATGAATTGATCATCATCATTTGGGGTTAACACCAACTGATGTGAAGTGACTCATTCTTGCACTGGAATGAAATCATTTGAGAGCCAGACAGTTGGGGACTGCAGAGTTGGGATGATGCTCCATGAAAGATTCTTTTTCCTTGCAAAGTGGCCCACTGAGTAGAGACTGTGGAAAATGACTGTAACAGTACAGGAAACACAAAAACCATCCATAAGATGAAAATAAAATCATAAATGAAAAGTATGATATTCACATATCATTACTGACATCACCCCTCAGCATGTTACACGAGCTGCAATATTAGCCATGCTGGCTGATGGATAACAAGATTAACTTCTTAGTTCCATAATAATGGCAGGGATTTTGATCGAATACAAGTACACCGGACTCTCGCTATAGCCCGGGGTTCAGGATCCATGCATGGTCCCGCGTTAATGTGGGGACCACGTTAACATGGGGGACGCGTTGCCATGGATCCCAATATTTAAGTTTGGGATCCATCAGCAGGACCGCATTACACGCGAACCCACGTTATAGTGACGCAGGCTATAGCGAGGATACGGTGTGGTATTTGCGTACTTGCTGCCAAATTAGGAAGGATTCAGTCAGAAACTCATAGGGTATGGTTAGACTGAAGATTATAGCGCATTTATTTGTAGCGCTTCCCAATGTAGTGCAATAGGTATCGAGCTAGAGACTGTACAGATTGAAACCTTGTAGCGCTAAAGAATGGATACATTTGTAGCACTTCTGGGGGCAGTAAGAGTTGCGGGATAGGGCAGGTATCCCAGCATTCAGCTGGGTGCAGCCTGCTTTGCAAAGGAGGGGGGTAAGGGGGAACGTGTAGGCAGTGAGACAAGTTGAGGCTGTCAGTGACTAGGAAACTGACCAGGCTCTGCAGTGCACTCACACAGCTCAATCGGTCAGCATTTCCAGTGCTTATCGGCTATGAGTTTTAAGAGAGAAACTGATCAGCTACTTCCTGATTCTTCCCCCCTTTTTCAAAACAACATTGACGTCATTTGCCTTAAATGGCTTGTTGATTCCCTTACAGCGTAATGAGTTTTTCCTGGGTGTTCACATTCCCACCCTTGCGCTATAGCGTTAGCGCAAAAAGGCTTATCACTCTGGAAAAGGAGGTTTAATACTTGCGCTATAAACAGTGAGTACATGCGCAAAATCTCACTTTGAAGTGTGTTCGGTAGGAAAATTATAGCGCTACAGGAGAGTTTTTGCGCTGCAAAGCGCCTGTCTAACCATGCCCATAGACTTTAAGGTAAGGTCATAGAATCACAGGGTTAGAAGGGACCCGCAGGGTTATCTAATCTAACCCCCTGCCAAGATGCAGGATTGTTGTGTCTAAACAATCGAAGACAGATGGCTATCCAGCCTCCTTCTGAAAACCTCCAATGAAGGAGCTTCCACAACCCCCATAGGCCGTCTGTTCCATTGTCCTCCTGCTCCTAATCATCTAGTCTGACCTCCTGCACATTACTTGCCCTTATCTTATTTAAGTATGAGCAGGGCTGCCCAAAGGATTCAGGGAGCCTGGGGCAAAGCAATTTTGTGCCGGCGGCGCTCCGGGTTGAAATTCGGTGGGTCCTTCACTCACTCCGGGTGTGTTCGGCGGCACTGAAGGAACCACCATCAAAGTACCGGAGTGCTGCCCCATCCGTAAAAGTGCTGCCGGGTACTATATTCTCATGGGGGCCCTGCGGGGCCTGGGGCAAATTGCCCCACTTGCTCCCACCAGGCAGCCTTGAGTATCAGGAGTTTTTTGGAAAAATGCATACCCATAATGAGCAACAAAATACTAAGTTGTAGCATATTAGGATGAGCAGTTTTAATTTGTCAGGAAAACTGCCATTTATCATACATTATCTGGCCAACCGAATTACACAGGTGCATAGGTTCCCCTACGTTTGCTACTATAGAACAGAAGTTATTAACACAAACACTGTATGGAAATATTTGCAATTGCAACTATATCGGTACCTGCAAGTACAGAGTAGCCATGTCTGACCTATTCTAATAAGACACCTTTTTGAAAGGTTGATGCATTTACTATAAATGCAACCCAGTGGCGTCCGACTCAAATACAATTTTAGCCCATTCCTAACGGAGGTACAAGTCTGATGATGTCAGAAGGAGGGGAGTCTTGGGGTTGGTCGGGGGGGTGGGAAGATGTCAGGGTGGGTGAAGGGTGGGTGTTGGGGGTTGGTCAGGGGGTGTCAACTGTCTGCCCCCTCCCCACCTCCGACTGACCCGAGCAACGCCGGGCACTTATGCTAGTACATTATATAGGAAGCCAAGGCACCTAGTTCCTTTGTGGATGCGGGCTTCAGATACTACAGCAACGGGCGGCAATATGGAACTGAAAAGGAAGACACCTGGCTCTCCGACTGATTTTGTGTGACCTTAGTCAAGACACTTCAACGGGTGGGTCAAAAACTCAGTGAGTTCATCCACTGCTACCATCCTTTCACTGGCTATCTTCCCACTGCTACCAAGAACCCATCCTAGCGTTGGGTAATTTTTGAGAAGATGCATAAGTATATGAGAGAAAATTAAAAACTGATTATATGCATGTTTGTAGATTTACAAATATGAATGAAGGTGAATTACTTTTCATGATATAAAATGATATCTTTAAGGACCTAAAGAAAGAGACAAAAAAAGAAAAGGATGAATCTTGGCCATTCTTCACAGATTAACAGTTAATTTAAGGCCATATGTTCTATTTTATACTTTTGGACAACAGACTGGCATTAAAGTGACATCCACAACCACCACTGTAAAATACCTCTTATAGCACTACTCATAGCCCAACAATCTACTATAAATACTGTTTAACTTCTTACTATAATTCCATATGATCTTAGAGTGTGCAGTTTTTTTTCCTTTTATCCATTCAAATTAATAGCCAGAATTTGTTTTCTGCTTTGAAAAGTGCTACATCACATCAGCTAAACAAGTGCCCGTACCTATCCAGCGGTGGGAATCTGTTACATTAAAAACAGGCCTTTTTTGAAAAATAGGCTGTGTACTTCTGAACAGAAATTATGTCCTGCCTAGATTAGATGTAATGCAGTGGCTTTCAAAGGGAAGTAAAAGGAAACCAATAGCTTCTGGAATATTAACAGAATTGTTGAAAAGAAACAAATAGAACTTCTCCCACACAGTGCATCTTCCTGATATATTTTGGCACTTTTTTCAGGAAATGCAATTCTGTTATACAAGTTTTTGGCATTTTGAAGGCTAAAGTGATAGTTTGGAATGCCTGAAATGCTATTTAAAATATCACAACTGCACTGATTAAAACAAGGTAATAAGTGTTTATGAATTATATGGTTTGAAGATTCCATAAAAATGATATACATTTATTTCCCCACTTCTCAAAGTGCCTTGTTGAAAAGTCATCTGATTTGAAATGGCCCAGAAAAAAAAGTCTTGTGTCTATAAATATGTAAACAGATTCTAATAAAACACATGAACACTCAGTGAAAAAACTATGTTGCTCTCTCTAATATTTCTTCAAAGTATAAAGGACAGGCACTAGTCTCTTGATTTATGTGTGTCAGTATTATGGATTAAAACTTTCCCTCTGCCAGATAGCCTGTTGAATCCATGCTACATTTCATAAGAAGCCCAATGAGCAGCAAACATAACTCATAAGCTAGTTACAGCCATACCCATCCTTCCCCCCAAACACCAAACATTTAATCATGCCTTGAAATATTAGCTTTAACCTTATGTAAGCTGCATATAAAAACACAAATCTTACTACCACCTGTTTAAAATGTTGGCAAGATTCCCAAGTAAAGAACTGTAGTTTTGGAGACCAGGAAACTTAAGCAAAGCATTCAAACCAAACCTGCTCCAAATAAGCAAACATAATCATCTGCCAACTAAAACATCACATTCCTATTAGAAGTACAAGTAAGATATATACAGAACAAGAGATAAGCCTCAATCAAAAGCCCTACAAAACAAAAAATCAGTTTCACATCAAAAGTTTCACATCCACCATCACCCCCCCACCCACACCCACACTTCGTGGATAGTACCCATGTGAATCTAGCAAGAAAGAAGTGGTTTGGGCCAAAGCTAATTGGCATATCTATGTCAATCTCATGACTAGCTTTGAGCTGAGCTGACATGTTGTAGGAATCCCACAGCTCCATGAACCCTGCAACTTCGGGCAGTTCTCATCCAAAAGAGGAGAGTCATGTTTGGCTCATTATGTAGATCAGGGGTGGGGAACCTCCGGCCTCGGCCTCCGGGCTGTATACGGCCCGCCAAGTCATTTGGTCCGGCCCGCAGGCGGGTCTCCAAATCTCCGCCGTAGAGATGGCCGGACCAACGTGGCGGTGGGAGCAGACTGGCAACAGGCCGTAGTCCCCCTTGTCGCCGGGCCTGCAGACAGAGCGGCGTGGTGGGAGCGGTGAGGCAGCGGCAGCGGACGTGGCTGAGGGGAAAGCGGCGGCGGTGCCTTCCCCCTCGCAGCAGGCCGGGTGCAGCTGAGAGGAAGGCGGCGGTGGCTCCCCCCTCGCAGCAGGCCGGGCGCGGCAGCGGCAGTGGGCACGGCTGAGGGGAAGGCGGCGGTGGCGCCTTCCCCCTCGCAGCAGGCTGGGCGCGGGGAGCCAGTGGGCTGCGGCGGAGAGAGGGCCGTGGCCTGCGTGCTGCAAGTGAGCGGGCGCAGGCAGAAGACGCGCTGCAGCCGCCGGCCAGGTACGCACGCGGCTCCGCTCTGAGCGAAGGGGCTGGGAAGCGCCAGAGGGAGCCGCCGGTGAAGGGGGAGCCAGGCTGGGCGGGCGGGCAGGGGGGCAGGAGACTAGGCTGCATGGGGTGGGGGAGCGGCTGGTGGGGGGGGGCAGGCTGGATGGGGAGGGGGGGAGGAGGTAAGGTTTGGTGGCATGGGCTGGGTTGGGCCAGGCAGGGGTAGGGGAGGGAACGCAGTTAGATTGGGGGGAGGCTGGGCAGGGGTAAAGCAAGATTACCCCTACACCCAGGCTGACAGCGGGAACTGACTGGGGCAGGTGGCAGGACTCCCCCGGTTGGCAAGGGGTCAGTGGGGGAACCCCCAAAGCAGTGCAGGGCTAAGCACTCCGCCTGCCACTGCTTTGGGGTTCCCCCACTGGCCCCTTGCCAGCTGGGGTCTCAGCTCCCGTTGCCAGCCTGGGCTTCCTCGGGGGGAAGGGGGGAGTGGCCCGTGAAGGACATGTCCAAATGGCCCTTGGCACAAAACAGGTTCCCCACCCCTGATGTAGATTAAGGGCCTGATTTTCATAGATCTGGATCGTAAGAGATAATATCTGTGCAACTCTTTTGAATGTCTGGCCATTCCATTTAGCTGTCTCATGGGAGCCCATAGGTGTGAAGCTCATTTGAAAACTTAGCCCTGAAAATTATAATTTTTTTACATTTTTTTTAAAACCCACTTTTGCACAGCACTGTCTCCAGGACAAACAAAGCTAAACAGAAAGGACTCCACCCAGCAATCTGCGATTACCCAAGCCTTGGCTTGGTTTAGATTTTTCTAGGACAAACAAAAGCACAAACACAGCGTCTCTGAGTAGAGTCATGAGGATAAGAATATTGGATAGTTAATTGATCACAAAAGAGCTATTCAAAATAATTAATCTTTGAATTCATTCTCTTTAACTGTGCTTTTATAGCACAAATCATACTTTTTTAAAAGATGACCTTCATTCTTTCCTAAGCACATTTGCAGCTCATCCATCAGCACAGCCTAAACATCTCTGACATCTTTTACCGAAGTTAGGTAGAAATTTTTGATCTTTTGTCTCCTGTAGGCACTTCAAAATTCTTTACCATTAGGGTCAGCTACGAGGTAGATACTTCCATGCAGATTTAAGAAATGTTGTTACTGTGGATCATAAGTGATTAGCATGTAGAGGGAAAAATAAAAATACCACAATGGAAGTAGTGTAAATCAGAAGTTTCTGAGACTCAGTTCAGATAGTTGTCTAATCCAAACTACCTCTCCAAATTTAATGGGGCTAGAAATCTTGTGTGAAACGGGTCTCTTGCAATATATTACATTATTTTCATTTCTCCCTCAACCTGAAATGCTACATTAACAGTCCAGGACTGACAACTTTTAAGGTTAAGAAATTATGAGTCCGGCAGCAAAACTCATGAGATTGTTATTAAAATCTCGGGTTCTTTGCATTTGCCTGCAAATTGGGGGCCTTCTGGGTGTACTTGAGTCTCATTTTCAAACTTCTCTCTTCACCCACAATGCCGAAAAAGTTACTAAACAAGAGAGATTCCAACACAGTCACTTGTCTCCAGGATCTGGGGCTGTAACCATAACATCAAATCTTGAAAAACTAAAATCATGAGACTTGCCAACACTTCAGTATCTCTTGCAGTATATTTGGTTCTTCCTCTCCCAGCTAGAAACAGGAAGTGCGGGGGGGGGGGGGGGGGAGAAGAACTTAAAATGAAATTCTCTAAACATCATAAAAAAGTTTGGGCTCACTTCCGGTTGGGGGCTGGTGGAGGTTTGGAGTCCATTTTATTTTATTCGAGCTGGTTTATCCATCTCCAGTGTTTGTAGAAATGAGACATGAATTCCAGATCTAGATGACTTTCTTCCAACTTCAGGGCTGTTCAGAGGTAGGGGTTTTATTCCAGTTAGCATAGGAATGGGGGCTAGTTACAAAGCTGCTATCCAGACTTTGATCCTAATGTATCCAAAAACTCACTGAAGTTTAGATGTTGGTGTTTAGGCTTATCTAGAAACCCGAGAAAGTCACTTGGGCTGCATTATGTGTTTTTAATATGGGGGGTTGGGTGGAAAAGAGAGAATCACACAAAAAGGAAAGTTACAAAGAGTCCTGTGGCACCTTAAAGACTAACTAAAGTATTGAAGCATGAGCTTTCATGGGCTAATACCCACCATTCGACGAAGTGGGCATTAGCACACGAAAGCTTATGCTTCAATACTTTTGGGTATGTCTTCACTACAGCAGTAGGTCGATTTCCCTTAAGTCGATTTTCTAAAGTAGACTTTATAAAGTCGACTTAGTGCGTCCCCACCTAGCACAGCAGGTCGACAGTGTCTGTCCTAGAACTTTTGCAAAGGTCGACATAGCCAGCATTGCACTGTGGGTAGATATCCCACAGTGCCAGCAGGCACCATCTTTCGGGGCAGCCAGGCACGCTCCCCAGGGGACCAGCCCCAGTCCGAGCAGCTCCGCGGACCCCCCGTGCCCGCCCGCCCGAGCAGCTCCGCGGACCCCCCGTGCCCGCCCGAGCAGCTCCGCGGACCCCCCGTGCCCGCCCGCCCGAGCAGCTCCGCGGACCCCCCGTGCCCGCCCGCCCGAGCAGCTCCGCGGACCCCCCGTGCCCGCCTGCCCGAGCAGCTTGTTTTTAGAGACAGATCGTTTTTAGAGAGCTGCTCGGGCGGGCGGGGGGAGCCGGCGCGGGGCTGCTCGGAAGGTCGGAGGCTTAAAGTCACATGCATCCTCACTAGATGACAATCGACCCAGAGAGAGGTCGATTTCAGCTACTCCTCTCGTTAGGGAGGAGTACAGAAGTCGATTTTAAGGTCTCTTTAAATCGACTTTAAGGGCCTGAATGTGAGGACGGGTACAGGCTTAAATCGACTTTAGCTTGCTAAAGTTGACGTTAAGCCCTAGTGGGGACCAGGCCTTAGTTAGTCTTTAAGGTGCCACAGGACTCTTTGTAACTTCTGCAATTCCAGACTAAACAAGGCTACCTCTCTGATTCTTGACAAAAAGGAAAATAACTTACTATTTTCAAAAGAAAATGCTCCCTGCAAGAAATATACAGGAATATATGGGTCTTTCTGTGACTGCCTCAAACTAGAACAAAGAGGAAACAAAACTGGGCCAAGGCAACAACAGACATTTCAAGGTAATGTGCGCACACATTGCAATTTATAACTTCTATATTTTCAACACACACTCAAGGGGAAATGTTGGATCTTATGGTTTTAGGAAAGTTTGTGCTGCAACCATAGAAAATGTGTGATCTTGAAAGCTCCAATACCTAACCTCAGGGCTATGCTGTGAAATTATCTATGACCAGCACTGCATCAGAGATCAAACTCCCAGAACTGATATAAGAATTCTGTTGATGAACAACTTTGTTGTAATATATCAACCATGTGCAAGCTGTTGGTATGGTTAGCTGCCACCCAATCAAGGTTAAAAATGAACAGCCTTGCAGCTGAAATATAACAAATGCAACATTATTCTACCAGATTTTGTTAGCTCTGTAACACTTTGATTTACACAGTGTCATCATAAAGTGCAGCAGTAATATTTTCTTCTATGTAGATTTAATAAAGACAAAAAAGTTTCACCAATGTAAATATCTCTAAATATTAAAAAAGTGTTATTTACCTACCTGAGAGCACTTGTAGTTCAAAGAAAATTGAAGTTAAAATGGCTACAGGGAAGCTTTCATGCAACTTTAATTTAAACTGTGGAACTCACTGCCACAGGGTACGTTGAGACATTTGTTTTTAATGTCTTTACTAGGAATGTCATCTTCAGTAACACAGGGTAAGGCAAATGTCAGTGCTGTTCCTCTTCATAGCATAAACTGATCATGGGCTGGCATCAATAAGAAATCTCCCCTCATATTATATTATACAATTACATTAAATTTGTATGATTTTAGTCCCATCATAGGAATTTAGTTATTGCCATATACGACCAGATCAATGATTAATCTAATCTGATATTCCAGTGTCTAACACGCACCAGGAAAGTGTTATAATGGACAAGTTATGGCCAACCTACCAAAGACGGGAAGTTTCTTCCTAACCTCAAAAAGATAATGGCTGATTAAAACAATGAGAGTTTATATCACTTCCAATTATTTTGTATCCTGTCTAGTGTAACTGTGGATGTTTTCATTATCCATACAAATCCTTTGCATCAATGACATCTACTGTTACTGTATTCAATGGACTAATTGGCCTGCGAATATAAACCGTATTTTCTTTATCAGTTTAAATCCGTTGCACAGCTCCTTGTCCTCAGGGCCGGCGACAGGGTGGTACAACGGTTACAGCTGTACCGGGCCCCGGACTTCAGGGGTGGCCCCTGAAGTCTGGGGCCGGTACAGCTGTAACCGTTGTTGCCGGGGCTGTGAGCTAGGCACGCTCACCAGACCCCTCCCTCGGCACCCAGCAGCCAGCCCCGCCCCCCTTTGCTTCTCCCGGCAGCCAGCCCCGCCCCCCTTTGCTTCTCCCGGCCGGCCACACGGCCGCAGCACATAGCGGGGTTGGGGCCCGCTGGAGGTAGGAGACCGGCCGGGGGGGGGCGCAATATCGGCGAGGCGGGGGGGGGCCCGCGGGAGGCAGGAGACCTGCCGGGGGGGGGCGCGGGAGGCAGGAGATCGGCGGGGGGGGCGGGAGGCAGGAGACCGGCAGGGGGGGGGGGAGATCGGCCGGGGGGGCCGAGGGAGGCAGGAGATCGGCGGTGGGGGGGCCGCGGGAGATCGGCCGGGGGGGCGCGAGAGGCAGGAGACTGGCCAGGGGGGGCGCTGGAGATCGGCCGGGGGGGGCCGCGGGAGGCAGGAGACCGGCCAGGGGGGGCGCTGGAGATCGGCCGGAGGGGGCCGCGGGAGGCAGGAGACCGGCTGGGGGGGGCCGCGGGAGACCGGCCGGGGGAGGCGCTGGAGATCGGCCGGGGGGGGGGGCGCGTGAGGCAGGAGACCGGGGGGGGGGGCGGGAGGCTGGAGACCGGCCGGGGGGGGGGGCGCGGGAGACTGGCCGGAGGGGGGCGCGGGAGGCAGGAGACCGGCCGGGGGGGGCGCTGGAGATCGGCGGGGGGGGCCGCGGGAGGCGTGGGAGATCGGCCGGGGGGGGCGTGGGAGGCGGGAGATCGGCCGGGGGGGGCGCGGGAGGCGGGAGACCGGCCGGGGGGGGCGCGGGAGGCGGGAGACCGGCCGGGGGGGGCGCGGGAGGCGGGAGACCGGCCGGGGGGGGGCGCGGGAGGCGGGAGACCGGCCGGGGGGGGGCGCGGGAGGCGGGAGACCGGCCGGGGGGGGGCGCGGGAGGCGGGAGACCGGCCGGGGGGGGGCGCGGGAGGCGGGAGACCGGCCGGGGGGGGGCGCGGGAGGCGGGAGACCGGCCGGGGGGGGGCGCGGGAGGCGGGAGACCGGCCGGGGGGGGGCGCGGGAGGCGGGAGACCGGCCGGGGGGGGCGCGGGAGGCGGGAGACCGGCCGGGGGGGGGGGGGCGCGGGAGACCGGCCGGGGGGGGGGGGGGCGCGGGAGACCGGCCGGGGGGGGGGGGCGCGGGAGACCGGCCGGGGGGGGGGCCGCAGGAGACCGGCCGGGGGGGGGCCGCAGGAGACCGGCCGGGGGGGCGGGGGCACGGGAAGTAGGAGACCGGCGGGGGGGGGGCCTCGGGTGGCGGGAGATCGGCCGGGGGGGGGCACGGGAGATCGGCCGGGGGGGGGGGAACGCAGGCGGCGGGAGACTGGCCGGGGGCGGGGGGGGCGGCGGGAGATCGGCAGGGGGGGCCTGCGGGCGGTGGGAGACTGGCAGGGGCGGCCCCGCGGGCGGCGGGAGACTGGCGGGGGGGGGGCACGGGCGGCGGGAGACCGTGGGGGGGGCCCCGTACGGTCTGCCGTACGGGGCCCCAAAATTCCTGTCGCCGGCTGTCACGGAGCGCCCGGGCGATGGTCTGGAACCGCTCCCTAGGAAGCCAGACCGGACTCCGGGTGGAGGGCCCCTTCTCCGTACACAGCCTGTGTCCCAGGCCAGGAGCTTCAGGGGTACCCACTTCCACCTTCCTGGGTCTGTCCTCGGAGCATTCAGCACCTTCTGCCCCTCCGTGTGCTTCCCCAGCAAGCCCGCCTGGGCGGGGTCCTGGGGGAGCCCATGGGTTCTGCACCCCAAATCCACAGTCAAATGTGACTCTCAGCCAGCCAGCAGAATAGACGGTTTATTTGAGATGTCAGGAACCATCCAACTCACAGCTTCTCAGTCCAAACAGGGTCCATCAGTCAGGCCTTTCTGGGGAGCCAGGAGGTGAGACCCAGATTCTGGGCTCCTGCTTCTCCCCCAGGTTTATTCGATGACTTTCATCTGGTCCAACACAGACCATGCAGCGAAAGAGCGTGAGCCCTCCGCTGGATCCATCTTGGGCCAGATGGCTTCTCTCCCTCTTCCCAGCTCGACCCAGACCCAGACTGACCACTCCCTCTCTAGCCACTTCCTGCTCCTTTGTTCCTTTCCCGGGGCTTCAGGTGTCACCTGACCTCCCTTCCCCCACCTGGGGTCAGGTTACAGCTTCCAGGGATGCACAGAGGGGAGGGCGTTGCCTCCTTGCTTCCAGCATTAGCCCCTATCCCTTCACATAGACACTTAAGAAATGCATAGGGGAAACTGAGGCACACACACACAGCACCCCCACCTCGCCACACCGGCCCTGCTTGTCCTTGTATTATTACCAAGTGTGAATAGTACAGCATCCATTATTTTATGTCCTTTTCCCTTTAAACTAAACAGTCCTAACCTTTCACTGTCTCCTCATATGGAAGTCTTCCATGCTTCTAATCATCAACCAACCATCTTTGGAAGCCCTCTGTTAAAGTCTCACTCTATCATCTTCCTGAAGGCTTTCAGAACTGGCCTATACCAGAGACAGAATGCCACACTCCCATATATGGAAAATTGGTTTGTTACAGTACAGCAGCTCTTGCAATTTTAGGATTTGCTAAGCAGCCATCAGACAGACTTTAACCATCAAACTTCTTCTCTTAAAGGCACATTTTTGTCACAATTCACAGTCTAAGAGTCTAGCCCCCAGAGAATCTTTAAAAACACACCCACCCCATAACACCCTATTGCTGAATTAGTTCTACTTCCTCTTCCCACTTTCACTCTGTAGGGTAAATATGTGCAAACATCCTGTGTGGCCGGACTGTGGTTGCAGAACACAGGAACAGATACAAAACAAAATAGGGAGAACTAGTCCTTTCTTTGCTCCAGTTTGTCATGTGTTTTAATTATACTGAATTCCAAACTCCAACATTATCTCACATACAAATCATAGACTGATTATGTAGATGGATCAGTTTAATCACTGAAGCTTAATCTTTCCTCTTGCTATACTCTTTATTTTCATAGTACCTGTTTAGCTTAATCCATAACCTGAAGCTCAACTAGACTAGAACCAATCTTGTAATATGTAGTCATCTGCAGAGTTTAATAGGAAAACAAGACAGTGAATTAGTCTAAATAGGATTTGTCTGAATACTTAGCATATGGTTCTGTACAGTACATAATTTTTTTTGTTCACTATCACTGTACATGTGTACTTCACTGGTTAACTGTCAGTTTATTCAAGGCCCTCTTTCAGAGTCTTATTTCTTCCACAATGCTTGCAAGTAAAGATGTGTAATTATAACACAATTCCAAACTAATATTACCGCTATGATGCACATGTATCTAAATTAAGTTACTGAATGATATTACGGCTGTAACTTGTTTCTTTTCTCATCCCGTTTCTGCCTATTGTGATTGAGTGGGGTAATAAACATGTCAACAAATTATACTGTTAACGCTTCTACACAGTGTCCATTTCTTTGTTTGTTCTGTAAAATGCCTAGCACACTTTCAGTGCTATAAATATAGCAATTATGTTGCTGTGCATTTTCTGGAATCCCTTCCTCACCTGTACAGTATACACACTATAAACTCCCCACCACTACCCCTACTGAAGTAAAAGCAATGGAATAATTAAATACCTTGTTTTCAAAATACTTGTTACCTTGGAAACATTTTGATTGCTATCACTCAGCAGGGTTACTGTTAATATTTTGGGGGGTATGTATAACTGTTAGAAGTCAAAGTAAGCTCCTTGCTTTTCTTGTATTTAAGATTGCTTTCAATTAATTCTTCAGATCAAAATATATCAAGAAAAGTCCCAAAGATCTCCAGATAAAGCAGTGGTCTACCTAACATTAAGGCATTGTGCAACAACCCTCTAGAGTCTCACTTGTTTTAACTGCACACAGAGTCTAAACTCTCATTAGCAAGAGGTTTTCTGGATCAAGATGGCTAGGAGAGCAGCTCACGGCCTACACACGTAGTTTCAATTCTCACATTACGACTGTGGGATCAGAGTTCTGAGTTACTGCAATCCCAAAGCTGTGTGTGGGAACACAGGTATTGCAGGTTAAACTAATGTACTATTTTTGGGCAGGGGTAAAAAATAGTGGTTGCAAAATCATGACAACCACCACCAAAATGGATGTAACACACTTAAAAATATATCACACACTATGAAAATATCACATCAAGGACTTCAAATTCTGTTTCTCCAGTTTCCAATATTTGAAGTTCTATGCAGTTTGTGTAGCTACCCTCCCAGTCTAACAAGCCTGGCATGGTCAGTGGATTATGCTGATTTTGTGAGTCTATTTGAAAGATGACGTGGATAGCACAAGCAGAAGACAGGTTCGTTTATTTTTACCCTAGTGTTTAAAGAAGAAAAACTATTTAGCTAATGAATTAAAGCTTAATGTAGCCTTATCCCCAGGAGGGTTTTGAAGTCCAGATTGCAGAGGAGATGCAGCATAAAACTAGACATCAGCAGGCTTTACATAGCAAGTGCTCGGGCTACAGTTTTCCCCACCCTTAGATACAGAACCTTCCTGTATTAAAAGAAAGATACACAGTTCTTTTTAAAAACAGATTCTCTCTGGTGGTGTAGCAAGTCAACATAGAGATTCACTGATGTCACTGGAACTTTTCCAATTTACACCAACGGAGCATCCAAGCCCAGTAGTGTTTTCACATGAAAAATTCCCATGGACTTCAGGAGTTACATGTACATGACTGCTGTGGAATCAGCACCTAATGTCACCCCTCTGCACAGTGCAAGCCACGTGACCCTTCCTTTCTTCCCTTTTCCACCCACATAAATTCCTCCCTAGCTTCTGACACTTCTCAGGTCCATACGAACCCTTTCATTTTAAAGCAGGGGTCTCCAAACTACGGCCCGCGGGCCAGATGCGGCCCGTGAGGCCCTCTCATCCGGCCCGCGGCAGGGGTCGGGAACCAGCCGCGGGGCCGGGACGCGCCGCGTGCTCCGCTGCCGCCGCCGGCCGGGACGCGCCGCGTGCTCCGCTGCCGCCGTCAGCCGCGGGGCCGGGACGCGCCGCGTGCTCCGCTGCCGCCGCTGGCCGGGACGCGCCGCGTGCTCCGCTGCCGCCGCCGGCCAGGGACGGCTCAGAGCTGGGGCCGGGACGCGCCGCACCGCCACCCAGTTACAGGCGGCGAAACAAGGAGCCACCCACTGCCAGGCGGCGAAAGGGTCTGTGGGGAGAGACCGGGTTGAGCGGGTCAGTTTGGGGGGGAAGAGACCGGGTTGAGCGGGTCAGTTGGGGGGGGGGGAGGAAGAGACCGGGTTGAGCGGGTCAGTTGGGGGGGGGGGTTGGAGGAAAGGAGGTTTTGGGGGGAGAGACCTGGGTGGGTCATTTGGGGGGGGGTTGGAGGAAAGGAGGTTTTGGGGGGAGAGACCTGGCTGGGTGGGTCATTTGGGGGGGGGGTTGGAGGAAAGGAGGTTTTGGGGGGAGAGACCTGGCTGGGTGGGTCATTTGGGGGGGGGGGGGTTGGAGGAAAGGAGGTTTGGGGGGGAGAGACCTGGCTGGGTGGGTCATTTGGAGGGGGTTGGAGGAAAGGAGGTTTGGGGGGGAGAGACCTGGCTGGGTGGGTCATTTGGGGGGGGGGGGTTGGAGGAAAGGAGGTTTTGGGGGGAGAGACCTGGCTGGGTGGGTCAGTTGGGGGTTGGAGGAAAGGAGGTTTTGGGGGGAGAGACCTGGCTGGGTGGGTCAGTTGGGGGGTTGATGTGTAGTGTTCATGTGTAGTGAACAGGTGTTCATGTGTAGTGTTCATGTGTAGTGTATCAATGTGTTATTAAATAATAACTGAATAAAATAATATTAAATAAATAATTAAAAACAACATCCATGTTTTGATTCTTTTTTATTTGGACCTCGAGTGTGTTGTCGGCCCCCGAACTGCTATTTGATAGTTAATGCGGCCCTCGGGCTGAAAAGTTTGGAGACCCCTGTTTTAAAGGATTGGAGTGTTCGGCCGAGTTCCGACCATAGTTGCCAAAACTGTAAACTGGTGCTGGGGACAATTTTATATATTGAAAGCCCTAAGGGCTACTAAACCTCTCGTAATGAGCTGTGCCAGCTTTTGGCTCAAAGCCTGCAGGACCGGGCTCAAAACTTAAGGCTGTCTTTTAGGTCAGTAAACAGGGACCATTAGCAAATATGCCTGATACCTCCACTTTCAGTGCAATCTAGAGTAAATCTGATCTCAAAATGCACAATAAAGTTAACTTATGCAGCACTTCTCCTCCTAAAGATGCTACCAACTAGAATACAAGCTAGGTTAATCCACCAACGACATGCAACCACCACTGGGTGAAATGTAGCAACTATTTCCTTGCATAGAGCAGTAAAGCACAAGATTCTGGGACAGGAAAAGTAAAAAATTCCTCTCTAAAGCCTGCAAGACTGAGAACTCTCTTAATTTAACTTATCTGCCTTTCTGCATATTTTAAAAGCCTTTTCTCCTCAAGACCGTTTATCAAAATCACAACAATTCAAGATCAAATTTCAGAGTTTCAATCAAAACTAAATCCTTCATTCAAAACCCTTTACACCATTATGCCATCTTAACAGTTCAACAGGTGACTCAGAGAGGGGGAGCTTTCAGATCTCAAAATGTGAACGAGAAGATAACCTTAAGTCATGAGAATGTGGTCCTCTATTGGCAGTGCAAAAACTACCGACGTTTTATAAAAGACTTCTCAGTTCACCTCCCGCCCCGCTTTTATTCTATGACCCAATGTGCTGGGGTGAATATGCTTGTACAGAAGAGGCATAAGAACTGTGGAATCCATTCACTTTCCCCCTGCCTCCCCCACTCATAACAAAAGATGCTTTGTCATAGCCAAGGAAACAGCACTTAAAAGTACAATTCACAGGAAACATTTTGTTCCTGGAATGTACAGTGCATACTGATAGTCTAGCAGAATCTTTAACTGGGGGAGTTTGAAATGAAGGTTGGAAGGAGTTAAGAACTTGTAGGGTGTTTTGGGGTTATGCTGTACATGGAAATATTTTTTTCAACACCTGATACATGGGGTATTTTTAGGAGCCCCAGAGGCAGTGATAGCATGAACTCTATTGGGAGCTCAGATCCAATTTCTCTTTCAAATTGCTTGTGCAAGCTTGATGACTGGCCATTAAATAAAAGAAATGAGCTACTCTCTATGTAAACATGGAGAAAATCAGCTGCACCTAGACAGTAAGGGTTTAAACCCTCTACCATTGGAATCAATGGCAAAACTCCCATTAACTTAAGGTCTTGATCCTGCACCATTAAGTGGGGTTTCTTTTTCAGCATATGTAGAGCTAAAGCTAAGAATTCCTGCCCCGCAGTTGGGGATGGTAACAGACTCGCATCCGGGAGGCAAACACCTGGACCAGCAGATTACAGTACCAATGATTTGGAGAGGGGTCAAAGGTGGAGTATGCATATCAAGTTCATGGATGATAAAGCAAGGGGAGATCTCATAAAAGATTGGATTAAATGCAATAAAGAGGGAAGATGGGCTGGAATTTGAAAATGAGGAACAATAAGTATAAGCGTAGAGAGATCCATATAGGAAGGAACAATTCAAATACACACATATAGAACCAGGGAATAACTAGGCAGACTAGGATGGCTATGCAATAAAAAAGTAACTTGGGTTACAAAGTATCTGATAAAGTGTCAGAGTCAAGAATGTCACTGCGGTTGCAAAAAGCTACATTGGGGTTGCAAAATGTTATACTGCCTTGTACGGAACAGGAGGATTACAGGAAAAACAAACAAGACAATTCACCATTGGTTAAGCCACAATTGCAGTGTTCAGTTCCAGGCACCGCA
This sequence comes from Sternotherus odoratus, assembly GCA_032164245.1. Taxonomy (NCBI): domain Eukaryota; kingdom Metazoa; phylum Chordata; order Testudines; family Kinosternidae; genus Sternotherus; species Sternotherus odoratus. The sequence continues at coordinate 11,610,233 of JAVMKO010000001.1, read as the reverse complement.
CTTTAGAACGGAGGGTTCTACGAACCTCAAATCACAGAATTCAACCAACCAAAATGGTAGGCAACTCCAAGAATGTTCCGTCTAAAGACAAGACACTGGAGTAAGAAAAAATATGTTATAAATGAGCCAGAGAGGACTTGTCCTCACTAGGGCTACATTTTGGTCCCATTGAAACAAATTAATTATTTGCATTATGGTAGCACCTAGAGGTTACAAACCAAGACTTGATCCCCATTGTGCGAGGTGCTGTACAAACTCAGAGAGACAGTTGTACTGACAAACTTACAATCTAAATCAGTGGTTTTTCAAGCTGCTTTTTCCATTTGCAGATCCATACAAAATTTCCAATCAAAATGCAGACGCCTTTGGAAATCTTACATGATATATTGCTAGTGTACCATTTTGCACTTAATATTCTCTGAAATACTCTATTCTGTCTTTACTTTTACTCCTGCATATCTTGGCTTTGCAAATAAATGGAACCCAAACATGGGAACACTAACTCAAACTGCCCTGCCAGTATTTTCCGCTGTGAGTTTAGGGCACATTTGGAGAAACATATGAGGTATGTGAAATGAATACAGACCCCACCATCCTGTGCCAAATGGATGAAGGAAACACACTTACACATAGCAAGGAGATTAGTCTTTACCCTTGATGCATATACTATGTTGTATTGATGAAAAAGAGCCCTTAGATACTGAACCCTTCCCTGGTTGTTTGCTGCCAGCTCCACCTGGCAGAAAGGTTACAGAAAAGATACCCAGTTGTATTTCGCTAACTTTACTTTTTTTAAAATGAAACCTCAGAGAACTCTTGTGCATAAATTGCACATATAATTAATATGCTCTTGTGCATAAAGGGGGGAGGGATAGCTCAGTGGTTTGAGCATTGGCCTGCTAAACCCAGGGTTGTGAGTTCAATCTTTGAGGGGGCCATTTAGGGATCTGGGGCAAAAATTATCTGTCAGGGGACAGTACTCAATCCTGCTAGTGTAGGCAGGGGACTGGACTCGATGACCTTCAAGGTCTTTCCAGTTCTAGGAGATATACCAATCTCCATTTATTTATTTAAATTCTAACTTCCTCCCAATATCAATCATTTGTGTGACCAACTCTGACCTTCACAGACCTCCCTTGACTTTAGTGCATTATATGATCTGTATTTTTGAACGGGTTAACTGGAAAACAATTTCCTCAATGTGTTTTCAGTCAACATCAAATCTACATGCCTTCTTCCCACATATTTATTTGTCTCCTAACAAACATATTGTGGCTATTACAAGGGAAATTGGATTCTCTATTAACGTCCAAATTCCATTATCTGTAGTTCAGAATAGTGATGCAATCCAGGATTGTGTTTCACAGTCGGGTCTCTTTTAAGAGGGTTGGAGGAGGTTCCCTAAGGCCTCGGAGTAAAATATAGCTTTTGGAAAAGAATTTTACAAGCTGTGACATGTTGGGTGACCATAGAGTATTATGGTCTATCTACATCCTGGATAGGGTACAACAGCCCTTGCCACTGTGTACATTAATACAAATGAGATACAGCAGTAGAAGTAAAATAATCAGTCAGTACCACCCATTTCCCCATTAATCAAAGCTCTCTGTTTATTACTCATTTATGTAGGAGGCTTCATTCTGGCAGATTATTATGGTAGAGGATGCATCACACAGTAATACTTGTGCTGTTTCAGTGAAATGGCAAAAAAAAAAAAATCCAGGAAAATCCCATGCTAGCAACTGAAACTGGCAACCAAACACGCCACGGTCCAACCCCTCTTTTCTCATTTTAGAAGCAGAGCTCAATGTAACAACCAGATCTATCTTAAAACATGGGCCAGTCAAACTGGGGGAAATATTGTAGGGAATTGTTGGTGGTGCACTCACAAATAACCGAACAAAAGATTGGTTAACCAAATGTAAATTTTCATAGCTTTTAAGAACTTTGTCCCTAAACCTCTGAACCTCACTTATAATGAGTTTTGGACCATGTGTGGAGGGAAAGGCCTTTTGGCAAAGTAGATCTTCACCACTGTTTAACTGTGAAGGGTGGGATTTGGCTGCTTTAGGGAAAAAAAGGGTTCAGTATTGCAGGAGAGATTGAAGAAAGGTTACAAATCACATCAACGCACCATCTTCACCCCAAACCCCAGTATATTTCTAAATTTGAACTAACTCCCATTAAAATCCTGCAGAATTCAAGGCAGTTTGTAGTTTTCCCGCGTGTCAAAGACAAGGCTCTCCTACAGGCTTTAACTCAGATTGCTCACTTGTGTGAAAAGCACAAGCTGCCTTGTCTTCTCTAAGATTTCACCTCAAACCTAATACATTAAGGACACTCCTCTTATTCATGGTGAAGAGAAGGCCCAAAAGGTGGATCACAGCTCAGTTGGTCACGCAGAGAAGAAGGCATTCCAAGGGGTAATGGTGTCTGAATGTGTAGACAGGTACCTCTTTGAATCTCTCTATTAGCTCTTTTGGCTCCACCTTGTAAAGTTGAAGGCTTGCAGAAAATTCTGATTCTATCCCTTCCTTATGTCTTACTATATGGTCTCTACCACTCACGACCCATGCTGGTTTCATTGCCCCGTTGGTCTGTTTTTCCATAACTGTGTGTTTTCCTGTGTGCTACTTTTGCTCATAGAAGGTAATGATGAGTTGGTCTCAGAAGTCACTCCCATCTCCACATTTAAATCTGTCCCAAAGACTCACTCTTGGTACCACAATGACTACAAGAAATAATCTACTTCTCTATTTCCTTTAAATATCATGAGTAAGCTTCACAGCTATATGAAAGGAGAGATGCAATGTGGAGTGGGAAGGGCACTGAAGCTTAAGTTGGAAATTGGTATAAGGAAGATGAGAGGCTGAAATGTTAGGAGAAAAGGGAAGATGGATATAGTATGTTAAGTTTAATCAGGTAGGACTAACCAAGAAACAAACATGTAATAATGAGCTTTATCCCTCTGCCAAAGGGGTGCAGCCTACAAAGTTAACTATCTGGATCAACTCGAGTTGTGTCTTCTCTGTTTGGAAAATATTTTAGCAGGCACATGCACCATAATTTAAATTACAGGTGAAATCCATATGAGAAGTTGCACAACCATAATATAAATTATCATGCGCCCTTGACCTCACCTGCTCTCGGTCCACCAGTCCATTGGCCCTGGGACTTAGGCAAACTTTCCAAAGCACTGGGCAGCGTCAAATGGTCACCATTTAAACAACAACAATTTGCCAAACAAATGTTTCTTCCATTCATCAGGCATGCTTCAGGCCTAGGTCAATGGTGTTCTCTCTGTGCTGAAGTCCATTGTCTTATGGTCCAGTTTAGTTCAAGCCCAGTACAATCTGGCTTTATTAGCAGGGATACGAAAGTAGTCCCAGTAAAATTTACTCTCTGAAACTTCTTGTAATACATGTGACAAATACAGATGCTATGGTGTTATGGCTAAAATATTTTACTGGCACTCATTTGGGATGTCATACATAAAATCTCTCATTGTTTCATCCCCGTGCAAGTAATATGGTCATCCCAAACCCATGCCAATAAAATCTTTATGCTGCACCATAACACTCTTATTTTATGCATACACTGAGATCCAGTATTGCTGTAAGCAAACACGCAGCTATACTGAATTTTTTTTAAAAAAAAAAAACATTTAAAAAAGGAATTATGGCATTTTTCTTTGTGGAAAAATAAATTGAAGCTTTGCAAATACTAACAATCCGAGATATTAGAAAAGCCAGTTTGCTGTAAATTCAGCTATGTCTAGTTCAGACCCTGATGAGGCCCAAAGAAACGTTTCATTTTTGATAATGCACAACACCTTGCAAATAGAAGAGAACAGATTCAGGGAAGCAATACATTTAAGATAGATTGGCGATGTTCTATTTTACACTGCAGAAGTTGAAATTCAAAAACATGAACAAACATATCTAAGCACTTTAAAATGTATATGCCAAGAAGGTAAAATATACCCGACTGTCAAACATATCTGTGCTGTGCTCCTTTTACAAATGTGGCACACATCCAATAGTGTTGTACCTCTGTGTATTGGGATAGTGTACAAAAGTTAGGAAATAAACTTGTCAGTCAGATTTATTTTAGTCTGATATCACCAACTATTTTCTTAAAAGGTAAATTACTGTAAAACTATCTTCCAACTTTTATAATTCAGTACTCCTAATAGACAAGACATACAGTTAGAATCAGTATGCCTGATCAGTTAGCACCTCAAAGCCTTCAAGTGAATTTTTTGCAACATCTGCATCATAATAAAGACAAGTGTCAGAATCTTAGTCACTTTTAGCACTTAAGTTTTCTGTGTCTTTTACTATGATCTTAAAATACATTTCAGAGATAAAGCAACAATTTGAGCAATTTTCAAATGTCAAATTTGTGCATTACAGAAGCAATAGACTACCTAAAGATTCAACAGCCCAAAATACACAGCAACAGCACATTTCTGTTTCTTTTCCCAAAGAATATTTATCCTTTACTGATCTGCTCTTACCCTCTTTTTAACTACTCAGAAGTTTCCTAAATGTTTCCCTAGGAAGCAACACAATGCAAGCAAAGAGTTAATACTCTTGCAGTATCAACTGGTGTTAGATTTACTATTAAGTTTAATTTCACAGAGTAATCTCCATTTTTTTTTCAAAAAAAAAGGATCAGTACTTCCTTGCTGCACTGTAACACCGAGAAGTATATTTTAAATGCTCCCTGGAGTCTCTCTAAACATCTGTTTAAAGGGTTTCTGTATCTTAAAGGGATCTAATTACTAAAAACTCCTCTGTTACTTAAGCCCACGGCTCACATTTCAATTATAACTCAAGTTCCAGTTAATTTGGGGGTGAACCACTGTACCAAAAGGAAGAAAACATAGGCCTACCTTAAAACTTTCCAGCCTTTTAGTGGATCCAGTTCAGAGATGATAGAAACCATTGTATTTAAATAATAATAAAAACACTGCAGAGAAGGCTAACCACAAAAAGCAGCCGAGTACTCTACTCAGCGTGGGAATGAAAACAGCCCCAGCTCAGCTCTTCCTACTTCTCGAGCTGATAAGCACTTGTCCCTGCTTCTCTCCACCCCCAAAATCAATCTTGTGCTATATTGCTTCACGGTCCCAGTTTCATTTCTCCACCACTACCTTTTAAAGCTCTTGTAATCTGCTCCAACTGATCAAATTTGACCTTTTTGTAGCCCACTTTATTCCAAGCACTGCTCTCAGTTAAATCTCTCTTTATTAACACCGTCCTCCTTGGCTTTCTTTTGGAACAAACACAGATCAAGCTTGAAACCTCTAGACTTTGCCAGCAATCATTTACAGATTACTGCAAGCTGCAGTCTTCTCCTTCTGTGTATTTCTTCTGCCTCTGAGGTTTCATATTCTCTACTGAAGATTGTTTAGGGTCTCTACTCCCCCTCCCCCCACCCCAATTTTATTCAGTTTAGATTTTCTGACACTTTAAAGCAGGGACTTTTAAAAAGAAACTTCTCCCCTCCCCCTTCAAGCTGTTCAGAACCTTTACAAATTTGGCTTAGTTTTGTTTTTTAAATCTCTAACAGATTTGTTAACTTAAGCTACAATTCAAAGCAGCCTGATTTCTGGCAAGGCTGCTGTTTTTGTAAAATAAAAAGCTAACTCGGATGTATCCCCCCAGAAGCCTGAAAGGGGGAAAGGTGTCTGTTTAATTCCTTCAAATTCATTTCTTCTTTTTGTTGCTTCTAAAAGAAGAAGAAGGAAAAAAAACAAACCCAACTTCTACTACAGCATTCTCCAGATCACTATAGAGTATAGTATTGTAACTACAGTGTTCTGGCCCAATGTGTAGTAACTTAAAAAAAGTAAGGGGTTGCTTCATTTGTACTTTTGGTTCAAATTTTTAGCACTGGTTCCACTGCACTTGAAAGTGTGTCTGTTTTTAAGTTTTTCTCCTTTTAATGTCCCCCATTCAAAGAAAGGCATTATAAAAATGATTGTCCTCTCCCCTTCATCTCCACTGATCTGCTGGATGGAAGAAGTTCCTGGGAGCCCACCACCTTAAAGTTCTCCCACAAACAAGTATCTTCTGAGCAAACCTTTGGAAGGGATCAGACTGTCCAAGGTCACACAGGAAGTCTGTAACAGAGCAGGAAGTTGAATCCTAGTCTCCCAAGTCAGTACCCTAACCTCTGGACTACCCCTCCTCAGAAATGTTCTTTGCTCTTCCTGAGAAATTGTTGAAACTCTAGTAAAGAACAGAATTATCAGATGTGTAGATGAACCCAATATGTTGGGGAAGAGTCAACCCAGCTTTTGTAAAAGAAAATAATGCCTCACCAATCTATTAGAATTCTTTGAGGGGGGTCAACAAGCATGTGGACATGGGTGATACAATTCATATAGTGAACTTGAACTTCCAGAAAATTTTGACAAAGTCCCTGCTCTTAAGCAAATTTAGCAGTCATGGGATAAGAGGGAAGGTCCTCTCATGGACCAGTAATTGGTTAAAAGAAAGGAAACAAAGGGTAGGAATAAATGGTCAGTTTTCACAGTGGAAAGAGTTAAATGACCTGTATGGGGATCAGCAGTGTTCAATATATTCATACATGATCTGGAAGAAGGGGAAAAATTTGCAGCTGGTACAAAATTATTCAAGATAGTTAAGTCTAAAGCTGACTTCAAAAAGTTACAAAGGGATCTCACAAAACTGAGGGACTGGGTAACAAAATGGGAGATCCAGGAATACTTGTAGCACCTTAGAGACTAACTAGTTTATTTCAGCATAAGATTTCATGGGTTTATGCTGAAATAAACCAGTTAGTCTCTAAGGTGCTACAAGTATTCCCGGCTTACTTTATGGATACAGACTAACACGGCTGCTATTCTTGAAAATGGGAGATGAAATTCAATGATAAATACAAAGTAACTCACATTGGAAAACATATCAGCTATACATACAAAAAGATGGGGTCTAAGTTAGCTGTTACCACTCAAGAAAGAAATCTTATACTCAGTGTAGATAGCTCTCTGAAAACATTCTATAAATGTGCAGTGGCAGTCAAAAAGCTAGCACAATTAGAAACTGCTAAGAAAGGGATAGGTAAGACAGAAAATATCATAATGTCACTATATACAGCCACCGTACATCCACACCTTGAACACTGCATACAGTTCTGCTTTCCCCAAATCAAGAAAAGATATATTAGAATTGGAAAAAATACAGCGATGGGCAACAAAAATGATTAGGGGCAGAGAAAACCTTCCATATGAGGAGAGATTAAGAAGACTGGGACTGTTCAGATTTGAAAAGAGGCACCTAAGGGGAGATTTGATAGAGGTTTATAAAATCATGGCTAGTGTGGAGTAAGTGAATAAGAAAGTGTTATTTATTGCTTCACACAACACAAGAAGTAGGGGTCACCCAATGAAATTAATAGGCAGCAAGTTTAAAACAAACGAAAGGAAGTACTTCTTCACACACTGCACAGTTGACCTGTAAAACTCATTGCCAGGTGATGAAGGCCAAAAGTAAAACTGGGCCCAGAGAAGAACTAGATAAATTCATGGAGGACAGGTCTATCAATGGCTATTAGCCAGGATGGTTAGAGAAGCAACCCCATTCTCTGGGTGTCCCTAAACTTCTGATTGCCAGAAGCTAGGACTGGGTGACCAGGGATAGACCTCAATAATTGCCTCTGAAATATTTGGCACTGTCCACTGTCAGAAGATGAACGTTGATGTGACCCAGTCCAGCCAGTCTTATGTTCTTATGGCATCACACTGGGATTTGAAGGGAAGATCAGTGCTGAGACGATGATCCTGTAGTTAGGGCTCTCACCTGGGACTTGGAAGACTCTGGTTCAATTCTATGCTCTGTTATAGACTACCTGTATGCACTTGTGTCACTTTGTCTCTTTTTGCCTCAGTTCTCCATCCATACAATGGGGATAATAGCACTTCCCTCCTCACAGGGGTGTTATGACAACTACATTAAAGAGTGTGAAGAGCTCGCCTATCACAGTACTGGGGGCCACGTAGCTAGATTTCCAATGAAGGGTGCCTAGTTTAAGTTCTGCTGCCACTTGTTGCTTTCTACCTTGGTTAGGGTGATGAGAAAACCTTTATGTTTAAACAGGGGAAACAAATGAACGGATTCCACAGTCTTTCCTTCTTGCTGCAAGAACAGGAATCCATGACCGAGGAGAGAAGTTTAGTGGGAGTGTCTTGTTAAAATATAGACCATGAATATTTGTCCTTCTCTCCCCGCTCACCTGCAGGTATATCATTTGTTTTAAAGCCAGGTTTACGTCTTATCCCACACAAACCTCTCACTGTTTAATTCATGTTAATTACCAAGATCAAAAGTGCACAACTGAAGCTACATTTTAACACATGAAAAATAAAATAAAATGTCCCATCATCTCAAGCTTCCTCTGTTTTAATTCTGTTGCAACCAGACCACCGGCCTTTGTTGAAAATGACTGGCATTCCACAGCCTAGGATGGGAGGAGTAAGAGCTGTTCTCTTTTTATATTCTGTTTTAGGGATAGAACTCTTTTCATTACTTCAAATACACATAATAGGGTTCTGAGCCAAACTAAACTCTAAAGGCACTTTGCACTTATCAAGCATGCTTCCTCAAAGAGATATACACAAAGGAGTGTAAGTACTGAATTACTAATTCCCATTTTTACAGATGGGGAAACTGAAGCCCAGAATAGTTACGTGACTTGCCCAAAGTCACACAGCCGGTCAGTGTTAAAACCTGCAGAGGACTCAAATTTAGACCCAACTGATTTCACCAGTCTAAAAAGCCTCAGTTGTGGCAGAGTTCAAAATCTAGCACCTTGTCAAGAGTTTTATCTCTAGTAAGTATACTTTATGATTTACATGCATTCATTTTTGCATAGGCTGACCATATTTCCTTGAGACAAAAACGGGACATTGGGATAGCAAAAACGGGACGGGGTTACCGTATTTTCCGGCGTATCAGACGACTTTTTAACCCCGGGAAATCGTCTCAAAAGTCGGGGGTCGTCTTATACGCCGGGTATAGTCTTATAGGGCGGGTGCTCCGCTCGCCCGGTGGTGCGGGGTTGCCCCCCCCCCACGGGACTCAGCGCGGGGGTGGGGCGAGGCGAATGACACCAGGGACACGGACGGGAGCGCCTGGCTCCGGCTAGTCCCGGCTGTACATGAGGCGCCCGCAGCCCGGGCGGGGCGCGGCGCAGCGACCCACGCGGCTGTGCCAATTTTCCATGGAGTTCTCCCTCGTGAGTCCGGTAACTGCCCCTGCCCCCCGCAGCGCCCCCCTCACCCAGCCGCCCCGGCGCCCCTCGTCACCAAATGTCCCTGGGCCCGCGGCTCCCCCGCGGTGCCTTTCACCGGCTCCCCTCGCTTCCCCCGCGCTGCCTTTCACCGGCTCCCCTCGCTTCCCCCGCGCTGCCTTTCACTGGCTCCCCTCGCTTCCCCCGCGCTGCCTTTCACCGGCTCCCCTCGCTTCCCTGTCACCAGACCCCGCTGTGTGCCCCCCCGTCCCCCCTCACCGGCTCTCCTGTCCCTCCCCGTTCCTCCCCCCTCCGCTCCCACTCAGCAAATCTCCCTCCCCCGGGCTTCACCTCGCCAGGTCCCGCCCTCCGGCTCCCTCCCTCTGCTCCAGAGCTCCTACTCCTCGTTTTCCTTCTTCAGAACCTGAGCTCCCCCGTCACCAGACCCAACCCCCTCGGTTCCCCAGCCCACGCTCACCAGGACCGTCACTCTTGTGCCCCCCGGGGCTTCCCCTTCTTCACTCTACAGTCTGTAGTTCCCCCATCCTCTGCCCCCCCCGGGGTGCTCTCCCCTCCCCCAATACTCTGTGTCCTCTCATGGGATTCGCCTCCCCCCCCCCACTCACCACATCATCTGTGTTCCCCCCAGGACTCTGTCGCTCCTCCCCAACAGACCCTCTGTGTCCTCCCCTCCACCCAACCCTCTGTGCCCCTTCTTGGGGCTTCCCCCTCCACTTGACCCTCTGTGCCCCCCCCCCCCCCCGTCCTCCCAACCTGATCCTCTGTGACTTCCCTAGGGCACTGTCCCCTCCCCCATACCCAATCCTCTGTGCATCCGTGCCTTCCCCTGGGACTCTTTGCTCCTCCCACCAGACCCTCTGCACCCCTCTTGGGGTGCTCTTCCCCCCCCCCCCCCGACTCTCCTTCCCACCCCAATCCTCTTCCCACCCCCCAGGCTCTCCTGTTCCCCTCACCGATCCTCTCTGCCAACCCCCTCCACTCCACCCGGACTCTCCCTTCCCCCTCATCCGATTCTCTGTGTCATCCCCCTTCGCCCCACTCTGTGACTTCCTTGCGCTCTGCCCCCCCAACCCTTTGTGCCCCCCAGTGCACTTTCTCCCCCATCACCCAATCCTCTGTGCTCCCTCCATACCAGATCCTCTCCCCCCATGTTGCCCGTCACCAGGACCCCTTTCTCTAACTCTAACTAAAATATTTTACTACAGTATTTGATTCAGAATCTTTTTTTTCTAGATTTTCCTCCTTTAAAATTAGGTGCGTCTTATATGCCGGAGCGTCTTATATGGCGAAAAATACGGTATGTAATATTCTGTATTCATGAAAAAGTAAGATGATAAAAAAAGTTTTATTACATGAACATATTGACTTGAGCTAACAATTATTCTTCAGTGACAGAACTCATACAAAAATTTAGGTAGATGTAAAGGGGGACTGTATTTCACCACGATCGTACCATGAATATTTCTCCGAACAAGTAATCTTACGCAGCAAATTTCGGTCTTTCAATACCTTATCATAAAACTTCTCACACTCCATGATTCTCTTCAGACACCTCAAATGACCCCCTATTTGCCTCCCCCAACCACATCAGTTTGTGGCTATGGCTCAGTTTCCTGCGTAGCATCTCACAGGCAGAAGCTTGTGCAACAAGAGCTTCCTCCAGGCCAGCCACTCTGCCTTCCTCCTCCAGGCAGGCCCCCAACCGCCTCCACTATCAGTAACCCTTCTGACTGACCAAGTCCTCTCCCTACATCTCCTGCAGCAGAAACACGGCTTCTCACCAACCCCACCGCATCACCCATGCATGCCACAGCCACCTGCCCAGGCCTTAGCTGTGCCTTGAAGACTGATGCCCCGAATGGGCTCTGAGGCTTGGCCCAACCCCCGCATCCATGTGTTCAGGGAGGGGGTTAACCATGGTACCCCTATCCACCTGCCATCTCCCCTACCCACCTCTGCTCCTCTTCACATCCAGCCCTGGACTCCCCAGTACCTCCCTTCACAGACAACCCTGCGCCCCCCCACCCCCTTCACTCACAGCCCTGGACCCCCCCAGTACCCTCCTTCATACACAATCCTGTGCCCCCCATTCCATGCCCCCCCACTCCTCCAGTACCCCTTTCACACACCGCCTCATGCCCACCACCTACCACCCCCTTCACAAGCAGCCATGGCTCCCCCACTTCCCCTGTGCCCCTCTTCACATGCATCCCCAGTACCCTTCACACACAACCCTGTGCCCCCCACTTCCACCCACTTTCACACATGGCCCCTATGAACCCCTCTTTCCCCCTGCCCCCTCACACACAACCATGCCCCCCCACTCCATACTCCCGCCACCCCATGCCCCCCCGCCCAGTCCCCCCCCCACCTTCGCGCGCCTTGAGCAGCACGGTGTTGTTGGCGACGATGTTCCCCAGCTCCATGGGGCCTGGGGTGGCGCCGCCTCCTCCCCTCCCGGGCCTGTGCTGCCTCCGGCTCTGCTCGGCGCCCGCCCCCGCTGCCGGCCTTGCCCCCTGGCTTCCTGAGCTCGGCAATCCCCGCGCCTCCCGCGCCACCCCCTCATTGGGCCGCACGTCACATTTCCTCCACATGGGTGGGGCGGGGGGAGCAAGGCGCCAGGCAGCCCCTGCCCGGCCAGCAGCTCCACTCCACCCCACGTGGAGGTGGCCCAGCCAATCGTGCCACGCGGGCTCTGCGGCGGCGGAGGGGAGGGGGAAGCAGGCCGGGGAGGGGGGCCCGAGGCTGTGAGGGGAAGGGACTGAAGGGCTGCGGGAGGGGGTCGGAGGAGGCGGGACCCGGCAGTGGGTCCCTGAAATAAGCCACGTTCCGTTTTTTTTAGCAAAAAGCAAAAACGGGACAAATGTGATATTTATACCAAAAAGACGGGACGGTCGGAAAATATGTAAAAAACGGGATTGTCCCGTTCAAAACGGGACATATGGTCAGCCTATTTTTGCACAATTTTTGGCTCTCCCTCAGAAACCATCCCACTACTCTTTTCCAGTGGTTCTCTATTAAAAGAACACATTTACAATAGAGATAGTGAGTTCTCTCCCCGTTAGAATGATTTACATTTTTTATTATTATTTCTGCCTCAACTTTACCCCTCTGGAAATAAAGCCAATTGCTCCTTTCTCCTGACCTGGCTGACATTTTTTCAACTTCTCCACAGCACTGAATAAAGTAACAATGAGCTTTCTAAAAATAAAATGTAGAAGGTTAAGTTAGAGAAACTTGTAACAGGCAGTGGATTTTCCAAAACAGACTCATGTAGTTTTAGGTAACATATTTAGCTGTGAGGGGAATGCAAACCAAACCAAAGAGCACTAGATAAAATTACTTGCTTTTCATGCTTTCACAGTTGCCCCTTTTAACCAAATTGTTTTGCTGTTATGGTTTCTGACTTTACCCCTTAAAGCTGCTTTTTTTTTAAATGGGAAGAACTTTAGCTTGTTGCCAAGAAAGGGATGAAGACATCTGTAAAATATTACTAAGTAAATTTACTACAGTTAGCCAGGAGGCAATGGAGCTGAAAATTTCCTCTACCCGTTAAAGAATTCCAGCCTACTTATCATATAATTCAGGTCTGTCTTGTAATGTGTATTGAACGCACCAGCAATTAGAGATTCACACTTTTCCATTCACATGATTAAAATGCACATGTACCTCATTCAAGATTTTCCTCAATGTTAGAAGTGTTTTAAAACAACTCTGAAAATGACGCACACACACACACACACACACACAAACCCTCTTAACAAACTAACCATCTCTCGTTTAGACAGCTGGCTACGCTGTAAGCAGTCAAAAAAGTCCTAAATCAGTTAGCGACAAGCATTTGCAGGTCAAGTATAGGACACAGTGTTAAACTTTTTTTTTTTAATAAATCAAGATAGCCACTGAGAATATCTAAGGCTGTTTTTGTGTCACAATGTGATTTTTTTTTCAGATGCTTGTACCTCAGAAGCCTGTTGAGCTGAAGATTTAACCATGTCAGAGAGAGGAAAGTAGAGCACATTTAATTCAGCTATTTAATTCTTTTGCAGGGGTGGCAAGAAGGGTGACCAGATGTCCCAATTTTATAGGGACAGTCCCGATTTTTGGGTCTTTTTCTTATATAGGCTCCTATTACCCCTTGCCTCCTGTCCCAATTTTTCACATTTGCTGTCTGGTCACCCTAGGTGGCATCTTGTCCAAGAGATTTGAGAGAGTCAGGAAAAGTCCTCCAAAGGAATCATTTTCAGCCAGGATGACCAATAATCAGCTTATAAGGCAGCTGTTGGGAGGAGTATATGCCCTTCTAGCACCCTCCCACAGCCCCCCACCACTCCATAAGCATGTCCCCCCCCCCCCCGGCACAGAAATATTAACTTATTTGGAAGAAACACAGATCTCCTTTTACCATTAAACCCCCTCTCTCCCAAGGGAGCCAACTGCTAAACAAAAGCTTATCTCTAGTCAAGAATGGCCTCAAACTCAGCTGCTGCCTGTTGTGGTCTGATAAAGGCTCTTCTTATGTCTGCCTCCTGATGTCTCTCAGCCTCCCATGTTACCAACCCCCATCTTCTCCCCACAGTGCCAAATGCCTCTTTTAAGCAATGTCATGACTAACTGAAAATGCATTTTCCATCCCTCTTGACCAGACAAATGTTTTATCCTTGGCAACACACTGCTGAAACTTGGGAACCTAGGCACTTGTTCTTGGCCCACTTGAGTGATAAAATCCTGCCCAGTTTTTATCATTCTGTTGCAATCAAAACACACCAATATTAATAGCTGTAGGAGCGAATCCAAAGCATTCAGAATCTTAAAAACAATTCCAGGCTCTCTCAGTTAAACTCACAATTTGCTTTCACCACAACTGGAATCCGTAAGCTTAAGAGATGCACAAAGACATGCACAAATACAAAAACATTTAGAAAAAAGCAGCATTATCCAAATACAAGAATTCAGTAAATTCTAAAGACAGTTTCCGCTTTCGGGGTGGGATTATTTACTGTGGTTGAGCACCAATAATACAATCAGTGCTCACTTAGACCCACAGGTACTCTATAGCCAAATCATCTGAAATTCAGTGCATCTTATCACACAAAACAACTCAGAAGCTGACTTCCGCCAACAGCTCCAGAGTTAAGTGTTTCATTTCTTAGATCAGCAGCCAGCATAATTGTGCGAGACCTGCACTTTAACAGTTAACCATTCATCTTAAATTACATAAATGCGTCTCATACATATTGACTTTTCACTTTAACAAAGTCTTCAGAGACAAACTTTCAAGGAGATGGCATTTTTATATGTGAATGCGATTTTAATGGAATTTCAAGTACTTTCAGGTTTTGCTGATGATGACAACTGGCACAATAAAAAGCTTATGAACAAAGATGTGGTTTTATGCCTGTTCACCTAGCAGAGAGCGACTTTTACAGCATACTTTGTCACCAGAGGAATCTCTGAAGCATCTCTGAAAAGGCAGCCTTTTTAACACCCCCTAAATATTCGCACCTCACCATGTACAGTCTATGTACCAAACATTTGAATCCCATGCTATTGGCCAAGAAGAAAGTGATTTAATTTTGTGGCTTTGACAGAGGAAAAGCACTTCTGAGGCTTCCAATATATGGATTCCCCCTTCCCAACTCGAAAGAAAGAAAGAAAGAAAGAAAGAAAGAAAGAAAGAAAGAATGGAGAAAATAAAGGCTCCTTGTATTTGCCAAACATTTTCAGAAAGGGCTGGTCGCACCCCGCAATCTGTTTCTTTTCATTCCATTCAGGGGAGTCAGGGGTCAATTTTGGAACACTCAGAAACATAGCAGCTGTTAACCCTTCCGCTGCCACATTGGAAAGAGATGCCAAAGCCGCATATTGTTCTGTCTTTTCATTTCCATCCATTTTGTGTCAGGTCACACAGTGTATGCCCAGAGGGCCTTATGAATAGCCAATGAAAAGCTCATTGTTCAGGCGGCCTCCATTATGTTGCCCAGGAAATAAAAAAACTTAGATAATGACCTTAACCATCACTTTGGCATGAATGTCATGTTTTCAAACCACCCAGCTGCATTCACATGGTAAGAAAGAAACTCCCATCGCATGAGCTACTAAAATATAAACCTCAACTCAGGAAAGATGAATTAAATTATGTGGTGTCCAAATGGCATAATATTTTAGGGGGAGATTTCCAAAGGCACTTAAACATCCAACTCCGTCCTTTCAAATCAGTTCCTTGAACTATGCACCTCTATCCATTACAGGTGTTAAATGGAAAGGATGGCTGATGGTTAATTAAGGCTCTAGACTGGTCATCTTGGCTCAGTTGCTGCCACAATTTTCTTGCATAACTTTAAGCACATCATGTCATCTCTCAGGTGCCCCACTTCCCTACCTAGGAAGACGGGATAACACTCATTCACAAAACCAGTGGAAACCTAGAATAATGTGAAACACCCTTCAGTGAGGGAAAGCTACCCAAGTTGACAATTTTGTGGCACTCTTTCTTTCCCAAAATAACAAAATGTGATATAGAAACTAAAGGTTCTTTGAGGTGCAAATAAATTGAAATATCATCTGTTTCCCCACGTGCTGTAACAAAATTCATATGGCCTGTATGGTGTAATCTCTTTAGATAGATGGCTGCTACCAGTGTGGAAACTTTAGGACTTGTTATGTATCCAAAATAAAATAAAATAAAATAAAACACCTCCAAGACATTAGTGATGGCCTCCCCATGATGTTTAAAAATTAAAACAATTAAGTAGGTTTCCGAATGAAACCTGTATGTTCATACATTGTTGTATAAAGTTGCTCAAACAGCTAGGTCTGTTTCACTGCAGAGTTAGCCTGGGCTCTTATCTGGGTGTTGCACCTAACCCCACACCTGTCCACACAGAAAACCACTGACCCAGCTAGGTGTGTGGGTTGGAACTTGAGTTCCACTTAGGCTTGTGATCCACTCCCTTTGTAGTGAGGATACAGGCTAAACCCATGGAGTGTGGATAATCCTCCCATACTTCCCACAATTCTCCCCACGTGCCCAGAAGAACAGACACATGATCCCACAATTCACTAGAAAGAATCATAACACTTCTCAGGTTACTGTAGTACAGAGAACCACGCGGCATGTCCTAGCAGTGAACATGAGGGAGTGAACATGAGGGAGTGAACTCCTCGTTTAATGTTGTAGTTATGTTCCTGAACAATGCAACTTTAAGTGAAACAATGTTAAGCTAATCCAATTTCACCATAAGAATTAATGTAAATGGGGGGGGTGTTAGGTTCCAAGGACATTTTTTTCACCAGATAAAACACACAGTATACAGTTTAAACAAACAATTTAATACTGTACACAATGATGATGATTGTGAAGCTTGGTTGAGGTGAAGGAGTCAGAGGGTGGGATATTTCCCAGGGAAAGCCCTACTGCTAAATGATGAATTAACTTTTGCCTGAGCCCTCAAGGGTTAACACACTCTACAAGGCAACATGGCAGACAGAGACAGAGACACACCCTGTGTGTGTGAGAGTTATGCACATTGCCCCTTTAAGTACGCTGACCACACTCTTAAATACATTGTCTTTTTAAGTGGATCAGGAAGTTGAGACAG
The DNA here is from genome assembly GCA_032164245.1 of Sternotherus odoratus. Classification (NCBI taxonomy): domain Eukaryota; kingdom Metazoa; phylum Chordata; order Testudines; family Kinosternidae; genus Sternotherus; species Sternotherus odoratus. Next base: position 11,593,350 of record JAVMKO010000001.1, on the reverse strand, counting down.
CAGCTACTGCCCCAGGCTCTCTCTGTCTCTGTCCCACCTTCTCTATATGGAAAAGGGATAAGCTGGGTGCAGGAACAGGGGCGGAAGGAGACACCATGACATTAGTCCCGCCCTTCCCCACCTCTTCTCCCAGCAAGCAGGAGGCTCCCGGGAGCAGCTCCAAGACAGACAGGGCCGGCGACAGGGTGGTACAGCTGTAACCGTTGTTGCCGGGGCTGTGAGCGAGGCGCGCTCACCAGACCCCTCCCCCGGCACCCAGCAGCCAGCCCCGCCCCCCTTTGCTTCTCCCGGCAGCCAGCCCCGCCCCCCTTTGCTTCTCCCGGCAGCCAGCCCCGCCCCCCTTTGCTTCTCCCGGCTGGCCACGCGGCCGCAGCACATGCCGGGGTTGGGGCCCGCTGGAGGTAGGAGACCGGCCAGGGGGGCCCGCGGGATATCGGTGGGGCGGGGGGGGGGGCCCGCGGGAGGCAGGAGATCGGCGGGGGGGCGTGGGAGGCAGGAGACCGGCCGGGGGGGGCGGGGGAGATCAGCGGGGCGGAGGGGGGCCCGCGGGAGGCAGGAGATCGGCGGGGGGGGGCGGGAGTCAGGAGATCAGCGGGGGGGCGCGGGAGGCAGGAGACCGGCCGGGGGGGGGGGGCGCGGGAGGCAGGAGACCGGCCGGGGGGGGCGCTGGAGATCGGCGGGGGGGGGGCTGCGGGAGGCAGGAGATCGGTGGGGGGGGGCCACAGGAGATCGGCCGGGGGGGGCGCGGGAGGCAGGAGACCGGCCGGGGGGGGCGCTGGAGATCCGCCTGGGGGGGCCGCGGGAGGTAGGAGACCGGCCGGGGGGGGGCGCTGGAGATCGGCCGGGGGAGGGCCGCGGGAGGCAGGAGACTGGCGGGGGGGGGGGGGGCGGGAGGCAGGAGACCGGCCGGGGGGGGGCCCGCGGGAGACCAGCTGGGGGGGGTGCGGGAAGTAGGAGACCGGCGGGGGGGGCCCTCGGGTGGCGGGAGATCGGCCGGGGGGGCCGCAGGAGATCGGCCAGGGGGGGGGCGCCGGAGGTAGGAGACCGGCGGAGGGGGGGGCCTCGGGCGGCGGGAGATTGGCCGGGGGGGGCGCGGGAGGCAGGAGAGGGGGGGAGCGCAGGCGGCGGGAGACTGGCCGTGGGCGGGGGGGCCGGGGGCGGCGGGAGATCGGCCGGGGGGGGGCCGCGGGCGGCGGGAGACTGGCGGGGGGGGGCCCACGGGCGGCGGGAGAAGACAGAGGGCAGAAATAGCACATGGCAGTGGGGGGAAGACAGCTGAACTGCCGGCACTTGATAGACTGCTGGGCAGCTGCCACACAGGGAACTGCGGGGAGAAAATGGCGGGGCTGCCGGTCCACCCTGGTTCGAAGCCCCCACCAGCTAGCTGCAATGGGCTGCTCTTCCTGCAAGCAGTGGACAAAGCAGGCTGCTGCCAAAGGACTTTGTAAGGGAGCATTGCACAAGTTTAAACAAGCATGTTTCCTAATTGATCAGCAACTTAACATTGAAACAATGTTAACAGGGGCAACTTTAAGTGAGGAGTTACTGTAGTGTAGCAGCAGTGAGGACCCAGTAACTTGGGTTTGGCTTTACAGATTGCCTGTCCACACCTGGGCAAGGCTAACCCAGCTGTTCAGACCTGGGTGTAGATCACCCTGGCTAACTCTACTATGAAGACACACCCTGAGTTCAATGCCCAACTCTCACAGATTAACCCCAGCTTTACAAGGGAGGACTGACTTTCTGAGAGCTCTGCTCTATTGTGGTACAATAGTGCTCCTTATCCGCTTGTTTTACTACCGTAGTGTAGTTGAAGAGCCGCATTGACCAGAACCAAAAAAGCCCTTAGTCCAAGATTAAAAAACAACAACAGGAGCTTTGAATTAATCCATATTTCAGCTCCTAAATAACTGGGCTTATTTTCAAGAATACTGAGCATGCAGCAGCTCTCTCTCGGGCAGGCAGCCTCATAGCTGCCACCCCCGTCTCTATATCCTGCCAAGATCTGCTGCCTCTTGCTCTCCAGTTTTCCTCAAGAGGAGGTGTTCATTGGATGACCGTGATCCACTGGGCAGGGCTCAGGGAGCAAGAGCCGGAGTCCAATTTAGAGTCAGGGAGTAGGGGAGGGGAGGACAGAAGCAGAATTGTGAACTGGTATCCCTAAAGAACAGTCCAGCTCCTGAGGCCCTGGGAGCTGGGGTGATAAATCAGATACGGGGAACAAGCTCCCCTTTTCCCTCACACACATGGAAAACAGGAGTCAGGCCACACTGTGGAATTTGAGTCCTGCAGAAGTCAGCTGCACGACCTGGGAAGCCTAGGAAAAAAACCCTCCTCAAATATAATGGTCAAAAATACCTCAAGGAACTTTATGTCAATGAGCATTTTCAACTGTGGGCCACAGTTTGTGTAGGGCGGAAAAATGGGAAATGTGGGATCTCAACAGAATCAATTACCATGGCAGCATAATTTAGGAGTCCTTGCTCTGGAATTTAAGGATTGTTGCTGTGAAATTTGGCCCTTTTGTGCCACAGAGTTCATAGAGCTTTGAAGTGCTCTGAGGATGAAAAGGGGGTATCCTGTGCCCACGCCACCTGAACAAAATAATGGAGCTGTTCTAAACTAAAGTAAAAGTTGAAAACTCCCGTGGAAGTAACTGTAAAAACTGGCAGCCCTAACGTCAGGAATTTCAGCTCTGCGGGGCTGGTAGGATTTGTACTATATATCGTGAGACAATTTTCTCATTTACCAGATTACTCCTGCTAGATTGTCAAAACCCTTCTGAAAAACAGGGCCCCAGGAATCTTATCTCCTTATCTACTCCCTCACAGCAAAGCTAAACATTTGGCCAACTTTCAGATTCTTTTTCCAAACTTATGTTCTTCCCCAAATTGTTTCTAGGTGACATTCAGCATTTTTCAAATCCACTTTAAAAAAAAAAAGTGGTTACATTTTGGCAGTAGTTTTATAAAGTTGTGCTATCTTCAATAGACCGTGAAGCTGTTCCACACTAGAGAGATGATTTAAAAACAGACAAAATGGCTTACAATTTCGGTAAACATTGCTACACCAGCTACCTCAAGAAACACCACCCTCTCACCCTGCTTTTTGTTGTATTATTTTGCCAATGTCGGCTGCTAAGGAAAGACTTACGGGAGACGAGAGAGTTACGCTAAAAACCATTGGCTAAAACTACAAAGCACTTGCTTTTCAACAGAACAAAGAATGTTTTCACAAAGCTGAAAAGTAAATTACAGAATTTCTGGCATATACTCCCCATAGTCTTTTGTTCCTGGTAGATCTTTTACTTGAGGAGTGTTGGTTTCATCAAAAACATGCTGTATGCTTCATGTGACCACACTCTATCCTGCTGCTTGTGAGGGTTTGTGTTTAAAAGAAATTATACTATGGAAGTGTCAATTGGATGTGATCTTCCTGTCTTCTGCCATTGTTTCCTGCTCCTGAATTGTTATGCAGGGTGGCTGCATCCACTTAAACAGCTGGAAGGTGAAGTGAGCCCCATGGGCACTTTGTGCATCTGTTCAAGCTCGGAGAGAGTTTTGGCAGGGAAAGTCAATCTAAATCCAAAATATTTTAATCACTTACGGGATGACTGAAATCCTCTCAGCGTCAAAGGTCTATGAAGTTGAGGCATCTTAAAGTAAAGAAAACAGAGAAACTGCGAAAACTCTCTCTGGGCTAAAGTGTCAGAGACACAACACAAAATTACAGATGTCACATCTCAGCGACCCCACCTTTAGTATGCATGTTGAGACATTATGCAGACCGGGTCATGACTGTTCAAAACATCGAGAAGCAGAGGTCCAAAAATTGGTCATCTTAGAGGCAAGTTCCTCCTGTCTCCATCTTGGCAGAGATGTAGGAAGAGTGAAGCTTTACAGGAAGTGGAGCGTAAAAGCTCAAAATGGAGGTGGAAAGGGCGATGGAAGTTAGGGTTTTAACATACAGACTCACATTGATTGTTTAGGATTAGTGCGTCCTCACCTGCAAATTAGCCCCTTGTGAAATCTGGTCTTTTGTGTACATTTACCCTATACAGTACTATACAGATTTCACCAGAGTTTCTCAAACTGGGGGTCCCGACCCAAAAGGGGACTATGGGCAAATTGTAACTTTATAGGAGGGGAATCATGGTGTGGCAACCCTTACTTCTGCGCTGCCTTCAGAGCTCGGGAGCTAACTATGAAAGCAGCAGTGTAGAAGAGTGGCAATACCATACCATGACATCCTTACTTCTGCGCTGCTGCTGGCGGTGGCGCTGTCTTTGGAGCTGGACTCCTGGCCAGCAGTCATTGCTTTCTGATCGCCCAGCTCTGAAGGCAGCTCCACTGCCAGCAGCCACACAGAAGTAAGGGTGGCAATACTGTGACCTCCACACAATAACCTTGCAACCCCCCTTTCCCCACAGACCACTTTTGGGTCAGGACCTCTATAGTTACAACACTGTGAAATTTCAGATTTAAATATTTGAAATCATGACAATTTACAGTTTTTAAAATCCTATGACCATGAAATTGACCAAAATGGACCGTGAATTTAGCCCTATCCATGACTGAGGCTATGGTAATGCAAATAATAATAAATAATAATAATAATAATAATAAATTTAATAATATAATAACAAAGTAGATGATAAAGGGCTTTCTGAATGTTTTATATACATGGGCCCCCTTTGAGAAGGCTTCTTTTTCTTCTTTTGAGTCATCAGCCCTTAAACTATATGACAAGCTCGTGCAAAAATATTTTAAAGCCCTAACATGCTTGCACCCTGTAGTCTGATTAGCTCCATCTCAAGTATTAGTATTACTATTTATATTACAATAGTGCCTCAAGGCCTCAGTCAAGATTGGGCCTGCTTTGTGCTTTGTGTGACCTGCCACTCCCCTAAGACTGTATGCTGTAAATAAACATGAAAGAAAGAAGGTGGGAGATGAAACAGAGGCTAAGTAACTTGCCCACGGTCAAACAGTAAATCGATGGCAGTGCAAGGAATAGAAGACAGTCTTCTGACTCCTCTTCTACTGCCCTATCCACTAGACCACAACTGACTTAGTGCCATTGTTTTCATCATTCAAGATATTGCTGACCATCATTAAGGGCCCCAAATCACCTTAGATCCGGCTACCTGTCAGCCTTTACTCAGATCTGCTGGAATACTCTTTCTGTAAATTGAATGAATTCAAGGATGAATATAGAGCTCTTTCTAAAAGAGCTGCCCCTTATGGAACTCCTTGCCTTTGGTAATATGTGTGTCACAGCCAGTTCCGTGGCATGAAGACAACTAAAGTTGTGAGCTACTGCCATGCATTTCAACCTTTTGATACCAGCGACTGCCTTGCTGCCTTTCTAAAGTGCGCCAGGGAGCTATTGGGGATCAGCACCAGTCCATGGACTGGGAGCTGAGAAACACTGACTCTAGTGGATAAGGTGCTGAACTTAGAATCAGGATTGTACCGCTGGCTCTGCTACTGACCTAGTGTGTGACCACAATATAAGGCTCATTTATCTGTTGCCACTTTTCAGCTATTTGGTTTGCTTTCTTTTTTTTGCAAACATTATTGCTGTGAGCAGTAAAGTTGCCCAGTGAGGGCCGGATCCAGTGACCACTCTAAACCCTGGGAAAAATCCTCTTGATGCCACTGGGCTTTGGATCAGGCCTTGCATGTGTAAGGGAACTATTATCCCCTTACTAAGACTCAGTGGGGTGTTTTGATTATTAGCTCCCAGGACCTAAAGGGGGAGGGTCAATGGGCAATCAGGACCCTGAGACTGACGGTCCCCAGGGGCAATGGGGAGAGGCCAGCACTCCAGATCAGCCTGACTGACAAGGCCGGGAGATTAATCAAGGAGTCAGGAGGGCAGGATGGGTCCCGTCCTCCGTGTGTGATCTGGACCAGACAGAGAGGGGCCAGAGAGCTGAGCTGGAGAATAGAGCTGGGCCAGATCCGGAGGGGCCAGGAAATCAGCCCAGAGAGACAGACCCTGTGCTGGGAGCAGAGCTGCAGTCCCAAAGCCAGAGCACCGCCCAAAGAGAGAGGAGACCTGCCCTGGGAGCAGCTGCAGAAACCAGAGGCAGAGAGGTCAGTGCTGGGGGCAGAGACATAGGAGCCACCTGCAGAGCAGCCGTGTGCTGGGAGCAGAGCTGTAACAGCCAGAGGGGACAGAGCAACAGCTCTGGAGGCAGAGCAGCAGCAGTCGTGCTGAGGCAGAGTGGAGCTGAGACAGAGGGTGGAACTGGGCTGGAGCCATCCAGAGGCAGAGAGTGTGTGGCCATCAACAGAGGAAGCGTCCAAGTCGCAGCAACCCTGCAGCCCAGCTGAGAAGGAGGCCTGAGCCCTACAAGGAACAGACTGTGAACAGAGACATTGTGTGTGATGCTCCCTGCCACGGAGCAGGGTGATGTGTTTTCCCTAACCGTTCTATTTCTTCCTTGTTCATTTTTAAGATAAATTGTTCATTAAATAATTTGCATTTGCTTTAAGTTTTATGTAATGATCAGTGGGCCAGGGAAGGGCCCAGTGCAGAGGGAGCACCCCGGAGTGGGGACACCCTAGCCTCTGACCTTGGTAACCACAGCACGGTTTGGGGGTTGAGCCCCCCAGAAATCCTGGGCCCAGCCTTGTTGGGGTTACGAGGACTCCACCAGACAGGAGAGTGGAAGGGGAGCCACCAAGGTCAGGGAGGCCTCTGGGTAAAGGAACTGGGAGCGAGGACTCAGATCCTTCCACTAGCCCATTTCACCGGGGTAGTGCAGAAGCCAGGAAAGTTCCCCACAACAACGGAACTATTCCCCCGCTTACACATGCACATTTTCTATCACAGCACTTGGATCCCAAGGCAATAGCTACTGCAAAAGTTAATGTAATCAATCCTCCGAGTTAGTTCAAAGCCCTTTTCTGGAAACCCACACAACATTTTGGAATGACAATGGCTTGTGGGTTTTTTTTTGTGTTCTTTCTACTCTCCCTTTTGTTTTGTTTCGCTTTGAATACTTCACAGTGTTTGTATTTTGAGAGCTGGCCTATTTTCCCTTCACAAAGCAGCCAATTCAGTTTGTGGTATAAATGCTAAATCAGCATGTGTCAAACTTGTTAAACCTTTTTTATGCCGAGCCTTGAAGAACCTGATAAAATAAAGCTTTAAAGATATACATTTTAATAAAACATTATTCATGCACCGTTAGGCCACAAAATATTCTCGTGTGCTGTATAGAAATGAAAAGCAACATTTCTCTGGCCTAAAGCTAACTTTTTATGACACCTCTGGTAATTTTTCTTAGTACTGCTTTATTTATTTATTTTACAGGAAGCTTGCAGAAAAGCGGTGGTATTTTTCTTGACATGCGTTCAGGTGTTTTTTGGCCTGACATTTTACATCATCTACAGGAAACTTAATAGGGATATGGTAATTAGAAAGGATAATGGATAAATGCTGAAAGCAATGTGCACTGATCAAACAACTTAGACAACAGCTCTTAAAAAGAGGAAGGATGGCTTTGTGGTTTATGATGAGATAACTGGCTCTGTGGATAAGAGGAAAGCAGTGGACGAGTTATTCCTTGACTTAAGCAAAGTTTGTGATAAGGTCTCCCACAGTATTCTTGACAGCGAGTTAAAGAAGTATGGGCTGGATGACTGGACTATAACTGGATAGAAAGCTGGCTAGATCGTCGGGCTCAACGGGTAGTGATCAATGGCTTCATGTCTAGTCGGCAGCCGTATCAAATGAAGTACCCCAAGGGTCGGTCCTGGGGCCGGTTTTGTTCAATATCTTTATCAATGATCTGGAGGATGGCGTGGACTGCACCCTCAGCAGGTTTGCGGATGACACTAAACTGGGAGGAGTGGTAGATATGCTGGAGGGTAGGCATAGGATACACAGGGACCTAGACAAATTAGAGGACTGGGCCAAAAGAAATCTGATGAGGTTCAACACGGACAAGTGCAGAGTCCTGCACTTAGGATGGAAGAATCCCAGTCACTGCTACAGACTAGGGACCGAGTGACTAGGCAGCAGCTCTGCAGAAAAGGATCTAGGGGTTACAGTGGATGAGAAGCTGGATATGAGTCAACATTGTTCTCTTGTTGCCAAGAAGGCTAATGGCATTTTGGGTTTGTAGTGGGGCAGCTGCCCCCACTCCAGAAAAAAGTGGCTTAAAACAGCCCTGGGAAGGGGTATGGCTGGGGGCAAGCAGCTCCCAGACTGAGTAGGGGAAAGCTGTGCTGATTGGGAGGCAGGCTCAGCTGGGGGCCATGCTCCAAACAGGCCTAGCTGGCTATATAAAGGCCAGGGAGGCCAGGAAGAGATAGTCTCCTCTGGCTCCAGAGGCAGACTGGCTTGGCTGCTGGGGAAGCTTAGGGTGACCAGACGTCCCGATTTTATCGGGACAGTCCCGATTTTTTACCTTCTGTCCCACGTCCCGATGAAACTCTGGTCGGGACGCCATTTGTCCCGATTTTGGGAATTTATAGATGAGCCCTGCGCGCGCAGGGCTCATGTAGGCAGCACAGCCCCGCCCACTGCCCCAGGCAGCCACATGCTGGCTGGCTGCCGGCCCTACCCCGCTCCCCTCTGCCGCGGAGCCCCGTGCTCCGGGGCCGGGCTGTTAGCGGCGCGCCGCCAGCCCCCACTCCCCGGTCGGGGCGGACAATCGCGGCATGCCACCGGAACAGCCCCCCCCTGCACTCGTGCCCCGCCCCCGCTCCTCCAGCCCCCCCCCCGCACTCGTGCCCCGCCCCCCGCTCCTCCAGCCCCCCCCGCACTCGTGCCCCGCCCCCCGCTCCTCCAGCCCCCCCCCCGCTCGTGCCCCGCCCCCCGCTCCTCCCCCCCCCCCCCAGTGTGTCCTGATATTTCACTCTTCCCATCTGGTCACCCTAGGGAAGCTTGACAAAGTACCTAGAGTGAAGCAGGGCTGGGGCAAGGCAGGAGAAGCTGGGGAAGCTCCAGTCTAGAAACCCCCAGGCTGCAGGGCCTAGGGGAAGGCCCAACAAAGGGTACTGGGATTGCAGGGGGCAGCCCAGGGCTACAGAAGCAGCAGGCCAAACCCCCCTTGCCTGTGATGAATGGCAATGATACTGCAGTCTGCCTCAGAGAACGGGGGCAAGTGGTGTCTGGCAGTTGCCTAGACTGAGGCAAGGTGGGGATAGAGGTTGAGGGAGGGAGACCCTGAGACTGTGGGGGTACTTCAGGGGTGCAGCACCCTTGGGAAGATGGCACCAGGGTCCAGGGAGGGACACGGGGCCAGTGGCAAGCGGGACACCGGCCTGAAGAGGGCGTTCCAGAGGCTGGACGAGCTAATTCCCTGGATGACCAGTGGGAGGCGCTGTGGGGTGAGTCGCTGCTCTGCTACAGGGTTATATAAGTAGGGGCATTTCCAGCAGATCAAGGGTTGTGATCATTCTCTTCTATTTGGCATTGGTGAGACATTATCTGGAGTACTGTGTCCAGTTTTGGGCATCACACTATAAGAAGGATGTGGGAAAATCAGAAAGAGTCCAGCGGAGGGCAACAAAAATGATTAGGGGGCTGGAGCACATGACTTATGAGGAGAGGATGAGGGAACTGGGAATGTTTAGTCTGCAGAAGAGAAGAATGAGGGGGGATTTAATAGTTGCTTTCAACTACCGTAAAGGGGGTTACAAAGAGGATGGATCTAGACTGTTCTCAGTGGTACCAGATGACAGAACAAGGAGTAATGGTCTCAAATTGCAGTGGGTGAGGTTAGGTTGGATATTAGGAAAAACTTTTTCATTAGGAGAGTGGTGAATCACTGGAATGGGTTATCTAGGGAGGTGGTGCAATCTCCTTCCTGATAGTCTATGATTCTAAGACACCAGATTGGATTTTTGCAGACATGGGTCTTTGCCACAGACTCTGTGTATGACCTTGGGTTAGTCACTTAAATTTTCTCTGACTCAGCTCCCCAGTTGCTAAGTGGGGATGATAATATTTACTTTGTCTATTTGGAGCAGGCTCTGAGCTTTCTTGTGCTAGCACAACGCCTAGTGTAACACTGATATACCCTGGCCACTGGTGGGCAGGACTGAATGTGGGACTTCTGGAGCTAAATGTATGGACCTCGACTGCACGAGCTAAAAGTCACATGACCCTTAGCTAAGGCTGTAGCAGGCTCATTAATCTGTAAGTGGTCTCGATACCACTAGATGGGACAGAACACCACACCCTGGATGGGTTACATAATTCCCCTAGCTGATGAAGTGTACCCCGAGCTTCAGAGATTTCCCACTTGAAATCCTAGATGAGCCCCCCACTTGTAACACCAACAGACCCTGGTTGTCAGCAGGTGGGATTGAACTCGGGGCCTCTGGAGCTTAGTGCATGAGCCGCTATGGCTTGAGCTAAAAGTCATGTGGCTCTTAGCTATGGCTGTCATAGACTCATTAATCTCTCTCTAAGTGGTCTAGGTGCCACTAGATGGGGCAGGACACCATATCCAGGAGGTGTGTGGGTTACATTCGCACTGTGGTCTCCAACCTTTTTACACACACTTTTTGAATTTAAGAGCAACCCAGGATCTATCACAAAGAATGTAGCAATAACAGTAATCACACAAACCCAAACACCCTAGCTGCGCCCCTACCCTGAGCCCCTGCCCCTTCTCCGAGGCCCTCCACACTCACTCCATCCCCCTCCCTCTATTGCTGGCCCAGGCCCCGCACGGCTCCCAAGAGCAGCCAGAATGACTGGCAGTGGCTCGTGGATGGGGGGGAATGGCAGGTGGCTCTGTGTGCTGCCTCTGTCTGCAGGCACCACCCCTGCAGGTCCCATTGGCTAGGAAGGGCGAACCACAGCCAATGGTGGCTGTGGGGGCGATGCCTGTGGATGGGAGGCAGAGTGCAGAGCCACCAACTCCTCCTCTCCTCCCTCTGGAGCTGCTGCCAGTCATTCTGGCCACTCCTGGGAGCAGCACAGGGCCAGGCAGGCAGGGAACCCCTCTTAGCCCCGCTGCTCTGCTGGACTGTTAGCAGCTGGCTGCAGGAGGGTTGGCAACCCTAGAACATGATGGACTGTCGATCGTGGAGTCTTTGATAGTCAGTCTCAGTGACAGAGACTGAGATCGATTGTCAGAGGCTCCACAATCGACCAGTCCATCGGGAGCTACCCGTTGGTGACTGACTACTGCACTAGCACATCAGGACACTAATCTCAGCTGGAGCCTCTTGGCACTACCGTGATACACATAATAATTAATAATAATCCAAGCATACTCCAGTCTGCTGCTCCAGCATGTCCATCTTCCAGGACAGAAACAGGAAGTCCTAAGAGACAAAAGACTCTGGTGCTGACTACAAGGCAGAGCAAACTCGTATTGGGTTTAAGTCCTGAAACATGAGGTTTTATATCCCTTTTAAAACTCCTTCATCTCTAACACACCTGAGCTCTGTCTGAGCCTTATGGAAGCTGAAACTGTGGCTGTACCGTAGGCTTTTCCTCTGTGTTTGATAACAGGGTGTGTTACCGAACCCTAGTTCCAGTCTCCCGCACAATGACGAGCAGCTCCCTGAACCAACAGTCAGGCCTCCTCCTTCAAGAGGCCTCATTTATTGGGGTTGTTATTATCTAAACGTAGGACCCAGCGGTCCGAGTTCTGACTCAGAAGCTCGTTACTCAGATGAATCAAAGTGAACAGAAATAACCTGGATTTTCAGAGACAACACTGGTAAACTTCCAAACTCCTGGGGAAAATGCAGAGCAGTTCTCCTGGCAGTTCTCTTCTTTAAGGACTGACCTTTCTGTTCGGGTCCCTCCATGAGCAAGGAAGGGCAGCTGTCATTAGTGAATCAAGACACAGTGAGGTCCAGCTGTCTGCTCTCCAAACCTCTGAAGTGAGACAGTAACTGTCCTGGATCCTAGCTCCGACTTGTGCCCTTCTTTTTCGCTGTTTAGGTTAATGCTTCTTTCTTTATTAGGGACCCTGGGAAAGCGTGTGTGTCTTGACCGTAAGGCCCTTTTTGGAATTGGAAAGGGTTTGCGCTGCCCCAAGCGTCAACCACAGCTGCTCCCCCAGATCTGACTCAACCAGCATTGAATTTATTTGGCAGCCCTGGCAGGGAGTTCAACATCTGTGTCAATGGAGGGTGAGTAGAGAATCTGTGCTTCAGGACAGTAGGAACCATATACCAGTTTGATGATGTGCTTGGAGCCTGGCTGTCCGGCATTGTAACCTGACCGATTACGGTACATAGGAGAGCAGGTCCATGCAAACCACAGGGACTTAATAATGAGATTTTTATCCATAATGCAACACATGTCAATTTCTCACATTATGCAAACAAGTGAGGTGTGCAGATAAAGCAGCTGAAGCACTATTTGGATGGATTTTAGTCCCCCATTGAAGGCACTAGTACCATATAGCAGCCTGTTTCTTTTTCTCCCCATGATTGAGAATATATTTTCCTGTCTTGAAGGAGTCCCACTGTTTTACCTGCTCCCTGCACCTGATCCCTTCTACTCTCTTGTCTCTGAGCTAAAAAAGAAAAACAATGAAAATTAGAGCCACAAAATGTGGAGATCTGGATCCTAAAACTCAAATGTTTGAGAGTGAAGGTAGTAGAGATATTTTGCAACATGGATTTTGGGGCTTCATCCAGCAGGTATTTACACACATGAGTAACATTGCTCATGTGTGTTAAGGTTTGCTGGACCTGGCCAGCAGAGAATGTCAGTTTACAGCACAGATTTCAGGGTGTTTGGATCCAGAGTTTTGGCTGGAGTCCATCTCTGCAAAAATGAAGACCAGTGCAGTGGTCTGCTGAGTGACCATAGGCATGTCACTGCACCTCTGTGCCTGAGTTTCACAAACTGTAAAAGCCTTTGCTTTGTAAAGCATTTTAAGCTCTACTGAGGAAAGGATGGGTATTATTATCACAGGAAATGCTGAAAAAAATTGTGTAGTTGTGCAAACGTTTTCAGTAAAACCAAAAATTTTATCTGTGCCCAGGTGTTTTTTTTTTAAGAAAACCCAAAAAAGTAACAGAAAACTGATATTAAAAAAATCCATGTTCACCTAATAACCATTTTTATCTAAAAAACGTTGATGAAAAAAATGTAACCAGCCCTATTATAATGAACCTTTTCCTATTTTTTTAATGGACAGTGCTGAGAACCTAGTATTTAATGCAGTGTGCTGTATTTGGGCAGCGGGGAACTGAGCAAAGAAAATCTTAAGGGCTAAATAAAATTGAATTAATCTATTGGATCAATAGCAACCATTTTAAATAGTCCGAAAACATTCACATGAGTATATGAGATGTATTTGAAAAAGCTGCTTCATTTGGTTGAAGAACTGTGAAGTAAGTAAGTTACCTGGAAGGTGTTTAAACATGTAATATAGCACATTTAAGAGCACTATTACTAATAATGAACTCTTTTGTAACACTTTCTATCTGCAGGAGCCTTGTTGATTTCCTATAGCCTTATGAATAAAACTGTTTTAACTTATTATTTTAGCTATTGCACAAGAAAGCCTCAAAATGTTGTAAAGTTCAGGTGCAGATCCAATCCTAGAAACAGCACAGAAATTCACAGCAATTCCAACATTGCATCCATAAATCACTTCAATGAGGCAATATCTAGGCCTAACTTGTTGAGATAAATAAAGACAATATTTTATTCCAAAATATCACACTTTATTCAGAATTACCTTTGTGTTTGTGGGTTTACCTCAGACCCTTAATGTTCTTTTAGCATGCTAGGGTCTACAATACCATCATTTATTAAAAAGTACAGTAATCTCATGTAAAAACCCAGAATACACTCTATAATTACCATCTAATAAGTGTTTCTATAGTATTGTCTGCTATTGCTTTATAATGCTGCAGTGATTTTATTTTATATAAAGGCTGATTTCTTTGGAAGCTAATGTTGGAAGTTTAACATACATATCCTGAGAAATTATGTAATCATATATATTTTTCTAGACAAGTTAACCTACTATCCAACTTGCTTTTGCCTTTGCTAGGAATGTTTGCATATTGCAAAACACCTACTTTGATACAGTAAAACCTCCATTTAGCGGACTAATTCGGGCGAGGGGGTGTCCGTTAAATCAAAAAGTAAATTATTTAATAATAATTTAAAAATGAGCTTTCGGAGCAGCAGCCCGCCCGCTACAGGGTCGGGGCAGCAGCTCCGCAGCCCGCCTGCTGCCGGGACCGGGGCACCGGCTGCCAGGAGCCGTCAGCCAGCCCGCCCGGGCACCGGCTGCTGGGAGCCGGGCGGCAGCCGGCAGTCAGCCCGCCAGAAATGGATCAGGAATGCATCAGACTTGCTCAGAAATTTTGTCCGTTGCATCCGAAGTCCGTTAAATCGAGGGTTTACTGTAATAGAAATAGATGGCTGAAAGAACACTGAAAATGGAGAGCTTTTGCTTATTATTTAAATTCTTTCACATAGCAGTCACTGTGTGAAATTCTAATTCACTGTCTCTGCAACAGAGTCAGATATTTAAATGGGCCAAAGCTTAGGAAATCACTTAAAATGTAATTAATACAAGAGCACAATTCATTGTGGTCTGTAAGATGTGATGCATTAAGTGTAGCAAATAAGACACAGCATAGGACAGTCATCCACCTGTATTATACATCTAATCCACTCAAATATGTACATAGATTTACTATATTTGCTTTATTTTCTAGTCCTGATATCACACATTGATGGTGGTAACTTAATCTTTTTTGTCATGTTTTTGCTCACTGTTTTTGAAAAATTGCTACAGTTACAGACCAACAGCCCCAAGAGCTAAAAATACATAGTTGAAAAAGTGTTTTCTAAATGAATGGTTTAATCTGTCTGTAACCCACCTCCATGGACCATGCCTAACTCGAGTGTATAAAACGCTGGTGCTAAAGCTGTCGCTCTTCGATAGGGTCCAAACAAGAAAGAGACTTCAGCATTGTCCATCCAGCTGTGTTTTGTGTGGGATTGACAGGCCTGGTCTACACTAGAGAATTAGGTCAGCATAACTACAGCACTGAGGCGTGTGAAATTAATTAAGCCAACATAGGTCCTCATGTAGGCAGTGCTAGGTCAATGGAAGAATTCTGTCAACCTAGCTTCCGCCTCTCGGGGAGGTGGATTAACTACTGCGACAGGAGTAACTCTCCTGTTGGTGTAGGGAGTGTCTACACTGAAGCGCCACAGCGGAGCAGTTGCAATGGTGCAGCTGTACCGCTGTAGTGTTTTACATGTAGACAAGCCCCAAGTACCTCAGTTCCATAAAGATGGTCTCTTGCTTCTTACTAACAACGGCAAGTGTTCCAATACCATAGTAACCTTTAAAAGTTTGTCAGTTACCTGAAATTACCATGCATATATACTTTAATACTATCCCCACTTAATGCCCACCCACTGGAGCATCCAATTATATTTTCAACATGTGAGAAAGGAGGGACTGGAAAGTGTCCAGTTAATACTCGTTGACATATCTAGACCACTGTACTACATGGAGCAGGTTTTGGCAATGAACATAAGATTCTGATTTATAAACAAAACGTGGGTGCTTTTTTTTAAATAAGTTCTTCATTCACTATGAGTAATTATACTAAAATCGTGTTTCTTGGAAACAATAGAAGGTAAGACAATGGAGCTAATTCCAAGACTAAGCTATGGAGCAACAATCTGGCTGTTTTTTACAGAAAAAATAGAGACTGCAGGAGACCTACTAGAAGTTTTCAAAGTTAATAACAGAATTGACAAGGACATTGTAAGGGGAGCATAACAGTATTAAAAAGAGGCTCAAAATAGATGGCCATCTAGAAATTATAAGTAAATAGAGGCTTCAGAACTCCATTATAAGAAGGATAATAAATATATATTAGCAAGGAAAGTAATTGAAACGAAATTTGTCTAGTAAATGAGTTCAAGGCTCTTATAAAAGAGTTATGCTTGGAAAAAGAAAGAAAAGATGTATTTGAAGAAAGAGCAGGAAGGTGGGATTAACATAGACCAGGAGTGGCCTAGTAAATTGGATTGAAGGGCCTTTCCTTGTTCCTAACAGTTTATGCCGCTTATAACCCTTAATTATAGCATCTTGAATGCAAAACTAATTCTGCACGAACTGCCATGCAATGGGTGAACAATATTTTCCATTAAGGTGTCAAGGTCAATGATCCAGATAATTAACTAACACGGTGGTTCAATACATTAATTCTCTACGAAAAAGTAGTAAAATATATGTTAACTCTTGGCAGCCTCTAGGTAGATGTAACCACTTTCATGATAAGTTGTGGATGTAATAATCTGTTTGAGCCTGTCTATCGGAGATGTGGGATTTTCTTAAACAATGATGATGAATGCTGCTTTTGTAGGGAGCAATAGTATGTCATTAAACTAGCGAATATTTTGCTGCCCTCCCATGTACAGCAAACATTGCTGAAGGGCAGCAGTGCTGACAAATCCTTACAGGCCAAAGAAGGGAATAAAGCAAGGAGAAAACTGGATGAAAAAAAAATAGATAAAGGGCCTAAGGTGAATTTGAGCCTAATACAGAGTTATTTGATTTGTTTGTTTTTCTCCTCAAATAAAAGTAGTTCAATCATTTTTTTTTTCTGCAATGGGGGAAAAAACACTCTTCAGTCACAAACAGAGTTCATTGCCTATCAATAAACAGAACTTTAGATCTCTCTGGACTCAGATACACAATGCAGAGATATTAGTTCTGCTCCAGTTTATTCCAAGATGCCGGAGTTCAGAATGAAAATTCACAGACTGCTGCTAGCCAAGCCAATGTCATACAACTGCAAAGATCCATCTATGCTATATATATATATATATATATATATATATATATATATATATATATATATATGTATATATACACACACACATGTATATTAACCCGATATCACATAATTTTTAAGCCCACTAAGCAGATACTTTCACTGGTCTGTGCACAATGATGACTGGTCTTTTTCCTGAGTTCTTACAGTTAGTTTAGAACCGAGCGATGTGAACGAGGAGTTCAGACTATTTTTTCCCCAGCAGGCATTAGACCATGCATGTGTTGACATCAAACAGCATCTGCCATCACCTTGCCCATTCAGCTTTGCTATGTCCCGCTAACATTCCTCACAGAAATCTTTAGTTTCAATTAAACTAAATAATTCTGTGTAATCATCAAATGTTTACCTACTTATCCATATTGTTAGAACGTACATTAAACTACACAGTTTTTTGGGCGCCTCCCTGTTACCATTTTGCTCTATTGAAAATTCTCCTCCTCCTCTTTGTATTCTGCCTCTTCACCCCCCTACAGCTAGAAATTGGGTATCACCACGCTCCAGTTCTGAAGGGGTTAAAACAGCTCTAGGAAAGGGCTGCCCTATGGAGCCAGGAAGGTAGGCTGGCCCATATAAAATGGCTGGTAGCCAGGAGTTAAGTCAGTCTCCCTACAGCTTTAGAGGGAGATGGACCTAGCTGTCTGAAGGAGCGAAAGGTACTGAGGATAGAGGAATGCTGGGGAAGGGGCAGGCTGAGCTGGGGAGCTTAGGCTTGGTGACCTCCCAGGCTGTGGCCCGATAGGAAGGCCTGGAAAGGTACTGGGCTGCAGGGACAGTAGGGTGACCAGACGTCCCGATAAAATCGGGACTGTCCCGATATTTAGTTGTTTGTCCCGCGTCCCAACCGAGGTATGGCCAGGACGCTCCATTTGTCCCGATATTTTGGCTCAGGGCTGCTCCCAGGAAAGGGTGGGCAGTAGGACCCTGCAGCTCCTAAGCAGAGGAGCGGCAAGTCCCTGCTGCACCCACCACAAGCACTGACTCCATCGTGGCCAATGCGAGCTACGGGCACAGACCCCCCTCCAGTTTTCAGCCAATGGCAGCTGGAGCCAGTGCTTATGGCCGGCATAGCACGTGGAGTGCAGGGCCCCCACTCCCCCACTGACCCTAGGAGCCAGACCAGAAAAGCCAGGTAAGCAGTGGGGGGCTGCGGGCTGAGGGGAGCCAAGGCCCTGGGTCCCCAGCCTGTGGTTTTGGAGGGGGGGTTCACCCCCAACCAGCGGTGGGGCTGCCTGGATCTGGGAGGGGGAGGGGCTTCTGCCCCCGACCCATGGCGGGGCTGTGCAGTGCCCGGAGCTGGGGGGAGGGCTGAGCCCAGATGGGGGTCTTGGTGCCCCTGACCCACGGCAGGGCTGTGTCTGCAACCGAGCCCGCTGCCCCTGACCCGCGGCGGGGCTGTGTGGTGCCCGGAACTGGGGGGGGGGTCTGGTGCCCCCGACCCGCGGAGGAACTGTGTGTGTGTGTGTGGGGGGGGGTGTCCTGTGCCCCAGGGGAAGGGGGCAGGACCTGGGGCAGGGTGGGGGTGGAGTCTGGGAGGAGCACGGGTGGACTGTGGGCGGGGCCCCAGTGTGTCCCGATATTCTGGTCCTGTGATCTGGTCACCCTAAGGGAAAGTCAGCAGGTCCAACCCCCACTTCCCAATGATGAGTTGCCTTTACACTGCAGTCTGCCTGAGGGAGTGGGGGCTAGATGCTGACTGACACTAGTCACTCAGGCAAGGTGGGGATAGAGGGTTGGGGGTTCCCTGGGAAGGGGAGACTCAGAGTATGGGCGTACTGTGGTAGGCAGAGCCCCAGGGCAAAGGGCACTGGGGTCCGGGAGGGACACAGGGGGCCTGAGGCAGGAGAGACACTGGCCTGCAGAGGGTGCTCTGAGCTGGAAAAAGAGTTAATTCCTGGACAACCAGAAGGAGAGGCTGCACCGGTGAGTCTCACATTGCTACATTAACCAATAACAGTTCTTTACCTCTCCTCTATGATTACCTTGTTGTTTCAACAGTCGGCTGCGAGGGACTTTAACAAAAGCCTTTTGAAAATCCAAAGAAATGATGTCAATTGTCTCTATATTAATCCACCATGATGAGGATTAATAAACTCCCCTGCAGCATTCTGAGGGTTAAATACATTTTATCTGCCAGGATATTGCAGTCCAATATCAAGAACTGCTTCAGAATACACAAATCTCCAAACATTTATTTATATTTACTTTTAATAAGCAGTATACAACCTGTCTCAACAAGCAGCAATTTAATTACATCATTGCAGTTGATCAGATGAACATCCTGTTCATAATAAAACCCTATCTATAAATAAACATACAAAATACAAATTAAGCTTTCTTGTTAGACTGCAGCAGACTTAATGTCTCAAATCTTCCCCTCCATGTTGTGAACTGAATTTTTATCTGGAATAGTGGGTGCATTCAAATGTTGGTATGCATGTTTGCATATTCATAAAAATTCTCCTCATGCCATGTCTAGGTTGGGAATTTGTCCTGATTTCTACCATTGCTGACCTGCCATTGATATATCTGCACTGATGTAGCTGCTAGTGTGGCCAAGCAAAGCTAGCTAGAGAGGGTTATAAAATCATGCAATTTCAAACTCATGTTTAGCAAAAGAACATCTTCTCGTTTATTCAAAGTTTTGCCGCAAACATTTTTAGTTAAAATTTTCATTTTTGAAATTTTCAATTTGGGGTTTTCCTGGCCCCTCCTTTTTCTCCCCCCCCTTGCTAATTACAAAGAAAGAAAAACAAACAAATTTAAAATAGAAAAAAAGCAATTTAATTTTTAATTTTTTACATTCATAAAAGAAATAAAAATTCAAATACATGAACTTTTGTCACAGAAATGTCCACCTTAGGAAAAAGGCCATTTTTCAACAAAAATGTTAGCTATCCCAGTACAAACGGCAGTTTACAATTTATCCTAGGAAATTTCCCTGGTGCATCTACTGTGGTGGCAGGAAACTGATGGATGAAATCAGGTAAAAAGCTCAGCATATGCAAGACAAGAAGACAACAAGAGATGACAACACCCCTGGCATCCCACACACCAACTCCCTGCCCTGAGCCCACTGCCACACCTCCTGCACCTCAACTCACTGCCCTGAGCCCCCGCCACATCCTGCATCCTTTCTGTACCCCTTGGCGGCAGCGTTGGGGTGGGGACTTTGGGGAAGCAAGACATGACAACAAATGTGAGAAAATCAACACTTCCCAGTACTTGTTAGTGGTGTATGGGGATTAACAGGGAAGCCAACATTAAATGAATATAGCTTTTGGAAGATGCTGAATAGAAACTAACATTAGGGTCTAGTGATCCATGTCTCCTGATCCTGGAAGACAGGGTAATATTGAATTGATTTGAAAATTAAAAGAGGGAGTGTAACAGGGTGCTGGCTTAGAAAAGCAAGCAGCCCCCTGCTAGCCCTGACTCAGGGAAAAAGAAGCTGCTAGCTGGAGCTGGCTAGGAGGCCATGCCCTAATTAGCTGAGGGAGAGACACCTGCAGGCCTGAGGAGCCAGCTAGAAAAGCTGGCAGGAAGGAAGCCAGAAGGAGAAGGAGGAGACCAGGGAGACAGGATAGGGAGGAGTGTGAGGCTCTGGATCCCTGTGGGCCAGGAAGTGGGCTTGTTTTCCTGAGAGGTGGACTGTTGACTTGTAAATGCTGTAAATAGTAGGTGGTGGGAAAAGGACACAGCCAATAAAATACACAGGTGCTGCACTGAAAGTGGTCTCCAGTGGTGTTTTTTGAAGAGGACCGGCAGGGGCCCAGTTACAGGGAGACAGGATCCTTATTTCTATATTCGTGGCTAAACTAATGGAAGTCAGTTGAGTTTAGGTTTTGCAGTGCCCCATACAAGGGAATGTCTTAGGTCCCACCATCTACCCATTCCCTATCCACCCAACCAGCTATGATTATTAGATCCCAATGGCACCTTCTCCAGCAATCTCTTAAAATGAACTGTAGCGGGGTAGTTACCCCGCTCCCGGGAGAAGAGGTAGGCTGACTGGGGAAGTGGTCACAGCTGGGGCCACACCTAATCGGGCCACAGCAGGCCCTGATAAGAAGGGCTAAGGGAGGAACTCGGTCAGAGTCAAAGTGGGAAGGACCTAGTTGCCTGGGAGTTCAGGGTACCTGAACCATCGCAGTGATGGGGAAGGGAAAGAGGAACTGAAGGAGCTCCAGCCTGGCAACTCCCCAGGCCGAGGCCGTAGTAAAGGCCTTCACAGGTACTGGGGCTGCAGAGGTGCAGGCTGGGGTTAGGCAAAGGCAGTTGGTTCAACCCCCTTTCCAGTGATGAGTGGCCATTATAGACTGCAGTTTGCCCCAGAGAAAGGAGGCTAGATGATGACTGGCAGTAGCCACTGAGGCAAGGTGGGCATAGGAGGAGGGGTTCCAATGAGAGGGAAGACCCAGAGTGTGCAGACTGCTGGGAGAAGAACCCTGAGGTAAGAGGCACTGGGGTCCTGGAGGGACATGGGGGCCTGAGGCAGGTGAGACACAGGCCAGCAGAGGGTGCTCCGAGAGCTGGAATTGAGTTAATTCCTGAGGTAACCAGAAGGAGGTGCCTTGCTGGTGAGTGCTCAATCTGCTACATGAACCTAGCTACAATTGAAAGAGCAGAGGGTGTGGATGTAACCTTAAAAGTAGAGGAGGCTTTGTGGTTTGTGAACAGTGGGGATTATGGAATACCAGGAGCGAATGCTTCTCCCATTGGGATAATGTTGAAAAACAAGGCCCCAAAATGAAGCATGACTAGAGGCACTTGCATTTAGTTTTTTAGCCCTTATAGAACTGAGTGCAACACTGAGGGAGTTCATAACAAAAGCATGAAAATGGAACAAAATACATCGTAAGTGCCATCTAGGTGGCTTTGTGCTTAGAGTTGCCAATTTTGGTTGGATGTATTCCTGGAGATTTACTCACATGAGATAATATTTAATTAAATATTAATCTTTAATTCTTGGAAACTCCAGGCCAAACCTGTAGGGTTGGCAACCCCTACTTGTGCTTAATGCTCTGAAATATGTTTCATTCCATAGCAGCAGGTTGTGCTCCCTGACCTAACAGGAGTGAGGTGGAGAAAAGGTGATCTGTATGTACACAGAAAAGCACAGTTCTGCACAGGCCTCTATGGCCAGTCTAGGAGTAAGATTAATGGTCTCATTAGGGTATCCAATCCAGTTTCCTTGGCTAAGGCCAGAGAAAGCCCCAATGATGAAGGGAATTAGGGAAAAAGATTGGTGCAAATGACAAAGTCGACTTTCAGTTCAGTTCCAATCAACCAGTAAAAAACATCTGTAGCCAGGAAACTTGCAATATATAAGCATTCCTTCTCAGTCTATATGTTTTAAATTGGTTGTGTCAGCTTCCAACTGAGGGCTACCCAACTATTAATAGGCACTTGTTTTGCCATTGAAGGAACTCTGGTTTGTTTGGTAACTCAAAGGCATGAAGTTCTTTTGCTGGCCATTCAATTTATTTCCAAGAACTTTTTCATTTCATCTGAGATATTCGTTGAGGGGTTTTCCTAGGATAAAGCCTTTTTAAGATATATTTGTTAATTTTAACTTTATGATTTTGATGTTTTCATGTTTGAAATGATTTTTAAAGTGTATGTACAATGAAATCAAACTGCATTTATATGGATCTCAGACTGAAACTTCACCCAGGAACTGGAGATTGAGATTTTCAAAACTCCTGGGGTGATCGGGGGGGGGGGGGGGGAGGGAGGGGGAGTTGGATATCCAACTTCCATTGAAATGAAAGAGACTTGTGCATCTAAGGGCTGGTCTTCACTACCCGCCGGATTGGCGGATAGTGATCAATCTGTTAGCAATCGATTTCTCGTGTCTGGTGAAGACGTGAGAAATCGATTGCTCGCAGTGCCTCTGTCGACTCCAGAACTCCAGCTTGCCGGGATTCACATAGCTGAAGTTGCGTATCTGCAGTCGATCCCCCCCCCCCCCCCCAATAGTGAAGACCAGCCCATAGTCTCTCTGACAGCTGCTGTTACTAGCTATAAATTGAGCCCTTCGGAAACCAGCACCCTAGTCACTTAGAACACCCAGGGAAGTCGGTGTAGTTAAAGTAGGAGGGACTTCGGTAATTTGGGTTCAGAAGGGTAGACGGGATCCATTGCAGCAGTAGGGAGCCTGAGGTAATGAAATAATTCACTCATTAGTTCTGGGAAGAAAGCAGGAAGGTGTGCTCTATGTATCTGCTGCTATGTTGTGGTGTACCTGGAGTATAAGTAATATAGACACTTAAAGAGGAACCCTGAAAGATGGTGCATGCTGCTTAATTCACAAAGAGGGCTTAGCATCCAGGGTTTCCAAGAGAGGAAGAGGACGCCTGTTCAGTCTCCTAAGTGGCTTTCAAAATCTCAGCCTGTGTTGTTTTCACATCTCAATGCAGTTCCAAGTTGCGGATGTCAGACTTGCAAGGCAATTATGTGATAGCTCTGGAGCTCCATTTAATGACAATGTAGCTCTCCATCTGTTAAAGTTTGTAAGCCACTGAAGTAGGGCACATTTTAGAAAACACAATGGTGTGAATCCGCTGGTTTTTCAGATTGGCTGAAAGGCTGAACTAATCTGTTCTCTAATCCAATAAGAATCCAGATCGTTAATAGTAGGACATAGAGAAAGTGTTGTTAGTTTATCCATATGCATCAGACAGTGTCCACCTCATTAGTAATTTGGTGTAATAGAAATAAAGTCACTGGAACAGAACATGTTTATAGGATAAATATCTCCCACTTCGAAAATAAATATCTTGGCTTTGGCTCAGCATTTCCTTATCACCGGGAAACTACTATCCTGGGACAATATTCTGTTCCATTGACATTATCTCTTAATTACGTTATAAGCAGTGACATGTTAACTTTGAAAGGTTCAGAGGTTCAGTTTTTGTTGGGATAAGCCTCTAGAAGATCTGAGTGCTTATAAGCCATTATTGCAACTTTAAATTAATCTCCCCTTTCCTCTCCCTGATTTTTCAACAGCACTCAGCTCCTGTTCTCATGACCTTCAATAGAATCCCCCAGTCTCCATCAGACCCACAGCACATTTCAGTTGGTTGATTTAATTCTACAAGGCTCTGTATGGGGTCCTCTCTGTCTTACACTCTAGTCTCCCTATGTATCAGAGCAGGAGCTAAGATCAGATGAGGAGTTTCTGCTAACAGCCCCTTATTCAGCAAGGTTTTTAAGCATGTATAACTTTAAGCAATGGCACTACTTGCATGCATAGAATTAAGTATGTGGTATTGAGGGCTGTGCCTTTAAGGGCTGAGATTCTCAGACAGAGACTCCGGGCAGGGCACATGAAAATTCATCTTGTGCATAGCCAGTTTGAATAGGACACAAAATAAAGTAGAGCTGACCACCACAAGGCACAGGCTAAATATTTAGTAGAATCAGAGCTTGGTCTTTTTGGATACAGAGAAAGGGCGGTTGCACTTGGTGGAGGGATTTGACTCTCAAACTCAATCTCCCATTGAATGCCTGAGCACAGCCCAAGTCTGCTGACTTTCAGGACACTGGGATTTTCTCAGCTTTTTTACCCTGCAGAGGGTGTGTGGGGGATGAATTGAGCAGTGTTTTCAGAGGAGGTCAGGGAGTTGATATTTCTGTTATCACATATCGTAAGTGTAGGCACATTTTTACAAAGATCAAAATAAAGCCTCAGAGTAGATTCTTCCTTTCCTCAAGTTGTAAAATACACGACAGCTTCCCCCAAGCCAGTGACCTCATGAAATTTGAAGTTTGGCACTTGTATTCCAAAGTTCAGAGAGACCAATATAGGTAGATTGGAAACTACATTAAATAGTTGCTTCACTATCTGTTGTGGGGACCCAGTAGCAACTCCGGTACATTGTAATTTTGCATTCTCTCACACTGAGCTCTAAGGAGATGTGCTCCACAGCAAGCTGGATTCAAATTCATCTTCATTCAATGACTTACCATGCTGTGGTACACTGGAAATGGCATCCTATCGGTGAGCTACACGAAGGAGAGAAACTACTTGGGAGAGGGAGATCTTTACAAGACGTGGATAGAATTTCAAGTTTTGTTTAGAAAAGGTTTGCCCTGATTCTCCTGTTCCCTCTCAACTAAAGTTAATCTGTCCCTCATTTGCCAGTAGAGACATCCCTCTCTCCCTATGACTCAGTCAAAACAGAATAGCCAGAGGTTTGCAGGAAGGATAGCTCAGTGGTTTGAGTACTGGCCTGCTAAAACCAAGGTTGTGAGTTCAATTCTTAAAGGGGCCATTAAGTGACATGGGACAAAAATCTGTTGGATGATTTAATTGGGGATGGGTTCTGCTTTGAGCAGGGGATTGGATTTGATGATTTCTTGAGGCCCTTCCAACCATCATATTCTACGATACCTCAAGAAAAGGACTGCTCTGTAGAACAGACTAGAACATGGGCCACTAACTTGACTATAGCTCCTTTAGTTCCTCTGGTTTCCAGTTAATGGGCCAATCTTCTGTTTCAGACTGAAAATTATGATTATGAATTAGTTCTATTACTTTAGCTCCCAGGAGTCCTGGTTATCAACCAGGACCCCACTACACTAGTTGCTCACAAGCAGAACAAAAACAGTACCTGCCCCAGAGAGCTTCCAGTCTAAGTATAAGACAAGAGACAACAGATGGATACAGACGGATGGGGAAGAACAAAGAAAGTGAGCCATAAAAATAAGGTTTCTATCTCCTCCTACTTCAATAACCCTTCATCCCATTTTCAATAATATCTATTTATGACCAAGACAGAAGGCCTCTTCTTGGTTCATTTTTCCACATCTTATTTCTGCATCTTATTTTGAAACAATTTCTTTTAACTGAGAATATAACTGCATTGTGACCCTTCTCAGTCCTGCATCCCCTAAAAGCCCAGTCACTGAGGTGGTGGAGGTGGATATAGGTGATTTAGGAACATTAACTCAGTAACCTCAATTGTCAAAAGTGACTGGGTGATTTGGGGGTGCCTCAGTTCTTGGGGGCTCAACTGCAGACACCTTGAAAAGTGCTCAATTTTCAGAATGTGCTGATTAGGACCTAATCTGAAAAGCAGACCCCTTTAAGGAGGCTGAAATTGGGTACCCCACCCTGGAGCCACCTAAAAAGAACAAGTCATTGTGGAAAATTTAGTTTAAAATACAGTAAAACCTCCATTTAACGGACTAATTCGGGCGAGGGGGTGTCCGTTAAATCAAAAAGTCCGTTATTTAATAATAATAAAAAAGAGCTGTCGGAGCAGCAGCCCGCCCGCCAAGGATCAGGACAGCAGCTCCGCAGCCTGCCCGCTGCCGGGACCCGGGCGGCAGCCGGGAGCCAGCAGCCAGCCCGCCCGCTGCCTGGACCCGAGCGGCAGCCGGGAGCCAGCAGCCAGCCCGCCCGCTGCCGTGACCCAGGTGGCAGCCGGGAGTCGGCAGCCAGCCTGCCAGAAATGAATCAGGAATGCATCAGACTTGCTCAGAAATTTTGTCCGTTGCATCCGAAGTCCGTTAAATCGAGGTCCGTTAAATCGAGGGTTTACTGTACAGTAGACTCTCGATTATCCAGGATTGGATTAACCAGAATGTGGATTAACCAGGATGTCAAAAAAAATACACACAACTCATAGGGCTGGCTCTGTTTCTGCTGCCGCCCCAAGCACACACCAAAAACCCCCCCACCAGGGCACAGGGCAGCCATTGAACCAATACCCCCTTCCCCTGGCACAGGGTGGCTGGTGAAACAAACCCCCTCTCCCCATATTTCCTGTGGATGGTGATTATCCAGGATTTTATTAACCAGAATTAATTTTTTTCCTATCATCCTGGATAATCGAGAGTCTACTGTACCACTTTCCTGTTGTTCATTTATTTAATTAAATTCCCCTACACACACAAACCACAAAACCATCACAGAACAAAACAAACCCTCACTCATAGCATTGTATACATTAATCAAAATAAACAGCTAGTCTATGGGGCACACAGACATAATAGATCTACTTAACACCAATTAAACCAAGCAGTGGGCAATGTAATCTCTCCTTGCCTCTACTGATCAGACTGCTGCACTGCATACAAATTTCATCGGGCATGTTCAGTACTGACCGTTCATTGCAGTCCCCAGTCATGAGAGTATTCTCTCAGCTATATAGCATTGATCCAAAGAGGCAGAACCTAATGTTTATGGATTGGCAGACAATATAAGGATCAGGAAGAAGTTAAAGCCCATATTCGGCAATATACTTAAGCATGTGCTCAAGGAAATGAGACATAAGCAAGTGCTTAAAGTCAGGCATGTGTTTAAATGCTTTAATGAATCATGACCAAAACCAACTGAATTTTTTTAAAATTAAGCCTGGCCTTCCCTTGTAGTATGGATAGCAGTGTTGCCAACTCTTGTGATTTTATTGTGAGTCTTGGGATAGTTGGCTTTTTTTTTTTAGAGCTCGAGGCTACTGGAGTCATGTTAATATATGATAATCTCTTCTTTCATTTATAAAAAAGAAGTTGCAAGCCATCAGGGTTGTGGAACAGAGCTTGAAAATGTGACTAGAGCGCACCCTTGGGGCTCAGAAACTAGAAGGCAAATAAGAAGAATCCAAATTGATTATTTTAAAAAAAAATCTCATGACTCTTTGGGTGCATGATTCATGAATTTTGAACATTTGGGGTTAGCAACACTGAAACCGTGCAGTAGAGTCAAAAACTTCTTGTTGTTTAGTCACACAATTATTATTTTTCTTAACATCTATCTTATGCTTCTTATATTTAACATGGAACTTGATCTCCTTCACTGATATGAGATTCACAGTTGAATATATCTTCGTTATTATTCATTTATATGCAGTTCAATCCTGTCTTGTTTCATATTCTCTGGGCTTTTTAGGGGGGGTTCTGTTTATTGCACTGTGATGATTTTTGAATTAGGCTGAGCAACAGTGTTATGACATCAAGTATATCTTTGAATATATTTGTTTGCTTAAACATTGGTTTAGTCAGACAGCACTCGGGATTGGTTTTTTAAAATACAATATTTACAACTGAAGGTATTTCTTTTCTCATAGTGGATTCTAATTGATTGTAATCTAATGGAAAACATTTGCTACTATATTTATTGATTTAAAAAAAAGACAGAAGCATCTATTTGGAAAAGAATTATTGCATCATTAAACGGTGCCCAATCATGCACGCCATTAGTGCCAATTCAATTTAATAGGACTACAAGCTTAAATGACTCCTGTATTTCCCGAATCAAACCCTAAGACGCTTAATACTTTTTGCCTGTCTATAACAATACTTCATGTACAATGATATGAAATTTTCCATGTGTTTTTTTAGTTGTTACCATATCAAGATCTGTTGTATAAGGAAAACTCAATAGCAACACAATAGCTACAAATATCAATAAGAGGCAGCTTCAGTATAAAAAGAAATACTAAATAGCCTTTTTCGGGCTATTGGTTTACACGTCACTTGGATTTCACCTTGCTCTATGAAATCAAATGAATCTCTAACAGAATTTGCTCTGGAAAAAGTATTGTAATATGATTGCTGCACAGAACAAATTATAATGTAAACGTAAAATCACCAGTAATGCGTAATGTCATGCAAATAGCTGGTACTGCTGAAAATTCAGCATTATTGAGCTTGCCTTTATGGAAATTAGCATACCGTTACCCACAATGCCACCTGATTTTTTTTTTGTTAACACACATGCTGTGTTTTGTGTTAGAGGTTCAAATTGATTGTGAGGACTTTTGAAACAGTCTGATCCCAACCAAGATCATAACAGAGAAATGGTACAAATTAAAACAATGATCATGTAAAATAATTGAAATTATTCTTTCCATACTAGGCTCTAAAAATTTAGACCCCTCTGAACGTCAGATATAATGAAAATGCCCATAGTCACAGCCACATTAGATCCTTTTACTGGAAATTAAGAGTGACTAATGGCGTATATTTTTTTCACAATTCCAACACATCAGGATACTGGTCTCAAGTCCTTACCAGCTAGGTAGCATCTCTGGTCATCCTACCTCTTCAGACTTGGGCGGGCTATCTTCCAGGGTTCTGTAAGGCACTATTTGATTGGCCACATGGTCTTGGCCCTGATTGGCTGGTGACTATATATAAACTTTCTGATTCCCTTCTGGCCTTCTCTGAACAACAAGTCATTGCCTGCTATTTGCTGCTTGCACCTACCTGACCCTGCTTTGCTGTCTCACCTAACCCGCCAGCCACCTCGCAGTACCTTCCCCTGGGATTGGGTCTCCTGGTGATCGGACATCTTGCGCAAACTCTGACCAGTGATTGGGATTGCCCTTCAGTCTGCCTGTCTGAGGCTTTACACAACATCACTGTCTGTACAGATTCCTATCCCAAAACTTCAGTGGCTCTCCTGTGTGGCTCTATTAAAAAACCAAATAAATAAAAACTGTCACATTCTGTAAGAATCCTATTGACTTCAGGGAGCCTTGGATCAAGCCTTGGGCAAATAGAGAATGAATGCCAGCATACCTAAGTGCTCACCTCCCAAATACTCTTTAAGTCTGGTGATGCCTGTAACAAAACCAGTTGTGTTCTTCACCCTCTTCTCCTGCCACATTCTATACCAAGCAGAGAGAATATTGAAGGATTTTTAGGTACATCTCTAATTCCAACAATTATCTTAAGGAGTGACCTAGTGCAGTGGATTTCTGTGTCAGCTTGTAGTCTTCAACCAAGGGAGGTAGTAGTTTTATAGATCTGGAGTCTGAACTGAACTAAAACGGGACTTAGTGACTGTGGGACTTTGTTCTCTACACCCATAGCAACCTACTTTGAATGGCGTTTCACTACATCAATCAGGGGATGTGACTCTTTAACCAATTCTTGACTAATGATAGATGAAAAGAGAGGCAGGTGACAATGCTGTGCTCTTTCACTTTATCAGAGGAACTACAATGCAACTGTCATGAACAGATGAGCATAGCAACTAATGCTACTATTACCTGTTTGCAAATTGAATTTGTTTTATTGCCCACAACCAAGCTCTTACTCTGATGTATGTTTTGGGAACCGCAACTATTACAGGGTGACAATTAAAGGGTACAAAGAGTGGTATTGAAAATTGCCACCTCAATGAGTGAAAGCTAAATTCAATAATAAAAATCTAAAAGCAACATGCATATTTAGATGGGCAAATTCTGCTATTCAGTAGTTATATTTACCATTTTTATAGCAGTGTCTATTCAAATTTTGTTTTGCTAGATCTTACAAGGTGCTGAGTGCCACTGTCTCCATTGGGAGTTAAGGGTATTTTGGGAGGTGAACAGAATCTTGCACAGTTGGCTGATTGGAGAGGGAGCAAGGACTAAAGAAAAAAATGATGCCACTGATGAAAAAAGCTTTGTATGCTTAGCTAACAATATATACTGCCTTGTTTTCCTATTACTAACATTTCTTCTTTCCATTTCTACCCCTGGCATCTGTACCTTCTGTCATCCTGTCCCAATCTAAATGGGACAACAACGGTCTTGGGCACCCATTGCATTACAAATACCTAATAGTAATAGGTGGTGTACACTTTCTGAAACTGTATTTTGAGATTGCATTTTAGTATTCATTACTGCAACCCCAGACCCCAATCGAGAGCGGGGCTCCATTGTGCCAGGTACTGAACAAATACATAGTAAGAGATCTCATCCTGGCCTCAAAGAGCTTACAATCAAATAGACAAATCAGTACAGGTTAGGGGGAAATAAATATTATGAACCCTTTTTTAAAGAGGGAGGAAACTGAGACACAGATAAATAAAGGCACATGCACAAAGTCACCCTGAAAGTCCATGGCCAGACTGCGTGAGTTCCAGTTTAGTGTGCTAACCACACCAACCTTCCTCTCTAGTTTCTGCTTCCCATTTTTGGTTTCATCTTTAGTGAATCCAGACTCAACAAAAACTCCATCTGATTTCTCCATTGCTAAGTCAGTTTTGGGGAACCTTGTATAGTGTAGAAACTGGAAGATGGTTTGATTACCGTTTTGTCTTTGGCTTCGGTTAAAAATAAAATCTTGTCTAGCTTTCTCAGCCCTTTAAATAGAGAGAGAGAGGATCTTATTTTACAAAGTTCAGATCTTGAGTTACATTTCTCAGCAGTTTGGGGAGAATGTGGGAAGGGCAGATCCAGGCCCATCCTCAATTTTAAGTGCCCGTGATGTTCTGAAGATGAAAAGGGGGAGGGAGGCAGAAAGAATAACTTCACAGATAAACAGAGTAGAAGTTGATTGTTACATTTGCAAACTGAGATTATGGGAATTTATCAAAGATGGATTGGTAAATCTCCTAGAAGAGTTTGAAAATCCTAACATCAGATACATCATTTTAAAAAAATATTTTGTAGGGATTTTTTTTCTTTCCAACTCATCTTTAAACATTAAAAAACTTTTACTACATGGTACAATCCAGAAAGAGGGTTGTGGCGGAAGGATACACAAAAGACTACTGATTTGTCTGGGCAAAAGATTCTTTAGATTTAAAAGGCACAGCTAAGAGGATTAACGCTTTGCTCTGGCTATCCATGTTAAGACAATTAAACCAGGAAATAGTAAAAAGGACTAAGAGGGGAGGTTTACGGAATTAACTCTCAAGCTTGATTGTAAAACATGTAAAGAAAAGGTCTCTGCCATATGTTTCCATTCATACATCATTTGACCAAAAGGTCAGACAAGGATACATATAAGAACAAGTTAAATTATTTATGTAAAGCACCACAACACAGTACAGGTGAAAATGACACTTTTAGGTACTACAAGCGGCTGCGAGAGTAAGAGGATGAAATTAAACAAAAGCTAATTTTGCTGACTGTTATGTGAGGGCTGTTGGAGTCTAGAATAGCTTCACCAGGGAAGTGGTGGGAGCTCAGTAACTTTGGTCATTTATAATTGAACTGAAGAATTCAACTAAGAATATTCCTCGGGGAACAATCTGTGACATTTAAGACATCTTTTGTTTATATGCAAGACTCTTGGAAGGTCAACAACATACAGCAGTTCTGGAGAGGAACTTTACTAAGATAAAACTGGCTGAAAACAAATGTGTTAGGTCCCAATTCGGTCAAACACCTAAGCACGAGGATTTGACAAGGAGAAAGAGGAACGATGACTCAGTATTTCTGGAGCTAGCCAAAGACCTGAATTCAAGTCCCTACTCTGTCACAGGCTTCTTTGTGACCTCAGGAAATTCGCTTAGCCTCTCTGTACTTCAGTTTCCCACCTGTAAAAGGGGGTAATAGCACTGCCCTACCTCGCAGCGGATGTTGTGATCTACATTAAAAGATTCAGAGGTACTCCTGTACTATGGTATAGCTCAAATAGTGAATTAAGTGGGTTTGATTAGGACAATCAACAATGAGTTAGCTTTGTGAAACTTATTTTATTTATCTTTGCATAGTGACAAAAATGGAAATATATTTGCCAATGTTTGTTAGCCATGCTGCAAAGCACACTCATTGTTTTAGGCTTTTGGGCAGGATCTGAGTTACTTGAGTGAACAGAATTTCATGGCAAGGGGGGCAGGATATTTTCAAAACTATGAAATTGACCAAAGCCCATTGACACCAATGGCTTTTGGATCTGTCCCTATTAGCTGCTCTGGATGTGTTTTAACATGATGAAGGCTAAGTTACTTGCTGCAGTTATATTTTGCTGTATTAATTGATTGACAGCGTCTGAAAAAAAAAAGGGGAGTTTTCCCTTTTTCTCAGGCCTTTAGATTTCTTCAACGTGCCAGTTGTCTCTTCCTCTTATCTGCAGGTCTGTCTCCAGGCCATCTGCCTGGGAGACACCCTGCTTCAGGACCTGCCACTGCTACCAACCTGTTTCCTGTAACTCTTCACCACAACTGAGCCACTTGATGGCTTTTATCCTTAACGTATCAGACTCACCTGTAAGCTAGCTGATCCACCACAAGTGATAATGGGCCCAACTGCTCTTAAAGGGCCACCTGTGACATCTATATATATAAAAGTCAAATGGTGTATGCGTGCGTGTATGTACGTTCCCTTACTCCTTCCACGCCGTTTGAGCTAGAGACTTGAAATTTGGTACAGTTATAGGCTTTAGGGTCCTAATCAGGGTAAGAATCGAAAATTTTTCAAATCTCACCTCTGATGCCCCCTAGGGGTGAAATTCTTTAAAGCCCATTCACATCAGCTGGGCAGCAGGTTAATACCTGCTGTTCTCTGTGACATAGTTATGATATAATAATACCCCCCTCCAACGGACCCCACACTCGCTCAGCTCTCTTCCCCCTCCCCCCTCCAATGGCCCCCCCACTCGCTCAGCTCTCTCCCCCCTCAGGTAAGAATCGAAAAATTTTAAAATCTCCCCCCCACTCCAACGGCCCCCCCCACTCGCTCAGCTCTCTCCCCCCTCCCACGGCCCCCGCACTCGCTCAGCTCTCTCCCCCCTCAGGTAAGAATCGAAAATTTTTTAAATCTGACCCCCTTCCCCCACTCCAACGCCCCCCCCACTCGCTCAGCTCTCTCCCCTCCCCCCTCCAATGCCCCCCCACTCGCTCAGCTCTCTCCCCCCTCCAACGGACCCCACACTCGCTCAGCTCTCCTCCCCCTCCCCCCCTCCAATGGATCCGAGCAACGCCGGGTATTTCTGCTAGTATTTGTATAAAGTTTACTTAATCACTAAGGCCACACAGCATATGAAGCATATGACATGGGCTTAACTTTTGGAGCAGTCCTAGTGTAGTCAATGGAACTACTCAGAGTGCCTAAAAAGTTAAGCAAGTTCATAAATCTCTGTAAGCATGGGATCAGAATTATGATCTCTGTTTCCTAGGAGTTCACATGCTTTTGGAATTGCTCTATCAGAGTCAGAATCTTCTGTCCGTAACATCATAATCATTTCCATTTCAAGTACTTGTAGATTAAGATATCACAAGAAGGATGAAGACTTCAGATAGTCAACACATAACAGGAAATTATAGACTCAACATTCTGGTTTCATGGGAATTAAAGACTGAAGAAAAGGCAAAACAGATTTTTAAAAAGCCATTATCAGATTTGCACTTTTTCTGCTTAAAAATCTTTCAGTTTCAGCTTTTTAAAGGAGTATGACATTTATAAATATGATCAAGAAAAAAGGCAGAAGATATTGCATTCACAAGACATAAAAATGCATGGAAAATGAGTATCTTTTAAGAAACTACATTTTGTAATTTACTGGGGGGGGGGGAGGCAGGGAGAAGAAATCCTCTTATTTACATGACATATGAGGAGACAAAATTTACAGAGATACACCAATGAGCTAGTTTTCTTTAAAGACAGCCATTTTATTAAAGACTATACAGAAATATCAGATTACCTTCTATCTGGAGGAAGTTGTTTTGGCCTTATAGATTCACATCTCTGACAGCTGTCAGGTCACTGAGGCCATGTCTACACTTACCAGGGGGTTGACACTGCTGCGATTGATGTGGTGGGGGTTGATTTAGCGGGTGCAGTGAAGACCCGCTAAATCGACCACAGAGCGCTCTCCGGTCGACTCCAGTACTCCACCAGAATAAGAAGAGTAAGATAAGTCGACAGGAGAGCATCTCCAATACATGCATCATGGTGTAGACACCACAGTAAGTCGACCTAAGCTACGTCGACTCCAGCTACGTTATTCACATGGCTGGATAGTGTAACATAGGTCGACTTACCCCAGTAGTGTAGACAAGGCCTGAGTTAATGTAAAGAGTCTTAGCCAGTCAATCTACTCTACCTGTGTAGGTTCTGACACTGCTCATGGGGCTGTGGTATATGAGAATCATGGTGGAGTTCAACTGCTTCCAATTCATAAGAGTTCATACTGGGATGTTGCAAAAAGCTTTAACAGCTGCCTTGGGGACTGCTGCAAAACCGAAATGCCCTCCTTCAAAAAATACAGCAATGGATGTAATCGAAGCACACTAGGGGCTGGTCTTCACTGGGGGGGAGATCGGCTGTAGATACGCAAATTCAGCTACATTAATAATGTAGCTGAATTTGGCGTATCTACAGCCGACTTACCTGCTGTCCTCACGGCAGCGGCGGTTGGCGGCACGCTCCCCCGTCGACTCCAGCTTGCGCCTTCTGGCGCCTCTTGACGAGACGCGATAAATCGATTGCCAAAAGATCGATCCCTCCCCGCTTTAGTGAAGACAAGCCCTAAGAAAGGGGTGACTTATTCACTGCAGAATAGTTGTCTGCAATTGTTTGATTCAGGGGCATGACCAGGGAAGATGTACCACTCAGGCCAGCTCTTTGGATCCACGCCAATATTCTACTTTTGCTAACAGCAACTTAGAGGGAGAAGAGGAAATTCTATGTAGTATGCAAAATGTGTATTAAAAAGAAAGCTAGCCCAGGAAATGATCTCTGCTTTTCTCTTAAAAATAATGTTGACAAAAATGAAAATATTTTGGTCAACATTTTTATTCTACATTTTTCTAGATTTTTGATGAACTTTCCAATTTTCATTTTTTTCCAACAAAAACTCTGAATTTCTGGATGAAAATAACATGGTCTATGAATGTTTTCATTTCATTACAAACAAATCAATCAAAAAAATTGAGAAAAAAAGTAACCAGCTCAAATTAAAAGCCATTGGTCCATATTCTAAAAGGGATGTCACACAGCTGTTGGTGACTTCACTACCAAACTTCTAGCTGTACCAGTGCTCCTTATGTCTGTATTTATAATGCAAGAAATATGAATCAGTACAGCAGGCCTAAGGTCACATGGAAGAAGGTTTCTATTTTGGAGAAATGTTGCATTATTCTGTTCTTCGTTTGTCTTTAGAGAATGTCTTCTCCGTTAGTGAAAAAATGCTATGGCAGATGCGCTCAATAGGCCTGGGTTTTGATTGCCAGGTTTAAACTCATAGGGGCAAGGCAATCTTCAAGAGAGACCTCAGCTATAGATGATTAGTTCCCAATAAAGCTTGAGTTTTGCCCCCTCACCTTTTGATGCCATACATAGGCTGTCTGTCTCCTTAGTATCAGATTCTTTCTGACAATTAATTTCCTGGCTGGTCACCTGCCAGATATGGTGCTTTTGAAAAGACTGTTTTGTGTGAAGCTTTGTAGCAGATGACAACACTGATCCTGATTTTGACAAATCTTGGTTCCCCTTACTGAAGTGATGCCCAGACAGTTTGGTAAACCACACCTTAGAAACACACACAATACAGAAGAAAAGAAAACGGGGAGCTGGGTAGGGTATGTGGATCCCATTCTGCATCAGTGCAAAGCAATTCTGTCCTTAATAACAGAGCTCTTGATAATGTTCAGATGAATAGATTGTTTGCAGGTAAATGGATGATTGCAAAGTTTACTCTGAGGCATCAGCAGGTTTTTCTTTTCTGAAAGGCATCTTGGAAAAATATTGAATATATTTCTTATCATGTCCAAACAAAAGAGAATACAATTAAAAATAACACCAGCCCAATTCTAGAAACAGAAATGCGTTGAACTCTCCAAAATGTCAACTAGCAGCAAGCAGGGGGTCTCAGTTGACCTCTGGGTAGCCCAGATTATGGTGTTTTGCTATCCTGATTCAAATGTAATGATGTAGTTTGGTGTAAGTTGGTGTACTGAATGCAGTGCAATAGAAATGAAAGGACAGAAGAATTGTTTAAAAAGGAGTAATGACTCAGAAATCAGGTATTACTCTGCAGACATGATACCAAGCTTGACCCATGGACAAGGAAAACATAACATTCAATTAAGTGCAGTTATGCAAGTGGAATTCTATAGGAACTCTCCATATAGCATGTACAATCTACAGGAAAAGATGTTTTAAGCACTTTTAGAAACTGAGAGAGGTTGATATGAGCACTCCCGAAATCCATGTCCCT
This sequence comes from Sternotherus odoratus, assembly GCA_032164245.1. Taxonomy (NCBI): domain Eukaryota; kingdom Metazoa; phylum Chordata; order Testudines; family Kinosternidae; genus Sternotherus; species Sternotherus odoratus. The sequence continues at coordinate 11,556,643 of JAVMKO010000001.1, read as the reverse complement.
TTGAAAAAAGAGGACTAAAAGGAGAATGACTGATATGTGAAACGTTAAAAAGAAAGTAGTCATTACATTCAAGTGCCTTTAAACATCTAAGGCTCCATTCTGGGACTCTTACCTATGGCAAGTAGCACTTTATTCTGTGAATAGTCTATGGGGCTACTTGAGGAATCCTAGACTCATAGACTTTAAAGTCAGAAGGGACCATCATGATCATCTAATCTAACCTCCTACGCATTGCAGGCCACAGAACCTCGCCCACCCACTTCTGTAACAGACCCCTAACCTCTGGCTGAGTAATTAAAGTCCTCAAATCATGATTTAAAGGCTTCAAGTTACAGATAATTCACCATTTACACTAGTTTAAGCCTGCAAGTGAGTTGTGCCCCATGCTGCAGAGGAAGATGAACCCCTCCCCCACCCAGGGTCCCTGCCAATCTGAGCAGGGGAAAATTATTTCCCTACCCTGTTAGACCCTGAGCATGTGGGCAAGACCCACCAGCCAGATGCCTGGGAAAGAATTCTTGTAGTAACTCAGAGCCCTTCCCATGTAGTGTCCAATCACCAGCCACTGGAGATATTTGCTGCTAGTTGCAGATCAGATACATCCCATTGTAGGCTGTCTCACTGTACCATCCCCTCCATAAACTTACCAAGCTCAGTCTTGAAGCCAGTTGGTTTTTGTCTTAGTGTGAGGGTATCAGAATCTGATGCTTAAAGATTCCTTTGCCCCAGTGCAAATAACAAATTGCTAATTTAGGACCAGATTCTGTCAGATTTAGTCACATTTTAATGGCATTACTCATCCCAAGAAAGGGGGACAGAGTCCAACTCATTGTATCCTTGACTCAAGGAAACTCAAAGCATTTTAGGAAGGAAGGACATCATGACTCAAGAGGCCCCTTCTAGTCCTAAATATAGTCTCCTTCTTGTATTGCAGGCAACCCAACCATTTAAACCCTTTCATAAATGTATCAAGCGCCATCTTAAAACTAGTGAGGTTGTTTCCATCCTATTCCTACTGCTATTTGGAGGCTGCTCCAGAACGTCTCTCATTTTGATGGCTAGAAGCCTTCTTCTAGTTTCCAAATTAAATGTATTCATGGCCAGCTTAGATTCATTTGTTCTTGCTTTACAAACGTTCTTTAAATCTTTGCACCTCCTGTGAAGAACTGCAAGTATTATCCCCAGAGGGAGGCATGGTAACAGGAATGCAAAAGTCCATATTTTAAATAATTACATACAGGTGCAGTGGAACTCAGAGGTGTGTTCTCTCTGGTACCTGTAGCCTGGGATCTATCTAGTAAAGCTGGTCTGGAGAAAAACGGTTAAATAACATTTCTGCTCTTTTCAATGATGGTGCACAAGCTGAGGTGGGCTCAAAAGTAAGCTAAACATGGTTGTTTCCAAAGTCGGGTGGCACACACAGAGTTGCCTGCACGGGTAGCTCTAAATGTGGAAATGTGGCTTGTGTGAGCCATTAAGCTATACTGACCCTTCCCCAGGTAATGGCAGTTCAGAGTGGCATTGCATCAACTTCCTGTGCACTAGTTTAAGGAGTACCAGGGGATGGACTACCTAAAAAAAATGAGCTAGGGAATTAGGTGATTATTGATTCTGTAGAGCAATGACATAGTCAAGAACTAGAAGATGGTTGCAAGCTTTAGAATGTGCAGGTGATAAAATGGCTGGATAGGCAAATCATTCTCTTCTTGAATTCCTATCCATGCATTACACATTTCTCAGCTAGGCAGTAGTTTGATGTGGCCACAGGGTTAATTAAAATATGGCCAAAATTGTTTATGATCATTTTGACAGATTTGTGGTGATCGTGATCGGGAGTAGTTGAAAACAGAATATCCATCGTACCAGGTAACCACAGGCATGTCACCCTAAAAGTCCCAGCTCTTCTGTCCTCTGAATGTGAGTTGCTCTACTGCCCGGGCCATGGATGCCTAGAGAGAACCTGGGTTCGAACCCTTCAAACGACTCTTGCCAGCTAGCATTCAGACCCTGGTGAGTAAGGACTGGAAACTTGTGGCTAAATTAGAGCAGATTGCAACGTGTTTTATCATCCTGGCAACATCAGATTGGAGAAAAATTGGATCCAGGGCAAAGTTTTGCATGGACTTGGGACCCTGATCACCATAGCAATGGCATTAGGACACTTCTTCTGAGGAGAAATATACATGACAGTCCATTGGTGCCAGAGGCATACTCGTTATACTAAGCAACAGAGCCTGCTGTTTGCATCCATTTTAAAGCCTGCATTGTTTCCCTTATTTCAAAACTTTTCCTAACTTTCCTGTGCGTTGATGGTAACGAGGGAGCCTGCATCAATCAGCTAATGTAGCCATGGCAGAGATCGACTCTTCTTCCACTGTCACTATCCCCAGGGCAGCACCAGATTGTTAGTAACTTGTGTCCAGACTCTACCCCAGGGACAATGTACTAAATAAAAATATGATGGAGCAGAACCATGAAATCAGACTGTGCCTCCCTTTGGTGAAGGGGTCAGAGAGGAGGGAGAAGGAGCTCAGGGCTAGGTTACTAGGAGATAGGGGAGAAGGGCATGTATGTTTCTATGCTAGAGCAGACGGTGCTGCAAGGTTTGCTATGAGTCCATGGTACCAAATGAAAACAGTCATTTATCACCTTTGAATAAACCAGGCTGCTATTCCCCTCAAGGGCAGTCACTTATGCCGGACTGCCAAGACTCGAAATTGCCTGCAGCTGCCTCATTCACCCGGTGGGGCTGGCAGATTGGACCCATGCTATTCAGAGGTGAAGCTTCCTGTGTTCAGCCAATTTTGAAAGCTTGGGTGCTAGTAAGGCTGGCTGCTTGGCACTACATGGGTAAATGTTATCAAAACTCTTGGTGGAAGCAGTGTCTAAATAACATAGCAGGGGATTAGGGAGAGGGATAGCTCAGTGGTTTGAGCATTGACCTGCTAAACCTGGGATTGTGAGTTCAATCCTTGAAAAGACCATTTAGGGATATGGGGCAAAAATCTGTTGGATGATTTAATTGGGGATTGGTTCTGCTTGGAGCAAGGGATTGGACTAGATTATTTCCTGAGGTCTCTTCCAACCCTGATATTTCCTAAAAGGAAGCCCAATTTGTAGAATGGAGAGGAGACCATATCAGGTGTATAGAGAGGCTGGCAAACAAGCAATTTATGCATCAGGATGCCTCTACAACTACCTCTTTGGAACTGTAGTGACATGGCCCCATAGTCAATGGAGGGTGATAGGAGACTACCTACGCCACTGACTTGAACCAGAGCTAATTTGTGGAAAAATAAGCTGTGGGTGCATGTCCTTGAGGTAGGCCCCACCTCCATAACTCAGCCCATTTTCTGGAGTCTGTCCTTTGGAGTGCAAACATCTTGCAGCTCCTGAAAAGTCCATGCAGGAGAATCTGCTAGTTGTGCTCTAAGTACTCCTGTGGGAATTCTGCACCACTGCGCAAGACAAAATTTTGCAGAAATTAACGTTTTGCATGCAGAATTTCCTTCCTCCTGCAGAAATGGGCTACAGAGCTGCTGGCTGCCACTAGGGGCTGCTGGGCCTGGCAGAGCCCAGATCACACATAGAAGATATTGCTGGGGGAATGGGGAGGGAGCTCGAGGATTCCTGGCAGCTGGAGTTCTCAGCATGCCCTGAGGAAAGGAGAGGGCGGCATACAGGAAATTCCATGGAAGCCTGGGACAGAGCATCAGGCTGTTTCTCCCTCTGGATTCCTGGGCTTTGGGAGGAGAAGGGTGTGGGTGTCTGACCGGGGTGGGGAGGAGAGGGCAGTTGAGCTCTGGAGGAGGGAGGTAGGGTGGGTAGGCTCTAAGCAGGGAAAAGGGCAGAGGAAAAGGAACTGGTTTGTTATAGGGGTTTCTTTAACTCTCTATTCCTGGGGGATTTTTTGTGTGTGTCTGTATTGTTACAGACATATTTGCTGACAGGTATTTTGAAATAAATTACCTAAATAATTGAAACTGGCGTCATTATGTCATGTTATTTTGACAAATAAAATTTGCAGAATTTTAAAATATTGTACACAGAATTTTTATTTTTTTCGGTGCAGAATGCCCCCAGGAGCACCTAAACTACCTATTATTTTTATTATGACAATACCATGAGGAACCTAGCCAAATTTTGCCCCAAAGGATTTAACCATAGTCACACAGCAACTGCAAACCTGGAATATACTCCGTAATCCTGACATACAGATATTAGCTGACATCCTGAGAGCTATAAAATCTGATAACCTGTGATAACATCTACAATATGGTACATTAATTCAACGATTAGACCCATTTTGGCAAACAAAATTAAATATTTCCTTTTTCCAGTGTAAAGGAAGTTTCTTTTTTAAGCCTTCCTTTTTTTTAAACTAATGCTGGTGTGCAGAAAAAATATGTTTCAAAACTATAAAACATTCGTAGTGCACAGACAAGAATGACTCTTGATATTTGATTGTTTTATTACTTCCATCTGAGCTAACCTTCGTTACCTGGATTTTACAAATTTAAGAACTTGCCAGCCTGCTTGCCAGTTAAATAAAGGGCACAGCTAAGGTCTCCGAACATCTGGTCCAAATACTTAATCATCTTGTTGCATGAAAGCTGGTATTTTTATTTTGTACCCTGATTGGATCTGCATAATTTTTCCCCACAAATTGGTATTTAAACCTCAAAACCTTTAGCTAACTACATCTGTCATTGATATTTTATTGTTTAATTTCTTTTTATAGAGCCAAATTACATCTCTCCCACATACAGCCTGCACTTTACATGTCTAATTTGTCGACATGTTCTATAATGATAATTTCATTGATTTAGAAAGTGATATTATGAGCAACATATGTTCAGTTTAGCAGTAGACTTTGTTATGGCAATAACTTCTCCCCTACCCCCAAGAATTCAAATATAAACCACATTAGGAGGCAGCTGAATCATTTAACTCCTTCAGTTCTTGCAAATATAGAAACCAGCTAGCTGTTTCACTTTACAGTTTGGTTGAGTAAATCTCATACAGCTAGCAAAATATTTATACTGACAGTGCTGGGCAACCTGACGGGCTGTGTGTGGCCCGCGGGCCGCAGGTTGCCCACCAAACTACAGTACATTGTCTCTACACATGTTATATGTTAAGTCTCTTTAGAAGCGACGCTTACTCTAAATGGAGAAGATGCCAGTCATGAAACATAAAGCAGGGCTATAGTTGAGGAGCATCAATTCATGGACAGTAATAAGATGTCCTATTACTTTGTCCCAGTTATCCTTAATACAATCATCTGGAAGCAGATCTGTTCTCATATTACTCATGAAGCAGCTGAGTAATAAAAATGAATTATATCTACAGTCAGCTAGATGCTTTACGGTCCATACATTCCTCGAAGTGTTGACCAACTCTTTTTAATTTTGACTCAGTGAATGGGGATTTAATGGTTTTAGGGTTAAAGCATGGGGTGGGACTCAGGGAGATTTGGGTTCAGTTCCTGTCCAGGTCTTTACAAGCCAAGCAGGCAGCTGAAAACATTAAAATATATAGCGTGGCTAAGTGAATAATTTAGACAACATCTGTGCTACATGCAGTTGTAAGTGCTGCGAGAAGCAGAATGTTGCTCGTTTTCAATTGACATTGAATTAGGAATCATTTGCTGTCCATATCCAATGGGAACCAGTAGACTAGTGGTCTGAGCAGAGGACTGGGACTCAGGTGGGAACTCACCAGATATGTACTATATTTCTGGTTTGAGCACAGACATTTGGTCTCATTGACTCAGTTTTTCCCCTATCTGTTCTAATGGGCTGAATCCAGGCCCACAAAGCCAAGAAGTCTATTCTTATCCTGATGGTGACAGGAAAACTGTGGCCTTGGGTAGTCAACTGATTACTGATTTTGTTTCTCCATCCAAATGGAGATAATAAAAACTCTCACCCAGGGATTTTGTGAGGATGAATGTTTTCAAGGTGAAAAATTAGGTGTATATTATATTAGTGAAAACCTTGGGTAAATAAATTTGCCTTTGAATGGGTTGCTGTTAAGTGGACTTGACTGCATTAAGTCACATCATAAATATGGCCCAAGAGGTTTACAAATTCTTTGTATCTTGCATTCACATGTATTAGAATCACACACACAATGGATATTTCTCAAGCTCTGTGTCTTGAAAATTTACAAGTTGTTACTAATGTCTTTTCAAAAGTGCCAAATTTTTCCACCTAAAGATTTATCTTTTTTTTTTTTAAAGAATTACGTAGAAGGTACATTGAGAATGGAGAAAGAGCCTTTTCCCTTTGAGACCTGAAATTCACCCGTGTTTAATCTACAAAGATTACAGTTTCCAAAACAAACAAACAAATTCAAAAATGATATATCCCAAACCAAAACACCTAGATCCTGCCACTCCTCCTCTGAAAAAAAAAGGAAACTTTCAGACCAGAATGAACATCAAAATAAATTCTCTGACAAAGAGAAAAATCACTTTCAATATGTTCACATTACGAAAAAGGGTATGTTTTTACTGGGAGTTAGTTAAACATGTGGTAACTTGTACTTAACATGTAGTATTTAAGCCAGGGGTGGGCAAACTTTTCGGCCCAAGGGCCACATCGGAGTTCAAAATTGTGTGAAGGGCCGGCTAGGGAAGGCAGTGCCCCGCACAAACAGCCTGGCCCCGCCCCTTATCCAACCCCCACTCACTTCCAGCCCCCTGATTGCCCCCTCTCAGAACCCCAAACCCATCCAACCCCCCACACACACTTGTCCCCTGATCGTCCTCTCTGCACATCCCCCACTCTAATGGTCCCCCAGAACCCCACCCCCTATCTAAGCCCCCCTGTTCCCTGTCCTCTGACTAACTGCCCCCTCCCAAGACCCCCCACCCTAACCACCACCATCCCGAGACCCACCACCCTATCTAAGGCCCCCCGCTCCTTGTCCCCGACTACCCCCTCCAGAGACCCCCTGCCCCTAACCACTCCCCCAAGACCCCACTCCATCTAAGCCCCCCTGCTCCTTGGCCGCTGACTGCCCCCTTCAGAGATCCCCCTCTTTCTACTCAACCCCCAGGACCCTACCCCCTTATCCAAGCTCCCTGTTCCCCGACTACCCTGATACCTATCTACACCTCCGCCCCCCTGACAGGCCCCCGGGACTCCCACGTGCCATCCAACCTGCCCTCCCCCCGCGTTCTCCATCCCCTGACCATCCCCCTGGGACCCTCTGCCCCTTTAGCTAACCGGCCCAGCCCCGGCCCTCTTACCTCGCCGCTGCTTAGCATAGCGTGTCAGGCCCAGAGCCAGACACGCGGCCGCTGATCTCCCGGAGCGCGCAGCTTGTCTGGCCGGGAGCGGGACACGCTGTCGCGCAGCCCCGCTCAACAGCGCTGTTCACGCGGCCCTCTGAGGCCACAGGGGAGGGAGACAGCAGGGGAGTAGCCGGAGCAGCCACCCCAGAGTGGCCTGCTGAGGCCACAGGGGAAAGGGTCAGCAGGGAGCAGGTTCCCCCGTTCGGCCGCGGGGGTGGGCGACAGCAAGGGAGGGGCCAGAGCAGCCTCCCTAGCTGGACCTCGGGGGCCGATTTGTAGGAGCCCGCGGGCCGGATCTGGCCTGCAGGCCGTAGTTTGCCCACCCCTGATTTAAGCAATGTAAGCAGTTTTGGGATAAGAGGGGGAAGGTCCTCTCATGGATCAGTAATAGGTTAAAAGAGGAAACAACAGGTAGGAATAAATGGTCAGTTTTCAGAATGGAAAGAAATAAATAGTGTCCCCAGGGATCTGTACTTGGACCAGTGCTATTCAACATATTCGTAAGTGAGCTGGAAAAACAGGTAAACAATGAGATGGCAAAATTTGCAGATGATGCATAATTACTCAAGATAGTTACGTCCAAAGCAGACTGCGAAGAGTTAAAAAACTGGGTGACTGGGCAACAAAATGGCAGATGAAATTCAATGTGGATAATGCAAAGTGTGGCGGGGTGACCACCCGCCCCCTACCGGAAGGGGCTTGGAAAAGCCCCAAAAGGGGTTTAAAACAGCCAGGGAAGGGGCTGTGGCTGGGAGCCTGCAAACTCCCAGGTTGATTGGGAGTTAGGCTCAGCTGAGTGGCCACGCCCCAAACATTCAAGACTGTATAAAAGCCTGGGAGGCAGGATAGAGTTGGTCAGTCTTCTCTGTAACTAGAGGGAGACAGGGCTGCTGCAGGAAGCCTTGAGGAAGGTACTAGGCTGGGTGCAGGGCTGGGGCTAGGCGGTAGGAGAGGGGGAGAGCTCTAGCCTGAGAGCCCCAGGCTGCAAGTGCAGGCAAGGGCCTAAAGTCAGTCTCCTCTGTAACCAGAGGGAGACAGGGCCTGGCTGCACGGAGCCTGTACCGGGGTACCCAGACTGGGACAGGGCGAGGGCAAGGCAGCTGGGAGCCGGGGAGCCTTAGCTCTAGCCAGAAGGCCCCAGCTTACTGAGCCTAGAGAAGGCCCGACCCACGGGGTACTGGGGATTGCCAGGGGGCGGCCCGGGGCTGGTAATAGCAGCAGCAGGCCAACCCCTTCTTGCCGGTGATGAGTAGCCATGAGGCTGGAGTCCACCCCAGTGAGCGGGGGCAAGTAGTGACTGACAGTGGCACAATCTGAGGCGAGTTGGGGATAGTGGGTGGTGGGTTCCCGGGAGGGGGACCCTAAGACCAAGGGGGTACTGCAGGGTGCAGCACCCTCAGCAAGGGGCTCCGGGGTCCGGGAGGGACACGGGGCCAGAGTGAAGAGGCGGACGTCGGTCGACAGAGGGCGCTCCGGGGTCAAAAGAGCTAATTCCCTTGACAACCAGACGGGGGCGCCGCCAGGTGAGTGACCGACCCCGTCACACAAAGTAATGCCCATTGGAAAACATCATCCCAACTATACATATAAAATGACTGGATACAAATTAATTGTTACCACTCATCTTGGAGTCACTGTGGATAGTTCTCTGAAAATATCTGCTCAATGTACAGGGACAGTTAAAAAGTGAATAAAATGTATGGAAAGGGATAGATAATAAGAGAGCAAATATCATAATGCCACCACAACAATCCATGGTACACCCACACCATGAATATTGTGTGCAGTTCTGGTTGCCCCATCTCAAAAAAGATATATTACAATAGGAAAAAGTACAGGGAAAGTCAACAAAAATGATTAGGGGAATGGAGCAGTTTCCATATGAAAAGAGATTAAATGTCTGGGAATTTTCAGCTTGGAAAAAGAGATAAGATAAGAGGTAATAGGTTCAAAGTTCAGCATAGCAGATTTATGCTATGTCTACACTACAGACCTTATAGTGGCACTGCTCTACTGCTGCAGCTATGCCACTGTAAGGTCTCCTGTGTAGCCGCTCTAAGCCTGTGGAAGAGAGCTGTCCAGTGAGCATAATAAAATCACCCCCAATGAGCGGTGGTAGCTATGTTAGCAGGAGAGCATCTCCCGCCGACATAGCACTGTGCACACCAGTGCTTTTATTGGTGAAACATGTTGGTCGGGGTGTGTTTTTTCACAGCCTTGACTAGCAAGAGTTTCATTGGCAAAAGTGCGAGTGTAGACATAGTTTTAGATTAAACCTCAGGAAAAGCTTCCTAACTGTGAGAATAGTAGGACAGTGGAACAGACTGCCTGTTCCTCCCTACAACCTAGGGAGGTTGTAGAAGCTCCTTCACTGGTGGATTTAAAAAGGAGGCTGGACAGCCATCTGTCTTGGATGGTTTAAACGCAGCAAATCCTGCATCTTGGCAGGGAGTTACCTTCAGTTGCTTCTAACCTGATGATTCTATGATTCACTAAACACAAGAACAAGGGGTCATCCTATGAAATCAATAAGCAGTAGGTTTAAAACAAACAAAAGGAAGTACTTCTTCACAACAAGCACCGGCAACCTGTGGAACTCATAGCTAAGGTCATGGAGAACACAGCACAAGTGGTTGCTGAGCTCTGTGACTTTATCCTCACACACAATTATTTCAAATTCGGTGACAATATATACCTCCAGACCAGTGGCACTGCTATGGGCACCTGCATGGCCCCACAGTATGCCAACATCTTTATGGCGGACCTGGAACAACACTTCCTCAACTCTTGTCCACTCACACCCCTTCTCTATCTACGCTACACTGATGACATCTTCATCATCTGGACCCATGGGAAAGAAACTCTGGAAGAATTCCACCATGATTTTAACAGCTTCCACCCCACCATCCACCTCAGTCTGGACCAGTCTACACAGGAAATCCACTTCCTAGACACCACGGTGCGAATTAATGACGGCCACATCAACACCACCCTATACCGAAAACCTACCGACAGCTATGCCTACCTCCATGCCACCACCTTCCATCCCGGACATACCACATGATCCATTGTCTACAGCCAAGCACTGAGGTACAATTGTATTTGCTCCAACCCCTCAGACAGAGACCAACATCTACAAGATCTTCACCAGGCTTTCTCAAAACTACAATACCCGCACAAGGAAATAAGGACACAGATCAACAGAGCCAGACGTGTACCCAGAAGCCTGCTGCTGCAAGACAAGCCCAAGAAAGAAAACAACAGAACACCACTGGCCATCACCTACAGTCCTCAGTTAAAACCTCTCCAACGTATCATCAGTGACCTACAACCCATCCTGGACAATAATCCCTCACTCTCACAGGCCTTGGGAGGCAGGCCAGTCCTGGCACACAGACAACCCGCCAACCTGAAGCAGATTCTCACCAGCAACAGCACACCGCGCCATAACACCACCAACTCAGGAACTAATCCATGCAACAAACCTCGATGCCAACTCTGCCCACATATCTACACCAGCAACACCATCACAGGACCTAACCAGATCAGGCACACCATCGCTGGTTCATTCACCTGCACATCTACCAATGTCATATATGCCATTATATGCCACCAATGTCCCTCTGCTATGTACATCGGCCAAACTGAACAGTCCCTACGAAAAAGGATAAATGGACACAAATCAGATATCAGGAATGGCAATATACAAAAGCCTGTAGGAGAACACTTCAATCTGCTGGACACACAATTACAGATTTAAAAGTCACCATACTGCAGCAAAAAAAAAAAAAAACTTCAAGACCAGACTGCAAAGAGAAACTGCAGAGCTGCAATTCATTTGCAAATTTGACACAATCAATATAGGACTGAATAGGGATTATGAATGGCTTGCTAATTACAAAAACAGCTTCTCCTCTCTCCCAGTTCACACCCCCTATTCAGCTGCTAGAAGAATAACCCACCCTCCGTGATTTGAGATAACAAGCTGGTTCAGCCTAATTTGACTAACCTTGTTACCTTCTACCTGGCTCTTGCCTACTTTTCTATACCTGCCCCTGGACTCTTCCACTGCTTGCATCTGACGAAGTGGGTATTAGCCCACGAAAGCTTATGCGTCTATATGTTATAGTTAGTCTTTAAGGTGCCACAGGACTCTTTGTTAGGTCCATCAATGGATCTCAACCAAGGCAGGCAGGAATGCAACCCCATGCTCTGGGTATCCCTAGTCTCTGACCGCCAGATGCTGAGATTGCATAACAGGGGATGGGTCACTCGATAATTGCCCTGTTCTGTTTAGTCCCTTTGAAGCACCTGGCATTGTCTACTGGGCTAGATGGATCATTGGTCTGAGCCAATATGACTGTTCTTATGTTCTAACTAACACAAGATAAAATCCTATTGAAGACAAGTCCCGTGGTAGTTTTCACACAGGTTAGCAGACCGAGTTATACATGTTGTCCTTCAATAAGCACAAAGCTACAAAAATTTGATGATGCGTCTTTAAGATGTTTTACTGTCCTTTACATTTTTTTGAGATCCAAACTTCATTCTCAGAACCAGTAAAAAGTTCAAGGAGCTTAATAATATTCATGCATGATTTGTGCAAACATAAGCAGGGAATCTAAAAAAAAAAGATCCTCATCTCCATCCTTTCCTGTTGCTGTTGATTAAAATAAGCTCATTGCAGGCAAAGTATGAACTTTCATGTTTGACTTTTCATACAAATTGAAGAGAGTTCACAGAAGAGTCATGAGAACAATGAAAGAATTCAGAAACGTGCCTTATGGTGATAGACTCAAAGAGCTCTATCTATTTAGCTTAACAAAAAGAAGGTTAAGGAGTGACTTGATTACAGTCTATAAATATCTACATGGGAAACAAATATTAATAATGAGTTCTTCAGTCTAGCAGAGAAAGGTAAAACACAAATCAATGTCTAGAAGTTAAAACTAGACAAATCCAGACTGGAAATAAGAGGTAATTTTTAAAAAGTGAGAATAATTAGCAATTCACCAAGGGTTGTGACAATTTTTCTCTGGCAATTTTTAAATCCAGATTGGATGTGTTTTTCTAAAAGATCTGCTCTAGGAATTATTTGGGGGAAGTTTTATTGCCTCTGTTATGCGTGAGGTCAGACTAGGTGATCACAATGTTCCCTTCTGGTCTTGGAATCGAATATCCAATGACTGTTTAAAGATCCCAAAATTTCGCTATACGACTCCATATTTTGATAGTAAAGATCTGGAAAGGAATTGCTGTACTTGTATAAATTTGGTCCCATGCCTCTTTGCCTTCACCACCTAAATAACAAATTGATGAGTAAGAGGCTCGAAGAAGTAGTCACGGGGCCTGGAATCTCCCAGTTCTTCTATATTATGGAAAGTGTTGATAGTGACCAAAGGTAATAATGTCAAAAATGACTTAAGCCCCATTTTCAAAAGAGATGTAGGCACTTAGAATCCTAAGTCCCATTGACTCTCAACGATATTTCAATATATACTTACAGGGAATCAGTCAGGTCAAATTTGGGCCCAGCCAAATTTTCACTGAACCAAAAATCAGTAGATCTGTTTCCATAAGATACACTAGTTTAAGATACACAATCACATCATAGTTAGCTTATGTGGTAGTGCCTTGTACTTTTGATGCCAAAGAGTCCAGGTACAGTCCCTGCTGATGAATTTTGTTTCTTTGTATATGTCTATGAGAATTTTATTTCCATAATTTTCCCTGACCTCCAATTCCAATAGAGAAAATTCCCCCTCCTCTAGCAACCCCCCGCTCCAAATCCTTTCAATATTGTAACCCATACACTGCACCAATGTGGGAGTAAAGCCAATGAGAATTTTAAATGAAGATGAATAGAAACTAAAGTGAAGATTACTAATGAAGGTCTATTTTCAATGTCTGCACTGAAAGACAGGTAAAGCAGTACAGAAACCAGAGAGGAGGAGTTGTTATTATAACAAACAGTTTTAATAATCTATGGTGCAATTAGTATCTATGCTTTAAATGTAAGATTTTAACCAGATTTAATATATCTGGTATAAATATATCAGACAGAATGGCAGCTGCAACTGTAATTTTCACAGACAATGACAAATGCATAACAACTGTAGCTCCATCATTTTTCTGTTGAGCAGAAATATTAGCGTACATCTGTTCAAGATTTTAATTTAATACCGCACATGTATGGAATTGAAATCTGAATATTTGATCGCTGTTTCATCTGCTTTTCCTTCCACAAATGTATGGTTATTTGGTTCTATAGTTTATGTCCAAAAGACAAGATAATTGGCACTGGTTTGCTACGTTGGTAATGTTGGAAACAGTTAATGGAACCATTGGCTTAAACAATTCTATAGAACATAATTTCTATAGGAAGTAGAAGAATTACTTAAAAGGATTGCTGTTTATTTGCTAAAATTGTACAAACGGTATCTATGCATTACCCTTTGAAGTATATGTCCACAAGTTTCCTGCAAATTTATTCAAAGGACACACAGGAGGGAGTGCTCCCTGGGGCTCTTGTGAGCCCCTTGTTAAAAATTTCAGCACAAGTTTGAAAACAATGGGAATGATTTCCCTGCCTCTGATGAAGTCCACCCCCTCTCTGGATACAGGCTAAATCATTCATGCCAGAAATGACTAATCCCTGGGGTTCATAAAAATACTTCTGAAGAGCAAATTTTTTTGCCTTTGGAATTGAGCAGATTGCACCAAAAGGCGGATAATCTCAAAAGATTTCCCAGGAGACAATCCCCCCGCACCACAAAGAAGGACTTCACTTCCTGCCACCTTTTCATGCATCACAGTCTGAGCTACAGAACCAAGATACTTTACAAAGGAGAAAAAGTATGAGTTTTTCATGTCCATGCATAGAATCATAGAATCTCAGGGTTGAAAGAAACCTCAGGAGGTCTTCTATTCCAACCCCCTGCTCAAAGCAGGACTAACCCCAACTAAATCATCCCAGTCAGGGCTTTGTCAAGAGGGGCCTTAAAAGACTCTAAGGAAGAAGAGTCTTCCTTCCTAGGTAACTCATTCCAGTGCTTCACTGCCCTCCTAGTGAAAAAGTTTTTCCTAATATCCAACCTAACCCTCCCCCACTGCAACTTGAGACCATTACTTCTTGTTCTGTCATCTGGTACCACTGAGAACAGTCTAAATCCATCCTCTTTGGAACCCCCTTTCAGGTAGTTGAAAGCAGCTATCAAGTCTCCCCTCAGTCTTCTTTTCTGTAGACTAAACAATCCCAGTTCCCTCAGCCTCTCCTCATAAGTCATGTGCTCCAGGCCCCTAATCATTTTGTTGCCTTCCGCTGGACTCTTTCCAATTTTTCCACATCTTGTAGTGTGGGCTCCAAAACTGGACACAGTATTCCAGATGAGGCCTCACCAACATCGAATAGAGGGGAACGATCACGTCCCTCGATCTGCTGGCAATACCCCTACCTATGCAGCCCAAAATGCCATTAGCCTTCTTGGCAACAAGGGCACACTGTTAGCTCATGTCCAGCTTCTCGTCCACTGTAACCCTAGGTCCTTTTCTGCAGAACTGCTGCCAGACCATTCGGTCCCTAGTCTGTAGCAGTGACTGGGTTTCTTCTGTCCTAAGTGCAGGACTCTATACTTGTCCTTGTTGAACCACATCAAATTTCTTTTGGCCCAATCCTCTAATTTGTCTAGGTCTCTCTGTATCCTATCCTTACCCTCTAGCATATCTACCACTCCTCCCAGTTTAGTGTCGTCTGCAAACTTGCTGAGGGTGCAGTCCACGCCATCCTCCAGATCATTGATAAAGATATTGAATGAAATCGGCCGCAGGACCGACCCTTGGGGTACTCCACTTGATACTGGCTGCCAACTAGACATAGAGTCATTGATCACTATCCGTTGAGCCCGATGATCCAACCAGCTTTCTATCCACCTTATGGTCCATTCATTCAGCCCATACTTCTTTAACTTGCTGGCAACAATACTGTGGGAGACTGTAGTACAAATGTGAAAATGGTATTTATTGATTACTGGGTATTGTGTAACATGTGGTAACTGCGGGGTTAATAGTTGTAGAATATGTAAGGCAAAATGGAGTTTTGTTTTAAAATGGAGTCTGTCAGCTGGGTGGACATGTAGCCATAATCAGAGGCTGAGCTTGCACGTAGGCCTAGCAGCTCATGCCTTACCTTGTAACAATGTCTATCATGCTTGTGTTACAGAAAGAGCGGGAACTAACGGCTGGTAGCCATAGTGATGTTTGAATCTGTATACAAGCATGTATGTGGCATATGATTATTGGCTGCATGTAGCTGTGACTCTCTTTTATGTGATTGGGTGCTTACATATTTGTACTCTGTATATATGTTTTGCCCACCCTGTGTCAGTGGGCTTTCAGGCTTTGGAGTTGTATTCCCCTGAACCCCTGTTTGTGCACAAATAAACCCCTTTTTGTTCAGGATTACCTTGTGTCTTTTGCCTGTCCTTTGAGGTGAATTGGAGAGGCCTCCAAGGAAAGAACAGATTTATGCAACAATTGGCGAGCCAGCCAGGAGATCCCTTGGACCACCTCAGGATTGGCACGGATGAACTAGAGGAGGGGAAGTGGCCACCAGGCAACTATTCTGCCTGTCCCTAAATCTTGGTTCAGCTGTGGAAATACCTGGGAGGTTAAAGGCAAGCTCCTTTAAATCAGGCAAAGCCAAGGTTCCTGAAAGAAGAAAGAAGACCGTGGATTTTTGGTTTTGGATTTTTGGATTTTTGGACTGAGGTTGGAGTCCTCGGGTGAGAAGGCTGATCAGCGGCTCCTTTCAAGACCTCCACCGTTCGAGCCGAGGGTTTTGGACTAGCGGAGGCTGCGCAGGATCGCTGAAGTGCAGAGTCCTCGTTGAAGGTAGTCCGAGGCAGCAGCAGCAGCTCCTGCACCAGACACCCCGAGAGGAGTGGAAGGATTCCTGCGAGCCGGATTCCTGGTGCCAACCGTTTGAGGCGAGGTGGAGATGTGAGTATCGTGTTTTCTGATAATTGGTATTCTGAGAGGAGGAGGTGAGGGGGCTCCACTGGTAGACTCCCTCAGGAGATCCTCCTGCGAGGCAGGGAGGGAAACGATTATCAGAGCTATACCCTGGCTCCGGGGTTCCTTTTATAGGAACTGGGTACGGAGCAGCTCCGGGGTTCCTTTGTTGGGACTGGGTACGGAGCTTGGTTTGTTGAAGGAGTCTGGTTTGGATTTTTGGTCCCTAGGGAAAGCGCCTGTTAGAGTCAGGTAGGGAACCAGAGATTGGAGGCTAGGATCGATATGCTCATAGTTCTCAGTGGTGGCCATGAGGCATCACAGGGTGGATGTTACTAAGGTACTCCACCACCTGGTGTTTGAGCGTGGCTCCTATCAGGAAAAGGCTCCAACGGTTGTCTGTGTTACGGGTGTGAGCACAGACCCTCAGGATTGCACGGCGGGGCTCTTTAGTTCTGCCTGAGGTATCAGTGATAGCAGGGAGGCGTTTGATTGTGTGTGACCGGTGTCTCACTGGTCATTGGGTCATTTGGTCTCTTGGTTTTCTGATAGCTTGATCGAGGCCGCAGGTGGAGGTTATTTGGTCGCGGATAGCTTGATCGAGGCCTTGTTTGCTGTTCCTAAGGCATTGGTCATTTGGTCTAGTGATTTTAATCTCCGGGACTCAGGAGGAAAGTTGATGATCGGATGTAGACTCTCCTGAGAGTCCTTGGTCATTTGGTCAGGAACTCGATCGGGAAACGAAGGCTGCGGCAGTCTCTGCGAGCCGGGGGCCCGAGGGAGTGAGTCACTGGTTGACCCAATCAAGTTGGGGCAAGCCCGTAATTGTGCGGAAGGGGAACATGGGTTTGGGTAGCTCCCGGGCCGATAGCTCCAAGGTTCCTATGGATTGTATGTTGGAGAACTTTAAGAAGTTCTCAGAGGTACCTGTGTGGTGAAGCTGACAAGAGAGGACTTAACGAAGTTCTGTCAGCTGAGGTGGACTAGGTTTGGCCTGGGATGGCCTGAGGGTGGTTCCTTTGATGTGGAACTAGTGAAGTTAGTGCACAGTAGGGTGCAGAGGGATGGACTGTGGGATCAGTTCCCCTATATAGATCGTTGGTTGGCGATTTGCCAGGACCGGCCACCCTGGTTTATGAAATTCGCTGTTAAGATGTGCAGGCAGATGAGGGCTAGAGATTGTGGGCAGTGGGTGCCTGTTTTAGTTAACTCTGAGAGCCCCTCATTGCCTGATCACAGAGCAGAATTAAGATCTGCTGCAGCCCCTGATACCACCTTCAGGGAGGAAGTGTCACCTAAGTGTCCAGGATAGGAAGGTCCTGTGACCAGGAGTAAGGTTCAGAGTCAGTGACAGTGAGAGGTGTAGAGTCTGGTGAGACTTATGAGAGGCAGAGAGATGTGAGCCTCTAGATTTGGAGTAATGTACTAGGGTATGTCTGTGTGGCTTTACCTGCCTGTCTGACTGCTTTGTAGAGGTGCTATGGTGATAGGATTTTAGGTTTCCTTTGTGAATGTCAAATGCAGTTGGAAAGGTAGGATTTTAATTAGGACGTATGATTTGGGTGTTGTGAAGCACTTGGTGGCTTTGTGGAAGCATGGATTTGCTGGGTTTGTGAAGCATTGCTGGTTTTGAGAGGCATTGCTGATTTTGTGTAGGCATTGCTGATTCTGTGGAGGCATTGCTGATTCTGTGGAGGTATTGCAGGTTTTGTGTAGGCATTGCTGATTCTGTGGAGGCATTGCTGGTACTGTGTAGCATGGATTTGCTGGGTTGTGAGCATTTGCTGGGTTGTGAGCATTTGCTGGTCTTTTGAAGCATTTTCTAGGCTTTGGAGCATTTGCTGGTTTTGTGAGGATTTGTTGGTCTTGTAGAGCATTTGCTAGGCTTTGGAGCATTTGCTGGGTTTAGGTATAGGCCCTGGTGTATGTGCTGAAGGAGAAGTTCTGTGTTGGATTTAAAAGGATACTTTCTCCTCCATTTTACTGCACAGGGATAGCTAGAAGCTGCTTGTTTTTATGGATTGTTGTTGGGAAGGAGATCTAGATGTTCAGTCATGTGGACTGACAAGAGGTTCTCCTTTTGAGTTAATGTTTGAGATGTCTCTCTTAGACACTGGCAGGATTGTGTTAGTGGGGTGGAAAAAAACAAAACACTGCTAAATTGGAAAGAATATGGTACTGCCGTGTAGTTTGTTTTCTCTGCAGGTTTGCTGTGCCTTGCCAGAAGCATGTCCTTGGACGTCCTCATCCCAGATCCTGATCCAGAGGTGGAAGGAAGAGGCTGGAGGATCCGTTCCAGGTGCTGCTGATGGAGGATTGTCTGCGTGTCAAGAGATACATTCTGCTGACAGAGGGCTGCCTGCGTGTCAAGAGATACATTTCTCTGAGAGAGAACTGGACTGAGCAGTGGACTGGTTTGTCTCTCTCAGGAATTGAACTCAAGTTGACTTTGGGACTGATTTGTTGAAGGGACTTGGCCTCAAGTTGATTGTGTATGGACTGGATGGTTGTGTATGAATTGTTGAGCTTGTAATTGTATGGTTTTGCCTCCCCTGGATATCTTTCACCCAGATTCCAGTGGACCCAAAACAGGGGAGCAGATATAAGAAAACCACTGTCTGTGATTAACATGACCTAGGAATGGACCAGGGTAGGGGTGTCTACCTCTGGGTATCCTACGATTGTTAATAAGACAGGATTATTGTGTTTGCTGACAATAAAGGTTGCCCCATTACAGGAATCAAGGACCTGGGCCTAGATGGCCAAATTTGGACCCAATTTAAATTTGTCAGTGGGATTTATTGGGTATAGGGAATTGGCTTTGGTTGGGAATCAATTTGCTGGCTACCTACCCATTGATTGGTGGGAGTCCTTGTGGTCCTGGCTTCCTTATGTAAGTAAGGAATTGTATCACTGATTTAGAGTGGGGTAATCTGTTTAATTGTCATTGTATTTCTGGGATTGTAGTCTTGTTACGGTAATCATTATGCCTTTGTTTATATGGTGGTACTTCCCTGCCTTGTAGAAGATAGGATGTAAAATGTAGAAGAAAGTATCTTTTAAGAGGAGGGATTGTAGTACAAATGTGAAAATGGTATTTATTGATTACTGGGTATTGTGTAACATGTGGTAACTGCGGGGTTAATAGTTGTAGAATATGTAAGGCAAAATGGAGTTTTGTTTTAAAATGGAGTCTGTCAGCTGGGTGGACATGTAGCCATAATCAGAGGCTCAGCTTGCACGTAGGCCTAACAGCTCATGCCTTACCTTGTAACAATGTCTATCATGCTTGTGTTACAGAAAGAGCGGGAACTAACGGCTGGTAGCCATAGTGATGTTTGAATCTGTATACAAGCATGTATGTGGCATATGATTATTGGCTGCATGTAGCTGTGACTCTCTTTTATGTGATTGGGTGCTTACATATTTGTACTCTGTATATATGTTTTGCCCACCCTGTGTTTGTGGGCTTTCAGGCTTTGGAGTTGTATTCCCCTGAACCCCTGTTTGTGCACAAATAAACCCCTTTTTGTTCAGGATTACCTTGTGTCTTTTGCCTGTCCTTTGAGGTGAATTGGAGAGGCCTCCAAGGAAAGAACAGATTTATGCAACAAGACCATATCAAAAGCTTTGCTAAAGTCAAGGAACAACACATCCACTGCTTTCCCCTCATCCACAGAGCCAGTTATCTCATCATAGAAGGCAACTAGGTTAGTCAGGTATGACTTGCCATTGGTGAATTCATGCTGACTGTTCCTGATCACTTTCCTCTCTTCTAAGTGCTTCAGAATTGATTCCTTGAGGACCTGCCCCATGACTTTTTCCAAGGTGATTGCTTACCAAATGGCTTATTTGCATCCTGCAACATGGAGTTTATCACAATTAAAGAGAAAATGTCATGGGAGCCCCATGCCAAAACATTCACATCACATCAATGATAAGATGATAAAGTCCTTAAGTCCCTCTACAACAGTCATCAGGCTCCCACATGCAAGATGCAGTCCTGGTTCAAAGACTCTTCCAGGGCTATGTTCATTTCAAACTCTTCAGGTTTTCAGGAGGGAAGGAGCACTAAGGACAGACACTCACATGGCTCCTTTTATCTGAAGCTCTCATAGCACTATACACATAGGGCTGGGCTACACTACGGCATGGTGGGGGTCGACCTAAGATACACAACTTCAGCTACGAAAATAGCGTAGCTGAAGTCGAAGTATCTTAGGTTGACTTACCTGGCCGTTCCCACAGCATCGGGTCAACCGCGGCTACTCCCCGCTGACTCCGCTGAGATGGAGTACAGGCGTCAATTCCAGGATCAATTTATCATGTCTAGATGAGATGCAATAATCGATCCCTGATACATTGAGCTCTACCCGCTGATCTGGAGTCTTGGCAAGGCTATAATCCCTTTTGTGTAAGCGACCTAAAAATGGGTGTTAACAATAGACAGGATTTGAGGACTTCAATAGCTCAGATATAGGTGAGAGGTATACTGCAGGAATGAGTGGGTAAAATTCTGTGGCTTGTGTTGTGCAGGAGGTCAGACTAGATGATCATAATGGTCCCTTCTGACCTTAAAGCCTACGAGCTCATCAAAAGACAAAGCAAAACAAAACTGTTTTCCCCAGCCAAAAATGTAAAACAAAAAGTCTCCATTCAAAACTGTGTGGAATTGTGAAACAAATGAACATTTTTCATTTAGTTTCCATTAATTTTTTCCCCAGTTCAATTAAAATCAGCCTTAACTGATGCAGTCCACAGCCACGCTCACCTTAGCCTCTGATCTCAGCAAATCGTACATGCTACGGTAGTTTGGATCTGCATCATACTTACGGAGCAGATCTCCAAAGAAATCTCAGGTATTCAAAGAACTGATGCAAGTGTTTAATTATATGTCACTTCTTTCAGGGTCAGCACTGAACCAAAGCCCCAGGATGGAATTAGGAAGTACTATAATATTGCAGCAAGTAGCTTTGAAGCGAGCCATTCAGAACCTTGCAAGATGGAACCTGATGTTTGCACCTGGAATTTTGCACCTAGTTGTTTATGAGCGCAAACAGAATTTCAACAGCTACCTGAACTTTTGGCATCAACTTTGTTGCAATGGAACTACATGCTGATTTACAAGAACTGAATATCTCATCTGCTGTGGAGGGGAGGGGAAGTGTGGGAAACAAGGAGCACCACAAAAGACCATTATATAAAATATTAAACTTGAAAGGCCCCAGTTTAAAAAGAGTATAGGTGAGATCCTGAGCTGTGTTGGAGCAGTGTTTGGTAGCTTGTCACTCCCCAATTCTGGGGCCTGTTCTTCCCCTAGTGATAAATAGAACAACCCCAAGGCTGCTCTTAACTTCAGCTGGCCGCAACAGCCCCCCCCCCCCCCCCCCGGGGCTATTTCTTAGCTGCAAATGGCCAGAGAGCAGCAGCATTTTAGCCACACATACCCCGTTCACCTTGTAACCTTCCTCCTCCATTCTGGGTGAACCCCCATGCCACCCATTAAGCTGCCTTAACAGGCACCAGGATCGGGCCCAATGTGTTGCTAAGGATAAAGAAAATTGCTGAGGCACTATTCTAGTCTCAAAACTTCAACTAGCAAACATTAATCAAAGAGTGCAAATAGCAGCGTGGATTTTTTTACCAATTATTATTTTCCTAAACTGCTACTAAATATTTGATGCTTGTGTATAAACTGCTGTTAACTTTCAAGTGACATTCTGGTATAGGTTAACATGGATAAATTATACTCAGCACAAGCAAGCATGTCATTAATATTTTAAAATTTGTCAACTTTTGGGACAGGCCTGGGACTGCCTCAAATCTTCTGAATAAAACTCAAGCTCACTGCATTTCCAAGTAGGAAGAAGCAGGTCAGTTCTCTAACTAAGATGCTTATTACAGACATGCATTGTGAGTGAATGTAGTGGTTCGGCAAAATGCTGCATAGAAAACTCCTCAAGTCCTCTAACTCCGTGCGGGTACATAGAAATGTCTGTCCCAGATGACACCAGTGATGGATGGCAGGAGAGAGAGATCACTTGATCATTACCTGTTAGATTCACTCACCTGGCACTGGCCACTGTCGGTAGACAGGATACTGGGCTAGATGGACCTTTGGCCTGACCCAGTACGGCCTTTCTTATGTTCTTATATAGTCCACTATTCTGCCTTCAACTGTAGCCAATACTAGATACTGTAGAGAAGGAGCAGGAAACCTTGCAGTAAGCTGTTATGGCATAACCTACCTCCAGAGTAAAATGTCTTGCTCACCCCCCCATACAGGGTGATCAGCCAGCAAGTGTGAAAAATCGGGATGGGGGTGGGGGATAATAGGAGCCAATTATCCAAAAAAAGACCCCAAAATCAGGACTGTCCCTATAAAATCAGGACATCTGGTCACCCTACTTCCATAAGAGGCTGATTTGTGTCCTAAAGGCAATGCAAACGTCCACATAATGCCAGAGCAATGTACCTAAACGCTTCTTCAGTGCTTCTGGTGCAGCATTTCTCAAATGCGGCCACTAGGGGCTTTTCTTATGGCTGCAGTCTCCTGGGTGATGATGGAGGAGAAGGAAGCAGAGGCCCTTTTCCCCACAGCCACCAGGAGGGGCTGGTCCCTGCCTCCTTCTGGAGCCACAAACCCTGTAGGAGCAGGTGACCAGTGTGAGTTCCCCACCTTCCCAAGGGCGATGGGGCATCAGCTCTGGGGTAGTGGACGGCAGGCTCTAGTCATGCGGCACCCCCCCTCCCCCAGCTGCAGGACTTTGGGCTGCAGCCCCATGCTCAAATCTCCCCCTCACTCACACTGCCCTGGATTTCAGGCTCCAGCCCCGGACTCATCCCTCTCCCCATCAACCTGACCACCACTGCCTTCCCCAGCCCTCCATCCAGTCCCCCCTTGGCCCGCGTGCCTCCGTACCAACCCTCCCATCCAGGGTTTAATTTATCCCCAGCTTGCTAGGATAAGTCTGCTGTGATATTAACAAATATCATTTTTCACAGTAGCAGGCTTACTAGCTAGCATGTGTAAAAAATAATAATCAACCAAATAAAAGAAAAGAAAAAACAAAACATGCAAAGGACCTTATTTGTGTTTCTATTCTGCGTAGGTCCAGTAAAGAACAGAGACAACTGTACATTATTTTTATTATTGAGTCTGCAAAAAAGCCCGATAAATCAATTACAATGATTTGGATCCGTATCTTTTTGTATTTATTTGTTTCACTAAAGTTAAGTATTTTCGAAAAAAACCTGTTAGAGCGGCCATCAGTAAGAGTTGGTGGCCAAACTCCGAGGCCACCAAAAAATGTGTCGTGAGAACTCCCTGGATGCGGTAGTTATCAGAGAGACATGAACGTCAAGAGGCCACAATATACATGCAAAACTGAAGTTGGAGGAAAGGTACCTCCTGGGGCTTTTTTCGCTCCTGCTACATTCGCTCTGGAGAGAGGGGATTGTGGTGAGGCAGAATGCACAAGCATGAAGTACTGATCTGCAGGCAAATCCTGTTGGCTTCCCTGTCTTATTCTGCTCCCCCATCTCTCCATCAGCATGTCTCACTTACAGCTGCTATGCTGTCACTGACTCCCTTCCATATGGCGGTGAAGTACTCCCCCTCACTGAGTGGGAGTTAATGCTATTACAAGCAGCCTTTTAACTCTCATGTGGATTGCTGTCAAATTTGGGAGAAAATCGTGCTGCAAAAAGTGGTTTCTCACTAGCTTGGCATGCTTCCTTAAACCAACAGAGCCCCTACCAGGTGGTGTGCATGGGCAGGATTTTGGGGAAGCCGGGGAGCACGTCCGAAGTCTGCCAGAGCTCACTGTATAAACTAGCTGCAGGACCATCCCTTTCCTTAATTATTTTGGCTTCCCTCCTTTACTACACACAGTGAAGGGAAGTAGCTGGCCTCCTATTTGCTTCTTTATTACACTTTGCTGTCTTTGCTAATACTGACCACGTTTTTTAGACACGTGAACATCTATTTTACCATAAAGAAAGCGAGGAATAGTTGTAGCACCTTAGAGACTAACCAGTTTATTTCAGCATAAGCTATAGCCCACTTAATCAGATAAATCTCTAAGGTGCTACAAGTATTCCTCGCTTTCTTTACGGATGCAGACTAACACGGCTGCTATTCTTGAATCTATTTTACTCTAATTTTTAAGGTTGGTACCAAGGAGGTAGGATAGCATTATGTTTAAGGCACAAGCCTCGGAATCTGGAAACCTGCATTCTCTTCCCAAATGTGTTAAACACATTGGAAAAGCAACTTCTGCTTTCTATCTCAGGTTCCCTTTCTGAAAATTGTAGCTACACCTACCTTCCTCCCAGTGAGGTGTGCGGCTAAGGTAAAGTTTACAATGTCTGCTGAAACTATTGCATAGAAGATGTAGAAAGGGAAAGCAAACCACTGAACCCAGATTTTAGGTCAGGAGTCAGCAACCTTTCAGAAGTGGTGTGCCGAGTTTTCATTTATTCACTCTAATTTTAGATTTCGGGTGCAGTCATACATTTTAATGTTTTTAGAAGGTCTCTTTCTATAAAAGTCTTTAATATAGAATTAACCTATTGTTGTATGTAAAGTAAATAAGGTTTTTAAAATGTTTAAGATGCTTCCTTTAAAATTAAATTAAAATGCAGAGCCCCACAGACTGGTGGCCAGGACCCGGGCAGCGTGAGTGCCACTGAAAATCAGTTTGCATGCTGTGTGCCATAGGTTGCCAACCCCTGTTTTAGGTTATCTACAATTTATGGGTTCCTTGAATGCAAAATTCATATAGCAACTAAAATTAGCTGCAGTTATCCAAATGTTCTGGCTGTCCCTTGAGGCAATCAGATAATCAGTTTACACCTGTGTTGCATTTACCTAATGAAAAAGAACATTCTGTGTATACTATAGGAATGTGCATCAATAATTTAACACCTTTTCCAAATGAATGGGATGTCACCATATGACAAACAATATGTTCAGCTGCAGAGGATCAGTGAGAAAGCCTCTGTGAACACGCAGCTTCGCAAGGGATGCATCTGAACCAGTAATGAAAATTGCTAAGTGGCAGTAGATCCTCGACAAAGATATTATTGGAAACCAATTCTGCCACACACCTTCGATATGAATAGCTCAGCTAAGTCCTGTTTCGCTTTTTATTTTTCCCATTCTCCTAAATCAATTCCACTCTCCTCGCAGTCCTCTAATAATTTTCGATGCTCTTCTCAACAACCTCCAGTGTGTCAACTTCTTTCTGGAATTGAGGTACACAGAACTGAAGGCAACATCAAGATGCAGATCGTTTGCACAGCAGGCTGAGTGCAATCCAGTAGTGTTTATATATTCTACCTTTTGTTTCCCGTGGAAACATTCTGAAGTATTGAGGCAAGATTATATGTGGCTCTCAAAGAACCCTGCAAATGCTTATGCAATGTGAATGCAGTGAAACCTCGATTTAACGGACTAATTTGGGCGAGGGGGTGTTCGTTAAAGCTGAAAGTCCGTTATTTAATAATTTTTTAATTTTTCGCCGGACCCCCCCCCCGCCCCCCAATCAGCCCCGCGAACCCCCCCGCCAGCCCCAGCAGCTACGCGAACCCCGCGCCCGCCTGAACAGCCCTGCGCCAGACCCCCCGCCCGCCCGATCAGCCACGCTCCGGACCCCCTGCCTGCCTGATCAGCCCCGCGAACCCCCCCGCCCGATCAGCCCCGCGCCGGACCCCCCGCCCGATCAGCCCCGCGAACCCCCTGCCCCCCCGATCAGCCACGTGCCGGACCCCCCGCCCAATCAGCCCCGTGACCCCCCTGCCCGCCCCCGCAGCTCCGGGAACCCCCGCGCCCGCCCCCGCAGCTCCGGGAATGCCCCCGCCCGCCCCCGCAGCTCCGGGAATGCCCCCGCCTGCCTGAACAGCCCTGTGCCGGACCCCTGCCCCCCCGATCAGCCCCGCGAACGCCCCCACCCGCCCCAGCAGCTCCGCGAACCCCCCGCCTGCCTGAACAGCCCTGCGCCGGACCTCCCCCGCCCCCCCCGAGCAGCTCCACGGACCCCCCCTCCCGCCTGCCCCAGCAGCCCCGCGAACCCCCCGCCCGGCGGAGCAGCCCCGCACCGGCTCCCCCCCTGCTCGGGCGGGTGGGGGGGTGGGGTCGCCGGGCTGCTCGGGCGGGGGGGGGGGGGGAGGTCTGCGGAGCTGTTCGGACGGGGGCTAGTCCCCTGGGGAGCGTGCCTGGCTGCCCCGAAAGGCGGTGACAGCTGGGGACTCCCCACACTGTGGGATACTTACCCACAGTGCAACACTCCCTATGTCGACCCCTGCAAAAGTTTTAAGGACAGACACGAAGTTGCTGTCCTATGTGAGGATGCACTAAGTCCATTTTCTAAAGTCTACTTCAGAAAATCGACTTAAGGAAAATCGACTTAGTGCTGTAGTGAAGACGGGGGCTTACTCTTCGCGGAGATGTACCTGAGTCGACTGGAGAGTGCTCTGCTGTGGATTTGATGGGTCTTCATTAGACTCACTACATCAACACTTGCTGCATTGAATGCAGCAGCGTTGATCTCCCTGGTGAAGACAATCCCTTACACACACACACACACACACACACCACACACCACACACCACACACCACACACACACACACACACACACACACACACACACAAAAACCCATGGACTCAGTAGAGAGGCTGGTTTTCTGCCACATTACAACAATCTGTAACCCACTAACTCTCCTTTGTCCTCTGACTGCTGAGGTGTTAATTGCCCACTTTATTTTGAATGATTTCTTGAAACATGCATTAATTCCTTACCTTTTCCAATCTGTTTCACCTTGTATTTAGCTGTAATGCTCTGAGGGTATGTTTTCACTAGTAACATTAACCGGCTATAAAAAACTCACCTCCACAAGAGGAATAGCTACCAGCACAGGGAACACAGATCCCAGCCTGGTGCACTGTCTACTACACTGACGCTTTACAGTGCGCAGGGGCGTGTTTTTTCACACCCCGGAGTGAGAAAGTTTGCAGCATTGTAAAGTGCCAGTGTAGACAAGCCCTCTGAGTATCTTTCCCAGGCTTGAAGAAGAGCTCTTTGGAGCTTGAAAGCTTGTCTCATTCTCCCACCAACAGAAATTGGTCCAGTAAAAGATATTACCTCACCCACCTTGTCTCTTACTAAACTCAGGGCATTTGGGGTGGGGGTGGAAAGCCTTTAAGGATTAGGCTCCATAAAGCTTGTATGGATTTTATGGAGCTTTTGTGGGTTTTATTTTCATGGAGGATGGATATTTCTGAGTTATGATTTGGTAAGTTTAGCCTGATTTTGGCCCTTTTTATTTTATGCACAGTAATTTAAAATGTGCTAAATGTGCTGGTACCACCCCTTAATAAATCTAAAGAAATAGATGCAAAAGGAATAGAAACTATAAAAAGTAATATAAGAACAAGCTAGATTATTCATGGTAACACATAGTAAACATACCTGTTTACGATCTATCAAGGATCATACAAACATAGAAACGAGCAGCTTCTCTTGGAAAGTTAGACTATATTTTGCAGACTGAAATGTTGTTTGAAAGTTTCCTGAGCACAGTTCAATTCCATCCTAGTCAGGTGGTCGATAGTATATTTCTACTGCTCTTCTCTTATTATTCAAGCACAGAATTTCTATCCATACAGATTCTGTTGTGCAGTGTCTTTTTCAATACTGTATCCATTATCTTGAAAATGCACTACTCCCAACACTGAAGGAGGAATATGACAACATCATAACAAAATATTTCAAGATCAGTCAGAATTTTGCTGGCTAAACAAATTAGACAAGTGAATATTTTTAAATCATCCTGAAACTTGTATAAGTAAACTGAGTTATTCAGGATACTTTAGTGAAGGGGACTGTATAATAACCTGGATATCTGAGATCCATTGAACTACTCATGTGCTTAAAGTCAGGCATATATTTAAGAACCTTGCTGAATGGGGTTTATAGATAGATTTATCTAGAGATCTACCTCTCCCTTCACATTTACATCAGGCACATATAGTATGGCTGAAAATAGGGACTATACCATGGACTCTATTTTAGCATGTTACAGAGTCCATATAAATATTTGGAACCCATTTAGATATTAAGAGCATCACTAGGACACCCTTGTCCCAACTATAAAATATTCTTATAATAGGAACTTTTGTCTTTAACCATCACCTGATAATTTGGGAGAAGTCAGAACCGTTTACATGCTGATGTACAGTGCAGGAGAAAAGTAACTGATTCAGAGCATTTTCACAGCATTTTCAATGAAATAAGGTAATTTGCTGTGGAGCAATGCGTTAAACTTAGAAAAGCATTGCTATTCTCTTCTGGTAAAGTAAACCCTCAGACTGCCTTTACCGCAAAAAAATACAAAGGCATTTGGTATCCATGCTAAATATACTCTGTAAGGAAGGGACGGATCAAAGGCAAGCCAATAACTCCAGATCAGCCACAGTGACTAACTAATGAACTATATCAGTACTGTAGTCAAAATATCCTGGGGGGAAAAAGTTAACATTGGGAATTAATATTCTGTGCTGGCAGTTGTGATTCACAATTAAGATTTTGATGTTCTAATCTCCCTTTTCTTTTGTACTCACCCTTATCCTACCACCTGCCCCTACACCACATCAGAGCTCACAGATTTAGCAGGCTCTCGCCTGGTGAATACATGCGTGAGAAACCTCTAAGGCAAGGCCAGACAGCTGCAGGGAATAGTACGGTTAGTACCGATATAATGTCTTTGTTATAATGCTAGGGGACATGATACCAGTGGAGGTGTCTTTACTATGGAAAATGGAACAGAAATCTTGACCACTTGTGGTTCTTAACAACTCATATCACTTACTGTGACAATATCATTTAGGTATTAGTCCCAGTGTCTTGATCCAATTCCAAAAGGACAATTAGATCCTGAGGTGGAATGTGTCTTCACTTCCTGTCCTAAGTGGTTATGTAACTGTGTTGCGCACTGTTGAACAGCTGCCACATTTTACCCTGGGGCATTCTGGAGGCAGATGGAGTGATTTGAGAAATAAATATCCCTCTCTCGTCCTGCATATTGCAAATGGAATATTTAAGGCACCAGTGTCATGTAGGTTTTGAAAGTATACTCAAACACACATATATAATAAGATAAACATCTATATGTATATAGATAAATAAATATGGTGTCTGCAACACAACCTGCACTAATAATGGCAACAGATGTCTTTAGCCGCATAGTATTTAGAAGAGTAAATGGTACAGAAAGCAAAGCAATTGAGAGTTAAGCAACCAATGAACTGGTGGTAATGCTAGACAGTCACAGAAGAACTTCAAAGTCCCAAATGGCCCTCACTTACTATGCCACGGCAATAACATCAAAACTGGAGCATATACAGATTCAGACTAAATAAAGTAACTATTTTGTGGCTCAAAACTAATTCCAATCACCTAGAAATAAAATAAAATAAATATTTCAAGTAATATTTGGAGACACTTCCCACCAGGAAGATCTTCTAGGCTGTCAAACAGATGCCTTAGGTCAGTGGTAGATTCCCCTTTGTTTGGGACATCTAACAACACACTTGATTAATTAGATGCAACTACACAGAGGAATGATAGTTTTGTGGTTAAGATCCAGGACTGGACTCAGGAGATACTTGATTTAATTCCTGCCTCTACCACAAACCTCCTACGTGACCACGGGCCAGTCACTTAGGCCATGATTCAATAAGATACTTAAGCACGTGCCTGATTTTAAGTATTCAAGAAGTCTTATGGAAGTCAATGGGACTTCTTGCTCACTATCTCTGTGCCTTAATTTTCCACCTGTAAAATGGATATGATAAATATCAGAGCTGTCCGAACATCAATTCTGTTTCACAAAAGCTTCAAGGTTTCAAAAGTTGTTTTTGTTTTCTAGCAATGAAAAGCAGATCTTTTGAATTTTTTTGCAAAATGGGAATAGAGCGCCACAGCAACTCTAGAATAGGTCATCTCCAAATGGTTAGGGCACTCAGCTGGGGGATGCAGGTTCAAGTCCCCTTTTATCTGACTGTGAGTTTCGCACATCTAAAGCCAGTGTCCTAACCACTGGGCTAGAGAGTCTCATGACTAATACCAAAAGTCTGACTTCTACAGAATTCGAGCTGTATCTCTATAAGTCTTCAACAAACACTCAGAGAAAAACTCTCCCTCCCGCAAGCGGTGTACAACAGCTCCGGCCTGCCATGGCAGTCCCACTCCATCTAGGTTGCATTTTCTGCATTTCCATTGTTCTAGAAAAAGTGTTGAAAGATCACGGTTGTTATCTTTTTTAACTATAAAGCTAGGTCTCCAATAGAATTATTGCATCTTTTTGTATCTGACTGTACTGAGAGCCCATGACTTACCATCCAGGATTTTAAGAATAATTGCAAAACATAAGCTGAAAGAAAGAAAAGGGTTAGATTGAAAGTATGGGGCCCACAAACAGGTGGTAGGAGTTCTAGCAAACTTATTAAATGTTAAAATGTTATGTTAAGTATAAAATAAAGAGAATGTTTTAAACAAAATCCTGACACTGGTTAAAAGTCCATTTTCAGACCTGTGCACCAAAGGTAAGATGTTCAGAAGTTCTCATGCAATTTAAGAGCCGTAAGTCCCATTTTCAAAAGTGACGTGGGCACAGAGAGTCTAAATCTCATTTTTCAATTTACACTCTCTGTGCCAAAGTCACTTTTGAAAATGGAACGAAAGGCTCCTAAATCACCTGGGCATTCTTGAAAATTTTACCCGAGTCTATTCCATTGCGCAAAACCAACTAGGGGACAATAACGAAAAACAAATGAAAAACGGGAAGAAACATCCAATCAGAGGCAAGAAAGTCCATTTAGCGCAAGTTGTTCTTCCTTCCCACTGACCAATGGCCCACTGAAGTGAAATTAAAAGAACAAAGAATTAAAAGCTACAATAATTCAGCAGACCTTAGGGATGATTACCCTAGCTAGTGACAGCAAATAGCCACAGCCTTCCGCATCACAGATTCATTCAGCATTGAAAACTGGATAACTTGGACTAAGGAAAGCCTGCATAAGTAGTCTTAGTAGAGCTGTCTGACGGTGGTTCAGATGGAGACTGTTGTTCAAATATTAAGTGTAATCTTCTCAAATCTTCTTGACTTTTTCCCCCATTAACAGTAAACTGCCTGAAATCATTTTGACAAGTACTTGCAGCAGCAGCCAGCATGCCTGCCATGGATGGCATCATGGAAATTTAGCTGCTTTTCCTGTACTTGTGAACCATTGTAAAATCATTAACAGCTGCACCAGAAGATGATAAACAGACAAAAGTGTAACAAGTCTTCCTGGTTATTACATAACTCAGTATTAAATAAACCTATGCAAGAGAACCTTAATTTTTCCACTAACCTTTTCTAATAAAGTCTGAAATGTAACAAAATAAGTAAGAAAGATGTATCATCCTGAACTAAGAGTCTGCAAAATAGGGCATTTAGTTAATTATTTAGTAGCATATCCACCAAGAATATTATTGAGGGAATGTGGACTATCCACATTAGAAACATTTTTACCTTTAAGAGAACGCAGCTTCCATTTTCTTTGTGAAAGATTTACATATGAGAGAGGAAACGAAATCAAAAATGTAAAATTTATATTACTCAAATGGAATCTTCCTGGCCATTCCATTAAAGACTTGATGGTGTCAGTTTTGAAACAGAAAAACTTCCAAAACAGACTCCAACGAGAAACTGAGGAACTGGAATTAATTTTCAAATTGGACACAATAAACCAAGGGCTAAACAGAACTTGCGAATGGTTCTCTCATTACACTAATTGATTGCATTTTCCTAGTTAATTTACCTTCAATAGGTGTTATCTACTGCCATACACAGAAATCCATTTCAAAAGGTATTTTTTCTCCTGTTGATAATGGCCCATCCATATTAAACAGCCTCTTAGAATTGATATGCTAATGTACAACTTTTTTTTTATTTCTGTGTATATAAATGCATCTTAATTCTGTTCCATTTTATGTATCCGATGAAGTTGGCTAAAGCTGAAATAAACTGGTTAGTCTCTAAGGTGCTACAAAGTCTTCCTCGTCTTACTTACCTATATCTCAATCATCTCCAGCATCTAGGGGGGGGGTACCGTTCTGATGCAGTATGACAATTCCTGTGTTGTTCTTTCTTCTCCTGTTTGGATTTTGTTTTTAATTGTCAGCATATGATTTAAAATTAACCTAAAGAGTTCCGGGAGAGAGATTTACAATCCATGGGCCAAATGATGAGCCAATGTATCATCAATAAAGTCTTTTGTTACTCCAGATTTACACTGGGGTAACTGAGATCAGAATCTGGCTCACTCAACCTAGCTTGCTTAGATGTGATGAACAAATTCCTGCCTCAATCCTGCAGCATTATCCAGACAGACATCCCCATGCACCTGCATGAAGTCTGACTGAAATCAGGAGTTTCTGAATCTGGACAAGCGTCTGCTCACAGGGCTCAGATTACACCATTGTAGTTTAGGATTTCTTAGGAGGTTAAAAAAATGTGCTTTAGCTTTGTTAAATAGCCTTAGGCTATGGGGAAAGACAAGTTGTGTCATTACTATATCATTTCCATAATATGAAACACAATCATTAGAGATAAATTGGTATGTATAAATGTGCTGGACTTTTCCTCCCTTGTCAAAACTAATGACTTATAAAGTAGTTTAAGAAATCATTCCAATATGCTATTTTGATTATTCAGTGTCTCTATGTACTTGACTTGTTTTTTTTCCTAGTTGACAATGAAAATAAGACAGCAAATTAAAGGCACATGCTAACAAAATGGTAAGAACAATTACAGAGGTAGGACATGAATTATTTTAATATCTTACCAACTGAGCTGCTGATACTTCACAATTCATGAACAAATTTTCTATTACTACAGAGTCATGCTTTTATTGACTGGTATAAAAACACCATTTGTATCTTTTTTATCCTGCTGTGTTTCTATTTTATTGGAAATGTCCTGTAACAGGTATAACATCAGCTCAGATTACCAAGAAATCTATAAAATAGCTTTCCTGCTACTACCTTTGGAGCGGATTGAAAGAATACATTATGATCCCACTGAGTCACTGATAAAAACTGTTATTCACAGGCAAACATGATTTATCCTCACCTGTTAGAAAGTCTGGATTTATCCACTTCATTATAAAATGCATTTCACTCGCATTGATTAGCAACACAGATGTTTTATTAAAGAGACACTGTTTGGAAGCATGTGTTCCAAATTTAAGTTTTGAGGTTTACAACATATAATAGGAAAAGAAATGTTTCATGCAAATGAGAGTGGTCATAAACAGTGTCTTAGGAGAATTAAATATTCCCTGGCAGGGCTATAAACACAAGCAAAAGCCTTGTACGATTGCATAAGGAGCAGGAAATGATACTGACCAGTTAAACTTTATTGTCCAAGCAACATAGAATGAAAAATGAATTCAGAATAAATGGTAGAAAGAAACTTAAAAAACAAGTATGTTTTTATTAATACAAGTAAGGTTTTGTTTAATATTACATTAATATGGGACAATATAAAAGGGATATAGTTTACCTTTTTTCCAATTCCAGGACAGAAATTATGATGACTAGTTTTATGTTCTAGAACAAAAACTACTGCAGAATCAATGTCTTCCCAGTTATATATTTAGTTCAAAATCTAGAATAAGTGTAGTGTAAATATAAGGTAGGGAAAAGCATGGGACTTGTTTGTCCCTTGGTATAATGCTCTGTGGGTGGAATTTTAAAAGTACTCAATTTTGGACAAATTCTGCTTCCACCAAAGTCAATGGAAATCCCAGAGACTTCAATGGAAGGAGAGCGAGGCAAAACAAAATGCTATTAAGCATCCCCCCCTTAGTGCCTATCAACAACAGTCAAGCTTAGCATATTTGAGTAGGCCTTCAAAACACGGTTTTTGTAGCCCCTCTGGTCTACAACCATAACAGATTCATAGAATCATGGAACATCTGGGTTGGAAGGGACCTCAGGAGGTCATGTAGTCCAGCTCCTGCTCAAAGCAAGACCAATACCAAACTAAATCATCCCAGCCAGGGCTTTGTCAAGCCTGAGCTTAAAAACCGCTAAGGAAGGAGATTCCACCACTTCCCTAGGTAACCCATTCCCATCTATTAGTATCACACCATCATACATGGGGCTGACCTAAAAGTTACTCTCCTAATACAGAAGTAGAGACCAGCTACTTGTTCCCTTCAACCTAGTGATTAGTTTCACGTTAGGTTACATCAATTTTCATTTTTCAAGCCTGTCTTGGCAAGAAAAAGGGCTAGACACTTAAAAAAATAAGCTTAAGTTCTCCATTACCTGTATAGTGGCTCAGATGATAGGCCCAATGGCTAGATTTACAATTAACAATGATTGGTGCTATGCCTGTGCTTGGACAGAACACACATGACTTGTTCTGACTGTTGTCCAATTTTATTCACTATGTCCTTTCACTATTACATTCGTGTTTGAAGGACAAATACAAAATAATACAGGAAGTTAATTTTTTCCCCTACTATTTCAGGCTTTTTTAAAATTTAAGAATTGTTTATGGCTGTGGCTCATGAGCTGGCAGTCACGTTAGGGATTGTCTACACAATCATTTAGTGTGCAGCAAGCTGGGCTTTAAATCTACAGTGCTGTCACCTGCTCCATTCTAACTGGCAGTGTTGATTTTGCTACGGTGCCCTTAATGTGCGTGTTGATGTACTTCAGCAGGACATACTGCACACGACTTGGTGTGTGGCAGGCTGGAGCACTGCCCAGTCACACTCTGGCGTGCCGCACACTAAGTTTCCATATGGAAAACCCCTTTGTCTCCTCTTTCCCACTTGTCCTGGTCATAGTCAAATCTTGGATATTATTCTATCCCTTTCTCTAAAGCCCAACAGATAAACCTCTTGTCTAAGGTTGTCTACACTACCCGCTGGATCGGCGGGTAGCGCTCAATCTATTGGAGGCCGATTTATCGCGTCTAGTGTAGAAGCAATAAATCAATCCCCAAGTGCTCTCTCATCGACTCCTGTACTCCACCCCTGCAAGAGGCACAGGCGGAGGTGACGGGGAAACAGCAGTAATCGACTCACTGCCATGAAGATGTCACGGTAAGTCGATCTGAGTACACCAACTTCAGCTACGCTATTCTCATATAGCGTAGTTGTGTATCTTAGATTGATTTCCTCCTCCCCCCTCTGTAGACCAGGGCTAAGCCTCAATCATTTCACATCTTGACTTCAGTATTTTTATCTCTGGGTTCCTTGACACCTATATTAAATAAAATATATGGAGATATGCCTAACTCATAGAACTGGAAGGACCTTGAAAGGTCACCAAGTCCAGTTGCCTGCTTACGCTAGCAGGACCAAGTACTGTCCCCTAAAAGATTTTTTGTCCCATACCCCTAACTGGCCCCCTCAAGGAATGAATTCACAACCCTGAGTTTAGCAGGCCAATGTGCAAACCACTGAGCTATGCCTCCTCAACAACACATCATCTAAACTCTAGGTACAAAAAATTTCCATTCCCATCAGTTTGTTTTTCTTTTGTGATCTTAAGGGTTCCTAAATTCCATAGACTAGACCCTTTGGAAAGCCCAGTCTTGATCTTCTTTTCACAAACACTAGTTAAAAACATTCTGAAATTTATGTACAGTAAGAAAGAGACAGAAATACTTATCATAACTGACAGGCTGTCCTACTGTGTAAACCCCAAGCAAATTAATTTATATTGACTGAGATGCATTACAATTACAATTTGATTTTATGGATAACAGTAACTTACTAATTTATTGCACCTTTAGTACCTTATGAAGAGAGCACTAACATCCATATTTAGTACTTAAAGTTATTTGTGGATATGAACAGAAATATAATCCTGCTCATTTCTCCTGATTACAAAGTAAAATATAACATATCTTGCTTTTAGGATTATTTTATTTATTTCATTTTGGGTAAGAGAACTAGAAAGGTGTTGCTGATATTACAACAGATGTGTAAAGAGGTCTATTGTATTCAATTTGGCTCTGCAGTTATCAGAGCAATCATACACATACACTGAAACAAACATTACATATTCAATCCCGTCTGTGCCTATGATAAACTCACAATTTGATCTCTGTCTCTTTAAGAAAAGAGGCTAGAATGCACATCTGAAATATGGAGAGGAAAATCTGTTGACCTAGATGGGTCATTACACAATAGATTTAGTCATTATACCAAAATGTTCGATTCATTAAGAGCATCCTTAAATTTCAAAACCATTTCTGATCATTGCCACTGTGGCCATACAGTGTACATTTTAGTACAAAGTACTGCCCAAAAGGCTCAAAGTGGTTGTCATTAGTGTTGCTTGAGCTTTCCATAATTCTGTGACTGCAATCCCCAGGAGGACCACTGGACTGCATACAGAATACATCATGGAAACAAAGGAAAAATAGACAAGACGACATACAATAGTGACTCTCTAATAATGAAGCATCCTGTCACACTTAGGTCAATACTGAATGGGGCACTCTGAATACTCTGTTTATAATGCTAGAAAATGATACTTTCTGAGCAGCCATAGCAAAAGAAAATCAAGGCATTTTTACTAGCCAAGAGAATACAAAGCATGAGGCATCAGGAGGGAAGGTCCTTTCAGAGCATTGCAAAATAATGTGGCTCTGCTTCATATATTAAAATTCTTTCTGATAGCTGTTTCCCCTCAGACAGGTGCAGTGCAATGAGTACAATATGACTAAACTATACTGCTTAAAGGGCAGTTGAAATATCTGAACGTTCTCTCCTTCCATGACATTTTCTTGGTCGTTTGGATTTGTGCTGCTAATCCATGGGCAAAATCCTCCTCTCAGCTCTGCCTGGCAGATTTTGACTCTGATATTGTGATCTATTCTGCAGTCATGGAACGCTCATTAAGCCAGAATTCACAAATAGGACAGGGTATCGGAACATGAAGTTTGCCTACGCTAAGCCTTTCGAGCCAGATCCTCCACCATAACAAAACTTGCTTTTCCCAATTTGACTTTAATCGAACTATACCAGTTTACTCCAGCTGAGGATCTAGCCCTTCAAAAAGAGTAATGGTTTCGATGATTACAAAGTTACATAAACCAAGCTTTATCCTGTACTCAGCTATGGATTCTGCAGGTGAACAAACTGCAGTGTCTCTACAATTACCATTGCTATAGAACTGACAAAAATCAGAATACCCAGGGTAACTGACCACCGGTTTTCATATTGTAAAGGGAGATGGGAAATAGAAGAAGGCATAAAGAGGGAGGAGTACTTGTGGCATCTTGGACACTAACCAGTTTATCTGGGCATAAGATTTCATGGAACATACAGTAGGAATATATATATATATATATTACATATATATAATGAAAAGGTGAATGTTGCCATACCAACTTGAAGTGGCTTAATCAATTAAGGTGAACTATTATGACAGAAGGAAAAAAAAGTTGTTTGTATTTCTCACAAATTTACAACTCTCCTGAGACACAGCTTTCTCTTTTTACCTTAAAACCAGGTAAAGGACAGAATTTTTTCATATTTGGCTGTCTAAAGCTAGGCAGCTAAATCAATATTTACATCTAAATTTTCACAAGTGATTTGTGATTTTGGGAACTTCCATTTGTGCATCCAACTTGAAAACATCTGATTTTGAAAAAGCATTAACCATCCACTCTCTGAAAGACCAGGTTGTGTCTCAAAGCTTAGCCATTGTTTTAGGTCAAGACAGTGTGACCAATTTCTGTTGACATTGTTTTCCAATGGAATTTTTTTGGGGGACAAAATGTGAAGAGAGGCAGTTGCATCATGGGATATGTAGGCTGACCAGAAGTCTAGCCTCGAGAAGAAAATGGGAGGAGGAGGGCACCCAAACTACAACTACCATGAGGCACCATGGCAACATTTCTGAAACAAAATATTCAATTTTTTATTTTATTTTTATTTTTAACTTTTTGTAGGGAAAAGGCCCACTCTGATTCAGGTACCTAACTTTAAACATGAAGGTTTGAAAATATTGGCCAGTGTTTTATCATCTAGTAGCTCGAAATGTCTTGATTTCCACTATTGAAGTTATACAGCTTGGCTAAAGGTAGTGCCATCTCCTTTTAATCCAGGGGCTGGAATGTGCAGACACTCCTCTTTAAACGGACTAGAAATAGATAGGACCCATGGCCAACCAACTATTATGCTATGACAAGGTCAACTGCTGTTATAATTAAATAAGTAATTAAGTGAATAGTGTCAATATCAGTTCACTGTGGAAAGCAAAAGATTCAATCCATTTGAAATTTGTTAGAAACTGTGTTTTGCAGCCATTGCTCAGACTAATTCCATAGGTACACATGTTAAAATTAGTTGAAGATAATTGGGCATGCATTCAATTCTTGGTCAGATTTCTCTATTGGAAAGTAGTATTCCCATTGTACTGGAGCATTCTCTTCCTAACCTGTTGTAGCCATTTAAAAAAGAATGATTAACACAAGATGCACCCTGCTTCTCATCTCCCATTTCAAATTAATCTTTCCATGTTCTAAACGAATTGTTAAATTTCGGTTTAGCAGTTAGCACTTCATAACATTTACTGGCAGAATTAACTGTCTCACTCACTATAGGGCTGATATTTCATGCTCAATTACATTTTCATAGGACTCAGATATAGCTCACGTCTTCTTACAATAACCATAGTCAGAAGTGGGCTGAAACCAGAAACTCAGATCGAAACATTTTCAAAAATTCTTGGAGGAGTTGGTTTAGAATCCTTGGATTGGACTCCACACACAGGGGTTGGGTTAGATCCAGAATTAGAAGGGGCCCATTTTCTGGTTATGTTTTGGTTAAGGCTACAGTCTTATACGAACAAACTCCCCATCGGATTTCCTCTCAAAATGTCTTATGCAAATAGTCAAATTTTATAAATGTCCACCATTAATGAACTATGTAACATTAACTGTAGGTGGCTGGATTCTTCAATTGACCTAACCTGTTAGCAGTTGTTTGAACTTTACTGGGAGATGTTAACTCACTGTGGCAGGTGTAACAGTGTAATCCCAGCCTGGATGAGAAGATGCGGGATTGACCTGTCTAGGCTGTGTGGCTCAGGACTCCAAAGGGATGAACTCTAGGAATATCCAATCCTGGGAAGAAATTTAGGGTTCGAGTTTGCTCGATTGCCTTAATAAAATCATGGGACGGTGGTGAGTTTTGACTCTACGTCAGCATACCCAGTCATTGATTTGGAGCCAACTGCTCAGCATAATCCGATACACAGAATCATACAATTATACAAATTCATCCACAACTAACACACTTCAGAGGCGTAAATAGTTAGGAACTTCGTGGTTACACTAGAGTTGACACTAATGACACTAGTGAGATGCACAGTGCCTTCCGAATAGTAAAACTGTCCAGGGCTGTTGCGTTGGCATGGATGCCACTCAGTACAGGGTGCCCTGAGGCTACTCTCACCTACCCATGTAAATCTATCTATTTTGCAGCAAGGAAGTAGACAGAATGTGCCGTAGAGTGTGTGGCATCGGTGTGAAAAGGAACTAATCAGTTTAAACTAAGAATTGATCTGGAACTCTTCCAATAATGAAAAATTGTGGGAATTTGAGATTGAGACTGCATGAAGGCAGGATTGTCTGACCTAATCCCTTTCTGGCTGTGCCTAAATCCTTTCTAGCAAGAGCCAATGAATAATAAGGGATTTAGTCTTTTTTTATTGATTGATTGATTGATTTCATCCTCTAATCCCTCTGTTTCTTTCTCTCTCGACTCTATGAGAGGGTTTTTCTATATAGTCCCCTATGCCTGGAGCCCGAATTCTGACCCAATCTTCCAGAGACCTCCACCCTCTTTTATTCCAAATCCCTATTTAAAAAACACATTTTTCCTTGAAAGGCTTGACATCCGCTTCTGACCACTGCTGACTTTTAAAACACATGCGCTAATAACCAAAGAAGCCACATGATCTTATTGATGACACCCTTGTCCTCTTTTCTCTATGCCTCTCTACTGTTCCCTCATAACCTATATTTTGAGCTTTGTGACTGTCGCTTTATATGGCCGCATAGGGAGACATTTTCAAAGTCATAAATGACAGGTAGCACCTCGCTCCCCATGACGTTGAATGGCAGTTAAGTGCCCAACTGTCATTTGTGCCTTGAAAATCTCCTCACGGTGTCTCATATATCAGCAAGCACCGTAGACATTTATGGGGCTGCACAAAGAATATGCTGTTGTCACCATTTTGTACGTATAGTTAGGGTAAGTGTTCTGTGATTTCTGTTTAAAACTATCTTTTGTGAAACATGCAGGATATATTCACTCTACTGTATGCATTGGGTAAATAAGCATTGTGTGTATTACAGTGACTGATAATCCTACTTTGATGTACCATTTGACAAAATTATTGGGTTATGCCAAAGTGGTGCTATCAATTTATAATTCATTTGACTAATCAAAGAATTATAGAATACATTTGTTGATTCATAGGTTTTAAGACCAGAAGAGATGGTTGTGATAATTTAGTATGATCTCCTGCATTACACAGGCCAAAGAACCTTACCCAATAATCTGTCCATAACTTCTGCTTACGCTACAACATATCTTTTAGAAAGACATCCAGTCTTACTTAGAGATGGCAAGGAATGCAGAATCCACCATATCCCTAGGCAAGTTATTCTAATGGTTAATTACTCTCACTTAGGGTGACCAGATGTCCCGATTTTGGGGTCTTTTTCTTATATAGGCTCCTATTACCCCCTACTCTCTGTCCCAATTTTTCACATATGCTGACTGGTCACCCTACTCTCACTGTTAAAAACTTGTGCCACATTTTCTAGTCTGAATTTGTCTAGCTTCAGCTTCCAACTACTGGATCTCATTGTGCTTTTTTTCTGTTTGATTGAAGAGCTGTCTATAATACCAAAATTTCTTCCTTATGTAGATACTTGTAGACTCTGATCAAGTCACCATTTAACCTCTGTCGTCATTAAACTAAATAGCTTGATTTTTTCTTATTTTAATGAAGATGTATATAATCCCACCCTATAAAGTGGGCACCAATTACCTAAACTGAAATATACAAACACTAGTACAGCACAAAAGCCTGTGTTTATCACACATTGACAACACAACAAAGACAGTGAGGACAATAAACTCAAAAGATTTTCCAACCACTCAGTCCACTCCCTTTCCAAAAGCCAGTGGAGAAACACATCCCAGAGAACAAAAGTAACAATGGTAAGTGTGTGTCAAGAGGCAACAGTGGAGAAGTTGTATGGCATGCCATTGTATGGCATGCTGAGTGGAGAAGTCATACTAAGCATAGATTTCTCAGAAAATAAAACTGGACACCTAGCTTTTTCCTATGTATTTTCATCCAAACTATGGTTGAATTTTATATTGGGAAATAAAGTCCCCCTTGATGTATTGTTTCTATCTTAGATTGGAAAAGAGAGGTGTGCAATAATGAAAACTATTTGCAGGCCTTTGAGAACTTTTAACCCACTAGTTCTTTTAGAGTTTAATTTGTAAAATAAATACAAGAAAAAAAGAAAAAGAAATGAAAGGTAAAAGTGCAGTGCAGTGAATCACAAGTTAGGCATGTGGGAATACTCTTGGGCTACCAATTTTTGTGGATGGACAACATTTTTGTGACTAAAGTATAAGCTGTGTCAGAACAGGCTTGGAGTCTTAGATGTCCAAGTGCTATTCAGCGTAAAACAGGGAAACATTGATTAAAATATGGAACTCTAAGCAGGAGATGTCATTGTCCTTGTGCTATTACTTCTATTTTTTTTTTCTGACTCTATGGTAGTTCTTGGCTTTCCAGGGCAACAACCTCACCCCAAGTTTAAATATGGTACCAAATTCAATGCAGGGTCTTTTTTAAAAAAAAATATATTTAAACCAGCCAAACACTGCTAATACATGGAGAACTTGAGTAACATGCTTTCATTTGAGTTTTTTGGGATGCCTTCTCTAAGGTGGAGCCAGTGTCACCAGGAATGAACCAGGAATTTAAGGCATATTGAAAAATAGAAGCAAAAATGACATGTTTGTAGACTGTTTCAGGACGCAGCTAGAGCATTGGTTGGAAGTCCCCAATTGGCAAGCACAATGCTGCATGGAGATTCGCCTAAGGCCTGATCCAAAACCCACTGAAGTGAATTGGAGTCTTTTCACTGACTTCTGTGAGCTGTGGATTAGGCCCTAAATCACTGGATGCTGCCATTCAAAACACAGGAGAAATCAATATCTGGATTCATTTAGCATCCCAGCACGCAACTTGCAAGCATAAAGAGCTAGTAGGCAGCAAGTGGCAATCCTTTGCCAACTGGATATTGACATTGACTATTTACACAACATTCTTTATGAAGTTTTCCAGGAGAAAAAAATATGTGG
The DNA here is from genome assembly GCA_032164245.1 of Sternotherus odoratus. Lineage (NCBI taxonomy): Eukaryota > Metazoa > Chordata > Testudines > Kinosternidae > Sternotherus > Sternotherus odoratus. Next base: position 11,513,851 of record JAVMKO010000001.1, on the reverse strand, counting down.
ACCTATGGTGTTTGTTTGGACACAATTAAAAGAGCACATACTAATTTGGATGGCATGAGTGGCCGCTACAGCTTTGCAAGCATCTGGGTGATGAGACTCAGCTAGTGCAAGGGGAAAGATTCATGATGACCAGACTTGGATGTCTGACCCTCTCTTTGGCACGCACATAGCAAGTAACCTACCCATCCCATTATAACCAGCCATAAGGCATTTCTAGCAATCTGTGCTGGATAATAATTCATACTTTATAGAATCTGCAGAATTTGGATTTTACTTTTAACAGTAAATTCTGTTTAGATTAAACTCTTCTCTTTTCAGCATTGGATACTGCCCTGAAAGGGATGGCCCAACAACACCAATACAAAGGATAGGTTACGTTCAAAAATTAGGATGGGAAGAGCCACCGATCCATCTAGTCATCTGTAACAGCGTCGGTCACTCACCCGGCGGCGCCCCCGTCTGGTCGTCTGGGAATTAGCTCTTTTTGACCCGGGAGCGCCCTCTGCCGGCCGACGTCCGCTTCTCCACACTGGCTCCGTGTCCCTCCTGGACCCCGGAACCCCTTGCTGAGGGTGCTGCACCCCTGCAGTACCCCCCTGGTCTTAGGGTCTCCCCTCCCTGGGGAACCCAACACCCACTATCCCCAACTTGCCTCAGATACGGCCACTGCCAGTCACCACTGCCTCAGTCTCTCTGAGGCTGACTGCAGTCTCATGGCTACTCGTCACTGGCAAGAAGGGGTTGGCCTGTTACTCTTATCAGCCCAGGGGCCGCCCCCTTGCAACCCCCAGTACCCTGTGGGTCAGGCCTTCCCTAGGCTCAGCAAGCTAGGGCCCTCTCACTAGAGCTTAGGCTCCCTGGCTCCCAGCTGCCTTGCCCTCGCCCTGTCCCAGTCTGGGTCCTCTGATAAAGGCTCCCTGCAGCCAGGCCCTGTCTCCCTCTGTATACAGAGGAGACTGCCCCCTTGCAATCCCCAGTACCCCGTGGGTCGGGCCTTCCCTAGGCTCAGCAAGCTGGGGCCCTCTCCCTAGAGCTCAGGCTCCCTGGCTCCCAGCTGCCTCACCCACGCCCTGTCCCAGTCCGGGTACTTTGCAGCCAGGCCCTGTCTCCTGCTGCCTACAGAGTAGACTGACCTCCAGAGTAAACTCACTCTCCCTCTCTCTCTCCCTAACTCCTGCCTCCCAGGCTTTTATACAGCCTGGAATGTTTGGGGCGTGGCCACACAGCTGAGCCTGCTTTCCACTTAAGCCTGCTAGCAGGCTCAGCCAGCTACAAACCCTCTTTCCAGGGCTATCCCAGCCCTGGTCGGCAGGGAGCGGGGAGCACCCCGCTACATCATCTAAAAACATAAGAACGGCCATACTTGATGTGACCAGTGGTCCATCTAGCCCAATATCTAGAAACTCTGTGGCTACTCAGACATTTTTTTTCTTCTGGTTGAAAACAAGCCCTGCCTACCATATACCTATGGGAGCTTGAAAAGACTGAGGGAAATCTGAGATACAGTAGATTGGGTCTAAAAGTCAATGTTGACTGCACTGCATTATTTCTCTCAACCTGTATTTGGCTCAAGGCGGAGGCAGATGATGGGGAAACATTTTCTCCGGTTTGAAGTGACAGGAACAATTATTCCAATGCACTTGTCTAAAAGTGTGTTAACTGTAGTATATTTTACATGCACCGATCTGGGCATTTAACAAGTGTTAACAGTCTTAACAGTCAGTCACAAAACAGATTACCTAAACAAGCCTTCTTCACACACTGCACCATCCCTAAAACTGGAATCAGAGAGGTAGCCGTGTTAGTCTGGAATAGCAGAGGTAACAAAGTCCTGTGGCACCTTAAAGACTAACTATAAAGTTTTGAAGCATAAGCTTTCGTGGGCTAATACCCACTTCGTCGGATGCAAGCAGTGGCTGGAGTACTGGATATAAACTGTTCAGGAAGGCCAGGCAGGACAGAAAAGGTAGGGGAATTGCATTGAATGTAAGAGAGCAGTATGACTGCTCAGAGCTCCAGTATGAAACTGCAGAAAAACCTTAGAGTCTCTGGATTTAGTTTAGAACTGTGAGCAACAAGGGTGATGTTGTGGTGGTTGTCTACTACAGACCACCAGACCAGGGGGATGAGGTGGATGAGGTTTTCTTCAGGCAACTAACAGAAGTTACTAGATCACAGGCCCTGGTTCTCACAGGGTACTTCAATCACCCTGATATCTGCTGGGAGAGCAATACAGCAGTGCACAGACAATCCAAGAAGTTTTTGGAAAGTGTAGGGAGCAATTTCCTGGTGCAAGTGCTGGAGGAATGAAATAGGGGCAGAGCTCTTCTTGACCTGCTGCTCACAAACAGAGAAGAATTAGTAGGGGGAAAAAAACTGGGTGGGAACCTGGCAGGCAGTGATCATTAAATGGTCGAGTTCAGGATACTGACAAAAGGAAGAAAGGAGAGCAGCAGAATATGGACCCTGGATTTCAGAAAAACAGACTTTGACTTCCTCGGGGAACGGATGGGCAGGATTCCCTGGGAGAACAACAAGAGGGGGAAAGGAGTCCAGGATAGGTGGCTGTATTTTAAAGAATACTTATTGACATTGCAGGAACAAACCATTCTGATGTGTAGAAAGAATAGTAAATATGTCAGGCAACCACCTTGACTTAACAGTGAAATCCTTGCTGATCTTAAACACAAACAAGAAGCTTACAAGAAGTGGAAGCTTGGACAAATGACCAGGGAGGAGTATAAAATATGGCTCAGGCATACAGGAGTGAAATCAGGAAGGTCAAATCACAGTTGGAGTTGCAACTAGCAAGGGATGTTTAGAGTAACAAGAAGGGTTTCTATAGGCATATTAGCAATAAGAAGGAGGTCAGGGAAAGTGTGGGCCCCTTACTGAATGAGGGAGGCAACCTAGTGACAGAGGATGTGGAAAAAGCAAATGTACTCAATGCTTTTTTCCCCCTCTGTCTTCACCAATAAGGTCAGCTGTCAGATTACTGCACTGGGCAGCACAATATGGGGAGGAGGTGACCAGCCCCCTGTGGAGAAAGAAGTGGTTCAGGACTATTTAGAAAAGCTGGACAAGCACAAGTCCATGGGGCCAGATGCACTGCATCCGAGGGTGCTAAAGGTGTTGGCAGATGTGATTGCAGAGCCATTGGCCATTATCTTTGAAAACTCATGGTGATCGGGGGAGGTCCCGGATGACTGGAAAAAGGCTAATGTAGTGCCCATCTTTAAAAAAGGGAAGTCAGAGGATCCGGGGAACTGCAGGCCAGTCAGCCTCACCTCCATCTCTGGAAAAATCATGGAGCAAGTCCTCAAGGAATTAATTCTGAAGCACTTTGAGGAGAGGAAAGTGATTAGTAACAGTCAGCATGGATTCACCAAAAGCAAGTCATGCCTGACTTACCTAATTGCCTTCTATGATGAGATAACTGGCTCTGTGGATGAGGGGAAAGCAGTAGATGTGTTATTCCTTGACTTTAGCAAAGCTTTTGATATGGTCTCCCACAGAATTCTTGTCAGCAAGTTAAAGTAGTATGGGCTGAATGAATGGACCATAAGGTGGATAGAAAGCTGGCTGGATCGTCGAACTCAATGGGTAGTGATCAATGGCTCTATGTCTAGTTGGCAGCTGGTATTAAGCGGAGTGCCCCAAGGGTTGGTTCTGGGGCCGGTTTTGTTCAATACCTTCATTAATGATCTAGAGGATGGTGTGGAGTGAACTCTCAGCAAGTTTTCAGATGACACTAAACTGGGAAAAGGAGTAGATATGCTGGATGGAAGGAATAGAACAGAGGGACCTAGACAAATTACAGGATTGGGCCAGAAGAAATCTGATGAGGTTCAACAAGGACAAGTGCAGAGTCCTGCACTTAGGATGGAAGAATCCCATGCACTGTTATAGACTAGGGACAGAGTGGCAGAAAAGGACATAGGGGTTACAGTGGATGAGAAGCTAGATATGAGTCAAATGCCATTAGCCTTGTTGCGAAAAAGGCTAATGGCATTTTGGGCTGTATAAGTAGGAGCATTGCCAGCAGATCAAGGGACGTGATCATTCCCCTCTTTTCAGCATTGGTGAGGCCTCATCTGGAGTACTGTGTCCAGTTTTGAACCCCACACTAGAAGGATGTGGAAAAATTGGAAAGAGTCCAGCGGAGGGCAACAAAAATGATTAGGGGGCTGGAGCACATGATTTACAAAGAGAGGCTGAGGGAACTGGGATTGTTTAATCTGTAGAGGAGAAGAATGAGGGGGGATTTGATAGCTGCTTTCAACTACCTGAAAGGGGGTTCCAAAGACGATAGATATAGATTGTTCTCAGTGGTAGCAGACGATAGAACAAGGAATAATTGTCTCAAGTTGCGGCGGGGGAGGTTTAGGTTCGATATTAGGAAACACTATTTTAATTGGAGGGTGGTGAAGCTCTGGTATGGGTTACCTATGGAGGTAGTGGAATCTTCTTCCTTAGAGGTTTTTAAGGCCCGGCTTGACAAAGTTCTGGCTGGAATGATTTACTAGGGGATTGGTCCTGCTTTGAGCAGGGGGTTGGACTCAGATGCCTGCCTGAGGTCCCTTCCAATTCTATGATAACATGATAACATTCATTTATATTAGGCAGTAAGGTTTAATATTTAGGACACTGAACTGTAAGCCCAGAATCCTGGGTTCTAATCCTAGCTCTAGCACCAACATATTGTAAACTCTTCAGGAGAAGGACTGCATCTCATGATGTGCTTTCACAATGCCTACCACATCTGATTTGGGGCCTCTAGGTGCGACCATAATACAAATAATAAATAATAAACAGCAATGGGTCAAAGTCATGAAATTTTTTGGTTAGGACAGTAAACATGTGGACTGAGCGATAGAAAGTTCTGCTATGTTTTGGGGGGGGAGCAGAGGAGTCATAAGGGGAAGCTATATCTGCAAGGACAGGTAAGCAAAAACCTGTTAGGTAACTAATCCATTCATGTTAAGTGGGATGGACTATGCCCATATGACATCTCCAGAAATGCCATCTTGTCTATTTAAAAGTCTGGCCATGCTGCTGCATGCTTGCAAATGTCTCATATTGAAAATGATGGCAAACTCACTCATCTCATTTAACTCAATTGTTTCCCCTTTCTAATCAAATATTTTCATAGTATAAAACTTACAAGAGCAACATCGGCTGTCTTACTGTTTAGCAGATAGCACTGCTGCAGAGCCATGAAATATGGCCCTTCATTGTTAATATAATTTTGAAAAATAAAGTATGTTTATTACCTGTTATTTTCTGTTAATTGTTTTGTGTGGGGAAAAGTAAAAGCTGCTGCCTTGAAGCATAAAAAAAATGACAATGTGCAGTCATAGTTGAGAGCATGAAAGTGTTCGGGCTATGAAAATTATGTAAATGATGCATTCCAGTAAAAGAACTTTCAAACCCTCAGGGTCTTTAAACAGCATTAATTCAAGAAGTTAGATACAAAATGTAACTTTTTCATGCTAATAATGATTTCATAAGGAAAAACTCGTTAGTAAAGGTGACAAATATGAAATTCTATTGAACATTTAAACTCTGGAATCTTAGTATGTGCCCCTGGGATATATTTACACAGCCAATGTTCTCTGATGTTATTAAGTAATTTATTTGAGAAAGTCTCCATTCATGAGTTTACATAAGAACAATAGCAGGTTTACAAAGGCTTGTGTTGTCAGTATAGTAAATAACTAATTTACAGTGACTTTTGCTTAAGATTTTCATTAGGTTGTTCAATATTGTTTGATAATTTAATGTCAGTTTCATGAGATCATAATTATCCCTCCATGAATAGAGAAAATTAGAGCAAAAAATAAATTATGCTACTTAGAATGTTAACTAAACTTCAGAACTATATATGAGAAGTGAGAAATATTAACCTATTTTTCATTTAAATTATAAATCATCTTAGCTATATAATACAGGGCAGTAGCTGAAATACTGTAATTAAGTAGCTGAAGTGGTAAGAGTCTGAATTTTATTGGCGTGCACATTTTTCATATGCCAGATCTTCCAATGACAATCCAAACACTGAATTGCTTACTCATTCTGGGTGTTTTGGTAATATGCAGCATCAGCAGGGGGCCTTCCATTGAGTAGGCCTGGGAACTCAAATACCCTTACACTTTTAGACAATTTGTCCTTGATCTTTATGATTATTAATTACAATGTGATCTAGAAACAGGAACCATTGGGCTAGGCACTGTAAAAACATATGACAAAAAACAGTCCCTGCCTATAAACTAGTCCCTTTACAACCTGAGTGAATAAAACAGACAGAAAGAGCAGAACTTCCTTTCAGTCTTGTGGTTGAAACACATTTGGGGATGGATATGTGGACTCTTCAATAGCTACTGCTCATGTCATAATATCCTGGATATATTTAGGATAAAGAAAGAAAGCTCTCCCTATGAGACACCTTTCACCAGCACTAAACACACCGAAAAGTATGACTAAGCCACTAATGTGCAACAGATAATGTTCCAAAATATACAGTGATCAGCGTGCAACACTCTTTGCTGCCCCTTAAGTTTAGTGTTGGCTTGTAGTGCAGACAGAAAAGGTGAGAGCAACAGGAAATGAATTGACTGCTATGAAATCCTGATCGCTTTGTGACCCCAAAAGAGTGTCCAGCAGTCGCAATGAAAATGATCAGGGGGCTGGGGCACACAATTTACAAGGGAACTGGGCTTGTTTAGTCTGCAGAAGAAAAGAGTGAGGGGGGATTTGATAGTAGCCTTCAACTACCTGAAGTGGGGGTTCTAAAGAGGATGGAGCTTGGCTGTTCTCAGAGGTGGCAGATGACAGAACAAGAAGACGTGTTCTCAAGTTTCATAAGGGGAGGTCTAGGTTGGCTATTAGAACATGCTATTTCACTAGGGTGTCAGTGGAATCTCCATCTTTAGAAGTTTTTAAGGCCTGGCTTGACAAAGGCCTGGCTGGGATGATTTAGTTGGGTTGGTCCTGGTTTGAGTAGGGGGTTGAACTAGATGACCTCCTGAGGTCTCTTCCAACCCTAATCCTCTATGATTCTATCATCCCTTTTCTCAATAAAATTTACAATCTAGCAAGACAGACAGAGTTGGGAGGAGTGGGCTACAACATATAAGTGAAGCAGTCAGGGGTGATAGTCACTACATCTAGACACCACCGTTTTGATTTCTTATTAGATATATAGTCTATATGTAGGCCACACCCAGTTGCCCTGCCACCTAGCCATGATTAGTCTAGTTTCATTCTAGGCAACTTCTGTGTCATTTGATCTTTACACTACTTATGTAACATGAAGGAGCTTCATAAGCATGGTTCCTGCATATACAACCTAGCAGAATATCTATACATAGTGCTGCCCCAGCAGGGTTCTGGTGAGTTCCGGAACATAGAAGACAGCCAGGGCTATTAGAGGCTTTCTCAGGCGATTTAAAGGGAACTCACCCAATTCCTTTCCACTGCAACCACAGAGTAAATAGAAATGGGTCTTTAGGGGGAGATCACCATGCAGAGAGGGCAGTGACCTTGTGAAGCAACTCAGGACCAGTCTTTATAAGCAGGGAGTGGACTGGAAGAAAGCATAAAGGAGGTTGTAGGGGAAAATGATGTGTAGAAGAGATTAGAAGTGATGCAAGAAGTAGCATGGGCTGATAAGTATGGAGAAAGAGAGTGATGTAGGACTTTGAACACAAACAAAAAGCTTGAAGCCTTGGATCTTGTGGTTAAGGCTCTGTAGTGAGGTTCTAGAGATGTGGATTCAAATACCAGGCCTGCTACTAACTTGCATGGACTTTCAGTAAGTCACAGTCTCTCCACAGTTCAGCCGTCTACCTGTAAAATGGGGTTATGTTTCCCTACCTTATAGGCGCTTGTGAGGATAAATCCATTAGCGTTTTGAGATGCTCAGCTCCTACAGCGATGCAGGGGAAGGAGGAAACATATAAGTACTCAACTAAAAGATGCTCTTCATGGCAGGTGATGTGGATGTCAGAGAGTACAGAGAAAAGTAGGTTGCAGAAACAGATGATTAGGGACTGGATGGGAGTGTCAGCTGTAAAAATACAGAAGGCGGCTGATTGTGGAGGAAGAAGTGAAAGGATATAGTCCTGCCTTGGTTGGAAGGGGAAAGGAAGGGGCGAGAGTCAGAAATTAACTCTGGTTATGGCTTTGAGTGACAAGGAGAATGGTGTGTTGTCTTTAAAAGAGCACATGAAGAATGGAGGAAGGGAAAGGCTGGGGGGGGGGGGCAGATAAGAGCTCAGTTTAGTCCATGTTTGGTTTTAAGTTATAAGAATGTATCATTTAGAACAAAATAAGATTAGTTCCAGTGTAATCAGTGAGGCCGTCAAGAGTCCTCTTGGCTTGCTGCTGAGGGTAGATGCCTGACGGGTGAGGAATTAGGAGCAGGAAGAGAGAAACAAACGCAGTCGAATGAGTTAGTATCTTGTTAATAGAACAAGCCACTCATTTAAAAGAATATTTTTTTATTCCTGGCGGAAGGCATTGGTGCAGATTTTCATATGAGAAAGTGAAGTGAAAAATCAATCAAGGTTTCCTCACAACGGAAGCAGAGGGGCTGTGCTCATCTGTCTTGTGAGAGCCCAAGTGCAGGACGCAGTAATAAGAATGTCCCAAGGGGCAGGCCCTCGATGTCCGAATTCTAAATAATTCACATAGGAGTCAAGTCATTGTTTTGAAAAAGATGCATTAAGAATATTTCCCATTGACAGCAGGGTGTTGGTGACGCCTGTATTAGTCAGGATAGTGGTGTAAAATAACTGGGTGTAAAATCAATAGGGGCCAAAGATAATACATGGATTGTATTTCTTCCTGTTTGCCCCTCACCCGAACCATCTTGGGCAGAGTTTACTGGTTCAGACAACATTAGCTATTGTTCTACCCTGACTGGTTGCAGGCCACCAGACCTTAAAATCACGTCATTCTGATGACTCTTTCTCATGCTGGATTTGGATACCAAGGTAACAGCAGCTCTCGAAATACCTATAAAGTAACATAACCCTGCTGATCCCACCCAACTTCAGTTCCAACTAGATTTTAAGCAACTGCTAATCTCTGGAATACAGAGAGAGTTCCAGATTGACTTCAATGGGAGCTGCTCAATGCTCAGCCCTTTGGAAAGGCAGGCCACTTATTTGAGGATCAGATCTGTACTGCAATGGGGTTAAATCACCTTTCCCCTCCTCTCCCCTCAATGCTGAGCTGTTCTGGGAGCTGGGGAGGCCCCCAATGTAACTTAGGATATGTCCGTCCTGCAATCGCAGGGTGTGAATGCAGCTCTTGTAGACAAGCCCAAGCAGTGTTAATCTAGCTAGTTTGGGTCCTGGAGCGGTAAAGTCATGAGTAATTACTAGTGTGTGCTGCCACAGCTTCACTGCTCCAGGACCTGATTAAAGTTAGTTCTGGTATGCTTACTTGAGCTGCAGACACACCCTGCGATTGCAGGAGGGACATATCCTTGGTCTGCCCTGGAGGTAGGTCAAAGTTACAGCAGCCTCCCTGGGCTACTTTATGGCCTACAGCCCTGCCTGTAAGCTGCACATTGCTTTGGCCAGCATGTCCCCCTATACCACGGCTTGCAAAAGGGTCTTCAGCTGTCTCTTTAGTGCCTGCAGTGGGATCCTCCCACAGGAGAAACAGGGGCTTTTAGTGACCTTTTATGTAGGTTCAGCCCTTTTACATGTCATACAGGGACTGGGGAGTGGGAATGAGATCTCGGGGCCTAACATTAGGTACCCGTTTGAATAGCAAACCTTAGGTGTAGCCTGAACTAGTGATTCTCAGACTGTGGTCTGTTTAGCTCTCGTTGGTAGTCTCCAGAGAGCTGGAGAGTCAAATGGCACTGACTGTACCTCCTTGTCTCACCAGAGGTCTGAGGGATCTTGTAAAGAAGAGTCCGGGTGCCTGCAAACTAAGCTGGAAACATGGAGGAGGAGCCAACTCGCATCCTTCTCCTAGTAGCCCATACAAAGAAAGGGAACAGGAATGATCCTCAAGGACGGGCGCTCATCAGTGGAACAGCTTAAAATACCTCAATATCACTGTTCTATGCAACCGTTTGCTGTAGTGGCCACAAATGACAAAGGAAAGAGGAAGTGGTCCATGTGACTCTGAATGGGAGAGGACCATTGGACAATCTCTTTAGCTGAGAAGCCCATGTCTGTATAGGATACTGAGAAGTTATTATACATTGTAGCACATATGCACATACAACTCATCAATCACATTTTACTGTTAATCATGGTTGCTACGTGAATATCTGGATACCAGCCAAGATCAGGGCCCCATTGGCCTAAGCACTGTACAAACACAGAGTACTAGACGTTCCCAGCCCTAGAAAGCTTCCAGTGTAAATAGACAACAGTGAACGGTTGGATGACAGAAAACATCCCATTGGTTCCATGATTTACTTTTGGGAGGTGGGGTTTGAATTGGGAGGAGATCTGCTAAACAGAACAACAAAATAAAGGAGAGGGTGCATTGAGGAGTAGGGAGAACTGTCCTGGATAGGAAGGAGAAGGGAATGCAGAGCAGGTATCTGGTGGGGCTGAGGTGAAGACACTGTGAAAGAGGAGATGGGAGGAAATGGCCAATCAGCACGGGGAATAGAATGCCCAGTCAAAACTGTAAGAAATACTCCAACATCAGCATCTATTGGTCCCTTTTTCAGCTACTTCTGCAGCTGCCCCTGCCGCCTTTGGATGGTTTCTCCCTGTCATTTTTTCCCCCAAAGGCCGAATGCAAGAAAAGGAGCGGGGACGCTGATTGGGACCTAGTGCCCCAGAGACCATGCACAATCTTGGGTCTCTGGGTGCTGGGGAGAAGGGTGGCCCCAGTTATCCCTCCAAAGTGCAGCAATTCCTGCTTAAGCTGCTCCTGCTTTCTTCAGTGACTTTTCACTTCAGGACTGACTTAGTGTTCTTGCAAAGTCTTTCACAGCAGTAAATGTTGCCGCTTGATATACAATACAATGATACAATACATCACTAGAGGATGAGATCAAACATTGACCTCTTCATAGTTTCAAAAAGTATTTCTCTAGTGTTTGAATGCAGAATATCTTCAAGATTACCTAAAGAGAGTTACATGTCATTTTCTAAGAAAGGATAAAGAAAACCTGTAAAAGCTTTAACAAAAGGAAATACATTAAAACAGACAATGGTACTGGTCTTATGTAAAATTCCTCCCTGCTCCAAACACAATGGAGATTCTGAACACACAGCACATGGTGGCCTGACTCAACCACTAATTGCTTACCTTTTGGCTTTAAGCATAACAGTGGTTAGTGTCATGCTATTGTAATTCCCCTATAACAAGGGTTAAGCAGGGTCATATAATTTTGTTTAACTTTTCTTCTGCACTCTTTTTCCCCTCTAGCTATGGACATGGGGGATGTAGCTCAGTGGCTCAAGCATTGGCCTACTAAACGCAGTGCTGTGAGTTCAGTCCTTGAAGGAACTATTTAGGTATATGGGGCAAAAATCTGTTGGATGATTTAATTGGGGATTGGTGCTCCTTTGAGCAGGGGGGTGGACTAGATGATCTCCTGAGGTCCCTTCCAACCTTGATAGTCTATGGTTCTATTGTTGCCTGTTTGGGCCAAGCAGTTAGCTGAAATTCAAGGCCTTACCAGGTTGTTTCTACTAGAATGAGAAATCAGTTATACAAGTCTACTATAAAATTTGAGATGAGGATCAAGCCCTATCCCTTGCAATTCAGTTCTGTAGGATTCAACTAAAAAAAAAACCCTATCTGGATGAAAAAAAATTACCAAGCATTTGACTGCAATTAGATACAGAATCTTACTAGTCACTGTTTTCTGTTTTATATTTGTTTTTCAGTGGCTATAAGCTTCTGAGAAGGCTTTCCCTTTTGGTCCATTTGACTCTATTTGAGGTATAAACCAATAGGGAGTTATATAACCTTGCCAAGAAATGGACTTCATTGTGAATCCCAATTTCCCTCCCTTAAATCACTTTAACTCTTCTAAAGCATATATTATAGCTACCTCACTCCAGTATGATACTTGTGAATTTCCCAGAAGAGGGGAAAACAGCCACACAAATGTCTTGACGTTACAGAACTGGGTAAATAATGTACCAAAATATATTTAGCAAACAAAGCAAACTAGGAAAAATGGGGAAAATAGATATATCCTCTGATGATCAAGTTATTGAATATTTAGCCAGTCATTTAGAGGCAATACCTGTTGAAAGAAATGTCTTTGGCTTTCCCCTTCCTCTGCTAATGTTAATAACTCATAATTAAGGCCCCAATTCTGAAATGAGGTCTGCTGACACAGACCCTATGCCCTTGCATAGGGCCTATGAAATCAATGGGGTTCCAGACAGGCTCAGGAGTCTATACTTGCAGATGTGACTGCAAGACTGGGGTGCTAGGATATATTTGAACATGGCGGTCAAAAAAGCCATAGGCTGTAGAACACTCATGCTTTTTAAAAATAAATATCCATGTTAGCTTTTGTCACTTAGGAATTTTCCATTGGAGGAGGTGGGGTCCAAGAAGGAGAAGGGAGAGAATGCAATTGAAAAACAGTCAAGACAGTTCCAAATGGAATGTTTGAAACCTTCCAGTGACCTCAGCAACCAAGAAACTAAAAAAGGTTAGGATACTTGTTTTCTCATGCAGTTATTAGGAAGGAAAGACCTGGGCTGTGTGATTTGGGGGGTGGGGGGAGGTTGAGGGAGCTCTGCAGCTTGCATAACTGGTTAAAGATGTGTGCTACTTCTCCTGTAGCAGACAAGGAAGCAAAGGGAAAGAGGAAAGCAGCTGTCTCCTGTCAGCATTGCTGCTGCTCAGACCCAGAATTGGCAGACACTGGGAAAGAATTGTACGTTATTTTGGAGTATTTGTTAGTGTCCCAATTTAATTGCAAATGAAAGGAGATTTTCATTTTGATATCTTTAAGCCATAAATTCACGACTTTCACTTTTCACCGCTGCATGCCCAAGTTTATCATATGTGTCCTGGTGACAAACCATTAACAGTAACAATAATACATACAACTCACAGGATAGAGGCTCTTAGAATCCTCTTCCTTTGGAACTTATCAAACTGAAGAGGTGATGGTACTTAATGTCCCAATTCAGCAAGGTACTTAAGCACATGCTTAACTGTATGCAGAAGAACAATCCCATTGAATTCAGTGGGAGTATTCACATGCTTAAAGTTAAGCACTTAATTATTTTGCCAAACTGGGGGCTTATTTAGGTTCTTACTGTCTGAACAACATGCTGCATAATTGTTTCCATTTTGCAGATTTCCTAACAAAACTGTTTATTATTGTTGTTTGTGTTGGGGTAGGAGCTAGAGGCCATAATCAAGATAAGGGCCTCAGAGTGAGGATTCTGTAGAAATGGTAAATAAAATGTTCCAATCCCAAAGAGTTTAAAACCTGAAACTGCAATCCTGCAAAAAGGACTGGGGCTTAATTTAAAACAGGATGAAGAGGAGAGAAACAGTAATAACACAAGTTGACAAAGGATAGCTATATAGGTAGATAGTTTTGAGTAAGCAGCTTTTAAAAAAAACTGATATATATGTGAATAAACAAATAAGACAAAGCTTATTTATATATCTTAGAATTAAGTATCTCTTCTATTTACCACATGTTCTATCATCTAACAAGGTATCTTCCATAATTATTTTTATCCAGTTTATTGCTTGGTTCCTTCTGTCCTTTCAAAATTAGCTTGTCTAATCAAAAATCACTTCTGGTTGTAGTTCATTACAAATAGATAGGAAGAATGCTTGTTTACTGAGAAATGTAATTGGATTAAAATATTGACAAGAAAGAAATGTAAACTAATGAATTAAAAAAAAGAAAGAAATATGAGCAAGCATGAAAACCAACAAAACCAAAACAAATTAAATACTCTAATGAATGAAAATACTATAAATAGAATATGATAGTGGAAGGAATAATTTATCATCATCGCTTACCTAGTCCTTGTTATTCAGTTGCAAACAGCTGAATGTGTAAGAAAAAGAGAAAAAGATTTATGTATTTACCAAATTGTGGTCAAGTAAACTATTGATATTAGCTGTAATTTATCTTCTGGGCTTTGAACCCATGTACATTTTAATGAAGCTTAGTTACAGAAACAATAAATATAGTCTAACTGCAGCTTTATAATACATTAGAGGAAATGTATTTCATTTCAGCTATCCAGTAATTATGTTGATGAAGTTCATGTGATCACAGAAAAACTGTGCTTGGTTTTTATCTTTTTAAAGTGTATATTTGGGCATAGTGTGTGCATGTGTAGGAACAAATATTAATATAGAGAATTTGTCCAAGCATTAGGAACTTTGGGCTGAATGGTTATCATGTAATTTCTTTAACTCATACCTTTTCCAGCTTCCCAGTAGTTAAAAATACATGAGCCTGTTCTGTTTCCATATACTGACCAAAATAACTTAGTGGTATGCTGTTGACAATCTTTTTTTTTTTTTTTTACTGAAAATGTAATAACTAAAATATGGAAAATAACTAGAAATGAAAACACAAGAAAAAAGCAATAACACAATATGAAATAAACAAACTAATGCCAAACAGAAAACAATAAAATACCACAGAAACAAAGGGAATGCATAAGGTGAATAACGAATAGAATATAAAAATTGGAAGAATATCAGATAATTAAGATCTATAATATAAATAGTAGAAAGAGAGATGACTTATGAAAACAGTGAATCTTAAATCCTAGATAAAGTTTGCTTCTTACCTGTTCAATTGGCTAACACCTTTAGCTCTTTAAATCCGCAGACCTAACAAACAAAATTGTGAACAGAAATTAAAGATAAAAAATAATGTTCCACCCCTAAGAGATACATTTTGTTGATTTATATTAACATAATTAGCAGCTCATTTTATTTTTTAGAAAACCATTCAAGTCATTCTTTCAGTTGAATAACAGCAATATTTGCAACTGAGGTCCAGCGTTGTAATTGGATTGCAGGATCAGGCCCTAAAGTGGTAAAAGTTTAGGTTTCAAAGGATTCACTCTCACCACAATATAAAACAGCTTGTTAGAGAGCATAGTTTATGCAGCTGGTATGTTCACATTTTGGTACACAAAGAATGAACCTCCCCCGCCCCCACTAACAAAAGCATTCGGTTAGAGTGGAGATGAAAGCACAAAACATTTCACTACGCAAAGACTGGAATTAAATGCCAGATACATCCCTTAAATTTACATATGCAAGTCAGTGGGAAGAAGTTTGTGCGTGCTAGAGGCTCTAAGCAACTGTCAGGACCAAAAAATAAAAATAAAAAATCATTAGTGGTGTAGACCCAGCAAACCATTTAATCACGTGTAACTTTAAGCACACAGATGATACCATTGAGTAGAAGACCTCACACTTGGTGAAAGTTGTGCATGTGTTTCAGTACTTTGCTGGATTGAAGCTTAAGGGAATTGAAAGTTATTATGCAGAGCTGAGGTTTTGCATACAACTTGACTACCTAAATATTCCAACATTTCAACCTTAAAGTTATAGAAACAAAAGATTGCAAGGGCCACCATTAGCATGACCGGGGACAAAGCATTAGGAGATGGAAGGTCTTGTTCTATTTGCTTTCTTAGCTGATTGAGCTAGTTGGACTACACATCTAAGTGCTACACTTAAGACACCATATTATACTTAATCTATTATTTGTATCATATAGCAGCTGCCAGGAGCAGTCACTGACCCACTCTCCATTAAGTGTTCAAAGTATCATAGCAAGTCATGGGCTTAACTAAGGACTAACCAAAATTTAAAGCCATTGCAGTGCCTAATGAAGGCTGCCCAGAGCTTAGTGCAAGCTACTGTGTAAAGAAAGCACCAGGTTTCCCTGGAGAACTTAGACCTTCCTGTAAATACCTTTGTCTACACTGAATTTGGTGCCTAATTTTCAGAAATGGGGCTGTAACAGACCGCCTTCTCACCCCTCCTCAGGAACAGGCAGGAAACCCTTCTTTTGCTCCAAACAGTGCCCTTTAATTCACAGTGCAGGACCCCACCACCAATATATACAGCTTTATGCAGTTCAGTCCTTCAGCATACAGCTCTACAGCTCACAGCATACAACTCTATACAGTTCAGCTCTACAGCTTAAAACTCTATATAGTTCAGCTCTACAGCTTACAACTCTATATAGTTCAGCTCTACAGCTCAGCATAAAATTCTACAGCTCAGTCTCTCACTCCAGACTATCACTCCACCACCACCACCCTGGGCTTCCTTCCTGGCAGCCTTTTATCCCCCCTGAGGAGGATGCCAGGTGCAATCCATACAACTGATTGCTCTGCAGCTCAGGTGGCTAATTAACCTGCTCTGCAAGGGAGGTTTGCAGGCTTCTGCTCCCTCTTAAAGGGCCCCACAGGGCTGGCTCAGGCACTCCTGGCCAGCACCCTGCCACAGGCATTACCTCAACTCAAGTATGGAGTTCCAGCTAACCGTGAGCCACCAGTTGGTTGGAAGGCTTACTGCTGTGATGTAGGGCTTTAATGACATTCACACAGGAGAAATGGGAAAGATCTTTGGGCTCCTCCTATGGACACTGTTGTCCAATCAATACCATATATTTGTAATGGATTTCACCTTTTCTTTTCTCTTCTTGTCTTAAATACAATACAGGGATGTGTCCTTGTTATTCTCTTTTGTAACAACTAAAATTAACACTTGTTGCTGAGTCCAGATTGAGAACACTAGAGACTGAAAGCCTCCACAGAAGAGATTCCTTGGAATCAATAGCAATACAGGCTCTCTCACACTGTCCCATTAATATACCATAGAGTTGTGTTCCTGCCAAAGCAGGTTTGAGAGGACAGTCAATTCTCATTCAAATCCGTGGCCTCACAGACCGCCTAAAAGGAGGAACCTCCAATGAGGCAGAGGTAAAATATGAACAAACACCCAAAGGTTTGGATTTTCATCTGGCTTGAGGTCAAACTATTCAAATATCAAAGTTATAAAAAGAGGAATGGAAATATGACAAGTTTTCTTGTGGGATTTCTAATACTCCCTGTTTCTTGCTGGGACAGAAATAGCTTGAGAATAGTGTACGGTTATTATTTGCAATACTTCCATGAGCAGCCAGAATCAGGAAGTACAAAGGGGATTGAAAATTAAAAATAATTACTTTTTGGAAGCCTTCTCAAAAGCTTTTTCTGCATCTTAACAAAATTATCTTTGTTATTAACAAAGTTATCATGTTAAGTTATCTTTGATATTTTGGGGGATTAATATTTTTTTAAAAAAATTGGTTTGAAATTCTATTTATCAGGGTACATACTTCAATATATCTTGAAAAGCTTATAAAATATTTCTTGGAATCAGCTGAATCTACGATAAGGCTTTAAAGTACTGTACGTTATTCCATTTGATGTTTATAGTTCGATTTGTATCTAGGAGCCTGACCTTGCAACAAATTCAATCTTATCAAGCTCACACTGTATCCATGTACTTCTTGTTAACCAGTGCAATTCAAATTGGGATGAAATTCCAGAGTAATCCACCCATTTGTCCATGGATGAAATGGTTTAGGTGAGAGACACCCGCCTGCTAGGAACAAAGACACCAGTAGCTCACTTCACATATCAAGATGTGCGATGATAACCTACTTCTGCTGTGATGCCCACAGATCATCACCTGTCAAAGGCTAGCTGGGCTGGCCCTTTTAGGCCAGCTGGATTCAGACTTTCTCTTCCTCTCTCTGCCCCACTGATGAACTGGCAACATACGGGCTAAATTATTACTCCAATTGGGTGTAATAGGACTTAGTTAGAAACCTGAACCTAGCTCTGGTGGTGGAGTAGGAAAAGCACTACTTAAATGAGATCTCAGTAGAGGAAAGAAGACCCTTGAGAGAGGAACAAAGGGAGTTCCCTTCTGGGAAGAGTCTGAGGAACTTAGGCTGTCACCCACAGGAATCAGGGGAGGTTCCTTTCTGGGGGAACCCTGAGATAGGGCCTAAAAGGAGCAGGGAGATTCTCAGATGTAATTGCTGGAATCCCTGGCAACTGGAAGCAGAGGGGCAATGATACTGGGGAAGATGCAGCTCAGGAGAATCTCTGCTTGGCCTGAGAGATGCTGAAGAACGAAACATTTCAACATTGTCTGTGAACTTTACATTTAATTATTCTGGAAGGGGAGTGAACTACTATGTGACATGGCTGGAGGGCCAAGCCACAAGAGACCCAATGAGGGAGTTGGGAAAAGATGCTGGCTGCACTGGCCTTTGCAGGGCCAAAGAATGGCTATTGGCTATAGATGAAGTTTCCTGCAATATTTCATCCAGGCACGAGGAGGCATCCTAGAGGTGAGAATGCTGCTTCCATGACCTCTCTTACTCATTGAGCAAGTGATAAGCCAAGATTATGATTTTCCTGATTAAGTGGCTGCTCATTTTATTATCCCATCTTCCCATTCAGTTGTTGCATCCTGTGCACTACCTAGATGGTGAACTTCTGGGGCAAGAGCCATCTCCTTTGTTATTCATGTGAACGTAACTGAGTCCCTTGACTGGAATTCTTGGCATTACCAATAATATAAACAAGTAAGAAACAAAGGACTAATTTGTGGTCACTTTCAGTCTTTGACAGATTCATACTAGAGACCTGGGCTGGAATCTTTTTTTAAAAAAACCCAAAACCAAAACCAAAACCAACCAACCAAACAAAACTCCTTGGACAATACATTCCTCTAAAATCCTCTCTGTCAACTCTACTGCAAACTTATCAGCCTTTTTAATACTATTGAAAAATGTCTTTTCCTTCCTTGGATGGGGATCCTCCCACAAAGAAACAAGTCCAATTTGTGATTCATGGTGGGAGCCTTAGTATAGAATTCTGGAATTTAAGGGCTTGCCCACATGGGAAATATGAATGGCATAGCTACATAGCACAATTGTTATTCTGCTAACTATTTATTTTTATATATAATGTGCATGTGTGTGTGTGTATGGAAATCAAAGATATACAGCACCAAAGCAAAACTGAGAATTTTCAATTCAAACATAATCTTAGTGCTAAGATATGTCTGCAAGAGATAGAGATCTACCAAAATGTTAGAAAACTAGACTCCATCAAAAATAAGTGCCTACAGGAGACCCTGGTCATCACCAATGAAGAGATCAGAGAAATCCCCAACCAACAACGTGTCTCTACTAGAATCAGAAGGAAGCACTGGATGTATTTGGGGCATGTTCTTCAGATGCCAACACACTAACTCCCACACACAATCATCACATGGAAACCAACTGGTGTGAGGCAATGAGGGAGCTCAGTAGAAATATTTAAAAGAACCCTCAGTTGGTCGGGCAGAACAGTGATAAACAGGCTGGCAGATTCTTCCGGCAAAAGTTGCCTTGATTTTGCTAGGTTTTCATACACAGTCTAAAGATCTTAGCCTCAGAACATCACTTCTGACAGTTCAGTTTTTGTTCCTCAGGTGTGTTGTATTAGGGAGAGTGAGGACCCCCCGTGTGTCATTGTCCCTCTTTCATATCTTCCCCCCAATTGGTGGAAAACTTTTTTTTCTTTCTGTGACCTGGTTCAAACAGTTTCCATTGTTCTGAGCTATCTCTAAGAGGTTTCTATTACACACATTCCCTGGAGTAATCCTTATGGTTGTGTACAGTAAAACCCCGATGTAACGGACCCTGATTTAACGGACTTCGGATGCAACGGACAAAATTTCCGCTGCATCCGAAATCCGTTTTTTGCGGGTCCCACCTGTGGGCGGGCTGGCTGCTCCCGGGTCCCGCCTGCGGGCGGGCGGGCTGCCGGCTCCCGGGTCCCGCCTGCGGGCGGGCGGGCTGCCGGCTCCCGGGTTCCGCCTGTGGGCGGGCGGGCTGCCGGCTCCCGGGTCCCGCCTGCTGGCGGGCGGGTTGCCGGCTCCCGGGTCCCGCCTGCTGGCGGGCGGGCTGGCTGACTGCCGGCTCCCGCCTGCGGGCGGGTGGGCTGCCGGCTCCCGGGTCCCGCCTGCTGGCAGGCGGGCTGGCTGGCTGCCGGCTCCCGCCTGGCGGGCGGGCGGGCTGCCGGCTCCTGGCGGGCGGGCTGGCTGCTGGCTTCCGCCCGGGTCCCGGCAGCGGGAGAGCTTGCTGCCGGCTCCCGCCCACGGGCGGGCTGAGGGCTCCCGCCCGGGTCCCAGCAGCCGAGACCCGGGCGGGCGGGTTGACAGCTCCCAGCCGTAAAACTCCATATAATGGACTAATTCGGGTGAGGGGGTGTCTATTGTCAGCCGAAAGTCCGTTATTTAATAATTTAAAAAAAATATTAAATAACGGACTTTCGGCTTTAACGGACACCCCCGCCCGACTTAGTCTGTTATATCGAGGTTTCACTGTACATTTATTTAATCAGTCACTAACATTCATAGAATCATAGAATATCAGGGTTAGAAGGGTCCTCAGGAGGTCATCTAGTCCAACCCCCTGCTTAAAGCAGGACCAATCCCCAACTAAATTATCCCAGCCAGGAATTTGTCAAGCCAGGCCTTAAAAACTCTAAGGAAGGAGATTCCACCACCTCCCTAGGTAACCCATTCCAGTGCTTCACCACCCTCCTAGAGAAATAGTGTGTCCTAATATCCAACCATAACCTCCCCCACTGCAACTTGAGACCACTGCTCCTTGTTCTGTCATCTGCCAGCACTGAGAACAGCCGAGCGCCATCCTCTTTGTAACCCCCCTTCAGATAGTTGAAGGCTACTATCAAATCCCCCCTCACTCTTCTGTTCTGCAGACTAAATAAGACCAGTTCCCTCAGCCTCTCCTTGTAAGTTTTGTGCTCCAGCCCCCGATCATTTTCGTTGCCCTCCACTGGACTCTCTCCAATTTGTCCACATCCTTTCTGTAGTAGGGGGCCAAAAACTGGACACAATACTCCAGATACTTCAGAGAATTCTTTCCTGGGTGTCTGGCTGGTGAGTCTTGCCCACATGCTCATGGTTCAGCTGATCGCCATATTTGGGGTGGGGAAAGAATTTTCCCCCAGGGCAAATTGGCAGAGGCCCTGGAGGTTTTTCGCCTTCCTCTGCAGCAGGGGGCATGGGTCACTTGCTGGAGGATTCTCTGTACTTTGAAGTCCTTAAACCAAGATTTGAGGACTTCAATAGCTCAGATATAGGTGAGAGGTATATTGTAGGAATGGGTGGGTAAAATTCTGTGGCCTGCGTTGTGCAGGAGGTCAGACTAGATGATCATAATGGTCCCTTCTGACCTTAAAGTCTATGAGTCTATGAGATGTGGCCTCACCACTGCCGAATAGAGGGAGATAATCACTTCCCTTGATCTGCTTGCAGTGCTTCTACTAATGGAGCCCAATATGCAATTAGCCTTCTTGGCAACAAGGGCACAGTGCTGACTCACATTTAGCTTCTCATCCACTGTAATCCCCAGGTTTTTTTCTGCAGAACTGCTGCTTAGACAGTCGGTCCCCAGCATTTAGCAGTGCATGGGATTCTTCCATCCTAAGTGCAGGATTCTGTACTTGTCCTTGTTGAACCTCACCAGATTTATTTTAGCCCAATCCTCCAATTTGTCTAGGTCACGCTGGACCCTATTTCTACCTCCAGCATATCTATCTCTCCCCCCAGATTAGTGTCATATGCTGTCTTGCTGAGGGTGCAATCCATTAACATTATTTGGCCCCATCCAACATAACACATTTGAAATACGGTGACATGGTCAATATTCCCAGCTTCAGATATAAAAATGAAACATACATACAAATTGGATAAACACATTCCGTAAATTACAACCTCTCCAATGATATCTTACAAGAGCCATCTTGCATAAAGTACATTTCAGTTATGTCATATCTATAACATAACCGTATTTCCGTGTGTAGCATCACAGTATAACTCCCCCATGTGGAAATTATTTAGGAATTTATTTTCGATTAATTAAAGTCACTTTATTCCAGAACAGAATATCTACAGTAGAGAGTTATACTGGAAGAGCTGTAGTGCAAAACTTATTCTGCTATAGCTATTCTGGCCAATGTCCCTATGCAGACACGCCCTTAGTGTCAATGTAATTTAGGCTGGTATGAATTTCCATCTTCTTCAATAAAATATGTTTCTCAAATTACACAGCCCACAGCTGAGTAGAATCAGCCTGGATTTTTAGACTGTATTTAAAGCAACTCTATAATGCTAATAAATCAGGGCACTTAAAAGTTAAACAACTTGGGTTATGGTGATACAGTCCTTTATACTTTGCTTAGCTAATTACATTCAGTTAATTAACAATTTCAATAGTAACCTACCTTGCAAGAAAAATGAAATCTACTGTGCTGTACTGCATTCTGATGTAAATGGCTCTAATTGCACTGTAAATAGCATATACACACTATACTCAATGTTAACAGCATGTAGATATTTTGTTAAAAGCTCCATTTGTTAGACACAAGCTGCAGCAGCTTGTTCTGTGCTTATGTGCAGTTTCAAATACATGAGCTCTGCAAGGTTTTAGAAAGATTAAGATGGCTTTATTATTAATTTTAAACCTATGCATCAATTTATAATATGTATCAACACCCAGATACCAAGGTGAGGGACAGCTTAGAAATGCATAGATACATTTCATATTCAAGACATATACACTAGAGTCACAGGATTGTATTGTTTTGCCCATAACCAGAAGTCTGGAGAGCAAAATCTCATTAAGATCAGTGTGTAGAAGTAGGTTTACAAGCCATGCATATCCATGAATAGATTAATTTAAATGTCTGAAAAAATAGATAGCCGTTCAAATAACCAGCTGACAGTCTCGGATTTAGAAAGTCAAGCTAAGATGCACTGAAAACTTATGATGTTCAAAAATAAATCTAGCTGGAAAGTAGTGCTGTAGGAAAATGAATCTGGATTCTAGAAGGGCTGCTCCCGACACCCTCTTTTCCTCCCTTATCTTCCATGACTGTAACATGCACTTATCCCTGGCATTCTGGTGGATTTGGATCTAATGCGCTCTCACATGGCACCTCTGAAAATCTGATTTGCATAAACCAATGCTTGCATAAGGTGTTTAAAAGATTTGTCAATAAGAAGAATATTGCAGCTGGAGGAATATTCAAAAGGCTTAGATTCATGCAACATATCCCATAAAATTAGGCTTACATGGTAGTTATACTATGGTGAATTTGTCCGGTATTGACTTATAACGGTGACCAGTGGGTACCTTTGTAGATTCAGGTTTCTTACTGTTTCTAAGTTTTGGAGTTCTAAGTTTGTAAGACATGCCATTTCAGATGGCTGTAGTCTGAAATTTGGTACCAGGCAGCTCTGACATACCATTTTCAAACCTAGGGAGAAGCAAAAAATACAATAAAAGGCACCATGTTTGATGGTTTTATTCATTTTTGCTGAAACAGACAAAATTCTGTTTGTGGATTTTGTTCATATTATCCTGGAACACCAGAAATTGCTGTACTAAATGAGATTAATGTACCACTAACCACCTGTATGTAGTGCATAGGGCACTGAACTCCAAGTCAGAGGACCTAGGTTCTATTTCAGACCTTGCCACTAACTTGCTATTTGACCTTGAGTAGATCACTTTATCTCTACGCTCCTTTCCATCCTCTACTTAGATAGTAATCTCCTCAAGGCCAAAACTGTTTCTGGCTGTATTTACATACAGGCCCCGCACTGCCCCCCCCCCCCCCCCATAGTTAAGGCTTTCAGGTGTTACTGTAGTATGAAAAAATAGTGTCCCATTACACACAATTATGAAATTGCCTAATAAAGGACATTTCATCCTAGCCACTGGCGGTTAGTAGCTGTCCTGTGTCCGATACGGGATGAAACTTAATCCAGACATCTCACTGAAACTAGCATTGGTACAAGGGTCCACCCATGTGACTGTTAGTTCAGGATCAAGGCCTTGATAGGGAAGCTGAGCTATTGCTCTGACCATATCATGCATTAAAAAATGCTTGGGGTTTTTGCAAAGAGTCAGTCTCTACTATCACTTTAATGTCTAGCCTTAGAGAATATATAGACAGACTGCAGAAGTACTGAAGATCCAAACACACAGTAAATTAAATCTCCTTTTCATTAAATGTGCCATGTAGGAACTTAGGCCTGGGCTTTGAAACTTGCAGTTATATTATTCCATTTTTTACAAAAAAAAAAAAAAATGACTGTGACTTCACTCTGTCAGTAGGTTTCCCATTGTGTCTATATGGAACCTCTCCAGTAGTCAAAATAATACCTGTAGATTTCCATGAATTGTAACCACCAGCTCTGCAGCCCTGCATGATTAAAAGCTTTACATTCCCTAAAAGGAACACGATTAGAACAGGACTGCAGTTCTGAGTGGCACCTCGCCGGTTTCATTTGCCAGTATTGTTATTTTCCTAGGTAATATTTGATTTACAGGGGGAAAAAAATGCTTTTAAGTCCCACACTAAATCCTGCAATGTATCCCCAAGTATACAATCCTCAAATTGCCTTCATTTGTCAAATTCTAAAAGCCCTACCTGAGACTATTCAGTGGCAGGGTAGGAATCTAATGATGGCAGTGGGCAGGAGGGAGGCTAGATTAACTCAGTACGTTTATACCTCTTACTCCCCCGCTTCCCCGCCCCCTCCGCTCTCTTGAATTCTGTGGCTTGACCATTGCAATCTTGCAATCTGTTTAAGCTTCCGCCTATGGCATAGCTGGCTCCAAATTCCAATCCCTGCAATTTTATTGAAGCCTTTCGGGCACTCTGGTCATTTGAATTGATTTTAAGTCCTAGATCATTAGTGAAAATGGCAAAACATCAAGCTCCAGCTCTAACCCAGCTTTCACCCTGAGCTATTTTCCATCCAAACCATCCTGCCTTTCCCCCCCGTGCAGACACAGTAGCTGTCACTGCTGCACATAGATAAGAATACAAACATGTACAGCGAGGGAAGAGATTCAAGCATATGCAGTCTGGATTGGAGCTTTTTGACTATTTCGTTGTGGAAAACTGATTACACAGATTTAAATCACTTTTTTTTGGTTCACTGATCCCATCCATTGATGTTTGCTGGAATTGCCTGAATATGTTAAGTGAATGATCCCAGGTTTTCATTCATGTGTCAGGGGTACCTTGAATAAGTATGATGTCTGTGCCACATTGTTGTACCTAGAATCAGAGAGGTAGCCGTGTTGTTGTACCTGTGACCAAAGATCTCTTCGAACCAACTGGCCTGGGGCACAAAATGGGTGCTTAGCTGTTACAGGGATCTCCTGGATCTGGTACGTACATTCTAGTTCGACAAAGACTGTCATGTGAGGTCCCAAATAAAAGCTGCTGTCACACTGGTTGTCAGTATCATTGCAAAATGCATAACGGATGTTGCGTAAGGAGTTAGGAACATTAACATTCTTAAGGTCTGTGTCAAGGGACTGGTCACCGGGAAAAGTGAAAACCAGGTTTTCTTTCTTTCTTTCAGGCAAGAAATGTTTATCTAGCTATCTGTTTACATGTTTTCTGAAGTGTTGCTGCAGCTGTGTTGGTCCCAGGATATTAGAGAGACAAGCTGGCTGAGGTAATACTTTTTATTGGACCAATTTCTGTTGGTGAAAGAGACCAGCTTTCGAGCTACACAGAGCTCTTCTTCAGCTCTGGAAAAGATATTCAAGAGTGTCACAACTAAATACAAGGCGTGTGACTGCCTGGACTAGGCCTGGAGTCCCTCTGCTAGGCCTTGCGGCCCTGCCACACCCCACCTCTGAAAAGGGCAATAGAGAGGTCTCTAAACTGCCTAGAGCAGCTGTGTGAGAAGCAACCAATCAGGGCCCAGCAGGCCAGTATAAGAAGGGGCAGGGGCAGCCTGAGCTCGGTTCCTTGCTAGAGTAGGAGGAGTGTGGATGGCTGAGGGAGCTGCAGGGCCTTGGATGAGGTAGTGCTGCCAGAAGCCAGGGAGAGCCTGAAGGAGCCCTGAGCTGGTTATGGGGACTCCATCAGGACAAGGCCCTGAGGTAAGGGTGAAGATGGCACAGGGCCACAGGGAAATGGCCCAGGGAATTAGAGCAGTGGCACAACTTAGGGCTTGTCTTCACGAGGCTGCTCCGGGATCGATCTTCTGGCGATCGATTTATCGTGTCTCGCTAAGACGTGATAAATCGATCGCCCGCGGCTCCTCTGTCGACTCCGGAACTTCAGCTTGCCAGGAGGCGCAAGCTGGAGTCAACGGGGGAGCGCGCCGCTGACTGCCGTCACCGTGGGGATGGGCCGTAAGTTGGCGGCAGATACACAAACTTCAGCTACGTGATTCATGTAGCTGAAGTTGCGTATCTGCCGTCGATCCCTCCCCCCCCACCCCAGTGAGGACAAGCCCTTAGATAAAGGGACACAGTGGACAGCTGCTATCTACAGGGTCCCTGAGCTGGAACTTGGAGTAGAAGGTGGGCCCAGGTCCTCCCCATTCTCCTTAACCACTGGGGGAAGTGGCCTGGATATTGAGGTACTCCAGACGGGGGAACTGAACTTCAGCAGCCCACCTGGAGAGCTGTAGCCAGAAAGGCCCTAAGAGGGCAACGACTTTCTTGCCAGGCAGAGAGCTGTGGAGCACTGCTCTATCCTGGAGCACGTATATACAGAGGCCCCTGAGAAAAACCCTTGTTGGACTTGCACCCTGGAAGGGGTTTTGCTCTGCTTTTATCACACTGTGTGAGACTTGGCCGGAGGGCTGAGTCACTGAAGGCCCACCATAAAAAGACAGAAAGTGCAGACGTGCATTCGGCCAGAGGGCACTCACAAGAGGTGAGTGCAATCCCTTACGTGGTGGAACTGATTGCTTTGCATAAGTAGCTACATTCTAAGAGGCCATTGAAGCTGAGTAGTTAACATCTATGCCAGGGTGGGTAAACTATGGCCAGGGGACCACCGGCTCTTCAGATGTTTTAATCCGGCCCTTGAACTCTCACCAGGGAACAGGGTCAGGGGCTTGCCGTGGCTCCACGCTTCTCCTGGAAGCAGCGACATGTTCCCCCCTGGCTCTTACACGTAAGGGTGGCCAGCACAGCCACCTGCACAGCTCCCATTGGCTGGGGTTCCTGGCCAATGGGAGCTGCAGGGGTGGGACCTGCAGACGGGTTAGTGTGCGGAGCCACCTGGCCATGCCTCTGTGTAGGAACCGGAGGGGGGACATGTTGCTGCTTCTGGGAGCTGCTTGAGTTAAGTGCCTCCTGGAACCTGCACCTCTGATCTGCTCCTGCACCCCAGCCCCCTCCCCTAGCCCTGATCTCCCTTCTGCCCTCTGAGCCCCTCGGTCTCAGCCCAGAGCACTCTCCTGCACCCTCAACCCCTGTCCCACCCCAGAGCCTGTTCCCTCAGCTGGAGCCCTCACACCCCCTCCCCCAATTTGTGAGCCTGCCATATGATTTCCATACTCAGATTTCCAAAATGTTTGCCCACTCCAATCTATGCAGTCACAGGACAAAAAGGCGGGTGTTAAAGGGTTACAGATTGTTGTGATAAGCCATAAAGGCAGTATCTTTATTAAGACTATGATTGCTACTGTCTGGCAAAGTTATGAATGTAAGCTCCCAGGACTGTCTTTTGGAAGCGTTGTGCAGGTTTCCCTTGAGGACGAGGACTGAGAGGTCAGAAATGGAGTGATTGTGTCTCTGTTTACATGGAAGTTAAATATTGTATGGTTCACAGTGGACCTCCTCTCACCAGTCTGAACCAAATGCTAATGAAGGATTGTGACAACTTTGAAGAAATAAAAGTAACTAGTGAAGTTTAATATCAGAGGGGTAGCCGTGTTAGTCTGGATCTGCAAAAGCGACAAAGAGTCTTGTAGCACCTTATAGACTAACAGATGTTTGGGATCATAAGCTTTCGTGGTCTAAAACCCACTTCATCAGATGTGGGTCTTTGTCTTTGTCACTAGTTAAGTTTAGTCTCTAGAAAGCATGTTATGATTTAGTTTTATATGTACAGTAACTGTTTGTTTCCAGTATTCTTATTCACCATCACTTGAATCTGTGTACTTTGGTAATAAGCTTATTCTTGTTTTCACTAGCAATATATTAATATTAATTAAAAGGTAAAGTGACTAAAGTGAAATCCCTGCAAGCTGCATGGACTCTCTTCAAAGATACCATAATAAAGGCCCAACTCAAATGTATACCCCAAATTAAAAAACAACTCCAGAAAACTAAAAAAGAGCCACCGTGGCTTAACAGCCAAGTAAAAGAAGCAGTGAGAGAGAAAAAGGTATCTTTTAAAAAGTGGAAGTCTAATCCTAGTGAGGTAAATAGAAAGGAGCATAAGCACTGCCAAATAAAGTGTAAGAATGTAATAAGAAAAGCTAAAATGGAGTTTGAAGAACAGCTAGCCAAAAACTCAAAAGGTAATAACAAAATGTTTTTTAAATATGTCAGAAGCAGGAAGCCTGCTAAACAACCAGTGGGGCCCCTGGATGACATAGATACAAAAGGAGCACTTAAAGATGACAGAGTCATTGCAGAGAAACTAAATGAATTCTTTGCTTCAGTCTTCACGGCTGAGGATGTTGGGGAGATTCCTAAACCTGAGCTGTCTTTTGTAGGTGACAAATCTGAGGTATTGTCACAAATTGAAGTATCAGTAGAGGAGGTTCTGGAACTCATTGATAAACTTAACTGTAACAAGTCACCGGGACCAGATGGCATTCACCCAAGAGTTCTGAAAGAACTCAAATGTGAAATTGCGGCACTATTAACGAGGGTTTGTAACCTATCCTTTAAATCGGCTACTGTGCCCAGTGACTGGAAGATAGCTAATGTAACGCCAATATTTAAAAAGGGCTCTAGAGGTGATCCTGGCAATTGCAGACCAGTCAGTCTAACGTCCGTACCGGGAAAATTAGTTGAAACAATAGTAAAGAATAAAATTGTCAGACACATAGAAGAGCATAAATTGTTGGGCAAAAGTCAACATGGTTTCTGCAAAGGGAAATCGTGTCTTACTAATCTATTAGAGTTCTTTGAAGGGGTCAACAAACATGTGGACAAGGGGGATCCGGTGGACATAGTGTACTTAGATTTCCAGAAAGCCTTTGACAAGGTCCCTCACCAAAGGCTCTTACGTAAATTAAGCTGCCATGGGATAAGAGGGAAGATCTTCTCATGGATTGAAAACTGGTTAAAAGACAGGGAACAAAGGGTAGGAATAAATGGAACTTTTTCAGAATGGAGAGGGGTAACTAGTGGTGTTCCCCAAGGGTCAGTCCTGGGACCGATCCTATTCAACTTATTTATAAATAATTTGGAGGAAGGGGTAAACAGTGATGTGGCAAAGTTTGAAGATGATACTAAACTGCTCAAAGTAGTAAGGACCAAAGCAGACTGTGAAGAACTTCAAAAAGATCTCACTAAACTAAGTGATTGGGCAACAAAATGGCAAATGAAATTTAATGTGGATAAATGTAAAGTAATGCACATTGGAAAAAATAACCCCAACTATACATACAATATGATGGGGGCTAATTTAGCTACAACCAATCAGGAAAAAGACCTGGGAGTCATTGTGGATAGTTCTCTGAAGGCATCCACGCAGTGTGCAGCGGCAGTCAAAAAAGCAAACAGGATGTTAGGAATCATTAAAAAAGGGATAGAGAATAAGTCGGAGAATATCTTATTGCCCTTATACAAATCCATGGTGCGCCCACATCTTGAATACTGCGTACAAATGTGGTCTCCTCATCTCAAAAAGGATATACTGGCACTAGAAAAGGTTCAGAGAAGGGCAACTAAAATGATCAGGGGTTTGGAACGGGTCCCATACGAAGAGAGATTAAAGAGGCTAGGACTTTTTAGCTTGGAAAAGAGGAGACTAAGGGGGGATATGATAGAGGTATATAAAATTATGAGTGCTGTGGAGGAAGTAAATAAGGAAAAGTTATTTACTTGTTCCCAAAATAGAAGAACTAGGGGCCATTCATTGAAATTGGCGTGCAGCAGGTTTAAAACAAATAAAAGGAAGTTCTTCTTCACACAGCGCACAGTCAACCTGTGGAACTCCTTACCTGAGGAGGCTGTGAAGGCTAGGACTATAACAGGGTTTAAAAGAGAGCTGGATAAATTCATGGAGGCTAAGTCCATAAATGGCTATTAGCCGGGATGGGTAATGAATGGTGTCCCTAGCCTCTGTCTGTCAGAGGGGGGTGATGGATGGCAGGAGAGAGATCACTCGATCATACCTGTTAGGTTCACTCACTCCGGGGCACCTGGCATTGGCCACTGTTGGTAGACAGGATGCTGGGCTAGATGGACCTTTGGTCTGACCCTGTATGGCCGTTCTTATGTTCTTATATCTACATGCTGTGTGTTTAACAGAGCCAAGTTCTAAGAAATAACTAATAAGCTGTGATGTACTGTTGGTTTGGCAACACCAGGCCTGGTGATTCTCTGAGTGTTCAGTGGAGAAGGGTCTGGACACTACATGGAATGCTCAGAGGACTCAGGACTTAGTATGTACCTACCGCTAACTGTACAGAAAGAGCAAAGACTTTGGAGGCCCGTAAGACAGTGCTTGTGTTGCCATAGTATGGTAGAGTCAAGGAGCTGACCCACCGCAGACAAGACTTCTTCACTCTAAGGGAAGGTAGCAGTGAGATGCCTCACAACACTGAATTCCTGGGTGCTCATATCTGAAAAGACCTGGTCTTTCTGGACCAATTACGTATCGTGCTGTGTGTTGTTAGTGCCATCATTTTAGAAAGAAACCATTCCAGAGAGAGAGCCGAAAATTTTCAACATTTTAGTTTTCTCCAAAACACATTGTTCGATTACCTTCATAATTTCCCCCCAAATTTTCTTCTGGCCTAAGAGTAAGTATGACAAACTCCAGGCGGCTTTTTCTCAAAAGGCAAGGATGAGGTGGTGAAAATACTTGGTCCAACATATTCCAGGAGAGGGAAGCAATTTACCACCATACACCAGAATCTTTGCAACCTTAGTAAGGGAAAAATACAAGAAGTTCATGTCTCATTTCCCCTTTCAAGGGAAGAATAGAATAAACAGATTTTGGATTCTGAGTATTGTTTTGGAATAGTTGTGGACTGGGCGTTACACTGGGAAAACTAATCTCAGTACTCAGTTACTCTTTTCTATGGCCTTGCTCAAATCACTTAATTTCTCTCAACTTACTGAACTTTTCTTTGTCCATATGTTTTATGAGGACTAATGTATGAAAAGTGTTTTTGTAATACCATCCCAGGCAGGTTATCCATGAAACTTGAACTTGAGACATCTAGAAACATGAATGTCTACTGCTTGAGCAATGGTGTCAAAACCATTAACTTGGAAGCAATAGCAGACACCTTTGTCTTTATATGTGGGCTTGTTAATAGATGGGGACTGTAACAGGGCAGTCACTCACCCCGGCGGCGCCCCCGTCTGCTCGTCTGGGGAATCAGCTCTTTACAGCATCTGGAGCGCCCTCTGCTGGCTGATGTCCGCTCCTGCTCTGGCCCTGTGTCCCTCCCAGACCCCGGTGCCCACGAACTGAGGGTGCTGCACCCTTGCAGAATCCCCCCCGAGTCTTGGTCTCCCCTCCCTGGGGAACCCTGCATCCACTATCCCTACCTTGCCTCAGGCTTTGCCTCTGCTAGTCACCAGTTGCCTCCACACACTGAGGCGGACTGCAGTATCAGGCTGCTCATCACAGGCAAGAAGGGTTTGGCCAGCTGCTCCTACGAAGCCCAGGGCTGCCCCCTTGCAACCCCAGTACCCTATGGGATGGGCCTTCGCTAGGCTCAGCAGCCTGGGGCCCTCTCACCAGAGCTTCTCAGCTCCCTGGCTCCCAGTTGCCTTGCCCTCACCCTGTCCCAGTCCAGGTACCCTGTTTATGGCTCAGGGAGACTGACAAGTACCCCTGAGTCAGGCCCCCTATTGGGCCTTGCAGTCTGGGGCTCTCAGGCTAGAGCTCCCTAGCTCCCAGTGCCTAGCCCCAACCCTGCCCCCGTCCAGGTACCTTGCTCACTGCCTCCCCACAGCTAAGCCCATCTCCCTCTGCTTCCAGAGGAGACTGTGTCTTCCATTCTCCTCTCTCTCTCTCTCCCCTCAGGCCCTTGCCTCTCAGGCTTTTATACAGGCCTGAGTGTTTGGGGCATGGCCACTCAGCTGAGCCTGCTTCCCAATCAGTCTGGGAGTTTGCAGGCTCCCAGCCACAGACCCCTTTCCCAGGGCTATCCCAGCCCTGGCCGGCAGGGAACAGGGAGCACCCGGCTACAGGGACAAAGAACCATACTGTACTAACATAGGTTATGTTTACATCTTCAGAATGCTAGTTAAATAGTTTCTCGAATGTGGAAATCCTCTGTGCCTCTTGAATTGAATTTCTTTATTCCTATGACATATTTTTTAAGCATACAAATCACACATGAAATTACTCCTAGACCAACAAAAAATACTTTAGACTTATTTTTAATCTTATAATTGACAGAACTGGTACAGTACATTTTAAATGATTTGCACTGAATGTTTTTCATATGCTGGGAATTTCTGATGTGAGTGAGCATATCTTTTAGACAAGAAATATTTCACTGAAAAGAAAGCACTATTGGAAGACTACTTCCTTATTATGTAAATAATGAAAAATTATTTGTACACTGAGCATGATTTCCTTTATACACCTCTATTTTTTCACATTAATTTAAACCATAGGATAATGCAGGCCAAAAGCTTGAAAAATAAAAGCCATTCATGGTCAAGCTCTTAAGGTAGACTTACATAAATAAAAACATTTGAATAACATTTTTATAATAGGTTCAAGAATAGCAGCCGTGTTAGTCTGTATCCATAAAGAAAGCAAGAAATACTTGTAGCACCTTAGAGACTAACCAGTTTATTTCAGCATAAGCTTTTGTGGGCTATAGCCCACTTCATCGGCTATAGCCCACAAAAGCTTATGCTGAAAGAAACTGGTTAGTCTCTAAGGTGCTCCATTTTTATAATAGTAATCTAAGTGGTTTGTGTCAAACCTCTCTAGTACCTAAAGACAAATCTAATATTCATGCTTTTTTTTTTCTAGTAAAAGAGAACATTCATCATTTAAAGTATATAGAATAGGGATACAATGGTCTGCATGCTATTTTGAGGAGACAACTAGGTTACTGTGCCAGGACCAAAGGACTAACGAGTGATCTCTATTCCCAGAAATTATGGGATTTTCCTAGAGCGCTATGGGAATTTAACCTTTTTGCCCACACTGCTTGAATAATACCTAGCTTGAATATAGAAATTTTCATCAGTAAATCTCAAAGTGCTTTACCAAGAATGTAACATAAGTGTCCCCATTTTAGAGATGGGAATACTGCGGCACAGAGAGGTCTCTTGATTTATCCCAAGTCACTCAGCAGGCTAGTGACAGAGCCAAGACGGGAACTCAGGTCCCCTGAGAACCAATCCAGTGCTACATATCGTTTAGGCATCACTTACAGACTTCCAAAAATGGTTGACAAAATTGGAATTAAGCGATAGGGGGCCAGAAAGCATTGCAGATGCAGTGGTGTAGTCCCATGCAAGTCCACACCAGAAACTGAATGAACCAGTGGTACTTGCACCAGCTCAGTTACCAATGGTTCAATTCTATCGTGCAACCCTGTTGTTAGTTATCAGGTGAGATGCTCAATTGCTTCCCCCAAATTTGAGTCTATTTTCTCTCCTTCTACAGTTGTAACATCTAGTAAAATACTCCCTGCTGTAACTACTGCAAGAGGTGACATGTCCATCACTGGAATGCATTTACGAGTAATCTGTTAATTTATGGTGTTGAGGCTTGCAAAGATATCGGATGATCACCAGAACATGGTGTAGGTGTTTTGGGTTATAATTAAAATTCAATTACGCTTCAGCACAGGAGGAATAACACGATTTCCTATAAACTAGAGAGGCATCCATCCTGAATAGATACCTCTGCTTTTAGTGACGTATGGAACCACAGGGCATTTTGGCACTGCTTGTATCATCTACCTCCATATTAGCATGCAGAGCCTGGTGATTGCTTGTTTATTTATTGGGGTTTTGGTTAATGATTCTATATTTTGTATAGAAAGGTTGTTGGGTTTGATTGCGGTGATGCAGTATTCAAGTAGGAATATTCAATAGATCTCAATAGAGAATCTGGCCTAATACGTTTCTGGAGCCAGAAATTTATTTCCTCTTCTTTCCCCAGGTTGTTAGGAGATGCGGGGAGGTGAAGGATGGATAACGCTCTTTTTCTTGGTCAGCCTGAGGGCCTATCAGTAAAATTGGATAGTATTCGATTTCATTGTGCTTCTTAAAATTCAGGATTGATGCACATATAAAAGGCTCTCTTTAAGAGAGGAACCCATTCCCAACAGCCATGGGCTTCACAGATCCCCCAACACTGTCTCTGAACTATCTGGCAGAAATAACAAACCGTTCCAGTTAACATACCAATGTTTGTTTACAAAGAATGAATCAGAGTTAAAAAAAAATTAGAAAGTTAATTTCAAGAGCCTTCTTTTCAGTGGACTTAAAATATCTGGGAAAGGTTGAGAGCTTCTTGAGGGAGAGCAGCCTATTTCAGAGAAGAATAGATTTGAAATAATTTTCAGTGCTACAGCTATGAAAACCCACGACTGAAAACTCTAGCCTTGAGAAGTAATGCATCATGAGGAAAAAGGTGAGTCAACATGTAATGTTTCAACTACAGGGCTCTCAAGGGTGCACCAGTGGTGTAATAAGTAAGGTCATGGTCTTTCCGTCAGCAGTACCCCTGATATTTCAGCAGTTGTACTGAATGGGAAACAATAACAGTTATGATTGTGGGAAGACCAAAGATCATAATAGATCGATCTAATGTTCGGAAAAGTAAATAAAGATTTGTATGTAACAAGCGTCTGAGGTATTTATACAAGGTAGGTTGTGGGTTTTTTTTGGTCTGTGTGATGGTGTCAATGAACCATGGAGGTGACAAATATATGCATTAGCACATGATGAAGGAAGTTTAAAACTAAGCCACCTTTCCCCTCAAATACTTTTGTTTAGAACCCTCCAGAATGTGAGAGGTGGTGGAATTCAGGGTGTCTTAGAATATTTTTTAAAAGATGTATTTTTGAAGTAAATTGGGATAAGAAAAGAAGAAGGAAATGGATGAGCTCAGAGAACAGGAAGCAGTGAGGTTTATTGGCTTGGAAGTCAGGATACCTGGATGTGAGTCCTTGTTTTGCCACAGACATTGTCTCTGGGCAATGTGCATTACTTCCCTGTATCTCTCCCCCCGTCACCCTTTGCCTGTCTGATCTAGTTATTGTAAATCCAAGCCCTGAAGAGTGATCTCTCAGCAGTTTGAACAGTTGCCACTTGCCCTAAGCCAATATTTGAGGCCTTGTGGGGTTGTTTGCATTCGAAGGCGCAACTGACTTTGAGTTAGGTATATTCTTTGGTCTTATTTGCAAAGAATGTACACAATGTCCCATTTCCCTGAACACAGTATAAACAAACAACAGTAGGCAGTTTCCTTGCTCACAATTTCCAAGCCTGCCCCTCCAGCCCCAAAGAGCTCTCTCCCTCTGCTCCTTTTCAAGCAGACTCTACCCTGCCTCTCTCCTGTCTGTTGACTTTCTGCCTGCTTTAACGCACACAGAGTTTGCCAAAAATAATCCGCAAATCTCTAAATTTGCACAGAGCCCATTGCTTAGCCCCACTCTGGCTTTGCCATGTGGTTCAGTGTCTTGGTTGGTGGTGTCTATTGTCTCTAGTTATTTTACACCATAAAGAGGTGTGTGATGGGGTGTGCATACCCTGCACTGGACGAGATCGGGTTAATCCCATATTATTGATGGTGAAAGTTCCGCCCCTTGGACCATGCTGGGCATGCTCCAACTGCTGCCTCAATATAAAAGGGAGCAGTCCAGCTCGTTCTATGCTGACTGCCGCAAGGAAGGATGTTTGGTGGAAACTCCAGCCCAGAAGCTGCATCAGACCCTGAGTGCAGGAACCAGAGATCCGGAGACGTGGTGACTATGGCTGGTTGACTGGACTCAGAATCCCAGTCAGCTAAGTGAGCCAAGGAGCTCAGAATCCCCGATGAAGAATGAACCCCAGTTTCAAGACACACAGCAGGAAGTGGCCCAGGGCAGTAGGGTGAGTGGTATGATCCCTGCTGGCTGGGTGGTGAACACACTCACTGCTGACAGGACCCTGGGCTGGGACCTGGTGCAGCAGGGAGGACCCAGGGTCCTCTACCCCTGGCCATCACCCCAAGGTGGTGGCCCCTGACTCTAGCCTTTAAGCTGCACATCCCTGGCTTCAAGGGCAGTTGGATTGACTCTGGCCATCAAGCTGAAAAGCCCTGAGCCCAAGGGCAGCCATATTGACTCCAGCCATTTGGCCACACAGCCCTGATCCCCAGGGCAGCCATACTGACTTGGGCCATTGGACCACGGAACCCTAACCCACAAGGGCAGCAATATAGACCGTGGCCACTTGGCCACATAGCCCTGACCCCAAGGGCAGCTGTGTAGACTCTGCAGCCCTGACCCTAAGGATAGCCGAATAGACTCTAGCCACTAGGTCACACAGTCTTGAACACAAGGGCAGCCATATTGACTCTGCTTGCATCCAACGAAGTGGGTATTAGCCCACGAAAGCTTATGCTTCAATACTTTAGTTAGTCTTTAAAGTGCCACAGGACTCTTTGTTACCTCTGCTATTCCAGACTAACATGGCTACCTCTCTGATATTGACTCTGGCCATCAGGCTGCACTGCCCTGCACCCAAGGGCAGCTATCTCGACTCCAGCCACTGAGCCGTGCCACTTCCAGTCTAAGGATGATCTGGAAGACTAACTGAGGTGGGATCAAAACCCCAATCCACCCCAAAAGAGGATGGGGTGTGCATACCCCACAACAAGAGCTTTAATTTACATTGAGTCTGACAGAAGGGTGGTTAGCACATCCATTGACTTTCACCAGGTCTGCAACCGATCTATAGATCAAAGAAATGCTTAACAGCAGCCATGAATATCTTCTAATTTAACACTACAATGCTTGGCATAATAGGGACCCAATATCCGTTTAGGCCTCTAGGTGCTATGTAGTGAAAATAATAAAGTTTAATAATGAAGCAGGAACTCTGCACAGTACAGATCCCAAAGAAAACACGACCTTTCCCCTTTAGGTCATTAGCTAGACTCCAGATCGAGTCAATGTTAAAAGCCATACACCTGGTGACTTTTCATTGACATCTACTGAATGATCATGTTGCTCTCGCGTTTTTTGTGCAGTGGCCATAACCGCAAAACAACAGTTATCAAAGCAAACAAGCCAAGCCCCTACCCTATACATATAGCAGCTTGAGAGAAAAGAAGCTCCCATGAGCAAGCCCTATGCTCCCTGTGGGTGAGACCCTGAAGCCACTGACTGTTCCTTCCTCCATCGTCCCTGAAATGGTTAAGTTCCAGCAGGACAAGCTCTGACAGTAGACCAGTGAGACTGTCTCTCTACCCTAAGGACTGGCACCAAAGGATCAGTCAGTACACACGAAACCTATTCAGTGAGGCACCGTCTCCCTCTAGTGGCGGGTTGGTCACAAAGGTTAATGAATCCTTCACAGCATTGACTAACAGGTGGCTCTTTTAGCTCATGCTTTGGAATGCAGAGTGTCCAGGTTCAATCCCGACTGTCGGCAACCCGCACATGTGCAGCATTGCATGTCGAAAAGTGCCTACACCACCCTGACTCTCGTGGCATAGCTACAGTGTGCAGTTACGCCAGCATAACCCTGTATTGGACATGTATAATACAGCAACAGAAGATGCTTTTCCATCACTGGTGGAACTCCACTCCCACAGCAATGACAGAAGCATTCTTCTGTCAACCTAGCTATGTCTACACCGGGGGTTAGGGTGGCATGTTGCTCATGGGTGTGGATATTTTACATTCCTGAGATCTATACTTATGTCGACCTACATTTTAAGTGTACACTGGGCCTCAGTCCTAATCTCACTAGGGTTGTGGCAATACATGCAGAAATCTTTAGGGAAAGCCCATGCCGTGATTTGCATTTTCTTATATTCAAAACTATAAATTAACAAGTAATGCAAACATTTCAGGCCCCATAGCTTGAGAATGGCACAAATAAAATGCATTTTACATGTTTAGGTAAAACATTTGTCAATCAAATTAGTCACTAAAAATAAATATGAAATCAAGTTTGCTACTATGAGAGCATTAGTGTTTACACTTCCTGATTTATATGCCTTTAAATTAGTAACCTTAATGTTCTATTAATGTAATTTCTTTTCATTTAGTATTTTATCTTCATTTAAATAGCAATGAAATAAGTCACAATGATTTATAGCAGAAGTTAATAGTGTTGTCAGATTCACTTCACTGTCCGCCTCTTTCCACCAAGTCTCTTCCCTGCTAAGTTGCCTAGCAGTATCCACTCATTTGATTTTTATCGAAACCTAGCACTGTTGTATGACAGCTAATCACTACTACACCATGATTCAACACAGAGAAACTAACATTATAGATTGTGTAATCATTGATCTTTTTGCTCACAATCTCTGAAATGTTTCTTAATTATGCATAAAACTAGATGTGGCTGATACGACAACTCAGTGCTATTAGCTCTGCACGAGTGGCATTAGTCTTCTTGACTTGTCTGTTGGAGAAATCTGCTAAGCTTTCTTTCTTGTAAAAATCCCCAGCTAAATTTGGAGAAAGTCAGCGGAGATAGCATTGTCCAACTTTATCGAGCTGTCATTAAGATTTTTGAAAGGAGTCTAAGAAGTTGAATTCCATTTGACATAATCTAAATTGTTACTGATTTGTTGACATTCACACCGTTGCCTTGGTGGCAACGGAGGAAAATTTTGAAAGGGGTTGTCAGACGATTGGAGGATGTGTTTGTGAGTGGAGGAAACAAGGGAAAAATATATTCAGAGTCTCAAGACTGCTTTTGATGTTTTTTGTTCATTAAAGAAATACACATGGCAAATACTAGGAATCTGCACATAAAACAGTGTTTTCAGCAACTGTATCCCATAGCTACCTTATTCCTGATGGGAGTGTTAATTTCAACACAATGACAGTAATAGCAACTATGGAAACAACATATGCATTCAAGCAGCCAAACAGACTCTTCTCAAGGAAGAAGTAACAGCACAATAAATAAATAAATAAAAATCCATTTTCTAATTGAATCTACAATGTAAGTGCTATCCTGTTAAAAGGAACCTTGCTATCTTGATAAGGGAAACTAATGAGATGGCCTTTCTAGGGCTAGTCACATAATAGTCCTGTGACAAGGGCCTCTATCAAGAAATAAGGCTGAAGATAAATGAGATTTTTCTAATATCCATTTCACCCATTGTTCACAAGTGTCATGCAGTACAACTTCTATTTATCATGAGCTGGTAGAGACCAGACGTGATTTTGTAAAGGAAGCCAAAATAGCAACAATATGTTAACAGGCTTTAACCTCCCCCACTTGTTTTTAAATTGTTACTATTTAATTTTACTATTCAGTTTTTGTTTAGTAGGGACCTAATGGACAACACATATATTTTGTATGTGCTGCTAGAACTCCCACTCCACTATGATTTTAAACAGCATTCCAATCTCAAATGCCAGTAAACCTTTCAAACTAGTAGTCCCCTGAGCCTAGGAGGGAGTGACACCATACCCAGAGCCTGGGTTAGGCCTCTTTCTTGAGGCATCAGGATTGTGCTTTCAATATACAACTGGTGACCAGGGCTGGCCCACAACATTCTGGCACCTGAGGCAGGAAGCTCAAATGACGCCCCTATGCTCCCTCGCTTGGGCCAAAACTTTGAATGGTCTCTTGTGCTCTCCTTCCTCCAGCACAGCACTCCACCCTCTCTGTGCATCTAGAGCAGAGAGAATACATATGCACCAGCAGACGACACAATTTTCCATATTCTGGGTTCTAGTGGCGCCCCAGCCCCAGTCTGGCACTTCAGGCGACCACCTTAGTTCGCCTCAGGGTAAGGCCAGTCCTGCTGGTGACACAAATTCCAAAATCCAAATCTGTCCCTTCTCCTGATCCAGGAGCTACCTGCTGGAACTTCCCTGCTCCAGGTAGAAATTTCCCCAGTCTTTCTACAGGCTATCTGCCAGGGGGTCTCCCTGCTCCAGGACCTGCCACCGGAGCCACCCTGATTCTTTAGCTTCTCCCACCCCAGGCTCTCCTGCAGGAACTCTCCTACTCCCAGCACCACTCCGCCCCAACTGAGCCACTCGCTGGCTTTTATAATCACCTAATCCCCAGCTGAACAGTATCAAAAGGGAGGTGAGGCTGGGCTCAACTCCCCTTAAAGGGCCAGTCCGCCTGATACTTAAACATAACAGCACGGACAGGAAGGGAGAGCAAGAGAATAAATGTGTTTATTCCATAATGTTTAGAATAAGTTTCACTGATAGACCTTTTAACCTTCATAATAATAATGGATTATTAAGATGTGGGCATTCCCAGGTGATGTAAATGAGGGGTGTATTTTTAAAAACATAGCTCCATTTATTTTATAAAGAAAGCGAGGAATACTTGTAGCACCTTAGAGACTAACCAGTTTATTTCAGCATAAGCTTTTGTGGACTATAGCCCACTTCATCGGATGCATAGAATGGAACAGAAGTCAGATGCATTTATACACACAGAAAAAAGAAGAAGAAGAAGAAGAAAAAGTTGTACATTAGCATACCAATTCTAAGAGGCTGTTAAATCTGGATGGGCCATTATCAGCAGGAGAAAAAAATACCCTTTGAAATGGATTTCTGTGTCTGCACTAGATAGCAAGTGTTGAAGATAAATTAACTCGGGAAATGCAATCAATTAGTGTAATGAGAGAACCATTCATAAGTCCTATTTAGCCCCTGGTTAATTGTATCCAATTTGAAAATTAATTCCAGTTCCTCCGTTTCTCATTGGAGTCTGTTTTGGAAGTTTTTCTGTTTCAAAATTGACACTGTCAAATCTATTTATTTTATAGTAGTACATGGCATTTATTGTCAGATACTGGAAAATGTTTTGCAGAGTTTATAAGTCCTATGAAGCCAGGGACTATATAAAACCTTGAAAAAGTGAAGAACACAGAGATTGCCATGAACAGAATTTATGGCTTATTGCAACAATCTGAAACCCACTAACCTCCTTTTTGTTCTTCTGTCCTTCTGACTGCAGAGGTGTTACCAGGCCACTCAACCTTGAATGGTCCCCAGAATATGTGCTAATTACTTATGCTAAACACTCTGTTCCATCTTGCATTTAGCTGTGACTCTTGGGGTATGGTTAGACTGAAGATTATAGCGCGTTTATTTGTAGTGCTTCCCAATGTAGCGCAATAGGTATCGCGCTAGAGACTGTACAAATTGAAACCTTGTAGCGCAAAATAATGGATACATTTGTCGCGCTTCTGGCAGCAGTAGCAGTTGCGGGATAGGGCAGATATCCCAGCATTCAGCTGGGTGCAACATGCTTTGCAAAGTGTGGGGGGGGGGGTGAGGGGGAACTGGGAAGTTGTTAACAGGGAGACGAGATCTGGCTGTCAGTTAGTTTTCGTTAGCGAAAACTGACAGGCTGTCTATTTCAGACACACAGCTCCGTCCGCAAGCATTTTCACTGATTATTTGCTGTGTGAGTTGTTAGAGAGAAACTGCAAAGCTTCCTCCGCTTTTATAAAACAACACCTCACGTCATTTGCCTTACATGGCAAGTTGATTGTCTTTAATGGCTTGCTGATGGCCTTCAATGGCTTGCTGATGGCTTTACATGGCTTGGAGGCATGCAAGAGATCCCATAGGTGTCCACATTCCCACCCTTGTGCTATAACGTTAGCGCAAAAAGGCTTATCACTCTGGGAAAGGAGGTTTAATACTTGCGCTTTAAACAGTGAATCATTTCGCAAAATCTCCCTTTGAAGTGTGTTTGCTACGAAAATTATTGCGCTACTGGAGGGTTTTTGCGCCGCAAAGCGCCAGTCTAACCATACCCTTGGAGTACCTTTCCCAGACCTGAAGAAGAGCTGTGTGTGGCTGGAAAAAGCAGTTGGTTCACTAAAAGATATTACCTCACCCACCTCTTCGATATCAGATCAAACCAGTCACCCACTGGTATTCAGTATCTGTCTCCACCAGTGACCAGCAGCAACTACTTTATATCAGGGATGACAAATAAACAGACCACAGACTGGATCCTGCTTCATTGTGTATTTATGGGGCCCTCCGCTCATTCAGCTTCTCCAAAATCTAAACTTCTCTTAAAGTATTTTTTTAAAGTAAGTGTCTAGCCCTTATGGTTGCAGATATAACTTTCCATTCATGATTTGAGCCTGACTGATGCAGTGATTTCTGCCTGAGGCTGAAGACAGCCTGAA
Organism: Sternotherus odoratus; assembly: GCA_032164245.1. NCBI lineage: Eukaryota > Metazoa > Chordata > Testudines > Kinosternidae > Sternotherus > Sternotherus odoratus. Next base: position 11,471,465 of record JAVMKO010000001.1, on the reverse strand, counting down.
ACAATGACTCGGAGGCTGAACACTACATTCTCCTATTAATTTGATTGGAGAATCAACTTTCAAGCACAATGTTGACACTTCATTATCAATGTTACTCTTCAATCACTCATCATTTTAGTGGATGGAATTATGTGGGGGGAGGGCATGATGACACCCAATGGGTTGGGAGTTGCTTCAGGGAAGTAAATTCAGAGAAAAAAAACCTAGGGGAGTCACAAAAACAGGGAAGGTGAAGAGAAACAGAAAGAATGATGGGGAAGGGGGAGGAAAAAAGGGGTAGAGAGAGAGTAGTGGCCCTAGAGCAGTGGTCTCCAAACTGGGGGTGAACGCACCCCATAGGGTGAGTAAGACCACCCATGGGGGGGCTGCAGCTCCAGGACCAAGGGCAGGGGTCCCAGGAGGGAGCAGTCAGGGGGTGGGAAGTGGGAGGGAGTGGATGGGGGTGAGGCTTGGGCAGGGCTTCTCCCGTGGGGGTACATCCTCAAAAAAAAAATTCTGCTAGGCGTGCATGATCAAAAAAGTTTGGAGACCCCTGCCCTAGAGGGGAAAGAATTTTCCTACCATGGAATGCACCAAGAATGCTTTAATTTTAAATAAACAAATGATTAGTTACTGCATAAAGGTCAGATTTTCTCCTGGATCTCTGTGCAAACATCCTAGCGACATCAGTGACCATGCATTGTGTGGCGTGTATCGATCCAAATTTATATCCTGGACTGCAGACCATACTTTAACATCTCCCTCATTCCTCTCTTTCAAATAGGGTGACCAGATGTCCTGATTTTATAGGGACAGTCCTGATTTTGGGGTCTTTTTCTTATATTGGCTCCTATTACCTCCCACCCCCACCCCGATTTTTCACACTTGTTGTCTGGGCACCCTATTTTCAAATGAGTTTGATAACTCTGCTTTAGAAGCCACATGAAATCCCACAGGGGAAAGTTATGGAATAACCTGCTTATAGAGAGAGATCCTTCCTAACTCTTTGGAACAGGGTTTGGTTTGTGCTCTGAAGCATGAGGGTTTAAATCCTTTTAAAAAATCCTGTATAATGTAATGGCAGAAATTCTTATTCCTATAAAATGTCTAAACTTTTTTTGTTCTTAATCTGACTAAACTCTTAGCCTCCATGATTTCTTGTGGCAGGGAGTTCTGCAGGTTAATTGTGTACTGTGTTGAAAAAAAATCCTTTCATCGGTTTATAATCTGTTGCCTTTCAGTTTCACTGGCTTGTCTCCTGTTCTTGTATTATGAGAGAGGGTAAATAGGAGAGCTCAATTTATCTCTTATATTTTTTTTCCTTCTTAGGTTGTAGGTGTAGGGGTAAAGGCTATGTCTGCCTTCATGATTGTACAGCACCCAGCACACTGGGTGCTAATATAACCTAAATCACAACAACATTCATTATTTTATACTTTAGATAGCAGCCAGTTCTTGCTATTGGAGCAACGTGAGGCTGCTCAAGGAATCACAGATTCTTCCAGTCTCGCGCCTTCCTCCTCCTGCCCTGAGTGCAAAGTTTGAAAAAGACAGCTTGTCAGTTGTCTTTCCCCTGTGCTCCAGCTTTCACCCACGGTCCCACTGCTTTCCACTGCATATGAGCCCTGCTGAAGGAGATCTAGTGCCCCTTCTGTAAGGTGCTAAGTATGCAGCAAAGTGCACACTAAATCATGTGCACAAAAACAGTGCTACCCGTTGGCTGCTGTTTTTATTGATTGGCTCACTATCCCCCGGAATACACAGGCAAGCTGAAGCCTGCCTCCCGCTGACTTTGTCTGCTAGGGAACCGAGTCTACTGAGGGCCCCATCCAGTGCTTAATTTCTAATGAAAGAGGCACAAATTAAGCACTGGCCCCATCCCAAAGAGAGGGAGAAAAAGGCACCCCTGCCTGCTGCATTCCAGGGGAGGGAGTGACCAACTCAGCAAGCCCAGTACAGGAGGAGAGCAGAATTCTGAGTCCCTGTGCCTGGGCTGGGGAAAAGAAGGCATTCCCAACCCTCTTAGGACCCTCCAGTCATCACCCTTTTTCCCACCCTCCATTGAGGTAAGTGAGTGGCGAGACTAAGGAAAAGGTGGTGAGCAGAAGAGAGGAGGAACAGGGAAGGAGTAGAATGTTTAGATAGCACCTGAATTCATCCTGAATGACCCCATCGAGCTTTCATGCAGCGTTACTGCAATACTGTCACCTCAGGGTGACATTTAGGGGCAGGCACCCAGACGAACACCTGGGTTGCCAGGCCTGGGGTGCTGTTTTTGTTGTTAGCATGAAAAAATACAGATTTTCAGATCATAGCGTGCACATTTATCGTCGTATATAACAGGGATAAATCATGCATCAAAGGCATGACATGGTCTACTCATGCAAAAAAATAAGGTATTCAAAAGTTTAACAAATGGAGGGGGGTGCCTAAGATGCTTCTTGCCTGAGGCGCCATTTGGTTTAGGGCCAGCCCTGTCTAGGATGTGGGAGGCAGCCAGCAAATGACAGTCTACACAGCACAATGAGATGGAAAGAATCTTAGCTGGACAAACTCTCTGCCCTTGGATCCTTGACAGCCAGACAGAACACATGGATTACACTTAGATTAACACTATGGGAAGATAAAAGGTGGTCTTGTGGTTAAAGCACTGAAGTGCAACTTGGATTCCCACCTCTGCCACACACTATCTCGTGTGACCTTATGCAATTCACTTAATCTGTGCTGCAGCTTCCCTATCTAAAAATGGGATAATAATATTGCCTTTCTCCCACCACTTCTCTGATTTGTCTATTTAGATTGTAAATTCTGTCATAGTGGCAGCTGTCTCTTACTATGTATATGTACGGCGCTTAGTATAATAATAATATTAAGCAGCTACTATAATGAGTTTCATCTGTAGATATTAAAGCGCTTTACAAAAAAAGATCAGTAAGATTATTCCCATTTTACAGATTAGGAAACTGAGGAACATGGAGGGGAAAAGACTTACTGACAGTCAGCCAGCACAAATACTGTACAAGACAGGTCTCCTTAGTCGCAATCCATTGCTCTTTCTGGTAGGCCACACTGCTTCCCCATAATGGGGCCATGATCTTGCCTAAAGCCATATAATAATAGTGATAACCAGCACACAAAGGTCGTACTTTTTCAGGTCTCATCCACACAGCAACTTGCATAGAACTCTCAATTTATCTATCTCAGAAGGATGAAGGATTGGGTCAACATAACATTAATGATATCCTGATGGCTATTAACTTCAAAGACATCCTATCCCATTTTTCATCAGAAACAAGGCTTTGAAAAGAGAGCAGAGTCATGATACAGAGAAGTGCTGCCTTTTAAATTATGATCAAAGCTTAAATATGCTGCAATGCTGCCAAGAGACCTATACATTGGTTTACAGACAGCACTTGTGGTATGTATTGTTTTAGCTGTATATATTGTTGTATGAGACGTATTCGTTCTCTTCTGCCACTGAGACAAGACTGGGGAGAAAGGATGATCTTTTGGTTCATATGCTCTAATGGAACTCAAGAGACATGGATGTAATTCCCAGCTCTGAATTACGACATGACATTCCTAGATAGATAGGAGATTCTCCTATTATACGTGTATTTAAATGGTTCCGGATCCTTCTTGGGCAAAATTTGTGCATGTACCATTTGGAGGGTACTTCCAGCCAGTGATCTCTACAAGGGTGTCTCAGGCTATCTGGAAGGGTGGCACCAAAAGGCACCAACCACAAAGTGCTGCAGGATTACATCCAGGGCATTCCCAAGCCTGTGATCCACCGCCAGGCCCACTGCTGGCCTGATGAAGCTCATCTAGAGGCTAGTCTATAAAGAGATTCACAGGGTGCCAAGGGTTTTCCTGGAGAATGTCATCTGGGAGGTGGCAAGACACACAGAATGAGCCACAAGAAAGACCAAGGTTGCCATGGGTGTGGTAGATGTCCTGAAACGCCAGGGTTGTGCTTAATACCAAAGAAATCAAGCTTTATTGGATGCTTCCCTTTGACTGTGCAGTTAATCCCATAGGAACTAAGGGCTATCCCAGACCTCAACACCTTCTGCTCTAAGTGCAAGGTGCACTTCTTTGACCTTGCCTTCCCTAATATAATGTGTGGGCACATGCATTATAAAAAGAAATCCTGGGGCAGAGGGTGAGAGAACAAACACATGTCAGCTGTTAGTCACATTTCTTAATGCACAGCTGGAAGGTGGTGAGCACTGTAAAAGAACATATATATATAACCTGCACACCACCTGGGTGTGGTGTTCTGTCCCATCTAGTGGCAGTGAGACCACTTAGAAAGAGAGAAATTGAGTCTGCTCTACATTATTAGCTAACAAGCATATGGCTTTGGGCTCATGCATTTAGCTCCAGAGGTCCTGGGCTTGATCCCGTACTCTGATGACCGGGACAGGAACAGGAAAACACTTTAAATCTCAAGCCCAGGCAGACAAAACTCTACTTTTAAAATGTTCTTTGTAGCCTGTATTTAACTCAGCTTGGAATTCATTCCGTCTGTCATAATTAAAAACACTGTATGCCATAAACTGACAATGATATTAGTCATTAAAAACAAATCAACACATGTAGGTATTGTGTTCTGGTTCTCAGTGGGAGTTTCATAACTTCCATGCCAATCACATACAAATAATAAAAAGAAAGCAATATTTTCTCCTAGGCAACGGGTTTTTTTTTGTTTGTTTTTGTGACAATTATAAATTAAACAAGATGCTTCATGTTTAATAACAATGTGAGATAAAGTCACTTTTGAAATCTGTTTTGTTCCTTGATATGTCTTGAGTCTGAAGTTTGTCAGGTAAGAGTTGTAGGCTGCTCTTGTTTCACACACATTTCCTGTGAAACATTATGGAAGTGCCGCCACGGGCTGAGAGTACATGTCCCTAAGAGACTAATTCTCCTTCAAACTGTGCTGAGAATTTCTGTAAAGTACCATCGATGATGTCTGAGGGGAAAGAAACACTTTGAGGAAAAGACTGGGAGAATATTTACTAGTATCCACATGCGATGGTTGTCATACCTGGGACTGAATTCAGTACCTACAAAACTAAGAGCATGACCTACTATAATTTAAGCTAAGGCTGTCTGGATGGGGCTATCACAGCTGCGTAGCCTCTGGGGATGGGGCACAGAGGGGAACCTGTAACTCATGCTCAGTGGTTACACACAGATGCTTGGGACAGGGATTGGAGGATCTTCTTTGACAAAATCTTTATGAGTATTTTTCGCATCAAAGGTTGTCCTGCTCAGAGAAAATGACAAGCTAATGCGAGGTAAACAGTACTGCCAAGTCTCACAATTGTTTAGTGAGTCTTACAATATTTAGTGATTTCATTACAGTCCTACCTCCTGGAGTCATGTGATAAACTCAGCCTTCATTTACAAATGTAATTTTCTTGTCTTCAAGGTTGTGGAGAAAGCCTGAACACTTGAACTCTAAAGTCTCAAAAAGCAAAAGCCAAACCAAACCAACCATTAGAAAAAAAATAATGATTTGGAGCTTGACTCATGATTTTTGACTGCTTGGGACAGCCATTGTGTGTAAATATCTACTATTTTATGCCTAAAATGAGTACCTGCATTGAGTTTATTTTTATGCTACATTCTCTAAAACTGATGATAAAATATTATTTTGTGTAAAACAAGAAACATTTTCAGAAGCACTTAGACTCCCAAGTCACCTAGGGTACATCTACATAGCAATTAAATATGTGTCCCTGGCCCAGGTTAGCTGACTCAGGCTTGGACTGTGGGCTATAAAATTGCTGTGAAGATGTTTGGGCTCAGGTTGGAGCCTGAGTTCTGGTTCCCCGCAAAATAGGAGGGTCCCAAAGCCCAGACTTCAGTCCAGACCCAAACGCACACGAATTTGTAGCCTTGTGAGGCCAAATCAGCTGCAGCCGGGTAGTGGGGCTTTTATTTCAGTGTAGACATACCCTTAGGAGCTTTAGAAAATACTATGCAGTATGAACTGGGTCTTGAAACCATTAACTGGGAACCACAGCTCTGATTTCTGGGCAGGAAGTGCAAGGGGGTGGGAGAATCTGCAGTCTCCCTTTGTAATCAGTGCGATGGAGGGTTAATGAGCCAACTTGCTCACAAAAAGAGCCTAACAACCTGAAAGCTGCTATGCCTGAGTACATGGATGTTGTGAAGCTTTAATTAACACTTGGAAAGCATTTGGAGATCTTCAGATGAGAAAGGTTTAGGGAACTCCAAATTATAGTTTTTTCATCCCCTCTGTTTGTGATGGCCGAGCGCCAACAAGAAGCCATTTGACCAAATATGGGCATCCCCCCCCCATCCTTGTTATTTCTATGCTTCTGTCAGGAAAAAAGGTGGATCTGGATCCAGTTTAGAAAGTGCAAATTACCACTGACTTTGGTAGGATTCATCTGTACCCTTGAACATGAGATAAGTAGCCAGCAGAAAGCTGCCTAGCTGCCTGAATATTTACTCAGCACCCAGAGAACTGGTTGCAAATTCTAATGTTTGAAGAACACAGGCTGATCAGTGACTCTTTTGTAATACATCTAACCACAAACTAATCATTTCCTCCATCTGTGACTGCTTTATTTTTGGTAAATGTCTTTTCATACATCAGAATATACATTTAAAAAAACCTCCAAATCCATATAAAAACAAAATAGTATGCAGCACACATAATTCTTCCCTTGGTCAGAGGATTAGAAAGAGAGCCAACCCCATGTGATAGATGTTAGTCATGTCCTATTAGACATTAGTGGAAGGTGCTCAGGTACCTCAGTGAGGATAGCAGTAGAACAACCTGAATAGAACAGATTTCTTCTGGTTTAGGACACAAAAAAAGGAAACTGCTGATACAAACTGAAAGTGGTACTTTCAGCATATCAAGACTTGTGATATCTCTTTAGCTCAAGCTGTAGGAGGATGCTACTGCAAAAGGTGGGTAAATTAAAAAAAAAACACTGTTCAGACTTGTAATGACTAAAATACAGATAATGGCAAAATCAAATCCTCACTGGCAGCAAATACAAAATGAAGAGCTGGGATATTTCCAGGGAAAAACACCTGAACTCATCCGTCATAGAGTAGCACACGGTGAAAATTTTCCCACTTCACTGGGAAGCACAGAGAGCTATGGATTAAGATGTTCATAGCTGACTGGAGGATTGAGCCACACAACATCCAATGAAGTTAATGAATTATGTGGCAAAGTCCCCTAGTTGGCTTTGAAAATCTCAACCATAAAGTTTATGTCCTATTTGCACAAAGCCCATTTTTCCAGAATCCCCAACATTGCCATTACAAGGTGAAGCGTAAATCATACATCCAAAACATCAGCGGTGCATTGAGGTATGAACTTTTGAGATCACTACGTGGGTGTTTTGATACTGAAGAAGAGCTGGTTATCCATGTCTGTGCATATATCAGTTGACATGCCCTGCCATTCAGTATTTAAACTGCAATGAATTACGAGCAAATGGCAGTGGCTGTTACCCATGCAAGTGGTATCCTGTAATAATTCATTTGGAGCTGCAAAGCCTTTTTAAAGATTCCTCACAATGTACGTGGTGTCTGGCTTGAATTGCTGAGACTGGAAACCAATTTATATGGTACTCATCAGTAGTGATATTCTCCCACCTAAGCCCTATTTTGAGTGGTACACAAGGGTGAAGTTCCCCCCAAACAATTACATAGGGGTAAGTATCAGAATAAATGTTGGTATTCCATTGTTTCCAAAAATAAAAAGGCTAAGGGGAAGACCCAGTTAATGCATCAATGTATGCTTTGGGTACATGTATATTGATGGTATTAAATCCTCCATTCTAGAAATCTTCCCTCCACGAGTTATCCAGCCTAAGTGATATTTATGTGAATCATATGTTACCATTGTGCTTCCTCTATATACATTTCTTTATAGTGTAAATACACACAATTATGTTGCAGTTGACTGATTCACCTCTCCTTCCTGCAAACTGATCCATTCTATTACCACACAGGGCTATTAACATAACTAAACTGTGAATCTGATTTTATTGCAGAACTCAAAACTGCTTAAAAAACCGACATAGGGAAATGTTAATATATGCAGCAGAAGGTATTTAAATATATCTGTATTTTCATATCTGTAATATAGAGTTAAACCTGTGTCTTCCTAGTGATAATTATGGAGCAATCAGAAGAGCACAGGGAGGGGAATATTTATTGCAGATTGAAAAGCCAATTATTAGGTCTGTATCACAGCAAATGGAGTTACATTTAGAAACTGCCTTTTTGATCATGGACTGTATTAATAATGGTTCTCCCTCCCATATTTTAATCAGCGATATTGATAATAGACAGGGAATAATTCAAAAAGTGATTAAAAACATTAGACATAAATGTAACAGCTTAAAGACATGATCTAGAAATGAATTTAACCACTTGCTTAACCAGGCATGGGAGTAAGTCCTTTGGAAGGCTACTGACATGGTGAAATCTAAGCATACGCCTATGTATTTTGTTGCCCCAGGGCCTAAATTGTGCTGATTTGAGATTGCAACCCCCCTGGTTAGGCCAAATTTTCAAAGGAGTGTAAGGGAGGTAGGTGTCCGATTCACAATGACTTTCAAAGAAAGGTGAGCACCAAATTCCTTTAAAGGTCCCTTTTGAAAATCTCACCCGAGAGCTTCAGTGAGGTTGCACAGGTAACAGAATTGGACCTAATATTTTTAAGTGCCCATTAATTCTTCAGCAAGTTTCTTGGGCATGTTTTCTGTTGTTGATAAATCACAGAGTCAATTGCTTGACCACACTTTGGTTCATTATGAAATATACCCAAAAGACCATATAGCCAACATCAGTCAGGTTTCTTCTTGTAAGTCAATAATGATACAATACAGGAAAAAGGTTCAATATGATTCCTAGGTCTCCAAAAAGCCCTCTAGTGCAACACTGTTCCATTCACCTGATATAGAAGGAATGCTCGCTGGGATGATTTAGTTGGGGATTGGTCGTGCTTTGAGCAGGGGGTTAGACTAGATGACCTCCTGAGGTCCCTTCCAACCCTGATAATCTATGATTCTAAGTTATACCCCATAAGCCATCTTTCTATACCTTACCTGTGTACAAGTAAAAGGTACTGTGTACATCATCTGAAACTAAATTTAACCAATCTGACTTTCTACCTTGTTTTTCTGGTACCATAGTGTACCCCCTTATCTCTTTGTTCTGAACGTTCATCCCAGGTCCCAAGAGCCATGAAGGCACCTCCTAGGTTTGTACCAGGATAAAGCATTGCTCTATTGTCTCCTTCTTCTTTAGAACATTACAATGTTAGCCTGTCAGAGTAATTCCGTTCCTGTCGCTATGGTGAAACACTCAAACATTGTGATCCTGACGGTTTCCTATCCGTTTAAGACAAAACTTACTTCAGCTAATTCAAGGTGTTATGGGATACTTAACATTAGAGCCCTGCGCAGATACAAATTTATATGCGCAGAGGCAGATATCTGCGGATATAAATCGGTATCTGCAGAACTGCGGGGCTCTCCCGGGAATTGCAGCAGCGAAAGGAGCAGAACCCAGAAGCCGGCACCCCATGCCAGCGGCTCTTCCGGCGTGGCTGTACCTCCCCTATCCCTGCTCCCATCCCTTCCATGCAGCTGTGCCCATCTCCTGTTGGGAGCATGTGCCCTGCGTGAACACAAGAACGGAACCAGGGACAGCTGCTTATGGGTCTGGTGCCTCCCTCCCCACACTGGGCAGGGCAAAGGACAATATTCTGCTCCTTGTTCCTGCATGTTCTGCTCCTTTTGCCGCTGCAGTTCCGGGAAGAGCTGTATGGTTCTGTGGATACCGATTTATAGCCACGGATATAGATTTGTGTCCGTGCAGGCCTCTACTTTACATGGATGCAGAGAATTGTGGGGAGAGTATAATACATTCAATTAACACAACTTCTCAACACTTATATTAGGGTGTCCTGATTTTATAGGAACAGTCCTGATTTTGGGGTCTTTTTTTTATATAGCCTCCTATTACTCCCCACCCCCGTCCCGATTTTTCACACTTCCTGTCTGGTCACCTCAACTTATGTTGGTACTATGCCTAACATGTACGTATTGGCTACACTGTCATCAAAAGGGGTGGTGAAAAATAGCATTAAAATCACAATCTCAATGCTTTGACGTCTGAAATCAGGACTCTCGCCACTTAAAAATGACAGACACCTTGTAATAATAAGCGAACACCAAGCCTATCGGAACATTTTTCTTCTCTGAAATTATTATTAAAGTTGGAAGGATCACACCCACCCACGGTGGACCATACTACTTCAATAGAACTATGCTGACTTATACACACATACATCAGAGGGGTAGCCATGTTAGTCTCGATCTGCAAAAGTGACAAAAAGTCCTGTGGCACCTTATAGAATAGACTAACAGATGTATTAGAGCATAAGCTTTTATGGGTGAATACATGTAACCCATACATGTAAGATAATACATGTTTAAATTGTGCAGGGCCTGTAGAAGCAGATGGGAGAAGCAAAAAGATAGGCAAGACAGGAAAAGGTACATTTCCAGATAAGATGTGTAAAGAAGAGGGAGCCAGCCAATGACCATTATTATTTGGTAAGCTTCAATAGTGTGCAATAGGGTGTACAAGACAAAATTAAGTCAGTCCCAGACTCTGTGAGTTTATTATCAATGGGCCAGATCCAAACCCTACTGCAGTCAATGGAAATCTCTGAACTTCAATGTACTTTGGATCAGAGTAATCAGACAGTGGAAGCCAATGAGTTACAAAGATACATGGAAGGCTGTCTCAGATGGCAGAAGTTGCAGCGAAGAAGGTTCTCATGCCATCGTGTAGAAAAAGAAGACCGGAACTGAGAACTCAACTCTCTGGCACTATAAACTTTTCATCTGTAGCCCTTACAGTTTACAAGAGTATGTTTACACTGCAATAACTGGGTGTGACTGCAGCTCATGTAGACATACTGGAGCTAGCTTTAATCTAGCTAGCTTGGGTTGTGCAACAGAGAAGTGCAGCAGCATTTGCTTCGGCAAGGGACATACAAGGCCACTTAAGACCGTGGGGTAATTACTGAAGCTGAAGCACACAGTCCTGCCATGTCACGCCTCCAGTACCCAAGCTAGCTAGATGAAAGCTAACACAGATATAGATAGCTCAGATATTGGCACAAGCTTCAGTCACACCCTGTCACCACAGTGTAGACAAACCCTAAGAGGTCAGATGTTAAAAATCAATTCATTTTGATTACTGTCTTTCCCCCAGCCAGCTTCAAGAAACCACTCCTGCCTTTCTTATTCGGACCAAACTTCCGCTGACATCAACAGGAGTTTAAGCGCTACAGAGTCATGCCCAGGTTTTGACATGAATATACGGTATATGAGTAGTTATAATTATACGTTCACTTTCCCCCCTTCAGAAGTAAGGAAATCCAGTGCAACAACCCCCTTCATCCTCCCACCAGCCAGTACTTAAATGTAGTATTATGGTTGAAAATTGTAGTGCACAGAATTCAGGAAATTCAAAATATACCAAAAACTCCTGTGAGCACATTGCACATTCCGTAATACATTAGGACATACATTTTATGGCCAATACAGTAATACAAAATACTACATATACAAAAAGGGATCAAAATACAATTGGTGTGGGAACCATAACTTATCTTGCACTGGTAATGGAAGTGTATTTGTATTTTCTGCATAATCCCCTACCTCCCAAGAGAGATCTCTTCAAAAACAGGCATATCCATATTTCCTTTAGCTTTCATGCTCTTTTCATGTGTTTCTGCTTAGTTTATGCATCACAAGCTACATTTCTCCTTTCATGAGTCCGTGTTAAAGTTTGCTGGTGGGTGTCTCATGTGGGAGCCACGGGCAAGCAAAATCTGTCAGTTCTGTCATTGGGATCTATCGCGTTTCACCCTAATTTTCCACAGCCCCTCCAACAGATCACCTCTTGTGTGCTCCAGTTGAAAGGCTAAGGTGGATAGTTTACTCTGTTGGACAGGAAGCAAAGCGGCTGTGGTACCAAAGAAAAAAAAAAAAGGCCCTACAAGTAAAATTAAGTTTGCCAAAAAGAGCGGGAAGAAAAGAGAGCTTTGTTGACATTCAAAGCTAGGGGTTAAGAGAAGAAGAGAGTTCTATCAGCATATAAAACTATAATTAAAAAACCCACAGCTCTATCTGGTATAAAAAGTGTCAAAATATGCTTGCTTATTTAGCCCCAATAAACTCACCAAATTGCCTGCAGACTAAACTCGGAACTGTTATTTTCCAGTGAACTATGTCTAAAAAATGAGAGGGAGGAGGGAACTGGACCCCCACCAACAGTTGACCTGGGCTCCTAGATGCGCTGCCATCGGATTTTTGGTTTTGTTTTTTGGTAGGCAGACGTACCTTAATACTCCAGAGCTACAGTTCACACAGTCTCTATCTCTACTACTTCCCTCAGGAGCCCTACCATATCAGCATTAGGCTGCCACCTAAATCCCCCTCAGAAGCAGGAGCCCCATGGATGATCTGAAACACATTTCTCTGGCCCAGCCCTACACCATGCTGTTATCAGATAGGCCAAAATAAAACATGCTTCATTCAAACTTCAGCTCAAATTAGACCCATTAAACAGTTGGGAGAGCTATGGGCTCATGCACACACACAACAGATGTAATGTGCCTTATTTGGCAGCATATGCTCTTCCATCATGTCACAGCCCTGTGAACATATAATACAGATGTGGGCACTGGTATTTTACACGAGGGACTAGTTGCTTGCTTATTCATCTTAAATAGACCCTTCACCGGAAGAAACAGACCCAGTCCCAGTCCTGAAGAGCTTGCAAGAAGAGTGATATCTGCACATCTTGACAATCACACTAAATGAGTAGATTCATTGAATTTAAGATCTGATAGGATCATTATGATCTAGTCTGACCTCCTCTATAACGCAGGACATATTTCATTCAATTATTTCTGCATCTAGCCCAGAAACTTGTGACTCAGTTGGGCTATATCTTATAGAAGGAGGACATCCAGTCTTGATTTAAAGACTCCAAATGACTAAGCATCCACCACACCCTCTGGTAATCTGGTAATTACCCTGACTCTTAAAACAAATACAATTAAAACTTTTCTTTAAAAATTGCATCTTATTTTCATTTTGAACTTTGCTGACTTCAATTTCCAGCTACCGAATCTTGTTAGGTCTTTGTCTGCTAGAGTAGAGAGCCCTGTTGTCTGCAAATATCTTCTCCCTGTATAAGTACTTATAGACCATGAGTTAAGTTGCCTCTTAACTTTTTATTTGAGAAGTTAAATAGATCGAGTTTCTTGAGTGTCTCATTTTAATCTCTCTGTGTTATGTACCTAAATACAGTGTACATGTTTCTTTTGTTACCAATAATCAGTCACTTTTTTTAGAATGAAAGTGCTTTCCTCCCCTTTTATTTAACCTGAAATCAAATTACATACTTGTCCAAAACTTCTCCACCTACTGTTTAAGTTATATTCTATGCAATCATCACTGTAGATTTGTGTAATGGGAATCATTTAAGCACTCCAATTAGTTTGTAAGAATTACAATATTTTGGCTGTTCTAATCTAAGTATGTCACATTTTGTATCCAATTTCATCTCCACATTGTAAGACTGAATTTTTTTTCTGCAGTACCAAAGGTCTAAATACTCCTGAGACCAGGGATAGCAGTCAAGACCACCACATGAGACAACTGCTCCACTGCTTGCATCTGACAAAGTGGGTATTAGCCCACGAAAGCTTATGCTTCAAAACTTTATAGTTAGTCTTTAAGGTGCCACAGGACTTTGTCACCTCTGCTATTCCAGACTAACACGGCTACCTCTCTGATTCTTCACATGAGACAAGATACTGGCTCTTTGAACAGACTCTTCATCCTATGCAAAGTTTATAAGAAGAGACCAACAGCCTTGCTGTCGAAGGTCAAATCTAGCACTGGTTGGAAATATTCCCCCTGCCCTCCCACCACACACTTGGACAATGTTTGATTAAAATGAAAAATCATTTTCGTCAAAAATGTCCATAGAAAATTTTGACTTTTTGGCAAAAGAAAACAACCAAAAATTTTGGTTGAAAATTGAGTATTTCTATTAGGAAATGCTACCACAAGGCCTCATGGGAGTTGAAGTTCAGGTGCCTCATGCTTCCATTTTCTATGGGCCAGCTCACTGGCTGGACTATCTCTCCCATGATGAACCATGGACTCTCCCTCTTCTTGAGCAACCACAATGCATTTTGGGTATTCATGCTTGTGAGGCATCACAAAAGATGGTGTTTGACTGGGGAGCCCAATCCATAGAAGAGAATGAGAGCATAAGGCAGCTGAACTATACCTCCCAAGAGGCGCTGCAGTGGTATTTTCCTAATGATTTTGTTTTGAATAAACTTTTTGCAAGGTATTTCATTGAAATAAAAATCCAATTTTCACTGGAAAAATACAGTTTTGACAGAATATTTTCTACAATCCCTAATCAAGGCTCCACCCACATTTGTAGGGGAAGAGACAGTCCAGTGGGAAGTGCTGAGCTTTTGAGGTTGGAGCAGGGAGCAAAGGGAATCTGGGAGGTGCAGTGGGGAAGGTGATGTCAGGAAGATGTTGGGGGTTGGAGTCGTGAAGTTCATTCACTGGTGAGGGTTAATACCTTGGGGTCAGATTTGCTGTAGTTGACAGTTGATTAGAGAAGAGCAGGTAGGTGAATTAGAAGCAGCATTTTTTTTTTTAGGGTGAATGTATAAGAACTCAAAGTCGCGAGGGGAGATCAGGACTGTGAGCGGGAAGCAAGAAGGAGGGGAAGTGAATAATAAGATAATTCAGAAATTGACTTTTGTGGAAGATAACCCTCTGCCCCTCCTGTCCTTCCCTCTCATACAACCCTAGATCCAATCCCAACCTCATTACCCACTGTTTCTCCTTCCCTCACAGCTTCCCAAATGGGTCACATTGCATGTTTCCTGGTACTCTTGGGCTTCCATATTACATGTACTCCAGGATACGCTTGGGCCCTCAGAAAGGTGCCTTGGAGCACGTGGGACTGCTCAGGCCATAAACAATGGCTTTTATTACTGACTGGTGCACTGAATTGAAGTATGCACAAATAATGAATTTCTAACATTTCTACATTTCCTTTTATTAATATAAGATACTTAAACACAAATTTAACTCAGCACTCATGAAATGTTCTAGATGGACAGAACTTGAGATATCAGTGCTTATTTATCCCAACAGCATGGGCAGCAGCTAATGTGACTAGACAGCAAATGTGAAAAATTGGGATGGGGGTGGGGGTAATAGGAGCCTATATAAGAAAAAGACCCCAAAATCAGGACTGTCCCTATAAAATCGGGGTATCTGGTCACCCTAGCAGCAGCAGAGCAAGCCTCTCTTACCCTCCCATCCCATACCTCAAGCTTTTTTGGAAGGACCATCTCTATGAGCACAATGGTTCAGATTCAGCCTCATTTAATTCAAGCTCTCTCTGCTGAGGCTACAAAGACACTAACTGAAAAGGTGGATTCTGAGATGTGGGCCGTTATCTAGTATGAATTGGTTGGGAACTGACTTTATACTCTTATTAATCTGCTAAGTCATCTAGCTCCCCAGCACAAATTTGCTTTAAGAATAACAAAAATCTATTATTTGACTGTTATCGCCAGACATTTGTAGTCCAGATCTTGGTGCTCATATGTAAGAGTGGCTAAAATATTAAAATACAAATATAAATCGGTAATTACAATCCATGTTCAACCTACATACAAAAATATGCAAATTAATTTACAGGACAAAGCATGTTATAATAGGCTGTCAATATATTCAATTTTAAAATGTATGGTGTTCAATCAAAGAATGCTACCCAAGGGATTACACTGTCTGAACTCCTCAATAAAACAGCAACCTTTAGATGTATTAAATATTACATTTGAAAAAAAAATCAGAAGTAAGAATGAAAATCTATAGCTAAGAGAAACAAGCCCAGAGGGAGAATTCAAGATCTGTTTATGTGTAATTGGGTTTTTCTCTGTGACAGCTAGCAGAGCTGCCTTGCATGCATGAGATTGTTAATCACATGAATCTAAATGCTGCTAACTGCGTTAAGGGTTACAGCCTTTGGTCTGGTTCTACTGCATTTAGTCCATATATTACCCAATACAAGATCATCCATGCACACGTGGGTCTGGAAAAGTAACACATTCATGCTTGTGCTATGAATGAACTGCCTCGAATGATGACACCCCGATACCCCAAGTGCTATTGGGCACTAAGCTGTAATTTAAGCAGCAAGAGTCTGTAAATCAATAAAACAGCCGACACATTTTACAATTTGGTACGGGCACACAAGTGTGCCAGATAAATGAAAATCAATTTGGACAGATAAAACTCAGCATCACCATTTTATTTTGGATCATTTCAGGACCAATATTTCCATTCTAGGTTATTGCACGTTACAGAAGCATCTACTAGAGCTGAAAATCAGCAGCCCTGTGAAATATTTTACATTGCAAATCACCTCTCCTCCCAAACCATCCCTTCTCCCTCACTATAATCTCAGGCTTACAAACTTGGGGTGATTTTTTAATGTCCCCCCCCCTTCTTCCCATACATCCAAGCAGTCATCAAGTTCTGTCAGCTGTTTCTCCACAGTTTCTTAAAATTCCAATCTTTCCTTTCATCCCTGAAGTTAAAATATACATCTGTTGCTTGCTTCTCTCCTGCCTCAATTTCTGCAACCTCCTGCTTCCTGATCCTCCTGACTTTCCTCTTGATGCCCTCCGATCCATTCAAAATGCCACTGCTAACTCCTGACCATGTTTCCACTGAAGTCAGTAGCAGAATTCCATTGACTTCTATGGAATCTAAATCAAATATCACCTCACTCTGTCTTTTGAATCTCTCTTGTGGCTTCCCCTGGCCTTCTGTGTCAAGTTCAAATTTCAATCCTGCCCTTCTAAACTCTGAGCAGCTCTGCAGCTACTTAGAACACTTCTGTCATTTCTGATTACCACCCTTCCCATCTCCGCCGACAAATCCCATCTCATCTCTTCCATTGCCTTCCACTCATGTTCCTGTCCTCATGCCTTTCCCCCATGCTATTCCCTATGTGCCTACTTTCTCTCCTTTCATGGGTGAATCCCCACTTCATCACATGGAGGCACTGGAAATATCCAGAGGCAGGTATAAATATGTAGGCAAGAATCAGGCTAGAGATAATGAGGTTATCTTAGGTTATCTCTAGATTGAACTAACCTCGTTTTCTCTAGTCTGATACTTGCCTGCATATTTATACCTGCCTCTGGATATTTCCACTGCATGCATCTGATGAAGTGGGGATTCACCCATGAAAGCTTATACTCCAATACGTCTGTTAGTCTATAAGGTGCCACAGGACTCTTCATCACTTTAGCAGATCCAGACTAAATACGGCTACACCTCTGATACTTCTCTCCTTTGAGATTCCTGCTCAGGACTCTCTACTCCTGGGAAGCTCAAACACTCCATCCTTCCAAACCGTCAGTTAAAAGAATAGTTTTCCCAATTGACTGAACCTTACGTTAAAGCCTGGCAGCGTATATTCATTGCTTGCATAGTTAGACTGTAAACTCATTAGAACAGGGACCATGTGGCCCTCACAGCCCCTCAATTCCCACTGACAAAGGATTCTCTTCCACATAACAGCAATTCCTATCAAGACTGATAAACTCATTACGCACAACACATTGGTATTTGGCTATAAAGAATGTTGTGTAGGGTATCAAATGAAAATGTCATAATGGTCATCATTGACATTGTGATATATGTCTGGGTGCTAAGTAAAAAGTTGTATGTGTATATCACAAATATGTTTAAAACCATGACAACGAAGCTGGGTTGATCAACCACTCTTCCTCAGACAAAAGACTGTTATTTTACCTATCTGCCTTGGTACCTGTTGTGAATCAAGCATCGTGAAACCAACACAAAGGACAATTCATTTGCATTTTAAGTCTTCGGAAAAAGTTAACAGAAAAAAACAGGTTTTTGGGGAATAAGAAAACAGCATGGGGTCAGCTCACTGGAGCACAAGCAGTTGGGGAGAAAATTTTTATCTGGGGATACACTTCAAAACAACACATTTCAAAGGTTTACTTGACTATCAGAAGGGGAAAGAACCCCTTCGTTATCGATCATTGAGGAACAAAGAGGTCAAAGCTCTTTGAATTCTGTGAAAGATGGATTACCAACCAAATTGGGTGGTGTGGCAGGGCGGGCCTGACCCAGCCCTGCTACCCCTTTAAGGGAAAAAAGCCTCTAGAAGCCTTCCCTGAAGGGGAAGGCTAATTAGCCACCTGGGTGTAGCCCGGAGCTGCAGAGGGCTTAATGGGTCGCACCTGGCAGCCCCCTCAGGGGATAAAAGCCTGCCAGGGTGGAAGCCCAGGGTGGTGGTGGTGTGTGGTAGAGAGAGAAGGAGATAGAGAGAGGTGCAGAGACAAAGAGCGAGGAAGTAGAGCTGAGGCTAGGAGCCTACCAAGAGCTGACTGCTTCCTGAGGCCAGCCAGACTGAGGGCTGGGCCTCAGCTAAATTGTATAGAACTGTATATTGGTGGTGGGGTTTGCACTGTGAATAAAGGACACTGTTGGAAGCCACAAAAGAGTCTCCTGCCTGTTGTGACGTGGGGGAAGAGAGGATCTCCTACAGTGGGTAAAGTTGAAGGTTGCTTAAGATAAAAAACTTACCTTAGTCAAGGATTGTGTTGTATTAAATTTTAAACACTAGGAAGCATGATTATACTTTTGTTTTATTTGTAACAATTTCTGTTTTTATTATCTCTGCTTAGGGTCACTTAAATCTCCGTTCTTTAATGTAACAGCACTGAGATGAGATGAATTTATAATAAACCAAAATTAAGTTTATTAATAATAAAGATGTGACTATTTAGCTGAACCAATAGGCTGTTGTGTATAGTGTCTCTTTGGAGACAGCAGACTTAGTAATTTCTGGGGGTGATCAGTGTCCGGCACGGCGTGCTACAGGAAGATGCTTCTGGAGAGTTTGGGAACTGACGTACATGAAAGATTAACCTGCAAGACAAAGTTAGGACAGATGGAACCCTAACGAGTTGTTTGGCTGGCTAACGGAGTGGAGTGGCAGGGAGCTATCACCCAGTTTGGCATCAACAAATTTCATTTTTGCTAAGGCAGAGAAGGTTACAGTTCTGGATGCTCTGAGAAGGCGTTACAGGCTACATATTCTGTCTCTTGTACTCAGCTACTGAGAGGGTCCTCAAAGCTAACAAATTGATACTAAATAACAATATTCCTAGTGGCTAAAACAGGGAATAGGAGTCAGAAAATGTGGATTCTGTTCTAGAGAAGGATGTTTTTCTGTTTAAGGCACTGGACCAGGACTTGGAAGACCTCGGTTCACATCCTGGTTCTACCACAGACTTTCTGGTTCTACCACAAACTTCCTGTCTGACCTTAGGAAAGTCTCTTGGTACCTCAGTTTTCTCTCTATAAAATGGAAACAAACTTCCCTATCACAGAGGGGTGTGTGCATATAATTTATATATTTCTATAAAATTATTGCATACTATGGGAGAGGGTGGTGAGGTGGGGGAGGGGGAGTCATACAAGAAACCAGCTAGAAAGCTTTCCCGCTAGGTATGACTGAATTAATCTCCATGCCTCAGTTTCCCATGTATAAAATTGAGATAATAATGATTGCTTCCACTTTACAAGGGGCTTAACTGATGTTTGTGAAGATCTGAAATCCTCAGAAGACATTAGTGTATGTAATGTAAGCAAAATGTACACAAGGCCCTATGCAAATTCTAAGCCCATAAACACAAAGTGAAAACTGTTAATTTCAATTTTTTAATTTCCCCTTAAAGTATCTAATTTGTCATAGTGCGATTTAAAACAACAAATTGATTCAACTGAAATCAGTTAAGGACTAATTAGAAAGTGAGGAAGGTTTACATTGTATAAACATGTCCCAATCTTTTAATGCAATCAATTAATGAAATAAATCTAAAAGCTGCCTTATAATGATCAAACTAGGCAGCAGGCTGTCAGCTCTCTGTCAGCTATTTTTGATTTCACACCACATAATATGTTCTCTTTTTAGTTCTGATTTAGGACAGGACAGATATACTAGAACCTGTGGCAGGCTGGTTGCCAGAATTTCAAAGCCTGGTAAACAAATGTCTTAGTATATCTGGCTCAGAACTGATAACTTGGCTTGTGTTGCTTTTATTATCATGGCCCATGTCGGGAAAAAAAAAACACTTTTAGAAATGCTTTCTGGGTTTGGGACCCAATGAGTTCCATGAGATGATAAAAAAAAAAATCTTAGGGATAGGTGAATTGCTCTGCTTAGGACAAAACAAAAATCAACAGCAGTCTGAAACGACAACAATATTGTGGCAGAATCAAAACTCTGGCTCTCAGCTTTGTCAAGAATACCATAGAGAGCTGTAGCCTCATTATGCAATGTCAAGGCACCTCAGGTCCGACCCTGAGGGACCACTTCTAGGCATCATACTGGAGTTTCATACATTTTATGACCTTGTTTTTGTTAGTCTCATGTGCTGAGACTATCAAAAATGGTGTTGAGGAGAGATCCCTGAAAATTAGGGGTGGAAAAAGACTTCTTCGAGTTTAGCTAATCCATTAAAATAGTTCAAAATAGTTAAACTCTGGAATAGGTGTTTAAGGGAGGTTGTGGAATCCCCATCATTGGAGATTTAAAATAATCAGATTGGGCAAACACTTGTCAGGGATGGTCTAGTTGGTCCAGCCTCAGCACAGGGGGCTGAATTAACATCTCAAGGTCCCTTCCAGCCCTACATTTCTGTGACCTTATGAATCTATGATTCCCTGGACAATTTAGAAATGTTCCTTGGAGCATATATTCTAGTGTTTTGTCCATTCTGGTACAATAGTCCAAGCAATGGATTCTCAAGAATCTATTCCAAAGTTTAATAGACCTCAGTGTTAGGAACTTGCCTGATATCCAGCCCAAATTTTCATTTATAATTTATATTGCATGATTCCTTTTAATACCCTTGACCACCCTGAACAATTCCTCTCCCCTTCACTGTTCGATTGTCAGCTAAATTATCATTGGAAAACATTTGCCGAGAGTCCAAATGAATCACACAATCAGAAATTAGACATGGAAAAGTCCTATTAAGTCATCTAATACAGTGTATACTAAAGAAATTGTATGGAAGACACTAAGTGTGCTTCTCTCTTTAGCAGGATAATGAATAATTATATCCATAGTTAACCTAGCAGTGACTATTGATGGGTTATTTGCTTATGAATGTGCATGATGTATAACAAACCTGCATGATGTAAGCAGTTAATGATGAGCTAAATACTGGGCCCAGAACATTTGGTTCTTCAGCTCCACACAAATTTATATAATTGGATAATGGTTTCTATGCAGATTTTTCCATTGTATCAATCTGCTCAGGTTTGCAATCCCTGAATCTTGGTTTGACTTACATGTTGAAACAAACCCTAAATTATAGATGGTTTAAAAAAAAGGTCAGGGAATGTCAAAGTTATTTTAATTCCACAAGTTCAGAAAAAGAACATTTTGTTGTTTAGTCAAAAATTTCTGAACATTTTAATGGAAATATCCATTTGTTCCATTACGGGTTTTTTCCCCCAAGAGTTTTCTGAGTGTTTTTTCCCCTTCCTTCTCTCTACCCACCCTTTCTTTGTTTTTCTCAGCTTTCCATTTTGCTACTGAAAAAGCAGAAAACGAGAAAAAAAAAATGGGCTAAAATTGTAAATAACCCCCTTTAATTGCCCCTTACACAACCACAATTCTTGTTTCCCAATTTTGTGAAAGAAACAGAAATATTCTGAGGAAAAAAAATCCTTGGGTTTTTTTGAGCATTTTTCCTACTTAGGAAAAAAAGGTATCTTTGAATGAAAGAATTTTTGTTAAAAAAAATCAACCAACTCTAACCAAAATATTTTGAACAGTCAAAACCTTTGCATTTCATTTGGCTTTGGGTCCAAACCATGTAAAATGACAAATCCTGCAGGATTTCAGTGGAAAACCAGAAATTGGCCCAAGGTGCACAAGCCTCACGCTTCTAATGTGCCTAGTTCAGGTTCGTAACAAATCCAAAACCAACCGAATCTCATATGATTTCATTGTAAATGTTTGACACAGCTGTAACACGCACCCAAATTGAATAAAGAGCTGCTTTTAAATGGTAGAGGGGGAGAACAAAATCATACCGAGTGAATCTGAAAGTTCTGTGAGGGACAATAGTTAGCCAACCCTCAACCTGGGCTTGGTTATCATCGCTTTACGTCCCTTGACCGTGTCTGGCATCCCTGCTTTTGGGCAAGCTCACTGTTGCCACTGGGAAATGGACTCACTCATAATGTCTGTCTGCCCTAAACGCAGGGGCGCGGGACGAGGTGGGAAGAAGGGCGAGTCCCCAGCAGTCTCTAATAGTTTCTCCTCCTGGGCAAATCCCCTCTATCCTCTTCCTCCCCTCCCCATGGCCAGTTTCACCTTTGTAGCACCTGCTCTGCAACTGTGCCTAATTGGCCCTTGTTGAGTGAAAGGATGCTTCTTAGGTTTGCTGTCTGTGGGATGGGGGCATAGCCCAGGCACTCGCTCCCCTTTATTCACAAATGACTCTAAACACACACCCCTTGCTTTGGACAGGAGAACCTCCCCAAGTGTCAATGGAAGCTTGCTTTGAATGGGGAGTGGCGGTGAGAGTCGGGGAAGAGGAGGAAGTTGGCATGGGGGGGGGGCTTCCTGTGGGAGCTCCATGAAGCTCATAGGGGGAAAATAAACTGATATTTTCTCCCATCGCATAATGGGGGAATCCCTGGCTGAGCACAGGATCTTTATTGCCTCCAAGCAGGACTGTTCCATCCCCATGCCCTACAGGCAGGAGTGGGGAGGTTTTGGCCTGACCCGATTGTAATGTTACAGAAATGGAAGAACTTGGTTTTTTAGTCAGTCAGAGAGACCCAGGCAGATTGGAGCCCCTGTGTAAGGAAGAGGGCCCAGGGAATTCCAGGGGAGATAGCAATAGCCAGGGTCAAGTGGCTGAACTGGTCTCTTGCAGTTAGGAGATGAGGTTGGAGCTCAGTGAATCTGAGAACAGGCAGGAAGCTCTGAGTCAGCATCAATCAGAATAGGCCTTTTTCCTGCTGTTGAGTGTGCACAAGTGATCGGCTCATACTGTCACCTAACACATCACCGGCCCCCACATGAGCCACCTTAGCCCACTGATGATGAGTGCAGGGGATGGAACGGGCGAGGATCCTCCTGCAGCCATTAACCACTGCAACTGCCAAAGCTTCTCCTCTACTTCATGTGTCTACTTCCCGGGCTAAGGCAGCCACTGAACTCGGCACAGCCTGGCAGTCGGAGACATTACCGGGGATGGAAACACAGATCAGCCCCCACAACACTTCCATCGCGGGGCCCTAAACCCTATTGCCCCGAACCCTCACGCATCCTTTGGGGGGAGTTAGGAATCCACTCCAACATCTGTATCACCTCAACATCTAGCATCAGTCCCTCAGTCACCAATGAGGGCACCTCCGTTCTTCGGGTGCAAACTCACTGGGGGTATGGGCTCAGGCTTCCTGGCTAGGCCTGCCTCCCCGTCCAAAGCTTAGACTCTCAGCCTCTTATGTCACTCTGAAAGCCCAGGCACTTTTGGAGTGCTGGCACCAGGGGCCGGAGTTCTTTCCAGATTTCTAGCTAACCAGAGCTCCGTGAAGGCGTAGAGCCCAGGGTAGTGTGAAGACAGACACAAAGAGCCGGCCCACGCCTTACGCAACAACTAGAGAACTCCCTGACCAGGAAGTTTCTACATTTATTACACCCATTCCCCACCCATAAATCCTGGTCCTCTCTGGTAACTGTGGGGGACCAGGAACTCTATGACCACGCCTGTGTGCTCATCCCACCCCGTCCCCTCACCAGGGTTCTGGGGGCAGAACCAGATCTCACAGAACAACTGCTGATCTGTGGAGTGCAGGCTGCACATACTCCAAGGAAGAATCTCCCCACACAAAAATAGATATGCATTTCTTTTCAGGGGCCTGTGACTTGCTTAATTTTACTCATTACAATGCCTGTCCACTATAGTTCCTTGGAATGGAATTCATCCCAGTGCAGAAATATTACACAAAGTTGTAGGTACCCCCTGACACTTGTAACTGATGGCTTAGGGTACCTAACACCTGTGTGGGCTCGCTGAAGTGGGGGTCAATTTCACACTTAGGGCTAAGCCATGTGGGAATAATGTAATCATGACTGGAGAAAATGCAATGTTTGCGTCACCTGCCAAAGTCATGAGTGACAGCCACCATCTTGGTTGACATATCAGGCACTGAACCAGGACTCTGCACAGCTAAAAGCATGAGTCTCTACAGCTGGAGAGCCAGATGCTGCAGTGGCGGCTGTAACAGATTCACAGCCTCTGTAAATTGGGCGCAGAAAGAGACATGGAACATACATGGACCACTGGATTGGACCTATATGATATCCTTCTCCCTCCCTCTGTTTCTGAGGCCTTCCTTAATCAGGAGACTAAATCAGTATTAATCAGGAAAAACAGTGTCATGATTAAGGCACGACACCCTGGGAGTCTGGAGATCTGATTGCAATTCCTGGCTCTGCCAGAAACATCTGCTGTGACCTTGGGCAAGACACTTAATTGCGCTCTGCCTCAGATCCCCATCTGTAAAATCAAAATGGTTATTTATTTGTATTATCACCTAATGGCTCAAACATGCTCCCAATCCTGTTGTGCTAGGTGCTGTACAGACATATACGACACAATAATATTTCCCTTTTCCTCACAGCAGAGTTGTGAAGGTAAATCCATAATAATTTGTGAGGCATGCAGATAATGAAGGCTGTATGCTTGTAATAAGAGATCACCCTTTTAGGAGTCACAGGCAAATCTTAGTGTATTAACAATTGCCCCCTCCAGATAAAAATATGCAGTAGTATTGTATGAGTGTGTTACACACACTGGATCTGATCCAAAAGCTATTGAAATCAATAAAAGTCTTTACTTTGACTTCAATGGGCTCAGGATCAGGCCCACTATGCATGTATTTTGCATATGCAAATAGTGGATATGAATATACAATGTATAAGCTACACAAACTTCTATTGGGTAAGGAGAGAGACATATATACAATAGAACTCAGATCTGGAGTAGTGTCTTTTTATGTCTGAAATGCAAAGCACATCTATGGTATTATACAAATAAGCATATACAGAATACTTAGGTGTATGTACAGTATTTATAAAGAGTAGATGTGATTTGCTTAAGCTGACGAAAGAGAGAGAGATGTATATATGTACAGATACATAAATGTATTCAATTACTTTTTAGGTGCACATCCTAAAACGTAAATTCCAATTTACCAATCCATCTTCTTCCAGACTCTGTCCAATATTGCACTTGTAGTGAAAAATCCAGAAATCATTATCCAGCCTTCAATCAGTGGCTTACACAGCAGGGTAACTTGCTTTATCTTAATAGTAAGATAGTGACTGGCAAGAGCAATAACACTGAGATAAGACTGGATTCATATCGCTCCTTGTCAACATTCTTGGCACGCTGCTTGTTTTTTATTCTTGAATAGAGACTCAATCAATCCTACCTCACAAAATTACTTGTGGCAGTGACTGGAATGTGGTAGCGACTTTAATGATATATCAGCTTTAGAGGTTTTGGACTTTTCTAACTTTTTACAGAACCCTCTCCAGTGCGGTAAGTTTGTTTTAACACAACAGTGAAACATATTTTATGAAGAGGCCTCTTATCATTAAAGTCACTCATGAAAGATATTTTTACATTGTTGTCTTTGCTTGTAAGAGTGCAATTGTAATGTACTGGCCTTGTATGTGATGTTTCCCTCTAGCTGATGACCCAAAAAGCAAGGAAGAAACCTACTTCCGGTGTTCTCTTAGGCCTGGGCTACACTGGGGGGGCGGAGTCAATCTTAGCTTGACTTACCTGGCCGTCCTCACGGCAGCAAGTCGACCGCGGTAGCTCCCCCTCGACTCCGCTTACTCCTCTTGCGGAACTGGAGTTTTGGAGTTGACAGGGAGCATGTTGTTCGGGGATCAATTTATCGCATCTAGATGAGACACAATAAATTGATCCCCGATACATCGAACACTACCTGCCAATCCGGTGGGTAGTATAGACATACCCTTAGTGAGTTCTTTATCTCAACCGGCAGAAGATTATGCTAGGTAAAGTTGGAGGGCCATTTATTATTTGTATTACAGTAGCAATGAGCGATACCAACAGAGATCAGAGGACCATCATGGTAGGTGCTGTACAAACATAAGATATTTTTGGTCTGTCTTGTTCACGGCAGGAACTAAGGAACTCGCTTAAAATAACACATCAGGGAACAAGAAAACCCAGTTCTCCTGACTTTCAGTTCAGGTCCCATGTCCATGCTTCCTAAATGTTTTTAGCTCGGAATATGTCCAAACTACTTTATTTAATACATTTAAATGAGCTCTGGGATGTCTCCTTGGAGGACTGAATGAGTTTGCAACATTAGGGATACACACACACACACGCACACGCGCGCACACACACACACTTCATAGCCTGGTTTTAGTGTAGATTGCATTCAACCTTTTGTTGTATATGTTTAATATTTAATATTAATATTTGTTAATTTAAAAAAAAATCCAAGAGAAATGTTTTCATGATATTCTGGTAGTTTGAAAATCATCTGAAAGCCGAAGAGTCATCATTAGAAAAAAATCAAAAATACGATACAAAGTTTACTCTTCATAATTGAACAATAAGTCTACAGTATATAGTTTCATACATCCATTGTAAATATTAAATTAAGAAGCCAAGATGAAATGTCAGAAGCTTTTCTTATGAGTTCATATCAGCAGTATGATTATCATATTGATTCTGCATATCAATGAGATACTATCACAGTGTTTATTCTTCACCCAATTGCTTTCTTGAATGTAATAAAATTAAATCCAATATGATATTAACTGTAAACACACAGTGATAGTATATGTAAATATCCATTTAAAAATCTCTCAGCTTATTGATATTCAAATTATTTCTCCAAGTGTGATGCTGCAAAATACAATAATATATTTTTCAACCTTCATCTTAGTACTGGAATTCAAAAGAGGATAATCTTTTTCTATTCCTTTCCATAATATTGCATTATTTATGCAGAAGAACATGCAAATAGTAAGTCTTTTCTGCATAAACTATGCTTTTTAGTAGATCCCTTCTGATTGGCCTCAAAGGAAAATAAATGTGCAGTACATGCTAAATCAGTCCTGAGCAAATTGGACTTCGGGTAACTCCATCTGTCCTACACAATTTCAAGTGGATACAATTATCCTCGCTGTATTTTATGGGTTTGAAGGGCCACTTATTGTTTGTAGTACATCAGAATCAAGAAGTCCCAACCCAGATCAGAACCCTATTAGATCTTGATTGTGACTTGGACTATGTCGATTTTGGGTCTAGCAGCATATGAATAAGCAGTAGCTGTATGTCCTCAGACAGGTGTCTGAATCCCATGTCCATGTGGGTTAGTGCAGTTTACCACCCTCACTTAGAGATGGTCTGAAAGCCACAATCTACTCCCCTTCTTACCTGGTTTCCTAAATGGCTGTGAGAGTCACTGCCATATTCTGATTTTAATATTATTCCCACAAAAGTAAAATGAAATGTATTTAATAAAACATATGTGGTGGGCCAAATAATATGTACATTATTCATTTGAAATGTATGATCTACACCAACTTTTCAGCCACAGATGTAAATATAATCAGCAGTCTATAGACACTGGAAATTTGTAAGTGATCTTATTATTGCTGTCTGAAGCCCAGATCTGAACAGCTTCACTGTCCAGGGTTGTTTGGATCTGAACTAGTTGAACTCCAATCCTCCACTAAGCATCAGCATCAATCAGCATTTCCTTCTGAACCTCTTTTTAAAGATGCAACATAGTTCCCTTCCCAGAGGAAATTTCCATAGTCCTATAACAGTTTCCGACTGTAGCAACTCTCAAGATCATCACACTGAACTTGCAGTGCAAGTTAAAAAAATAAAATGGGTAAAGAAGAACCTTTCAATGTTCATGCTGCAAGCCAGTATTTCACCTCTCATTAAAAAAGATTAAAACAGGAGCCTAATGCAGTGATAAAAAAAATACACACAAAGGACCTAGCAACCCAGAGATCAGGGCTGGCCAGAGTCAGGAATCTTGCATGACACCTACATAACTGACAGTCCTTTCATGCCTTGACATGTCCCAGCTGAGATACTTGTGTCAGTATGAGGCTGTTATCGTGTCTGCTCTGTCCCGTCTCTTGCTGCTCCCACTGCCCCTGCTGGTGTCTGGCTAAATGAGTAGAAGTGAGAGTGGAGAGACAGCAATGGGGTCGCACAGCCTAGCGAAGTTAGGAGAGCACTTGACCCACCAACATGAGGTACTTCTTATCCCATCGAATATAGCCCAACTCTCCCTCCATCAGCTGACCCATGCAACCATCAGTGGACTCTCCCCACAAGCTCCTGCTGTCTCAGGCAACCTCTCACACCCCAAGGTTTCACTAGATTGCCCCCAGATACTCCCCACATAGCCTCTTTCCAGGTTGTCAACACCCTTCTTTCTCTCCAACCTACTAGTTACCCCATCTACTCCCTCAGTTTTCTCAATGCTCCAGGGCACCCTCCCACTGTGTCCTCTCACTGTGTGTTTCCGGTGCTCACATGTGGGATAGGCTTCCAACTGACAGCCACATCTGCTCCCACTGGTGGGCATACTGTGTTTGGTGGGGAATTCCATGACTTTCCTTCATACATGGAGCTGCTGAAAACTTGGCTGGTTTGTAGAGTGAAGGGACGATCACCTCCATCTTGGCCAACATGAAGGACTGAACCGGGAACCTTCAGAGCTAAAAATTGTAGCTAAAGAGCCAGGCCAGTAAGTAGGGGGCTATAACAGAGCCACATCTTCTGTAGATTAGGCATGGAAGGAGACGTGATACTCACTGAACAATGGGTTACAAAAGTAATCTATATCTTCACCTATATGGTGCTAACTCCATTACCCACTGAAGCAGTTGCTTGAATGAAAAATTCTATTTCCCAGTTTTTCACAATTATGGGAAATAATTCTACCTGCAATTCATTGTCCTCTTGACCGTTTTTCACATTTTGAAGCTATACAAAGCCATCTTGGCTTTTTCAGTACGGTTAACATGGCTGTGGAATGGATTTTAAGTCAGTGTCTATTTGGATCGAAGGTTGCTTTTAAAACATCACAAGTGCTGTTTTAAGGTGTCAGTAATGCTGTGCATCAAATACTAAGCCTTCTCACATCTCCCTCTGTTTAAAAGGATTTGCAGCTAAAGCTGTTTCAAATTCGGCTATAGTAGTCAGAGTTCAGGGACAAGGCACAACAATATGTTGTTGCAAAATGGTAGAAGCCAAAATTTACAGGGAGATGCTTGTGAAGAGATTTTACTGAATCCTTATAAGGCCACTGGATTTAGTGATTATAGAACTGCCACGAATGGTAGTTGGTTCAAAGAAGTCTGAGACCCCTTGATTGCCATTCTTGGGCTGCAAGGGCCAATGTTTGTGTGTAACTTGAACCTGTTCCCACTACTAATCCCAGACTCATATACCTTGCCAACTCTACAGATGGAGAGTTACAGGCCCATCATTGCCAGGTAGTTTCTGTAGAGACTTGGGAAAATGGCCAGTGGGACGTTCCTGTTCAACACCAAAGGTGTGTGTGTGTGGGGGGGGGGGGGGGGGGGAGAGGGGAATCTGTGATGACAAAAAGGAGGGGAAAAAAGAACATACATCTTCCATCTGGTGCTTAATACAATACAGTGTGGGAGTGCAACCAGCAAATATATCACAGTGTCTCAACCTGTCCCTGGGAGACAACTGCAGTTGCAGACCAGGTTGTGTTGCATGGACTGCCGCTAATACTTGCTATTATGTAAAGGAATACATACATATTTATTGAAGAAAGGATGATCTTGTGGATTGGGCAATAGGTTCACAAGACCTGGGTTCAGCTACTTCCTGCACCAGCTTTCCTGCACGACCATAGGCAAGTCACTTAGTTTCTATGTGCCATATTTCTCCATCTGTAAAATGGGAACAATGGTACTTCCCTGGCTTATGATGGCTCTCAGGATATAACCAAACAATGCCAGATTTTTGTTTGTTGGATTCTAAAGGCAAGATTATGGCATACTCCAGGAATTGAAGACAGCAATTTTCTCCCCCCTGTGAAATGGCTAAATTTGTACCAAAAATAAATAAATACTCATTTTACCAGCTCTTTTCAAAGCCCAATAATAATTTGGGGACTATTCCATAAAGTATGCCCTTTTGCATCTAAATATCCAGTCTCATCGATCTCAGAAGCAAGCCATATAAATTATAATTCTACATCTGCAATGTAACCACTGCTGTGAAAATCTAAAATCCACTGAAGGATCAAACACACATGAGTAAGGTTTAAAACTATAAGGCACAGAAAATGAGTGTTTTTATGTTATTATAAGTACAGTAATTATTATACAGCTGTATAAAGGGTTTGTCATACCCACAATGCTCACTGACAAAAATGGCTAGCGATTTAACAGTATGTTTCTAAAAGCAGACTGAGCACAAAGTTTTTATACAAAAGATCTAGGAGTTTCTGAGTTGCTACCATAAGCACTCCTACCCCACCCCACACCAAAAGGTGGGAAAATATACTTTGCATAATTACAATCAGATAAACAAACAAGACAACCACTGTCAGATTATTTCAACAGTAATAAACAATATTTCCTTTCAATGTTTCCTATTGAGAGAACATTTTGTGGCTATTAATAGTTTTCATGAAACATCAGTTTCAGCAGTCTGACCAGACTCCAGACACAACCCTAAATTTTAACTAATGAGCTCTTACCTCTCAGTTACGTATATGGACCTTTATCAGATGACCAAATAAAAACAATAAGACTTCAAAACAAATGTGCTGCCAGCAGCACTACAATGAGTGACTTTCACTACACGCCCATCTCCATTTTAATAAGCATTTTGCTACAGCAGCTTTGTTCCATGTTTCAGTCTTGATCATTACAGCTGTCCAATACAAGTCAAAGAACTTCCACACTGCTAGGTCCCTGAAGAAATATGGTAAATGGGAAAACACTTCTGAACTAGTGATGACTGACATAAATCTATAAAATATTTCCAGAGGTGATATCAAGACAACATACAATAAACATGCTCATGTTTTATGTATGCTGCCTACAGATTCAGAAATCAATCACTGGATACTTTAGCATTTCAAATACACTTAAATAGTCAGGCAGCATATCAAACTCAAAGGGAAATATTTTAGATCTGCTACATATCATTAGGACTATATGGGCTTGGAACAATTAGTTAAAATAAGTACTTGAGAACTGTTTTTTTTTTTAATGCTTTCCCTTAAACTGGGGGTTATTTTGAAAATGGATGTAACCTACTTTAACTTTTCCTTATTTGGAAAGGGAATCAGGGGTTCTTGCAAAACAAGTGAATTGAAATGAAGGTTTACTTGGTTCTGATTTACATAAGAGAATAATTAAAGTTTCTGTCCTTTAATCATGCTCTTTTTTCTTTCTTCCTTTAAAACAAACTGTTGTGAAGCTAAACTTGTCCCTTAGCTATTGCTACTCAATAGACCAGCAGTGCTGTGTCAAGGGAGCTCTGCGCCGGGCCGTGCGCTGCGCGGGGCCCGCGGGCGGGCTGGCGGGGCGATGCTGCCGTGGTGGCGGAGCCGCGGCAGCCCAGCAAGCCGCAGGGCTATGCGGTGTGGCTGCGCCGCGCCGCGCTCGGCTCGCTGGCCCGCGCCTGCCCCGAACGCGCGCTGCCCCGCGTGGGCAGCATGTTCCGCTCCAAGCGGCGCATGGCGCAACGAGCCCCCCTTTACGGAGCCTCGCGCCCCCCCTGGGGGGCGCGCCCCACTATTTGAGAAACACTGCTATAAGGCATGTATATATAGCAGCATTCTCTCACCGCCACGCTGCCTCCTGCTGGTCAGTCTGGGAATTAGCTTTTTCCATCCTCGGAGCACCTCCTGCTGGCCGGTTTCTCTCCCTTGGTTACCAGGCCCGTTGTCTGCACCACCTCTGGCCTCGTGTCCCTCCCAGACCCCAGTGCCCCTTATCTTGGGGAGCTGCCCCACAGCAGTGCCCACCAAACTCTGGGTCTCCCCTCTTCAGGGAAACCCCAACCCCTCCTATACCCACCTTGCCTCAGTGGCTACATCCAGTCTTCATCTGGCCCCTTTACTCAGGGGCAAAGTGCAGTCTGCAATGGCCACTTATCATCGGGTTGGACCTGCTGCCCTTTTCTTGCAGCCCCAGTACCTCTTTAGGCCTTCCCGCCAGGCCCCAGCCTAGGAGGTAGCCAGGCCTGAGCTCCTCAGCTCGGCCTGTCCCTTTCCCAGCACTGCTCTGTTGAAGGTACCCTGTCTCTCCCAGGAAGCTAGGTCCTTATCACTCCAAGACTAGATTGAGACCGTCTTGGCTCCTTATTCACAGTCCTTTTATCTGGGCCAGCTGTGCCTTGATTGAGCTAGTCCCACCTGTGGCTAGCTACTCAGCCAGCCTCCCTCAGCTGCTCTCACTCCTTTTATCCCAGGATTGGGGTAACCGCCCTGTTACAGCACATTTTCTAATCCATTTTTCCAGCAGTGATCACACTAGTGCCAAATACAGACATCAAATAACCTCTCTATTCATATTTAATATTCCTATTTATGCATTCCAGGATCTTATTAACCGTTTTGGCCACAGCATTGCACTGGGAGCTCATGTTCAGCTGATTATCCAGCATGACCCCCAAATCTTTTCAGAGTCACTGACTCACAGAATAGTGCTCCCCATCCTGTAAGCCAGGCCTACATTCTTTGTTCCTAGCTATATACATTTAGTCATGTTAAAATGTATACTGTTTGCTTACCAGGCCTATCATGTCATCCTGCTCGCTCTAGATCAGTGACCTGTCCTCTTCGTTATTTGCCATTAAGGTTTGTTTAATCAGCAAACTTTATCAGTGATGATTTTGTTTTCTTTTAGTCATTAAAAAATGTTAAATAGCGTAGGGCAAAGAACCAGTCTTTGTGGGACCTCACTAGATACACACCCACTGGATAATTCCCAGGTTACAAATTACATTTTGAGACCTAGAAGATAGCCAGCTCTTAATCCACTTAATGTGCACATGTTAATTTTACATTCTTTTAGCTTTTAATCAAAATATTGTGCAGTATTAAGGGTGTGATATTAATCCTACCATTGGTAGTGGGGTATTAAGCCTACAAAATCTAAACCCAATTCTGCTGATTCTTGAGTCCCATCTACTGGCACTTTTCCCATGAACTAACTTTTAACATCTAGAAAGAGATGGTGGACTTGGACTGCTTCTCTTCCTATAAAGGAAACTGCATAATTTCAATGAACTATAAAGTTTTTGAAATGCTTGCTGCTCTCCCAATCCATATCTCTTCTGTCTGCTGCTCTTTGCTGACTGGAGATTTCTGTGCTGCTAGATTTTAGGGCATTGTCTTTGCCAACTCAGGACAGTCACTAATAGGCAAACTCCTTTCCCAGTCATGGTTTTTATCTAAAGCAAAGCTGTGTGACTCATTTGAGTCCTCCCTTCATTGTTCTTTGGAAACAACAGTTGCAGTGGTAGAGTTGTTCTTGTACTAATACTTTATAAGCTCTTGCTACTACTCTGCACAAATGTCCCCGTCCTCCATCTCTTTTCTCTGTCATTAGGTTGTGACATCCTGTACCCCATGTTCACCATTTTTATAAGGGTATGATACATTTTGTGCAAAATATACCTGGTGAACTATAATTTGAAAAGTCATAATCTGCTGAGTATTATTGTCCTGGTAAAATGTGAGTATCAATATTGTATGTGAAGTTATAAGATTCTACTATGTATCATTATTATAATGTGCTCTAAGGTTTAGACAAGCAGGTCCAAGCCAGTTTTTCAGAGGCAAAGACTCACTGCCACTCCATCCAGATGCTAAAAAAGATCACTGGCTTAAACACATGGAGAGTGCAACAAGAAATTTACATTGCATCCCAGGAATATTTCACACTTCATGTCCACAACAGACTGTGTGTCACCAAGACTCAACAAGGATGTTTCTATCACAAGAAATTGAGTGATAAAGGGGGAGGAAAACATTCACTTCACATCTCATCCTCCCATCCCTCTGCTTATGAGATCAATGAACACTTGACGGACTCCGACTGGGGGCGGAGGGGGAGGAGTGGTCTCTGGCTGAAAGGAAATCCAGCCCTGTGAACTATTAAAACTTGTGGTGCGAGAAAGATACATGACTGAAATCCTATTAGCTTATTAAAATTTAGGAATTAACTTGTGTTTTTATCTGTTTATTTCTTTTGTAACCAATCCTGACTATTATGCCTTATCACATGTAATCACTTAAAATCTATCTTTCTGGAGTTAATAAATTGATTTGATTATTTTATCTAATCCAGTGTGTGTCTAGAGTGACGTGTTTGGGAAACCACCCGAGGCAAAGTTGGTGCATAATCATGTTCCTTTGTATGAGCTTGTACTGTCCAGGGACTTACTGAGCAATGCAAGATAAACATTTCTGGGGTGGGTCTAGGAATATGCGGGAGTTGCACTGTATGTAATTCATAGATGGCTAGGAGAACATTCATGTTTTCAGCTGGCAATGATTTTGCATGATGAAGGCTGTGTGAGAAGGCCAGGTATGACTGTTCTGACTGAAACTGTAAAAGGCATCCAAGCTATAGTGTTAAGGGGACACCACTGTTCAACAGTCCAGATTGTACCCTGGGGAATTTCAGGGTACAGCTTCTCCTCTCTCCAAGTTCACACCCCCTATTCAGCTGCTAGAAGAATAACCCACCCTCCCTGATTTGAGATAACAAGCTGGTTCAGCCTAATTGGACTAACCTTGTTACTTCCTACCTGGTTCTTGCCTACTTTTCTATGCCTGCCCCTGGACACTTCCACTGCTTGCATCCGACGAAGTGGGTATTAGCCCACAAAAGCTCATGCTTCAAAACGTTATAGTTAGTCTTTAAGGTGCCACAGGACTCTTTGTTACCTCTGCTATTCCAGACTAACACGGCTACCTCTCTGATTCTTGACAGAAATGATAGAATCCTAATGCAATTTTTGACTAATGAAGATGGAAATGTGAGCCATTTATCTACATTTAATAAGCATGCACTGCATTGAAAAGGATCTCTACAGTCCTGGTTTCATATCTCTCCCTAAACAACCTCCCATCACCATTTTATAACTCAGGCTGACACAGAGTTGATAAATTGACAGAAAGAATCAAATGTCAGCTAGGGCTGTGATTTCCACTAGAGGCTCCTGGGAACCGAGTATGAACAGATTGTTCATGCCAGAGTACCTCATTATTTTAAGCAAATTGACTATCTTATTGACTACATTCAAAGGTTGTACACTAGTTATAATTACCAGTTCTACTTAATTCTCTTTTATAAGAATGTCTGTACTCTGCACTTGACAATGTAATTTTGATTAACCTACTTTTTGCCACAGGAGGCTATTTAATGTTTTTAAAAAAGTCACTTGAACATATCTGTCTACACCACATATACACACATACACTATACTCATATCTAATCTGAACAGTGAAGTGCATCATAAAGACCACCTATTTTTGAAAATAGTGATTAGCTTTTGCACAGACAGTATGCTAACAGCAGCACACACACACACATACACACACACTCTCTCTCTCTCCTGGAATTTTATAAGAGCAGAGAGAATTCTGGAGTAATCTGCCACAAAATACAGTAGTGTGATCCAAATCAAGAAGATTAAAGGTTTTGTCATACACCTCCATGTCTCTAGTTCCAGATTATTTTATGATAATTGCATTTGGCTACGATTTTACTTTATTATAATAACATGATATATTAATTTATACATTCTCTCCCTGTCACTTTAAAATCCAACAAAAGAACTCTCTCCGACCTCCAGCTACAAGATGACAGAAGTAATATGAATTGAGTACGGTGAGGCACTCTCAAATATGGTCAATGTAACATTGGAAAACAGCTTCTTGACTGTCTGAGAAGCAAGAAGGATGGAAATGAGTCTATTGATGCAGAATCATCTACCTGAAACTAGGACTGGCAAAATGTCTGTTGTAATCCTATTAGCCTCAATCCTGGGTTGCAACTTGGGATAGCCCTGAGGAACGCTTG
Organism: Sternotherus odoratus; assembly: GCA_032164245.1. Classification (NCBI taxonomy): domain Eukaryota; kingdom Metazoa; phylum Chordata; order Testudines; family Kinosternidae; genus Sternotherus; species Sternotherus odoratus. The sequence continues at coordinate 11,435,093 of JAVMKO010000001.1, read as the reverse complement.
ATACATTAAGCTAGTCCATAGAAAAATATGGGCTCTCCAAAAACTAAGTCATTGCATACAAATGACACTGTCAAGGGTTTAAAGCCCAACAATATGCTGTCTTTAAGACATGTATTATTTTCCTTTGTTTAAATCATACTTCATAAATGAAGGTCCATATCCTCCAAGTTAATGGGACCCTGGTGCAGTAGTCTTCTCTTACAGAGTCACTTGCAGGATCACTACCCTAAGTACCCAAACTGATCCTTCATGCCATGAGATTGAAAACAAAATTAAACCCTCCACCCCAAAACGATCTGCTCTTCAAACATTAACGACAACCTGTTTAAAGGTTGCCCTATTACAATATATCACTTTGTAAAATGGTCCTTTCTCATTGCATATCTCTCTTCTTGGTGTGTTTGCTTCAGAACTGACAGGAAAAAAGACTTTCTTCTGATTAGGCTTGCAAAGCCAATAGGTGAGAGCAAGCTGCATTCTATTCTTATCTTGGCATCATTAGCAAGATTGTCTGTAAAAATTCCAGAATCTTTATTAATAGGGTGATTATATTTCCCAAAGAGAAACTGGGAGACTCCTGATGTTGCCCCGTCTCCCATGGGCTGTTGCCCGTGGCCAGAACCCTGCCCCCTCAGGAGCCTGTTGCTGGAATACTGCCACCCCCTTCTGATGCTGGAACGCTGCCTTTCCCCCAGCTAATGCCTCACCCCCTTCACGGGGATGGCATCTCTGCTCCCTCCCCTGGTCCTCCATACCGTACCCCACTTTTTTAAAAAATAAGAGTGGACATTTGTCCCATTTGCTCTTTCTAATTGATCGAGTCAGCAAGAGTAAATAGGAAAAAAGCCTCCATTTGAAAATAAACAGTCTGGATGGCCAGGATGGAGCTTTAAAAAAGGGACTGTCCCAGCCAAAATGGGACGTATGGTCACCCTGGTGAAGAGGCAAAAGGCAGGAAGAACCCAGCTTCATTTTAGGATCCCAGGATGAGTTTGCATGGCTGACAGTGGGAGAAAAAAAAATAAACATCTTTTCACTTGAGAAAATGTGACGTAAAATCCATTGGGAGAATATATAGGGGAGCCCACAATGTCATTTGTATAGTTACTTTTCAGACCACAAACACTCCTCAAGAACTCTAGTCAGAGCTTGAAGGAATGATCTAATAAAACATACACTCTGTGGGGCAATCCTGCTATTGAATGAGCTACCACAATTAAAATGACCCCAAGACATTTCAAAATAAGATTTCTGAGCTGTATGGTGAAATCACTTAAGACTGGAAGGCTGCTTTCTCCACTGTAAGATGATGAGCTTCCTCCAGAGAAATGAAATAAGACCAAAATGTGCCCTTATTTCAGAAAAGGATTAACTGAAGACACAGTGCTGGCTGAGACACCAGAAATCTATGGAACTTACAATGCAGAAGCTTTAAAAAATGTATTATTTTGGGGAGTTGTTTTTCTACTAAATGCTAATAGCAAAATTTAAGGAAATAATTATACTGCCTAATTAATATTTATGAAGATGATAGAGAATACGAAGTATTGTACTTTATACAAAGTATATCTTTGGATTAATATATGTAGTTTGTTAACATGAATTCTGTTGAGATGATGCAAATATTGCATCATTCACACATATATATGAATGTATAAATGATGCAATATATACATTATATATATATATATAAATGGGCATTGGTATAAGATAGGCATATAGTGTATAATATATATAAACCCTGTATATTAAAGATATAAATGCCACAGCAAAAATTTAGTCTTTGATTTTTATCAGCTATTTACCAGGAAAGAGAAAAATTGAAATAGTTATCCTTATTAATTGTATAATAAGTTATCCTTATTAAATATACAATATTATATATATATATATATAGCTTTTGGGAACTGTGAAAAGTTAATGTAAGGTCTTCTCTAGCAAAATACACATTACAGCAGTAATAAATCAGTTTACTAAAGCTCATTCCACTTACACTTTAGTTTTTCAGCAAGACAGCAGCACTTTTTGCATTGAATATGTTAACAAAGGAACAATGTTTTTAGTACAGTTGTGTTCCAAAAATGTGTATGCAAAACATAGCTACCTAACACAGCTCACCCAAGTGATGTTGGGTTTGCATTCTAGTTCCAATGGCTGCAATCTTAGCTTTTCTATTTCTGTACCTATATTATACCTATAGCCATTATGTTCAGATAGATGTAGCACACTTGACAGGAGACACAGAAAGAGAAAGAAAAGAAGAATGTGTGTGTGTGTGTGTGTGTGTGTGTGTGAGAGAGAGAGAGAGAGAGAGAGAGAGAATGAGAGAATACAGGATATTGGAGTGAGAAAAATGTATATCAGAGACACAAGAGATTTCTCAAAATCCTGTTTCACAACATTTGTTTAATTGATCATTAGCTATATTTAAATTCACTTTGTAGCCAGAAAATATGGGGTTCTTTTAATTTTCATATCACTTCAATGATCACTTCAAGCCCCTGGAGTGTGAAATGACATAATTCATAGGACATACAGAGTAAGACAAGGGAGTGCAGAATTCTTCATACTGCCCCATTAATGTGATCCAACCATAATCTGGAGACACGCCTTGATGGGAGACAATAGGTCATGTGTCAATCCTTGAATGCTGAGACTGGCACCAAGAGCAGTGGTAGTGGTAGAAGTGATTACTGTGATGTAGTGTTCCTATTTATTGGAAAGGGAACTACAAAACTTGTTTCACATATGTTACCAAATGGCCAACAGACAGTAACAACTTTTGAGCTGGGCTGGATTTTAACAACTGAAGCCCTATAATGTTCCATTATCTACTCCCAGAGGTACCCAATATCTCTCCACTTTTCACAAATGTGGTATTTGAATTGTGATATTTATGAGTGAATTTAGATTCAAACACACATGAATTATACATCAGAAAGAACCAGTCCTCTTAGACTTATGGACCACAAAGGCCAGAAAGAGCCATCATGATGAGCTAGCTTGACCTCCTGAACACTGAAAGCCACATAATCTCACCCACCCACTCGTGTAGTAGACTCCTATCCTCTGGGTGATTTACAGAAGTCCTTAAATCTTGATTGAAAGACTTTAAGTTACAGAGGATCCACAAAAGGAACGAGGGCAAACCTGGTGGCTGAACTTTGTGGCTTTGTCCTCACCCACACTATTTCACATTTGGGGACAATATATACCTTCAAGTCAGTGGCACAGGTATGGGTACCCGCATGGCCCCACAATATGCTAACATTTTTATGGCTAACTTAGAACAATGCTTCCTTAGCTCTCGTCCCCTAACATTTCTACTCTATTTGGGCAACATTGATGACATCTTCATCATCTAGACCCATGGGAAGGAGACCCTTGAGGAATTCCACCATGATTTCAACAATTTCCATCTCACCATCAACCTCAGCCTGGACCAATCCACTTCCTGGACATTACAGTGCTAATATGCAATGGTGACATAAGCACCACCTTATACTGGAATCCTACTGACCACTATACTTATCTACATGCCTCCAGCTTCCATCCAGGACACATCACACATCCATTGTCTGCAGCCAAGCTCTAAAATACTACTGTATTTGCTCCAATCCCTCAGACAGAGACAAACACCTACAAGATCTCTATCAAGCATTCTTAAAATTCAAACACCCACCTGCTGAAGTGAAGAAACAGATTGGCAGAAACAGAGATCTACAACTTATCCTGAAGGACGATCCCTCAATCTCACAGATCTTGCTTACAGATTTCCCCCTAATCTGAAGCAAATACTCACACGCAACCACACAACAAAAACACCAGCCCAGGAATCTATCCTTGCAACGAAGCTTGGTGCCAACTCTGTCCACATATCTATTCAAGTGACACCATCATAGGACCTAATCACATCAGTCACGCCATCAGGGGCTCCTTCACCTGCACATTTACCAATGTGATATATGCCATCATTTGCCAGCAATGCTCCTCTGCCATGTACATTGGCCAAACCAGACAGTCTCTACATAAAAGAATAAATGGACAGAAATTTTACATCAGGAATCATAACATTCAAAACCCAGTAGAACACTTCAATCTCTCTGGCCACTCAGTAACAGACCTAAAAGTGGCAATTCTTAAAGAAAAAACTTCAAAAACAGACTCCAATGAGAAACTGTTGAACTGACTTAATTTGCAAACTGGACACCATCTTTTCATGTTTTCTCTCTCTCTCTCTGTGTGTGTGTGTGTGTGTGTATAACTGAAAAACTAAAGTGTGAGTGGAATGAGCTTTAGTAAACTGATTTATTACTGCTGTAATGTGTATTTTGCTAGAGAAGACCTTACATTAACTTTTCACAGTTCCCAAAAGCTATATATATATATAATATTGTATATTTAATAAGGATAACTTATTATACAATTAATAAGGATAACTATTTCAATTTTTCTCTTTCCTGGTAAATAGCTGATAAAAATCAAAGGCTAAATTTTTGCTGTGGCATTTATATCTTTAATATACAGGGTTTATATATATTATACACTATATGCCTATATATATATATACAGAGAGAGAGAGAGAGAGAGAGAGAGAGAGAGAGAGAGAGAGAGAGAGAGAGAGAGAGAGAACATGAAAAGATGGTGTCCAGTTTGCAAATTAAGTCAGTTCAACAGTTTCTCATTGGAGTCTGTTTTTGAAGTTTTTTGTTTAAGAATATATATATATATATATATACACACACACACACATATATAGTATGTTCTACTCTATATGAATGATGAAGTGGGTTTAAACCCATGAAATCTTATGCCCAAATACAGTTGTTAGTCTCTAAGGTGCCATAAGTACTCCTCGTTCTTTTTCAGAATCCACAATTTACTCTAGATCAAACCAATAAGTGACCCAGTCCCATGCTGGTGAAGAAGGCAAACCACACCCCACAGGGTCTCTGCCATTTTGATATGGGGAAAAATTCCTTCCTGATCCTAAATATGATAATAAGTTAAACCCTGGGTAGGTGGGTGAGAATCACCAGTCAGATACATGTGAAGGATTTCTGTGTAATAACTCAGAGGCCTCTTCATCTATCTCCAGACATTGGAAATATTTGCAAATAGTAGCTGCTGATGGGTCATTTGCCATTTCAGGCAATCTCATTGTACCATCCTTGCCATACATTTATCAAGTTAGGATTTTTCCTCCCACTAGTCCCCTCAGAAGACTGTACCAGAACTTCACTGTTCTGATGGTTAGAAACTTTCATCTAACTTAAAGCCCAAACGTTGATGATCAGTTTATATCCATTTGTTCTTGTACCAAAACTGGCTCTTAAATTCAATAACTCCTCTTCCTCCCTGGTGTTTATACCTCTGATGTATTTATAGAGAGCAATCATATTTCCCCATAGCTTTCATTTTGTTAGGCTAAACAAGCATATCTCAATAAGTCTCTGCTCGTAAGGTAGGTTCTCCATTTGTCTGATCATCCTAGTAGCCCTTCTCTGTACTTGTTCCAGTTGAATCAATCTTTCTTAAACATGGAGATCAGAATTGCACACAGTATTCCAGATATTGGTAATAACATTTCCCTGTCTCTACTGAAAATATCTTGCCTGATGCATCCTAGGATTGAATTGATCTTTTTTGCTGCTGCATCACACTGGTAGTTCATAGTCTTGTGATCAATCGTCTTTCTCCTTCTCTGTCACTTCCAACTGATACATCCTCAGCTTATTGCAAAAAATTCTAGTTGTTAATCCCTAAGTGCACTTTGCACTTTGCGCTATTAAATTTCATCCCATTTTTATTACTCCAGTTTTCAAGTTGTCTAAATCTTCTTGCACGACATTCTGGTCCTCCTCTTTATTGGCAATACCTCCCATCTGCACATTTTATTAGCACACTCCCACTTTTTGTGCCAGGGTCATTGATGAAAATGTTAAATAAGACTGGTCCAAAATCTGATCCTTGAGGAACTCCACTTTCATGCTCTCTTCCCTATTATAAGCAAATTATTGAAAAGGAGAAAGATATGTCCCTACTGCCATGTAATGTAAACTGCAGGGGGAATTATACTAGAGGACATGTACATCTTCGCAGTTCTTCTGCCTGTTTTTCTATGGCATCAGCCATAGGTAGCCAGAAAATGTCCAATAATATCCACAAGAATGTCCATGTGTCATTAGGGTCCATCTGCCTTCACTGGAAATACTATATTATAGAGATCTGTTTTAGTCACTAATGACAACTATTATGGAGAGGTCTTGCCAGCTCCATAATTTCACTTGTTTTACCATTTGTGTAGAGTAGCTTCTAGAAATGCCACCTGAGATTGGGACTTCATTGTGCTAGGTACTGTATGAACACAGAGTAAGTGATGCTCTCTGAAGATTAATGACGGCCACATCAACACCACCCTATACCGAAAACCTACCGACAGCTATGCCTACCTTCATGCCACCACCTTCCATCCCGGACATACCACACGATCCATTGTCTACAGCCAAGCACTGAGGTACAATCGTATTTGCTCCAACCCCTCAGACAGAGACCAACACCTACAAGATCTTCACCAGGCTTTCTCAAAACTACAATACCCGCACAAGGAAATAAGGACACAGATCCACAGAGCCAGACGTGTACCCAGAAGCCTGCTGCTGCAAGACAAGCCCAAGAAAGAAAACAATAGAACACCACTGGCCATCACCTACAGTCCTCAGTTAAAACCTATCCATTGCATCATCAGTGATCTACAACCCATCCTGGACAATAATCCCTCACTCTCACAGGCCTTGGTAGGCAGGTTAGTCCTGGCACACAGACAACCTGCCAACCTTAAGCAGATTCTCACCAGCAACAGCACACCGCGCCATAATAACTCCAACTCAGGAACCAATCCATGCAACAAACCTTGATGCCAACTCTGCCCACATATCTACACCAGCAACACCATCACAGGACCTAACCAAATCAGGCACACCATCGCTGGTTCATTCACCTGCACATCTACCAATGTCATATATGCCATTATGTGACACCAATGTCCCTCTACTATGTACATCGGCCAAACTGGACAGTCCCTACGAAAAAGGATAAATGGACACAAATCAGATATCAGGAATGGCAATATACAAAAACCTGTAGGAGAACACTTCAATCTGCCTGGACACACAATTACAGATTTAAAAGTCACCATACTGAAGCAAAAAAACTTCAAGACCAGACTGCAAAGAGAAACTGCAGAGCTGCAATTCATTTGCAAATTTCACACAATCAATCTAGCATTGAACAAAAAAGCTTGAATGGCTTGCTAATTACAAAAACAGCTTCTCCTCTCTCCGAGTTCACACCTCCAATTCAGCTGCTAGAAGAATACCTCACCCTTCCTGATTTGAGATAACAAGCTGGTTCAGCCTGATTGGACTAACCTTGTTATCTCCTACCTGGTTCTTGCCTACTTATCTATACCTGCTCCTGGACACTTCCACTGCTTGCATCCGACGAAGTGGGTATTAGCCCACGAAAGCTTATGCTTCAATACTTTATAGTTAGTCTTTAAGGTGCCACAGGACTCTTTGTTACCTCTGAAGATCTTATACTATGAGTAGACAAAACTGACAAAGTGTGGGAAAAAAGAAAAGAAAGGATAATACTTTATCCCCAGTTTGCAGATGGCAAACTGAGGGATAGAAATTACAGCAGATCTGGGTATTGAAGCCTGGATCTTCTGAGTCCCAGACCAGTTCCTTAATAATCACTGTAGCAGGCAGCTGACTCAGCAGCCTGCTGAGCCAGCCCCTGCTCCCTCCTTACCCCTGCAAAAGCCACAAGCCTCTGCAAGCAGCCTGCTGAGGCAGGCTAATCAGCCAGCCGGCTGTAGCTCCGCGCTGCAGAGGGCTTGATGGGCTCCACCTGGCAGCCTCCACAGGTATATAAGCCCTGCTAGGGAGGAAGCCAGGGTGGGTTGTGGAGCTGGGAGATAGAGGTAGGAAGGAAGGAGGTAGGAAGAAAGAGTGAAGGAAAGAGAAGGTGCAGGGTGGTCAACTAGCAGAGGCAGCAAGCCTGAAGGGGCTAGTTAACCCTGAGGCCAGCCAGAGACAAAAGGCTGAGCCTCAACCTGCACTGGGCAGGAAGCTGTATATAGGTGGCGGGGTTTGTGCACTGTGTAAATAGAAATAAAAGACACTGGTGAAGCCACAGAGCAGTCTCCGGCTGATATTTTGAAGAGGGCGGTCAGGGGCCCGCCTACACGTGGGGGCTTGTCCGGGACCTGACAACACCAGCGACGTGGTTGGTGGCCCGGCAATGGAGGGGACTCTGCAGTGGCTGGTTGACCAGCATAAGCAGGCACAGCAGGCCATGGAGACCATGCAGCAAACCCACCTGGCGATGCAGCAGGCCCAGGCTGAGCAGCAGAAACAGACCCAGCAGGCCCTGCAGGCCATGCAGCACTCCCAACAGGCCATGCAGCACTCCCACCAGGCCATGCAGCAGGCCCAGGCCGAGCAGCAACGGACCTTGCAAGATTTCATCAAAGAGCAGGCAAGTACCCAGGCAACCCTCCTGCAGGGGCTGATGAGTCGAGGGGCAGGAGAAGGCATCAGACCGCCGGGCTGGGGACTCTGTAAAATGAGCCCGGCGGATGACCCTGACGCCTTTCTGGGTACTTTTGAGAGGGTGGCCACAGCGACCGGGTGGGACCGGACCACCTGGGCCCTCCGCCTGGCTCCCTATCTTGTGGGCGAGGCCCAGGCAGCCTATATGGCCCTGGGGACTGTAGAGGCCCAGGACTATGATGCCGTGCGGGCAGCTATTCTGGACCGGGTAGGCCTATCGGCAGAAAAATATCGCCAGAAGCTGCGGGCGGCGCGCTGGACACCGGCGGTGCGGCCCCGGGCGTTCAGCCAACGATTGAGGGACTGGGCAACCCGTTGGCTGAGGCCCGAGGCCCGGTCCAGGGAGGAGATAATGGACTCCATACTCCTAGAACAGTTTCTACAAAGCCTCCCAGAGACCGTTCGGACTTGGGTCCGGCGGCACCAGCTAGAAACTGTGGAGGCTGCGGTGCGCCGGACCGAAGAATATGTGGAGGCTGAGGGGCCCCGGGGAGAGGACCGGCCCCGAAGAGACCGGGACTTGGGGCGCAGGCCCCTGGACTCTTTCCAAACCCAGGGGAAGGAGAAAAAGACGGAATCCCGGGGGGCGCCGGAGAGAACGGCCCGGCTTTCCTGCTGGCAATGTGGGAAAGCGGGCCACATGAAACGGGACTGCCCCGTCATGGAGTGTGGCTGGGCAGATATGTGTGGGTGGACTGAGGTGTGGGGGCAGGGATGGCAAAAAGGGGTACCCACCCTGTCAGTAAGGGTGGGGGGGAAAACCCACCAGGGAGTCCTGGACACAGCCGCCCCCTGCACCCTAGTGAAACGGGCGTTGGTCCGCCCTGAATGGTTGGTCCCAGGGGCTACGATGGGCCTGGGGTGCGTGCATGGGGACAGGAAGCCCTGCAGGGTGGCCCAAGTGCCCCTGACTATCAAGGGCCGCTTCCGCTGGAAGAGGGTGGGGGTACCCGACCGGTTACCTTGCCCGGTGCTAGTTGGAAGAGACTGGGGCCCGGTGGGAGGTCTGAGGCCCCAGGGTACCCCAAGGCTGGGGGTGAGTGCTCGGGAGAGGGGCTCCCCCCGAGCAGAGGGACGGGCTCACGCCCGAGACGGAAACCAAAGAGCAAAATACTCCTAGACAACAAAGAGAAGAGTGGGTGGATCCCCGGGGGGCCTATGTGGGGGAAGTCCGGGGTGAGGACCCCGTGACTGAAGGGACAGACCCCCCTGAGGACTCCGTGGGGACAGGACCCATGGAAGAGGTCCCAAACCCAAGAAAGGGTGTAGGGGAAACTGAGGCGTGGTGTGCTCCGCCTCCGGAGCAACCCCCGCCCAATCCTGGCCCTACGTGCCAGGGTGCCGGGGAAACTAAGGCAGGGACAGTGACCCCCAAGGAGCAGGCCGTGGGGAGCCCTGGCCTTAAGGCACAGTCTGGGCAGGAGTTGGGGGCGCTGCCACAGTGTGACTGGTGCGATGACCTGAGGGCGGAGGAGAAGTTGTTTGGCCAGCCAATGCCACCGCAGTGCTCTGCCTGCGGGAGGGGAATGACTGGACCCTCTGTGGTGGAGGTTAAGAGCCCAGTACCTGCCAAACCCCTCGTGATATGGCGACCCAAGGGGCGGGGGAAAAGGCCCCTAACCAGCCTGATGGGGCTGGGGCTTAAGGGGGGAGGTGTGTAGCAGGCAGCTGACTCAGCAGCCTGCTGAGCCAGCCCCTGCTCCCTCCTTACCCCTGCAAAAGCCACAAGCCTCTGCAAGCAGCCTGCTGAGTCAGGCTAATTGGCCAGCTGGCTGTAGCTCCGCGCTGCAGAGGGCTTGATGGGCTCCACCTGGCAGCCTCCACAGGTATATAAGCCCTGCTAGGGAGGAAGCCAGGGTGGGTTGTGGAGCTGGGAGCTAGAGGTAGGAAGGAAGGAGGAAGGAAGAAAGAGTGAAGGAAAGAGAAGGTGCAGGGTGGTCAACTAGCAGAGGCAGCAAGCCTGAAGGGGCTAGTTAACCCTGAGGCCAGCCAGAGGCGAAAGGCTGAGCCTAAACCTGAACTGGTCAGGAAGCTGTATATAGGTGGTGGGGTTTGTGCACTGTGTAAATAGAAATAAAAGACACTGGTGAAGCCACAGAGCAGTCTCCGGCTGATATTTTGAAGAGGGCGGTCAGGGGCCCGCCTACAATCACAAAATCAAAACCATCATAAAACAACTTGTAAGGTACCTATACTGGTTGGGGGAGGTAGGTAAATATACATTTTGAGAAGGGTTGAGCTCCTGAAACTCCGACTGTATTGTGAGGTAGGAGATAATCTATTCATTTTCATAGAAATCTTATTTTTTTACCTCTATATAAACGTCTCCCCCCCACCCCGTCTAGTCTTCTCCTTTACATCTCAATCTTCCTTCATACCATACTCTTGAGTTTTAACAATCTTAGGGTCTTCCAAATACAGTGGTGATGAAAAAACATCTTTCTATGTCTTTTGTAATAAATATCACAGCAGAGTCCACTGGCCTTGCAATGACTTCAGGACCAGCAACACTGCCAATGCTTCGTTGTTTGGAGTCACTCTTCTCTGCATTTATCCTGAATCTCAGGCCACTAAGGGCTTTATTTGCTTCTCTGGCAAAATAAAGAGGCCTTGCAATGGACAGAGAAGGCCCCCAAGAACAGCCTCTCTGCAGGGGTCTTCCTCAGTTGCTGTAGCCCCTCCTCCCTACCTCAAGTACAGGCAGTGGTTTGGAAGAGTGCACTAAATTACAGCTATTATCTGCTTCCCAGGGCCCACCAGGAGCAGAGAAGTAGGTTAGAACAGCCTTGATGGTACTCTGATTTACAATGGGGACCAGGCAGGCCTCACCTATAGCTTCAGACCAGAATACAGTCCACAGATAGCTGAATGCCACCTTCTTCCCCTGCCATCTTGTTCATGTCCCAAATCACAGCAACCAAGAATAAGGCCCCAGGGCTCTAAAGATTTCATCTGCCTTAATCCTCAAGACCCAGAAATGCTACATGGTGGCATGGTTCCTGACCTCACTAGTGCTCAAATGTATCCAAACATTTCTTAGACGTTCTTTCCCTCTGTATTTTTATGAGATGTATCTACTGGCTCGATCACAGATAAACTAGTACAAATCAATGAAAAAGATTTTTATCTTAATTGCCTCTAATTTGTAATGCAATAATTACATGAACATACTGTACCCTGCAAAGCATCTATCCTTTGTTCTGCAATTTTTACTGTGCCATGTTTAATTGATTCTGTTAGTAGCTTATAATGGACTCTAAGAGCCCTCTTCATAAAATAATAATAACACACACACACAAAAAAACCCTTTACTATAATGGAAGTAGAAAGAGACGTGTTTTCAGTGCTTGGCAGGAACAGAATTGTATAGTTTACCTGGGCTTATAAAGCAAACATCTCTCAAAAATAATCCTTTTACCAGATTGTGGGTGGCAAAAACCAGCAGAGAAAATTTTTTGGGAGGGATTTATTCAGATCTATAAAGCGAGTCAAAATTAAAAAGTGAGCAAGAGGAATATTGCTAGCGACAGTCAACAGAATGATAGCACAGCATCAGATGCAGGTAAAGTTGCCAAGATAAAAGTTTAGGAAGCTGCCATGTAGCCAGGAGCTGTTGTTTCACAAGTACAGCTGGAATAACTTGGTTTTGTGAGTGCTTTATAGCTAGAGGGAAAAGAAGAATGATAATTTTGGGGTTAAGGCACTGAGCTATGACTTAGGAGATCTGGGTGCTGAGTCCATCTCTTCCATGGAATCCCTCAAAGGTTTTGGGCAGGTCATTTAATTTCCCTGGCCCTGATTCAGCAAAGCATGTGCTTAAGTTGATCCTCATTCAGGAAAGCTTGGTCTATACGTTCACTTGGACAATACAGGCATAAAAGAGGAATAGTAGACTAGAGGTCCAATTTGCTCTCACTATCATTGTACAAATCACACAGTAGCCAGGTTTAAAGGCACAGGGGAGAGGATCAAGAGGACAAAGATGCTAAAATGCAGATATCAGTGCTTGCTTACTGGAATGGTCTGTTGCTACCTACCAAACCAGACTTTAGACCTATAGTAGCACATGGCTTTTTTGGCAGGTGAGGCACAAATCACAATATAGTTATTTCCACCCCATCCAATCTATAATTTAACAGCTTTAAAGCTTACCTTATTTGTAGCAGTGGTTCTGCTATATACCCCTCAAGTGGGGGTACACATACCCTTGGGGGTACACAGATCATCTAGATATTTGCCCAGTTTTACAATGTGCTACATAAAAAGGGCTAGTGAAGTCAGTATAATCTAAAATTTCATACACACAATGACTTGTTTATACCGCTGTATATACTATACACCAGTAGTTTTCAAACAGTGGGTTGTGAGCATAAGGCACTGGGTTGTGGCAGTTCTGGTCAGCACCGCCGACTGGGCCATTAAAAGTCCCATCAGCGGTGCTGCCCGGCTAAGGCAGGCTAGTTCCTGCCTGTTCTGACACTGCGCTGTGCCCCGGAAGATTCTAGGGGGGGGGAGGGGAAGGAGAAGGGCACTGGGCTTCACACGCTGCCCCTGCCTCAAGTACCAGCTCTGCACTCCCATTGGCTGGTTGCTGGGGTGGTGGGGCCTGTGGGCAAGAGCCATGCGGAGCTGCTGGCGCATCTTTGCCTAGGAGCTGGACTGGCTGCTGGCCGCTTCTGGGGCACAGTGCAGTCTGCGGTGGCAGGACAGACAGGAAACCTGCCTTAGCATCCACACTGCACCGCTGACCAGGAGCCCCCCCCCCCCCAACCCCCAGGCATGAGCCCCCCAAACTCAGAGCCCCCTCCTGCACCCCAAGCCCCTCATCCCCACAGCCCAACCCTCTGCTCCAGCCCTGATCCCGTCCTACACCCCAATCCCTCATCCCCAGCTCTGTTGGGTCATGGGCATCAACAATTTTCTTCAACTGGCTCACCAGAAAATAAGTTTGAAAACGACTGCTATACACTGACCTTAAGTACAATATTTTGATTCTAATTGATTTTATAATGGTATGGTAAAAATGAGAAAGTCTGTACTTTTTCGGTAATAACGTGCCTTGACGCTTTTGCATTTTTGTGCCTGATTGTGTCAGCAAGTAGTTTTAAAGTGAGGTGAAACTTGGGGGTATGCAAGACAAATCAGACTCCTGAAAGGGGTACAGGAGTCTGGAAAGGTTGGGAGCCACTGATTTATAGTGAAGAAGCAGAAGTTGGACCCAGAACACTGCTGCCAGGTCTACCAAGTTCACTGCAGGGGGAGGCTCTTGAGGCAGTCCCGGGCCTTGGCAGTGACTCCTTGCACACACACCCGGGGCCCATCTTATGGGGTCGGGAGGCCAGGGAACACAGGGTGCCATCCCCATCACTGCCCTCTGCAACCCTCCTGCAGCCAGAGCTTAACTGTTATAATCCTGCTGCGGCCTCACCACACAGTGGTTACCATAGCAATGCCCTGATAAAGTGACTGGTGGATGTGGTAAATTGCCATGGTAATAAGGCAGCTTCTTGAGGCACTATTAGCTATACCAAGATTTGAGCCTCACACAGCACTTTGAACTTTCTAGCATTGCATTCCACTCCTGGAAGCAGTGAGTTGTGACATTTAAATCAAATCACAATTTGTCCTAAAATCTGCATACACGTATCAATTAAATATGAGAATATGCAAAACATATTTTGCAGCTTTGGGGAATTCTCGGTTAGGTTGTCTCATTTGCCTGCGCTGATGAGCACCCCGGCTCTGGACCTGCGCATTGTGTTGTCATTTACACACTCTGATTTGGTAGCTTTTTACACTCTGAACAGATGTAAATAACTGCAGGACAATGGTGAGCCAGATTCTGTATATCTAGCTCTATGCTAAGACTCCTCTCCTCTGTTCACCATTCTTTTTTGATGTGCCTTTCATCTGGTCATAGTCTGATCACGCGTCATTTAGCTGCAACAGGTCACGTTAGATTAATCATATAATGTGGCAGTGAGGCAGATGAGAATTTGAGTGCTCTGTCTAAGACATAAAACAAGAGGGATTTAAGTATAGACCCGCTACTAAACAAGAACATAGAACACAAAAAGTGGTGTTTGCCACGATCTCTCTTCGTGATTAATTAGCAGATAAACCGGAAGGATAGTTCTGTACAGACACACACTGGTTTTGCTGTACTTTTTCAACCCCCACCCCTTTCAGCTCAGCCTGGCAACCTCATTAATTTTGAATGTATAGTGCCTGAAATATGCTTTTCCCACATCACTTTTCTTTTGCAGATCTATTTCATATGCTCGTTCTCTACGAATTTTGCAAACAGGATGTCAGGAGGACCAATCGACAATGAAAGGGATTGCATTTGAGCAGAGTTCTGCAACATGTGCATAGCCCGCCAAATGGCCGCAAAAAGGCTTTGAGTAAGAGGAAACTGGCATTGCCTACAAAACTATATTCTCTTATGTATTTCAAATTAGCCTATCACCAGCAGGCTCTGATTCAGCAAAGCACTTAAGCATATTCTTTATCACACCCAGAATCCCACTGAAGTCAATGGGATTCCTCGCGTGAATAAACTTCAGCATGTGAGTAAGTGGTCTGCTCAGTCAGGTGCAGTAAGTCCGTACTAACAATGACCAAACTTTAGGTAACTCAGTTTTAAAATGTCCCGATTTCCATAGAGCACCTTAAAGTAAAAAATATTTATTTCTGTTCTTATCTATTGTACATTTAAAAAAAATATTGATGGGCACTTCTTGGGAGTAAGTGTTTGGAATTCTTATTGCATTTCCTTTTTCTTTTTCTCTTTGCTATTTTATTG
This sequence comes from Sternotherus odoratus, assembly GCA_032164245.1. Classification (NCBI taxonomy): domain Eukaryota; kingdom Metazoa; phylum Chordata; order Testudines; family Kinosternidae; genus Sternotherus; species Sternotherus odoratus. The sequence goes on along the minus strand of JAVMKO010000001.1, from coordinate 11,419,670 downwards.
TTTCTTCCTCTTTTGCTGATTTCTACTTGTCATTCTCCTTTCCTGGGTTTGTCCTAGACGTCTCCATTTTAAGTGTCCTGGCTCCTTGCATTTTGGTTAGTTCCATTCTATTCTGCTCGTTCCCTTTGTACATTTTCAGCATATTAACTTCTTTTGCTTTCTGATTGTTGATCGGGGGAGGGATAGCTCAATGGCTTGAGCATTGGCCTGCTAAACCCAGGGTTTAGCAGGCCAATGCTCAAGCCTCATTGTTGTGAGTTCAGTCCTTGAGGGGGCCATTTAGGGATCTGGGACAAAAAATCTGTCAGGGGACAATACTTGGTCCTGCTAGTGTAGGCAGGGGACTGGACTCCATGACCTTTCAAGGTCCTTCCAGTTCTATGAGATAGGTATATCTCCATATACTTTGTTTGTTGGTGTCAGTTTGCTTTTTATTACCTCCTAGCTATTGGTTTTCTACTTTTTTGGTCTTCTTTTCCTCCTTTTCCTTTTTGCTTTTTGGTTCTCCCTCTACACTCTCTTTCCATCTCCGTTTCTCTCAAAGCATTCTGCCATGCAGCAACAGTGATAGTGAATGGACAAGCTTTGCCTATGATATTTGCTTTGCTTCAGACTACAAGAAGGAACTCTATTCCCATGGTATTTCTGACATAGTGTGCTTAGAAGGGAGGATGCAAAGCACAACATATTTGAAGGATTCAGTTCAGTGTCAGCCCTCTAAGCATCTGCCTGTGGAAAAGGGTAAAGATTTTGATTCCTTGGCAGAATCTTTGCCCATCAATAGAGAGCGCAGATCATTTTCAAGTAGCATACTTATTTCCCAGGGGAGGCTTTGGGAGCATTTCAAAAACCATGCCCACAGACCTGGTGCTCCACTGCCTGTGGACTGCAGCTGTTGCACATCTGAAGTATTACAGTAAGAAATGATTCCAAAGGGACAGGCAAGGAAACATGATCCTACTCTGAAAATTCTGGCCTGTCTTAATCAAGGTTCTAACAACTGAAGTTCTGTGGGGCAAGGACTTTGGGGGAGGCCCAGCCCAGAACTTGCAACTCAAGCAAGCAAGGGGCTAAGGTGGCTTTAAGTGACTTTTGTGCCCTTCTGAGCCTGGACTGCTTCCCTGGCATAACTTATACCCTGCTGAGGTGCTGGCAGCTCCTTGGGCTGCCTTATGGACCATAGCGCTACCCAGAATCCCTGCAGTGCTGCATACTATACACCACCTTTGACACATCTCTCTCACCCCCAGCCCCCACCATTACAGGCCACCTATATGAGATCTTGTGAGGGGATCCTTGTAAGGCAGCTTTATGGCTATCCTCTACAATATCTATGCTGGCGAAATCTTTCAGGGCTGGGTATGGGACTTTTGACATTTCTCTGTGCTGCTACAGCTTTTTACTTGAAGTAAAGGGGCCAGAGTGGGGTGGGGGAGGGGCGCCCTCTTGTCCCATAACTGTATGTAAAGCTCTTTCAGTGCCACACATTTGGAACAATATGAAAAATAGCAACAATAATTTTGTTCATGAGTCTTAAATGTGAGGAAATAATTGTGTGTGTTCCCATTCTGGGAAAGAGGGCACTGGAAGACAAGACTCTCATGTTCTCTTCCCGTGGCTGCTACTAACGGGTCCCATGAAGCAGGTCAAGTCACATAACCTCTCTATGCTTCAATTTATCTATCTGTAAACTAGGTATAATAATATTCACTTGCCTCATAGGCCTATGCAGAGAATTAATATTAATAAAGTACTTAGCGATGACAGTATTGTGGAGGTAGGAAAAGAAAGAGAGGGTTCAAGTGTAGCCATTTTAAGTTGTCAGAGACAGAGCAACTGTTGAGCTAAGTTTTAGCTTAATATCGCGCAGGGCTCATGTCAGAACCGAGTGGGAAAACAGCAGCGCAGAGTCAGTGTGACGTAGCCTTGAACTAATGATGTTTGGAGAAGACAAAGTGAGAAAATACTGAAATAAATAACAAATAACCTGATCAAAATGCAGATGTTTTTCATTAATGCACGTCACAAAGAGATATCAATGCTTGTGTGCTTTTGCTTGTACTTTGAAGAAACTGAGGCAGAGATGTTCTCTCTGTCTGTCCCTTGCAATTGATCCAATAAAGCTGTCTCTGACTTGTTGTATCTAGCCTGAGAGTGAGGATTTATTTTCTTCCACAGTATTAAGTACTTTTTTTAAGCACAACACTTAAAGTATGGTATTTCAACTTTTCGTCCTTTCTGAGGAAGAATGAAATTACAAGATGATTGTGAAAAGCTTTGTTATTTCAACCGGCATGCACAGCAACTATTGCAAACAGAAATGTGAATTACACATGACAATGCAGATTTCAAAAGGTAGGCGAGCTAGATGCAAAGCAGTCTCAGTTGAGGAAATATGACTGCGGAACATACTTCCTGACATGACAAATGCCAGTATTTCTGGAGAAGATCCCAAATTCTCTCTCTGGTTCTGCAGATGTCCAGCTCAGCTGGTGACGGTTGTTTTTGATCATGGATTCATTATGGATTGGTGCCCAATGTGGAACCTATGTGGAACTCATGATAGCGTCCAGGGTGTAGTTTTGCCTGGACTAATGCTGAACTAAGTCAGTATCTGAGGATAAACCAAGCATTGTTTTCAAAATGCCCCCCAACTAGCCCATTTTTGTCACTGATATCTCAGTGCAAACAAGGGATAGAGACAGGGATGCAATCTTGTCTTTTCATTTCAAAAGGCATGCATTAGATTTGTCCGACAAATTTCTTGTCCTTTTGCATCCATTCACTGATGTAGCATTCTCTGCCAAACACTGAACATTTGTTTCTGTGTTAATGTATCTGAATAATTTCTCTACCAAGGTCTAACTAGTATCCCATTGTATCTGGCAATTTCAGGGACTGGATGACTCTCCCAAATGAACTCTCTTTTCAAGTCTCATACAACCAAACAAAATAATCAGCCTCAGAGATACGTGGCAATTGCTTTATCTAAAGCCACCCACTCCTCTTTTGTTTCCCTACCAATGCTGTGAGCTTTATATTTCACCCCCTTCTCTTCAGATCTGCAGATGTGAAACTTTAAATGAATAGTACTACAAAAAATATAAATGAAAATTACAGATATTTGCAGTCAAGCACCACGAGTGTATCTACAATTTCACAAAATGAAGGAGAGATAATTTTATGTGTTGTTAGCTACAGTTGTCTGTGTGGCAAAGAGGAAAAGAACAACCGTCGCCATCCAAAAATAATGCAAAGATCAGAACCCCTGTTTAATAATAAATACTAGAAAATATAAACGGCATTAATTTTTGTAGAGTAGATTTGTCTTTAAACTGCAGCTCTGAAGGGACACAACTAAGATTAAAGGACGTGGAAAGCTCCTATCAGGACACAGTTCCTAATTATTAAGGATACTGGACTGTAGACATGGTCAACAAAGCAGTAAAAGCACCATGCACTGCTACAGGCTGGGGGTGTGTGTGTGACAGTTCTGCAGAAAAGGACCTGGGGATTACAGTGGTTGAGAAGAGGATATAAGTCAGCTGTGTGCTCTTGTTGCCAAGAAGGCTAATGGCATATTGGGCTGCATTAATAGGAGCACTGCCAGCAGATCGAGGAAAGTAATTATTCCCCTCTATTCAGCACTGGTGAGCCCACACCTGGAGAATTGCATCCAGTTTTGGTCCCCTCACTACAGAAGGGATGCGGACAAATTGGAGAGTCCAGTGGAGAGCAATGAAAATGATTAGGGGGCTGGGGCACATGACTTCTGAGGAGAGGCTGAGGGAACTAGGGGTATTCAGTCTGCAGAAGAGAAGAGTGAGGGGGGATTTGATAGCACCCTTCAACTATCTGAAGAGGAGGTTCTAAAGAGGATGCAGCTCAGCTGTTCTCAGTGGTGGCAGATGAGTAATGGTCTCAAGTTTCAGTGGGGGAGGTCTGGGCTGGATATTCAGAAACACTCTTTCACTAGGAGGGAGGTGAAGCACTAGAATGAGTTACCTAGTGAGGTGGTGGAATCTCCTTAGAGGTTTTTAAAGCCTGGTTTGACAATCCCTATCTGGGATGATTTAGTTGGTATTGATCCTGTTTTGAATAGGGGATTGGACTAGATGACCTCCTGAGGTCTCTTCCAACCTTAATCTTCTATGATTCTGTGGTTCTATGATAAGTACAATGAGAATGGACACTGTACTAGTAAATGTGCCAAAAGGAACAATGCAGAGAAATATTCTACGACCCAAGAGTTGTTATCCGTCTCTAATTTTGCAATTAGTTTATCAGATATATACTGTGTTCCTTCATTCCTTTTCTTAATTTAGTAATAGATTATGGGTGAAATCCTGGTCACAACCACCACAATGGCGAAACTGCTATTGACATCAGTGGGCCAGGATTTCACCCTATGGGACAAAATTCTCAAACCTGAGCTAGTCTTTTTAGGTGACAAATCTGAGGAACTGGCCCAGATTGAGGTGTCATTAGAGGAGGTTTTTGAACAAATTGATAAACTAAACAGCAATAAGTCACCAGGATCAGATGGTATTCACCCAGCAGTTCTGAAGGAACTCAAATGTGAAATTGCTGAATTACTAACTGTACTCTGTAACCTATCATTTAAAGCAGTTTCTGTACCAAATGCCTGGAGGATAGCTAATGTGATGCCAAAGGGCTAGAGAGGTGATCCCAGCAATTACAGGCCAGTAAGCCTAACTTCAGGACCAGCAAACTGGTTGAAACTATAGTGAAGAACAAAATTGTCAGACACAGAGATGAACCTAATTAGTTGGGGAAAAGTCAACATGTTTTTTGTAAAGGTAAATCATGCCTCACCAATCTATTAGAATTCTTTGAGGGAGTCAACAAGCATGTGAACAAGGGGGATCCAGTGGATAAAGTGTACTTAGGTTTTCAGACAGTCTTTGACAAGGTCCCTCACCAAAGGCTCTTAAGCAAAGTAAGGTGTCATTGGATAAGAAAGAAGGTGCTCTCATTGATTGGTAACTGGTTAAAAGATAGGAAACAAAGGGTAGGAATAAAGGGTCAGTTTTCAGAATGGCGAGAGGTAAATAGTAGTGGCCCCCAGGGATATTCATAAATGATCTGGAAAAGGGGGTAAACAGTGAGGTGACAAAATTTACAGATGATACAAAACTACTCAAGATAGGTAAGTCCCAAGAAGACTGAGAAGAGCTACAAAAGGCTCTCACAAAACTGGGTGACAAAATGGCAGATGAAATTCAATGTTGATAAGTGCAGTTATGCACATTACAAAATATAATCCCAACTATACATATAAAATGATGGGGTCTACTTTAGCTGCTACCACTCAAGAAAGAGATTTGGGAGTCATTGTGGATAAGTTCTCTGAAAACATCCACTCAATGTGTAGGAGAAGTCAAAAAAGCAAACAGAATGTTGGGAATCATTAAGAGAGGGATAGATAATAGGACAGAAAATATCATATTGCCTCTATATAAATCCATGGTACGCCCATATTCATATCTTGAATGCTGTGTGCAGATGTGATTGCCCTATCTCAAAAAAGATATATTGGAATTGGAAAGGTTCAGAAAAGGGCAACAAAAATTATTAGCGACATGGAAAGGCTTCTAAATGAGGAGAGATTAATATGACTGCAATTTTTCAGCTTGGGAAACAGATGACTAAGGGAAGATATAATAGAGGTCTATACAATCAGGACTGGTGTGGAGAAAGTTAATAAGGAAGTGTTATTTACTCCTTCTCATAACACAATAACTAGGGGTCACCAAATGAAATAGGTTTAAACCAAAAGGAAGTATTTTTTCACACAATGCACAGTCAACCTGTGTAACTCCTTGCCAGATGATGTTGTGAAGGCCATGGCTATAACAGGGTTCAAAAAAATAATTAGATAAGTTCATGGAGGATAGGTGCATCAATGGCTATTAGCCAGGGTGGGCAGGGATGGTGTCCCTTAGCCTCTGTTTGACAGAAACTGGGAATAGGCGACAGGGGATGGATCACTTGATGATGACCTGTTCTGTTCATTCCCTCTGGAATGAAATCAATGACATTACACAAAGGATGTAATTGGCCCTATATCTATTATGTTTTTTTTAATGAAATGGAATTAGCTTCCATCATCATCAAATTCAGGTTCAGAATGGTTTTGAGATATTATTATTATTATTATTACTATTATTACTATTATTATTTGTTTTACATTCACACCTAGTTACCCGAGTTGAGATTGAGGTTCCACTGTGCATTATTAACACATAGAACGAGACTGCTCCTGTCCCAAGGAATTTACAATATAATCAGATAAATGTAGGAAGGGAAACAGGCATACTGACTTGCCCAAGGCCAGAAAGCTGGTCAGAGACAGAGCCAGGTATAGAATTCAGGCATTTATCCTGACTCAAAGTCAGTGTCCTACCTAGTGGATCATGCTGCGTCATCACATATGTCTGCTTGACTTTGGTAGATGGATTGTCACAGACATTAGGAATCAGAATACAGACTTGTTCTTTGAAAAATTCCTAAAAATTTAAGCTCAACAGAACTGTTCATATTTTACCTTTGCAGAGTAGCTGAACTAAACAGTAACTCTAAATCTAATCTGCAAACCTCAAAAGGCTAGAAAAGCTACCACTCTGCAATTGGTAATACGGTAAAATACTTAAGACCAGATTTGCAAAAGTGCTCAGGATCCACAGTGGGGCCAGATTTTCCAAAGTGCTCTGTGCCTACCAGATGACATTGTTCTCAGTGGGAACTGAACCCTTCTGAGAGCCTGGCAAATTCATCTACATTTCTAAATAGGAACTGAGCTCTTCTGAAAATCTGATCACTTATTTAGGTGTCCAAGTGGAGCTGCTGGGTACTGAAAGTCTGGCCTTTAGAACTCTCTCTGGTTGTACATTCAACTCCCATTGGCTTGAATGAAGCTTATGTGTGCACAGGAACTAAAGGATCATCTTAGTGAATTTCGGTCCAGTGATGATTTGCCACACCCTCTTGTTATTTCTAATTAAAGGATAATTAGTATCAGTAATAACGCTTAGCACTTTATGGGTCAGATACCAATTGCGTCATGATGGTATAAATTCAGAGTAACTTCAATGAAGTCAGAGGGGGTCAAAATCTGTATCTTCATCTTCAAAGTCTTTTACAAATTTTAAATAATCTTCAAATCCCCCAGATGGGGCAAGAGAGGCAGAAAAATAGTAATAGTAATAACAAACGTGTGTCGACACCATGTCTATCAATTTTAGTTTCATTTGCCTTGTTCTTGACTAGGGAGTAACCTAATTGGCAGTATGTGTTGGATCATTGACCATACATGATCCATTACTGTGGCACATAGAAAATTTGATTCATTTCACTATGACTAGTTTTATTGCTTCGTCTACTTTCAGCATAGTCATTGTAGCAATTACAGAGATGATCTAACCAGATGCCCAGGCATTAGGAGTACAGACATCTGGAAATACCCTCCCCCTGACACACATACAAAATAATCCATCCCTGCTATCAGCAACAATTCAATTATCCAAAATGGGAGCATGCAATTGAACGGAAAGAGTGCTGAAAACAATGAACAGGAGCCAGATTAAAAGCATTTGTTTTAAGAAAGTTAAACTGTTGATGAATAATTTATTCACGATGCTCCATATAATTAGAAATACAGAAATTATTTGGCAATAACTGGAACATTACCATGCTCTTTGCAAGTTCGCACAACACCCACTACACAGCAATCTTTAAGAATGGTATCGGAATCCAGTAGCAGCTTCTCAGATAACTGCTATTGGATATGCAGGTTCAGCACATTTGAAGCTATTTTGACTGGATTAGCAGCACTAGGTGTCTTAGATATGAATATTTTTTTAAGTGCTTGTCATATTTCCTTTGTTGATTGTTATCAGTGTCATCCTCTTTCCTAGGGTTTTTAAGCACCAAGCATGTTCTCCAAACCCTCCTTCGCTGTTACCTTCTTGGAAGGCAGCCAAAATAATACATCTCCTCTGCTGACTTATTCCCATTTTTCTCAACTCTTTAAACATCGAGATGGTCTTAGTGCAATATGCTCTTCATTTAGAGACTCCCTCTGTCTCTGCCGGTCTAGGTACCTGAGATGTTACTTATTTGGCTCCTGTATGGAAAATTAGTTCTAGGATAATACTTACCACTTTCTTCCACACGTCACTGTAGCGCTTATGTGCACGCGTGTGTGATTGCATTACCATAAACCTTGTATGTATTTTGTGCCTCGAGGTGCATATAGGGGATACGTAGGTTGGATGGACAAAGGGCTAAGGTGCAGGATAAGGATAAGGATAAGTCACTTGGCTCAGCCACAAACTCCCTCTGTGACCAGAGGCATGATGCTTAATCTATGTTGTGCCTCAGTTTCCATTTCTCAAATGAGGATAAAAAGTTCTTGCTGAGGTGTTTTAAATTCCATTAATGACTGTCAAGTATCAGAGGGGTAGCTGTGTTAGCCTGTATCTGCAAAAGTGACAAAGAGTCCTGTGGCACCTTATAGACTAATGGACGTATTGGAGCATAAGCTTTCGTGGGTGAATCCCCACTTCGTCAGATGCATGCAGTGGAAATATCCAGAGGCAGGTATAAATATGCAAGCAAGAATCAAGCTAGAGATAACGAGGTTGATTCTTGACTGTGAGATGCTTAGCTACTATGGGCATGGTACTTAGATAGATATACATAATTTATGAAAGAAACCCATAGGAAATACAAACTGGACCCAGGTCCAAAAAGAAAAGCCCTTGCTGAACCATTGCAAACTAAGGCCCTAGTTCTACACCTTTAGTCCATCATGGAGTTCCACTGACCTCAATTAGGCTCTGAACCAAAGTAAGGTTCTGTATTTGAAGGGAATGCCTTGCCACAGCTAACTCTTCTAGGTTCCAATCCAGCAAACATGTACACTGCTTACACGGTGTGTAGTTCCAATGAATTCAGTGTATAAGGTTAACCCGTACTGTATAAGTATTCGCTTATAAAGGCTTCATATACCTAGGGAGCTCCAGCTCAATCACTTCCACTGACCTAAGTGGAACCAGGATACAGGAGGACTCAAGGTGAGTACATAAAAGGAGAGTCGGATTTAGGGGCTTAAACCTGGGTAGTGGGGAGACTTCTGAGCCCAAGCTCCAGCCCGAGCCCTAATGTCAAAGTGCTGTCAATACTGCTATTTTTAGATTGTTGGTGCAGGCCCTGTTAGCCCAAGTCTGTTGACCTGGGCCAGGAGGTTCACTCCAAAATGCTATGTAGACATACCCTGAGGTGCTTTTGAAAATACTACAGTGGTGCTGGAACAATTTTTACAATGGGGGTGCGGAAAGCCATTGAACAAAACTGCATGTCAGAGAAGCCGTGCACTCAGGGGCTATTATTACTTCAAGCCAAGGGGTTCTACCACACCCCTAGTTCCAGTGCCTACCCTTTTGATACTTTAGAAGGGAATGTAAGTGGTTAGTCATTTTTTAGGGAGAATTTTAATAGAGGTATTGGACAGCACCATGTTCCTGTCATTCTCTTTAATGCCTTGATAAGGCTAGTTTATCATCTCAAATAACAGCTTCTTGCTAACGGTGCCTGCATATTCATTATTTCATTCTCTATACGGTAGGGTTTTCTCTCTCCTGAACATGTATTACCTTTTCTTTCAGACCTTGTTCTGTGGCCATCACATCTTATTCTTTCCTCTTCTCTTTTCCAGTCTTCAGAAAAGAGTGGTGACTGAGAGAGACCCACGCTAAGAGTCTCCCAGGAAGCAGAGACGAGAAGGGCTTGGGAACATTTAAAATGGCTGACAAAGAGTCATCAGTTCATTCCAGCAGCTTGTTAACCTACCTATGGGAGACCGATTCCCCAGTGGAATGGCTGTCCAATGTGTTGGTTAACACTGTGGAGATCAGAATGATTTGGTAAAGAGAGAGAAGTAGGGTAAAACTCCCTGTTAAAATGAAAACTTTTGATAAAAGGGGAGCTTCAGATTGTTCCCCACAACAGAACAAACTCCCCAGCATGAAGCTGGCTGCTGCCCGAGATTGTTAAAAGCAGGAACAGGATATTTTTTCTTAAGCGAGAGGCAGAGCTGACCTAAAGGGGAACCGTCCACTGAGCTCGCTGGGAGCTTTCTGAAGATGGCTTAAGCTAAAGAATAAAAATGGCATGCAATGATACAGAGGTTTATAAGATGGTCTGTGGCTTGGGATCTATTGTGTGTGCTTGGTATGTTTATCTGGTAGCGAGGGGCATGTGTAGAGATGGTTTACCTGATGCCCCTGTAAGAAGGCAAGTTGTGAAACTTAGTCACAAACTGTGACACTTTATACCTGCCTCTGGAAATTTCCACTGCATGCCTTCGGCGAAGTGGGTATTCACCCACGAAAGTTTATGCTCCAATACATCAGTCTATAAGGTGCCACAGGACTCTTGTCGCTTTTGAACATCCAGACTAACATGGCTACCCCTCTGATACTGTGACACTTTAGTTTATCCTAACGTTGGACCACAAACGTTTTCAGAATAGGAGATGCTGCAGCGTGGTGCTATGAATTTGAGATAAGCACACTTTAGGAGACTTTAAAAAGCCAAGCAGCTATCAAATTCTTAGTTTTAATGTAAAGTCAAGACTCTTCCCTGCAGGGTGTATTTTTCCCCCTGCTGTGGCTGAAAATTATTTTATGCCCAAATTGAAGCATTGTTCAGTATACTGGGTGGGTTGTGGTTGCCTTTATGAAATCAACTGAACTACATCCTTTTGTGATTGAGAAGTCTATGCACCAGTTCTGTGATCTCAATGGCACAGCCCCAGAGGGAGATGACCCGGTATGTGCAGAATAATAAATGAGTGGGTTGCACCTGGCACACAAGCTGGAGAGGTGCATATAAGCGTTTTGACCTGGAATCTGGCGGGAAACATAGAACCAGCACAGTCCTTGACCGCTGGACTCCAGGAACTCCTGAGGTTTAATTTTCATTTCACTGACTACTGAGTGGCTTTGAGTGAGTCACCATGTCCTAAATCTTCAAAAGTGCTCACCAAATTTGGGTGAGGCAGTTTTGGGATGCTCAACAGAGATGCCATCAACCTGATCTTCTTGGCTGCTGAACACCCATTGATCTCAGCTGGAGTAGAAAGCATCAGCATCTCATGGTATCTCAACTGAGCATCCAAACACAAGGCAGCAAAAATCAGAGGACATGTCTGAAAATATAGGGTGTACGCTCCTTGAATCCCTTTCCATAGCTGTAAAATGGGGATAATGATACTTGTATAGTTCAGAAGGGTGTATAATTATTTAAATTTGTACCATCCTTTGAAAATGAAAAGATCTGTCAAATTGCTGAGATCAAAGGTGCGGAAGAACGGAGAAATAGCCCAACTCGATGATGGGATGGATTGCACCCTCAGCAAATTTGCAGATGACACTAAGCTGAGCAGAGAGGTAGATATGCTGGAGGCTAGGGGTAGGGTTCAGAGTCACCTAGACAAATTGGAGGATTGAGCTAAACGAAATCTGATGAGGTCCAACAAGGACAAGTGCAGAGTCCTGCATTTAGGGCAGAAGAATCCCATGCACTCTTAGAGTCTGGGGACTGACTGACTAAGCAGCAGTTCTGCAGAAAAAGATCTGGGCATTGCAGTGAATGAGAAGCTGGAAATGAGTCAGCAGTGTGCCCTTGCTGCCAAGAAGGCCAATGGCATAATGGGCTGCATTAATAGGAGCATTGCCAGCAGATCAATGGAAGTGATTATTCCCCTCTATTCAGTACTGGTAAAGCCACATCTGGAGTACTGCATCCAGTTTTGGATGCCCTAATACAGAAGGGATGTGGACAAATTGGAGACAGTCCAGCGGAGGGCAATGAAAATGATTAGGGGGTGGGGCACATGACTTATGAGAGGCTGAGGGAACTGGGCTTATTTAGTCTGCAGAAGAGAAGAGTGAGGGTGGGATTTGATAGCAGCCTTCAACTACCTGAAGGGGGGTTCCAAAAAGGATTGAGCCAGGTTGCTCTCTGTGGTAGCAGATAACAGAACAAGGAGCAATGGTCTCAAGTTGCAGAGAGTGAGGTTTAGGAAAAATTATTTCACTATGAGGGTGGTGAAACACTGGAATGGATTACCTAGGGAAGTGGTGGAATTTCCAACCCAAGAGATTTTTAAGGCCTATCTTGACAAAGCCCTGGCTGGGATGATTTAGTTTGGGTTGGTCCTGCTTTGAACAGGGGGTTGGACTAGATGGCCTCTTGAGGTCTCTTCCAACCCTAATCTTTTATAATTCTAACATTAGCCCAGCTCCCTCTTCAGTTACGTACAGTATCTTGATTTTTGTTGTTGTTACGGTCAGCTGTGCTTCTCAGAATATAACCTGACACCACAGAGCATATCTAATAGCCAAATGCAATTAAGAATTCATATTGGAATAGTTCTGTCACCAGAAAACTTCCATTAACAATGTCCAAATTTTGCTCCAGTGTGCATAATGTATACTTGACTATGTTATTCTGGATCAACTTCTCTGTGAGTAAGATTTATCTCTCTCTCCACCCGTCACCTCCCAGGCTGGGTATGGGCCACCAACCACAGAGCACTCCATCTCTGTTGTTGGCATTTCAGTAGCAAGTTGGTTCCCTACAGGGTGGAGTTGCTAGCTCCACGCCCATGTTAAGCCTACAGCACCTGGTATTCCTAGGAGGTCTCCCATCCAAGTACTAGCCAGGCCCAACCCTGCTTAGCTTCTGAGATCAGACGGGATCGGGCATATTCAGGGTGGAATAGCTGTACAGTAAGATTTATAGTATGTAAATATTTGATCGATGCTGCTTTGCAGAAGAAATATCTGTGGACCTAATAAATGTGAATAAAAATGTCTTTGAAAAGGCATGAATGGAAACTTCTGTTTACAATGCATTGTGTATAAAGGAGACACTGATCCCACTTAATGATTTGCTTTAAAAAAAAGTAAAAATTCCCACTACTATTCCAGCATCAGTGAAAGGTGTTCTTCATTTTATAAACATGAAATACATCAAAGGGCTAAATGATCTAAGTATCGGGTTTGAAAGGATCGGGGACTAATTCTCATTTAAACTTGGACCCTTTTACACACTCACAGTAGCGTAATGAGAATTAGCAAAGGTTGTAAATGAGTCCCACATACTCTCTGCAACTACATTTTCAAATTCCATCTGGATCAGCTTAGGCTTTCAGCCTGCTGAAGTACATCAATCAAGTATGAGGCACTTTACAGTATGTGAGTGAGGCCTTTAAAAACTGTAGTCCTGTTTGCTCTGCCTGGACACTAATGATCTCATGAATCCTTTCCTAAGAGATGGGGATTTGCCCTAGTGTCCTTGGCCCTCACCCATTCTGCAGAATGGAGATAATCCTGTAAGGTGCTAATCAGACTGTCGAAGCTAGTGGGAGCTGAAGAGGACTCAACAGTTTACATGTTCAAAGCCTTAGCTGGGCACTGGTTGTTGCTATCCAGTTCAGAGGTGGATTTCAGCGGTGCAGTATTTATATACCCATGTGGGCAGTTTGACTGAATTTCTCATTCTCTATTCATTAAAGTCATTATCGTGATGAGTCAAAAATGTTGTTAATACATGCAACAACAACTGGAAGAACAGGCTGTGACAAGTTGTCAACATTTGTAGACAGTAGTTAAAATATTAATACTTGCTGATTTAGGAGTCCAGTAAGAAAAGGGTCCAATGTCAGAAAAATGTGACCAACTGTTTCAATATACCTAACAATTTTGGGATGCTCTTAAAAGTTGCTTACATGGGGAAATTGACCAGCACAACTTTGTTGGTATAACTGTCCCACGTGGACACTAAATTCCAGAATAAAAATGATTTTTATAGACAAGCCCTCAGTTCAGTGAGACAATCTCTATCATATCTCCAGAAAGAAATCCAGACGTCTCTAGTTCTCCTCTATTCTATGCTACCATATCTACGGCATATTTGTTTCTATAGCCTCCATCTATATCAGAAGGCTATGGAGCTATAGTAAGAATGTTTTCCTTTTTAATTATCTGCACATGGTTATAGTAAACATTAACGTATGGATCAAAACTCAACAAAGGATACCCAAGTGTGACTGACAGCTAATTGTATGATATATAGAGTTTAAGCCTCCAGATTTGAGCAGCAATAGATCATTCTCTAACAAGTATGACATTGTTCTCAGTATTACATTTTACACACAATTACAGAAAAAAACCCACCTTTATCATGAGAGAGCATGTCACTCTTTGCTCATAACATTCACTTGTACCATTAGGTTTCCAACTGTTCAAATAGAAGCACTGTTTTGGTAACAGCTTGTTGAGAGAACTCCATGTTTTCCCAGTATGTACTTGAAGAAGATTAATGAGTCCCACTAACATGCCAAGTCAATCTGTTCCTTCCTGTCAATCAGCCTCCATAAAACTAGAATCTCTGTCTCACTCGCTATGGTTTTAAGGAGATGCATAGCACAAAGTTTAAATAAAACACTACTTCAAATGACCATTAAATATACTCCAAAATGCTCTGTAAGTAATATAACAGTGGGTAATAGGGAAGGCCGTAGTTGGCGGGTATAATAGGCCAGGGGAGGCTCAGCCTCCCCGGTGCTGCCGTGACTGCCGAACCCCCAGTTGTGACATTTTGGGGAGATTTAAAAAAAATATATATTATGCTCCATGCAGGTTCCGGGGCAGCTGACAAGATGGTATGTGATATTCAGCTTCCCGGATTCATCGGTAATCTCCCTGGAGTACTGATGAATCCAGGAAAGCTGAGTAGCAATTAGCGGCTCCTTAGTTACCCTGGAACCTGAATGGGGCATATCAAAAGCTTCCTCCGGAAAAGAGTCTGTGACACGCTTTTCTCCAGGCAGCTTGGAGTCTGGGGAGGGGAAGCGCAGCCTGGCATGGCTGCAGCTGGCCTGGGACTCCTCCAGGGAGGAGCTATGGGGACCATTTCTGCTTTCCATTTTCATTCAAAGTACCATGTTCTGCAAATAGCCCCATTGAAGTAAATGGGACTATTGGCTGAGGTCCTAAGTCTGGAAAGCATCGTTATTCAGGACAGCACTTAATAGGGATGGATTTTAGCATGTGCCCTAGTGCCTTCCTGAACTGAGGGTGGAGTAAAGTACTCCTGTGAGATGAATAGTTGTCAAATATACCTCAAATAGATTATTAATAACTGTAGTTCCTTCCAGGCCTTAAAGCAGGAAAGCTCTCCATCTGTTCCCTTCTCAATGACAACCAAAGCCATAGCTAATCACCTCTGTGGGTATTTCAAACTCTTGTCTAGCCTGAAGTCAGAGATGTGATTGCAGCACGGTAGGCATATCTGAGCAAGCTTAGGGCTAGGTATCTTGAATAACAATAGCAACGAAGCTGTGATCGCATGGACAGTAGCTTGGACCTTGGGTATGTACTCAAGTGCCTAGCCCATGCTGCTACTGTTTTTAGAGCTAGCTAGATTAAAGCTGCAGTCAAACCTCTGACTGCTGCGTAGACATACCCTGAGGAAGCAGAAATTTGAGAGCCCATTGGCAAGTGGGTAATAGGTAGGGTGACCATTTGTCCCATTTTTTAAAGGGACAGTCCCATTTTTTGCAACATTTTCTTATATTTGCACCTATACCTCCCACCCCCTTCCCCTTTTTTTCCCCAGTAGCTATCTGGTAGCCCTACCAATAGGAAAATAAGTCATTTCCCTCTTCCAACTATCCCTGGAACAGGGTAGAAAACATGAGACCACCGTGTGGAACCTGTGGGTTTTGCTGAATCCATCAAAGAAGCGGCAGAACTCTTAATGTGCAACCAAAAACTTGGACCAGTCACATGGATAGCTTCTCCCCTCCTTCAGGGTTACCAGGACAAAGAAGAAGTTATGATACATCATTTCTGAGGTTGTATTTCTCTTTGTTTCTATTTAATATAACCAATAAAAAGTTACTTTGTTGAGTCTGCACTCTTTCTAGGGAGACCTTGGGAACTACATTTCAGCATTGTACTAAGTAGTAGTATATGAATATTTCTCCTTTGAAAGTGTAAGTAGCTTTGCCTAAGAGAACCCTAATGTACAAACTTCAAACAATGACTTTTGATGCTTTACACTTGCCCCTTTCAAACCAAACACTAGAAATAGCAAAGACCACATTCATAGAATATCAGGGTTGGAAGGGGCCTCAGGGGATCATCTAGTCCAACCCCCCTGGTCAAAGCAGGATCAATCCCCAATTAAATCATCCAACAGATTTTTGCCCCATATCTCTAAGTAGCCCCCTCAAGGATTGAACTCTCAACCCATTAGCAGGCCAATGCTCAAACCACTGAGCTATGCACCCCCCGCCCCCAACAGTCTTGAAATGATACACAACTTTACTCCTTAGAGAATTACTAGACGTGCATTAAATGCATTAGAAATAGTGAAGAAATTAAAAACTGATTATTGTAAATGTAGTAATGTTCTAAGAAATCCTGAACAGATTGTTCTGTGGTATAACTGCTCAGTCCCAGTGCTGGTGTATGTAAATTGCTTGCACAAATGCACATTGTTTTTAGTGCACGCCTAGAACATCTACCGGTAGTTTCCAAACTTAATCTCTGAGCCTTCATTACACTGTTGATTATATACATAGAGCATGTGATACTTCGTGAGTTAAAACTTTTTGATGGTTCAAAAATAATGACATGACCTGTGTTGAGAGGGATATTGTCCAAGATAAAAGTTGACCAGGGAAGAATTAGCATTAAAATTAATAACTAATGCTTCCTGGACTCAAGAACATGTGTTATCAATATTAAATTTCATATAAATATCAGCTACAATATTTACCAGACTGGCCAATCTAATTTTGTAGATTTCAGCTTTACAATCTAACTGCACCTCTGCCAATTCATATATTTTATCTCCATTCATACTTACACTACATAATGTAAGGGTGGTGTGATGTGGCCCAAGTTATTCAGCAAGTCTTTGCAGACCAAAGAAAAGAACCCAAAATTCTGACTCCCACTCCTGTGCTCTGACCCTAAGAAGACCCTTCCCTTATAGTAAAATAGTATTGATTTCTTGACTATGAAGTTAGAATTATTAATTATTAATTATTATTATTATTATTTAGCAAAGAACAAATCTCTAAGGTGGAAGTTACTGAAGATAGACTACCTTGGAGATTGTTAACAATTATTTTTTCTTTAAGGAAGGAAGGTATGGGTTTGCAATTAACTATATATATATATATATATAAAATCTTCTCTGTCTTATAACAGACAAGGTATAGGAAAGTGACCTATATTTACCTGTTTTACTAAAAAAATAAAAAGCAAAAACCAAAAAACCAGCAGCTACCAAACCAGATAGCTTTTGAATTTCCCATTTTGCACCATAAACAAGATAAGCATTCAGATGCTGCACGTACAACTTTATCTTCTGCTTTTCTTTTATGTAATAGGACACAAGACTTTAGAAAAGGCCACTCAATCTGTGTCTTCCAAACTAATAGGTACAATCTTATTGCTTAAAATAGCTTTGAACGTCTACCATACCCCATTTCTACAACTTGGTTATAGCACCTAGGAGTCTGTGCCTCTCTAGCTCTAAAAGAGTGTGACTGAACTAAAATGTTTCATGAACTGTAACTTGCATGATTCTATGTCCAGAATCTCTTTCCGTTCTAATTTTTTTTTCTTAATAATTATTAAGTCAGACCCAGTCCACACGCTCTAACCGAAATGCTGCTGCTCAGAAATAAATTGCATGTCTGCTGAAGACTGTTCCTCAATAGTATTAGAATCTGTCCGGTAAAGTGATATGAACTGAATTTGCCACAATGCTAATTTACATCGCCATTAATGAGAATACAAGTTTTAAATCACAACCATAGAAGGGCTATTGTGCGTGCAGCTTATTTCTGTCCTACTCAGGTTGATAAGACATTCTCCAGACAATTGTAATTATGAGTAATTTGTAAAAGTAATAAGAGCTGCTTTTTATTACAGGCAATAAAAATCAATTCTTCATTCAATTATCTTTCCTGGCTATGATATGATAGCTGCCCCTGGGTGAATGCAACAGGGAAAAAGCCAAGATAAATTCTAAAGACAAGGTCCCTTTAAAAAAAAAAAAGAGGTCAACAACAGGAGACGGGAATAATTACTGATCTTCTTGTGCCCTCTTTCTGCTCTTTTGGTGATACAGTCAACATAAGTAATAATGGTCTAACATTACCGCCACAGTCATCCTCTTTCTCCGAGGCCCCACTCCTACAAAGGCTCACAAGTGCTTAACTTTAAGCATAGGAGCAGTTATGTTGACTTCAGTGGGACTACTCACAGGGCTAAAGTTAAGCACGTGTGCAAACTGTTGTCGGATCAGGGTCGCAATGAAGGAAAACACTAAGGGTATGTCTTCACTACCCGCCTAATCGGCGGGTAGCCATCGATCTTCTGGCGATCGATTTCTCGCGTCTTATGAAGATGCGAGAAATCGATCGCTCGCAGTGCCCCCGCCGACTCCGGAACTCCAGCTTGCCGGGAGGCACAAGCTGGAGTCGACGGGGGAGCGCGCCGCCACCCGCTGCTGCCGTGGAGCCGAGCGGTAAGTCGGCTGCAGATACGCAAACTTCAGCTACGTGATTCACGTAGCTGAAGTTGCGTATCTGCAGACGATCCCTCCCCCCTCCCCCCGTAGTGGAGGCCAGCCCTTAAACACGTGCCTAACTTCAAACATGCACCAAGTCCCATTCAAGCCAAAATTCTATGATTCAGGATGTGCTTAAGTAAGTACCTGAACTGGTGCCTAAGAGAAGAGGATGCCTTCAATCTGGTAATGTGTGCCTGTTAAAGTTTAGGACATGGATATTCTGAATAGTCAATTCAGCAGTACAGTGGGTGGGCTATAAATAGTGCTAATCAAAATAAGAATACATATTTTTGCAATTCCCTGACCATTTAAAAAAATCAAAAATTTCCAGCCAATTATAGAGGGTATGAGAGGTGAAAAAAGTCCTCAAATTGTTTTGCCTATCAATACTTTGAACGTTTTGAAAATCTTCAGCTGCCTCTGCTTACAGGTTTATCAAGATCTTGTAATTTTATTATGCAACCATTATATTGCCAAGCACTAACTCACATAAGAAGGCCACTGACTGCTTTGTAAGGGATGTACAGTTAGGTGCTGAGGGATCAAACAATCAATCCTCAAGCAATCCTCTTTAAACTTCTCCCCAGTCCTTTAGGTTAGCTCAGTACAGACATGAGATTAGAGGAAGTCTGATTAGGTGACTTGCTTTAATGAGTGATTGTCGGATCCATTTGCTGACCTAATAGAGAGGAGACATTTTGTGAAAGTGATCAATTAGGGCTCCATGGGAGGTTGGATGGAAGCTGTGGGTTGGGCCATATGATCCTACCAGCTTTGGGCCTCTATTCCTGCACCACAAAGCAAAGGAACGTGACTCCCATTGATTCAGTGGAAGTTGGGATGGGGTTGAGTAGTCAAAAGTGGGAGACAGGTACAAAAATTGACAGGATAGTTGCTAGCAGGGATGGGTACAAGTCTCAGTCTTGGAAGACCAGGTGCAATTCCTTACTTTGCCACAGGCTTACTATATGGGCAGTGCATTTATGGCCAGATTTTAAAGGTGTTTAGGTGCCTCGTGGGATTTTCAAAAGCACCTAGACACTTGAGTTAGACAATTAGACACTTTTGAAAAATCCCAAATGGCACCTATCTGCATCTTTAGTGCCTAAATGCCTTTAAATATCTGTCCCTTAATCTCTCTGGGTCTCTGCTATAATGGGGTAATAGCATTTTCCTACCTTGCTGGGGTGTTTTGAGAATAACTAAATTTTAAAAAGCAAGGTGTTTAGATACTCAAGTAATGCCGGGAGGGGCATACAAATATTTCAGAGAGCTAGACAGTGGCCAAAAGTGTA
Source organism: Sternotherus odoratus (assembly GCA_032164245.1). Lineage (NCBI taxonomy): Eukaryota > Metazoa > Chordata > Testudines > Kinosternidae > Sternotherus > Sternotherus odoratus. Next base: position 11,399,688 of record JAVMKO010000001.1, on the reverse strand, counting down.
CTGCCTCCTTCTGAATCAATCAACCAAACTACAGCCTGAGCAAGACAACTCTGTATAGAGATAACATGATTCTGTACATAATGGAGATAAATTATTTGATGAGTCCATATTAGCAGGATTCATGAACTAAATGCCAACAGTTGTCAAGGTAGAGAAATCAATGTTGAGAATCTATGGAGGACAGTTTTGAGTAAGTGGGCATTAAACAGGCCATTGCTAGATTTACCTTCTAGGCAGACTGCTTCAAACTTTCATGTGTCTCCATGTGTTTATGCTTTGCTTGCACACAGGTTTGTACCATGTATTTATTGTAAGTAGGGATGCCGTGGTTAAAAAAAATCAATCATGATTAATCAATCGATTAAAAAATAATTGTGATTAATCATGATATTAATGACGCTGTTAATAACAGAATGCCATTGATTTAAATATTTTGGATGTTTTCTACATTTTCAAATATATTGATTTCAATTGCAACACAGAATAAAAAATGTACAGTGCTCACTTTATATTTATTTGTGTACAAATATTTGCATTGTAAAAAAACCCAGTATTTTTCAATTCACCCCATATAAATACTGTAGTGAAATCTCTTTATCATGAAAGTTGAACTTAAAAATGTAGAATTATGAAAAAATACCTGCATTCAAAAATATAACAATGTAAAACTTTAAAACCTACAAGTCCACTCAGTCCTATTTCTTGTTCAGTCAATCCCTCAGATAAACAAGTTTGTTTACATCTGCAGAAGATAATCCTGCATGATTCTTGTTTACAATGTCACCTGAAAATGAGAACAGGTGTTTGCATGGCACTGTTGTTGGTGTCACAAGATATTTGCATGCCAGCTGCGCTAAAGATTCATATGTCCCTTGATGTTTCAACCACCATTCCAGGGGACATGCATCCATGCTGATGATGGGTTCTGCTTGGTACCTATCCAAAGCAGTGTGGACCAACACATATTCATTTTCATTATTTGAGACAGACGCCAACGCCAGAAGATTGATTTTTCTTTTTTGGTCCTTCAGGTTCTGAAGCTTCTGCATTGGAATGTTGCTCTTTTAAGACTTCCGAAAGCATACTCCACACCTTATCCTTCTCAGATTTTGGAAAACACTTCAGATTCTTAAACCTTGGGTCAAGTGCTGTAGCTATCTTAAAAATGTCACATTGGTATCTTCTTTGCATTTTATCAAATTTGCAGTGAAAGTGTTCTTAAAATGAACAGCATGTGCTAGGACATCATCTGAGACTACTATAACATGAAATATATGGCAGAATGTGGGTAAAGCAGCAGGGGACATACAATTCCCCCCCCCCTCCCAGGAGTTCAGTCCACAAATTTAATTAATGCATTATTTTTTCAACTAGGATCATCAGCATAGAAGTATGTCCTCTGGAACAATGGCTGAAGCATGAAGAGGCATATGGATCTTTAGCACATCTGGCACATAAGTATCTTGCGATGCCAGCTACAACAGTGCCATGTGAATGCCTGTTCTCACTATCAAGTGACACTGGAATTAAGAAGTGGGCAGCATTATCTCCCATAAATGTACATAAACTTGTTTGTCTTAGCGATTGGCTGAACAAGAAGAAGAACTGAGTGGACTTGTAGACTCTAAAGTTTTACATTGGTTTGTTTTTGAGTGCAGTTATGTAACAAAAAACCCTATATTTGTAACATGCACCTTCATGATAAAGAGATTGCACTACCGTACTTGTATGGGGTGAATTGAAAAATACTATTTCTTTTGTTTATCATTTCTACAGGGCAAATATTTGTAATAAATAATTAATACAACATGATCACCATACACTTTGCATTCTGTGTTGTAATTAAAAATGATATATTTGAAAATGTAGAAAAATATCCAAAAACATTTAATACATTTCAGTTGGTAGTCTACTCCTTAACAGTGTGATTAATTGCGATTAATTTTTTTAATTGTGATTGATTTTTTTGAATCACAATCATTAACTTCAATTAATTGACAGCCCTAATATTAATTAAAACTGAAGCAGATCTAGGATGGCGTTATCTGTTTTAGATTTCTTGACTGGACATGCAGTGGACTGTATACATCAATATACTGGGGGACATTTGCAAATTGGTGGGACTGATTTTACCTTACACCAAAACAGAGCTTGTATGAATTTATTGTCGTGAAAGTGAAAGGACTGATAATGCTGGCTAGATCCAGTTAGAATTCATTCATAGATTCCAAGGTCAGAACGGGCCATTGTGATCATCTAATTTGACCTCCTATATAATTCACGCTGTTGAACTTCCCAAAAATAATTCTTAGAGCAAATCTTCTGGAAAAACATCCCATTTGATTTTAAAATAACCAGTGATAAAAAAAAATCCACCACTACCTTGGGTAAAGTGTCCCAATGATTAATTACCCTCACTTTACATAATGCAGACAGGTGTTATATAACCTTTCCCCCACCCCAATAGCAGTCCTTCAGTTCTGAACTACAACATCCTTGTCATTCCACTCCTGAAATTCTCTAAGTAGAGAACTTGGTATTTGCATAAATTCCCTGAGGATCTAGGAAGCAAATGTTCCAAGGCCCTCAGGGGCTGTGTGTGCATGGTGAAGTATATGAATAAACCTGTCAGGTTTTGACTCATTAGGAATGGATAGCTTTAGGGTTGATTTTAAATGGGTGCTAATGTATCTCAGGGTTTCACTCGAATTAGAGAATGGTCAGGATTAGTTTATATTATTTTTCTTGTTTGCCCAGGGTTAATAGGAGTGTTACCATGGATTGCGTGGGAGTTAATTGTGTTAATAAGGAAGGATCGAATGGCAGAAGCTGTCTGTTGACACTCATTTTTTCCCATCTTATTGCAAGTACTCTAGGTGGCAAAATCAGTCAGGACTCTGTTTAAGTTTATAAAATGCCTAGCAACTGGCTCATAAGATTATTTTTTCCTGTGAATTGAAGGCAAAACATACAGGTGTGTAGAAGCCAGCCCTTTACATTATTAAATTTAGATGCATATTACCTTTTGCTACATGGGTGTAACTCTCGCTACTGCTCATACAAGCCATCAAAAAAAAACAAAAAACAACCAACCATCTTAGACTGTATCTTAGACACTCAAACTTTAGGGCTAAACTATTCAAAGTGACTATAGACAAAATGGTTTCCAAGTCCTGTAAAAAAAGGATGGATGATCTTGTGGTCAAGGCTTTGGACTGGATCTCAGGAGACACGGCTCTTCCAAAGACTTTATGTGTGACTTGCAGATCACCCAGGCCAGGATTTCCCAAACTGTCCACTAGTTTTAGGTGCCCAGCTTGAAACTCGTTTATCTTAATTGTCAGAGATGCTAAACATCTGTAGCTCCCAAGGTTTTTGACTGAAGCCGGAGTGATCATCATCTCTGAAAGTTGGGCCTTCAGTGACTGATTTTCAGCTCCCAAAACCAAGGCACAAAGACAAAACAAAAAGACAGCCACTGCCCCAAACAACTTACAATCTAATTACTTCCAGGTGGTGCTGGGTGGCTACACGCCTTAACGTTGTGAGGTGCATTGACACTGTGGTAAAAAGCACCAGTGGAAAGCGAATACATTGACTAAGGAACCTGGTTTGGAAGAGAGGGGCATCATTCTTCTAGTTACACATTGAATTTTCATGCATGTAGATGAGTGCAAAGTGTGCCAAAGATCTCATCCTAGCATACATGGGCAAGAACCTTCCTTATAGCTGTTGGGGCAGCAGGAGGAAGGCATTAGGAGGTACTCTAGGGTTTTCAGTAGCTCTGACAAATAATTGGAGGGATGATATGGAATAGTGAGGGTTGAGTACTGAAGAGGTGAAAGAGTCGAGAGGCATGTCACACCAATGCTCAGAGATGGAAGTGCTTATGGGAGTGTGATGGAAAATAGGTGGGGAGTAGAGCTGGGAGCTAATGTAGAGGATTGAACACTGGTGCTGAGACTGTAGAAAAAGACTGTTAGCTGCCAGGCTGGGATTCAGTCTCAGGGAAACAGAAAATGGGTGGGTGGGGAATTATGAGCCAGGAGGGAATGGAAACAGAGAGTGGCACTGCTGAATCTGATGAGATGCTGTCTTAGGAGGAATCGGAGTAGTAGCCCAGTCACAGATGGTATTTGGAGGGTATAAAGAGCCATACTCAGTAGAAGCTGGGTAGATCCCCACACTTGCTCTTGAGAGGGCCAAAGTGTGATCCACCACCCTCATTTGACTTCCACAGACATCCTGGTGGGAGACCAAAGAAAGTCTCTGCTCCCATTCAGTCTAGGAGAGAGTCAATTCCTCTAGCTCGGATCCAGCAGCAATCACCTTCCTTGTGTGAAGAGCAGTTTTTTAATGAGCAGGTCAGGCAGATCCCCCCATCTCCTTACTGGCCAGGGCCACTTCCACATATTTTCCCTGATAACAGATTCATCTGCTAGTGATGAGATCCACAGGAAGCAGCATTACAGGCAGGAAGCGGCATTACAGGCAGTCGGTGACCAGACAGCAAGTAAGTAAAGCAAGTAAAAAATCAGACAGAGATGGGGGGTAATAGCCTATTGAAGAAAAAGACCCAAAAATCGGGACTGTCCCTATAAAATCGGGACATCTGGTCACCCTAGGTGGCCTCTATATAGACTATCCACACTTGCACTGCACAGAACCGCAGCATATCTCTAGAAACAAAAGAGACAAGCTCATTAAAAATGCTCCAAGGCACTAGTCTAGCACAGGCATTTTGCCCTGTGACATTTGTTCAGCAGGAAAAAAAATTCTTTCCTTGCTTACGTCACACCTTTGCTTAGGTAAGATATTCTTCCCTCCCACCCCCATTTGTTTTAGAGATGCTTAAGTCAGAGCAATTGACCTGCTTTGAGCTATGTCCCAACCAATACTCCTTACCTCACTGATGACATGGCAAACTGTGATGTTTATTTATTTATTTGTAGTTATTCCAGGACGTGGTACAAGTAAAAGGGGTTGAAAAGCTAATAGAAGTGGAGCGAAGATGCCCCTAGTAGCACAGAAGCATGTTGAGATGGTCTGATCTGGGTTGTTTGGTTTTGGGGCAGAAATAGAAGCAGCTGCACTGAGGATTTTCTACAATTGGGTTTCATGCAGATTCTGGAAGCTGCCAATTAGGTCTGTCACTTTCAATAGAGCTGCAGCTATTTTAATGGGAACGTAGTATCTGCAAGTTGCTGCTGTGATTTTCCAGCTCTGTAATGACTGGAGACTTCTAGTTTGCCTATTGGACTGTTAATTATGCTATGACATTCTGACCCCATTCACTCGTCTTCTATTTCTATGCTTTCTCAAATGACATTAAACTAGGTGCAAACAGTCTAGTGGCCAAATCTGGCAGGTTTTGACACCATGGGGTCTGATCAGGGCCGGCGACAGGGGGGTACTACGGTTACAGCTGTAACGGGTACACAGCTGTACCCGTTGTCGCCGGACCTGGAGAGCGGGGAAGGGGCGGGGAGGCGGCGCGGCTCTCCCCCGGACAAGCGAGCCTGGCCCCAGCAGGAGCTGAGAGCCCGGCCCGGCGGCAGCAGCGCTGTCCAGGGAAGGGGGGGGGGGGGAGAAAGGGCGGCTCATGCAGCTCTCGCTGCCCGGGGGGGGGGGGGAGTGCCGGCTGGGCTGGGCTGGGCTGGGGGGGGGGGGGCGGCTGGGCTGGGGGGGCCCCCATCCGCTGTCAGCTGGGCTGGGGGGAGGGGAGCGCCGGCTGGGCTGGGCTGGGGGGGGCGGCTGGGCTGGGGGGCCCCCCAAACTATCAAAGTAGGGGGCCCCAAAATTTCTGTCGCCAGCCCTGCGTCTGATTCTCCAGTTTCACACCTATGTGACTCAGTGGCGAGTGGGAAATTGGGCCCATGTCTTGATTTTGGCCACTGTCTAGTTTTGTACAGGTCTTTTACAAGCAAAAAAGGATGGAGATGTTGTCCCTCCAGCCTACCAGTCCTGTTCCTTGTATTCGCCCAAGGTAAGCCACAGAGACTGAGACCTTACCAACACTAGAGAACTGAGCTGGTGAATCTGAACCAACTGAACACTGCACTAGCCACACAACTTATCCCTTCTACACGCTAGCACTGCCCTAAACCGTTTCATCTGCAATGCATCATGGGCACCTATCCTACAGTTACTGGTTCAGCTCCCAGAAGTAGGACAATTCTGGGAGATTTTGCAAGGCCAACAAACACTTGGTGGGCATCTGTGAAAGGGCTAGTCGAACCATTTCAGCTGGCTGGTGTCCACACTAACACTAAAACAAGAGACACAAGTGACATTTAGTCCTCCTAAATCTTCATTAGATTCCTGTAAATCATTTTAAGCACTATTCTGTGTGGACTCAAGGTATTCTGAGATCATCTGAACAGGGTCAATCCCTCTTGTGCAGATAAGGCCAGAAAGTCAAGACTTTAATGGGAAATATCTTAACCTCCTCCCACAAGAAAAGGGCTAAACACTAATTGGGAAATTCGGAAGTGCATAAGTGACTGAGGGGCCTAAGTCCCATATTCAAAAGTTACATGAATACTTAGGAGTCCATGTTCTCAGTTGACTTTGACAGAGACTTAGGGCTTGTCTACACAGTGAGTTAGTGAGCAGCAAGCCAGGGTGTGAGTCTGCAGAGCCTTAGCTGCGCACTAATTTGCCATGTGGGCCCTGCTACTGTGCACTCAAAGTACCCTTGTGCACTTTGAGGTGCTCCTGTTTCACTACAGAACTGTCTGTGTGTGGTATCGGGGTCCACCCAGGGAGTTAGCGCACAGCAGGTTAGGGTGATGTGGATTGTCATCTCGGTTTTCCATGCACCAAATCACCATGTAGACAAGCCCTCAAGATTCAAAATGCCCAAATCATTTTTGAAAATTTGACCCTCTGCACCAGGCTCAAAGTTAACGTAAAGACTTTGACTAACATCAAGAGGCTTTGGATCAAGTCCTCTGCCTTTAAGTGTACCCTAGTATCAGATCCCCATGTAGCAGTGAACATATGCTAAGGTGCCATATTCAGGTGGCTACATTTGGATTCAGTTACCTAAGTTTAAGCATGCATTTTTGAAAAGTTTGGTCAGCAACTTTTCAAGGCCTTTCTCCCCTCTCTTATACTGTAACTAATGTCCCTTTTGATGCTTGATTAGCAGAATATTTTATTACGTGTCACAAAATTTTCATGAACTGAAAATCCAGGAGCATTGGTTTTTTAACAACCAAACCGATAACTAAAATGTTGTCACAGCAGGACTGGGTGATTGATGGAAGAAATTTATACAGCTGTTTATTCTCTCTCAGTTCACCAACTGCACAAACGAACCCACAAAGTATCTGATGCACGACTCACTTCACTGAGCAGTTTCCATATGTTTCTTATGATGGAAAAATGTATTTTAAATGCAGTCATAGGTTGAAAACCTTCAAAGGATTGTTAGTCAATTGCATTGTTTCACATTTTTTCCTCTCCAATCTCCAATTAATGTATTTCCGGTCTTTAGACTGATGGCGTGTCTAGTGTCCCTGGAGTTAGCATTTCACATACGTTTCTTTAAGGCTACATTTTTACCTGCAACAAAGGAACATGGCTGTGGGTAGCAGTGTGTTCTGCTGAATTTGACTGACAAGGTATGTAAGCAGCAAGGATTTGTTTTCTTTAAAAAAAATGTTTATCTTTATGGCAAGGACCTTGAAACCTCTTGGGGAGAACATTTTAAATGAAGAATCAAAACATTTCATGCTTCTCACCATAACTGTGAATTGAAAAATATGCACTCACGCACCATGTTCAGTCACCTAGCTGAAAAGGGACTTTCCGCAGACTGTGTTTAATGACAAGATGGAACAAGTATTTGCACATTAAGTAACAGCACGTATTGCATGGAACGGAGCTTCTACAACTAGTCATGGACAATCCAGCTTGGAAAGATTAAAAAAAACCAACCAAGCTCACCTCACCAGGCAGACACACAAAACTTTTCCTTCTGCAATTTCCAGACTTTTGTCCCCCTTCTTTCCCCCTGCCACCAAATTCTTCAATGCCCAATTTAGGAGCTGTCACAGACTGCAGAGGAGGAGGAAATGTTGATACGAGTGGGCTTCCTTCCTTGACCCAGAAAAGCTTGGTAGGCAGAGAAAAGCAATTTAAAGCTTCCCCGTGTGCTATTTCTCTTCTCCATAGAAGGGGACAGAGTGAGACCTGGAAGAGGAGTGTGCGTGTGTGTCTTACAATAATTCTGGCCCCAAGGTGCACAAGGGTATATGGAGTCATGCAATTTGTGCACTGTTACAGGAGCATTCAGTGTCTCTCTATACGTAAATAGTTAATAGATAAGGTGCCATAGTAGATGTCCTGTCACATATTTCCTGAATTTTGTAGGACCAATAAAATGCCATGTGCATTGCAAATGGCTTCTTCTCATAGCTCTTCACCTGCACCTCTCACCGGGTACACCCCTTACAAATATGGAGCCTGATTTTACTCTGACCACTGATGTGGGGCATTCCAAATATGTTGCTATTTGCTGTTCCAGAATATTCAAAAACAAAAATGTACCATTACAGCTTCCCTGTGGGTTGAAATACATTGTTCCTCCAGAGACACATGGCATCTCCCTGCAGGTAGAAATGTTTGGCTTACTTCTCAATGGTAACAAAGATATGTTTGCATTGGTTAAACCTGTGGGAGTCTGTCTGGGGAGAGGAATGGTGTCAGGGACTAAAAAAAGTTGGGGATTTTTTTCCCCGCCAGTAGAGAAACTTTCAATCCCAACAACAACAACATCTGGCTTTCCCCAAACAACAGCACCTTTGCAGGTGCCAAGAAAGAGCATCCATGCCAAGATGGAAGATTCAGAATCCCAAACTGCATTCCAGAGTGCTGTCACTAGACTACCCAGCTGCTTCCACCACACCTTTATCCCTCCCCACGAGTCGGGTGACCAGACAACAAGTGTGAAAAATTGGGACACAAGGTTGGGGGTAATGGATGCCTATATAAACCAAAGCCACAAATATTGGGACCGTCCCTGTAAAATTGGGACATCTGGTCACCCTTTCCAGGAGTGGGATGTAAACATGAGGCCCAGCTTAAAAGGGCCACTGACCTCACACAGAGAATACAAGAAGAGTCAGTAGCAGAAGCCATCTTTGGAAATGATTAGTAGGCAAGATCTAACTACTTCTAGGTGTAGTGTCTTACAACAGAGAAGAGACAGGACTTCATAAGGGGATTGTTGCCAACTCACACTAGTTTATTATAAGCCTCATGACAGGTGGTGCTTTTTTATTTGAAGACCCCACTCCTGGAGTCATGTGGTTATGTGACAATTTTTAATTTAATTTAAAAAAGGTTTATAGCCATCGTGTTTAAAAGAAAAGCTTGTAAACCCTAAAGACTCAGGAATCAAAAAACAAATAGTAAACTCCCCATTTTTTTTAATTTTACAATTTTTAAGTCTTTGGGGACTCACTCATGATTTTGGAATGCTTGGGGTTGGTGATACTGATTCTCTTTTGGAACTGCTAGACACAGACAGTATCTATAGTTCTCTCTAGTTCACCAGCTCCCAGGCTATTATTAAACACAGCTTGTGTCATCATACAAGGTCTCCCGAAGTCGTAGCTCAGACCAAGTGGTCATGGAATGGACAGATGACTACATTACACTGCCCACACTGTATGAATGAAAAATGTGGTTCCCAACATTGAATGTAAAAGCATCTAAGTCAGTGGTAGACAACCTGGTAATCCATTGGTGGGCTGCGAGACAGCTTGTTTATATATTGACCGTCCTTAGGAACAGTCGCCCTCAGCTCCCAATGGCCAAGACCTGCAAACTTCAGCCACTGGGAGCTGTGGGAAGCCGTGCCTGCGGATGGTCAATGTAAACAAACTGTCTTGCAGCCCGCCAGTGGATTGCCCGCGGGCCGCAGGTTGCCCACCACTGATCTAAGTCTTGCAATTACTTAATGAACTCGTCAGCGTCTGGCCCAGCAGTGCAGTGGATTATGCATTTATTTCCCTTGGGGCTGTGCAGAAGCCCCACATGTTATAAAGATATCAAATGTAAAAAGGTGTCTAAGGGAGCATTACAATGATCAGGCAACAGCTTTTGCTGACATGACTCACCATATTTCTGCACAAGATTTTTCAGCATACTTGTCTTGAGTTAATTTTTTGCGTTCACCGTTTAATAAGCAACTTTCAGAGCAATGAGGATTTTTAGCTGCATGACTCCTATTCAAGTGAATAGAAGTCATGTAGCTAAAAATTCTGAAGTATTGCATAAGGTTATTAACAATTGATATCTGATGCTGAAAATACTGTTTATTGTTTGGTCTTCCGACCCAATCAGCTCTCTATCTGTTCATCTAGGGTCTTATGTCAAATAGTATCTTGACCTATAATGTCTGTTCCTTCCCAAATATCCTTTCACACCAAAACTAAGAGGGCTATCCCTCCCGGTGGGATCATAATTACCTGTATGCCTCTGGTTATATTTTCTGTATGCTGTTGTCTCATTTAGCTCCAGCTGTTGCTCAATTTGAGTGTTTGGTTCAATGAATCTCTGTATTGTTTGTACCATGTTACATTTGCTAAGTACTTTGGGATCAGTTTACACTGAAGATGCAATACAAACGAGATCGTTGTTATACAGTTCACTTCAATTTCTGTAATGTTGAAATTCTAGGGGGTAAAATAGTACAAAATGTAACAGATGTTCTTACATTATCTAAAACGGCACAGGTGTATGTGTACAGAGGTGTCATTTCTAAGGGGCTAGATCAGCAGTTCTCAAACTGTGGGTCGGGACCCCAAAGTGGGTCACAACCCCATTTTAATGGGATTGTCAAGACTGACATTAAACTTGCTTGGACCTGGGGCCAAAGCCAAAGCTCGAGCCACACTGCCTGGGGCCAAAGCCAAAGCCTGAGGATTTCTGCCCTGGGTGATGGAGCTCAGGGTTATGGATCCCTGCCTGGACTAAAACCACTGAGCTCTGGCCCCTCATGCCTCAGACAGCAGGGCTTGAGCAGGCTCAGGCTTTGGTCCCCTCTCCTGGGGCCTGTAGAAATTTTTGTTGTCAGAAGGAAGTCGCGGCTCCATGAAGTTCAAGAACTGCTGGGCTGAATCATGCAATCCTGACTCGCATGTAGTTCCAATGGGACTAGTTGAGGGGCTGATCCTGCTCCCATTAAAGTCAGTGGCAATATTCCCATTGAGTTCAGTGGTACAGGATCAAGTTCCAGATGCATACATGTTAAACAGTGTGCTGTCTAACCTGAGGAGCATAGTTATAGGAATTACTTTTTACAAACAAAACAATAAACCCACAACCTGTATGCGGACATGACAACCAGAGCAAAATTCTGCTTTGTTTCCATATGCAGATTTGTCACGGTACCGGCAGTCAATCTGGGATTATGTCGCTTCAATTTATTTGTGATGTATAAGTACAAAGGGTGATCTGCAAATTATATGGATACCTATTTTTACTAATTCCAGATTATTTTTAGCTTTCGCTTTTCTAGGGGGCAACGGAACTATTTGCCATTTATGTATGAATGAAATAGAGCACTGAATGAACATAAAGAGAGCAAGGATTCCAAATGAACGTAGACAGTCCCAAACAAGTGGAAGAGGTAATATTTTCTCCATTGGAGATATCTTTTTTCCCCAAAAGCTCACTCAGGCCACATGATGAACCCCTGGGTTTGAAAAGAGTTTATTAAATGGAAAAGAGTTGAAATTTACGTGAGAGTTTCTCGAACGCTGACCTGGAAGGCTAGTAATGTGGAAAGACCAAGGATCTAGTTTGAGTTTAGTACAATCCTGTAATGAAGTATAGAGGCTTTGTAGCAGCATGGGGAGGAAGTTAAACATGGTTTCCTTCATATAGATTCTCAATATATTTTCCAAAAAATAATCCCAGGATTGAAAATCAAGTCTAGCAGATACCCGTAGTCAAGTAACTTGGGACTGTGCCAGCAAGCCTATTTTAAAATGTATCTAAAGTAGACAAAGAGATTATCTTCCAGGAAGGTATTGAAGAGTAAAAGCAACAGAACACTGAATGAATATAAAACTGTTTCTGGAACAGAAGCTGTTGAAAACCTCATTAAGTCCTATTTTAGCATGGACATGTTATTAAAAAAATAGCAGGGTTTCTGCAAAATAAATGTTGCATTTATTCAATCTGTCAAATCTATATATTTTTTATTTTACTGAGTGACTTTAGTGCTCATGTCAAACGTGCCAGATCTTCAAACATTTTGTTAATCCATAGGACAGGCACGACAGTAGCATTACAAGTTTCTTCACCATTGTGTCTTGACCCTGAACTAAAGAGATCACCTTTAGAACTAAGTTGGCTGCTCTTCCTCTACAACTATTCAACCTTTGGCCATTTTCCTACCATGCCCAGTAAAGTGCAAGTTAGTGCCTATTTTGGGGATGGTTTCACAATGTGAACCCTTGTCCTCTAGGAACTGGACTGAGACTACCACAATATTTCACAATAACCAATGAAGAAGCATCAGCCATCTATGGTTCATCCACCATTCATCTTCTGGTTACTGCTAGAGCTGGTTGAAAACAATTTCGTAAAATATTTTGCAATTTCAAACTTGTTTTAATTTTGTCCTCTTCAAAATGGACCCATTTTATGTGAGCTTTTCTGTGGTGTCTACCACCCACATTTTTATTCAAATAAGTCTGGATTTTTTTCATTTTCCAAAGAAACAGGTTTCACTAAGGAAAATTAGCTTTTGTAAATGAAAAAATTCTATAACTAATTCAAAGATAATGTCAATAAAAATTTCTGTAAATAATGTCGTGAAAAATGGGACAAAATTAATAATGTTAATTTGAGGGGGGGGAAAGAGATTTATTTTCGATTAAAAGGAATTTTCTTGAAGAAAAGACTGTTTGGGCAAATCTTTTTTTGACTAGCTCCAGCCAACTGCTGACCTGGGCTGGAATTGAACTGGCAATCCTGAAGGCAAAAGACTGTTCCACTTTAACAAACTTCAGAGGCAGGTAAAAGAGTTTTAATGCAGGGAGTTAGTTTTAAAGGAACATAGACTAGCACTTTAATCCTTTTGCTTGATTTTCCTTTCAAAACACCAGTCATCTATTTACTTCCCTGCTGTCCTTGTGAAGAATTTCTTTACAATGAAATCAGGGTTCACAGATTTAATATGCAATGAGCAGAGCAGGTTCAAGCTGATAAAGGCTTCCTAGGTGAGTGAAGGATGTTTAATGCCAAGTGAGATACTCTTTTAATGTGGGGTTCTTGACCATTTATTACATTAAAATGGTAATTTGATTGTGTTTTTAATCTCCTAGTTATCAATGGTTGCTGCTCGGCGTTAAAGGCAAGATAGAAGCAAGAGCTAAAGATACGGATTTTAGGAGCGTTTACTCAGTTAACATGCTGAATACAACACCTACTTCCCCTTTATCTGCTCTTGCAGAACAAGGAGAAGGAAAAGGCTTTATAGAATTGATAATGTACCAGCTCTGTGGTCTGATTGTGTGGAGCAAGCAAGTACTGAAAGGACAAGGTGTGAGAGATAAGGGCTGGATAGCAAACGCGACAGTAATTCACAGATTAATTCTATATGCCATTCCTCATAGATTTCCGAACACAAATATATTTTTATTCCTGCTCCCCAATCCTCCCCCCAAATTAACAAAAGTTACATAAGCTCAGTTGGCAGCCTTGATGAAGAGAACGCACTATAGAATGGGTGGAGAAGCAGGGGAACATTTACAGGTGACGACTAGAGCAGGATACGAAATGTTTTTTGGAGATTTCAAAATAATTCCCATTCCACAGCAAGATAAACCCAAGACCTTTTGAAAACTGTTACCAAAAAAACAGAGACCCATCCCAACACAGGTGACAACATAGGTTCAAGTCCCAGATCTTCCTAATTCAAAGCAGGGATTTATAAATAAAAACCTATCCCATAAAACTGGAAAGGTCATTGAGTCCAGTGCCCTCCCTACACTAGCAGGACCAAGTACCCTGATAGATTTTTTGCCCCAGATCCCTAAATGTCACCCCCAAGGATTAAACTCACAACCCTGCATTTAACAGGCCATTGCTCAAACCACTGAGCTATCCCTCCCCCAGGACTAGCTATCCCACATCCTAGTGTGCTTTGGCTATTGGGTATTCTAGGCTATTGGCTATTCTAATGTAGGGTTTTTCCTCTCTGATTTTGACCAGGAATTCCATCCTGGACCTGAAAAACCTTCCCAATACATTTTTTGCCATAATCAACGCTTTAACATGAAAATTTGTTTTGACAAATTCGCATTTTCCAATGAAAAACCACTGTAACCAAAAATTCCCTGCTCTGGTCATAGAATCATAGAATATCAGAGTTGGAAGGGACCTCAGGAGGTCATGTAGTCCAACCCCCTCCCTCAGGACTCAGTAGCCTGGGCTTATCTGTATAGGGACTGTTACAGAAACTGGTATTGTCTGTCCCTTGCTAGCCAGTGCAATTAGTACTTTAGAAGACATCTGAAGACACACCTAACAGGCCCACAGCTGCTCACATTTCATGGCCACATGGTCTCTTCAGGGAAACTACAGCTATAATGAACAAGCTCTCAAAGGCAAAGCAAGATAATGAAACATCAATTGTATGTCACTTAGTCAAACATTCCACTACTGATCCACTAGCTTTAGTTAGAATTGTGTGTGTTTACAAGGCGCTTGACTGACACACAGAAAGCTTCTGAATTCCTCGTTCCTCCCGCCCCCAAACAGGGACAAAATTGACAGAAGTGCTGAAAGTTTCCTCCAAGTGCCCTGCCAATATATTACTACCCTGACCGCTTGAGTGAAGACAAAAGTCTTCTCGCTGCATTCAAACATTGGCCCTTCCACTCAGACTGCCAATTTGTACCAATTGTGAAGGTGGTTTTGTGATGAGAATTTACCTCAGTGCACCAAATCATTTCACTTAGTCCTCTGAAGACCCATTCCCTTGGTGACAAATGGTCACTGCTGACCTGAGCTGAACCTGAGATAGCAACTGAAAAGGTGAAAGATCCTGTCGGATTCGGGTTTTGTAGGAAAAAAGCCAGCCATGGTACAAACTTCTGAGCACAGACAGAAGATACACAGCCAAGAATCCAAACAAATTGGCAAATGTCAGGAAATGAACTTTTCTAGTTATGGTTTCTACCCAGCTCACACTCACCCCCCTCAGGTGAAAGTCTAAATCAATAGGCAAGCCTCGCATTGTGCTCTAAAAATAACTCCAGGTGGCAGGCCAGGAGAGGTCCATTCTGTAGCTGAGGGCCTGAGTCCCTCAGGATTCAGCAGGGCCTGTTAGTAGAAAGGACCCAGTTGATTTTTTTGGCAGGACATAGGAAGAGAAGCACTCTAAGCACTCCAACCATTATAAGGCTTTATGACTCAAAACTAGCACTTTGACTTACACCCAAAAAGGAATTGGGAGCCAGGGCAGTCTGCAGAGAATAGGTTAGATATTCTCTACATGCTCATTCCAGTAAGTAAGTGATCAATATATTTACTCCTTATAATAGGATTTTGCTGTTGTGACAGTACTACTACTTCTACCCAGTGAAGAAAAATGATTCCACTGAGTCTGAGCCCTATCTGCTTAGCATCTGTACTCTTTTAAAATAACTGAATATCATAAAATCACAATATACTGAAAATTTGCAATCCACCAAGACAAGGAAACTCCGAAGTGAACTGAAACGTAATGGCTCAGTATGTTTTACTGAGATGTTGCCAGGCTGTTTGGGGAGTACATGTTCTTCATTCAGCCTTAAGCTGCACTTGCTACAATACTTTACTTGCAGCCTATGGACTTCAAGTTGCAGTTTAAGTTCTAATACTGATTTTCTTTTTGTTGTTGTTGAGGGAACTCAGGTCAAACCCTTATCTTTTCAGTGGATTTTTTTTGGGGGGTACACTTTCAGCTATAGAATCTATATCTATTTCTGCCCTGCCAGTGCTAATTCACACACACACACACACACACACAACACACAAACACACACACACACACACACACACACACACACTCTAGCGAGGCAGCTTACAACTGACCTAAGTTATCTCTGTTAGCTAACTCCCTTTAGTCAGGAGGAGATCAGCCCGTGAGAAATGGACATGTTCACTCAGAGGCAGAAGTAAAATGGAATTAGGTTGACTAGCCAGGTAGCTACAACCAAACAATTTGACCAGGGATATGTGGTATCTGATCCATGCTAGTACAGTGGACTGTGACAAGAGGAAGCAAGGGAAAGGGCCCCTTTAATGTGAAGCAACTGGGAGGGCTTGGGAAAATGATGGCAAAATGGAGATTATTCCTGGGAGATTAATGAGCAGAGTTAGAAGCAGAAGATTAATATGATCTGTTCTTGTAACCCCCTTTCCTCCTCACCAACATCCCCTTGCTACACTTGCACACTGAGCCACCTTGGCTTTTAGAATTTCACTCGCCCTGAGGTTTGACTCCATCACTGGATCTCCTTCTTGACTGCTGCTCTCTGCTCTTGACCTTCCCAGTTCAGAAAGACCACCAATTTTAATACTTTAAGACATTCTAAAATCACCATAAGACAAAAGTGAACAATAATCCACTGGCATTATCCCTCCTTAGCCTGAATTCCAATCTCACGATACACATGGGTAAATGCAGTTGAGTTACTCCAAAATTAATCTGGCATAACTGAAATCCGAATTTGGTTGCTTATTTCTCATATTTAATAATTTTTGTAGATTGGTCTCTCTCTCTCTCCCTCCCTCCCTCCCTCCTGCCCACCTAACTTTCTATTAAATCAAGTTAATATTCAAAGAATCTTGATAAAAATTCTGGCTTGTTGGCTGGGAAATCCTCCTCCCTCTCTGAGCATGCTAGAAAGGATGGCCAAATTTCTAAATACCTATCCTCTTTTTGGCACTTCTGTTGTGTACGTACCTGGTGTAGAAAGCTTGGCCACTGCAAGGCTAGTCCATATTTTAGTATACCACAATTTTTTTTCAGTAATGTGGAACAGAAAGTTGAGCAGTCACAATAAAAAGGAAATTAATTGGTCATTCTGTTTAAAATGGAGATCTGTTACTGGAGATTAAGTCAGTGGTGGGCAACCTGTGGCTCGCTGGCGAGCTGCCAAACTGTTTGTTTACATTTGCATGGCCACCTGGCACTCCCAGTGGCCGCAGTTCGCTGTTCCCGGCCAATGGGAGCTCCGGGATGTGGCGTGGGCTGCAGGGGCGCACTGGCCGCCGCTTCCCACAGCTCCCATTGGTCAGGAATGGCAAACCACAGCCAGTGGGAGTTGCGGGCAGCCGTGCAAATGTAAACAAACTGTCTGGCGGCCTGTCAGCAGATTATCCTGACAGGCCGCAGGTTGCCCACCACTGGATTAAGTGATTTACCTTGGTTCACACAGGAAGTCTGTGTGTGAGTCCGGAACTAATTGAGGTCTCTGGAGTACCAGTACAGTGCCCTTTCCAGTAATGTTGACCATCCTTCCTACTCTACATAGGACTACACTGGCACCCCTGTAGAAGGGCCAAGCACAATTTTGGTGGAGAACATTAGCACAATGCAGTGTTTGGCACAGTCAGTACTGTTGTCACCTCAGGCAGGAGTGCAGCATGTTAATTTATGCTGACTATACATTTCCGCATGCATGGCGGTTAGAATAATGACCACTCAGACCAGTTTTAAAGTACTCATGTACAAATCAGTAGAGTACAAAATAAAAATAAAACAAAGGGAAAAAGCTGTTCTTGAAAGTTTTGCTATTACACAAACCCAGAGTCCAAATATTTTTCCAGGGAATTGTAGAGTTAACTAGCCACAATTGTAAGTAGTGAATTCATAAATGAATAAAAATATGTAGCTGTTATAATTGGCAGATGACACTTCCTGAAGGATAAGCATGTACTCTTCCCCAGCAAAGGAAATGTAAGAGCTACATCTCCTGAGACATCTAATGTACAAATTCTTTGGCAATTCTTCCTAAGGCGGAACTGATTTTAATTTAGAAGACAGCAACCTACTTGTGCTAGTGGAAGAAATGTCTCCATTAATTGCAAGATTGTCTATACTCTCTCAAAAGCTCTTTAGACTCAGCGCTTGATCCTGCAGACTTTCCTTAGACAAAATTCCCTTTATGAGATGCTAGCCTGTTTTTTTGGCTGGTGTCCCTCTGAGTATGGATAGGCAGACAGGACAACTACTCCATAGCCATTACTACCATGTCCTGGAACAGAGGTTACAGTCTCTTCTTGTCTCTCTGTTTTCTTCTTCTCAATGCGTGTTTTGCTCCCTCCTCTCACTTTTTCCTTAATTTCCCCTCTCTATATATCAGATCAGATATATATCAGAGGGTAGTGTAGTCTAGTGGATACAGTACTAGACAGGGAATCAGGAGAGCTGTGTGACCTAAGGAAATTCCTTTAGTCTCTCTCTGTTTGTTTTCCCTCCCATCTTCTTCCTCTTTTGTCTATTTAAATTGTAAACTCATTGGGGCAAGAACTGCACCAAGTACTCTGCCTCCTAATCTCACCTGAAGACTCTCCTCATCACCATAATACAAACAATAAACAACCACCACCACAGAATACAATTGGCCGAGAAAATGGTATATCGAAAAAGTGTGGAAACAATTTAGTTTTGGATATTTTAGGTTCAGAAAATTTGACAACTCAATCAAAGTGGACATATTAAACAAACTACACTCAAGGAATGCATAAAAGCCCTTTTCCTTTTTTAAATGAGAAATCCATTTTAATTAAATTTACTTACTAAACAACATGCTTACAACAGCTGAAAATGACAGATATCTTTCAAAAAATTAGTCATATGGTAATTCGCCCCATCCCCCTACACATTGTGTGTTTGAGGAATGAGGGACATTTTTTTTCGGGATGTGTTAGAACGCTAACTATTTTTTTTTTAAGTCAATAGTCTGATAAAAGAGATCTTCCAAACAAACAGTTAAATAAGGTTGGAAACTCTTTGGTACAACAGACAGATTTTCTCAATGCAACTTTCTTCTGTGGGACTGTTAATGTTCATGGAATACTGTATAATTTTCAAGGCTTATGCTTATAAAGGCCAATCATGTATTAATTCATTTGGTATTCATTGTGATGTCTTTAATCATGATGGATTAATTTGTTATAAATGTGGATATAATATGTTATTTCTCCACTGTCATTTAGTAATTAAAGAGTCTGTTATTATTTCAATCACTGCCCAGATGTGTATCAAGTTACAATGTGTTGTTCCATGGTGAATTATGTTACACTGTGTATAAGACAATGACATTCCCTTCATTTTTTGAAGAGTAGACCTTTGGGGTAGCAGGAATATATAAGATGATAATACTTTGCTCTGACATGGTCCTTTGAAATTATCTTTTTGATATTAGATTGAAGAGACAGACAGATGGTTGCTTTAAATCAAATCCCTCATTGTGGGCCCGTAAAGGCTCCAGAGATCTCGCCTAGTGTCACAGATAGTAGGGCAAATGAGTGTGGTGTCAGTGCTTAGCTAGAAGAGGGTAGAAAAGGATGGGGGGAGAGATAGCTCAGTGGTTTGAGCATTAGCTTGCTAAACTCAGGGTTGTGAGTTCAATCCTTGAAGGGGCCAGTTAGGGACATGGGGCAAAATTAGGGATTGGTCTTGCTTGAGCGGGGGGTGGACTCGCTAGATGATCTCCTGAGGTCCCTTCCAACTCTGAGATTCTATGATTCTAAAGGGGCTAGACTTTGGCTAGGCACATATACAGTGGCTTGGCAGCTTTGTTATCTTCTAAATGCATGCCATACACACTGAACAGTGGAGAGGCAGGTGGGGGCATGGAATCACCCACCTCTTGCCAGCTTTTGGGAGACGACTGCCTCTTGCAGTGCTTGCCGGAAGCAGTGCTTTTGTTCCCCACTGAGACGGATCTTATCCACAGCTGGGCACAAATCACACCCAGCTTTATAACTCTCCCAACTCCTGTAAACTGGGTAAAGTAAGTGAACTAGATTGTCTCCTGATTCAACTCTCTTGAAGGATCTGGGGTCTGAGCATTGTAGTGACCTCGAGAAGGTTACCACAGCAAAGAATGTAGCCCTGTAAAACCATCCCCATATTACAGACGGACAAAGTCAAATACGTCAAGGGCTAGATGGGCAAGACAGCAAGTCAGTGGGAAGATTAGGAACATGATCCATAAAAGCTGACCCCCAGTTCCTCCCCTTTGGTCTAAACACTGGACATCACTCCTTCCGTAAATATACTTTTTCATCTGGGCAACAGTTGGGTTAATATTAGATTAACACATTACCATGCAGTTTGCCTTAGAGGCTGAAAGCTCCATTTCAAGTGGGGAAAAGGTGGTAAAATTACTACGTCTGTATCTCAAACTGGATGCTCGAGAACAAATTGGTCTGTTACTTTGAGCTCATTTTTTAGATTCCCTCTATCGACATTTAAGTAACTGATTCTTCTCCATCATGGTTAGTCGTCTCTTTTTCTTTCCTGTCTGTCAACAGCTTGCTAAATTAAGATTCACAGCCCAGGATGG
The DNA here is from genome assembly GCA_032164245.1 of Sternotherus odoratus. NCBI lineage: Eukaryota > Metazoa > Chordata > Testudines > Kinosternidae > Sternotherus > Sternotherus odoratus. Next base: position 11,379,097 of record JAVMKO010000001.1, on the reverse strand, counting down.
TTTTCATATGAAGCTGAAAGCAATCAATATGTTTACTTAGATAAATGGGTATTTTACAAGATAGTGTAAAATGCATAATTTTCAGTGCTATATAGAGCCATGAAGCACAATTTATCATGAGTAACTCATTTAATCTCTTACACATCAGCAGATTTTTTTCTTCAAAGAGAAAGCTGGAATAAGCGATCCACACTATATGGGATCCTGAAGAAGTCTGTACTGAGAGAAGCTGAAAGAGGTCACTATCAAAATAGTACTAATTTATACTTGTACTTGGTCACAGAAGATGAAGATGGAAAACTCCTGTTAGATACTATAATGTATCACCCGGCCAATGCAAGATTGTCCCATAATGAGCATTTCTACTGCTTTGTCAGCTCTAGTTTTGGCTTGAGAGACAAGTCAAGTTGATTGAGAGTTTTTTGATGGAACAATTTTTTCCACCAGGAAATGCCAATTCATTGAAACTGAAAATTTTCACGAGAAAGACTCAGTTTTGACAACATTGTCCTAGGGAAGGTTTCTCAGGCAGGGGGAAAAAGAGGGAGAGAGGAGAGGCAGGCAGACAGACTTGCAGCAAGCCTCCACTCCACCGTCTGAAGTCTTTATATCAAGACTGTATGTCTTTCTAAAATATGTGTTCCAGCTAGGCCATAAGTTATGGGCTTCATGCAGGCATTACTGGGGGAAATTCTATGGTGTGTGTTATGCAAAAATACTAAAGTATCATACTAAATTATTCATACTAAATTATCATAATAGTCCCATCTGTCCTTAAAATCTATTAATCTGGCCCTCAATGAATACTATTCAGCCGGATCTAATATTGACCAGCCATTCAAATATACACCCTAGTCCAGATCCTCAGCTGATGATCATTGAGCTCAATAAAGCAATGCTGATTTACACTCCTAGGACCCGAGTCCAACCCTCAGTGAAGTGGGGTTGGGCCCTTAGGTAAGGCTCCCATTGATTTGAATGAGACTTGGATTGTGCCCCCACATAGCCATGCTGGAATGCCAACTAATAATACATACTTACCATTTGACTAATTGTTGTCAGACATGGGGTATAAACTTATTTCTAGACACATTTATGGCTTGGTTGAATACACTGTGCGACTGTGTTTTGATTCACTTGCTAATAGAGATCTCCCCTGATCCTTTAAGCACCAGCCTATGTTTGCGGCTCACTGCCCTGGCAGGAGCTCGGAAGGATATAACTTCACCGGTGTCACATGAAGGATGAATATGGGCACAATAGGCCAAATTCTTCCAGGCGCTGTCAGTAAAACTGGGGCCAGCTGGAGGAGTGTGAGGTGGCACTTGGCCACCTCTATTTTGGCTCCTCTCAAAAATTCATGGAAAGGCCATTTCATAGGTCCTCTGTTTTAGGAGCTGCAGAAGGGAATTCTGGAACTGGATGTGGAGCCTGGGGGCAGTATAGGCTGCCTGTTAATGACCTACATTCCCTGATCCAGCTATAGGCATAATGCACAGCTCTAATGCAGCTCATACACACTCCTGGCAGGAATAAACTTCATGATGTGCAGTGCATTCAGCTGCTGTTGGCCAGAATAGGAATTAGTGCTGCTGTTGCAGAGTCTGAGCATATCAGCGTTGGGGAGCAGTGCTAGGATTTGGCCTAATGCCCGGACATCATTACTATCATGCACCTACTCTGAACAGAGCCACACTGACCAAAGTCGGCACTGAAAAGATTACACACTCACAAAAACCAGCGTTTTCAATTTGGCCCTCATACTTCTGCCAGCATGAAACCAGGTGCAGTGGAATGGAAACAGAAAAACCTCCACATCATCACAAGGGTAAGTTTCAAGAAAGCAGGATAGTTCAGAAGATACAGCCCAGCCCCCATTCAGCAAGGTACATAAGCACATGCTTAACTTTATGCAAATTTTCTAAGGATCCACCATGTGTTTTGCTGACTAGGGATGCAATGACGTACTCTTGATCAGAAACGGAAATATTTTCCTATTTGCATTGGGATCATTCTATCTATTTTTTTAAAAATTACATTCCAATCAGAAGTGGGACTGAACAGAGAAGTGCAGCCCCAGACCCTGATTTCCCCAAAATTTAGAGGGGCAGTGGAATCTTTGGATGGTTTTGGCCCTACACTAGCAAAGTATATGCTTAATTTTACATACGTGAGTATTTCCCCCGATGTCAGATTTAAAGTGTTAAGCATGGATATGAGCACTTTACTGAAATTGGGGCTTAGAGAATTATAAGCCAGCCACAAAATCTGGACATAGGTCCAAATTTTAGCAAAATTTATGGCGGCTCAGGGCTTATGTGTAGGCCATGTCTGAATCCCACCAGTTATTTTGCTTGATAGAGGACAAGGAATGAGAAGCTTTGGCCCTGATCCAGCAAAACACTTACATGCGTGTTTCACGTTAAGCACGTATGTACTCCCAATTCATGCCATTGGGACTATTCACATGTTATAATGTTAAGCATGTGACTATCCTGCCATCTAGTTCTGCTTTGCTAGATCACAGCCTATGCAATTATTGCTGTTTTTTATTAGGATGACACCACAGCCCATTGAAATCAGCTGAATGGCTCCTATTGATCTGGATCAAGTCCTAAGTCAGGACTTAAATCAGAGGGAGGAAAAGTTACTTTGTCACTGTGTCACTTTGTCACTTTGATAGCTTCGTTAGGTTCCTAAACTTTGGACAATTGGCCCAATCCTAATACCACTGAAGCCAACAGAGTTTTGCCAGTGACTTCAATGGAAGCAGCACCCAGCAGAATCCAGTACAATTTATGTCATAAAAATACAACAATAGAATAGAACATTTATTGCATGAGTATACACCTATAGGCTAGCCCACATTTGATAGTCGTGTATTGCATGCAGCATGTGGAATAATATATGTATTTCTTTAGAATGCCATGCGTGATTATTTTTTTTTAAATCTGCAGACTAACAAATGTTCCTAAATGCTTCACATTTGTCTCACCTGCAGTTACAATAAGGCTATTCACAATAGCGTTAACATCTGGCATCTGATCCGGGATGGCCATTCTTCTGGGGTGAGAAGAGGCAGAGCATTTTCATTGTTCATTCATTCGTGAGCACTAGTTAAGTAAGGCTGTCAGCTGTGTCCAATTATGGGTAAGAATTTTATAGAGCACTCTTCCCTCTAAAGCTAAGCCGATACAGCCAAACCCCATTTTGCAGGCATTCTTAAATTCTTCTTAGCCGTATGTAAAATCCCTGAGCTAAGAGATGGCAGGTGCAGTGTATTTTCACAGCTACATTAACAAATACAATTTTGTGGCAACTTGAATCTGCCAGTGAAGTAGTGCGTTTTTGTAATCTCTATGGTTAAAAAATGTCATGTGGGACTTTGCTGTGAATGTGTGATGCCAATTAGTACAGTAGTGTGATGGAAGAGATCAAATTTAAAATACACTTATTGGAAAAGTCAGCAGATTTTAAAGTCTGGGATGTTTTTCTCTGCATGTGCAGTACAGTGGAGGGTGCTAAAGAAAAAATCTGAGATGGAAATAAACACTTGCTTGTTTCACACAAGCCATGATTTTTCTGAAGTGACTGCAAAGAATTTAGGGGAGAATCAGGAGTTGGTTTACAGAAAGACATCACCATAGGACTTACCCTGCCATCTATTTCTGTTGTAAGAAATGTAAGGGCAAAGTTCTTTGGAAAACATTTGTTTCTTCACATTTTGTTTTCAATCACAGTTTACTTAAAAATGCAGTGAGTGGGTCTGGTTTCCACTCACCCGCTGCACATGGAGGGGATCTCAGGCCACATCTAGACGTGATAAATCAATCCCTGAGCGCTCTCCCCGTCGACTCCGGAACTCCACCGCCACGAAAGGTGGAAGAGGAGTCAATTGGGGAGCGGCAGTGGTCAACTCGCCACCATGAGGACACCGAGATAAGCCAACCTAAGATAGCTCGAACCCCACCTCCAGTGTAGAGCTGGCCTCAGTATATGAGCTCTTCCTTTGTGTATGCAAAACAACTGGTCTACAATTCAAGGTTATACTGCTATAGCTGCGTTGAGTAGGGGTGTGAATTTTTTACCAACATAGCTATGCCAGCAAAAGCCCTAGTGTGGACAAGTAAACTGTACTTATACCAGTACAGCTTACGCTGGTTCTGGGAACCAGCCTAAGGGCTTGGTTACACTTACAGCTTTATAGCGCTTTTGGTTATACCCGCCTTCAGATACAGTTCCAGGGATAAAAAAAAAAAAAATAAAAAAATAAAAATAAATGGAGATATACCAATCTCCTAGAACTGGAAAGACCTTGAAGGTCATCGAGTCCAGTCCCCTGCCTACACTAGCAGGATCCGCCTGCCTACACTAGCAGGATAGCACTCCAGCGTGTCCACACTGACAGCCGCACCCGCACTGGCATGGCCACATTTGCGGCACTTGCAGCGGCACTGGGAGTGGTGCATTATGGGCAGTTATCCCAGCATTCAGCTGGCTGCAACGTGCTTTTCAAACGAGGGCTGTGGGGTGGAGTGTGTTGTGTGTGTGCGGAGGGAGAGAGCGAGTGGATTTTTGGAGTGCTGAGAGTGTGTCAGCACACTATCTTTAAAATGCAGATCCTACTAATCTTCTGCTTCTCACTCACTCACTCGGTAAACATTTGCATTGTTGATTTGCCGAGTTACAGATAAGCTCTGAAAATGTACTTCCGCATTCCTCCAGCCAAGTTCAAAAGAAAGGGGAGAGTGGTCAATTGACTTAAATAGATTAGGGGCGTTTCCAGAGATCACTCGAAGCGCAATATTGTTACTACCCATTTACACTGGAGCTGAATTGTATCACCCAATACACAACAGCTGTTAATCCTCTGGCAAGGGAGGATTGCCAGGACCGTTACAACGATGGATTTATAGCACTCTATGTGCCTCGTCAGTGCGGATGGGTAATAAGTTATAGCACTCCTGGCGGCTTTATAGCACTATAAAGTGCTAGTATAACCAAGGCCTAAGTACAGCTTTACTGATATACCTGCATCTAGACCAGAAGATTTCTGCTGGTTTAGCGACACCACTATGCCTATACTGAGTTAACTCTCCTAGTATGAACAAGGCCTAATGCTGGCCTGAGTGAATTGTCAGCAACAGGAATTGAACCTGGGACATCTGGATGAGCTTCTACTGCCTGAGCTAAAAGACCTAGGTCCATTAGCCAAGGCTGTAGCAGGCTCATCAACCTCTCTATATGGCTCAGCCACTGCTAGAGAAGGACTGAGAGCAAAGTGGGTGTGGGTTACTCACTGAGCTCTGTGGTACTGCCCCTAACAGAGAATCCTCCACAGTCCATGGTCTGCATAGGTAGAAATATTGTGACTTAGAAGGCCTGCTAGCTCTGTGAAGACCTAGGATCTTCCTTAGAGGCTCCTCTTGAGATTTTGGGGGCCACTACCACTAGGGACTGAGGAAGAGAAGGCATGGCAAATCGGGACCTGAGGCAATATAAATGCTGTGAACTCCCACAAATCCATAGGCACCCAGTAGGTTGAGGGCAGGTCCTCAATACTTCCAAGCCTAAGCATACGAAGATTAGGCTCCAGGTCCCCAAAAAGTCACCAGAATGGAACAAAACGCACTGCTACCAGCAGGCCAGCAAAGCCAGAGACACTGGCATGATTCCAGACTAGCAAAGCACTTGAACCCATACACAGTCCCACTGATTTAAATGGGACTACATACAGGCTTATGTGCTTTGCCAGATCAGGGCCTAAGTGAAGTCATGGGCATATGTACGGAGAGCTGCAAAACTGGACCGACAGAATCCAAAATCAGTTTAGTTCATGGTGAGTTTGCGATTTGGCTACAGTAGGCCTGATTCTAAATTTCTTGAACACCTCTAACTTCCACTTATTCCACTGGGAGTTGGAGGTGTGGGAAGAATGCAGGATTAAGCTTGTTTTTTCCTGCAAGCTAATTGATAATTAGCTTGTTTGATAACATCACTATGAGCTGTCCTTTATATTTTATTAATGAGGGGAAAGTATACTACTTCCTGGCATCTAAATGAGCAGAATTATGGACTGATTTCCAATATGGATGACCAGGTTCTAAAGTTAAACCTATAATTTAATAATTTTAAATTTTTTATTATAGCTGTAGGGAAAATAACAGTTCTTCACATATAACAGCAGTTTCTCTTCTAGAATCTTAACAATCATAGGCCTCACAGATTGCTTTTTCATAGCCCAGTGTTTTCTTATTTCAGTGTTATTGATAGGAAGGAGTACGGTTTATGTTAGGCAAGAGGTCAAACTAGACTATCCCAGAGGTCCTTTAACACCTAGGAATCTGTGATTTTTTTTTTATAGATATCAGTTTTAATTCACCTAGATATTTCCTAAAGGTGTGTGGGTTTGTATAGGGAAGTATTAAAATATTTTTCAGCATTATACAATTTGTTTTATTTAGATGACCATATGTAAAGAGGAAGTTCATGTTTTCAAGAACTTTTTTTTTTTTAAAGGTACAGTGATCTGGATCACTTTTAGAGCTTCCGACCCAAACTATGCCGTGCTCTGTCCCTGTGTTGGACAAGGAAGGAGATAGTGTAGACCCCTAATGGTTCTATGCCACCTGGAGAATCCATCTATAATAGGGGTATGTTATCGGGTTCTGTGACAAGGCTGGCCTACCCCGCACTAGCCCCGGCCGTGTTAGGCCAGTAGTACTGACAGCGGAAGTCCCGCCCCGGCAGGACTGGGCATGCTCCAAGTGCTCTAAGAGTATAAAAGGAAGGAGCTCAGCTTACTCTGAGCTGGCAGCTGTAGGGGCAGGACATGCCTGGGAAGCTCCTGCGGCAGGCCAGCCGCACACCCTGACTGCACCAGGAACCTGAGCCTTTCCAACCCCGCTTGAGCCCCAATGACTGGAGGAGTTGGAGGAGGCCCATGGCCCAAGGGTCCACGGAGAATCCGAAGACGCCTGGGAGAACCCAACAGCAAGACTGGTAGGAAGTGACCTAGGGAGGGTGCTGCAGTGGTACCTCCCCACTGGGAAACCTCATCATGTTTTGATAGGACCCCCCGCTGAGTCAGTGGCATGGTGCTACATCATCGTTAGGGTCCCGGGTCGGGACATGGTGGAGCCAGGCAGGCACGCCCCTGGGTGGTCTTCTCCTCTATGAACTCTGGCCATTAGGCCATGCTGCCCTGGCCCTCAGGTGTAGACCCGGTCACAGGATCGTTTAATCCCCTTTACACCACTAGACCAGTGTAAAGGAACTATCTTATCAGACAGAATCAGGGCCTATAACTGAAGTGTAATGTCAACAGACTTCAGTTTACTCATATTATAGCAGATATGCTTTAACTGGAAGTTTATATTCAGTTAACACATTAATTTGCACAGCAAGAATATTGAATTCAATACTTTTCTCCTCTAATGGATGGGAATTTAGGATCACAGGGGACAAAGTGAGACTTTGGTGCCCTTGTGGACCTTAGTACTTTGGGGGAAAGGGCTATTGGATGCAGAAATAAGACACAGGAGCTACAGAGATCTGTCATACAAAATAGCACAATTATCCACACGAGCGGTGTAAATTTTCTACAGCGAAACATTTTAAAGGAAGAAAGTTTTAAAGTGTGATTGAAATACTCAAAGTAACAAAGTTTTTGTCTCAGAATTGCTAACACCAACCAATGCACCTTAACCCTATCACCTGCACAGGTAAAATTCCTTAGACCACAAAGCAATGTCCATTAGCATATGGCATAGCCACCATCACCACCTCCTCCTCTATCCAGGTTTTCTAAAGAAACTTTGTGCTTAACTTCTCTGATCACTGCTTAGCCTCACATAGTCTCCAGACCCTTTGGTTATAATGCAGACTTGGCAAAGCAGATTAAAAACTGGGGAGCTCTGATGAATAACTATGCAACTGATTCATTTCAAAGCAAATAATGGATGGCTCCAATATTGGTTTTCAAAGGAGCCCAACAGAGTTAGGGGCATAAGTCTCATTGAAGTTCAATGGAATTTGGGAGCCTAACTCCCTTTGACTCCTTTGAAATTCTCAGCCTATGTAAACATGAGAAAGCATTCTTCCAGGTGGCCAAGCTCAAATCTGTAAATATTTAGTCACGTGAGTAATTCAGACTCCTGCAGTTAGCCCCATTGACTTCAGTGGGGCTACTCACGTGAATAAGAGTTGGCAGGATCAGACCCTAAGGGCATAAACAGCTAATATATATCATCATTGTTAATAACATCCATTTGAAAATGAAACAACCATTTGATCAAGTTTAGGGGATGCGGTGAGCACCAGGGCCACTTTGAGGGGAAGGACATTTTTCCCATGATCCCCTGTTTGAGACGGTACCGAAACCGAGTTGCGGTGCAACCGGGTGCATTGGTGTGCGGTGCCACTCAGGTTTGGTCCACCTGCCCCTCAGTCATGACAAAATCTGAGGGAGTGGCATTGTGACCAGAAACCTGAGTGTTGCTGTGACCCCTGGAGTGGGGAACTGGGCCCAGGACCCGCCTCAGCCCCACGGGCCAGGAGCTGTCCCTGTGGGGCAAATGCCATGAGGGCTAATTCTCCAATCCCACGCTGGGCCTCCCCTCATGGTAGTTTTTTTGGAAGGAGGCCTCAGTTTCAGATTTTGTACAGCTTCCCCCTCCCCCTCCAAAGAAACTCAGTGACGCTGTGTTAAGCAGCCTTCTGTAAAATAATCCACAAGCTCAGCTTCCTTACTGACTTCAGTAGGGTTTGCTGGTACTCAGAACTTGGCAGGATCAAGCTCTGAAAGTCCTACAAAAATCTTGTATGAAGGCAATTGATCTGACTTTTTTAATGCTTCTTATGTGCACTGATTGATAAGGTCAGAGAGACATTAGAAAGCAGGAGTATTTGAAATACAATACAAATCTAATAATTGTTATTGACACATTCTGCAACTCTCGACAGAATCAAACTAATTCTTTAACAAAGGCAACACAGGCATTCTGTGCAAAAGTTTTTAGCTTCACTGATATCAACTACTGTTAAGAAATGACAGCTGAACTTCTTCCCTCCCCTCACATAACAGATGACCAACCTAATGCCTGGAAAGAACTTTCCACAGCACTTAACAACCTACCCCAAATATTCTGACTCCACTAAGACCAAGCTGAAGAACATATAAATATATATATATATATATATATTTAGAAAGTTTCACTGTTGCACTTCCTGTCTGCCTAGTCAACAGCTGGGCAGCCAGACTAATAACCAAGATCTATAAGCCCCCTCCCTCCAATATCTATGCTTCAGGCAATTAAAAACCCCAAGCAACTCAAGTATTCTTGCTGACAGGAGTGTGGAATGGTAACCAAAACACAATCTCGTCCCCATTGTCATAGTGCGACAGTCACAGCACTGCTTCTGTGAATTGACTATTTGCCCAGCCGAGAGAAAACATCATGAGGACAGGCACGAATATGGTTATTACCCATTTTAAGTAATATGATAAGGTCAGATATCCAGCAATTACACCTTTTCATTACATTCTAACCCTCCACAGCAGGGGGACCTCACTTATGACTGCATTAGCTACACAAAAGCTTTCAGCTCCAAAAAAGGAAAAGAAAACACAGGGAAAGGGAAAAAAATTAAATTTGTCTCACCAGCACGTTGCAGCACCAACTCGCTTGAAGGAATGTAGCCTTTACAGGTTTCTCTTTTAATTATCCTGGAAGCAGAAGGGAGGAAGAAAATAGAAGAAGCAGGTTTGTTAAATTAACGTGTGCTAGAATCTTTTCAGTTTGTCGCAGAGTAGAAAAAAATAATAATAGTAAAAAAAAAACCAAAGGAGAAAAAAAAGAAGGCTCAGTAATTTAAATTTGCTGTCAGTTCAGGCTGCATCGTTCTGTCCCGCCCCTCTTCCCACTGGGTTCTACTACCTGCAGGGCTGCAACTGACAGCTAATGTGCAAACAAAAAAAAGGCAAAAAGCATGCTGGGACCATGCTGTCTGCTGTCTGAGTCTCTCTGCACTCCTGATGACTAAAAATCAGGAGTTGAAAAGGTTGTTTGTTGTTGTTTTTTGCTGGTGGAGGGAGGGTTGAATATGGTTCTTTGCACAACATTTATTTTCATTTTAACTGATACAGCATAGCATATACTACAGAAACTGTTGTTCAATCAGTTTATTTTCCCCCATCAATTAAAAAATGTATCTGACCCAATTGATTTTAATAGCATATTCTGTGGAGAAACACATATGCATATACATAGTATAGTGTATGGGTGTGTACACAAACACACACAAATAAATAGTATGAGTGTATCTATACACACACACACACGTATGTGTGTATGTGTATGTATTTTCTATAATTCTGTCTTTCACAGAAAGTCTTTTGGATGCAAAGTAGACAAGAATAATGAATGTATATAAAACTTTCAACATAACAGTGAGAACTCCTCTTTGGCAAAAAGAAATGTTCCCTATTTTGTTTGTTGTCTGTTTTCTAATTATTTTAAATGTTTTTAAAATCTTCATGTGTGACAATGAAAAATAACAGAATTGGAGGCATAACTAAAAAATGGCACAATGCACATGTACAATGGACAAATATAACAATGTATGTGGATAAAAAGCTAATATTTATTTAACTGGTTGTATAAAAACCATTTATCAAAGTCTCGATGTTAGGAAGTATTAGAAAACAGGCACAAAATTGATATGAAGATAAAAAGTGCAAATGCCATACTTTATATATTGCCATTGTTAATAACAGTTTTGCAGAGCTAAAATCATACTTTGAGCCCTCCCCCCCACAAAGTACAGCTATATATATATATAACTGAAATCTGCTTCCTACCTAATTATGAAGTAAAATTAAAAAAGAGTGAAATGATGCTTTTCCTTAATACTTTAATACTAATTGCTTGGATCATGCTACAGTAAATATGTCAAATTTGTATTCAGTGATTACCCTACTTATGTGTGTAACCATATAATAAAAAGCTAAAATGTAACTTAATTAAAGTAATCTCCACTTACATTCCAAGTTTGCTATTTAGACAAGAAGGGACACAGATATACTGAATGGAACATAAGCAATTGCATTCTAAATAGATTTTTGAAGCACCGCAGTAACAATATGGATTATATCATTTCTTTGTACTGTGTGTGGACCCAATGCTGCAGCCCTTACACATCTGAGTAGTTCAACTGGTTTCAATAGGGCTACTCACATTAGTAAAGGTTGCAGGGTTGAGGCCAATATTTTGTGTGCATCATTGACTTTTTGCATTAGAATAGCATGTAGATTTACATTTGCTTTGCCTTATAGCCACATTTTACTATGCAGTATACATACCTGCTATGCAGTAAAATAATGCAGTATACATAGTTCTCTAACTTTAAATCACCTGACTCCCAATCCTCTCTCTTACCCACAAGACCTTGCTTTCTCACTGCTCATCCTTTAGGTGAGACATGTTAAATGGTAAAAACTGTTATTCCTGATGACTTGACAGCATATGATACGTGTTCGCTTGATACCTTTATGATATACACACAGAGAGATGAAATATACATATGTCGAGGATCATACAGTGAAATAATTAATTAAATTTAAATGGATGTTAAAAGTATATATTAAAATGTTATATATTTCGCTATATGATCCTTGAAAACATTTTAAATGTTACGTTTATTAAAAACAGGTCAACCTGCACCAGGCACTCAGACTTTCTAAAGAGAAATAATTGAATGATGTCCTCTCTAAAAATAAAAACATAGTACACTAATTAGGACACACTGAAAGAAACCTGACTTAGCAAGAAAATATAGTCAAGAAGAGCTATTAGATCCACAATTATTGACTAAAATGGACAAGACCTAGGAAAATCAAACACCAGAGGAAACATTTTACTCATAGTTTACTCTTTGTTACCTCTGCTATTCCAGACTAACACGGCTACCTCTCTGATTCATTTTACTCATAGTATTCAATACAGGTAAAGTCCTTAATGTTAATACAAAAAGGCTATTAATGTTCTAATGTTAGAAGAGGATATATCCACTATTTCTCTACATTATCCAATATTGTAAAATATCATAATGTGAGGCCAAATGTTGTTCTTATACTGATTCACATCACTATTCATATCTCGGAGCTTCTGTGGTATCTAAGCTTGATTAAGGCTCATAGAATTTGACCTATAGGTATTAGTTAAGTCAGGTACTAAAGAAGAGGCATTACCTTCTTTGTAGTTATACAATCAGCTTTAATGAAACAGTGATAAATTATGGCGCCATTAATTAGTGGAGGTTGCTCCATCAGAAAATACAACAGAAAGTGTTTCCGAAAAAGCTGCACACAGGTTAATTAATTATCCTGGGTTGAAGACAAAATGTGCTAGCCCCATTGAAGTCAATGGGAGTTTTGCTCTGAGGAATAATCATCTTCTAGCATCTGGCCCAGACTGGAAGGAAAGAGGACTTCACTTTGTCTTCTGCTGATGCACATTCCTCACTCCTAACATGGACATGCTACTGGGAGAAGAAATTAAGGCATGTCTGAAACAGCTAAAAGGCATGTCAATATCTATTTTGGTGCCACATCTAATGCAACTCTTGTACTGTTTTGGGGTGGGGAAGAATGGGGTCCCTTTTGATATTTACTCAGATCCAGTTAATCAAAACTAATGTTTATAAACTTAGCATATGCGGCAACACCACCAAAAATCTGTGCCTGATTTTCCTTTCCATAAAGGCCACTTTATACCATTCTGGCATGTTATTTAAACCTCCTCTAAAGTCTCTGATCAGCCAAAGAAGGGCAAGGGGCCTTACTAGAAATTAGAATCAGCCTCTTTGCTGTTAAGGCACTCAGGAATAAACATAGGCTATAGATCTTCTTATGACTCAACTTTCAGCAGCCACATATTTTGAGATTTACAATCGACTAACTAGGTCTGAGTAGTATACAGTCTCCAGAAACTTCATATACCGTATATCTTTGTTTAGAAGCCACAGATTCTATTACTCTTAATTGCTTCCTCCTGCAGCTTTAAATTGAGGGTGGCTTTCTCATACATTTAATTGCTTCCCTCTGGAGCTCACATGGTAAAGGTAATTGAGGGTGGCTTCTAAACAATGATATACAATAATTAAAAGCTCTTTTAAAGGGAGCTTTTTGTGTGGCACCTGCAGTAAACTGAATACTTTTTATGCAGCTCTGCAGAGCTGCTAAAACCAGAGCATTATTTCACAAGTGTTACATTGTCACAGAAATTCTGCATCTGAAGAGCTGACCTATATATCTCTAGCCACTCTGTGGGGAGGCGGGGGGAGGGGGGTGGGGAGAACCCACAGATTTTATGGAAATGGTTTGATGGCGTGAAAGGTAAGCTGGTACATTTCTAATGGTAGCTCTATTTTTAATGACCATCTGCATTTATTTCTCAGGAGAAAAAGCAGCTAATTACAATTGTTTTTAAAGGTCTATGCTTTTCTAATGTATAACTTTACTTAGCTACCTCTCTTATTGAGGAAGAAAATATCCCTGTACATGGAATGGTTTAATAACTGACCCTTAGTCATTCTCCATTGCCTGGCCTGTGGTTGAATTCACTTTTCACACATATGTAACTGTCCCATAGGTACATCTTGCTCTTTTTACAGTCAAAAGGATCTGGAACAAAAGATCTCTACAGGATTTTGTGCTTTGATGAATTAATCCAGTTTTGCATATTAGCCTACTCCCGTCTTAAGGTTTCCTTGAACTCCACAAATTACTCATAAAAGAGAGAAAAGGCACATGATGTCTACACAGTTGGGAAACAAAGTGAAAGCAAAAGGAGGCAACACAGGCCTGGGCTACACGGGGCGGAGGGGTGGGGGCTTCGAACTAAGCTACACAACTTCAGCTCTGCTATTTGTGTAGCTGAAGTCAAAGTATCTTAGTTCGACTTACCTGGCCGTCCTCACAGCGGCGAGTCGACCGCGGCAGCTCCCCTGTCAACTCCGCTTACTTCTCTTGTGGAGCTGGAGTTCAGGAGTCGACGGGGAGCGCGTTCGGGGATCAATTTATTGCGTCTAGACAAGATGCGATAAATCAGTCCCAGATACACTGAACACTACTCGCCAATCCGGTGGGTAGTATAGTATAGACATACCCACATACCCCATTTCTTTTCCAAAGTTTGGCTTAGTGCAGCTAATGTTCAATGAAATACTTGCTGGTGGTCTGCAGAGAACTGGCTGATCGCATGCTAATGGCTCTTCTCTTTATTTCCAGCTGCTAAATCATGTCCAAAGACAGCTTAAAAATGCACTCAGCAATTCCCTGATGTGGCAACAATAGTGTGTGCGCACTGATGAAAGGGTAGGTTGCCCATGCCCGCGTGAATGGGAGGAGGATGTGGTGCAATAGGAATTTCTCTATTAAGGTGTGTCCCACTCTATGACACAAGTGAGAACCTCTCACCTAGTGGTTAGAGCACAGGACCAGCACTCAAGAGCCTGGTGTGCTATTGCTATCTCTGCTGCAATCTCACTGTATTTATCTTGAGTCTCAGTTTCCCCATGTATTACATGGAGACATTTCTGTAACTCACATGGATTATTTATACCTGCCCCTGGATACTTCCACTGCATGCATCTGATGAAGTGGGTATTAGCACACGGAAGCTTACGCTTAAATACTTTTGTTAGTCTTTAAGGTGCCCCGGGACTCTTTGTTGCTTCTACATGGATGTTGTGAGGCTTAATTTTTTTATTACTTATAAAATGCTTCGATGAAGTGATGGACAGAGTATAGAGGTGGTATGTATTATTTTAAATTGAAAGAAAATAAAGACAACTTCTAATATGATCATCACAAGATAACTATTACCACAGTAATAAGAAAGAGCAATAGTGGTCCCCACTTGCAAGTCAATATTTACTGTGGGTTTTCCTATTTTAAATATAGGAAATACCATGGTAAATTGAGCACCTGTTGACTATATATTTCAATGGTAATCACTGTATGTGTGCTCTATTTTCTGTGATATATCTCCTCCCCAATACATTCAGCCAACCATCAGTTCACTGCATGGCTTACAAATACATTCAACTATATGTTCACGCTACACCTTCATAAATAATTCATCCTTGCATTAGTACTGACTTCATCTGCTATGTAACTGATGGACCGAGAATCCCTAGAATGGTACCCAGTAGCAAAAGTTAAGTGGCTAATTAACTGGTGTTACAATAATGGTGCCTCTGTAACTTCTGACAGGCAAAAAGCCAGTTTGCCAAAGCACACCTTGCCTAAATGACTTGACTGTACTCAAGAAGTTCAAGTGCCTAGTTAGCGAAGCAACTACAACTGCTTTAACATACCTTCCTAGCCAGCAATATCTGAGCCACGAACCCTTTAGGATTATGAAGTTTATCCCCAGGCAGGCATCACTTCATTCTCTCAATCTAATTTAATGCCCAAGAATGTGATCACTTCGATGGGACCAGCTGTTTCTTCTTCTGCCAACTGCACTTCAAACATTTTGGCAGCCTTCCTGAATGTGCCCAATACATCCTGACACATGTGACAGGACCTGCAGACAAAATGGCATCCTTGCAATGCAGCACTGATCCTGAAACTTGATTTTTGCAATCGCTCCTTAGTGTGACAGTACACTACACTTCCTGGAGGCAACAAACAGGAACTCAAAAGGCACAGATTGTAGAAAGGACCTAGGATGACCAGATGTCCCGATTTTATAGGGACAGTCCTGATTTTGGGGTCTTTTTCTTATATAGACTGCTATTACCCCCCACCCCATGTCCCAATTTTTCACATTTGCTGTTTGGTCACCCTGAAAGGACCTGAACAAAAATCAATGTTGCCCTCAAACTTTAAACATAGCAGGGAAGGAATACCTGGGTGTAGAGACAAGTTGATGATTTAGTATTTAATGAGCCCTCCTATACACCTGCATTTTCTTTTGGAATCTTTATTGCAGATCAAAGAATAATATCAAACCAAATAATAATAATATCAAAACAGAAAGCATTCTAAGCATTCTGGAGCGTGAACTGTCTTTTTATTATGTAATTGTACAGCTCCTAGCACAATGGGGGTCCCAGTCTACGATTGGGGCTCCTCGGTGCTATTGTAATATGAATCCATAAATAATAATGACAGGAATCAAAGTAACTTGGTGAGTCCAATTCACCTGGACAATTAGTCACTGTGCCCATCAATAACTCAGGTATATAATATGGTTTCTGTATGTGTCCCCCTTCCAAGAGTGCTGAATACCCTCAAATGGTTAGAACATCCAATCAGCTGAACTGTGTCTGATCATGTCATTTTTCACACAAGCTCCAGTACTGACTGAAGCATGTGCTGCCATGTTGCTCAAGCCTACAGGGGCCATCAACCCCAATGCTACTGAACAAACATTAAGGGCTCGTGGGTTATTCCAGATTCTGGGGCCTGCTTTACACTTAACATTAAGTCAACCTTGCTACATAGCTCAAGGATTTGAAAAGATGCGTGCCCTGTGCAACAGAGTAAAGTTGGCCTAAGCCCCAGGGTAGACACAGGTACGCTGATGGGTGTGTGGGAATCTTATGTTGACTTTGCTACTGCCTCTCAGAGAAGTGGATTACCTACATCGATTGGAAAAAAATTCCTTCTGTCACTGTAGCTGATATAGTGTAGACATACATCAGGATTCACTAGGGACCATCACAGTCCCTGGTATAAATTAGAGCAGCTCCCAGCTGCTCAAAATTGCGGTAGTGCCTCTTGGTCTATCTACATGCAACCCAGAATCCTCACATTGATATGCTCTACAAGGATCCACACCCTATGCCAGGGCTTGAAAAGGGGTCAGTGTATGGCTGTTTATGGAGGTGCAATGCTGTGCATGCACTGGGGGAATTCTCCTGTAGCCCCTGACAGTGCATGTACAGGTCCGATAGGCTGCTACTAGAGTGACATACTGGGGCCAGAACATGGGGCAGAGTCTGTCTTCTGTATCCAGCTTCGTGTGCCTCTCTTGATCCTTCTAAAACTTCAGCTGAACTCCGACACAAATTGTATTCCCACTTTATTAGACAGCAAGACACCCTGAAGAAAGGCATGTCAAACTGCAGGCTGTCAACACTCCTATTTAGTGTTGCAACTTTCAAATCACCCAAAGTGACCCTTTCCTATGTTATTAGAAAAAGACTTCTGGATTTGATTTCTGGTTAGAAAACCACTCGCCATGAGGTAAAAAAAAAAGAAGCAACAGTCCTAAGTGTGTGTATTCTCTGCTATCGATCTACAGTAATTCATTTGAGTTTTGGTATAAACTAATTACATATTGTATATTGCCCATATCATATTTAATGAACTAGGAAGTGATTTTTTCACTATATTCCTTCAATTCAATTGATTTCAGATAATTCACTTTAAACAATTATTGGTTATTACAGCACGTAGGGTGGATTTAATTAAAGTTTTGGTCCTAACAATGAAAGTCATTAATCATTGTTAAGTATTGTACATAAAAAAGAAAACCATTCTCCATGAAATGATAGGTGCTAAATATGCCTGCTGTATAAAAGACATGTAAATTTAGGCCTAAATGTTGATCCATCTATTGATTATCTTCTGAATTATAAAATATTTAATTAAAGATCAAATCTATCAGTCCATGACTAAAACCTTTTGGAAACAAATGAATCGATAGTTTAGTGGGACTGGCAACTGCTGGGACTGCTTTGCTGCAATGAAAAAAACACATCCGGAGGTGGAGGCTGCATAGCACGCCTGCAGACCCAGTTCACAGAACCAGATGCAAAATCTGAACCAAGAAATACAGCACACTTTCTTTCTTGTGTACCTTCAAGAACATATTGATCCGAGCAGCCGAGATACTATGTGGCTACACTAAGCTGGGTAGACTACAGTCTCATGAAGAATGGTAGTGGAACAAGGAGGCGCAGAAAGGAGTAAGAAAGAAGGGAGAAGCCAGAAAGGAGATGAAATATAACTTTCTGGAAGAAGTGGTTGCTGCCTATCAACTCTCCAAGTGAGCAGTCAAAGCCAGCAGTCAGAAGGGTAAGAAACCTAATGACAGACAAGCTGTATAATGAGTTGAACAACTGCCCTCAACTTGCCCAAAAGAAAATATGTAATTACGTCAACAAAAGGCAAAAAGGAGGGAAGATGGAGTGAACATGACATTCATATAGGATGCAGGGGACAGACTGCTTGAAACAGGACACACTGTACATAACCTGTGGTGAGAACACTAGGCGGGGCTACTTAGCAAGGAGAACCCTTTGTGTTCCACACTACCCTTGTGTGAACTGGTAATCATGGATACAGATGACCTGTCAGAGGCAAACATTAAGGCTGCATAGCTGAAGATGGCCCCTGGAAAAGCAGCAGATTCAGATGAAGTCACAGTGGAAATGACCAAAGCCATGAGAGACGTTGGTGCATCCTGGCTCCTGGAAGTCCTGCACATGGTTCAAACAGAGAAGAAAATCCCAAGAGACTGGAGAATGTGCATGTATATCAGTACCAGTATGGCCTAAGCAAACATACACAACTGTTCAAAATTCCTCAGGGACTGTCCCACTGCATAAAACTGTGAGAGAATCAAAGTCACATATGTCCAGTAGTGGAGCCCATTTTAGGAAAGGAGCGGTTTGGTTTTAGGAAAGGAAAGACAGGTAGTGTTAGGGCAAACTCAGTTTCCCTCGCTCCTTCTCACCATGTATTCTTCCTCACCAGCAATCACATAGTTAAACTCCCAAGGGTTGTAAATCATTCGCTTGAGGCTTTAGAAGTTCAGTGCAATAGTGCTTGACAACAAGTTGTTTATGTACTGTTATCTATACCGAGAATGTGACCTTGCCTAGACAATTACAGTCTGTAGGCCTCACTAGATGAGCTAATGTGTTATATCTCCAGATTGCATTATATGTATGTAACGACTTTGCTAGAGAATGAATAGACTCTTATTCATAAGCTTGTTGGCATCATGTAAGCGTTCTCAAGGTCCACACACCAGGTGCCTCAAGAGGGCACTGACCTAGGATTGATGTAAGGGTTTGCTGATGCGCATGCTTCAAGTAGGTCTTTCCCTCCCTCCACCCATTCCCCCTCCCCTTTGAATATACTCTATAAACATTTGCTTGGTACTGATAATAAACCGAGCTGCTGCTAACCCCCTTTCTTGACCGAGAGGAGGGTGCCTCAGTTTCCCCTTTGATCAAAGTTGAGTTGTGTGTTACTTCAATGGTCTCTGACAGCTTGTGAGCTACTTGCCTCAACTCCGCCACAGCGATCCGGAGTGTAAAGGTAAGGGGGAGAGACGCGCCATTAATTTCCCCTGACAGTAGCATTTTCATCATTAGAGTTGGTGGAAAGGAAGCTGGAGGAGAACACTGAGCATAGATGGCTTTCCTCAATCTGGAAAAAGCATTCAGCAGAGTACCTATCTGACTGCCGGTGCCTGCGTTACAATTCTTTGGGTTACCAGAGGACTTGTCCAGACGATAGTGGGTTCGATGGTTCCATGGCAAAGGTGTGGATAGTGTGATGGTTGGGCTTCACTGGAGAGCAGCACTCAGTCCATTACTATTTGTAATTGTGATGGTCTTCATAAGGAAGCAAATCCAAATCAAAACTGCTTCGATCCTAATCTGTGTAGGTGATATTGCACTTGAGAAGACTTGAAACCACTGAAATCCAAGTGTCTGAGGGAAGTGAGGGGATGACATTGCTGGACTGTGTATGGAATGATGTCATCAGGAGTGACACAAGATCTGTGCGATCAGAGAGAAGCTGCAAGAGAGGAGGCTGAGGTGATATGGGTATGTATAAAGAAGATCCTGTTACGCAGGTATTTGAGATTAGAGTTATTGGTCAGAGAGCAAAAGGATGGCCAAGAAAACAGTGGGCAGACTATGTATGGGAGGACGGAGTGGATATGGTGCAAGCTTTGGACCAAAAAGCCTGGAAAAGACCCCAGCTAGCTGGGAAAAGAGGAAGTAGTCGTTTACTGGGACTGCTAGAAAATAATGTAATAAATACCCCTGATACTACAAAACATGTAGCAATTTCCATCTATAGACAGAGCTTTAGGAAGCAGGGCATTGTTATTTCCATTTTGTTAATATGAAAGCAAAGTATAGGATTATTAAATAACTTGCCCTGGATCACACAGCAGGTTAGTGGTTAGGCCAGGAATAGAACCTACATCACCTGACTTGTATTGGATCAAACTGGTACCAATGTAATGCTATAGCTCTCAATGCAGTAGCAGTTAACTGAAAAATATCGAATCCAATCTCCAGGTCATACTTAGTCAAACCCTATTTATTAAACTAGACTGATGCTAGGGGAGTTTGACCTGAGGAAGAAATACACAATATAAACACTCTTACCAGAGCTTTGGAATTACTTCTTTAGCTATAGTGGTAAAAGGTAATGCACCAGGTCAGACTAGATGATCGTAATGGTCCTTTCTGACCTTAAAATCTATGAATCTTAATAAGGCTGTTGCACAAGCAATGAAAATTCAACCTCTTCAAGTGACCGTGACCCAATTTGAAACAATCAAGCCTGCAAATATCTTACCAAGCCAAAAGGATAAAGTCAGTATGGAATTGCGGAAAATACAAACAGGAAAGACCTATTAGGTCACCTAGTCCAACCCTAAAGTTCATTATTGTAAACTTTCTAGAGTTTTGTCCAGTCTATTTTTAAATATCTCAAGGAATGAAGTTTCTTGCCCCCCTTTTGGGTACCTATTTCATAAACTATTAGATCTTAATTTTCCTCCTTTAAATTTCACTCCATTACTTCTTGTGCCACCTCCAGACAATTCCTGTCTCAGCAGCATACTGAAAATCTATATATATATAGATTGATCAATCCACACTCACCTCCCACCCACAAAACAAATGTAGTTTTTTAACTTGGTCCTCATAAGTCAAACTCTCCAGGACCAATGTGTTGCTCTTCTCTTCATTCCTTGTAGCTTGTCAATATATTTCTGGTAATGAGATGTCTAGATTTTGACACAATATGCCCGATGTCGTTGCACAGGGAGAAGTTGCTACCTCTCTTGTCCTTCCTCCTTCATCTGCATTTGTAAGCATCCCCAAACTGATTTAGCCTTTTTTGCTGATACTTCACACTGTACACTCATGTCTAATTTGCTGTTTACTTTAACTCCAGTATAACTGCATTTCAAATTCCCCCCTCCTACTGAGTACTAATTATTTTTCTGTAGCTCGATTAAGTTGTAATTTTCCAAGTTGAATATAATGGTTTCACGTTCATGACCCTTTTCTCCCCAGGTCTTCTTGCATTATTTCACCGGTGTTCATAACCTTTTCCAATTTAGTACCATCTGTGAATGTCATTAGTGTCCTATTTACTCCTTTCCTCTAGTCTAAAGTGAGGATATTAAACAAGAGACATATCCCTGTGATACTTGCTAGACACCTCCCAGTAACTCTCTACTTTGATGTTTACGTTACCCTTTGTTTAGAGAGAGTTTTCCTTTAGAGAGAGTTTTCAATGTAGGTGACAATGGAAAGATTTATTTCTAATTACCATAGTAGGTGTTACAAACAATAGAGAGTAAAATCCCACAAGCTTATTTTTTTAAAAAGTCAATGACCGCATTTTTAGCATGCCACATTACCAAACCTAATGTATCAGCTCCTAAACATCTTTTTTTCTGATTAGAAAATCAATATAAACCAACTTCTGATCAAATTCTGAAAACAGTCCCCTTTAAAGACACCGTTTGGCAAAAGTGTTAAATTCTTATTTACTGATAAAGTCAGTAAATGTAGCTGTTTACAGCAATCTGGTAAATACATGTTTTCTTTATGTTTGATAGCTATTAGCTATTTACACTTTCCTGCTACAGAATTTCAGCTATGGAAGCACTTGGAATTTCTGCAACCATCAAGTAATTCATTTAGAGCTTTATCCTATTCTCATTTGATTTAATAAACTCCCATCAACTTCAGAGATGCAGTGTCAAGACCGTAGAGCCCAATCCAAAGACAAATGGAAGGATTCTTATTGACTTCAGTTGGCTTTGGACTGGGCTTCATTGGCTTATGGTGAAGACCAGACACTGCAAACCAAGTGATGACGTTTCTATTTCAAATCTTGGTACCGATTTAAAGTGCAACCTTGAGCAACTTCACCTCTTTCTGCCTCAGTTTCCTGATCTCCATTTTGGAGTTCAAAACTTACTAACTCAGGCATATTAATTCAGATTTGTAAAATGTTTTGAGATCATTGGGTGAAAGATGCTATAAAAGTATTCATTTTTCTTTGTCCTTACTGCTATTTATTTCTTTTTAAACAACTCAGATTTCTGAGAGAGATTAGCTAGGTGAATAGGGTTTTTACTGTACTGTGTGTTAACAGCAAGTGTCCGCTTAACACATGATACAGTAAAAGGAGGGCTGCACTCAAGAGGTCTCATTCTCCTCCCTATTTATCATGTTTTTAAGTAAGTGAAAACACTTACAACATTTTCCATTTTTAGATGCCTGATTTGCAAACACTTTTCTGCTCTATTTCTAGAGCTGCGAATAACACTTCTTACTGAACTGTTAAAGCATCAATTTATCTAACATAATAGAAGGCTAAATCCTAACTTCCCATCACAACTTAAAGTAGCTAGGCTTGGTGCACAGGTCTGGGGTACTGGGATGGTGAGGAAGATAACTTTCCCTTTCCTTTCTCCCTACATTTGAGTTTCATATGGGGCAAAGGCTGATATAACTATGCCTACAGTATCTACCCATGGCCTTGCTGCTTCCTCCCTGCTAACCAAATTTGACTGTACAAAATAGATGGGGAACACCTGTATTGTTGCTGGAACATACTGGAGGTATGTGCCCTGTGTATTGTCTTCCCTTATGCTACAAATTCCCTGCACATTGGAACCACAGCAGTTCTGCTTCACTGGTGGTTCTCCCTTGACATAGGGGTAGCATGTGGAGGCAGGAATTTCCCCGTGGAGAATTATATCATCTAGCACACCAAGGCAGGGAGGGCTTAATGGTCACCTTATATTTCCCTCTTTTTGCTTTTAAGAATTGAACTCCTAGTGAATACATCAGATATTAGGACTTATACATCATCCAATATCTTTTACAATGATTCTATTGTAGTTTATAGCATGTTGTGCATTTTTAGTGCAACACCATACATCATGTTGGGGCCAAATTCATTCCTGATGGAACTTCAGTGTAGTCAGTGGCATTTCCTCGGGGATGGATTAACAGAGAGAGAGAGAGAGAAAGGCCCATATCTCTTCTATCTTGTCTCCTCTTTACCTTGTCGAAATGCTAAGCTAATTGCTCCTACAGTATTATGCAAAACCTTGTTTGTCAATCTATTCAAAAAATCAGGAAACATTCCAGAAACCCAGTGAGGAAGTTCATACCAGCTTTAGCTAATCTGCAGAAAATCCAGCCTACATGAGTCCCCTGTCACTGCTGCTCCTTTCATCTATTCTTTATAAGGACTCCATTGAACTTTAATTAATATGAAAAATTCAGGTTTTCATCTGATTTAAATGTGACTGACATCCTGCTGCTACTAAAAGTGGAACAAAGTACAAGTGTGTTGAAAACAATGCTGAACGTCTGGATTCAAGAGGGATTCTGAAAGCCTGCAGAAAGCATAATCTTCCAGGTCAGTAATATTGCATAACAAGTAAGCAGGGGAGTGCCAGGAATTCATTGATATAGATGTCTGATGAGGCTAAGAGTGACACGTGAGCAGTGTCTACAAAATTCTTTGGAGTGATGGCTCTTGCGATAGAGACATTCACCTTATGTCATCCGGTTCAAATCCAGCCCATGAGGGAAAGTTCTTGCTAGATAGTGGCCTGCTCAGGTGCTTGAGACTATACCCATCACTATAGCATCTAGAGAGCCTTCCATGTAATATCAATAGACTACTAGCAAAACCCTTAGTGGATTTTATGTAGGATTAAATCCTTAAAGAGCTGGTGATCTCCACCAAGGGATATGAGAGTAATTTAATACAAAATAACTTTTCTAAAGGACTTCTGAACTATCCTATACAATTGAAAAGCATTATGGACAAAACCCCATTGAAGTCAGTAGAAAGACTCCCGTTAACTTCAGGGGAATTTGGATCAGGCCTACAGACTAAAGCATTCTGCTTTGAAGCTCCACACACACACACACACACACACACACACACACACACACACACAACAAAAAACTGGAAAAAATGTAAAAACAAAAAAACCCCAAAACAAAACAAAAAAACCTACAGAACTTAAGTTATTTCTGTAGACAACTATTGGTTTCATCCCGGTTAAATTATATGGGTCTTTTCCTTGAGGCCAAATACTGTGACTGTTATCTAAAGTTAGTAGGTTAAAGTTATCTAAAGTTAGTAGGTTAAATCTATATTTAGGCTTCTTAATAACGGACTTTCAGACTTTTTAAACACTTGCCAGTTTAAATCAGCTGATAGTTTTAGTCCAAAATAAAGTAGAAATTTGCATCACTACATAAACATCAATAGCAAGTTGGTGTGCTAATAAGATGTCACCTCACTGTACTACACTCAAATGATCCACTTTATAGTTCCCTTAATTATTTATTCACAAACATATAGTCATTTTAGCTGTCTTTATACTAACATATTTAAAGCACTTCTAATAAAGAGAGCTAAACCTTGATCTGAATCTTAAGACTGGCTATTAATATTTTCTAGGAATATCTCATTATTTCACTATGATCTCAGAATATTCTAACTGGGGTAATTTATGACATATACAAGTGCTTGCTTAGAGCCTTGGTGTTTCAGACCTGGCTAGAGCCCCCTCCCAGAGCTCCAAAAATGTAAAGACTGGGAAAGATGTAGTAACACTTACCGACCTCTCATTCTTCACAGTTTTTTAGTTTGATAAAAGCAAACACTCTATTGACACATCACACTAGGAGAACCTGAAGTACTCTGATGTACCCTGGAATTGAATCTGTACTGCACACTTACGGGAAATTTTCAAAAGCATTGTATTAATTTAGATAGAATATATTGGCCAAAGGTATTAACATAACCCAGTCATCATCCAACATTAGAGACCTGAAAACAAGATTTGGGGATTGGTAAAGAGACACCTCAGCCTCTGTAGTACCATGGTTCAAACATACCATTAAGAATCCTTTTATTAAAGATATAGAAAAGAAGGAAAAAATAGTTAAAGCATTTGAAATGTAGAGTATTAAGTAAGGCTTTCATTTTAATGCCATTTATTGTTCCCCTTTCTTTTAGCTAGAAAGAGAGCTTCAGAAGGAGAAACCCCATTGCATGATAGTCTCTTTTACATGATGTTAAAGACGGTAATTTTCCTTTGGGGGGGGGGAAGGAGATAGATTGGAGCTGCTGCTGTTGGTGTCAATATCTGATCCCATTTCATTACTGGTGGTGTGCGGAATACAGCTGGTAGGGGTGGCAATGTCCTTTGGATCCCTTTCTCTGGCCTGATTGGGTCAGGCCAGCCAGATTGGGATGAAGATGTTCTGGGACACAGGAGACGGTTGTGGGGGAAGGGGTGTTGTCAGTCATGACGGCAACACTTGCTCCAGTAGATCCTGTCTGTGCTTCCATATATTTCCCTCCTAAGTCTCTTTCTTTAAGGACCCCAAAAGGGAGTGAGGTGTGAATAGCCTATTCCTTTTCTATTTTGTCCACCAATTAGATTAATTGATTTCGACACCCACATTTTCTTGTTTATCAAGAATGATCTTAACATAGTCCTTGAGTTATATTGGTAGGCCCTTTTCTTTCGACTCATTCAGTTTCTGTCTTCTTCATACCTTTCCCCATTCACATTTGTTATTCCATGTTATTGTGATATCTTATGAACTTTTACTTAGCTGAGCTCCCAGGTAGAGTAAATCGGTGGGGCTGATTATCACAACGGTGCTCTGTGTTACCTAACAGCTCCCACTCAAGTGAATGGTAAAACAGCCACTGACTTGAGGGGGAGTAGAGTTAAACTAATGTTTTTGAAAATCCCTCTCCTAATAAGCAGGATATAAAAACAGTATTAATCCAGCGGCGTATTCCCATTACAGAACACAAAGAAAGGGAAAATTCAAGCCTTGATCCTTCAATGAGCAATGTATGGGTAAATGTTTAGATCCCAAAATGGGGGGATGGACAGCTTCCATGCCTTACCTTGCACCACATGGCTCAGCCATTCAACTGTGGCAGCCTGGAATCAGTAGTAGCTCAATTAACATTTATATTGTATACATTACATGTCAGCAGGAGTGTTTGTTGCGAGCAAGACACAAAAAGTAATTTTTCCACTCTACTCAGCATTGCTAAGGCCTCAGCTGAAGTACTGTGTCCAGTTCTGGGCACATTTCAGGAAAAATGTGGACAATTTGGAGAAAGTCCAGAGGAGAACAAAAAAGGATTAAAGGTCTAGAAAACATGACCTATGAGGAAAGATTAAAAATAATCTCAGTCTAGAGAAGAGAAGACTGCAGAGGTACATGATAGTTTTCAAGTATGTAAAAGCTTGCTGTTATAAAGAGGGGAGGGATAAACTATTCTCCTTAACCCCTGAGGACGGGACAAGTAGTCATGTGTTTAAAATGCTGCAAGGGATAGTTAGGTAAGCCTTTTGGGAAAACTTTTTAACTGTAAGGGTAGTTAAGCACTAGAACAAATTACCTAGGGAGGCTGTGGAATCTCTGCCACTGAAGGTTTTAAGAATAGGTTAGACAAACCTGTCAGGGATGATCTAGATAATACTTAATCCTGCAAACTGTAGGGGACTGGACTAGATAATCTATCAAGGTCTGTTTCAGTCCTACATTTCTATGACTTTGTGTGGTGTTCTACACACAATTTAAAAGACCTCTTTGACTTCTGTAGTTTTCCCACTAAAACTCCTAACCAGACCCCTAAAACAAACAAACAAACAAATAAATAAATAAATAAATAAATAAAAAGAGGTCCTACCCTCTCCAACAAAAACAAACAGAAAGATAGGCAGTCATAGGGACATAAATAAATAAGAAATACAGCAGACTGCGGTTTTTCCACAGAATTTTTTTTCCCTGCTAAGAAACTGGCAATTTAAAAATCAAAATTCAATAGAAACTTTTCACCAACAAGTGAATGTCCCTGGCCTCTGTTTGCCAGGGAATGGATCCCTTTCCAATCCTGGAAACTTTTGGAGAGTGTTGGGGACAACTTCTTGGTGCAACTATTGGAGGAACCAACTGTTCTCCTCTTGACCTGCTGCTTACAAAAAGGGAAAAATTGGTAGAGGAAGTAGAAGTGGTGGCAACCCTGGCAGCAGTGACCATGAGATGGTGGAGTTCAGGATCCTCACAAAAGGATGAAAGGAGAGCAGCAGAATATGGCCCCTGGACTTCAGAAAAGCAGACTTTGACTCCCTCAGGGAACTGATGGGCAGGATCCCTTGGAAGGCTAATATGGGGGGGGGGGGGAGAGGGGAGGAAAGAATCCAGGAGGGCTGACTGTATTTTAAAGAAGCCTTATTGAGGGCACAGGAAAAAATCATCCTAATGTGCATAAAGAACAGCAAATATGGCAGGCGACCAGCTTGGCTTAATAGTGAAATCTTTGGTGAGCTTAAGCACAAAAAGGAAGCTTAGAAGTGGAAACTTGGACAGATGACTAAGGAGAAGTATAAAAATATTGCTCGAGCATGCAGTGGTGTAATCAGGAAGGCCAAAACATAAATTGGAATTGCAGCTAGCAAGGGATGTGAAGGGTAACAAGGGTATCTACAGGCATGTTAGCAACAAGAAAAAGGTCAGGGAAAGCATGGGCCCCTTAATGAATGGGGGAGGCAACCTAGTGACAGATGATGTGGAAAAAGCTGAAGTACTGAATGCTTTTTTTGCCTCGGTCTTCAGACAAGTTCCTTTTCTGAAGAACTTCTGCTTAGCCAAAGGCATATTGGGCTCCATTAGTAGGAGTGTTGACAGCAGATCGAGGGAAGTGATTATTCCCCTCTATTTGGCACTGGTGAGGCCACACCTGGAGGACTGCATCCAGTTTTGGGTCCCGACTACAGAAAGGATGTTGACAAATTGGAGAGAATCCAGCAGAGGGAAACAAAAAATATTAGGGGACTGGGGCACATGACTTATCAGGAGAGGCTGAGGGAACTGGGCTAATTTAATCTGAAGAAGAGAAGAGTGAGGGGAGATTTGATAGCAGCATTTAACTACCTGAAGGGGGAGTCCATAGAGAATGGAGCTAGGCTGTTCTCAGTGGTGGCAGATGACAGAACAAGAAGCAATGGTCTCAGCTG
This sequence comes from Sternotherus odoratus, assembly GCA_032164245.1. Classification (NCBI taxonomy): domain Eukaryota; kingdom Metazoa; phylum Chordata; order Testudines; family Kinosternidae; genus Sternotherus; species Sternotherus odoratus. Next base: position 11,350,724 of record JAVMKO010000001.1, on the reverse strand, counting down.
GAGAGGGGGGGGGGGTCTAGGTTGGATATTAGGAAACACTATTTTACTAGGAGGGTGGTGAAGCACTGAAATGGGTTACCTAGGGAGGTGGTGGAAACTCCATCGTTAGAGGTTTTTAAGGCCTGGCTTGACAAAGCCCTAGCTGGGATGATTTAGTTGGTTTTGATTCTGCTTTGAGAGGGGGTTGGACTAGATGACCTTCCAAGGTCTCTTCCAACCCTAATCTTCTATGATTCAATGATCACTTGATGATTACCTGTTCTGTTCATTCCCTCTGGGGCACCTGGCACTGGCCACTGTCAGAAGACAGGGTACTGGGATAGATGGACCTTTGGTCTGACCCAGTAGGACCATTCTTATGTGTTAAGGTTTTACCTAAACATTTATATAGACCAGCACAGGACTACAATATGGTCTATTCCACAGAGTCCTTTGATTGTTTCTCTTGTCTGATAACCATGCCAACATAATTCTCAAGCACTGATGGATGCACATGGGTACAGTGTTGTATCCATGTGCATCCATCCTCATGAATCCTGAAAACATATCAGGGTTACAGCAAAAAGAAAACATTGTGGTCTTTGACAAGAGGACTAAAGAACTGGGGGAAAAAAAGCAAGCTTTGAGGACATAAAACCGAGCTAAATCAACTAAAGCAGGTGGTTGCAGCTAAGTGGAATCCTTTGTAGTGCATAAACTCAGGCATTTGATGGAACCATAGAAAGCTTTACATGCCTGCAATACTAAGGCATCCTTCAGAGAAACAAAGCAAACATGATACTGGCTTGGCAATATTTAAAATCTGGAGCCAGGTTATCATTCTGTGGCTATAGTTGAGCTGGACACTCTGTCAAAGCCTTGTCTCCTGGCATTTCAGGCTGTCTAGAAGCTAGGACTACAAGAAATCTCTCTCCCTCCTTTCCATAATTATAACCATTTATATCAGGGTAGGCAAACTTTTTGGCCCAAGAGCCACATTTGGGTGAGGAAATTGTATGCAGGGCCAGGGCAGGGGGTTAGGGTGCGGAAGGGAATGTGGGGTGCGGCGTGCAGGAAGGGTCTCAAGGCAAGAGGAGAGGTGTGGGGTGTATGATGGGGGTCAGGGAAGGGGATTAGGGTGCAAGAGGTGTGTGGGGTATGGCAGGGGTCAGGGTGCAGAGTGCAGCAGGGGGATCAAAGCAGGAAATTGGGGTGTGGGGTGCATCAGGGGGCTCAGGGCAGGGGGTTCAGGTGTGGGGTGCAGGATGGGTTCGGGGTGTGGGCTCTGGCCTGGCACTTCTTACCTGGAGAAGCTCCGGGGTGGCAGTGCTCCACACTGAGGCCAAGGCAGACTCCCTCCCTCCCTGCCTGCCTGTCCTGGCCCCACACGGCTCCAGGAAGTGGCAGGAACCACGTCCCTACAGCCCCTGGCAGGGGCACAGGACTCCATGTGCTGCCCTTGTTGACCCTCCAGGTACCTCCTCCAAAGCTCCCATTGGCCGCGGTTCCCCATTGGGAATGGGAGCTGTGGAGGACAGTGCCCGGAGGGAAGGGCAACATACGGAGCCTTCTGCCCCCCCAGGGGCTGAAGGGATGTGATGGGTGCCATGGGGGGGGGGCAATCCCAGGGGCTGGCTCCGAAGCCCTGAGGGGCCAGATCTGGCCCACAGGCCATAGTTTGCCCACCCTGATTTATATTCTACTTAAGCTTCTATTGCTCTGTTTGTGAATCCAGATTCTCCTAATTCATTATACAGTAAACCCTCGATTTTGCGGACCTCAATTTAAGGGACTTCGGATTTAAGGGACAAAATTTCTGGTCCATATGTCATATGTGAAAATTAACACCCTGTTAATTTTAAAATGCTTTTAACCAAGATTTGCTTATAATTAAATTAACAGGTTATTTTTTGTTATTAATTCACTGTTACAGTAGACTCCCGATTATCCGGGCGCAGATTAACCAGGATGTCTAAACGGGTCAGTAGGTGAAGCCCCAAAGCGTCGGCGGGCTCAGCCGTAGCCTGCCGCTGCTTTGGGGCTTCTCCCACTGGCCCCTTACGAGCTGGGGTCTCAGCCTGCTTCCAGCCTGGGTGTAGGAAGCCCAGGCTGGCAGCGGGCTGAGACCCGGGCTGGCAGGAGCCTGGGGGGGGGGGGGGGAAAGCCCAAAGCGGCAGCGGGCTGAGTGCTGAGCCCGCCACCGCTTTGGGCTCTCTCCCCAGGCTCCTGCTGCCTGCCCCACTCAGCTCCCGCTGACAGCCTGTGTGTGGGAAGCCCAGGCTGGCAACGGGAGCTCAGACCCCGGCTAGCAGAAGTCTGCGGGGAAACTCTAAAGTGGCAGCCAGCTGAGCGCTCAGCCTGCCGCTGCTTTGGGCTTTCCCCCCAGGCTCCTGCCAGCCGGGGTCTCAGCCCGCTGCCAGCCTGGGCTTCCTACACCCAGGCTGGCTGCAGGCTGAGACCCCAGCTGGCAAGGGGCCAGCAGGAGAAACCCCAAAGCAGCGGCAGGCTGAGCGCTCAACCGCCACTTTGGGGTTTCCCCCCGCTGTCCCCTTGCCAGCCGGGGTCCTGCCTCCTGACCCAGTCTGCTCCCTCTGTCAGCCTGGGTTCCCTGCACCCAGACTGTCAGCGGGAGCTGAGTGGGGCAGGCGGCAGGAGCCTGGGGAGAGAGCCCAAAGCGGCGCCGGGCTCAGCACTCAGCCCGCTGCCGCTTTGGGCTTTCCCCCCAGGCTCCTGCCATCCCGGGTCTCAGCCCGTTGCCAGCCTGGGCTTCCTACACCCAGGCTGGAAGCAGGCTGAGACCCCAGCTCATAAGGGGCCAGTGGGAGAAGCCCCAAAGCAGCGGCAGGCTACGGCTGAGCCCGCCGCCGCTTTGGGGCTTCCCCTACCGACCCGTTTAGACATCCCGGTTAACCCGCGCCCGGATAATCGGGAGTCTACTGTATAGAAAACTTTTCTGTGAAATTAAACTTTTCATACATACTTAATTTTAATTACACAAACGTGTCTACATAAGTAAAAACAGGTAAACTAACTAATTTGTCAATTTTTAAACATACGCATTCGGAAAACCTACTTTATTATATAATGGACTTTTGGCTTTAACGGACACCCCCTCGCCGAATTACTCCGTTATATCGAGGTTTTACTGTAGTGTCTGAAGAGGTAAAATGTTTGCCTGCTCTAAGGCCACTGCAGCAACAGAGATGCTTTGTTACTGGTTGTGATTTTTGCCTCATAGCGTAGTCTTTAATTCTGAACTTTGTGATACAGGTCAAAAGATGTTTGAGGCCCTTCAGCTATACATACACACTGTACATGACTATCTGCAGTAATGTATTACTGCCCTACTTCAAACTGTGCGTAGAGCAATGTTTTTATTCATTTAGATTTCAAATTTCTTAGCCACCGAGTGGCACATTTACACTTAAAAGGACATATTAGTAAATAATCATTTTACTGACTCATTTATTGTGACTTGCTTAAGGTGGATTTCAAAGCCAGGATTTTCAAGAGTGATAGTAATTGTATTCTGGGCGTCTCAGTTGTTGTATGTCCCATTCCAAACACTTTTAATAGAGCCTGATTTACAGAGAGATTGCTGAGTATCCATGCTCAGAAAACCTCTTGTAGGTATCACAAGCTGAGCACCCAACAATTGAGGCCCTGTTTATGTTTGAAATCCCTCTTCACCTCTCCTAAACTCTAGGTCCTTGACGATGACTTAAAAACACAACCAAACAAAGACAACTCATGGCAGCCATCATCATATCCAGCAACAACTGTACCCTAAACAACAAGAGTAAAGAGATAAAATACCTCAGCTTATTAGGTGTCACTGCTCTAGCAACCTTCCCTGAAAGCCCCCATATAAAGATGAGCCTAGCAGCATGCCTGGAAATTTAACACATTCAGGCTATTCCAGATCAAAGGAGAGTCCCAGAGCTGAGCTGCCTCAGGGAAAATACCCTGCCAGTCACTTGCTCTCTCTCCTAGGGAAGGAGATCCAGTCTGAGCACTCTTCTGACCTCTACTGTGGCAGTATAGCAACCCGGGCTAGATATTACAAATGAAGTCCAGCCTCAGACATTAAGTCTAGCATCTTTCAGACTGAAACCCAGTTCTTAAGTTGGGGTAACGCTACCTAGCACCATTCACTTCAGTAGACATATGCCAACTTATGTCTGATGAGGATCTGTCCACAAAAGTCAACCAACTTGAGCTCTGTTGGACCAGAAAAGGGAAGACATTCAAGATTAAAGGGATACTCCCTGAAAATGCCCTACCATCAATGCCAGCCTATTTAAATCTAGAGACTCTTAGCTCAAGCACGCAACCTGATCTCAATGATCAGCTTAAAACCCAACTAAAGAGGCAATATAACAGGTAGCCAGAACCCAAACCAGGAAGTGACTTGTACTGACAGGCAAAACTAACAACTTGAATTGTACCCAGAAATGAACTGGAAGCCACTGCAAACTCTAAAGTGAGCAACCAGCAGCATTCTGCACTAGCTAGAGGAATTCAAGGCAATCCAGTACTACAGTGATTAGTGGGCATGGAGCCAGAGGGCCTGTGTTCCCTGGATGGACTCTTATTGAGGGGACATCAGAAAAAACAGGAAAGGGGATCAGTTAGGCTGGAAGCAACTCAGCCACCTGGACCAAGCAGTGCCCAAGGTTTAGTTGTATTTGGCTTTGCTCTTTGCTAACGAAACATGACGGTAGCAGCAGGGAGATGAGTTCTCTGAGGTGCAGCAGCTGGCAGTGTATGCCATGGAACTCAGTCTGAAGCCCCTGGAACCCTGGATTTTGCAGGCACAAACTTAGCCCAGCGATAGACTTGGTGGAAGGAGAAGTTTGATTTGTTCAGAGACTGGCCATGCAGGAGGACGGTCACAAGAGCAGGAAAGTAAAACTGTTATTTTACCTTAGTAGGTAACAAGACAGAGGGGCCTGCACCTCTCTGATGCTCATCACTGCTTGAAACTTTAGAGCAGTCCAAGAAGCCCAGCAGAACTGTTGCTCCCCAAAGCAGAACAAAACTGTGGAGCAAAACTGGTATTTCCCTGGAGACCTATCTGAATTCAGGTGAGGGAATGGCCACCTATGTTACTGCCTAATGCACATTTCCTGCGACATGCAATTTTGGGGACTTGACAGACACCCTTATTTGGGATAAGATTGTCGCCAGAATGTGGGATCAACGCCTGCAGGAGGAGCTGCTCTGGGAAGGCAATCTCATCTTAACAACGAAGAGTCTGGTGGCATCTTAAAGACTAACAGATTTATTTGGGTGTAAGCTTTCGTGGGGAAAAACCCACTTCTTTAGATGCATGGAGTGAAAATTACAAATGCAGGCATTATTATACACAAAGAGAAGGGAGTTACCTTACAAGTGGAGAACCAGTGTTGACAGGGCCAATTCAATCAGGGTAGATGTGGTCAACTCCCAATAATTGATGAGGAAGGGTCAATACCAAGAGAGGGAAAGTTGCTTTTGTAGTGAGCCAGCCACTCCCAGTCCCTATTCAACCCCAAGTTAATGGTGTTAAATTTGCAAATGAATTTTAATTCTGCAATTTCTCCTTGAAGCAGACACAACACCCAGATACAGCCTTTGGAGTTTATCACAGAATGGAGAGACAAAGAACCATGCAGAGACCAACCACATATACCCAGAAAGGGAGAAGACTCCTTAGATACATAGTTTGCTAGACTTGGAACAGGTGACAGGGAGACAGAGAAATCATTTCCAGTGTGGTTTACCCATTAAGGAGACTGAACAATTCAAGCTATTTAACCAGCTGAATCTGGTAAAGACAAGACCCCAACTTAGCTATGTACTAGCAACCTCTGGTTAAAGGCACATGGGGTGGGATCTGGGCATCAATTGTTTTTAATGTTAAAGTGTTTGTAAAATATGGAAAATGTACCATGATCCATGGGAATGAGTCAGTGGGCCCATGTTCCCTGAATGACTGTTGTTTAGAGGACACGGGGGAAAACAGGGACTGTGTGCAGGTAGTCTGGAAGCAACTTGGCCTCATGGACAGACCAGTGCACAGAGTCTGAAGTTCCACTTTGCTAATGAAACCAACAGTATCATCTAAATACCAAAGGCAAGTATATATGTATGTTCAGATCAAAAGAACACATTTTAGTAACCCAGAATGAAGTGACCAACGGCACGTAAAAGAGTAAAAAAAAGTCATATCCAAGAGGAAAGGTCAGTGTCCCTCACTACTGCTACAATGGTCATCATGGAAAAGTCACTGCCAAGAGTAACCTCAATGTGGTATCTGAGATTACCACAATTCTTCCCTTACTTAGTATAGGAGAGACCTATGACAAATATTGGGCTAGATCTTTGTGAAATTAGCATAATTTCAATTACTTTGATGAAACTCCACCAAGTTACATCGGAGTATCTTGATCACTCACTGTGGGCTTCCACTGTACTTCAAGAAGCCCCCTGGACTGTTAAAAGTTGGACAGGCTCCATCTACCAGTGGGGTAGATATTAAACACCTTCTCCTTGTGGATGTTTTCACTAGCCAATTGGTATCATTTGTGAGAAAAGTTATGGACTCATGTAATTAAAGACTGGGCTAAAATCTGTTGGTGTAAGTTGATGCTGCTTCATTAGTCTCAGAGCTATGCCACTATACACCCACAGAAAATGTGTCCTAGAATCACAATTGATACATTCTGTAACAGAGGCACATTGGTGGTTCACCACTCTGTCTCAGAAACTCTGGTCAGACCTGACCTACATCCCGTAATGATTTGTGAGACCAACGTGTTACCAGTTTGTATATGACACCTTACATAACACATTTTCAGATATAGATGATGACCTGTGTATTAAGTGCAGTGAGTAGGTATGGTAAGCCCACAATGGACTTTATTGATATGTGCAGCAAATACATTCTTAAAAAGTGTATTTGGCAAGCAATGCTTAAGCCATACTAGTTCAAGACAAAGCAATGTGAATTGGTCTCCAATGTAAAGTTAGGCAAGGTGTGACCAAAGGACAAAGCAAAGAACATTTACATGGAAGTTAAACAAAACCATCAGGAGAGCAAGTGGGGAAAAATGAACACTTAGTCTTGACTTGGGATGAAGAATGCAACCCCAGGAAACTTGACTGCCTCTGGAAGAAGGGTTAGTGAACTTTGGGAAGACATGGCATCTAAAGTCCAGTGGAAGACAAGCTTTTGCTGAGCTTCCTTTTCAAAGAATATATTTCTAAAGTTTACTAGACTACAAAAAGAAAGGGGAACAAACCCCATGGGTATTCACTACTGGAGAGATACAAGAAGCCAAAACTCTTGTACATCTGAGATAAGTGGATTCTTCGGCCAACAGGGTTGAAGTCTCCGGGAATGGAGTACAGGTGAGAAACCTACTTAGGCAAAGATTGTAACTTTCTGAAATTAAGTTTTAGTCTTAGTGTATTTTCACTTTTGTTTGCTTCTGTCATTTGACCAGGATGAGGGTGCTCTAGCCTAGTGGTCAGAATGGGCATCAGACCTACTGATTGGAGGAGGCATCGAGAATCAAGACCTACAATCAGAGCTCGAGTCAGTAGTCAGAAGCCAAAGCCATGGGTCAAGCCAGAGGTCAGGAGCTGGAGCAAGCAGGGTAACAGACAAGGAAAGGGTCAAGGTAGGGGCAGAACAGAGGCAAGACAGGGTAGGGGCAGCAGGAACAAGGTAACACAGGAGCAGTCACCACTAGTGGGCCAACAAGCTGCAATCTTAAGAGCTGGCCTGATGGCCATTATACAGGACAATATATAGAGGAAACGATGATCTGTGCTCATGGGGCTTGGCATCTAAATAGTGATGTTATTTAACCTATCACTTAGAGTAACAAAACATTCCAGTGTTCTTCTTGTCAATAATTTTTGCAAGTTCATGTACTATAAAGAGTTACATAATAGGCATTTTCAAAGAAAATGCCAAGTTCAATTGAATGTGACCTTTGAGCCATACCAATATGTACTTGTGTGGTATGTACATTTTACTTTGATCTTTACTGAGGAGTTGGCTAACTTAAAGGCATCTCTATTAGAAGGCCTGAAAATGCAATAGTTTTGCTTCCCAATTTGCCACCTAGCTAAATTCTAGCCTTAGCTCTGAAATGAGTAAAGGTAAATTAATCTAGAGAGAGAAGCCTGCATGTGATTCGGCTTTGTATTTTTTTTTCTCTTAAGCTATTTCAGGGACAACCGCCAAACTCATAAGGAAATACTCAGGGTGCCGTATTACAAAATATGTCAGCTGTATAATTGAATAATGTAAAATGTATTCATCATGTCTGGGTATCTGGAGACACCTAGCAGAACCATCTGCTGCTTAGGTGCCCAACAGAAATAATTTTTTTAAACAAAGATTGGCATTAAAACTTAATATCATCTTTTGTTGTGCCAAATCTGCATTGTGTACTGTTGGACCCTGCAGCTATAAAGATGTAAGCTGGAGCCAGAATTGTGTTCAATCGCTCCAGCTGGTGGTGTTCTGCCAGGAATACTCCAGTTCAAGCACTTGCCTGTGACAGGAACACAAGAGGTGCATTATGAAATGTTCTTTTGTCATTTTAATAAATGACATTTATTTTCATCTTTGAAGAGATGCTCCTATCGGTGACCTCCGCGCATTAAAAGGTTAACTTCTTTAAAATAAATTTGAAAAAAGAGGCACTACCCAGAGTATTCACCAACGGTCAGGTCTGATTCACCTCTAATGAAATCATGAGAAGTCTTTCCGCTGATTTCAATCAAGAGATCAGGCTCTCATGATCTCTCACTGTTATAATTTATCTTTCTCATATTCATGCTAACCTTCCTTCCTTTGTTTATTGGTACACCATGCTGGATAAGTCTAATTTAGGGCCAAGTTTTGCAAAGTGCCAAGCAATTTTCAGATGCAAATTTTCAGATGCAAAGAACAAGCCTGTATTTGAATCTGGATGATTTTTTTTTTTAATCTCAGATTTTAAAAAAAACAAAACAATAGAAACATGTGGTGACTGGGTGACATTTAATGGCCTGCAAGATACAGGAGGTCAGACTAGGGGATCTAATGGGCCTTTCTAGCCATCAACAGTTAATCTATGAACAAACATCTGTTTCCTGAAAACCCTCAATGTGGCCAACTCATGAGTTTTCTGCGAGCCCATCTGGTGATGACAGGAGAATCTCCAGCCCACTGAATTTCAGCCCTGCCTCTGATTGGAAGGCTGCTCTTTTCCAGGAGGTAGGGTAGTAGGACAGGCAACCAACTGAAGGAAGCAGCAAAGCTCTCTTTCCCCTTCATTTCACCAATCAACACTTCTCACAGGAGAGAAAGGAGGAGGGAGCAGAAAAAGCCCAGCAGCTCTGCTCCCTCCTCTTCTCCTGTGAACACTGGGACAGCTCCTCCCTGCCTTCTGCTGCCTTCCCTATCGTACCCAACCTGGGAAGGAGCAGAGAGGATTGAAAAGCCCCCAGACTTGCCTCCCCAGCCTATAAGGGGACACACCTACATCTCGCCCAGGCCTGGGAGATGGGGTGAAGAACCCCAGTCGCAGCAGAGATGAGGCTGGTGGTGCAGAATTGATGCAGGGTCTGAGGGAAAACTGGATTCCTTTGGCGTCTGGGGTGGAGGGGCAGAACAAATTGTTTAGGATTAGGGTTGCTGGCCAAGGGAGAGGCAGATGTGGGTAGGAGAGCTCTGGCATTGGGACCAAAAATCACTCACCCATTACATGAAAGTGTGGGTGACACTAATTGTGACAACACACCCACCCAGGATGGGCAAGGAGAATTAAAAAAAGAGAAACCAACCTAGATCAAACCACACAATCTCATCTTCCTTTTAAAAAATCTGAGTCTTTGTGGGCTGACCTGATTTTTTTTTTTGAGGTCTGACTCATGATTTTCACGATTTGGGTTTGTCACTACTGCATCTTTGTGTTCTGGACCCATCTCAGTGTACACTGGCCTACTTGAACTAATTCAGCACTACCTGTTGAGGGTAGACGCTTTAGAATTAAAGTGCAGTACGTACAAGCTTCCCTTAGATGTGCGTAGCTTCATACACGACAGATTTCAAGGGTGGCAGTGTAAAGCTCCTCAGGGTAGGAACATCTCATTTCATCTGTACAGCAAGAGGCACACAGATGGTTACTAGGAAATAGTAAAATCTCTTCTGTATCTTAAATCTATAGAAAATAATGGTAATGAAACCCATGAGCTTGGCTTCAAAACATCACAGGTATAAATTAATTCTACCTGTTAAATGTCCCTCCGTAATACATAGACACTATCACAGATTGTTCTCTTATCGCAGAAGTGCCTGATACTTCCAATGACTAAGATGGAATCCTTAGTCATGGAACAGCTCACAGTCCGAGGGGCCTGTTCTTAAAATTCCCTAAATCAATGAGAATTATGGGTTCTCAGGGCCTGCTGAAAAAACACACCAAAATAACTGGCCTAAATGCAGGTTCTTATTACTAACATGGGACAGCTACATTTGAAAATGTTGGCCATAGCCTTTTAACCACCTATTCAATACTGGATGCTCCTAGGTCAAAGAAGTGTTGAGTCTGAATTCATTTTTAAAGCTCTTTGAGCTCCCCATGTTTGAGGTGCTATGCTATATAAGTGAAAGTATTTTATTACTGAAGAGACATCACAAGAAAGGTTAAGGTCAATTAACATTTTCTTGCCATTTATGCATACATTTCGAGATCACAAAAAGAAAACTGATATCAGTTTAATTTCACTTGTATCCATTTTCAAATGACTTATTTATAATTGATTTAAGTTGAAGTCTTGCAGTTCATCAAAATGGCAATAATTTATACCTTTTTTACAAGCTTCTAACACCCTATGGTTTTAGGCTGCTTTGTTTTTAATTGAAGTGTAAGCGTTTCAATTACACGTTATAATTAAAAAGTTCCTGGATCAAGTTATCAGTCTTTTTAAAATGACTTAGGAAGAGTACAAAAAAAATCTCCATGAGTTCTTGAAAATGCCTGTGTAGATAATGATAAGCTACCTTTGTTTTTGAATATCAAATCTTCAATGTTATCGAAGTAGCAAGAGAAGGTGTTTTGAACACTAGAGCCATTTGGCTAGGGACCACTAAAAAGGAGTTTGCTAATTAATATCTAAAAATCATCATGTTTGTGAAAAATCGCAGCTAGCTCTTTTAAGTAAACAGGCATATTAATAGACAGTGTGCAGCTCTAAAAGAACAGTGGTTAAGTTTTTTTTCAAAACACCCCAATATTTAGTCTCCCCATCTCTTGGAATTTCAATGGGATTTTGGTATTTTTGAAAATTCCAGCCACAAAGTTAAAGTTAAAAGATACTTACATTGAGATAACCACATTGTGAGTCACTCCAACTACACTGGCATATTATCCCATCTCTCATTAAAACAAGCATACCATGACACCATGTTTTAATTAAATTCTTGCTTTATGTTCTGTTAGATTTTTTTGAATTTTTTAAAAAAGTATTTGAGAATATTTTCACAAAGCAACCTGGTTAATCATGCCCCTCTTACCAGAAGGTCCATGTTGTTGATGTTTTGAGTATTCAGCCTACCTGTTGGTTTACAAAAGTGCTTATGCAACATGGAAGTGTCAAGAGTGAGTATCTGAGTGTGTATTTGCTATTCATTAGTTATTTGCTGTTTGTTATTCTCCTTTTCAAAAAAACTTTCAGGAAACTATGCCTTACAAATCAGGTGGCCAATCATACAACTGGATCTTCATCTACTGCAGGGATCAGCAACCTTTGGCAGGGAAATCGCTGGCAGGCCGGGACAGTTTGTTTACCTGCAGCGTCTGCAGGTTCGGCCAATTTCAGCTTCCACTGGTCACGGTTCGCTATTCCAGGCCAATGGGGGCTGCGGGAAGTGGTGTGGGCTGTCGGATGTGCTGGCGATCAGACGAAACTGTGGATGTTGCAGGTAAACAAAGTGTCCTGGTCCGCCGGCGGATTTCCCTGATAAGCTGCATGCCAAAGTTTGCTGATCCATGATCTAGTGAATCTATTTTCTAACTGCCAGACCATAGTCCAGTGGGTGTACATGTTAGTTGTGCCATTGATTTAATGGGAGAAGGTGCTAATGTGGTACTTAGATTTGATAAAAGCATTGAAACTGGTACAGTTCAACATACCAGTCAAATCATTTACGGCTAGTCTACACTACTACGCTACCTCAGCACAGCTGCACCCGCCGCTGTAGTGCATCTGGTGAAGACATGCTATGCCGACGGAAGAGTGTTCCTCAACTGGCATAACTACTTCACCACAACGCGAGGTGGAAGCAATGTCAGCAGTAGAGTGCCTCGTGCTGACTTACCACTGGTGTGGACAGCACTTAGGTCGATGTAACTTGCGTTGCTCAGGGGAGTGGCTTTTTCACACTCCAGAGTGACGTTAACTTACATTGACTTAAACGGTAATGTAGACAAGCCAGTAGAAGAAAAAGTCATCTTAGGGTTTTGTCCTGTAAAGTGCCAGGCTCCCTGTACTTTTATTAACTCCAGAGGCAAATGAAAGAGCTGGCATCTCACAGGATCACACCTCTAACAAGACAAATTTTAGATACTCTAGAATCATCAAAAAGCTACTTAGCCTCATGCCAAACTACCTGTGAAAGTACTTGTATACTGTAAGCTAGTCATTTCTCAGTCTTCTTTTAGATTGAGTCCAATTCCCACTCCCAGGCATTTTTTTCTAACCCTTAAATCTTTTTTGTGGCTCTTTTCTGCACCCTCTTCAATGTTTCAACATCTTCTTTAAAAATATGGAGATCAGAACTCTATGTAGTATCCCAGAGTTGGTCTCAGCAATGCCATATAGAGAGGGTAAAAAAAAGGACCTCTGCTCCTACTCACAAATCTCTAGTTTATACATCCAAGAATTGCATTCACATTTTTCTCCAAAGCATCACTTAAGTTCAGTTGCTTGTCCACAGTAACCCTCTAAATCCTTGTCAGAACACAGGCCCAAACTCTGTCGGTATGCCATGTGCTCCTTGTTCCTAGATGTATAACTTTGCATTTGATGGTATTAAAATACCATTTGTTCGAATGGGTCTAGCATACTGAATGATCTAAATCACACTGTTTGACTACCCAGTCCTGAGTTATTTACTATTCCGTCAACCTGTGTCATTCACAAACACTATGAGCAGTAATTTTATATTTCTTCCAGATCATTGATGAACATGTTGAATAGCAGCAAGCCTGCATAACCATAGTAGAAACATCCCCTTTTGATTACTATTCCCCATTGAAAGATACTTTGAGAACAGTTGGCCAGTTTATGACAAGTGCTCTGATATTGTATAAAAATTATCATTAATTTGAATGTCATGTGGTGCTATTTTGTAAAGAAGTCATGCTAAACCAACCTGACTTTCCACTTTGACACTGTTACTGATATAGTGAATGGTGGTCCAGAGGTGTGTGTGTTTGAGGGTATGTCTTCACTAGCCGCCGGATCAGTGGGTAGTGATCGATCTTTTGGCGATCTATTTATCGTGTCTCATAAAGATGTGATAAATCGATCATGGAAGGTGCTCCCGTCAACTCGGGAACTCCAGTTCGCCAAGAGGTGCAAGCTGGAGTCGATGGGGAAGCCTGCTGATGACCGCTGCTGCCATGAGGACGGCAGGTAAGTCGACTGAAGATGTGCCGGCTTCAGCTACATTATTCACGTAGCTGAAGTTGTGTATCTTTGGTCGACCCCCTCCCCCTAGTGTAGACCAGCCCTGAGGCTGTAGAAATGCCATTGTGATTTTAGTGAGGTTTTTGACACAATCTTACATGACATTCCAGTTTTCTGGAATTTTTCCAGTATTCCAAAATGTATTAAAATCTAACACCAGCAGGCTAGACATATCCTCAGGAAACTCCTTGAGAAACCTGGGCGCAAGTTATCTTGGTCTGATGATATAAAAATGTTCATTCTTAGCAGATCTTTAACATCTTCCTTAGTTTTTAATGGGCTAAAATGTGCTTCATCATCCATATAGAGTATGCTATCCTGCTTCTTTCTAAATACAGAACAGAGAGCCATTTATTGAGCACTTCTTTTTTCTGTATTAACAACTGTACCATTTTCCACTAGTAATGGGCCTATCCCTAGACCACTGGTGGGATTTCTTTTGTTCCTAATATACTTTAAAACTCTTTTTTGTCCATCGCTCTACCATCCCAGGATTGTTCCCTACACTTCTAAACTATTGTGTAGTTTCTCATTAATTTCACTCTGAATTTGAGAGCCTGGGAGCTTTATTTGTAGGAGAGGGGATGGCTGAAAGGGGGGAGAAAGCATTTAGGAAGGAAAAACACCTCCCTGACTTTCAAGTTATCTTGAAAAAACAAAGATCTGAGATCATGATACCACTTAGAATCATTCTATGCTTCACAGAAATGACTTTAAAAGAAAAGGTACATTATATCAGGACTACAAAGCATTAGGTGGGATTGTAACAACAAGAAACAAAACTGGTAAGACTATATCCTTAGTAATACCATATTGCACTATTATTTCCAAGTCAAGTCATATTACACTGCACTGAACTTTTCAGATCATTGATTTTCTGTACATGCTTGTTAGGAGAGTAGTAGCTTTTCAAATGGACTCAAAATAGAAAAAATGAAAGCAACAGAAAGTCACTTTAAAAACTTGTAGTAATTAAAGCAGCCAGTCCCATGACTTGCTGTACATCCTCATCAATGCTCAGTTACTCCTTTGATCAGGTGATTGCTAGGAGAATGGTACAAACTGTAGCTGAGTTGCTTGGAAAGATAATGTGGGCAGAATTTTGAATACAAAGATGATGGAGAATCATCTATCACAATTTGCAAGTCATAATTCTTTACATAAAGATCTTCTCTATTTTAATATAATGAATACACCAGGAATATTATTTTCAAAAATGTTATGTATTCTATTTCTGTTTACAAGTCCTATACAACTTCAGCAGTAACTATGTAAGCTCTCTTTCCTATGTTTTGTCATGGGAGTACCTAACTTCATTTGGACACCTAACTCACATTTATACCTTTCAAAATTCCCTCCAAATAAATAGATATTTAATAGTAATGAAATTTTTGACCTATGATCAAATCATTTTATATACAGTTCCACTTAAGTTTTTTGATGTGATATCAATGCAAATGGTATTCTGCAGTTGGAGAAAGAGAGTAACTGGATGATTTCATATCTGTTCCATTTCTAGTTTCTATGATATACAGACTAGGATGTTGAATGTAAAACCTGATACTTTAAAAAGACAATTCCCTCCTTTCCATGGGCCCTGTTTTACAAATGTAGAGTTTAGAAGGCACACAAATAAGACATCTGGCAGAACTTGCAGTGATATTGAAGAAAAGATCTAGAACAGGAAAAGCATGATCAGTAAACCAACCATCTAGGGTAGACTTTTTAAAACATGGGCTGGTCTTCACTACCCCCCGGATCAGCAGGTAGCGATCGAGACGTGAGAAATCGATCGCTCGTGGCGCCCTCGTCGACTCCGGAACTCCAGCTTGCCGGGAGGTGCAAGCTGGAGTCAACGGGGGAGCGCGCCATCGACTGCCGCCGCCGTGAGGATGGCAGGTAAGTTGGCTGCAGATACGCAAACTAAGTTGTGTATCTGCCGTCGATCCCCCCCAATAGTGAAAACCAGCCCATAAACTAGAAAGTGTGCTAGGTGCTTAGGGTGACCAGCTGTCCCAATTTTATAGGGACAGTCCTGATTTTGGGGTCTTTTTCTTATATAGGTTCCTTTTACCCCTCACCCCAGGTCCCGATTTTTCACACTTGCTGTCTGATCACCTTATAGGTGCTTAACAGAATCAGTAACATTTAAGGTACATTATGACACTGGCAGACCACATGCCAGCTCATGCCAAAGCCTCATGCCAAACAAAGTGAGTGTTAAATGTACAAGAGTATATTTGATGTTTAAACTTAATTAAAACTAATGTGATGTTACTTTCATTGTTTTCATTTATCTGTATCCTGTTATAATGTAGTAGCAAACATTTACATCGTGAATACCCTTGTAACTAAATAATCCATCAAAGAAACCTTGTAGAATGCAAACGAAGAACTCTAATGGAAAAGAGCTAATTTCAAAGCAAGTGGTCATTGTGTGTGATCATCGGAGGTCAAAGACTCAAAATGCATTCCTCACTTTCTATCATCAAAAGGAAAAGTCTATGTAGGTAGTGACCCTGTCAGCTTGTTTTCTGTGACAAGACGCTATAAGTATGATAAGAGGAAAGATCCTGCATCTCTGGACAGTTTGGTTTCTTACAGGGAAATGTACCACATGCAAAGCGGTGAGCCCCAGAGACAACCTGAGTACCCTGGAAGGACTTTTGGGGAACTGGCATTATTACATCACTGCCACCATTTGGAATTACAAACTGTGACTCATCTGTACATATGTTGTGACTGCTTTAACCTCTCAATAACTCTCACCTCTTTTTCTTAGCTAATAAACCAGAATTGGCTGCCAAATTGTCTTCAGTATAAAATCTAGGGTACCAATTGATCCATGGTAAGTGACAGGTCTCTTGGGACAGGATGCAACCTAAATATGATGTGATTATTGGTTTAAGTGACCTTTTATCACAAAGTCGAATTTGTCTGGGTTAGGGTTGCCAGGTGTACAGTTTTCGACCAGGACCCCTGGTCAAAAAGGGACTCTGGCAGCTCCATTAAAAGTCTGGTTGGCGCGGGGCTGGCAGGCTCCCCATCTGGCTCCGCGTGGTTCTCAGCAACAGCGACACGTCCCTCAGCACATCTCTTGGCACCTACGGAGAGGGACAGCCAGAGTGGCTCTGTGCGCTTCCCCCACCCCAAGCACCATCTCCACAGCTCCCATTGACCAGGAACCCCCTGCTTAAAGCAAGACCAATCCCCCAACTAAATCATCCCAGCCAGGGCTTTGTCAAGCCTGACCCCCAGCCAGGGCCCTCACCCCCTTCACAGCCTAACCTCCCCAGCCCAGTGAAAATGAGCAAAGTGAGGGTGGGGGAGAGCAAATGACAGAAGGTGGGGGGATGGAGTGAGCAGGAGGCAGGGCTTCAGAGAAGGGATGGGGCCTTCAGAGAAGGGGCGGGGCCTTAGAGAAGCGGGGGGAAAGGGGTGTTTGGTTTTATGCGATTAGAAATTGTGCAGTCCTAGTCTGGGTGGCAAGATGGACTGGAGAGTCTAAGAGACTGACTGTGACTCCATGGTAGGACTGTTCTAGTGATCCAGCAGTTCACATTTGTTACTGGCTTAGTGAAATCTAACCAGGCTGGGGTGTCTCTCCTATTTTCTCACAGTCTGCCCTCAGGTAGGCACTCAGTCGTGAGCCACTGCAGACAGTCTGACACACACGACCTCAAGATCTTACAATCTAAACATCAGAAAGGCCACAAGAAAAGAAGGTTATAAACAAAGAGGCCATTGTTCCCTTTCACAGCCCATTTGATGAAAAAATACAAATGAATAGAGCCAATTAATAAAAAAAAACCAGGGATGCCTATGAAGATGAAAGTCAGGGAACACTTTACTTCTTATGCCTTGTTCATCAACAAGACTACTGTAACAAGTGCATGTAGACAAGTCAGTCAAGTTGTTCTCAGTGCCAACATGTCTCCCCCCAGGCTTCTCTCTTCATAGAGTCAAGTATCAGGGGGTAACCATGTTAGTCTGTCTCCACAAAAACAACAAGGAGTACAGTGGCACCTTAAAGACTAACAGATTTATTTGGGCACAAGGTTTCGCGGGTAAAAACACACTTCTATGCATCTGAAGTGATGCATCTGAAGAAGTGGTTTTTCACCCATGAAAGCTTATGCCCAAATAAATCTGTTAGTCTTTAAGGTACCACCGGGCTCCTTGTTCTCTTCATAGAGTTCCTCTGGCAAGACTGCTCAGGAACAGGTAAAAGAGCTGAGGAGACGGGATGCCAGCATTGCCAATCCCAAGAGTTCAAAAATCATGAGTCAAGCCCCTGAAAATCATGAGATTGCCTTAAATCATGAGACTTAAATAATTATTTGCCTTCTGGTGTTCAAATCCTTTAGGAATCACATTTTCCCGGCAGTCATGAATATTAGAAACTGATTCTCAGCTAGTAACCTGATTCTAGCAGCTTTGGCTGCAACATAAACAGCAAATATTAGGAGACATGCAATGCTGGGATGCTGAAGTGCCAGGTAATGAATCAGGGAGTGGATGCACAAAAAAGGTGGAAGAAGCTGGGAAAATGAAAGGAAGTATTAATGGAGCTGACCTAGGTTAACAGGGGCCAAGGCTGTTCACTTGTGTAGCAGGGGAGTGGGTCAGATATTTCTCTGCTCTGTATCAATTAATTGTTAGCACTGTCCTCTGGGCTTCCTCTTTCCACACCCGAATCACTACATGAACCCCAGTCCATCCTCTTTCCTCTGCCTCATTCTAAACAAATAGGGATGCTACTGGCTGTGGGAACAACCCCTAGAAATTTGAGATACCTCTTATTATGGAGGCACCAAACGGCAAAGTCCAGAGTTTTTGATAAAAAGCACATTGGAGCAGTCCTCCCATTTTCTGATCAATGAGCTTCTAGCTCCTGGATCATGGGCCTGAAAACAGGGAGGAGGCCACAGTGTGGGAGGAAGTAAAATGAACGGCAACAGGAATCTAAACAAGAGAACTGCATTCCAAAAGTGCAGAGCACCTACCATCAGCCACAGATTTTACAGGGAGCTACTAGGTGTGCAGCTCTGCTAAATCTATAGCTAGGCATCTAAACATGAGTCGACCCTGGGATGTATTTGCAAACAATAATTTTTTAAAAAAGGCTAATACTGTCCTGTGTTAACAGGAGAGTTCTAAGTCATGAGGATGCAATTGTCCTGTTCCACTCAGCACTGATGAGGCCTCAGTTGGAATAGTGTGTCCAATTCTTGGGTCACACTTCAGGAAAAATGTGGATAAATTGGAGACAGCCTAAGGGGAGCAAGAAAAATGATAAAAAAAGTTTAGAGAACCCGACTTATGAGGAAACATTAAAAAAATGGCATGTTTAGTCTTAACAAAATAAGACTGAGGGGGGGACCTGATACGTCTTCAATAATGTGAAGGGCGGTCATAAAGATGATGGTGATGGATTGTTCTCCATGTCCACTACAGATGGGGCAAGAAGTAATCAGCTTAATCTGCAGCAAGAGAGATTTAGGTTAGATATTAGGGGAAAAATTAAATTTAACTATAAAGATAATTAGCACTGACTGGAATAAGCTTTCAAGAGAGCTGTGGAATCCCTGTCCCTGGAGGTTTTTAAGAATGGGTTGGCCAAAACCTGACACTGATGAATGAGAGATTTTAGGTGCTTAGTACTTTTGAAAAATCAGGTCATTTATTTATGTGCCTACAATAGGTTTAGGGGGCTAATTTTAGAATTCTATTTTTTTTTTTCAAATCTTGACTAATATATGTAAACCTTTTAAAAATAGTTTTTATTTTATGTTTATTTTGTGTTTATTTTATGTTTATTTCTGTTTATTTTGCTGCCCAGGAACCTCCTACATTTGAAAAAGAGGGTAGAGAACCAATTTTCATATGTCCTACTAATCCTTTTGTACTGACTAAAAACCCAGTGGAGTGTAGAAACTAGCTTGAATTCAGCAACAAAGCCAGCAACAAGAACAAAACAAGAGATCAAGATGCAAAAGGTCTAAAGTCCAGAACACCAGGGAATAAACCATTAGACCCAGCATTCTATTTTAAAAGGAGGAAAAATGTTAACAAAAATCTCCTAAAAGCCAATTTGAAATCAATAAGTATGTTAGGCAAAGGAATCAAAGATGTTATGGTGTTTCATATATTAAATGAAAACAACAAAAATACCCCATTCTTAATCCTTTTAACAGATTGTATAGAAATCAATTTTTTTAAAGACGAAAACACAGATAGCACCAGCTGTTTCTTGGTCATGAAAACGACAGGAGGTCTTACTCTGTAGTACAGTAAATGGCCAACTTCCCAGGGTAGGTTAAGTCCCCTGCAGCCTGCGATGTCAGCACAGTTGGTCATTTATGAACCAGTGGGGCTTTGTTACAAGTTTGTTTATCTTTCAGTGGAACCACCTGCCTTGCAGTTGAATTGTCTGGGCTATAAATAGAGGAGCAGGGCATCAAATTATTTCAGCATCAACCAAGAGGATGTTGGGGTGGGTAGGGAGGGAGGAAGGGGCAGAGGCAGACCTCCATTTATTCCTTTATCAAAACCAATTGATGAAGCAGGAGTCAATATTTTCCTGCCTTGTGTTCTGCAAAGAAAAAATATTGCTGTTTATGAACATCCACCCCCATCCTCCATGTAAAACAGTCTGGTATTTACCATTGGGGGTCAAAATAGCAACACAGAAATTGACATGCTTGATGAAACCTATGGTCCATATACTTTGACAGAGGCCAATACCAGATTTTCAGAGGAAAGTACAAGAAATTCCATATTGAACTATTATATGCCCCAAGGGAATTCATTTTCTTTACCCTTACTTATGGGTTGGTTTGGGCTATAAAGCATGAATGTTTAAAGCCCTTCTGTAAATATTTATCCTAGGTAATTGTGTATCTTGTCATGATGTATAAAATAATCCTACCATATCTTAAATTCTACTCATCTGTTAGTTTTAAAAACAAGGGAATAAATTCCACAGTACAACTACCTTCTGTGGGTTTGGGGTTTGTTTGTTTTTTAACCCAGACATTTCTTTCCATCATTTTAAATGTGTTTGTCGTTCACAGAGTGCCTCCTACTTGAGTTTGCAAAGTTGCCAGTAAGGAGCACTGCCCTCAGCTACTCTACTATGTAAAATCAAAAGGAATGCACACGGAACTTGCACCTTTTTTCTCTAGGCATATCCTGGCAGATGTTAGTTACCATAGCAACAATTAAAGACTAGCTTATTCCTTTTTTATAAGAACAATCAGCAGCAGCTAAAACATTTTCAAATAAACTTTTCACACTTAAATTATGCAGGGTAGGATCTTCCTGATGACGTGTGCTCTCTAATATATGAAATGATATAAAATAGGAAACGATGATTTATGTAATGTAATTCAGCTGTACTTTCTCATTTCCTCTCAGATGGATGGGCTCTGAGGCCTGATTCTGACCCTATTGAGGTTAATGGGACAGTTGCCATTGTCTTTAATGGGAGCAGGGTCAGTTGAATCGAGTCATTGTGAGTAACATGCAGTATTCAACATGTTAAACTGAAAGCGAAGAGGCATTTTTTGGTTAGAAACATGGGAGTGTAAGTGTTAGAAAGAGTCAGGCACAGAACAGGAATAGACAGGGTTACTGAAAACTAGAACTGTACCCCCATGGCACATGAAATAAATCCTATTTCTATAAAGCCATGTGGCCCCATTATGCTAATATTTACACGGATGTAAATATGGAATCACTGGACTTACACTGGTAAAAATGGGAGAAGAATTAAGATCATCTTAACAGAAATAGCAATCCTGGAGAGAGACTTAATTTTAAACAACAATTAAAGAAATCAGGACAAGAGATCCATTAGTAATGAAGATGGCCAGATCGAATTGAATTCTTCACCATTACACCAGGTGTAAACAAAGAAACTCTACTCAAGTCACCACACTGAGCCAAGTGTAAAGTTCATTTTAACTTCTTCAACATGCTACTTTTTACATAGAACAGAGGATAGCAACTCAATCTGTTTTGTCTTGTAGCACAGCGCCTGGAAAAAGTCACATGGTAATTGTATATAGATAATCCTTGTTTGTGCACGTTCATGTGAATGACAATGTGAATCTGTAGAGGGATTGTGGTAGTGAAGTGCAGTGATTAATCAGATGCCACAGTTCCGCAGCACCAGGGAGAACAACCCCTTAATGAATTTGAAGTGGTACCAGTATTAAGTGCTTAACATTGGGGGGTGAAATATTGTGCTTGTACTCAACTCATGGTCTCTGGAAGAGAAAATCTCTTTCTTAACCTTGCCAAAACACACATACAAACATACATACTCCAATACCTCGAAGTATATAAGATCTTCTGCAACAGCAGCCTTTATGTTTAAAATGGTTGTGGCTATTTACAGCAGTTAAGGAATCTACTAATAATTAATATTTTACTTTCCAAGCACTTTGGCACTCATCACTTCAGAACATTATTTGATTAGCGTTAAGACTACGATTTAGTCATGAATATTTTTAGTAACAGTCATGGACAGGTCATGGGCAATAAACAAAAATTCACGCCCCATGACCTATCCATTATTTGTACTATAAATACCCCAGACTAAAACTTAGCTGGCGAGGGGGGAGGGCTGTGGCCCCAGCTGGCAGGGGCCACTGAGCAGCAGCTGCTTTGGCAATTCTGTAGTGTAGAAGGAGAGGAAAGTCAATGTCGACTCAGTACCTGGGATATTATACCCACTCCATTACGGACTGCTGACCCTACCTCCACCAAGGTCAGTCAGACTCTCTCCCTCAATCTCTCTCTCACACCCACACTCTCTCTCCCCATCTCAGCCTATGAGTGATGGCTCAAGCTTTTAAAACCAAGACTTGGTTCCGATTGTCCTACTGACCTGCTTTGGGCCACTCATGTTTAACAGTAAACAAATACATAGCAGGGCACCGCAGGGCCTATATCATAACAAGGAAGACAAGCACTGAACAACAAGATAAAGAGACAGTAAATATAAATTGGAAAGGCCAGGGTGGAAATGAAATAAACCTCATTTCCAAATGGGTGTTGTCTATATTACAGCTTTTCAAGGAAAGTTAATTGGAGATCTTACCAATAAAAAAACAGCAAGGGGTTAAGGGGGTTGTGCATTTCCTTGTCCGTGTGTGCCAGAAGGACTGAAAGACTGAAAGTAAGGAGTCAGATCAGGGCTATGCTGACTTCTGTCTAAGGTACTTTTCTGGCCCTCTTCACCATAGTGTCTGAGCAACTCACAATCTGTAATGTATTTATCACAACCCAGGAGTTTGGGAAGTACTATCTCCATTTCACAGATAGAGATTTGGGGCAGGAAGAGCAGAGGAGATCCTCAGCTGGTGTAAACTGTCCTAGTTTCACTGACTTCAATGGTGCTAGGATAATTTACGTGAGTTTAGAATGTGCCGTGAAGAGACTTTTGCAGGATCATACAGTCAGTCTGTGGCACAGCGAGGGACTCAGACTTTAAAGCCAGAAGGGATCATTTCGATCATCTAGGCTGATCTTCTGCACATCGCAGGCCATAGAACCTCACCCACCCTCTCCTGCAGTAGATCTATAAACTCTGGCTGAATTACCGAAGTCCTCAAATCATGATTGAAAGACTAAGTTACAGAGACTGCACCATTTACTTTAGTTTAAACCAGCAAGTGACCTGTGCCCCATGTTGCAGAGGAAGGCAACCCCCGCCCAGGTCTCTGTCAGGTCAATCTGGCCAGGGGGAAAATTCCTTCCTGATCCAAAATATGGTGATCGGTTAGACCCAGTGGCATTGGAACAATTTTTATAGTGAGGGTGCTGAAAGCTATTGAACAAAACTGTAAACCCTGTACATGATGGAAGTTACTTTAAGTCAGGGTTCCTGCTGTACCCAGTTACCTCTAGTTTCAGCACTACTGGTTGGACCCTGAGTATGCTGGCAAAGCCAACCAGACACATACCCGGGAAAGAATTCTCTCTAGTAATTCAGAACTCTCCCCATCTAGTGACCCATCTCTGGATATTTGCTACTAGCAGTTACAGATGGGCCACATGCCACTGTAGGTAAACTTATCATGCTCAGTCTCAAAGCCAGTTTATTTTTTGCCCCCTCTGCTCCCATGGAAGGCTGTTCCACAACTTCCAGAACAGAACCCAGTCTTCAAAGTCCCAGGCTACCGCCCTAATCAGTACACCATTCTTCTGCCATTTATACTATCTGAGGACGTGGCCCTCACATTTGCATTCTTTGGCCCAAGTCCCACTGGCCTTATTCACGTGAGGAATGACACTGAAACCTACATACCATTGTTACATTATTTCCGGCGGCACAGATTCTGCATTACAAAAAGACCAACAGCATATTTTGTATCCAGTGTTAGAGAATTAAAAGGAAGAAACCTATGTGGAGCTGTCAAGCCACAGTCAGGGTGGGACAGAAACTATAAGGAGCACAAAGAAATCCACATGCACACACCGATTCTGATGGGAAAATTAAGATGTGTTCTCAGAAGTTTCAACAATAACACGCAAGTTATTTATTTTCCAAGCAAATCAGCAAGACAAGGGAATTGAACGGAGGAAAGGTTGTAAGCTGTGTTTCTTGCAGTACAGGTGTCTCAGCCCTAATGAGTCTCCAGGATTCTAACTGGCATCATGAATATCACCAGGGGTGATTATAGCTTGTAAGAGCAGACCAGAAAAAAGACATGCCTATGTATGTTTTGCGCTGTAATTAAAGCCATACGCCAACCGATAGCGAAGAGGCCAGCTGCAGCTTTCAAACCTTTCCATTACAAATATATTGTGGCACAATAGTTTTAAAATAAGGGTACACCCAAAAATTATCCCAATAAAAAAATTTCACATTTGATTACAATAATTGATTTCTTTTATAGATATGAATAAATGACCCAGGCTAAATGCCAGTTCCTTGCAAAGAATTTCATTTAAGCTTCAGTGAATTGAAAGGCTCAACCAGACTCAACATTTCCAACTTCCTAGCAAGTAGCAGAAAATCTACCTGACAGTTGTCATGGAAACATGAACAGGAAGAGCTAACCACCAGCCTATAAATCCACAGAGAAACCTTTCTTAATTGGAAGGCCTTTAACCCACACATTTTTCTCATAGCTGCAGAGCTTATTTCTAAAGAGATTATTAAATTCTTCAATTGACTTATGAAGGACGCTTCCCACTATATTACTGTGCTCTGGGTTGCTCATTCTTTATATCTGTTTCCAAAATTACAAAGCAGAGCAAGGATGATAAAAGCTAACATAGATGTTTCAATGAAAAATCCATATGATGTTCTGAAAATAACTTCTGTGGCAATGCTGAACTTAAAACAAAACAAAACAAAAAAAACCTGTACTAGAACTGAAATGTAATTAAAGAGATCATATACCTCAATATTTGTATCTCAGGATACTATGGAACTTTGTTGTTGTTGTTTTTTTAAAAAAACAAAAAACTAACAACGGAGACAAAAAAAAAATCACTTAAACTATCCAGGCTATTATTATTTATCTACACCTGTGTGTACTGTATATATAGGCATGGCAGAATTCAATTTTTATTTTTTATAATTTTGATGGATAAGAGTGATGTTTATTTTAAGGTTTTTCAATCTTTGATCAATTTAAATGTTCACAGTTTGGGGAAATTGCGCGTGTCAGACAATAATTATTTAATGATGGTAGCCACTGAGATTCAAAGAGTTACAGCTGGATAACTATTAAAATACACATTGTCAGTGTCACGTGTCAAAATACACAAAGTATGTAGCCTTAACTCAAACTTTAATAAGTTCTCAAGCACCATTTTTCTTACTTTGGCTACCTCTAAATATCGATTATTATGTATAGAAGTATTTATATGTCAGCGTGTGTATGCTGAAATCAAGGTTTATCTACTCCTTCCTAGCCTAGATAGATACAGAAATGGATAAACCTCTGAGGTATGTTAATGTTTGTATTTACTTCAACAGCACACAATTATTATGAAAATATAAGCAAAGAGGCCAGCTGATTAAAGGACATACTTCTTCACACTAAGCTATAGGCCTTGGCTCATACCTCAGTGTAGCTGTTTCCCCTCTTGTGCTTGTCAGTTTGGATTTCAAGCACTTTGGGGCTGGGACTGTCTCTTAATAGGCTTGTACAGCACCTAGCGTAATGGGGAGGCAATCTTAGCCAAAGCTTCAAGGTACCACTATATATAAACAAACATCAAACCAATAGGTCTCTAGAGAAATGACTCTAAAAGCCGCCTGCTGTTGGTTCTCTCTTCTGGGCATTCACCCTCCTTCATCCCCTCATTCTGTTTTCTGTGGTTGCGGCAAAGAGGTAGGAAAGGGGATTCTGGGAGAGGAGACAAGCACTGAGCTGTCTGCACTGTACACAGCACCTCCCGCAGGGGAAGCAGAAGCGCCACAGTCTTAACAAAGTACATGCATCCTCCACTCCTGCCGGCAAGGTGAAGGAATCAGCAGATTCAGGCCGAACAGGTGGAAGGTTAGGGCTGGAAGAGGTGTACACTTTGGGAGGGGGCATTCTCATCTAGCTTGGGCAAATGGGCAATCTTCTTCTGCCTGTGCCTGGAAAACATTGCGCCTCAGCTACCTAAAATAATTCCAACTCCTCCTCAGAGTACAAGGTGAGGGGCTGAAAGCTGAATGTGTGGGGCCTATTTCCTACTGCAGTCATTACTCAAATGTCCATTGACTCAGCAGGGTGTGCATTGTGCTCACAATGGGCCAAATACTGGATAGTCCCTGCATGGATGCACAGGGGAAGGAGGAAGGTTAGGAGGAGCTTCTCCGTTCAGGGGTTGTCTGGAATTTAGATAGGATTTGTAGTCCTTGTGCCCTCCTTGAATTGCACTATCCTCCCTTCCAGAGAGTTAGCCAGGCATGTGCGCGGAAAATGTGCTGCTCTTTCAGGGTGGGGTAGCTACCACATGGATATGCCTTGCCTGAGAACATGTAGCAGGGTCTTATCCAAGTACTGCTGTCTTGGTTTCTCCACTTCTGGAGCCAAACACAATCACTACAACTGGTGCACTGTAGCTAGTCCCTGGAGGAGGGGAGTAGTTTATTAGTATTAAACAATTCAACTTAAAACTTAGACTCTCCTGGCCTTCTTCTCCAGACTCACCAGTTCATTATGCTCTTCCTGGGCTCAGCCGTCCAGCATGTCCCTCCTGGGCTGCGGGGTAACCCCAGCTCTTTCCCTTTGGCTGGCAGGGAGAGTTCCTTCCCCAACTCTTCCGAACCCTGTGTCACATCCCAGATGTCTCCAGCAGTTCATAGAATATCAGGGTTGGAAGGGACCTCTGGAGGTCATCTAGTCCACCCCCTGCTCAAAGCAGGAACAACCCCCAACTAAATCATTCCAGCCAGGGCTTTGTCAAGGCTGACCTTAAAAACCTCTAAGGAAGGTGATTCTACCACCTCCCTGGGTAACCCATTCCAATGCTTCACCACCCTCCTAGTGAAAAAGTTGTTCCTAATATCCAATCTAAACCTTCCCAACTGCAACTTGAGACCATTACTCCTTGTTCTGTCATCTGGTACCACTGAGAACAGTCTAGATCCATCCTCTTTAGAACCCCCTTTCAGGTAGCTTAAAGCAGCTATCAAATCTCCCCTCAGTCTTCTCTTCTGTAGACTAAACAATCCCAGTTCTCTCAGCCTCTCCTCATAAGTCATGCGCTCCAGGCCCCTAATCATTTTTGTTGCCCTTCTCTGGACTCTTTCCAATTTTTCCACATCCTTCTTGTAGTGTGGGCCCCAAAACTGGACACAGTACTCCAGATGAGGCCTCACCAATGTTGAATAGAGGAGAACAATCATGTCCCTCGATCTGCTGGCAATGCCCCTAACTATACAGCCCAAAATGCCATTAGCCTTCTTGGCAACAAGGGCACACTGTTGACTCATATCCAGCTTCTCATCCACTGTAATCCCTAGGTCCTTTTCTGCAGAACTGCTGCCTAGCCATTTGGTCCCTAGTCTGTAGCAGTGCATGGGATTCTTCCGTCCTAAGTGCAGGACTCTGCACTTTTCCTTGTTGAACCTAATCAAATTTCTTTTGGCCCAGTCCTCTAATTTGTCTAGGTCCCTCTGTATCCTATCCCTACCCTCCAGTTTATTTACCACTCCTCCCAGTTTAGTGTCATCTGCAAACTTGCTGAGGGTGCAGTCCACACCATCCTCCAGATCATTGATAAAGATATTGAATAAAACCGGCCCCAGGACCGACCCTTGGGGCACTCCGCTTGATACCGGCTGCCAACTAGACAGGGAGCCATTGATCACTACCTGTTGAGCCCGACGATCCAGCCAGCTTTCTATCCACCTTATGGTCCATTCATTCAGCCCATACTCCTTTAACTTACCGGCAAGAATATTGTGGGAGACCGTATCAAAAGCTTTGCTAAAGTCAAGGAACAACACATCCACTGCTTTCCCCTCATCCACAGAGCCAGTTATCTCATCATAGAAGGCAATTAGGTTAGTCAGGCATGATTTGCCCTTGGTGAATCCATGCTGATTGTTCCTGATCACTTTCTTCTCCTCTAAGTGCTTCAGTTCTGCTCTTGTGGATCCCCTGTAGGATTCTAACTGAACTCAGGCTGTCCTTTGTATCTTCTCGGCACACAGGGTTTCAGTCATATGTTCCCATCACATGACAGCCCTCATCTTCCCCACCCCCCTTTCCTTGCACTTTTGGAGGCAGGCTACCCCATCAGAGGTGCAGCTGATTCCCAGCCCCTTTTACAGGGCCAGCTCACCCAGTAATGAATCCCTCGGCAGAATTCTGGGAAAGTGAGGTAGTGCCAGGCACCTCTATACCCTCCTGAATGATCCTAGTTGCCTATAGAGTGGCTTCTAGCCCAGTGAAAGTAAGAACACAGATGGACAAGCACTCATCAATCACAGGGCAAATCACCGCCATGCAAACATATCCACCCATCTCTGTCAAAGTGTAACCCACACACCTCCTGGGTGTGGTGCTGTGTCCCATCTAGTGCCACCGAGACCACTTAGAGAGATTAATTATGCTATTCTACAGCCTGAGCTAATAGCGATCTGGCTTTAAGCTCATGCAGTAGAGGCTCACGCACTATGCTCCAAAGGCCCTAGATTTGCTCCTGCCCGCCGACAGCCAGGGTGTGTCGGTGTTACAAAAGCATCTCACTCTTAACCTGTCTCATCATCCTACCCCTGGCTATTTCCAGCCCAGAGCCACTCTTGAACAACCATCACAAATTGCGTAAAACGTTCCACTGGGTGTGTGAAGAAGATAAATATCCACGAGGGACCAATGGATGAAACAAAACCACCTCAGGTTCACTTGTGAATCGGAGCTAGGGTCTGGATCTAGCTATCAAGCAGCAAAGGTGAAAGCACCTGCCTGCCCCTAGGTGGGAGAAATTCTAAATCCTCCATATGGTTTAGCACATTTCTAACATGAGAGTTAGGGCTACCTGGAAATGCAGCCTGACCAGTGGAATTTTGCCTGCTAATGCCAATTACTGTAACTACTTGGGATTGAATTAACAATGAATGCTATATGCCATGGCCCAAATAATTGTTGTCCCTTCTCCCTATACCAGGGCTATTATTAGACTTAAATGACTGCGAGAAAACCTCTCGAGGGAACAAGTTCACTTTATTAAGTGCATCTCCTAGTTCATCCAGCTGGCAACTGCAAGCCTAAGATTAGTTTAATAAAAGTTAAAGAGAAACAATAAAGCAAGTGGAAAGTATTAAGGCGCCAAGAAACAAAAATATTGTTGACGGGTTTCAGAGTAGTAGCTGTGTTAGTCTGTAGCCACAAAAAGAACAAGGAGAACTTGTGGCACCTTAGAGACTAACACATTTATTTGGGCATAAACTTTCGTGGACTAAAACCCACTTCATCAGATGCATGGAGTGGAACATACAGTAAGAATATTACTATATATACACACACACGCACACACACACAGAGAACATGAAAAGATGGGGGTTGCCATACCAACACTGATGCATCTATGACAGCTAGAAAGCATTCATTCTCCGCAGAATCCTCAAGCAATTAGAAAGTCTGCAAAATAGCATAGACAAAATCTTTTACAAGGTACTGTCCACGTCTTTAGGGACTTGCAATACTCTGGGGGATTCCTAAGGGAACTGCAGGATTTACTTTGTGCGTTTATTTTTCCTCATTGTCTTTGTATCTAGCAGTTGCCTTCTCATGCACAAATCCAAAGCAACGGGCATATTCTGCAGATTATTAATATTCCTACAGTCCCATTAGCATGCATGGGACTTTACAGACATGAAGGAAGACAAGGTCTTTGTCCCAAACAGGTTACAATAATCCTTGGGTTATTCTATGGGAGTGGAAACTCCAGGAAGTTCGGCTAGTGGTGTTTCCTGGCAGTCTTCCCCAGTCTCTTAAACTGTATCTCTCTCCATTCTCTAGGAGCAATTGAACACAAGGGATTTCCATGCACAGATCCCTAGTCTACCAGTTGCTGCATGTCTTCCATTGGCCCCTACAGGAACCGTCCTATTTAGGATGTAGACGTGCCCTATGATAGTCCCAGAACTCCCTCGAGGGAGAAGGTTTGGGAGAGCAGTATAGGTTGCTACAGCAACTTCTGCTAGCTTCCCCCATGAGGGGAGCAGGGAAAAAAAATCAGGGTCCTGTACTTGCTCCCTCCAAATCCCAGGACCTGGGACCTTGTATCAGGGCTTGAAGGGGAGTGGGGTAGATGTGTCAGGGGCAGATGTATCAGGGGCATCACCTCTCCACCCCCCCCCCCAACTCCCTTCCTGCCTTAATTCGCTGGCAGAAACTCACTTGGTGCAGGGGAACTAAGGAGATAGAGTTGCAGAAGAAGGCTAACATTTACAAATGCAGGAGACTACAGTGACTCCTCCATCTTAGATGTTTCTATAAGACCCCTTCCCAGAGTATCTAAGAGCTGCATCATCCTGATTGCTCAGGATCAGACAATTCTTGTTTAGGTGCATTACTTTAGGCAAACACATTGGAGAACACTGGCCTTAAGTCCCTTCCCAAATGCTGCGGAGGTGAGCAGAGAAGTGTGCACAGATTCAGATGTAGGGCTGGATTTTCAAGCCTACACAAGCTCTGCTCAGGAACAGGGTAAGCTGGAGGGATGCAAGAAGCCAGTTCCAAGTCTGATCTAGCACTAGCCAGTCCTGGTTGCAGTTAGAGTGGCTCAGAGCCTGCTCTAACTTACACCACAAGTATAAATCCTAAAGAGACCGTATCTCTTTACTATTGGTAAAGTGTTGATCTGCTCTGCTATGCCTCCTTTCCTTCCTCCACACGCCCCCATGATCCCTCTGTGTTGAGAAAGAGGGAGAAGTCATGGCAGCCTGACACCAACAGAGAATTCCCCTAGGAAAGGGGAGCTCTCCACTCACCATTTCCTGCCTAAATAGAGCTACTCTTTGATATTTCAGTAGCACAAAGGGGATGCTATAGACCAGAAAATCCAGTCCATAAACCTGTGAAATAGACCCAAAGATGAAACTATTGAAATAAATTAGGGCTTGGAAAGGTAGGGGGAGTTAGCAGATGAAACTACCAGGGTGACATACAAAGAGCCAATGATTTACGATACCCTGCTCTTTGATTGCCCACTACCTACCTGAATGTTTGGGTGGATCTCCATCAGTTGTTCCATGGAAAGAGAGAGAGTTATCCACAGACACTAATTATAAATTCCTCCAAGTTACTGTCTGAGTTACAGCTACTGCGATTCTCATTTGTCACCTGATTGTTAAACAGAAATTCAATGTGGGGCTTTTTTCTCTCCTCCTCCTTGGCAATACAGGTTGTGTGATATTAGGTGGGTGAAGCTAACAACTAACACTTACACCAGGTGCTAACTGTACAAAAAGCTTTCCGTCTTTTTCCTTTAACACCGCAGCCCGCAGGGAGATTCGAGATGAGATACGTGGAAAAGAGGGTGGTCAGAAGTTATGGGTAATTATATTTTTAGGGTCTTAATGGGATAATTTGAAAGACATGGTAGTGTGCAGAAATCTTAAATTTAATGGGAAAATAGACACATTTGAAAAAAAGGTAGATGGGTCTCTGGAGATAGAGTTATTGTAGATTAGCCGTTAGTGTGTGTTACTTAAAATAATTAGTTGGGTTTTTTTAGGTCAAAGTTTGATAAAATAATGATTGCAATAACATCAGCACATAAAGAAAAAGAGACAAGAAATGTGGAATTTCTTCTCTCTTAAAGAAACAAAAAAATGCTTCTGAGGAAAGCGCCATCTCATGTCTATGTGACTCGGAGGGGGAATAAAGTCTCCTCTATGACTGAGCTAATCATCCCTCATGGTGCCCCAGTTTCAATCCACGTAACATTCCTCCATTTTACTTTCCTAGGCTGCAGAATGCTTTTAAGTGATCTAAGAAAATCAATGCATATTGACAAGCTCTGTAATTACATTTACAAGCCAAGACTCCTAACCCTCTGCCACTTATTTAAGTGATTACATGCCTTCTAACTTGTTTTGCTAATGATCACCAATATGTGGATCTAAACAAAAAAAACTCCAGTCATGTTTGCTAAACACTCGTTTGCATTGCTGCAAAGAGACATCTCCTAATATTGATACATAGCGACACCTGGAAGGAAAAGCTCATGAGTTTTAGGGCAAGATTTTCAATGGTGCAAATAGAAATTAGGGTAACCAGACAGCAAATGTGAAAAATCAGGACAGGGGGTGGAGGGTAATAGGAGCCTATATAAGAAAGAGACCCAAAAATCAGGACTGTCCCTATAAAATTAGGACATCTGGTCACCCTATTAATTCCTACTGATGTCCAATGGGAGATGGGCTCTCCTTCCCTTTTGTGGCTTTGAATATCCCTAGACTAATTAACAATTGTGATTGCCTGATTGATCATCTACTGCTAGGATATGGATCAGATCCTGCTCTGACACCACTGTACATCTGGACCATCTGCCCCAACGTATCTAACGTCTATTTTGCTGTCTCTGCAATGTACTCAGCAAAGCTCAGGAACAGATAGGAGAAACTGATGAGGATAAAGAAGGCAGAGAAAAACAAAAACAAAATCCAAGACAGGTCATGTCCAGTTTGGCCCCAAGGATAATTTTAGTGCTACCCTTAGTGTACTTGAGGCTTGGATACCATAGTGATGAGAGCATTGGGAATACCCATAGGCAGGCAGAGAAAGCCACTGATGAGTAAATTAGTTTAGATAAAATAAGAATTGCCTCTTCCTTTCTGTCTTTGAATGTTGACCCATTTTTAGCATTAAACAAACTGAATCTCTCTCTCTTTATTTTAGGTTTATAACTATTCCAAAGTCTACACCCACCCCCAGTTACATTTTCCCACTGTGATCACAACTGGAAATGCCTAAATGAAACAATGGAGATGTTTTCTTCTCTTGCTCTTCTAAACATAAGTGATTTGAGATTTCCGGCACTTCCACCCAAGACAGCTTTTTCTCATGAGATTTCCTGCTCACTTTTACAGGCTCAAGAAGTCTGTGTAGTTTGGATAAGCACCCAAATCTCTGGCTGCTATTTGTACTTTTCAGTGGCAGTAAATCTACATGCTAACACCGGTACAGGGTTAATGCTCATTTATTAGCAAAGCTCCAAGAATTTGCTCCACAGCTTGTGCACTATACCAAGTTTCAGTAGGGCAGGCCTCTCTGAATACTATTAAGTAACCTTAAAGGGACACATCACTGCCCCTTTCTGAGCTGAGCTCAAACTCCAAACCTTATGAGTTTCTCCTATAACAGAAATGCACTTACGGCCTTTTCTGGCACGCTGCTGAGTACTTGCAACTTGCAGTGAGTGGAAGGATTTGGACCTTCCAACAACTGATCAAAGCAGCACAAATGTATTTAATAGCTAGTAACAACTGCTACCTAGTAACAACTGCTGTACTACCTAGCAACATCTTCAAGCACACTTATTACCTCCTGACTCCTACCACCTAACAACATCTATTTAGTTCACACACCGCCTATTTCACCTACTACAAGGGAAGCTGTTATCCAGGAAGAAAAACAAATGATTATCTGCATCTGTGATTTCTAGGGTTTTTTTGGCTTTTTGAATTTCTCAGTTGCACATTTTAAAAGGAGGGGAAAAACTGATTTTTTTAAATGTGTCTTGGTTACATCCATACAAGATTCCGCATCACCACCAGACTTTGAGGGGCTGTGGGGGAGGGAGGAGGGGCTCCCAAAAGCTTTCATGAAGAAATAATTATAGAGGGTTAATTATGGCTCAAAGTTTCCCCAGTGCAACCGGGTTGCATTGGCAGTAGCCCACAAGTGAATGCATTATAGGAGCAGGTGAAAGAAATAAAATGTGAAATGTTTTGTGTTTCTGAGTCCCGCAAGCAAGATCCTGTGTATCTTTATATATTTAGCACTTCTACTAGTCATTTTAGGGATATTCAAGCAGGGAGAGGAAACTACCCCTGCAGTAAAAAATCCATAAAGGGAAAGGTTATAAAAAAAGATAAGGATTTTGCAGTTAAGCTCAGACTGTCTCAAAAATAAAAGATTTCTTCTATAGACAAGTTCAAAGAGCTGGATGGGACAAGGGGAACATTGGAGATACAGATATCCCTGATGTTTCAGAGCATTACAGTCAAGAACAACTGGGAACGATGAGGAGAGGCAAGAAACGACTCAGTTCAGAGAATTTTGCCATTTAATTCAATGTACGTAGGATTTAACCCCGAATATATTGGGACAATTACAGCCCTCCACCGAAGTAATTCACCAGGTGTGATTTTTTTCCATTGCTTTTAAGTGCTGTAGCATTGCCCTGGGCTTAATTTATCCTTCTTCAGCTTTTCTTGTTTTTCTCTGCTTCCCAGTGTGCCCCCTGGCGAGGGCTTGCTGGGAAACAAGAATTCTGGTGCATGGGAAATTGAAAGCTGTTGGTTTCATCCCAATGCGGAATGAAAACAAATTTCAATGTCTCAAAGTTTTTGATACCAAGACTCCCCCAAAACAGCCAATATCCCAGTAATCAATCCCTGGGGTCAATCCCGCCTGAACCTGCATCTTCCACATCCCAGGTGAGTGCCCTAACCACTGGACTGGTGGCTGTTCCGGGAGGCTGTCAACATATTTTCATAGGAACTTTATGTATCGACAAGTCAACATTTTTTGACAAAAAAATTGTTTCGCCAAAAAAAAAAAAATCCGTCAGATACCAACCTGCCTCAATCTCTCAGTCAGGCTAAAGACATGACTGACAGTTGCCTTAACTGGCCGGTCTTCCAGAGGGACTTTTTTTCCTCCAGCCGTCTGAGCTCCATTGCCAAATCCTTCCTGTCTAGGCATCCCCTACAGGATAGGCTTTATCATTACACCCATCACCCCCTCTTGTCTGAGTCTCTATTCTACTGTCCCCCACCGCCACTCTTCATTTTGAGCTTCCATCAAGTCTCTTCTTTCTCGGTGTGTAATATGTAGGTGTGTCTGCGTGCTTGGAAGACAGTGCTTCAGGGTGTGTGTGTTTGGGGGGAGGTGTCTGCCTACTTTCATTGTCTCCAGTATGTATTGCCCACCCATTTCCAAATCACTTTGTCCCATTCAGCCCCTTATTTGCATGGATTCAAGATGGGATTGATCTGAAATATTGGATAGGATCCTCCCTGTATTTTGGGAAAGTTGTGATACAGATCTGAACATATTTGATTTTCCCCTGTCTATGGTGAGGATTTTTGGAGGTAATCCTGGATCCAAACACCCCAGTCAGGGTTCCCTTCTATTAAAGGGAACAAGTCATGTCATAATGCACCAGCATAAATCTGGAACAACATAGTGGTGAATCAGGCTCATAGCTTGTTAAGAACAATCGCTTTCCCAAACTGGATTCTCCATTTTGTTATATCTTATATTATGCCCATCACAGAAATGTACCTATGCACTTAACCAACCTATTGGACCCAGGGAAAAATTGCATGGCTTTTATTTAACTTCAAAGTCAGATCAACAAAGAACTTCCTTTTGCACAGGCAGTATATATTCTTGACTCCTTTAGTATGGAAATCATCTTCACAAACTATGTCATCAATATTCATCCCATAACACATCAATTAACAATCTGTGAATAATCAGGAACCAAACATGAATGCATGAAGGACCACAAACATCTAGGTAGCTGCTAATAAGGATATGTTTGAAGTAATCACACACAAATTTAATTTTAAATGTGCTTTCCTTCCAGAAAGGTATTGCAATGCTAACTAAACAATTTAATACACATTAGATTTATATTTTTAAAAAGCTGAAATTGTTTTTAAAACTTGCCTTTAAATAATTGTGCTCATGACTTAAGTTATCAGGAAGAGATGGCTTGATTTTATCAGCATTATGCTCTCCATTTAAAATAATGCTCTAAACACCCTTGAAAACACTGTTTAATAAAATTAAAAAATGATTCTTTTGATATTAAAGAGTTTCTCTTCTGCTTTGATAGCATTGTGAAAGGCAAAAAGCATTAGAATTTCTAAACAAATCTTAAAT
The DNA here is from genome assembly GCA_032164245.1 of Sternotherus odoratus. Taxonomy (NCBI): domain Eukaryota; kingdom Metazoa; phylum Chordata; order Testudines; family Kinosternidae; genus Sternotherus; species Sternotherus odoratus. Next base: position 11,314,416 of record JAVMKO010000001.1, on the reverse strand, counting down.
CCTTCCAAAAGTTGCTTACCTGAGCTAGTTCTTTGTATTTTCATTTCACAATAGAATCTTCTTTGGCATTCGAAAGCGAAAGCACTGAAATAGCATGGAAAGCAATTTCTGGCAGTGTCTCTGCAGATCCTCAAGGAAAGTTCTGATCTAGGCTGGGTACCTTTAAGAATTATCATTTTTTGTTATGAGAAGGTCAGCCAGCCTAAATTGAGGTCACAATATTCCAGAGTCCTAACTGATCCCTGCCAATGTTCACATTTTTACCGGAGCCAAAAGCTGGCTGTGCTGCAGTTTCTCTTCGATTATTTCATGTAGCATTACCTTCCAAGAACAAAATCTTATATAATGTGACATTCAGTACACAAACATGCATATGTAGCAATGCTTTACCACAGATATTAAGCTAATCAGTAAAGTAACTCGTGCTTAATTTAATTCACATTTAAGCAAAATATGGGGCCTGATTCTGACTTTGATTACACCGCCAGTGTTGCCAACACATGTGGTCTTTGATCTTTTTTTTCCATAAAGGGCCAGCTGTTTGAATCAAGGGATTGCATGAGAACTTCAGCTTTTTTTGTTTTGTTTTGTTTAAGAAAAAGACCATTTCAAGCTGTCATGAGAAAAAAAAAACAAAAAAAAACTTGAAAACATGGAGCAAGTTCACCTAAAGCCTCAGAAACCAGAAACCCCCAAATCCCCAAACCTTAAAAAACAAAACAAACAAAAAAAAAACCCAACCCCCCACACCTTCAAAAGAAAAGATTTTGAAGCCGATCATGTGTTTTGGGGAGGATCTGACTCATGATTTCTGATTGCTTAGGACTGGCCATATTGCTGACCGGTTTGCACCACTGAGTTCACTAGGGTTATTCTTGATTTGCACTAGGATTGCCAAAACTGTATTTCAGAAACACAAGACAGATCTCTGATGTCCCCAGTCCTGATTTGTGCCTCTGAGGGCAGATCCTTCTCTGCTCTTGGTCTAAGGGTTCTCCTCTCTTCAGATCGATCCTCTGCAGAGAGGCCAAAACCTTGGATGCCTTGCCAGGCAACTGCTGCGACTCTTGTTCAAGTTCCGTGTGGGTGCCAGGAGCTGAGTGGAAGGCTGCAGTTGCTGTCCTCTGCCTGTTGCAGCTCTGGGGGCCGGGGGTTGCAATAAGGGGTGTGTGTGGATTAGAGGAGGCTTCCCTGCAACCAGCAAGGGCATTATTTTAGATTTCAATTGCAGGGGATTGGGGGAGGGGGCAAGTTTCAGCAGGGATCTGGGGATAGAGGGCTGGCCAGACCAAATTTGAGCAGCATTGCAACCCTGTGCACCCGGTCGAGCTGTCACTTTGCAAGGTGAAATGCCAGACTGCTGCTCCATCCTGGATTTCAGGTGCTAGAGTGATGCTTCAGTCCACTCTGGCTGTGCTACACCTCTGGTTGAGATACAGGACAAAAGGCATCCCGTACTGATTTAGTATAGGACACATTTTTTATTTAAATAGATGCATCTTGTAATAGGGGACTGTTGGCAATTCTAATTTACACTGTAAGCCAACGTACTTAAGATCAGAATCAGGCCCAAATGATCTGTTCCAGCTTTACCTGTCAGCCTTGAAAAGTAGGGATGAGGAGAGGGAACCCTTCTCAAAATGGCCTACATCTCATACTGCTTGCAAAGGGACTGAGACCACAGGCTGCCCGTAGCAGAGATGGCCACCAACTCCATTCGCCTATTACCTAAAGAGCTGCTCCTCACTTCTTCACAGCATAGGGGACCACTGTATGCTGAGAGCATCTTGGATTCATTCCCATTGGGAACATTGAGAGGTGGAGGCCATTTTGAAAAGGGATACAGAACAACCTGTGGCCTCGTCCATTAAGAATGACAGGAAATGGTGGCCATTATGTAAGAGTGCACATCTTCATGGTGTTCTCCTGAAGTAGAATACATTTTTCTTCAGCATCCACTGAAGGAGAAGTGTTGAGTTATGAAGAATTACAGCAAAACATACACACATCCCTTTATTCCTACATGCTCCCTTTTCCCCCTCCCAAAAAACTACCTCCCCTCCACCCCACCATTCCTTTCCTTCCTATGATGGAGGAGTGTTAATAGGTCACTTCACCTAGAATGGCCTCTTGAAATAAGTGTTAACTACTTATTCTAAACAATCTGTTCAACCCTGTATTTAGCACACAAAAAAGAGCTCTGAGTAAGCTTTAAAACTTGTCTCTCTCACCAACAGAAGTTGGTGCAGTAAAATATATTACCAAACCCATCTTGTCTCTCTAATATCCTGAGACCAACAGGGCTACAACAACACTGTACATAACAGGTCTCTTCTAGAAATCTTGTCTCTTTCACTCAAGTTATATGGATTCGGGCTTTTAGCTCTGGAGGTCCCTCATGTTGACCAAGATGGTGGCCATCATTCTAATGCCTTTGCAAAATGGTAATAGTCTTTGTGGCATATGGTGACTGGATACTGAACCTAGCATCCTAGAGGAAATCCAGCAAGCACAGTATCAAGTATGTATTTGAGTGTCTGTCCTCAACACAAACACTACATGCCTAATTTATACAATTCAAACACACTAAAGGTATGCATATAAAGGCTGATGGATAAAAAATCCTGTCCCTGAGCCTTCCCCCTGAGCCATCTTCCTTTCCACTCACCAAGGGATAAGAACTGGAATGAGGGCCATTCCCCCAAGGCATCATTTCACCCATCAAATCCACAGGAATGGGGCATATCCACCTGTTCAGGTTTCTTTCACATAGAGAAGTAGAGAGGGGATAATCAGATCCCTAATCTGGAAAAATAGCCCCTTCATATAACTATGAATCCATGATACAGCTACTGTATCAGCACACAAAAAGAATACAGAAGTACTTGGCCCTCATGACTGTGTGAGATGATGAAGGACTAGCTCAGATGCAGGCAGAGAAAAATACCAAGCATCATCTTATTTTCATTCTTTTTGTCTTCTTCTGGACCTGGCCTTCACCCTGCAGGCTAAATGTATCATTGTTATGTAGCAGAGATTAACTATGTGCAAACCAGAGCTCACATCTAAATCATCCACTCCCCTTCCTTGCCACAAATTTGACCTCTGCAGAGGATTAAAGCAAACCTACATCCAAACCACAGCTGGCTTTGAGTTTGCAAAAGAAACACACAAAGGATGAGGTTTTGTCAAACTAAAAGCATCCTTGTTTCACCATCTTTACCCGAGCCTGCACATTTAACATTAACCCAGTCTTCCTTGTTTCCCCTCTGGATTCCACCTCAACTCCCATCCCTTCTAAGAAGGTTTAATAAAAGGGTAGTGGAGCACATCCTTTCTGGAGCAGATGGCAGAAATATCATGGGGAGGGGACCCTGCCAGTTCCTGTCTCAACCACTCCCTTCCCACCCACTCCTGTGTCTCTTTCCCAGCTTGTCAGAATTACAGCAGGAAAAAAAATATCACCCATACACATATACAAACACAAAAAAGGACTTCTCCACCCTTCACAACTCCTTCCCTGTCATCCTTGCAAGAAGGGGTTATTAGAGCAAGAAGTCATGCAAACAAAATTCAGCAAAATAAAGCTATAAAAAGACAACACTAAACAAAGGAAAAAGAAGCGGAAAAAAGGCTAAATAACCCATTGTCCAAAAGAGAAAAGAAAATGGATAAAATCACAACACAGGCAAAGAATAAAAACCTCAAGCAGGGAGGTGGTTACAAGCTAAGACCTTGATGAACAATAAAGTCTATAAATACATATATAATTTCACCATTTACTCTTAGCTCTTTTCTCTTTCAAATTGTTCTTATGACTCGGTACAAGATAGAACCATACCGAGTCTCTCTGTCAGGTGCTAATATCTTAAAAAATCCAATTTTTTTGTGTGTGGCAATTTAGGAATTACTTAAACTTTGTTTAAATTTCCACAAACACCGTGGCTGCATCTTGCATTAAGAAAATGCATTTCCTCTTGCTGAGATACCACAGTGAGTGTGGTATAAATGCCTAGATAGCTCAGACAGATGACAGTTTGTTTTTCACAAGGTGGCCTAGTAGCTAGAAGATGGGAGGGGGATTTCGGGTTCTGCTCCTGACTATGCCTGTGACTTTTGGCAAATGGCTTTAACTTTCTCAGGTTTTTAGTTTCCTCTTCTATAAAACTGGGATAATGATTCTTATCTTCTTTGTAAGGTGCTTTGAGAGCTATGGATTAAAAGTGCTAGGTATTATTATTTAACTAGACCTACCAGGGTCATCTTAGGGCATGTCCACACTGCTCTGCAGTTGAGAGTAAGAGTGTGTTAACAGCAGCATATGCCAAAGTTCCATGCTGTAACTCCCTTGTTTGGATGGTGTGGACCCAAATATAAAGGTTCCAGATTCTTTCCCTGCTTATATGTAGGAAGGATGGCCAAGTGGGACAGATGCTAGCCAGGACCTTAGGATGCCTGTGTTCAATTCCTGGTTAGCCATATGCTTCTTGTTTGCTTCTACAAGCTATGCTGTGCCTCAGTTTCCCTAAAAACCAGGCTAATACTTCCCTCCCTCACAGGATTGTTGTAAAGTTATAATCCATTAATGATTGTGTGCCACGCAGATACTACAGCGACAAGGGCCTAAGTATCTGGATAGACAGCCATTTCATAATGTACATGCTTAAGATATTATTAAAGTGGCAGCATGAAGTACATAGAGATACCTACAATTAAAGAATATGAAATTTGAAAAATGTATCTGTGATCCTTTTTTGTTTGTTTTTGCAGGAGGAGGGGGTCTTGTAGTGACGTGGGTAGCTTTTGACTATAGGCCTCAGGCAAGATGTTGCCTGCCTAATTACCAGAGAAACCATTGCTGTTAGAACCTCAAAGTTAGAGGGTTGAAGAAGGGAGGGAAACAAATGGTGAACTGAGGAGAAGTTCACTGATTTGCCTGAGGTCACAGTGGGAAGATGAATCAGACTCAGGATTAGAAATCACAACCTTTTCTCACACAGTCTTGTTCTCAAAACACTACATCACACCATATAGGCAAGTTTAGACATACCCAAATAGCTATTCATAATTTTCTTCCCTCTATAACAAACTCTTAACCCCTTACTGTTTCACCCCATCTCCAGGCAGTTGCTGTTCGATTTAGATATAATTTGTTACGTCTAGTCTTTCACAAGAATAATTTAGGTGTGACGTGGTGTCAGACCCATTGGAAATATCAGTTATTTTCTGACTGCTAGTAAAAGTCTGTCTCTCTCTCTTCCTCTCTCCCTCTCTTCATATCACGAAGACTGAGGATATTTAGGGATATTAAATAATCAGTCTGACGTGACGAAGCAACAGGTAAGGGACTATCCAACAAACTCTGTTCAATAGCCTACAAGTGTGTTTTGAAAGAAGAGTAAAAAATCCCCACTGTAGTATAGTGATTTAGAACTGAATGGCTAAAAGTAATCCTGCTAATCCAACACAAAACACAACCAAAATTATGAACTGGAGGTTGCATTCCCTAGCTGCCACTCCTTTACTGTAGTATGGTATCAGATTCCCATCAGTCAGTCATGTTCCAATAAGCCTAATGTTACAAAGCAAACAGAGAAGATGTGATTACTAGTGATGGGGAAACCACCTCAAAAGTGTCTGAAAGTTCCTAGGAATGTTGTCATCATATTCTCTTCAATCCTTAGATTTACCTTTTCGGAATGCACCCCTGTGGGAAACTATATGAAGTCCAGTGGGATTTCTTAGTATCTGTAGTAAGATCAGGTCCTGAAAATAAACTCTTACATCAGAGGCCTAGCATGAGGCCAACTGATATCTGGTCTTTGGCTTCCCCCTTGGGGTATGTCTTCACTACAGGACTAGGTCAATTTCCCTTAATTCGATTTTCTAAATTCGATTTTAGAAAATCGAATCAGTGTGTCCCCACCAGGACAGCAGGTCGACAGTGGTCGACACTGTCTGTCCTAGAACTTTTGCAGGGGTCGACATAGCCCGCATTGCACTTTGGGTAGGTAGCCCACAGTGCAATGCGTGCCAGACCCCCCCCCCAAGCAGCCCCGTGGACCCCCCCGCCCGCCTGAACAGACCCCCCGCCAGACCCCCCCCTGCCCGCCTGAAATTGACCAAGCAGCTGACCCGCTCGCTCAAGCAGCCCCGCGCGGCTCCCCCCCCCTCGGGCGGGCGGGGGGGGGGTGTCAGGCGGGGGGGGCTGTTCAGGTGGGCGGGGGGGGCGCGGGGCTGCTCGGAGGTCGGAGGCTTAACTTCAGATGCCTCTTCACTTACTCACAGTAGACATAGAGAAGTCGATTTTAGCCTTACTTCTCTCGTCAGGCAGGAGTTACAAATTCGATTTTGAGGGCCCTTTAAATAGACTTTAAGGGCATGTATGTGAAGACAGGTACATGTTTAATTCAACCTAACGTCGTTAAGGTCGAATTAAAGTGGTAGTGAAGACATGCCCTTGGTCATCTTCCATCCACAATCACTGCAAGGGCCATGTTACCCATATAACTACCGTGTCTCCACTGGAGATGTCCACACCAGTGTAGCCTAGCTGCCCTCAACTTGTCTTCAACTGGGCAACCCACATTAGGTCCCTCACAACTTGATTTTGTTTCCCCACCATAGTGTGTTCAACCATTTGACCCTCTCAACATTTCATTTCCTGTAGCTGTCTCTGTTCTGTACAGTAAAATGGATTGAATTACTATTTCAATACAGTCTACTTTGTAACTATATTGGGATTTTTTTTTGTCGGAGGAGGGAGGGAGGGAGGGAATCAGCTCCAGCCATTTGCAGCAACCTGCTTTGATACAATGCTGGTTCCATACGGTGTGCTTTTATTGATGTCTACATGACAGTAGCTCACAGCAATAGAGAAGCAACTGGTGATGGACCAGAAGCAGTCACAATGATAGCAATAGATACAAGGGGGATTATAGAGCAGGGTACAACCTGGGAAATCAGAGATAGTGTTAAGATAGTAGAGGTAACAAAGTCCTGTGGCACCTTAAAGAGTCTTTAAGGTGCCACAGGACTTTGTTACCTCTGCTATTCCAGACTAACACGGCTACCTCTCTGATTCTTGTTAAGATAGTGTACATATACTTCTCCATGTTTTAGATTGACTGCTGCTGTCCATTCATTTGGCTAGCTTGGTGCAGTGCCAAACACACACTCACACATGGAAGTAGTCATGACCTAATAGCCCAAGTCAGGAAAGTAATCCCAATTCAGGAAAGCACTTAAGCACATATTTAAAGTCAAGCATATGCTTAAGTGCTTTCCACAACTGCAGCCATGTGGTACCATCCATTATTCACTGTGTCCAGCAGCAGGCTTTCCACTGACTTCAATATGCTTTGGATTGGCCGATACTGTATGTACAGTAGACTCTCGATTATCCAGGATTGGGTTAACCAGGATGTGGATTAACCAGGATGTCAAAAAAAATATGTGTAACTCGCAGGGCGGGCTCTGGCTTTGCTGCCACCTTAAGCACAAAAAAAAAAACAAACCCATCAGAGTGCAGGGCAGCCATTGAACCAACACCTCCTCCCCCTGGCACAGGGTGGCTGGTGAACCAACCCCCCACCCCACCCCCCATCTTTCCTATGGATGGCGATTATCCGGGATTTTATTAACCAGGATTAATTTTTTCCTATCATCCTGGATAATCGAGTCTACTGTATGCTGGACTCACCTCCAGAAGTGACACTGGGAAAATGAGTCAAATGGTTTCCTCTTTCTATCTCCTGACCACATGAAATAGGCTCACCCAATCAGGGAACCAGAAACAATACCACATGACATCACGTGATTAATCCCAATGAACCAAAGCAGCGGGAAATTTGGAAAAGCAACGTTATCAATTTATAATTTATCCATTTTTTCAGCCATCCTATGAGATGAACATTTGCATTTGGTCAAAATATTTTATGAAATTGCTCCTATTGTTCAAATATTTTTCAACTTCAAAAACAGCCTAATTCTTGTAGTAAAAAAAAAAAACACTTTGTTTTGCCCAGCTCCATTTAAAATGTTTGGATTTGCTTTGCACATGCCCTGAACAGTCAAAATACTTGTAATGCTGTTTCGATCTTCAGTTAAATAAATGATATGCATCTGCATACACATATGACTATTGATAGGTAGTTTATCTAGTCCTTGGTATGGTTTTCTAAGCTTTACATCACAGCAATAATACCACTGGAAACTTACAAAGTGTTTTCACACTAAAACACTTTGAAAATGTCACTGAACTGCAGCTGCCATTTGGAGTGGTCAGGGAAAAGGTTGGCCATAACATTGGGATCAAGCTCTAATCTTAGTGCCATGGGTACTTTAATTCTCTGATGACCATACAGAACTCTTAGGACCCTCCATTTCTAAGGAAGCACTTGAAAGACAAGCCCCTCCCTCTCCAGGCCAAACAAGTGTAATTTGTCTCATAATATCTGCTTCAGAAATACAAAGGACTGAGCTAATGCAGCTTGGATTTTATTTGAACCTATGGCTGCAGAATGTATACAGCCAGTTTAATTTAAGGCTTCATCTTTCTCTCCAGATAAAGTTTACCCATCCTGTTGTCTACCAACAAGTACCAATACATTTTAAATGGACAGAGCCCAATTTTTGATAGGGAGGAACATTGTAAACAAACGCATGAGGCAAACCCTGGTCCCCAAACCCTGCCTCAGTAGCTATCTATTATATTTAGTGGGCGAGTATTTGAGTTCCCATTTGCTAAAAGATTCAGAGACTGGATTCAAGGCACATCAGAATTGACACATTTTCATTAATATACATGTCAAGACTGGAAACTCTTTGCAAACATACCGGAAGGCACTATCCCTGCTCCACAGTGTCTAGCACAAATACGTACAAATATGATACAGAGAAAAACGCTATACACCATGAATCTGATTGTTGATTAGTTGTATTTCAGTAGTGTCTAGAGCAGTGGTTCTCAAACTTATTGAGACCGCGACCCCTTTTCCTGCGCTGTCGGCACGCCGCGACCCCTCTGGTCCGGCGCCCGGCTGCGGCGCAACCCCCCCCCCGGCCCCCGCCACAGGCGGGCTGCCGGGTGCGCGCCGGCCCCCAGTCCCCGCAGCGGGCGGGCTGCCGGGTGCGCGCCGGCCCCCAGTCCCCGCAGCGGGCCGGCTGCCGGGTGCGCGCCGGCCCCCAGTCCCCGCCGTGGGCGGGCTGCCGGGTGCGCGCCGCCCCCCCCCCCCCGGCCCCGCCGCCACGAGTTGCGGTGGCAGGAGCTCGTGACCCACCAGGGAGCGCTCGGCGACCCCCAGTTTGAGAAACCCTGGTCTAGAGGCCTCAGTTGAGATAGGGATTCTATTGTGTTAAGCATTCTACATATACAAGGGTAGAGACAGTCCTTGTCCCAAAGACCTAAGAACTAATACACATGCGCTTAACTTTCAATGGAGCTACTCAGAGTTGTCAAGTAAAACATGAGTATAAGTGTTTGCAGCATCAGGGTCAAAACAGGCAAGACCAACAGAAGGTGGGATAAAAGGAGTAACCATAGTTCAGATCAAGAGGGATTTCCACAACTCATCTACTGATAAAAGAATTACATGATGAAGGGGGAAAAAAAACCCAGATAGCCTAGTGAATGAAAAGCATCCCCAGTTGCATTAGATAACCTATTAATAAAACAGGTACACCCCTCTTTAAACCAGATATCATCAACAACTGAAAGACAGTCTACAATATGCTAAATGACATTTATAACCTTCTGATTGAAACACATCACTTGGCGAAACAACAATCAATCTGGGCATATGAAATGCATCTCCTCTCGCTTTATAAATTAAATGCAGGGTGTGCTGAAGCTGATGCAGCACTTGCTGAATTATGCACAATGAGGATGGAACTCATTTTAAAAAGCTACTGAATCTGAAACTAGTGAAACAGATACAGTCCACCCGATACATCAGCATTCGGGGAAACACCAGTCATAGGAGGAGGGTGAAGCTGTTGTCAGGAAATGTTTAGGTCAACAACAGTTATGTGGTAACAGCCATTTACTGAAGCTGATGACAAAGGTTCTGGCAGTGCACAAGGCTGCCAAGACCTCAAACATCTAGAGTTTGATATTCATCAGTAACGATGCGTGTGTGTGTACGCGAGTGTGTGTGTGTGTGTGCGTGAATTGGAGGGAGGGGTATCGTAGGATCAATTTGAACATTCTTCAGCTTACAGGAATGGGGTAAAGGAGCCTGCACATTTTTTAGCCCTCTGCACAGTAAAAGTGAGATAAAAATGGGAGGATTTTACTTTTCTCAAAATGGAGTCATCCAGTTTTGTTTTTTTAATGTAATAACTGTTTCCTATAGGCCTCTTGTAACACATTCCCATACACTCACAAAGGCCGGCTTCTGTCCATGAGCGATGACTGCATCTTTGGCAATTGGCACAAAGATATTTTAATAGGGTTTTAACAAGCTGGCAAAAACCTAGTCAGTCATACTTTGCCCAAATATGGAAAATTCTGAGTTTTCACTCCATTACATCCGGTGCAAAACAGCTTTCTGCTCTGGCAAGCAAAGAAGCTGTCAACTGTGTAACCATTTTCAAGGGGGAAGGCACATGCCTATCCTCACCAACAGTAATGACAGCTACTGAGGTCAGCCTCCTTCTGTGCAATATCCAGCTAAGAGAGAAGAAAAGAATGCTGGGGCCAAATTCATACCTGATGTAACTTGATTATTTTTATAGCAAAATTGATTTACATAGTACTTTGCAGACATGTAGGTCATTATCAAGAATATACTCTTGTTGTTTTGAACCATTCCAGCCTCAAGCTAGGCTTCACTGGCCAGTCAAGCATTATTACTTGAGTCTATCCGGAAATCTATGCCCTGTAAAGCCAGTATTTAACTGACCGGTTAAACTGCATTGTCGGAATATACCAGTGACACTGTGCTGTGCAAGACAAGTTCCTGGCCCCAGATAATTTACAATGGAAGTGGGGAAGGGTCCAACACAACAGCCAAGAGATCATGCCATAAGCTTTGGGAAAGGTCAGTTTATTCCAAGTCTTTCATTTAATGTCGATATTGCACCTTTCCACCAGAGTAAATCAGGAATAATTCCAATGAAGTGGAGGGTGATGAGGTGAGGGATGCAAGTGGAGTTGGATAATCAGTGTTTGAAAGCTGGCCATGAGTGAATAATTGAGATTTGGGAAGGACTGGAAGGAGGAAAACAAAGTTGATTGGTTCAGTGGAGGATGGAAGGCAAGCTTTAGAGCAATGGTTTGAAAAGCATTCAGACATCTTGCTCTCTACCCAGATACCTGAACCTCTGTGGTCTGCAAGCCGCAGGAATACAGGCTTTCATGTGGTGTTTTCTCTGAAATACAGAGATATGGTGAAAATTAAAAACAATGTGTGTGTGTGTGTGTGAAATATTTTCCATGTACAACGATGGTTCCCTTTGGGTTCCCAGTCTGAGGTCTAGCTAACAGTGCGTTTCATCCACCTTCCCAAAATGTCAACTTTTTTGGTGGGGAATTCAAAGGAAGCAAAATATATTTTCTTACTATAAAGCAGAATATAATATTGGGCCAAATCTTCAGAGGTGCCTGGATGCTGAAATGTGGGGGCTTGGGAGGTATTCAGCACTCTCAAGCACTTGTCAAATAAGAACTAAGGTCTCTTCTTCCACTGTTGCAGGAGAATTTTTCCTCTTGTCCTTGAGGGAACGAAATCCTGCTAAGCGATGGCAGGTGAGAGTTGCTTTCAAGTCTTAGGGACCATTTGAGGCTTTGCAACAGGCTCTGTCACTAGGGCTTCACATTGTTTCCCTGTCCAAGCTACAGCCTGGGAAGCACATTGGGGGTCTCAAAAATCAGTCTGCTTCCTGGTCTCCCCCTCACTCAAGGGAGAAGTGCTTTGCACCATTCCTCCACCTGGTGCAGCATGCATCCTTCTATATCCTGACTCAGCTGTGCAGCTCAGTGCACGGGGTGGGAAGAATGAAGCCCTTGCCTTTGCCTACTCCTTGCCCACCTGCAAAGGCGAGATTAGCTGTTTTGTGGAAGCTGCTTCTCTCTCTTCCCTTTCTCATGTCTCGAGGGTTGGGAGGCACCTCACAACCACCTCCCCTTAATGTGAGGAAGTTTCATCGGTGCTTGCTGTGGATTGGCTCCCTGAAACCACCAGCCTCTGCCAACACAAGCATTCCTTTCAGGGCTCCACAAAAGCCTCTCTCTCTCCATACAGATATCAATAGGGGCACACCAACCCCAGAGCTCCTTATCCAATGAACACTCACAGAATTACCATGCCTGCTGTTCCAAAAGGAGCATTACACACCAGCCTGTCAGAATCAACACCACAACACTAAGATATATTTATAGAGAAAACAAGAATAAGGCTCTGTCTACACTCCTGCTTTTGTCAGTAAAAGTTATGTTGGTCACACACACATTTCTGACTGACAAAAGTTTCCTCAACAGAAGTGCTGGTGTGGACAGTTCTATGTTGGTGGGAGAGCACCTCCCAGCTGCCCCCTCTCATTAGATGTGGTTTAATTATGCCAGCAGGAGAGCTCTCTCCTGCCAGCACAGAGTGGCTACATGGAAGACATTATAGCGGTACAGCTGGAGATGTACAGTTGTTCTGCTATAAGGTCTATAGTTTAGACAGAGCCTCCGTTTATCATCAGAGAACAATGATTCAAGGGGAAGTGAGTAAGAGTACTGGAAACAAATGGTTACATGCATAACAACCCTACTAAAAACTAAACTTAACTAACCTGTTACCCTCCTGTCTTAAGAACCGTATTTCACCCAAAGTTCTCTCCAATGCTTTCAGCCAAGGTTGGTTGAGACCCCTTTTTCGTTATGCAAATGCACTGTCCATTTATTTCCTTAGTGAAGGATGACAGGGTGTCTTCTTTGTCCCACAAAGTATATTAGAAGGAACTTTTGATGTGCACCCCAAAATAGGGTTCCCACCCTCTGCTCTCTCCTTCCTCTCTCTTTGAAGAATTTTTCACAATCCTTCATTAGCATTTGGTTGAGACTGGTGAGATGAGATTCATTGTGATCCATACAATCCTTAACATACATGCAAATGGCCAGATAGAAAAAAAACCACACATGTGTTGTCTGATAGCAAATTTGTTTTTCACCTTTCCTGGGGTCTGGTCCCTTACACGTATACGTTAAGAACATAATTTTCAGAGTATATACACACAACTCCTTTTACAACATCTGTACAAGTAATTCACAATGCTATTCATGACTATTGACACACTACTTGGTGATTTGGAATATATACATTCCACCCAGGAGATCCCTGTAATCCTTATATATCCCTTCTATGCCCCTGGCCAGTTGGCATTAAGAGGTTCCTGGGTAACATTCCCCAACTGCTAATATCCAAAGTGTTGGTAGTCACCACAGGGGAGCAAGTGGGCGTCACAGATCTTCATTCCCCTTCACAGGCCTGCAGAATAAGCTGGGATCTGGTCCTCTGTATAGTGAATCGTAGCAGAGGATCAATTAATGCCTTACAGGACTGTGCCTGAAGGGATCATCATTAGCTCAAACAAGGCAACCATAGGAATGGGGTTATACATTTCAATTGAACTGAGAGCTCAGCACCACAACAAGGATTTACGGCTTTTAACGGGCACCACTCTATCAAAATAAAATGACTTCAGACACAGCATTAAAGCTTTCCTCAGAAAAACTCTAATGTACATTTTATACAGAGCAGACTACTTGCACTTGTTATCTGCATTTGTTAAAAATGGAACCTAACCATTATTGCCTAGTTCTGTGGAAAAGGAAACAGGATTAAGTATATTGTAACAGTTGGTTCAAACCCCAGACTCATTCAGAAAGTCTCTCAAATTTTTTGCCATTGTCTAAAGGTTTATGCCTTGAAAGTATTTGCCCCATAAAAACCACTTAGTATTAGTGCTTTTTTGGAAAACTTTTACAAAACCATTTTCCATTGAAATATGCAGTTCTGTTGACGTCAAGCTACATCATGAGATCATGTGGATTTTGCCAAAAATTCATTTTGGAGGAAAAGGAGGGAAAGAGTTCCAATAATAGAGATATTGCCCATTCCAATATTTTCAGAACAAAAAGTTAATATGTTTCATTTTGAAACTACCTTGGTGATTTTTTGAACTATGGTAATATCCATGTTTTAAAAGTCTAAATCAAAACATTTCAATTTTGTTGAAACGGAGTGCTCTGAAACAGTTTTTGTTTAGAATTTTCCTTTGGAGAAATTAATATATTTATAAAATTATGTTCTTAAAATGTTGAAGTTAAGGTAGGTCACCCTGTGGTCACCTACCTTAAGACAAGAGAACCAGACGGAAGGTAGAACATACTTATCACCCTGGCTGACCATTGTGGATTATGTGTCTTCCAATGGAAGACTATTTGCATACTGAGTCAAAAGCTAATGAAGGAATTGTAGGGACTTCAGGAGAAGAAATTAGCTGGAAAAGGTGACGGGTGGGGTGGGGTGGAATCCCTCTTTACAGGTGAAGAAAAAAAGGCAGGTCTTATATATCTATAGATAAATAGACAGACAGATAGATATGAGTGCAGAGACAAACTGCCAGAAAGCTTGGTTTTATGAATGGAGGCTCTCAGGCATCCTGGCTGAAATACTCTGTGGGAAGGACTTTGGGTAATCAATAACTCCTTAGAGAAAAGTGCATCTTGTTAGTTAAGTTTAGGCTGTTATGATTTTATATTTAGCCTTGTGTTTCCAATATTTCTACTTATTCATCACTGGAATCTCTAGTCTTTGTTCAATCAACTTATTCTTGGTTTTGCTATAAACATAAGAACATAAGAATGGCCGTACTGGGTCACACAAAAGGTTCATCCAGCCCAGTATCCTGTCTACCGACAATGGCCAATGCTAGATGCCCCGGAGTGAGTGAACCTAACAGGTAACGATCAAGTGATCTCTCTCCTGCCATCCATCACCCCCCTTCTGAAAAACAGAGGCTAGGGACACCAGTCCTTACCCATCCTAGCTAATAGCCATTAATGGACTTACCCACCATTGAAAAAGGTTCAGAAAAGAGCAACAAAAATGATTAGGGGTATAGAATACTTCCTTATGAAAAGAGATTAATAAGACTTGGACTTTTCAGCTTGGAAAATAGATCACTGAGGGGGGATATGATAGAAGTCTATAAAATCATGACTGGTGTGAAAAAAGTAAATAAGGAAGTGTGATAAGAGAAGAACTAGGGGTCACCAAGTGCAATTAATAGGCAGCAGGTTTAAAACAAAGAAAATGAAGTATTTCTTCACACAACAAACAGTCAACCGGTGGAAGGACAAGTCTAACAGGGTTCAAAAAAGAACTAGATATATTCATGGAGGATAGGTTCATTAAGGGCTATTAGCCAGGAAGGACTGGGACGGTGTCCCTAGCCTCCTTTTGCCAGAAGCTGGGAATGGGTGATAGGGAATGATAACTTTGTGATTACCTGTTCTGTTCATTCCCTCTGGGGTACCTAGCATTGGCCACTGTCAGAAGACAGGATATTGGGCTAGTTGGACCTTTGGTCTGACCCAGTATGGCCGTTCTCATATTCTAAGATATGCTAAACATTTGCACACCCTTTCATGCTTTGGCCACCCTTCCAGAGGACATGCTTCCATGCTGATGATCCTAGTTGAAAAAATAATGCATTAATTAAATTTGTGACTGAACTCCTTGGGGGAGAATAGTATATCCCCTGCTGTTTTACCCACATTCTGCCATATATTTCATGTTATAGTAGTCTCGTATATCAGTGGTCCCCAACCCCCGGGCCACGGACCGGTACCGGTCCGTGGATCAATTGGTACCGGGCCGCACAAGAAATAATTTTTTTAACGCCGCACAAGAAATAAGTTTTTTTTCCCTTCCCTTCAGCAGCACCGCAGGGAAACCGCGCTGAAAAGTTGGACAGCTCCTGCCTGGAGCTCCGGGCCGCAGTAAAATGGTCAACCCCCTCCGCCCCCCCGGGCCGCAGTAAAATTGACCGGTCCGCGGTGACTGATCCGCGCGGTGACCGGTCCGCGGTGATAAAAAGGTTGGGGACCACTGTCGTATATGACAACCCTGCACATGCTGTTCATTTTAATGACACTTTCACTGCAAATTTGACAAAATGCAAAGAAGATACCAATGTGAAATTTTTAAGCTAGTTACAGCACTCGACCCAAGGTGTAGGAATCTGAAGTGCTGTCCAAAATCTGAGAGGGACGAGGTGTGGAGCATGCTTTCAGAAGTCTTAAAAGAGCAACATTCCGATGTGAAAACTACAGAACCTGAACCACCAAAAAAGAAAATCAACCTTCTGCTGTTGGCATCTGACCCACATGATGAAAATGAACCTGCATTGGTCCATTCTGCTTTGGATCATTATCAAGAAGAACCTGTCATCGGCATGGATGCATGTCCTTTGGAATAGTGGTTGAAGCATGAAGGAACGTATGAATCTTAGTGCATCTGACACACAAATATCTGTGATGCTGGCTACAACTGTGCCATACGAACACCTGTTCTCACTTTCAGGTGACATTGTAAATAAGAAGCAGGCAGCATTATCTCCTGCAAATTGTAACAAAACTTGTTTGTCTGAGCGATTGGCTGAACAACATATAGGACTGAGTGGACTTGTAGGATTTAAAGTTTTACATTGTTTTATTTTTAATAGTTATTTTTTGTGCATAATTCTACATTTTAAGTTCAACTTTCATGGTAAAGAGATTGCACTATAGTACTTATATTAGGTGAACTGAAAAATACTATTTCTTTTGTTTTTTACAGTGCAAATATTTGTAATAAAAATAAATATAAAATGAGCACTTTACACTTGGTAGTCTGTGTTGTAATTAAAATCAATATATTTGAAAATGTATAACATCCCAAATATTTAAATAAATGGTATTCTATTATTGTTTAATAACATAATTAATTGTGTGATTAATCATAATTATTTTTTTAATCACTTGACAGCCCTACTATAAACAAATCTAATTGCTGTGTGTGAAGTGGACCTGTGTTCCACGGTGTAGATGGTAAGCTGAGATGCAGTGTTTCTTTGGGAGCAGAAGATCTAGGAATTCGGAGAGTGTCTGGTAGATCAGGGGCTGGCAATTTTAAGGGGATATCTGGAGGACTTTGGATTGGAGTTTATTAGGACTGGCCTTACTATGAAGCAAAATGAGGCGGCCGTCTCAGGTGTCAGACTGTAGGGAGGGGGTGGGGGGCCCCACTAGGACCCAAAGTGTAGAAAATTGTGTCTGCTGCTGGTGCATATATATTCACCATCTCTGTGCATCTAGAGCAGAGAGAAGTGCTGTGATGGAGGAAGGAGGCACAAGAGACCTTTTAAAGTTTTGGCCCAAGCGAGGGAGTATCGGGGCATCATATGGGCTCCCCTCCTCACTCCCAAAATATTCTGGAGTTTCTCTATCACAAGCCTGAAAAGGGGTGGCAGAACATATTTAGGCCAAGAGGGGAGCATTTGTGTTGCCTGTGGCCAGTGGAGTCAGGGAGCTGACCACTGGCAGGCACAGAAAAGACTTTCTCAAGCGAAGGGCAGGTGATGCTGAGGTGCCTCACAGCGCTGGGTACCCCATGGCAGTGTCACACCATGGTTTAGGTTTCATGTGTTTAAAAATATAATAAGAAGTCATTCTGTACTGAGGCTAGATTTCATTATTGTGACACCCATTGCTCTAAAATGTTTTATTTTTTGAGATATCAAATCAGGATTCCGGCACTACTGTATAGAATCACATTCTATGCCCAGAGAAGACCATTTTGATCACTTACTGTGACCACCTACACAGCACAGAATTGTTTTGGTTAACCTTGAGCATATCTGTCAGAAAGATAATTAGCTTTGATTTAAAGTCCTCCAATGATGGGGAATCCACTCTGGGTAACTTGTTCCAATGGTTAATTGCCCTCACTCCTAAAAGTTTGCATTTTGTTTCTAGTTTGGCTTCGTCTAGCTTCAGCTTCCAACTCTTGGATTTTTTAGGCCTTTGAGAGTTAGATTAAAAACCCTGTGCTATCAGAAATCCCTCCCACAGAGGTAGTCAATGCTCTAAAACTTTTGGTAGTTACGAATTAAGCAAAATTGCCTTGCCACTTCTGTCTCTAACTATGCTGCTTCAACCAAGAGTCTTACTTACAGAGCTGATGGCAGCAAGCCTAGAAAAAAAGGGGTGTCTGGCATTTTATTGCTGCAAATTGAACGACAGGTAGTCTCTGAAAAGGGAGCTAATCCACACTACACAGATGGCAGTCTCAAGACCAGGTGGCTCAGCAGGAAGAGCTAGTGCATGCAAATAAACTAAACTCAGGGTTCAGAATGTGAAATTTGACTATATCATAATAGGGGGAAAAGCATAATTATTATGAGTGACTAAAAATAATCTTCAAGAATGCCCTGGAGGTGAACCAACACAACATGTAGGTATTGGGGATTAAGTAAACTTCCTCTTCTCGTTTAGGAGGATGATGGGCTTGGAGGATTAACTCCAAGAAAATCAATGGGCTGCATTCTACTCATTTGGTCTGGTATATATACAGAATTTGATCCAATATAAATCAACTGAGATACTCTGGATTTATACTGGACTAAATGAGACTAGGGGCTGGTCTCCACTAGGGGGGAAATCGACTGTAGAAACGCAATTTCAGGTACGTTAATAACGTAGCTGAAATCGGTGTCTCTACAGCCAAGTTACCTGCCATCCTCATGGCGGCGGCGGTGCGGTCCCGTCGACTTCAGCTTGTGCCTTTTGGCGAGCTGGACTTCCGGAGTCGATGGGGGAGCCACTGGGGATCAATGCTTCCCTGCCATAGTGAGGACAAGCCCTAGAATGTGGTTCACTTGAGTCGCACCAGTGTAGTAAAGGCTCAGGTTGAAGCCCAGTGTGATTAGCACTTGATCCAAATCCCAGTGATGTCAACGAACAGACTCCCATTGACTGCGGATCAACCCTTTAAGATCTAATGATATGGAGAATGTGAACCATAATTCCTCAAGAACCTCTTATCGGAGGAATTCCATACATATGCTGGTGGTCACTGTAATGGTCTGATACTGATCTGTATCAACCTGTTGCTTCATACAAACACACTGGTTGCTAGCTGGGCCATGCACTAATGACAGCAAGGCCTAAGAGTATCCTCAGCTCCAAAGAGGCCGCTTCCCTGGAAGTGAAGGAGAACTTCAATTAATTATAGTAATCATAATCATAAGTAAGGATATCCTTTCAGGCCTCTGGCCACTAGATAGAACCGCAAGTACCCAATCAGTTCTTGCGGTGAAGGCATTGGACTTAAGAGATATGGATTTAATTCCCATCTTTGTCTCTAACCGCTCTGGCAAGCAATTTAATTGCTCTGTGCCTCAGTTCTCCATCTGTAAAATAGGACTAATAATTTCCTTCTTCATATGGTTGTTGGATGGATATATTTGGTGATGTTTATATTACAGTGACAGTGGCCAAGTATCTAGTAAGACAGACCAATTTGGTGCCATTTAGCAGAATTCAGTTCAATCAAAAGATTTTAATGCAAATTTGGCTTTGCTCTGAATCATATGCAAATAGAGGCATATCTATATATATAAAAGTCAAGTGGTGTATGTGTGTATGTATGTATGTATGTACGTATGACTGCGAAGTCCTCCCGCACCGTTTGAGCCAGAGACTTGAAATTTGGTACAGTGAGGGGTCTTGGGGTCTAGATGCTGGTAAGGGTCGAAAAATTTTCGGATCTCACCTCTGACGCCCCCCAGGGGTGAAAGTCTTTCAGGGCCAATCACATCAGCTGGGCGGTTAGGTGGTGATGATGTCATAATACCCCCCTCCAACAGACACCTCACTCGCTCAGCTCACCCCTCCCTCCTCCAACGGAACCCCGGAGATCCCTCAGTTCTCTGCCCCTCCCCCCTCCCAACGGAACCCCGGAGATCCCTCAGTTCTCTGCCCCTCCCCCCTCCCAACGGAACCCCGGAGATCCCTCAGTTCTCTGCCCCTCCCCCCTCCCAACGGAACCCCGGAGATCCCTCAGCTCACTGCCCCTCCCCCTCCCAACGGAACCCCGGAGATCCCTCAGCTCACTGCCCCTCCCCCTCCCAACGGAACCCCGGAGATCACTCAGCTCACTGCCCCTCCCCCCTCCCAACGGAACCCCGGAGATCACTCAGCTCACTGCCCCTCCCCCCTCCCAACGGAACCCCGGAGATCACTCAGCTCACTGCCCCTCCCCCCTCCCAACGGAACCCCGGAGATCACTCAGCTCACTGCCCCTCCCCCCTCCCAACGGAACCCCGGAGATCACTCAGCTCACTGCCCCTCCCCCCTCCCAACGGAACCCCGGAGATCACTCAGCTCACTGCCCCTCCCTCTTCCAACGGAACCCCGGAGATCACTGAGCTCACTGCCCCTCCCTCCTCCAACGGAACCCCGGAGATCACTCCGCTCACTGCCCCTCCCTCCTCCAACAGAACCCCGGAGATCACTCCGCTCACTGCCCCTCCCTCCTCCAATGGAACCCCGGAGATCACTCAGCTCACTGCCCCTCCCCCCTCCCAACGGAACCCCGGAGATCCCTCAGTTCTCTGCCCCTCCCTCCTCCAATGGAACCCCGGAGATCACTCAGCTCACTGCCCCTCCCTCCTCCAGCGGAACCCCGGAGATCACTCAGCTGACTGCCCCTCCCCCCTCCCAATGGAACCCCGGAGATCCCTCAGTTCTCTGCCCCTCCCCCCTCCAAACGGAACCCCAGAATCCATCAGCTCTGTGCCCCCCCACCTGCGAAGGTCCCCGGAATCCCTCGGCTCTGGGCCCCCTCCCCGCCTGCGACAGATCTGAGTTGGGTTTGGTGGGACGGTAAGTGAGGTGGGGGTGTCGGGTTTGGTCGGGGGGTGAGGTGGGGGTGTTGGGTTTGCTTGGGGGGGTGGGAAGGTATCGGGGTGGGTGAGGGGTGAGGGGTGGGTGTTGGGGTTGGTCAGGGGGTGTCAGCTGTCTGCCACCTCCCCACCTCTGACTGACCCGAGCAGCGCCGGGCACTTATGCTAGTTATTTATATAGCAGTAATATCTAGAGGCTCTAATTAGGATCAAAGTTCCAATGGTCTCTCAACATATACGAACCCTGCAGGTTTTTTGGGACAGGGGCTATATTTTAGGCACTGTACATATGCATAATGAAAATACGGCCCCTCCCCCGAAAAGCTTGCGATCTAAGTAGATGGTAAGAGACAACAGGTGGATAGAAACAGACAGATGGGGGAATACAAGGCAACAGTGAGATAATTAAGATTAGCGTGTTCAACAGTGGCCAGCTGCCTCACCATTTTCAAGAGTGTTGTCGGCATCATGGCTACAAAGTTTTAGCTCAGCTTTTGTTTTTGGTTTCGTTTTTGTGGGAAGAAGCCTTTCTAATAGAATCAGAGACGTAGCCGTGTTAGTCTGGAATAGCAGAGGTAACAAAGTCCTGTGGCACCTTAAAGACTAACTATAAAGTTTTGAAGCATAAGCTTTCGTGGGCTAATACCCACTTCGCCGGATGCAAGCAGTGGAAGTGTCCAGAGGCAGGTATAGAAAAGTTGGCAAGAACCAGGTGGGAGGTAACAAGGTTAGTCCAATTAGGCTGAACCAGCTTGTTATCTCCAATCAGGGAGGGTGGGTTATTCTTCTAGCAGTTGAATGGGGGGTGTGAACATGGAGAGAGGAGAAGCTATTTTTGTAATTAGCAAGCCATTGAAGGTCTTTGTATACCTGCCTCTGGACACTTCCACTGCTTGCATCCGACGAAGTGAGTATTAGCCCACGAAAGCTTATGCTTCAAAACTTTATAGTTAGTCTTTAAGGTGCCACAGGACTTTGTTACCTCTTTCTAATAGAAGTGTCCCTTGCTTCTCCAAAAGTGTATTAATGGTTCCCTGCTGCACCAGATTTATGGGGCATTATGAAAGAAAGGCTACCACGTGAAAAACAAACATACATATACAAGAGGGATAATCATAACCAGACTCCGAACAAGGCTGAACACATCAAACTACTCGGAGGCAAAAATTGCTGTGCTGTGTCTTATGGGGAAAAAATGTAAATTCCAATGATGATTTTCTTCCAGGTGAAAAAAATGTTGCTTGAATTATTTCCCTACATTACATGTCTGAAACCATATCAAGCCATAATAACATGGCAAAGCAATGCTAATAACAATAAGACTTCCTTTCATGTGATTTTTTCAAGTAGACTCTGTTTTACATCTATTCGAGTTATAGAACCAGATGGCATTCAACTGAAATGCACAAGACACAATTCAATAAGATTAAAGGATCTTTCCTATCAAACAAAGTTTTCAGGAGCCGTCCAACTACTGCTTGTGTTAAAGTTGCTGTTTAACACACCTTCTCTTTCTATCACTTACTGCAAATTCTCCTTGACCTTCATGTAGTATCACTGCTTTCTGTGGCAAACCTTTAATGCAGTTTTGATTAATAAATCTAAAGAATTTACACAGTCTGAAAGAGCGAGAGTGGAAACACAAACTACTGAGTGTAACTGTGAGATAGTATATGAAGGACTGGTAAGATGTGGAGCTTTGGGCTTCAGAAATGAGAGTTCAACAAGACACAAAAGAGTCACCCATAATTGGAAAGTGTGGGCAGCTAACCTGCTGCCTGAATAGTTATGGTAGCATGGTGTAAAATGGTATCTTTCTAAAAGAAATGCTTTAGCTCAATCAGAAGTTATGGGATTGATGCAGGAATCACTAGGTGAAATTCTATAGAATGCATTATACATGTCAGATTTAGAATAGTCCCTTCTGGCTTTAATCTATGAACCATGAATATCCTTATGGGAAAAAAAGAAGCCTATGGAACTGAGCAGAGAATGCTAATCTTTCTACAGAATTTTAAAAATAACCTACTAACTTAAAAATGCAACGTATATAACAGCAATATTATTCCCTGTTAAATTCTGTTGACTAAATTGGCCTAATGCCATTGACTTCAGTAGCTCTATAGGTTTTTAGGTTCCTGTAAAGCACTCTCAGTTTCACAGCTGGTGCTTTCTGTAGAATTTTCCATAAGGATAGGTAAAACGGAATGAGAGCCAGCTTATAGTTTCACTTATTTCCAAATCTTTGCTCAGGTCCAGATTTGTTTGGATTAGTTCATTCCTCCTATCTTCTGCTCCACCCACAAAAAAGGATAGAAAGATTGTGGGGGAAGATATGACAATATGTAAACTGTTTCTTTTAATGTGTAGCAGGAATGTGTATCAGGAAAGGGGCTTGGGCAGGTAGATGATCGGAGTGGCATGGAGCAGAGAAAGAATTTAGCTTTAGGGAAAAGATGATTTTCTTTATTCTAATAGAAACCCTTGTTTTGGGATTTGTGACAGTAATTTTGTACTATCCTTCACAACTGCCACATAACAGAAGTGAATGAATTTATGGAGATGGTAGAACCTGCTGGATGAGGTCCTCCAAAGGTGGGCTGAGTATGATCTAGACCATTCCTGACAGGTGTTCGTCTAACCTGCTCTTAAGAATCACCAATGATGGAGATTCCAAAACCTCCCTAGAAGTATGGGCGGCCAGGGAAGCTTAACAACCCTGACACAAAGTTTTTCCTAATGTCCAACCTAAACTACCCTTGCTTCAGTTTAAGAACATTGATTCTTGTCCTATCCTCAGAGGTTAACGAGAACAATTTTTCTCCCTTCTCCTTTTAACAACATTTTATGTACTTGAAAACTACTATCCTGTCCCCCCTTAGTCTTATCTTCACACTAAACAAACCCATTTTTTTCCAATCTTCCTTCATAGGTCATTTGACCTTTGATCGCCAATTTGTCCACATTTTTCCTGAAATGTGGTACCCAGAACTGGACACTTGAGGCCTAATCAGGGCAGAGTACAACAGAAGAATTACTTTTTGTGTCTTGCTTACAACACTCCTGCTAATACATCCCAGACTGAGAACTGCTTTTGTCTGCAACAATTTTACACTGTTGATTCATATTTAACTTGTGATACACTATGACCTCCAGATCCCTTTCTGCAGTACTCCTTCCTAGGCTGTCACTTCCCATTTTGTGTGTGTTTGCAGCTGATTGTTCTTCCTAAGTGGAATTCCTTGTGTTTATCCTTACTGAATTTCATCCTATTTTTTGCCAGTTTGTCCAGATCATTTTGAATTTTAATCTTATCCTCAAAAGCACTTGCAACCCCTTCCAGCTTGATATCGTCCACAAACGTCATGAGTGTACTCTCTATGCCATTATCTAAATCATTAATGAAGGTATTGAACTGAACTGAATCCAGAACTGATCCTTGCAGGACCTTCCAACCTGGGGCTCTGACAGTTATGCAGATAGGGCAATGACGACAGCACCTCACGGTAAAGAGGAAAACTACACACCAGCACTTCTACTGTTTTGATTCTCACACACACATCTAACAGCTCTCAAACTGCAGTACTCGGTCCTGCAAAGGGAACCACCCAGACAGACCCCTATGCCTACACTGAGCCCCCTTGAAATCAATGAAGTGCATGGTCCAGCTGCCAGCCCCCCTCTCAGTGATCAAGTTCTGTATTTGTAGGGATCTGGACGAGCAGTGGGTCTTTTTGAGAAGGGAGAAAGAAAGTCAAAGAGAAAGTGTGACTGACAGGCAAGTGCAATATGGAATAAAATTACCAAGGGAAATGGTGGATTCTCCATCCCCTGAAATCTTCATGTCAAGGTTGAATTCCTTCTGGAAAAATATACTTTCCTCAAACACAAGTTACTGGGTTCGATACTGGCGCAACTGGGTGAAATTTAGTGGACTTTGATATACTGGAGATCAATCTAGACCCTAGATCAGTGGTGGGCAACCTGTGGCCCACACGCAGCCCATTAGGGTAATCCGCTGGCAGGCCACAAGACAGCCCATGTCCCTTCCCGCAGCTCCCATTGGGAGGGAACAGTGACCCGGGCCACTGGGAGCTGCAGGCAGCCATGCCTGCAGATGGTCAATGTAAAGAAACTGTCTCACGGCCTGCCAGAAGATTACCCTGACATGCCACGTGTGGCCCACAGGCCATAGGTTTCCCACCACTGATCTAAATGATTGAATGGCCCATTTTGGCCTTAAACTCTATTTAAAAGGGATACGTTTAATAGACTGCACCAAATACTCAATGAAAATAAATGATTCCCAAGGAAAGTATTGTGATAGTGTTGTGACAGGCCTCTCCCTCCAAAGAATCCCCTTGGGGTAAAATCCCATTATTATAGCTGTTCCACCTCACTCTTCTCCCTGGAGTTTCTCTGGTGTAGTGAGAAGGTCTACAGCTAGGTTACACTGAAATCTTGAGTATGGACTTTGTGTTTTTCCCTTTCAGGATACCCAGAGAACTATCAGTTCTTCCATCCTCCCTGGGCTCAATCCTTGATAGTCTCTTAACCCCCTTGCTGGGCTCTGCAGAGTTTTCCCCCCACTCATATATTAGAAAACATAATTCCACCTATACATATAAAATGATGGGGTCTTACATTAGCTGTTACCACTCAAGAAGTAGATCTTGGAGTCACTGTGGATAGTTCTCCGAATACATCCACTCAATGTGCAGCTGCAGTTTAAAAAAAAGGAACAAAATGTTGGGAATTATTAAGAGAGATAATAAAACAGAAAATATATTGCCTCTGTAGAAATCTATGATATGCCTACATCTTGAATACTGCTTGCAGATGTGGTCTCCCCATCTCAAAAAAGATACATTGGAATTGGAAAGGGTTCCTAAAATGGCAACAAAAATAATTAGGGGTATGGAATGGATTCTGTATGAGGAGTAATTAATAAGACAGATGTTTCAGCTTGAAACACAGATGACTAAGGGGGGGGGATATGATACATATCTATAAAATCATGACTGTTGCAGAGAAAGTAAATAAGGAAGTGTTATTTACTCCTTTTCATAACAGAAGAACTAGGGGTCACCAAATGAAATTAATAGGCAGCATGTTTAAAACAAACAAAGGGAATTATTTCTTCACACAACATACAATCAAGCTGTGGAACTCTTTGCCAGAGGATGTTGTGAAGGCCAAGATTATACGTGGGTTCAAAAAAGCACTAGGTAAGCTCATGGAGGATAGGTCCATCAATGGCTATTAGCAAGGATGGGCAGGGATGGTGTCCCTAGTCTCGGCTTGCCAGAAGCTGGAAATGGGCAACAGGGGATGGATCACTTGATGATTACCTGTTCTGTTCATTCCCTCTGGGGCACCTGCCATTGGACACTGTTGGTAGACAGGATGCTGGGCTAGATGGACCTTTGGTCTGACTCAGTGTGGTCGTTCTTATACAGATCACTGCCTCTCAGGACCTTTCTTCTTTGCAGCCCAGCTCTACCCAAGCCATAGACCCTCTGGGATTCTTTCCTGGAATCCTTCTCTGAGGCATACTTTAGGTGTCTCCTTCACCTCTGCTACATTCTCCCTTCAGGGCCATCTCCTTCCTACTGACTAGCTGAGGTTCTTTTCCCTACAGAGAAGAAACTCCAAACTATCTTTTTCCTGGGTCTCCTCCCCTGAAGGCAACTCCTTTCCCAGCTGGACCTGAAGGCTGAATTATCTCTAGGTGCCACTAGGTGCATTAATTGTATTCTTAGGCTCCTGTTAACCCTTTCTCTGCCCATGTGGGGTTTACACACCCTGACAGTTATCAGTAAACTGTTTGTTAGTGTTATCCCTTTATGACCCAGTAGCCAGTCAAAGTTTGGGCCTTTATAAGTTGTTCCTGTTGCAATTTTATGTGATGCAATTTTATTTATTTACCAGGAACATACAAAGTCCTACTTCTCTGAACAAAGGAGGATCTCAGAAAAAAAAAAGGAGCTGTTTCTTAACTTACTGCCTAAGCCTCTTTAGCTAGCACCAGACAGCGGAACTCTCTCTCTAGTTTTTCTCAGGGTGATACCCCATACGCTCATGCTGCTGCTTGGCTGTCTTGCTTTTTGCCTCTGGTTTGTATTTCCCTTTCCCTCACACACACAGACCATATGCAAAACAATACTCTGTAAAAGCCTTCTGCCCATTCAATTCAAAACTCCTATGCAGGTTCATAACCCCTTTATTTTAGCTAGGGGCTTGTAATTAACCTGTCCTGTCAGTTGTTATATTCATTTAAGGGTAAGTTCACACACATTCTCAAAGAGGTTTGATAGTCATTCAGCCACCAGTACCTCTCAGGAAAAATATTATTTGATTCAATAATTATTAGACCTGGTTGAAAACTTTTTAATGAAAACAATGCCAGTGAAAGATGGTTTTTTTCAGCTAAATAAAAATTTGTAGGTGTTTTTCTGTTAAAATTTCTGAGTTCTCAAAAAATGAAATTATTTGTTTCCCTGCTTTCTCAGAGGCAAAAATGGAAAAAGGAAAGGGGTACATGAAAGGAAAGGGGAAGAAGGGGAAAAATACCCCCCCAAAATGTCAGATTTTAATTAAAAACTGAGGGGGGGGAAGCATAACATTGTTAAATAATTTAGAAAATTAATGCAAAATGCTTACCTTTGTTTCAACCAGATCTATTAGCTATTATTCCTAGATTTACTTGCACAGCACCTGTGGAATTTTGGCAGCTGTCTATTCCTATTCAAACGGTGGTAGAGAGTATCATTTTATGTTTAGTGTTAATAGGGCTCAGTATAAGTCCTCAGTTTGTTCAGTCTGGGGCCAGATCTTCAGCTGATATAAATCAGCCAAGCTTCATCAATGCAGACAGTAATGGGGGCTGTGGAGCTCCTTTAACATTTCTGGCCATATCATCCAACAGGGAAGTAAATGCCCATATCCTACAATAGGATCCACACTGGTAGATTTTTGATAAGGCCAGCTGCAGTAATGGGACCTTTGTCAGAAGACTACTGCTACCTGCTTTTTGTCAGTAGAAGTAATTAATCAGCTGCATGAATCAATTAACTGGTTCTCAACCTTCCCCTCCCAGTCACTTATTTATCACAATCATGAGCAGAAAACATTTATCACTGTCCCTGAAAAATCACATTGCATTAAAAATGTTAAGAGTAAGATATTCATAAAGACATTTGTTCACTAGGAAAAAAAAAAGGTGCATTTATACTAAAGGCCAGACCCTGCATCTCTAATTTGTAAATAATCCTTACTCCCCAGAGTTGGAGGATCCAGGGTTATGGTGGGTGTGCTTTAAACAATGAACCAGGGTAAAAAAAAAAACCCAAAACTTTGGGTTGTGGGTGATAAAAATTGCTTAAACACAAAGGGCCTGTTCCAAAGCTCTGTAAAGTCAATGGGAGACTTTCCACTGATTTTGGGAAGGCCTAAATAACCTAATGCATAGGTATATGTATTATTATCGCTTATATTCAACAATTAGCATGTAAAAATCATTTAATGCACTATAATTTCAAAGGCAGGACAATTTTCCAAGATTTTAGTTATTGTAAAGGACATTTTATCTGAGTGCTTAGGACACAATTCCCCCAAGAAAAGCTAAACATTTCCACATCAATATATTTTAACTACAATTGAATTAGTCCCCCCCCCCCCCCCGCCCAGAAACTTGCAACAATGCATTTCAAATGGAAGCTTTGTGGCTGTACAAATTGAGAATTCCACTGTAAAAATCAAGAGAGTAAGCAAACAAAATAGATAAATTAAAAAACACACACACACACACACAGACGGACACACCTGAGGCCTATGATTAGCTACTAGTTAACCAATGTGGTTTTATATACACATCCGTGTTCCATGTAGCAGTTTATTAATCCAAGATCATAGCCATATGTAAGAATACAAGCAAAGAAACAACTTTAGAATACCCCAGGAAGCAAAATACAACACATTCTAAAGTGTAAAATACAACAGTGAAGACCTAAGACTGAAGGGAACATTCACACCCATCAATATTTACATGCTAATGATCACAGAAGAGTGGTAGATTAGTTATGTAGAAGGAAAAAAAAACACAGTCACTCTTAGCAACACACATCAACAACATCTTGGACTTTAGAAAACATGCTTACTGATCTAAGAGCCACCTATAACTTTATGAATGTAGCATCACACAACCTCCTTCAAAAATAATATGGTACTTAGGCCTTACCTCTTAAATATAGTGTTTTACAAACAGTGATTTACTGCATCAGAAGAGTTTAAAGCTTGGTTCTGCCCAGTTTTCTATCTGCTGTCTGAGAAGCTTTCTCCCTAAGAGTTTCTTCACTCATTTTTAGTATAGTGGAAGTTGCATGTCAGTTTGAGTCAGTCACACATCAGGTGCATAACAGGAAGGAAACTTGTGTGGTTGCAGAAACACTAGGGATCTCGTCTTGCTAAGTGCTGAGCGCATTTCATTCCCATTGAGCCAGAGAGGAAAGGGTCCTCTGCGCCTTGAAAGAGGTGCTTAGCATGATGCAGAATTGGGTTCTAGCCCAATGCAGAGAATTGATCATCCCAAAAATGAGGTGTGTGACTGACACATTTTGACAGCACTGTGACAAAGAGATACAGGCAAGAGAGCTACATTACTAAAGTAAAATAATACAAAAAAACCCCCACAAACCTTTTCCAACTCTTTCATTAGAAAACTTTATTGTTTCAGTGTGACAGTAATGGGCTAAAAATAAACCCGTAGTGGATTCTTTAGGCATGTAACACACATGGGTCAAATCTGTTCTGCTTCTGGGTAGACGGCTTCATCAAAAAGCCAGTGTTTCTGGAATCAAGGTCACTTGCATGTTAAGCATCAAGCCTTAACTGCACGGGGTTGTTAAGCGAGCATGGCCCTTAGGAGGTCTGGCCATTTTCATGTTGCAAGTTCTACACTATCTCTGTTCTGCTGATGCTGGAAGGCTGCTCCCCGCACAGCAGTAAATCCAATTCATATTTTAGCAGGGAAAGGGCAGAAAGGAATGAAAAGGCAGTGGTGGCACAGTACATTTTCATACCGCCAGGCACCCTGGCACATAAGAAAGGGTTTGTGCTAAGCTAAGGATCAGCCAGTTATCTCTGGGAAGGAAGGATGATGGTCTGCTGCAAATGACTCGATTTTTTTAAAAAATGACCTTATATGGTTTCATCTTTGGGACACTCTCCACATATGAGGCTGCCTGAATTCAGCGAGGCTGTTTTTGTGATCAGAAAGAATAAAATGTAACTAGCTTGTACCAATGAAAAACATATGGGCTAGCAGAGGATTTTTCCCCTCCATGTCCTTCCCCTTTTCTCTTGATGTAGTATAGATTAGCAGAATATATATGGGTCTAGGAGGTGGGAACTACTGGGGTCTAACCCCAGCTCTGCTACGGATTGATTCTGTGGCCTTGTGCACATAACTTAACTTCTCTAGATGGAGAGTATACTTAACCAATTGCATAAAACTATTGAAAAGTATAATTAGTTAATGTCTGTTGGGTACTTTGATGGAGCACTAAGCACTCACTTCTACATCTACCCCATTTTATTCTTGTATTCTACTACTCATGTCCTGCAAATAGCACATTTCACGGAAAAGTGGTAGGATCATGACATGAGGAGTAATATGTGCTTCCTCGGATGTAGTAGGGAAGGGAAGGGGGAATCCAATCATCTATAGAGATGAACTAGAACTATCAGAATGTAAAATAAAATCTTAAGATTTTTTTTTATTTTGAAAAAGAAATCCTTTAAAATAAATGAAAATAGAGGGGAAAAAACCCACAGAGTATTGGTGATTAACAATGCAAAAAAATGGAGAAAAATAAAATACTGCCATGAGACAAAATATAATGGGCTTGTAGCGGAACAGATGACTCACGCTGCGGCGCCTCCTGCTGGTGGTCATCTGGGAATCTGCAGGCTGGTGTCTTACTGTCCGTGTGTCTCTCCCTGTACCCTGTCCCTGGGGTGCTGCCCCCTGGCAGTATCCTCACACTCTGCCTCTGGGTCTCCCCACTCTGGGAAACCCCCAACCCTCTGAGCCCCACCTTGCCTCAGTCTAGGCTACTGCCAGTCACCATCCAGCTCCCATTCACTGGCGCTGACTGCAGCCTGTATAAGCCAGTCATAATAGGCAAGGAGGGTTTGGCCTGCTGCCTCTGCCTAATCATGGGCTGCCTCCTGCAACCCCAGTACCCCTTCTAGGCCTCAGACTAGGCCCTGCAGCCTGGGGAGTTGCTGGCCTGGAGCTCCTCTGGCCTTTCCCCCCAGCCCTGCTTCACTCCAGGTACCTCCTTAAGCGTCCCCAGCAGCCAGGCCACAGCTAGAGGAGGAGACTCTTTCTGTCCCAAACTCTGGGCCCTTATATCAGGGCCAGCTGGGCCTAATTGACCCAGCCCCAGCTGTGGCTGCTCTGCCCCAGCTCCTTTCACTTGGAGCCCTCTGCTGGGCTGCCTTTCCCCCTCAGCCCTAGTCCCTCAGGGCAGGAGCAGGGTGGTCAGCCCACTACAGGATCAGATCCTCAGCTCATGTAGTCTTTCATAGATTTTACACCGCTGAGGATCTGACCTGTTCATCTGCACTGAACACTGAGGTGAATGACTGAGAAATAACAGCACAAAGTTAAAAAGCTGAGGCTCCCAGTCAACAACAGATCAAATGAGTAATCCAAAGTTACAAATAAGTTTTAAAACCAACTATTGGAAAATCATCCCCTTCCTTACTCACCTTACAGGACCTGATACAGTTTATGACATTGCTAGCCCCATGTTATTATAAGCAGTACCAGTTCTGGATTCTCTTAAGATTTTAGTGTCAAAGCAGCAGAAACACAGGGTCTGATTTGACTGGAATGTTATTCCAATAAAATCGCCTTGCTGCTTTGGATCTGCTAAAAATGCCCCAGAATACATCATACTGAAATGTCAGATATACCCGGTCGGCTGTAGCATTGACTCAATCTATAGAGGCTCAGGTGAGATGAGGTATATTTTCCTGTCTTTGATGTGTGTTTCAGGCTTCCCTTTTTTATGATTGCGTGCCTAGGATGCAAACGGAAGCCCATTGACACTTGCTAACTGTTATGACCGACCACCATGGTTGAACACTCCATGCCAGGACATCCAATAGTGTTATGTTTCTCCAGATGCAAAGAACAAACAGTTTGAATAGGATGTCACATTGATAAAATATTTTAAAAAGCAACAAAGGCCAGGATTCAACAGGTGACTGGTAGGGAGAGGAATGTACAAGGTCAATGCAAGCACTAGGTGACCTAGGCGGTCGCCTATGGTGGCACCATGTTTTGAGGGCAGTGTTTTGGTGCTTCCAGCGGCAACTCTCACGGCTGCTCTGCACTTCCGGATGTGTTCTCCAAAATGCTGCCACAGCAGACGGGGGCCATGCGAGCAGCCGCCAAAATGCCGCTGAAGCAGACAGGGCAGCAAAAAAGCTTACACCGGCCCTGGGGATGCAGGGTCACATGCCTCCTCCCTCCCCAGATTTGCGGCTTGGCGTGCTACCTGGAGTGAGCATGCTCAGAAACACTGCTGAAGCTGGCTGCCCACACTCTGTCCCCCGACTACTGGCAGGCACAGGTTGTCTCAGCTGGATTCACAAATGGAAAAGATAGGTACCTAAGGCCCTGTGCTAGCTCAGGGAGCCACCTAGCTAGTCAAAAAAAGCTAACAGAATTTTGGGAATCATTAAGCTAACAGAATGTTGAGAATCATTAAGAAAGGGTGTGGTCGCCCCATCTCAAAAAAGATACATTAGAATTGGAAAAGGTTCAGAAAAGGGCAACAAAAATGATTAGTGGTATGGAATGGCTTCCCTATGAGGAGAGATTAATAAGATTGTGACTTTTCAGCTTGGAAAAGAAACAACTAATGGGGAATATGACTGAGGTCTATAAAATCATGACTGGTGTGGAGAAAGTGAATAAAATAAGGAAAATAAATAAATACGGAAGTGTTATTTACTCCTTTGCATAACACAAGATGAGGGGTCACCAAATGAAATTAATAGGCAGCAGGTTTAAAGCATACAAAAGGAAGTATTTCATTACATAATGCACAGTCAACCTGTGGAACTCTTTGCCAGAGGATGTTGTGAAGGCCAAGACTATAAAAGGGTTAAAAAAGAACTAGATGAATTCATAGAGGCTAGGTTCATCAACGGCTATTATCCAGAATATACAGGGATGATAACCTCTGTTTGCCAGAAGCTGGGAATGGGTGGCAGGGGGTGGATAACTTGGTGATTACCTATCTTGTTTATTCCCCCGGGGCATCTAGCACTGACACTGTCAGAAAATAGGCTACTGTGATAGATGGACCTTTGGTCTGACCCAGTATGGCCTTTCTTATGGAGTGAAAAGGAGAGGCTTCTGAGAGGAGTGTGTTATAATCTGCACCTCTTGGATGTAAATAGCTGTCTAAATAGCTGTCTAAACCAAGCTCTACTAGTGATCCACAGCTAGGAACCCCTCCCTCTGAAATCGGTCAGCTTTTTTTCATCTAAGTTGTTTTTGTATGAATGAGTTAGGCATGTTTGCCTCACTCCACACCAAATGGCTTAAGGGAGATGCTGCTGGTGGTGAAGCTGCCTACCTTTTAATTTTAGCCCACTGACTTAGGCTTGGGAGACACAGGTTCAATTCCCCCCCCCCCTCCACATGAGGGGAAGAAAGTACTTGAATAGGGGGCCTACCACCTTTCAGGAGCATGGTCTAACCATGGAGATATGGTATACACTGATATGGGACTCCCTCAGTCTCTCCTGTTGAAGCTAGTTTACTGTATATTAAATAGTTAAACAGACATAGGGCCAGTGAGAAGGAAAGGGAGATAATGCTTCTGTAGCCTAGGCTATATCAGCACTAGCTGGGGCTCTGATGGTTACACAACCTTCCTGTGTCCTCCCCAGGTTTAAATAGGATGTACAGTCCAATTAAGAATGTCCTGTCAGTCAAGCCCCCAATGGGTAGCACATCCTGTGAGATGTGTGGGTCCCTAGGGCTCATGACTTATTGAGAGTTTCTACTGTTTGGTGGCGGCATGGAAGTGATTGTTATCCAGCCACAAATTTATGCGGGGAGTGGCCCACTGAAGTTTTTCCTAAGGAAAGAGATTGGCTGGAGCAACCTCCTCTTTTGTCTGCTATTTCCCCACCGGGGGAAAAATATCTACAATCTAAGAAGATTGCATTAATGTATTAATTTGTTCAAATAAAGTTTACCTTTAATTTCTACTTTTTCTGTGATGATTCTGTTGTAAGATGCCAATCAAGTATATGCCCAGACTTTCAAGGTGTGGTGTAAGACACAGAAAAAGGGTCAATTTCTTAGCTAGCATAAGTCAGCATAATCAACAGAACAATGTTGGTTTTCATAAAATGAGAATCTGTCTGTAAAATTCTATTACTAACTAATAAATTATTCTAAACGTTCTCCAAAATTTGGGAGTGCTTTGAGGTGACTCAATTTTGGGGGGGTTCATATTAAAATGCTTTAAAAAGGCCTGACGTTCAGAGAATGAGTGGTCAGTGCTTTTTTGAAAATCAGACTTATTTAAGGTTCCTCAGTTCAGGTACCCAAGAATTGAGGGACACAAAATCACTGATCGTTTCAAAAATTATGTCAAAAATTTGTCTCTTCCAGGGGCATGTCTACACTTACCTCCAGAGCGACCGATCCACTGAGGGTCGATTTATTGCGTCAAGTGAAGACGTGATGAATTGACCACCAAGCGTGCTCCCGTTGACTCCGGTACTCCACTGGAGCGAGGAGCACAGGCAGAGTCAATGGGGGAGTGGCAGCAGTTGACCTACCGCAGTGAAGACACCGGGGTAAATTGCTCTAAGTATGTCATCTTCAGCTACGCTATTTTCGTAGCTGAAGTTGCGTAACTTAAACCAACTTCGCTCACCTCTCCCCACCCCCCAAGTGTAGACCAGGCCCAGATCTTAGTTTGGATCGATAAGTATAAGATAATAAAGAAGAATCCAAAAATAATTTAATCTTCTATCTGATGCTCTGGGTGTGTCTATCATGAAAGTTTGAATTGGAAAATGGGAGTATTACCCTTTTAATTTTTCCCCACTGTTTAAAAGGGGAAAGAAACTAGCCCAGAGATTCACTATTACCAGATATGTGTCCATGTAACAAACACCAGCACCATTATCATAGGATAGCAGGTGAACTTATGGCCACGTGTCTTCTAAGTCTTGTTTTAAACACTTCTGTGACACCCTCTGTCAAACAGGTTCCCTTAAGCAAACACCTATCAGTGCTTGCACAAGAACAAAATCCCCACACTGTGCCACCTCAGAGCCATCGCACCCACCCACACTTGTTATAACACTTGGGCTACTGTAGTAGCTGCGGCACAGGGGTCTTACAGATGGTCTGTGGAATTCACAACCCCACTGGCCATTCCTCAGCCTGGCCTCCCCATTCTCTATAGTGGTCAAATCCAGGACACAAAAGAGACTTCGGGGTCCTTCAATCCTCTCACCCCGCCTTCCAACACCATTGGAACTTGCACTGTATTTTGGGTCGGTGGGAGTAGCCCTGTAGTGATTCAGACCATGTCTGCACTAGTGAGCTGACAGCAGCACAGCTGTACTGATGCTGTAAGATCACTTAGGTATCCGCACTATGCTGGCAGAGAGCTCTTCCGTCAACATACTAAAACAATCTCAACAAGCAGCAGTAGCTGTGTTCGCAGGAGAAGCTCTCCTGCTGACATAACGCTATACATACTACCACCTTTGCTGGCAAAACTATGTTGCTCAGGCTGTGTGTGTGTGTGAGACGTACGTTTTGTCGACATAGGCCATATCTACACTTAACTTGGGCTACATGCACCCTCCATCCTGCAGAGTACATACAACATTTGACACATTGCATGTAGTTCCATTGACTTCAGAGCATCAGAGCTCTAGAATTCTTAACCTTTTACACACTTCTGGGCCACTTCCTGTTTTGGCCTTTTCCAGCTTGAGCATGGAATTATGTTTTCCAAAATAGCACCAAATGAACCAGAGAATGATGACCAGTTTTATCCAGTGAATATGCTCAGAGGCTTAAGTCGGTAAGTGAAGTGAGAGCAGGACTTGTTTTTGTTGCTTGAAATGTCTATAAATGATTCTATATAAAAAATAATGGCATTCCTTTATTGTGAATCTAGAGCAGTTTGGCTGACAGTAAATACCTGGTAAGGGCTAAATATTTATAGGGGTGTTTATTCAACACAGTGTGGATTTAAAATAGAAAAAAACATTGTTCTAGTTAGTGATAGTGTCAAACCACAATTTTCCTTAATCCATTGGCATTCAACTATCTGATTCAGTTTTACCTGAATGAATTCATTTAAATAGAAATAGTTTGAATATACAGCAGGATAGTTCTCCAGTCTCATTTCATTGCAAGTTTTATTGTTTAAATACCGGGATAAAACACTAAATAAATACACAACCAGTACTGCAAGTTAAGATGGAATATTCAGGGGCAGGTATAGCATTGTACAGAAGCACAAGTTAAATGCTAAGAACTCATTTATAATAAAAAGTCACTTCCTCCCTATTATGTTCTGCCTCCATCACAGTTAAGCATTATAAATTAGCAGTGCATATCCCAATTCCAGTATCTTGTGTTCTGTAGTATACTTAAAAATCAGTGGAATCAAAAAGTCTTTTGGAGCTTCAATGAAAGTAATAGGAGACAATTCAGTTGACAGAACTGTTTCAGATAATACCTCTTATCTTCAGGCAACACATTTTATTACCTAAAACTTCATTACTGTGCAGAAAAGGGGAGAAAGAGAAACACATGTTTACTTGTAGTTATGCATAAAATGTTAACAGAATCAATTTCTTCCTGTCTTTTTAATCTTTATAGTATGTTGCATGACCTAAATGAAGAAAGACGGAAACATTGAAATTTCTGGTAGAGTTTCACATTTCCTTCACATGCAAAAGAATGTCAACATTCAGTGGGAGACTCCCAGTGTCTCCTTTTAAAACAAATACTTTCTACATCCCACTAACAGACACCCCCGTATCTACTTCTTCCAGCCACATACCTTGTGGCTGGGTGACTGGGATGGGCCACAGGGAGAATGCCACACTCGGGGCAGACTGCGCGAAATACAGTCCCCCCAAACTGGTGGTTTACTCTATAATTAGTTTCACCAAAGCAGTAATAAAAGAACTGCAGTACCACACTAATTAACCAGAAGCCAAACCCAGTCCCCTCTAAGCATTCCAGGTCTTGGCTCCTAGCCAGGCAACCTAATCTAATAGAGCGAAAGGTTATTGAAAACCCATTTCATCATCTGTGAGGTTCTTTCTAATCCCAAAGGATCAGACATACAGTAAACCCTCGATTTAACGGACCTCGATTTAACGGACTTTGGATGCAACGGACAAAATTTCTGAGCAAGTCTGATGCATTCCTGACCCATTTCTGGCGGGCTGGCTGCTGGCTCCCGGCTGCCGCCCGGGTCCAGGCAGCAGGCGGGCTGTGGAGCTGTCGCCCCGACCCTGTGGCGGGCAGGCTGCTGCTCTGACAGCTCTTTTTTTTTATTTTTTAAATAACGGACTTTTTGATTTAACGGACACCCCCTCGCCCGAATTAGTCCGTTAAATGGAGGTTTTACTGTATATCCCCAAGTGAATATGAATCTCAAATTTTACCCAAATGTCACGCTATCAGACAATCATTAGTAACTAAAACTAAAAGTTTAATAATAAAATGAGAGGTATAAATGGTTAATAGATCATATATATACAAGTGACTGCAAAGTCTTAAACTGTTGGCTTGTAAAGTCTGTCAGAAAACTAGAACGTCCTCAGTCCATAGTTTAAGATGCTCCTTTTTTTATGTAAATCCAGAGAATTAGAGCTGGAAAGAGGCAAAATGGAGGTGTCTCGGGGGGGGGGGGGTCTATATTTTTTGCAGTGTTTATGGAAATTTACTGAGTGTGGCGTTCTCGGTGTGGCCCATCCCAGGCACCCAGGTAGGGGTAGCAGCAATGATACAAATGGTCAGCTTTCTGGTACATGGCATCACACACCTACGGTACTATAGCTGCCTCACCCATATGCCCATCCCAAAGTCCCTCATCACCATTATATCTCCAGTACAACCCACATATCACAATCCCTGAACATGTCCTTATCCATTCACAACCACCATTAACATACCCATCCACTACCCCCTGCTCTCTCTGTCTCTCTCACACACACACTCTGTCTACTTTCTTTAATCAGGTTTAAGATTAGCAGCCGTGTTAGTCTGTATCTGTAAATGAAATGAGGAAGACTTTGTAGCACCTTAGAGACTAACCAGTTTATTTCAGCTGAAATAAACTGGTTAGTCTCTAAGGTGCTACAAAGTCTTCCTCATTTTATTTCCTTTAATCAGACACACAGTCAACCACCATCCCCTATCTCCAAGCATGTGTGATCAACTGCTGTTTTGTTTCAGTTGGTGAAGAAGATCTTATGAGTGATAAAAAGTGCATAGGGGTACAAAATAAATATTGATATTTTTAGATTCTTTCCAGGCAATGTTGGAAGAAATCATCTTTTGATTATGGTTAAGTTATTTTATGTATGTATGTGTGTGAGAAAGAGAGAAAGAAATACTGTGTTAATGGCTTTTTCTCAGTAACAGTTTCTGGGATTGAGATGAAAGGCCAGGTGGAAAAATTATTCAGTTCTTCATGTGCATTTCATATTTGCATCTGAAGATCGGTCATGAGATACCCTGACCCAACAGACTTTCCAGGGATTTCTTAAGCCATTGGCTTATGAAATGTGTGTTTTAAATTTGAATTTTTTGATGGAGGTAACTAAAGTGTTGGAACACCTACAATGCCATGATGTCACCTTAGTTTGATATATTATGATATCTGCATTGAGAGATCAGTAGAAGTATCTGGAGAAACTGAGAAGTTGAAATAAAAAGCTACATATATCGGAAACATAGCAAGCTGCTGCTGAGATACTTTTCAAGTCAGTACTTTTGCTGAAAAGTGTGTCAACAAACAGTCAGCAATCAACAAGCAACAGTTTCCCCAAAGCTTAACAACCTTAGATCTTTGTTTTATTTACCACTCTTGCCTCACATTGCTTTGTCTTTCTTGGCAGGCATAATCAACAGAATGCCTCCGACTTCAATGAGTTGATCTGTCAGATACAGGTCTTAGATGGAAGTAAATGGCCAATAGATACAGTGAGTCCTTGATACAAGAAAGAGAGAGAGGAAGCTGAAGAAATTATGTGAATAGCTATATCTGAGTTCTGAACCAATTAAGGAAAGCTTTCATGACTATATTGACAATGAAAGCAAAAAGACACCTGAGGATCTCAAACCTCTAGTCTTTGCTATAGGAAAAATTATTGTGATGTCAGCAGATTCAGAAAGAGGCTTCAGCACAATGAACAGTATTTGCAACAGTCTCAGGGTGTCTTGGTTTGCACTGTTCATGTCCATTAGCTTGCTTGGACCTCCTGTGCATTCTTTCAACCCTGCTCCACTTATGAAGAATTAGGTTGCAAGACATCACTCAGCAGATGCCATGAAATTGCAGAAACTGATAGCTGAAGAGGCAGCACATGTAGAAAACCGATAGAATCATATTTGGAACATATTTGTGCAAACAGTGAAGAATGTGGTGGTTACTGTTGTTCTTGTTGTTGAAATTGTGAGTGTGATGGCTGGGAGGCCGCCTGATGTGCTGAGGTACCAGTTTCTATTACGCAAGCCTGGGTTCCCTTTCAACCTGCTTTGCTGAGCCAACCTCTTCTATTGAGCCTCCTCATCACACACACAGGCAAGGCCATGCCAAACTGCTGAATGAAACAGACACTGAGATCAGTTCTGCGGAGGCTCAGCTTAAGGGATATGCCCCAATATTCAGGTGTCCCCTTCCCCTTGGGGTGCAGACCCAAAGATATATTATGAAATCCGCCTCCTCCCTCAATGTGGAGGAAGGTATGAACAACCTCTCATCCTGCCCATTCCCCCAATGGTGACTTGTACAACTGGAGCTATATTCTAAACAAAAAATAAGTTAATTAACTGCAAAAGGTGAATTTTAAGTGAATATAAGAGATAGAACAAAGCAGATTACTGAGCAAATAGAATAAAATATGCAAACTAAGCTCAATGTACATAAGAAACAGATCACAGGATTTAATTTCTCACCCTAAAAATGGTCAAATTCAGTTTCAAGATTTTCTTAAGGCTACATTAAAAGATAAAATGGAAAGAAAATAGAAACTTTTTTGTTTTGCAGCCAGTGTATGTTATATAACAGATTCCATCCAATGTTACTTAGGTCCCAGAAGTTCACACAGACTCGTCCCTATGAGCTGCACCAATGGGGCTGAGAGATAATTAGAGTCAAAGCATTCACAGCAGTTCTATCTACTTTTTCCTCTTCCTTGCTCTCAGCTTTTTTCTTTTTTTAAAAATATAGCCTCAGCTAATTTGGCTGCTGAGACACAATCCCCAAAGATAAAAGTCTTTCCGTCATGGATGACCCCTTCTAGCTGGAAACATACTTGATTCCTTCCTCTGCAATACTTCTTTTTTAAAGGCAGCTGCAGCTCTTGGGTATCTGGATGGCTCACGGGGTCGTAATAGGTGATGCATGGTAGTGATTAAGTTGTTGCCTTCTCATGGATTTCCAGTGGCCTAAAGAAAATGAAGTTGGTGGTCTTAGTTCATACTCCCACTACTAGCATTAGTTGGAAATCCTAGCAGAGAGAGGCCAAGGGCTGAATGACTGTGGAGACTAGATTACCTTCTCACATCCCTAGATATGGTCCCACCAGGCAAGGATTGAGGCACTCTGGTGGGCACAGTGAGGAATCCTGAACTGCTGTTATACCCGTGGATAAATAGAGGGGAAATCAGTCTCAAGGGTTTGAGGTTGGAACCGTTCACAAGCACTATATTCACATATAAAGAACATAGGTGTGAGTATGTGCAATCACACATGCATGTTAAGTAAATACAAGGGCAGCAGTCCTTTTCTCTCTGAAGTATGAATTTTTGAAGAGAGGGAAAGATGGAACAGGAGAGAAATAGAATAATTCCAGTTATCCCTGCCAGATTTATATTTCTTTCTAGTTTCCACTTACATGAACTGTACACATGCTCTCAACATCTATTTTCTTTCCCATCTGTGCATAGGATATGTGAGACAAAGTTCTCAATAGAGGCAGTCAAAGAAACCTTATCTTTAATGTGCTGTCATCTAATTCTTAACACGGATCTTAGGTTACTAAATCAGGGGTGCATGGCAGGGCTATATGATGTTGGGTCTTGAAAGAGAGGACCAGAAGCTCACACTTGATATATAGAGTAATTCAGAACCAATAAAGAGATTTTAAGAAGGGGACTGACAAGCTTGAAAAGATAGTTGAGGAAGATGGTTGTTGTGGTTACATTTGGGACAAAGAGAGGGGAGACCAGGGTGCGTTTCTCCACCAGGCTCCAGCCCAAGGGCCTGTAAGGGTTAGCAAATGTCCAACACCCAGGGGTACCTTAAAGCTGCCCTCTCTGGGCTACTTCCCACTTCCCACACTATAGTCCAAGTTATGCAGTCTGTTATAAACAGGTAATAGCAAAAAGGTTCTAACTGCACCTTCAGTCCATTCAGGACCAGCAGGTAGGCTCCTCTTCTCTAAAGGAAGGGCCCTGCAACACCCTTTCTCAAGAGCTCTCAAATCACATCCTTCTCCCTTCTCTGTCTGGCTTCCTTTTAAGCTCCCTCCTCCATGGGTCATACTCTGCAGGTGTGGCTGGGCAGGGTCATCTGGGCCCAGTGTTGGTCTTTAGTACTTTCCGTTCTAATGCAGGGTTTATACAGACCCATACAGTGAGCAGCTAGTGCCCTAGATTGGAGTACTTCTTAAAGGGGAGGGAT
This sequence comes from Sternotherus odoratus, assembly GCA_032164245.1. Lineage (NCBI taxonomy): Eukaryota > Metazoa > Chordata > Testudines > Kinosternidae > Sternotherus > Sternotherus odoratus. The sequence continues at coordinate 11,272,483 of JAVMKO010000001.1, read as the reverse complement.
AGCTCAGTGGTTTGAGCACTGGCCTGCTAAACCCAGGGTTGTGAGCTCAATCCTTAATGGGGCCATTTAGGGATATGGGGCAAAAATCTGTTGGATGATTTAGGTGGGGATTGGTCCTGCTTTGAGCAGGGGGTTGGACTAGATGATCTCCTGAGTTCCCTTCCAACCCTGATATTCTATGATTCCTCGGTAGCTGGGAGAGTTATGGAAGATAACAGTATACTCAAGCTCTACCTGCCAGTAACAGACACCCAGAGGGCTAGGAGAAAAGGGTTTTATTTTCTGCTGAACCAAGATGAAGCCTGCCTCCCTCTGAAAAAGAAGTGAAAATGACTCCTTATGAGTTGGGTCCTCTTGATCATAGTGAGTAGCCTCAGCCAGACACAGATAACGAATAAGTAGATTGTGAATTCCACCATTTATATTGCCCCAGTTCAGCTTGAAATATATTGGAAAAGGTAGACTGCTTAAGTTCTTGGGTATGCAAAGAAAGCAATGGAGTTCACACACTAAGCTTCTACGAACAGTTCTTAGGAATGAACTAAAAACTGAGCAGAGAACTCATGCACAAGCTGGCTTTAAGTATTTTTGTGTTCAATTTGCTCAGCTCCACTCCAGACTAATAAATTTAGTGGACTTTCCATAGAATTATCTGACAAATTTAGCATCTTTTTGTGCTTCTGAATTCTCCACAAACTAACGTATGATTTCTCTTAAAATGAGAGCAAATAATTTCTATGAATAATTCTTGGTAGATTATTCATGAGCAGTTTGTTGTGTGTATTTTATTTTCAAAATTTGACCTGTATCATTTGGTTTGTATGGTAAATCTGATTCTAAGATTTATGCTCATCCAATAAAAGAACAGAAAAAATACCACATGACCAGTCAAAACTATCTACCAATTCAAAATTTAATTTCTACTAATATTTAATATTTGCTTAAATTCAGAATGTCTGAGAACACTTCTGCCAGCACACTCATCCATTAGAATATCCTGGAAAAATAACATAAAAGTGGCAAAAATAAAAACACAGCAGAAGAGAATTCAATTTTATATTTAAGGATATGTTCTCAGAACAATTGCCTGGGCCTACTAGAGATAGAGATGTTGACACCAGGTCAGATTTTTCATGTAATTCAAGATCAGGACACCTTTTTACATTTTGTGTCATTTTAAGTTTTCTTGCCTGTAAGGAATGCCCGGCTTAGGCAAACCTGAAGTAATAGAGCCAGCTTCTCAGGTACTGTGATTTGGTGTAGCTCCAATAAATATGTTGATTTACCCCTTGTAGCGGGGTGACCACCCGCTCCCTGACTGAAAGGGCTCGAATAGCCCAGGGAAGGGGTTGTGGCTGGAAGCCAGCAAACTCCCAGGTTGATTGGGAAGCAGGCTCAGCTGGGTGGCCATGCCCCAAACTCTCAGGCCGGTATAAAGCCTGAGAGGCAGGGGCCTGAGAGTCAGTCTTCTTTGTAGTCAGAGGAAGACAGGCCTAGCTGTGAGGAGGCCTTACACAGGGTACCTAGACTGGTGCAGGTCTGGGGCCAGGTGTTAGGAGCTGGGGGAAGCTTGAGCCTGGGAGCCCCAGGCTGCTGGGCCTAGTGGAAGGCCTGTCCCAGGGGTACTGGGGTTGCAGAGGGCAGCCCAGGGCTAGCAAGGGAAGCAGCAGGCCAAAACTCCCTTGCCAGTGATGAGCAGCCATGATACTGCAGTCCGCCTCAGTGAGCGGAGGCAAGTGGTGACTGGCAGTGTCAAAGTCTGAGGCAAGGTGGGGATAGTGGGTGGAGAGTTCCCCGGGGAGGGGACCCTTAGACTTGAGGGGGTTCTGCAGGAGTGCAGCACCCTCAACTAGAGGGCACCGGGGTCCGGGAGGGACACAGGGCTGGAGTAGAAGCGGGACATCAGCCGGCAGAGGGCGCTCCGGAGACTGGAGAGCTGATTCCCCAGACGACCAGCAGGAGGAGCCGCAAGGGTGAGTGTCCGCTCGCTTACACCCCTTCTGAGAATCTGGTATAATGGATTCTACATTAATGTAAACACAGTCAGAACTGGCTCTGCCCTGACATCTGGTGGTGAGTGGTGGAGCAGAGCAGCTGGCAGAGCTGCTGGCGGAGTGGAGCAGCTGGCAGAGCAGAGTAGTTCATGGGGCGGCTGGTGGAGAGGCTCGTGGTGAGTGCTGCTGCAGCAGAACCCCATGGAGAGGTGGGGCAATCGTCTCTGGACCACGTAAGGTACCCCCCTCCATTTCTACTGAGGCTGGGAGGTAAATCTCTGCAGATGAACTTTTGAACTCTGCACTAACCAGGGACAGAGACTTTTTGGGCTTTTGGACTTTTGGGACTTTGGGTGACTTTTGGGGTTGCGGGACTCAAGAATCAAAGGGAAAGGACACAGCCCATTTGCTTGGGGGAGGGAGAGGGCTTCTGTTTCATGGTTTGTTTTATGAATCCTGTTTGTGGTATTTCCCCAATATAATGCCGCAGTGTTTCTCTCTGTTATTAAAAGGCTTTTGATACACTCAGACTCTGTGCGTGCGAGAGGGGAAGTATTGCCTCTTAGAGGTGCAGAAAAGGGTGGTATGTGGTTGTCCCAGGTCACTGGGTGGGGGTTCGAGCCGGTTTTGCATTGTGTTATTGGAACGGAACCCCTGGAAACTGAACCTGGCCCTTGCTGCTGCCAACTCTGATGGGCAGAAGTGTTACATTATTTTTTTAAAAAAATTATACTTTTTCTCTTCATGCATCATTATATGCAGTATCTGTGAGTTATAATTCAGAAAAGATAAGAAGATGGCAATGACATCTTGTGGTCATTAAAAATCTCATTGCACTTTTTGGAAGAATAGCGATAGTAACTTCAGTTTCTTCGCCAAATTCTGGAGCACTGATGTGTTCTCATCAGCTTGATTTACATTCATGACAGACCTCCATGGTGCACTGAATCAGAAGGAAAGTTCATGAGTCCTTCAAGGTCAACCACAGGTGTAACCCATTGTAAACTAGTTTTGAGGTGTTCAATGGTTGTGATGCATCACGGTGGTCCATTTTTGAAAGGAAAAAGCACGGACTTCTGGTTAGTTAAAGAGGAGACAAGTGTTATCTGGCTATTTATTGCCCTTTGGGTGTTTTTAAACAGCAATTGGTGCAGGAGAAGCCCAAGGAAGAGTTGTCTAGTCCGATCCTGGCACAGTGCTTCACCGGGATAATTAGATGCACTCCGCTGAGGGTCAGATCACAGCTCTAGCCAGTTCCTTATAGGACTTTCCTTCCCCACCAGCATTACCTGTCTTGCCCAAACTGAATGTGAGCCCACTGGTCTTCAGCTATTTCTTTTAGGCACTGGAAACCAGCTTTTTTCATTGCTTTCCTTTCCTTGTGACTTTATTGATTTATTACTATTTTTAATTTTTACTGATGTAATAAAAACAGAAAAGAAAAGTGTATTTGGCTGCTTAGACAGAGCGTGGTAGCCAGGGGGAACATCACACACCATACCAATGCACCCTATTGGTTTTATAGGTTATTTTAAAATCAGGCTCATGACTCCTTTGGAGCCATTATATTTTAAAGTGTAGCCATGTAATTACAACATTACTTATTTAAATGTTACAGATGGGTAATCTTGAATATATCTGTAAAAACAAAACAAAAGAACCCAAAAACCTAGTCAGGCTCTCATGAAACACAGCATCTCTGTTCAGCAAAACATATAAGAACATGCTTTAGGTGTTAAGTCTCATTAAATACATTAAGATGATGAGATGCACAAGTACCATGATAATGGGTGAGGCATATAAGTAATTTAAATAAGTTGAGAGAACTTAAAATCAATGAAAAAACATGGACTTAAATGGAGAAACTTTTTTTTTTCTGGGTATGTTTTGGAAAAATGACCAAACAATTAATTCATACTGGGTTGATTGAAAATAAAAATGTTCAAGGCCCCCTTTTATACATAGGTGACTCACTATATATATTTGTGCTATTACTTCTGAATCTGAAGTGAAAATGATTACAAAAGAATGAGGCGAGGGGGGAAGGAAGGGAGAAGAAATCATCTCTTACCTTTCTTCTCCACCAAATTGTCATCTGCACAGTTCCCCAAGACTTACAAGAAGAGATTGGATCATTTCTCAACGGCAGAGAGCAGCCTCATGCTCTGAGAGACATTGCTCTAAGGTGCTTTTACTACATTGTAGTGACTTTCTTGATTGTCTTAGTCAGCAAATATCCTGAACAAATATCAGAACAAAACGGCTGAGATCTTCAAAGACTTAATGGGTGCCCGAACCCTAGTGGAAATCAATGAAAGTCAGGTGGCTAAAGCCCTTTTGTGCCTTGAAAAATCACTCCTACAAACAGTTACTTACTGAAGTGTAAGTTGGCCTAAACTGGGAGAGGCCAGGATAATGATCTTGACTTTCCTCTGCAAAACACTTTAAGATCTATGGCTATAGAAGCTTTTCATCCATAACTCTCAGAACACTTGTAGGACACTTTAGGGCTCCAAACTCTCAGTCCACTCAATTGCACTGTCCATCCAGTTTCATTTATAGATAGGGTTTTTTTTTAAGATCCCCAGTGTAAGAGTTAATGAGTTTGTAATCAAGTCACCACTCAATGTTTGGATAATATAAAACAGATTGAGCTCTTTAAGAGTCTCACTATGAGGCATTGTCTCCAGCCCTCAAGTAATTTTTTGTGGGTCTCCTGGGGACTCTCTCCAATTTTTCAACATACATTTAAAATTGTGGGCATCAGAACCATATACAGTTATTCTAGTATCAGTCTCACTGTATACAGAGTTAAAATCACCTCCTAGTTCCTATTCCAACTCACTACTTCCCAACTCACATACATCCAAGGGCAGAGTAGGGAAGAAGGGGAAATTGAATGTTGCCACATTCCCTTTTAAAAATATCTATATCATGGAGGACAATTTTTATTTTATCTTATGTTACGGAAGGACTGGCAGACACCATTAGAGAAACTGAGAGCCACTGTGGAAGGATCCCAAATATAACCCAAGATAAGCAAGACCTTTTAAAAGCAGTTTATGGTTGTGATATGTCTGATCACAGAACTATCTTGTGAGGTTCCATCTGGGTAGTTTTCTTCCCTGTGAATTTGTGGCACTTGGGACAATATAAAAATTCTGCTTCCACTAAGAATACCCCTTGCATTCTTCTTTACGTGCAACGAGAGCTGTTTTTAGCAGCATTAGTCAGTATGCACACTTGTCAAATTAATGTAAAGAAAAAGACTTCTAGTTGCTAAAGAAAGCCTTTCCTTCCGACAGCAAACTCTAGTTAGAACACATATGCTCTGAACTAGTCACACATGCCTTCTGACTAGCAGTTGCCAAGGATTCGGGTGTTCTGCTTGGATGATGCACAATTCGCTGCTATTTATCAAGTTGGCATCAGAGCAGCAGCTGCCTTCCCCTTTTAGCAAAGCTATCCCGGTACATTTACAAACATGCCTCCACACTGGAACAAAATCAACCAGAAACCTATCTTGAGGTTTAGACAACGATACTAGTATTTCCACTTGCAATTACTGTGGGTGGGGAGTTAGAAAGCAATAACTTTCATGAGACTAAAAAGGAAAATTAAAGCATATGTGTTCTTATCATAGAGATAAACGGAAACATGGAGGAACATAGATTTCATTTGATAAAACTGGCAGCACTTGCCTATCCCAGGACACTATGGAACGGTATAAAAGATGAGTTTCTGAACAGAAGTGAAATATTCAAAGGAAACCAGTGCGCATATTGACTTCAGGGGTGAATTTGCCTCAAGGCAGTTACACAGGTATAACTTTGCCCCTATGAAACTAGAAAGACAAGTGTGGTTTATTGCTTAACCTTTCTCCATTCAGGGATCCCTCCAATCTATCCGGGATTTAGGCGAGACCTCTCTCCAGCAATATGGTGGGTGCAAACCCCAGGTTAAGAACTCATGGTTTAGGACACAATACTATGAACCAAGTTTTGTGGGTTCCATCCCCAGCTCCTCCATTCATTCATTACCTGATTGTGGCAAGTCAATTAACCTGGCTTGTTTGTAAAAAAATAAAAAGAGGGGAGGGGAACTATTTCCTCATCTCACTGGTTTAATAAATTAATGTATGAGCAAGAGCTTCAAGATCATTGGATATGTGGTGTGTACTCTTTGCTCTACAAGTACTCTAAGGAGATACAGAGAATTCTCTCTCTCAGATGCCTGACCTGTGGGTCATGCTCACACACTCTGAGTCAAATTGTCATTTGGGGGGAGTCGGGAAGGAATTTTTCCTCAAGTCATATTGTCAGGTACTTTAGAGTTTTTTTCTGCACCCCCCTCTGCAGGACGGGGTACATGTCACTTGCTATGTTCATCTGGGTACATCTCACCAAGTCAATTTTCTGTCATTATCAGGACCTCCAGCACTAGCGCTGTCTGGGTCTCTCCTATTGTCTGCTTATGGCACACATTAGTTTAGCCTCCTGAGGGCTGCAATACTTTAGCCTCATCCAGATTCTTGGTCTCAACAATTTTAGTTCAAACTATTTTTTTTACAGATGCAAAAATGGCCTTTTTAAAAAAGTGTTTTTAGTAAAAAAAAAAAAAATAATCCCTTGACAAAATGATTTGCTTTTCAGTTTTCATTCCCACCTTGTCAAAAAATCGGAAAAATTCACTGGAGTTAAAAAACAAAATATGCCATTGCTTTTCAACACCTGTGCAATGAAAACTAAGAATTTCTCATAAAAAATAGCAGCATTCTTCAATCTACATAATGGGAGAGAGGTGGTACTGTCCTGCTGTAAAAACATTGTAGCTGGGTTTTGATAGATAGGGAAAGATCAGAAGCTTTCAGTTGTGACATTCTGACTAAGCTATGTATTGGTTAACCACAACTGGTAATGACTCGCTGCTCAGCAAAACCCAGGAACCCCCTCTAACATCAAACAAATAAATAAATGCAAACAATTGGCTTTCTCTCACTAATCTGAACTCTGTATGAAAGGAGAAGAAAAACAAAGCAGCACAAAAGAAAAATTCAACTTCTCTTATGTCCCCAATATAAAGCTGTATTTCAAAGTACTTTTCAAGCTGTTTGGATACACACTGACTTTGGAGAGGAACAGGAAAGAAAAAAGACAAGGAAAGAAACTCACCAGCTTTTAAGCCCAGAGCACTAATGAATTATTTTTCCCTGCCTTGCTTTACAAGCCTCCTTTCTCTTTTCTATACACTTTTCTTAACATGGCAAAGTATTAACTCAGCAGCAAGTTAACAGCCTCATGGAGCTATGGGAGGATGCATCTGACTTTTCTGCTGAAAAACAATATTCTGTATGAGGCAACAGATAAAGCAGTGAAAATCATAATGATTCTTGGAAGACTCAATGGTTCGGAAGTGTGGATTGTACAATGGGGCCTTTCAATTATTCTACCATCACTTCAAATGGAGTGGAGCTTAGTTGTCACCTGAAATGCCTACCTCAGCTTGAGTATCTGGAGCTAAAAACCTCCCCAAGGGCTTCTCCCATCTGGCAGCTTTGGAAGTTGTAAAGGGGGGACAGTAGATGGACTTCTGCCCTGGATTCAGGGATAATGAGAGGCACTTCTGAAAATGCCATCTGGGCTCCTATGTTGCTGACCCCAGCTCCCTGGTAGTGATTAAACTTCTAGTCATAGAAGACCCTCTTGATCCCTAGAAGAGGCCCCGAGTGGCTGTATGCCTGAGTTTCCCCATCGGGATAATGAATATTCACCTACCTACTGGAAGGTTGCAAGGCTTAATGTTTGCAAAGATGGGACATGGTGGGATCAGGATGATTGAATCAAAAGATGAAAGAAAACCATTCCCCAGAACTACAACTGCAGAGACGTCTCCGGCATCAGTTGAAGTGAGACTGAATAAAAAGGACAGAGAGGAGGCTGATGCCAAATGAGTGGAGGGAGAGGCCTGGGAATAGAAACCATGGGCTTTGATTCCCTATTGCAGTCATCACACCCACTGAGAGTAAATTCAAACTGGTTAGAAAATGCCAACCAGGTGTGATGGTTGGAGTTGGCACAGATGTGAATCCGTAAGGGAGAAGCGGGTCCAAGATCTGTGATGGCAGATGGAAAAAGTCAACTTTAGCACTGAGGGCAATTTTGAAATGGACCCAGAAGTGAATGTGGAGCCAGTGGCACTGTTTGTATACGGGGGGGTTGGGGAGTGGTCCTGAACTGTTTTAGATACCACATCACTGGTTCACGGGGTAAAGTACCTCTCATTCCCTTCTAGTGGCTAGTCCACACAGATGATAATAGCCTACCAGTGATGGCAGTTAATGAGCAATAGCTCTGGTGGTCAAGCTGTAGCACTGGGGTTAAAGTTCCCGAGTTCAAACAGTCTGCCTTGTGTCCTTAGCATTTCACAAACCTCCCAGTGATCTGGGAGGCCATTTGCTACATGAATGGACATCTTCAGCGGGACAAGCACACAGGAGTTCATTTTGTGCTGATTCCGGGAGAGTCACAATAATATATTTCCCCTAAACTTTGCTGAACACTCAGCCTGCCCTCCTGTGTCTTCCTCAAGACTTCCAAACTACCACGGCAACATTGATGCTTCCAAAACTTCCTTTCATCCCCTGCACTTCTTTTTCCAGCTCTGTTATAATTTCATTTATTTATACTCAAGCTGCCTGGCAGCAGCAGCAAATGCATTTGAAAGAAGGTGGTTGGAAAAAGGAGGGAGAGGAGCTGAATGGGTTTAATACCAGCCTGGCATCTCATGACACCTTCCGCTGTGACACCTCTCAGGAAAGGCCAGGCTTTTGCCTGTGGCAGAATGTCTCCTTAACACCCAGGCGGTGTCCTCTGTTTCAAAAACAGCTGGAGAGTGGGATGAGAAAGCAGTTGAAAGCAGGCGCGGCAGAAGTGGCAGCAGGCAGATTCAATTTCTCTAAGAGTGCGCGAATACCTAGTTATAATAGAGCTAAATATCATCTGTTGTAGTGTCCTGATGGGTATATTGACTTGTTTTCCGTTGTGTCAAGAAATTTCATGTTGTCTTTATCAGCTACGCTTGCAGAAGAGGGCAACACATTTTTGCAGCTCCACCCGCAGTCTAAGGGTTTGTTAAGTAGCCACTACTGGAGGGTAATATTAATTGTACAGTATTGTAATTCATTCAGCAAGCAACATTGGTGTATCAGACATTATACAAGGCACACAGCCACCACATTTATTTATTATTTGTATAATGCTAGGACCTATGAGCCCTGGTCATGGCCTAGGACCCACTGTGCTAGGTGCTGTACAAACAGAACAAAAAAGACAGTCCCTGTCTCAAAGAACTCAAACTAAGACAAGCCAACAGATGGATACAGGAAGACAAAACAGGGGAGTACCAGGAAGCAATATGGTCAGCATGATCACAGCACACCAGCAGCTTAGCCTTAGTTTTTGTAGGCCTCTCAGCCAAGAAGAGTTTGGAAGAAGGATAGTAAGTTCATTTTGCAGATAGCCATGGGCATGAGAGAAGAATCTGAATGGAAGACATATGGCGTGATTCTCCCTTTTTCATTTATTAATCTAGTGTGGTAGCATGCAGGAGCTCCAGTCCTAGCCCAGGCCCCACGGTGCTTGATGCAGTATAAACACGGAACAAAAGGATGGTCCCTACCCCAAAGAGCGCATGATCTGATTTACAGCTGGTTTACACTGATGCCAACCCCCCACGGAGGTTCAGTGGAATTACTCCCCATTTACCCTGCTGTAAGGGAGAGGAGAATCGGCCCCAACAACAAAGACACAGGATAAAACTTTCAAAAGCACATAAGTCATTTAGGTTTCCATGCGATGTAGGTGCTTTTGTAAATTAGACTTTGGCTTTGAAGTAATCCATTGAGGGTATGTCTACACTTAGGGTACGTCTTCACTACCCATTGGATCGATCTTTTAGCGATCTTTTAGCAGTCGATTTCTCAGCTAAGCAATTAACCAACCACTCCATTAAGTACAGAGATTTAAAAACACCCAGTTGCAAGAAAAATACAAAACTGAGAACAGCAAAATATAAATGGCTCTTGCTTCATTTTCATATTTAAATAAGAGAAGAATTGGTGCATCATAGCAGTTGAGACAATTTAACTAAAACGGGCTAAAATCAAACAACATTCCAAGTATACAATTAAAATTAAAATTTTCCCTCCCTGTTTCTCCTTTCTATAAATAACACTGCCAGAGTTTCTCTGTTGGAGGCTTAACACTATCACTATCCTGCTGCAAAATGCCTCAGAGTTAGGGAAAAGAAGCCTACTCTCTCTCTGGTCCTGGGAGTCAGTTTCTCCCAGATGACACAGGGCACATGACCTTTGTAAAGCAGATGCCCTGATTACTTGTCCTCATGGAGTGTGATTCCAGCTACAGGGAACCTAATGAGCATTTTCAAAACAGCCACACCCCATTCTAGAATCTTCTGAGCCCTGGTCTATACTAGGGGTGGATTGATCTAAGATACGCAACTCACAGCAGTGAGTCGACTGCTGCCGCTCCCCCGTCAACTCTGCCTGCACCTCTGGCAGCTGTGGAGTACAGGAGTTGACAGGAGAGCACTCGGGGATCGATTTATCGCATCTAGACTAGATGCGATAAATTGACCCCCGATAGAGCGATCACTACCCACCAATCTGGCAGATACCGTAGACATACCCTGAGTGTGGTAAACTAATTGTGCATCTGCGTGACACACCTCATTCCTTCTTGCCGTCTCCCCATAGATCTCTTAAAGAGAGATCTCCCTATTAGGCATGTGGGTTACACAAACTTAGGTTCTTTGGCTTGTCGGCCAGTTTGCTATCTTTGTAAGACATCCTGTGATAGAAAGGGCACTAGATAACTGGAAGTAGTTACCATAATGAAAGAAATCTGGGTTCTTGGTGAATGGTCCATGAAGGGTTAAATCGATTTTAAAATTAATTTTCTTCTGTGGTATCTATGTATTACCAAAGGAGCTGATGTGTTTGGGGCTTTCTAGGTTTGGCACAGAAGGTGGTACTTCCACAGTGACTTATGTTCCTCAAGGGTGGAAACCTATCACTGACGAAGTGGGTATTAGCCCATGAAAGCGTATGCTTCAATACTTTAGTTAGTCTTTAAGGTGCCACAGGACTGTTTGTTACGTCTATCACCAATAGTGTCTTATTGTTTCTTTGTACTCCCCACATCTGACTGTATTCATCAGTTGTTTTTTATACCGCTCCTTGGGGCAAGGACTGTCAGTCTGTTCTGTGTTTGTTGAAACAGGACTAGGAGGCCTAGGAGCTATGATACTAATAAAAAAAACAACAACAGCAGCAGAAAAGCTGGTCACTGTCTTCTGTGGAGTCTTAGATTTTAAGACCAGAACACTATGGCCATCTAGTCTGATTTCCTATTTAACACAAGCCACAGAATTAGAGCTAGTAATTCCACAGATTGAACAGTGATAACTTGGCTCTTTCAGAAAGTTGTAATTTTATTCTTTCCTAAAAAAGGACGAGACGATGTAGTTTTTCCAACATTTGAGTTCCCCCCGCCCCCCGAACCTGTCATTGTTAAATCTTATCTGCCCTTCTTTGTCTCCTCCATTCTTTTTAAAGAATCATAATTGGTACGATTATCTTTGCTATGAGAATAATTAGCCATAGCTTTTTGACATGTTAAATGGGGAACGCTGCATTTTAAGCGGCAGGCGTTGAAGCGCTAAACAATACCTCTTTGAATAGGAGCACATAGGTGAAAAAACAACGGCTAATTTTAGCAACTTGAACTTTATATCTTTATAGAAAGAAAAATAATACCACAACGGTTTTTGGCTGAGAAACAGAAGTAGCTCACTGGTCTCATTTTAAAATAGGCCTTTCAATATGCTCGGGGAGGAGAGATGGTTGCAACATGATTCATACACCAGCGCCTCCAGCTGATCCTTGAGCTTACCTCAAAGCAATGTGTTTTCCACCTTCCTGCTATGACGGGGGAAAGCTAGCACCCTGAGCAACAAATAATATTTTAATAGAGCAATTGATGTAGTGGGAATGGCAAATATCAGAGCAGAGAATTGGGAGGCGGTTATGTTTTCAAATGTGAAAGGTTACCGCAGGTCGAGTGCTCTTGTATTGAAAAGGGTGCCCCTTGCTCAACAAAATCAACTGCAGGGAGAAGGGACTTGCAAAATATTCTTGATATCTGAGAGAAGCCATGTCAGACTTGTTAGCTGCAGAACGATGCTGCTCCCACTTACCTGTGCGGGAATGTTGCAGGTGACTTTGACAAGACTAAGCCCTAAAAGTGACAGGTGGTTATTCAGCTTTCCACGTTAAAACCTCACAAAAATACATCTGTAACAACTGTCGTCACGGGTCATCGGGGGGGGGGGGGGACTGAACCCCAGCTTTCCAAGGCTAAACACATGAGTTTCTGCCAGCTGACGAAGCTTAGGAGGAGTTCCCCTAACTGCTAGCAGTAGTAGAATTATGTGCTCTGTGGATACAGCCAGCGAAGCAGAAGGCATAACACTGGAGACCAGGTTACACTTTGTCATATGGGCCTTTGGAGTTTGGATTCCACGTTCCTGGGCCAGCAGAAACTGGGGACACTGTACTCAGCCCTTTCTAAAAATGTCACTGTGGGAGTGAAAAATCATTCTCCAGGCAGAAGCATGAAGCTCTAGAGAGATATGCTCATCTAACTCACCACTGTATCTTTAAGAGAAGTTAGAGGGAAGTGACAATAAGAGATAGGGAACCTTGGTCTTACATTTAAAGACATTGGATTGGGACTCAGGACTGGGACTCAGGCATTGCCGCCATGTGTGTGAACATGGGCAAGACATTCTGTGCCTCAGTTATCCTTCTGTAAAATGGAAATATTTCATTACACCCACCCTTTATTTGTTGTACCTATTTAGATTGTAAACTCTTTGGTGAAGGGACTAACTCTCACTGTGTATTTGTGCCTTTTACAGTGAGTCCTGATCTCAGTTGCTATCACAATCAAATAACAATCAAATCTTCAGTGTTATGGATCTCCCAGGAAAGAATAATAATCAGAAAGAACTCTTGATTGCAGAATCTACTTTAGGATGTATTCTGCTAGAATATTTAATACTTTCATATAGAGATCAGTAACAATAAGAATATCAGATTTTGAATATTGCAAGATTTTGTCCAGGAAATAAGCTACTTCCATTTTGCTTAAATTACATAGTTAGTAATAAACATTTTGTATGATACCTGCTTATTTTGTGCATAAAGATATGTTTAGGTTATGCAAGGTGTTGTGCAAAACTAACTGCCTTTTAAAATTAGACATCACAGTATCAGGGCCATGTCTTTAAGAAAACACTCTTTTAAAATAGGTCTGAAACCTTGCCTTGTTTGCACTCTCCAAAGTGTGTGTTTAGGGTCCTCCCTTGTTGAAGTTGCTTCTCACCTTCTGTCACTATTTTGACATTTTGATACATCACCTGGGAATGCTGAAATAGTTGGCCTGACACCTTTATCACAGCTTTCCATCTTTACATGAAAGCATCTATTACAATACTTCAACGGCTAACCCATGATCTAGACACTCATGACAGACTATAATAGGTGTGCTAGCCCAAGCGAAGAGGAGAGATTTTTTTTTCTTCAGCTCACTGGCAGATCATCTTAACTCGAGGCTAACACAATCATGACACAGGCTCTAATACTTATGGTTTGCACAGAGTCTCTTAGAACTGAATCATCAGTCCATGAGGGATGGCAGGGCCACCCAGTATGGTAGCAAGACTGAAACTGATGAATACTTTGCAGGAAGTAATCAAAGGCTGTAAGAAATATTATTGAGAGAGATGGGGCTGATCTCCAGTGTGTCCAAATGTGTCATGATAGATAGGAGCAATCAGGGATATGAAGATCCATATCCGAGTTCTCTCTCTCTCTCTCTCTCTCTCTTTGTTGGGGGGGATGTAATTCAAATGAGGGAGTTTGGCTCAGGACCCATCACCAATAAAACTAGATAGTACCAATTACAAAATTAACGAGACATGAGCTACACCTCACCTGTATGCAGCTCCCACGGCTTTCAGTGTGGCTAACGAAGAGCAGACTTTGGCTATGGAGTCTGAACTGAGTACAAGATGATCTCTACTCAGTGCAAACTCCAATGGAGTTAGGGCATGTATGACATCCCCTGTGCGGCTAACTGCGGCAGGGAGGAGGGGAGAGAGACCTCTACAGAGCTGCTACTCCCCATCATGGGGAAATGGTGGAGCCTTGGCTTCATCTCCAGCCACTACCCCAAAAGCACCATCCAGCCAATACAGCTGAGTTGAGCTGACATGGAAAGGGGGAGAACTGCTACTGAACTGTGTTCCTCCTGCAGCAAGGTGGGAACATGGAACAGTTTTGAAGCTGATGCGTCTGCTCTTAAGGTAGCATGGCTACATGACACCCCTTACTCAGGACAGGTTATGTCACAAACTAACCCTGGCAGTGGGTGGATTGCATAGAACCACTTTAATGTGTAATATAGCTATATGTGAACCTACTACCATGTTCACATTTGGTGCAATGTCCTGAACATTTTTGTAGTGTTCATTTAAATAACTCCCCAAAATTATAAGGCATATTGGCAAGATAATACAATATCCTGCAAAGTACCATGTACAACTCCTTAGGCCCTGTGTAACTTAGAAAATATGTGGTGCTTTAAAACATATTCACTGACGTGTGTTAACTAACATGTTTAAACCCCACTTCAAACCAAATGTAAACTCGGTTTAACAATTAAGAATTGTTTAGTTAGTCGAGGGAGCAGTTTTATGCATCGGCTTTGTCTTCACTTGGTGCTACGTAATGTTCATTAGCACATTAGCTAACACATATTAAGACACTATTATTTTTCCCAGTCTGGACTAGCCCCAAAGTCTTCCGATAACATTTAAGCACTCTTCCAAATATGACATTGACTATGTCTACACTACAAAGCCTATGCCAGTGTAGACGCAGTGTATGCTGATAGGAGTTTTCAGTGTATGCTGATAGGAGCTCTCTTCTGTTGGCATTACTGTGGGTTTTGTGGCCATGGCTATGTTTCTGGGACTGTGTTTTTTTCATACCCTAAATTGACATAGCTAGGTCAGTATACATTTTAAAAGTAGATCAGACCACTGAGGCAAGAATATGGAAAGAAATCAGAGGCAAGATGTTAGTATCTGTGAAGCAAATCTGTAGCCAGACCAGGGCTGCTCATTCAGCTGCCATGACTCCCCCCTCCAAGAGAGCCTGAAACAACTTGGCCATCAGGCATGGTGCAGCAAAGGTATTTGCTGGTAACTTAGTCTGTGCAGCTTCCTATGTCTGTATGGTGTTACAGACTTCCTTGACTTCCAGCCTGTCCTTGATCCACTCCCGGTTCCTGCCTCAGCCTCGTGTGAGTCTAATTCCAATCTGCTTGCTCATGTCCTACTCCAACCTTGCTCCAAACCTGCCCTCCCCAAGCCCTCAGACTTGGCTTCACTCTGTATCGGGGCTCCAACTACAATTCTGATTGGCTTGTCTATGAACTCTGACCGCAGTTCTGACCCATGACCTGGTTTCAGTGCTGCCCTTGGTCTGCTTCTGACTCTTCTGCTAGCTCCAATCACCATGCCTGGCTGTCCTGAACCCAGAGCCTGACAGTGGTGACGGACAATAAAATGGCAGATGAAATTCAATGTTGATAAATGAAAAGTAATGCGCACTGGAAAAAATAATCCCAGCTATACATATAAAATGATGGGGTCTAAATTAGCTGTTACCACTCAAGAAAGAGATGTTGAAGTCATTGTGAATAGTTCTCTGAAAACATTCATCTGATGTACAGCGAACAATGTTGGGAACCATTAAGAAAGGGATAGATAAGACAGAAAATATCATATGCCTCTATATAAATTCATGGTATGCCCACATCTTGAATACTGTGTGCATATGTGATCGCCCCACCTCAAAAAAGATTTATGGGAATTGGAAAAGGGTCAGAAAAGGTCAACAAAAGTTATTAGGGTATGGAATGTCTTCCATATGAGGAGAGATTAATAAGACTGGGACTTTTCATCTTGGAAAAGAGATGGGAGGGATATGATAGAGGCCTATAAAATTGATGGGTGTAGATAAGGTAAATAAGTGTTATTTACTTTATTATAACACAAGAATGAGGGGTCACCAAGTGAAATTAATAGACAGCAGGTTTAAAACAAACAATATGAAGTATTTTTTCACACAATGCACTATGGAACTCCTTGCCAGAGGATTTTTTGTGAAGGCCAAGACTATAACAAGATTAGAAAAAGAATTAGATAAATTTATAGCATATAGGTCCATCAATGACCATTAGCCAGGATGGGCAGGGATGGTTCCCACAGCCTTTGTTTGCCAGTAGCTAGGAATGGGTGACAGGGAATGAATCACTTGCTGATTGCCTGTTCTATTCGTTCCCTCTGCAGCACCTCGCATTGGCCACTGTTAGAAGACAGGATACTGGGCTATAAGGAACTTTGGTCTGACCCAGTATGGCCATTCATGTGTGTCTTTTCCACAACCCACCACTCACAGGATAATCAATGTTTGGAATTTTCAGCACCAGGTAATATTGATAGAATCCACAATGAGGGGCCTTAAATGAAAAATGGAGGATTATTTGGCCACCCATTCAACTTCAGAATATAAATACTGTGGAAATTTAACTAAAGTGATCCTTGCTCCAGTGCATAGGATTGAAGTTATTGCCTCTTTTTGGACTGAGAAATCATTTCCCTCACATTAGGATGGCAGGGCTCTTGGGCTTTCTCTTGGTGCATCAGTTAGGATCCTGGAACATGATCAGTTTTCTGACACTTCAGAGGCAGGACATTGATCCTGTTCATGTCCCAATTCCACATTTTTCTGTGAATAGTGCGTCATTGTAAAGGAAGACATCAACTGTGTCCTTTTAGTTTTATTATGTTACTAGCATAAGTGCCCGGCGTTGCTCGGGTCAGTCGGAGGTGGGGAGGGGGCAGACAGTTGACACCCCCTGACCAACCCCAACACCCACCCCTCACCCACCCTGACACCTTCCCACCCCCCCTGACCAACCCCAACGCCCCCCGGCTTACTTACCCCCCGACCAAACCCGACAACCCCACCTGACCCCCCCCAAGCAAACCCAACACCCCCACCTTACCCCCCGACCGAACCCGACACCCCCACCTCACCCCCCGACCGAACAGTGTATTTAATAATCTGTGTGCTACACAGTGCACCGTGAGCCGGGGGGGGGGGGTGTCGGGTTCGGTCTGGGGGGGGTGGGAAGGTATCGGGGTGGGTGAGGGGTGAGGTGTGGGTGTTGGGGTTGGTCAGGGGGTGTTGCGGTTGGTGGGGGGGGTGAGGTGGGGGTGTCGGGTTCGGTCGGGGGGTAAGTGAGCCAGGGGGTGTTGGGTTTGGTCTGGGGGGGTGGGAAGGTGTCGGGGTGGGTGAGGGGTGAGGTGTGGGTGTTGCGGTTGGTCAGGGGGTGTTGCGGTTGGTGGGGGGTTGAGGTCGGGGTGTCAGGTTTGCCTGGGGGGATGAGGTAGGGGTGTCGGGTTCGGTCGGGGGTAAGTGAGCCGGGAGGGTGTCGGGTTTGGTCTGGGGGGGGTGGGAAGGTGTTGGGGTGGGTGAGGGGTGAGGTGTGGGTGTTGGGGTTGGTCAGGGGGTGTTGCGGTTGGTGGGGGGGGGTGAGGTGGGGGTGTTGCGGTTGGTCAGGGGGTGTTGCGGTTGGTGGGGGGTTGAGGTCGGGGTGTCAGGTTTGCCTGGGGGGATGAGGTAGGGGTGTCGGGTTCGGTCGGGGGGGTAAGTGAGTCGGGGGGTGTCAGGTTTGGTCTGGGGATGTTGCGATTGGTGGGGGGGGGTGAGGTGGGGGTGTCAGGTTCGGTCGGGGGGTAAGTGAGCCAGGGGGTGTCGGGTTTGGTCTGGGGGGGTGGGAAGGTATCGGGGTGGGTGAGGTGGCAGTGTCGGGTTTGCTTGGGGGGGTGGGAAGGTGTCGGGGTGGGTGAGGGGTGAGGTGTGGGTGTTGGGGTTGGTCAGGGGGTGTTGCGGTTGGTGGGGGGGTGAGGTGGTGGTGTTGGGGTTGGTCGGGGGGTAAGTGAGCCGGGGGGGGTGTCGGGTTTGGTCTGGGCACCCACCCCAACACCTTCCCCCCCCAGACCAAACCCGACACCCCCCCCCGGCTCGCCCCCCCCCCCCCCGGGTTTGGTCTGGGCACCCACCCCAACACCTTCCTCCCCCCACCCAAACCTCACCCTTCACCCCCCCCCGACACCTTCCCACCCCCCCAGACCAACCCCGACTCCCCCCGGCTCACTTACCCCCCGACCAAACCCGACACCCCCACCTCACCCCCCCGACCAAACCCGACACCCCCACCTCACCCCCCCAAGCAAACCCAACACCCCCACCTCACCCCCTGACCGAACCCGACACCCCCACCTCACTTACTGTCCCACCAAACCCAACTCAGATCCTTCGCGGGCGGGGAGGGGGCCCAGAGCCGAGGGATTCCGGGAACCTTCGCAGGTGGAGGGGGGGGCACAGAGCTGATGGAGTCCGGGGTTGAGGTGGGAGGGGCAGAGAACTGAGGGATCTCCGGGGTTCCGTTGGGAGGGGGGAGGGGCAGAGAACTGAGGGATCTCCGGGGTTCCATTGGGAGGGGGGAGGGGCAGAGAACTGAGGGATCTCCGGGGTTCCGTTGGGAGGGGGGAGGGGCAGAGAACTGAGGGATCTCCGGGGTTCCGTTGGAGGAGGGAGGGGTGAGCTGAGCGAGTGAGGTGTCTGTTGGAGAGGGGTATTATGACATCATCACCACCTAACCGCCCAGCCGATGTGATTGGCCCTGAAAGACTTTCACCCCTGGGGGGCGTCAGAGGTGAGATCCGAAAATTTTTCGACCCTTACCAGCATCTAGACCCCAAGACCCCTCACTGTACCAAATTTCAAGTCTCTGGCTCAAACGGTGCGGGAGGAGTTCGCAGTCATACGTACATACATACATACATACATACATACATACACACATACATACACCACTTGACTTTTATATATATAGATGTTGTTTAAAACAGTGATTAGTATTAAACACAAATGGTTAACTCATTTCTTGCTGTGTATTTCAATAGCTACTAGCCATTAAAATCCTCCTGGTAAAAATTTCCTTTGACATATTGGCTAAAACATTTGTCAGGCTGACAGATATGGATATAATCTATAGATTTCCAAGGAAGCAAACAAGGAACATGCATCAATATAGATCTCCACCGGAAGAGGCAAGTACATGACCCAGTGAGTGGATACACTTTGATATACTCCTGCAAGGTTCCAATGTCTTCTTTGCCACATTTATTTGACAAAGGTTTTTAGCTTTTATAACTAATGTTCTTCATTGATAGTGAAAACCAACAGCAGCTTGGAAAAGGCATGGAAAGTGATAAACAGCATCTGTTCTACTGAGCAGGCTGACGGAGTCAAACTTTTTAAAAAATGTAGAAGAATGAACTAGAAATGTAGCCATTTAAAAAAAAGAGCGCAAAGATGATTAATCACAGACGTCTGTTCCACTAGCACCCGTCCTCCAGTGGGGAAAGATTTCATATTGACTTTTGACAAAGTTAATTATAGTAACTGATAATTGATGGATCCACTTTTCTAGTCTAATCTGATGTCTGACTCTCCTGAGCTCATCTAGTTTATCAAAATATGTTTGCTTGATTTTGCCTGAAAACACAGAGACACACAATAAAGATATTTGCACTAATTAAGTGTTTGGGTGGGGTTTTTTTAAAGTGCAATGCTCACCACATCCTTTTAGGGTGTACACAAATGCAAAAAGATCTGAGATGAGCAACTCTCTCAGGGTTCAGAGAAGCATTCCGAAACTCAGCGGATGATCGAAAATGGATGTGTTCTAAATTAGCTGGAAGACTCATGATGAATCTCTGCTGTGTTTAAGATGCAGCGTGACTTAGCGGACAGTGCACCAGAGCACAACTTAGGAGACTTGGGTTCTGTCCTCAGCTCTACCACTGACCTGCCGTGTGGACTTAGGCATGTCACTTTACTGCTCTCTTTCAACTGCAAGCACTCTGGGGGCAAGGACTGTCTCTTACTATGCCTGTGGCATAATGGAGTCCTGATCTCACCTTGGGCACTTGTGTGATACAAACAAAAAACCAGCCACCGCTGGAAGATGTCCAGATCCACAGGACTACAGACCAGGCTACGATGAGAACACCCATAAAATACGAATTTTACTACTAATATTATGAATAATAATGGCTTATAAATCTGAACCCACACAAATAACAGAAGGTGTTTGCTATGTTGCACAGTAGAGAAGTCCTCATGTTTAAGAAACAGACATCCTACTAGCCTCAAACTGGAGCTGTTAGAAAACACAGTTGTTTCCCCACTGAAAAAAATTTGTGGGAAAAATCCACTTTTCAAATATTTTACTGGAAAATGTTGAGGTTTCCACAGGAATTTTAATTTAGAAATGAAAATAGTTTTTTTTTAACGCAAATGGACATTTTTACAATGAAAATCATTGTTTTGTTGTGATTTAAAATATTATGTCATTTTAGTTATTGGAAACTGAATAATTTCCATCCCCATCATCCTCCTCTTTTAAAAAAAAAGCCCTAGAAAAAAGTGTGTTTATTGGGGTGGAAGCGGGATAACACTTCACACTTCTTCCCACAACATTGATTTTTCTTTATTTTTACAATTCTTTTTTTTTATTGCTTTCTGACTTTTTCCCATAGGGAAAGGTGGAGAGAAACCCAAAATTCAAAAACTGAAAATTGAAAACTGTAATTTTTCAGATTTTAGAACTGTAATTTAATTATATTTTTAAGTCTAACTGAAATTAGAAATTTAATTTTTGAAATTATTTTTTAAAAAATGTTTCCAATTGGGATATAGGTTTTTTTTTAAATTAAACCACATTGTCTGATATAATTTTTTTTGTGCATGCAATTTGTGTTATAAATAGCCCTCCTCAAACAGATGGTGGATTCATTAAAGAACAACTTATTAGTTTCCTTTGTGTAATCTCGTTTATAGTGAAGTACAGGATGATGCTTTGAAGTTATCAGTTTATTTTATTATTGCTAAGAACTGAGGAAATTAATCAAAACATTTTTATAGGAAATAAGACATAAAGAAAATGATTGATTAAATTTGAAAAACTATATAGAAAAAAGACCCATAGAATGATGAGTGTGATTTTACAAGCAAGTTCTGTTGCTAGGAGACCGTTACCAAATAGTGTCACTGTAATATGAGTTCTCATTTTAAATAAAAAAAGGTTAATTAGGGAGCATATTTAATAGATAAAGAACACAGGTCTCTGAGTTTATATCAAACTTAATATATACATTGAAAAGCCATGTAAAGTTAGTCTTTAAGGTAAAGTCCACACAAGTGTGTCCTAAGAAATGTGCTCACATTTGATTAAAATGTACTTTTGTGATTCCAGCATGTAAGTCAAATATTAATAAATAACAGCTCAAGAGACAGACTCTAAAGCCTACTTAGAGAATGATGCTGAGACAGTTGGACAAGAGCTATCTAACGTAAGTTATATTGATGCATAATGGACTGATTTTCAACACGGGTTTATATACTGCGTTCTCATCCTAGCATCACCAAAGAGCATAAAGACTTCACAGGATAGACCTTCACAGGGTAGACCTTGGCATAGCTTTGGTTTCTGGGGAGCATATCCCAGGACGGGGTGGGGGATAATAGGAACCTGTATAAGAAAAAGATCCAAAAATTGGGACTGTCCCTATAAAATCGGGACATCTGGTCACCCTACGTAGCACCTTTGCTAGCTTAGTTCATGGTGTATTGTGGGAGAACTTTTCTGTGCATTCTGTTGCACTTGACTGGAAGGGCTCTGTGCCTGCCAACACATCCAGCCTAGCCATTTTGGGGTCTGCATACTCCCTTCCCCTGGAGCCAGCAACAGGAATCCAGAATGAACAGAAGAACTTTTCCTGCTCACATTTTCAGTCCTATTTTGGGAATCAGTCAAAGCATCTGTGAGACACTGGTGGACATTTTGGTGGAGGTATTTTTCAGGCAGTTTGATTTAAATTGAGCTAATTTAAATCATGATTTAAGTGACCAAGTGGAAAGCCTCATTTTAAATAATCAATGTTAATCAACTTTTCTATTGCATTTCAGTTATTTTCTAAAGAAAGGTGCATTCTTGTCAGTTGCTATAACCATTAAAACATGTTGATTTACAACTAAATAGAGCCTTTACACTAGATTTGGTACATCTTTTTGCTACCTAGGAGAGTATACAAAACTATATACATTTATTAAAAATTATATAGCATATTTTCATATTTGTATTAATTGTACATTTTTAATATAGAAAATTGTGAATGAGAAATATAGCTTATTTACTAGATAATTAACTTTTTGCTCATGATTTGTGTCAAGCTTCATTAGGATAATCACTAAAATGTAATCAAACACACAAAACAGCATATAAACATTATGTTTATTAAACAAAACAATATTAGTATTTTGAATACATAAACTTCTCTCATCAATTTATGTTCAACTTTTACAACTAAGTTATTTATTGAAGGAACAAAGGGATTAACAGTTGTTGGTGAATTAAACTGGTTAGCCTGGGAAATTTTCCAAATATGCCTGTAGTGGGGTGACCACCCGCTCCCAGCCCGAAAGGCTTAGAACACCCCAAGAAGGGGTTGTGGCCGGGAGCCAGCAAACTCCCAGCCTGATTGGGAAGTAGGCTCACCTGGGTGGCCACGCCCCAAACACTAGCAGGCCTGTATAAAAAGGCTGGGAAGCAGAGGCCTAGAAGAGAGGGTCTCCTTCTCGAGCTGAGGAGGCAGATAGGCCTGGCTGCTGGGAGCTTGAGTCAGTACCTAGCGTGGTGCAGGGCTGGGGCTAGGCATTAGGAGCTGGGGAAGCTCTAGCCTGGGAGTCCCAGGCTGCAGGGCTTAGAAGAAGGCCCAACACAGGGGTACTGGGGGGGGGGGGGGGTGCAGGGGGCAGCCCGTAGCTATTGGGAGAAGCAGCAGGCCAACCCCCCTTGCCAGTGATGAGTGGCAATGATACTGCAGTCTGCCTCAGTGAACAGGGGCAAGTGGTGACTGGCAGTTGCCTATTCTGAGGTAAGGTGGGGATAGTGGGTGGAGGGTTCCCCGGGGAGGGGAGACCCTAAGACCAGCGGGGGTACTGCAGGGGTGCAGCACCCTCGGTAAGAGGGCACCGGGGTCCAGGAGGGATGCGAGGCAAGAGCAGCAAGCGGGACATCGGCCTGCAGAGGGCGCTCCAGAGGCTGGTGAGCTAATTCCCGGAAGGACCATCAGGAGGCGCCGCGGGGGTGAGTCGTCGTCCTGTTACAATGCCTAAGTGAAAGTTTCTGGAGCTTAAGATCCTAATCACTTATGTCTCTTGAAAATGAAACAAGTCTCCAAAGTTACTTGGGCTGTCCCTCAAACTTTTCAAACTAGTGGATCTCATTCCCTCCCTCCTCATTTAAGTCACAGACTAGGAGAAAAGTTTCCTTGCTTTTCCAACTCCCAGTTAGACTCGTAATTTCTTAGTTTTCAATTAATTAGTCTGATTGAAAAAAATACTCCTTTCTGTGCCTGAAGAAGAAACTACTGCTATTCAAAACTGGTTTAGCACTTCAACAACGTCTGGTTCCAAGTGCTTGATGCATCTGCTTCTTTCCTGCCTGCATTTAACTTTGTTGTTGGGTATTTCTTTCTTCAACATTTCTTGAAACTCCTTTCAAATTTCAAGTGCATCAGCAATACAGCAGCAGTCTTTCTGCACTTTGGCCAAGGCTATAGAATACGTTCAGCATATCTTCTAGATTTCTCTTTAGTCCTGTGTTGATTTGTGGCTGTGATAGTTCCATCTATTTTGTCATGATTTTCTCCACAAATGGTCATCAGGATAGGCCAGCGCTTAAAAAATAGCTCAAAACAGTCAACCACTGAAATCCATCATACATCTTTGGGGAGGGCTTGGACCTTCCTGCTCTCTTCAGTGAAGCTGAAGTAAAGTAGCCCTTATGGAATAATTTTGCAATTTCAAAAATATTTCCTTTATACCTGGAGTTGTGCTGAAGTCTTTGGCTAAAAGACGAATCACATGAGCATTGTACCTGCATGCTGTAAATTTCAGGTTCCCTTCATTATCTTCTAGATGTCTTCTCATCTTTGCTACATTTGCAACATTGTCTGTCACAAAGCAATGCACTTGACACTTGAATCTTTGTTCAGTTTGTAATAACTTTTACTGTTTTAAGTATTCTAGTGTATGGGCATTTCCTGATGTATCAGTTGTTTCTCTAAGATAGACAACGCCTTCTTCTGTTGTGTCACAAGGACATATAAGTGTTTCAGTGTGTACATTGCTACACTCATCAAGCAAAATTTCCCGCCAGTGTTTTCTGAACACTGTTCAATCTCCTTCTAATATGCTGAATCCAGCAACCTTCCAGCAATGTCGGCTCTGCTATATAGCCTTGTCATAACACTTGAACCATGTCAATGAAATGTTTGCTCTTGAACAAGATGAAAGGGAGAATTTGTTGCACAAATTAATGGAGGCATCTTGTCATCTCTGGCAGGGGTGGTTAAACTTACTGACCCACCGAGCCACAGATGACAATCTCCAGAAGTTTGAGAGATGGGGTATGCTTGCTGGGACTTGGGGCTTCAGCCATGTGGGAGGCACCTGCCAGGACTCGGGGCTTCAGCTCCACTCCTGACAAAGCCCCAAGCCTTGGCAGGTGTGCCCCACCACCCCACCACAAGGCATAAGTCCTGAGGTCCCCTCCCCCTCAGCCTGGTAGGTGGAGAATGAGGGGAGGTATGGGGACTCTGTGAGCTGTAGAAGAGCTACATGTGGCTCTATGGTATCTTTCTGGAATTTGCTGGGCCTGATTACAAACTCAGCTGTGGTTTCCTGGATGATGAAATTAGATTATTCTATTGTTATTCAGGTGTAATAGAATTCTATTGTTTGTTGTCTGATTCTATTGTTATTCAGGTGTAATAGAATTCTATTGTTTGTTGTCTGATGTATGTTTGGTTGCAGCATTGCTGGTGGAGCTAGCAGATGACTCTGAAACTGAGGACACTTCAAATTATAACAGTTCATAACCCCTCCTGAAACAAAATGGTAAAAAATGTCAATTACTGAATATTACGCAGTGCACTGCTTTTAAAAAGCATGATATTATAAATAAAAGATTCCTCCAACTGCAACTCTTTGTACCACTCTTCAAATTATATAACTTATTCAAAACACAGTATTATAGGGCAAATCATTAATAAATTATAAAGATTATTTAAATCTATTTAAATCCCTCTCTTTAGCAACATACTAAACAGCTTGGGAAAAAAAATAATTAATAAATGCCAAAAGAACTTCACTTTTAAACAGGAACTCTTCGCTGAGAATGTCTGATTATGCTGAGCGATACCAAAAAAAAAAAATCATTTCAGAAGTCCAGCAGTGACAGTAAAACCTAATTGATTTAAAGACAAACATTTTGAAATCATAAATAAGTAATCCAACCCAGATTACAGTAATCCAATTCCAGATTTATGACAATAATCTAAGGTATCATTTACTAGTATAGTAAGACATGGTGGGACACCCATAAGAATGGATGTTTACCAGCTAGTTGAGCCAGATTGTTCAGACATATCCACATCATCTTCAACATCATCCTCTGAGGAGCATCTTTCATAATGTTGTTTCATTCTGACTACCAGGTCTTACATCTTTTTGTCGAGTTGTTTATGTTTCGCACCTGTTCCTTTTTTACAACCTGCAGCCATGGCAGTTGTTTTCCCCAACCAGGCATTGAGATCAATCTGAAGGATGTTGTCCTTTCTTCCTAGTGTCCCGCTTTGACCCCAGGGTTGTTCATTTCTGGTTGGACGCTCTGCTCCTTTTCCCTGTTACATAACTCCACCGTCCTACCCCTAGAGAAACCAAAGAACTAATAACAATTCAAGACTTCTACTCATATAACCCACCTGCCTTTTGCTCCGCAGTATTTTATTTGTTTAGAGACAGGGAGGGACACAGTTTAGAAATTAATGGATTTCTGTCTGTTTGTATTTCTGCCTGTGTATATATGTGAGGAGATAGAGCAAGGCCATTAATGTGAAGTGCCCCTGTAACGGGGTCACCACTCACCCCTGCGGCGCCTCCCGCTGGTCGTCTGGGGAATCAGCTCCTTCAGCGTCCAGAGCGCCCTCCGCAGGTTGATGCCCCGCTCCTTTGCTGGCCCCGTGTCCTTCCCGGACCCCGGTGCCCTCCAACTGTGGGTGCTGCAACCCTGCAGTACCCCCTTGGTGTGAGGGTCTCCCCTCCCCAGGGGAACCCTCTACCCCCTATCCCCACCTCGCCTCAGAGTGTGCCACTGTCAGTCTCCACTTGCCCCCGCTCACTGGGGCGGACTGCAGTATCCTGGCTTCTCATCACAGGCAAGGAGGGTTGGCCTGCTGCTGCTATCTCCAGCCCTAGGCTGCCCCCTGCAACCCTGGTAGTTCTGGGTCGGACCTTGTACCAGGCCCGGAGGCCTGGGGCTCGTGGCTAGAGCCCACCCAGCTCCTTCTGCCCTGCCCCAGCTCCGCCCTAACCCAGGTACCTGGCTCAGCTCCTGCAGCTAGGCCTGTCTCCCTCTGAATGCAGAGGAGACTGCTGCCTTGTTTCTCTGTCTCCCAGCCCTTATATCCTGGCTGGGAGTGTTTGGGGGCGTGGCCACACAGCTGAGCCCAAACTCCCAATCAGCCTGGGAGTTTGCAGGCTAGCCTCCCAGGATATTTCAAACCCCTTTTGGGGCTTTTCCAAGCCCCTTCTGGTAGGGGGCGGGTGGTCACCCCGCCACAGCCCCAAACCATCCAGATGCAAGAGTTGGTAGTTATTGGGCAGATTCGTGTTTTTCCATGAGCTGGAGAGTAAGTTTCCATGGTTGGTGGAATCATAAATATTCATAATTTTAGAACTGAGTGAATAAGAGCTCAGGTAGGGAGAATCTATAAAAAGGGATTTGACCACCCAGGTGAGCTCAGTGAATGATCCTGATGAGCTCCTTGATAGTTTCTTCTGGAATCAGAGGCCCAACACCTGTGTTGACTTTGCCAGTCTCTTGCATCCAGTTGCAGAGTCCCCCAGTACTCCACAGGATCAAGCCCATTATATACCACAGGACCATTTGTGCCATATTTACAAAACTTGACCTCAAAAGTTAAAAGTTTTCCCCCTGATTTATTCTTCATATAGAAGAGCAACCTTTAGTGCAAAGTTTGGTAGAGGCTCAGTCATGGATTCAGCATATTTGTTTTTATTTACATTTAAAGAGATTATAATCAATATTTTGTATTAAATTCAGCATTCATTTTATACATGGTTTAGTTTTAAAAAGAAAATGTAGTATAATTTACATAGTGTGACAGACCGCCGTCTCCCCCCTCTCAGGAACACGCAGGAAACCCTTTTTTGCTCCAAACAGTGCTCTTTAATTTACAGTGCAGGACCCCACCACCAATATATACAGCTTAAAACAGCTAATTAATATACAGCTCATTAATATACAGCTCAACAGCTCATTAATATACAGCTCATTAATATACAGCTCAACAGCTCATTAATATACAGCTCTGGATAGCTCACAAACACACTCAGCTCTGGATAGCTCACAAACACACACTCAGCTCTGGTTAGCTCACAAACACACACTCAGCTCTGGTTAGCTCACAAACACACACTCAGCTCTTGATAGCTCATGCCACCACCACCACCCTGGGCTTCGTTCCTGGCAGCCTTATATCCCCCAGAGGAGGCTGCCAGGTGCAGCTCATGCAGGTTGATTGGCCTGCACCTCAGGTGGCTAATTAGCCTTCCTGCCAGGGAGGCCCACCCTGCCACACACCTCCCCCCTTAGCCTAGCCCCATAGGGCTGGCTCAGACCCTTCAAGCCTTCTCTTAGGTCTAGAAAGGCCCATCGGGGCAGATCAATACTCTGCGGATAAGCGTGATGGGGAGGCTGAGTCCACTGCCCCCGGTTGGGACTTCCTCCCCACCCACGGAGTGGGTGCCCCCAAACCCCAGTCCATGGGCCATCGCCCCAAATACCGGACCCGTCGTGGTCCATCTTCTCCCCGAGGTCCCTCTGTCCCCACGTACTTCTGGTCGGGTGCACCGCAGACTTCACCGTCTCTGGCTGGTGCCTTTTGACTCAGGTACGGACAGTCCTGGGGAGGCTGAGCAAAACTGCTCCAATATCAGGGAGTCCATAATGTCCCCAAGTCCTGGGCCTCCGCCCACAAGGTACGGAGCAAGACGGAGGGCCCGGGTGGTCCGCCCTCTCAAAAGTCCCGCAGTACCTTTACAGCTCCAACTGAGCCTGCTGCATCGGGTGGTTTCGCTGCAAGGCGTGCATGGCCTGCTGGGTCCGCTTCTGTGGTTCCTCGAGACACTGCTGGGTTCCCTCCATCTCGGGGCCACCAGTTGTGTTGCTGGTGTAGCGATCCCACCTCTGACACCAAGTGGGACAGACCGCCGTCTCCCCCCTCTCAGGAACACGCAGGAAACCCTTTTTTGCTCCAAACAGTGCTCTTTAATTTACAGTGCAGGACCCCACCACAAATATATACAGCTTAAAACAGCTAATTAATATACAGCTCATTAATATACAGCTCAACAGCTCATTAATATACAGCTCATTAATATACAGCTCAACAGCTCATTAATATACAGCTCTGGTTAGCTCACAAAAACACACTCAGCTCTGGTTAGCTCACAAACACACACACAGCTCTTGATAGCTCAAACACACACATAGCTCTTGATAGCTCAAACACACACAGCTCTTGATAGCTCAAACACACACACACAGCTCTTGATAGCTCATGCCACCACCACCACCCTGGGCTTCGTTCCTGGCAGCCTTATAACCCCCAGAGGAGGCTGCCAGGTGCAACTCATGCAGGTTGATTGGCCTGCACCTCAGGTGGCTAATTAGCCTTCCTGCCAGGGAGGTTTGCAGAGGGCTTTTCTCCCTCTTAAAAGGGCGGCAGGGCTGGGTCAAACCCAACCTGCCACAATAGCAAAACTTTAAAAAAATCATTTTTTTAAAAAAATTATTGATTATTATTCCCTCTAGTTTTTTCCTCGTTGAAGGCATCAGAGGGGGAGCACAGACATGGCTTTCCGGACCCAGCTGATGTTTTTCATGCCTGTTTCAGATTCCCCATATGTAGACCAGGGCTTCTGGACCATGGCCATGAGCACAAACTAGAGGGATCACATAATGACAATCACCTGGGATGACCAGCTGCAGCTCCAGAACTTCCACCTGAAGAAGCATATGTTACAGGCACTCTGTGAAGAGCTTGCCCCCATCCTCCAGCATCGGGACACACACATCTGCCAGCCCAGAAGCAAGTTGCTACAGCCATCTGGAAGCTGGGTACCCCAGATTGCTATGGGCCCACGGCTGACCAGCTTAGTGTTAACAAGTCAGCTGAGGGGATTGTGGAGGTGGAGGTTTATGAGGCAATCAGGACTGTAGTTTACCCAAAAGTGATTAGCATAAAAAATATCCCTGAAATGCTTGCTGGTTTTGAAACGGTTCCTCAAACCGTGTCGGAGGCTATCGATGGGACTCGTGTCCCTAATTTGCCCTTTGCATGGAGCATGTTGAATCATAGTCTCCCATGTTTATGTCCTCATCACGATGCATGGCCATAGTTGACCACAGAGGTAGCTTCATGGAATCCCCACCCCAGTGTGGGATGTAATGGCAAGATGTGCAATGCCACTGTTCCCCCGATATCGGGACTTTACCTTGATGGACAATCTGAGTTGTTATCCCCTCCAAATGACATATTTTTTTTTAATGAAGTCCATGTCCCTGCTATTATCCTAGGGGACCTTCCATATCACCCTCTTCTGATGAAACTATATCCTGTAGGATGGTTTTGGAATGTGTGTTTGGCAGATGGAGATCCTGATGGCACAGCGTTCAGAACTGTTGTGATGCCAATTCCATCAGTGCAGTCCACATGACTGTGGCTTGCTGTGCACTGCACAATGTCTGCAATGCCAAAGGTGATCCATTTTGCCAAGGATGGACTCAAGGCACTGCTGGATCAGTATATGCAACTAGAAAGTGCACCTATCATTACTGGGGCAGGATCCACACATGCAACAGAAATCAGGGATATTTAGTATGTCCACATAATGGGTTTGCATGATTATATGAATGAGTGGACCTGACAAAATACAGTAGCTCATGAGTAATTGTGCCATACTCATTCCACAGCTTCTGGGTCATCAGTACTCCTGAAAGATTATTTTTAAATAAATGTTGTAATGCATTTAATAAAAAAACTGCTCATGTACCTCAACCCACATTATGTGATGAAGTTCCATTTTATATATGCAATAGACATAATAAAACCCATTTGTAAAGCCTTGTTTGCACACCGAACACTTTATTTTCAGCATGCATGTAAACAATATTGAAATCTGATTGGTAGGCCAGCCGTCATCAAGACATAAAAAACAGTAAACAAAAACGGTCTATTCAGAGATCAAACCAACAAAAGTTCAAGAATACTCAAACTATATACATTTCCACCATAGCAGCTTCACTGTTTCTGGAACTCCACCCCCTTCCCCCTGGTCCTACTTGGGCTTTCTGATTAGTTTAGGGCACATAAGCCATAGCTGAACAGACTTGGAGGCATTACCAAAGTACATTTGATTGTTCTATGTAGTGTTCATTGCTTGACTCATGAACAAACCACCCCTAGAATAGTCCAGAGACTGCAGGACATAGTAGTATGGAGCTGGTGCTGGTTCTAGGTGTAAATGTGGAGCTGGGGCTTGAAGTGGGAGCTGCAGCCTGGTGACCATCTGAGGGAGCAACCTCTTCAAAATCTCCTTACACTGCACTCTGTCTTCTTCCATCAGCCTCTGGATATGCTCCAGGGGCTGTGCTGCCAATCTCTCCTTGCATAGGGCAGCCTCTCTCTCTTTTTCTAGCTCCCTGTCTTCTTTCTCGGATAACCAAGCTATTCATTGGCTCTGGGCAATTTGTCCAGCATGGTTTCACCCCTCTCTCTTTTCCTTCTTGTATGTAGGTTGAAAATCCACTGTCCGAGGGTCTCGGTTTTTTGTCTCTGCCTAGCAGAGGTGGAAAGACCTGCCTTAGAGAAATGAAAGAACACATTATTGTCCTACTAAGAAAAAAAAATCTATCATTTTACAGGTGTTACTTCAAAGTCAAAGGATGGTACGCTTTATCATTTGGCTTTATTTTCTTCACACAAAGATCACTGCTCTACTCAGAAGCTCCTGCAAGCTACACTTCAAGCCAATACACATCATGGTGAGATGCACATACCAAGAATCCACAGTCAGGGCCGGTTCTACATTTTTTGCTGTCGCAAGAAAAAACAAACAAACAAAAAAAACCCGGCCTGGAGCTGGCCCTGCATACAATACAATAATTAATACAATATAATAATTAATACAAGTATACAATTATGAATTAATTATATTAATCATTGCATTATTACAATACAAATAGTATGTGCTAATTATTGTATTATTAACTATGTATTATTGGATTATTAATTACATTAATGATACAATAATACAATCAATTATTATTGTATTATTAATTATAGTAATCATATAATAATACAATTTTTTAATTGTATTATTACAATACAATGCAATAGAATTATTATGTATTAATTGTGTATTAATTATTGTATTATCAATTACAAGTATACAATAATTAATACAATATAATACAACAATTAATAGAAAAGGATGGCCTGGAGCCGGCCCTGCATACAATCATTAATAAGCCCCACAGTTTTTTCCTCAGGGAGGGGAAACCTGTCACTAGCTATGGTTTTATAATCTTTTCAGGCAGGGAAATCTCTGGATGATGTTGTTTGTGTCTGAGTAGCAGCATGAACTTCTATTCCAGGCCAGAGCGGGAGAGCTATCTATCACTGCTAAGGAGATTTTTCACCATTTGATCAGTGAGCGACATCTATAAATGGAGGGGCTCATGATCTATAGAGGCAGCCCCGGCCGAGATTTTGACCAGCTATCTAGGTTCCTGCTTTGTGAGAAGTTTGCATGCATCACCGCTCCGTGAAATGGGTGAAAAAAAAGTGGCATAAATCAAGATAATGATTTAGGAGAGCGAGACTAATTACAGCTTCCTTACAAGCACCCTGCATTCCCACACAGACACAACTGACAGGCCAGAACTACATACAGCCTCTGCTACTATTTGGAATCCTAATACAGGCAGCAGTAGAACTAAATACATCCCCCTTTACGATTTGGGCTGACAATACAGGCCACCTGGAACATTTCAGCTATGCAAGGAGGTTGGACCAGCCCGTCTGGTTTATAAGCGGTGCTGTACTTGCAGGAAAGGGAAGGGAAAGTTCATAAGCCTAATGCCCCAACCTATTTTCCTAACAAGGTGCATGTATCTAGTAAAAATTTCATACTCACTCCTTACTCCTGCCCCATTTCTTGGTATCCATTTTGAATCCATAGTGCTGGGGGGATGGAAGGGAGGGCTAAGGAAATGTCCTGACTTCTGCCCGGATTGGAGCCACACTACAACCTCCTGCTTGCCAAAAATAAATAAATAAAATAAAAAAATTGGACATAACTCAAAATTCCTCCCATTCTTACTATTAATAACAAAAGAAACAGAGCAGCCCAAACATACCAGGCTCCAGTGGTGGCCCAGCTCCTTTGGTCAGCTGCTCTACTAGACTGTCCCCAAACAGGTCCTCCAAATATGGACTCAGGAGGTGCTGTAGATGCTCCAGTGGCCTAACCTGATCCAGGACCAGCATCAGCACCTGAGCACCTGAGCTACTTCCAGGATTTGATCCAGCAACTGCCGGCTCTCCTCCAGTGGTGCTTTTGATTATAGGGTTATAAGCATGCCAGGCCTATTCCACAGATTGCCACAACTGTTCAGAGGGGTGTGACAGAGTCTTTTGCAAAGATCACACCGCCCACAGAAGTCAAAATGGGCAACCCCATGAAAAAGTTGGGAGTAGGTAGTCACTAGTTGCTTATATCACTGAAATTTTAGAAGCGCAGTCGGGCTTCTGCAAGACATTTGTACATGAACATTTAAGGAACTCTGGTTCTGGGAACAAAACTCACAAATAATGGAATGCAGTAACAAATGTGAAACCACAAGGGACAACCAAAAACACCCACAGAGGATGAGAGAGGGAATGTCATATCAACTAGCGAGAAACAATGGATCCCTCCCGTTAGTGACAAATAGACTTATTCCCTCATTTTATCTGCAATTCCTTATTTAATATGAAATCATTAATGAAAATATTCAAACCTTATACTTATGATGTGGAAGTATTGGTAGCTGGACAAGCAAGAATTCATGAGAAACTTGATATGGGTAATTGATTAAAATTACTTGTGTTTTTCTAATACCTGTTTATGGTCTCCCAGTGATAGGTGATGGGAGAGAGGATGGAGGAAGAGAAAGGGACCCCAACTGTCTAAACCCAGAGACATACACTAAATTACCACAATCACCACTGCACTCTTTCAAGGATGAAGTGCTCAGAGCATGCTCAGGAACCACATTGCTATAAGGGCAAGGTGCTGAACCTGTTCCAGCATATCACTTTAGCATACTATCACTTTAAGTATCTGCATAATCCCACTGAAGTCAATGAGACTCCACACTTGCTTAA
This sequence comes from Sternotherus odoratus, assembly GCA_032164245.1. Classification (NCBI taxonomy): domain Eukaryota; kingdom Metazoa; phylum Chordata; order Testudines; family Kinosternidae; genus Sternotherus; species Sternotherus odoratus. The sequence continues at coordinate 11,238,623 of JAVMKO010000001.1, read as the reverse complement.
ATCAGGTCCATAGTGCTAACCACCTTTCAGGATTGAACTTAAAATTAGGTCAGCAATGGTGGGATAGGGGACTGGATACCACTGGAGTCATGATGGCATGATCTCTGAGTTAGATGTTTGGGCCACAATCAGAAATTTTTTATTTCTAATGGGTGTGTTGTCCCTCCTTGGTCCTCTTAGGAGAGAGGTATTAGTGATCTACAATGCTGAAGCAGAGAGGAAACGTTTGCCATCACACGAAACTTCTGCTCTTTCTGTAATACTGGGCAATTATTTTTTTTCAATTTTCAATGGCATTTCAAAATTTGAAAAATTATTGGGAAAGGAATTTGACAAAAATACATTCCCTGTCTTTGGCCAATGACAGAGAAGATTGAAATGTTTCAAATTTGAGTAAATTTTGAATAGATACAATAGGAAAAATTTGCAGTCTTCACCATCCCTCAGACTAATTTCATCAGCTCTAATACATTAGCATGGAATTGATCTATTCAGAAGGGAATGAATGTGGCTGCAACCCTGTGGGCCATAGGGATGGATCCTCGGGTGGTACAGATCGGATAGTGCATTGAAGTCAATTGAGTTTTGCTGATTTACACCAGCTGAGAATCTGGTTAGTAGCTCTTAAGAAGACCTTGAAGTACACACGGGTAGAGGACAGGCTGCTGCTCATAGTGTCCTCATTGGTCCTTAGAAAGGACACAATGGCTTGATTCCAAGTTCAGTGGTGAACTTAAAATGGGACAGAGAAATCTTAAGTGTAATGAATCAGCCTCTCTCAGCTAAGTAAGGACATCTTGTTCTCTGAGCCTTGACTTTCCTTGTCAGATGCCACTTTCCCTGAGTTATCTCCTGAAGTACAATCCCAGTGTGGTCAGGTGTAGCTCTTCCTGGTATTTTCCCCATTCCTCATCCCCCCAGGGACTCTCCCCGGGAACACAGGAATGATTGTTTATTATTTGTGCTGTAGTATCACCTAGAAGCCCAAACTAAGGCCAGGACCCACTTGTGTCCTCAAATCTTATCTTCTTAATGGATGAAATAGCCAAAGGGCGGAAGAAAAGCACTCATAACTGAGTATGTGTGCCTGCTTCTTGCAAATCCACATCACAAGAACCTCATCAGATTGCAGATTCTGTAAGCTCAGGTGGCAGCAATAGCCTGTGCTGAGGTGTGAGACTCACTGCTGGTCTGGCACCTCCTACTGGTCACTCTGAGGATTAGCTCTTGAGGTCGACGCCCCCTGTTGTCCTGGAAACTGCAGCATCCTCTTCATGACTCAGTCCTCCAGCTGGGTCACTCAGTGTTCCCACTTTCCAGGAGAGCAAAGTCCCTCCTCCCTAACTGTTCTAGGCAGTCTTCCCTTTCACTGCCTTGGTGCTACTGCCTCAGTGGCTGGCAGGGAAACCCAGGCCTGCTCTGTACTCTGGGTTTCTAGTCCAGGGATCTCTGATCAGCAATGCTTGACTTTCCTCTCTAAGTCCTCACTGCTCCTTCCCTGGACTGCTTCCTATCACACCTGGTTCCCCTTCTCTGTGTGTACCAGCTCCCTCTTCCCAGGGAGGGACTGCTTCCTGCCTTCCTTCAACCTTTCCCAGCACCCACCATCTGTTGCTAGCTACTTGGATTTATATAGGCCCTGCCAGTTTCTGCACAGCTGACCCTGCTTCCAATTACTTCCCTGAGTCTATCTGCCACCACCATTTGGTAACAAAGTAGCACTGAGTGTTATGCTACACAAGTGCTGTGAGAGTTGCACTGGCCACTGACAGGTTTCTGAGCTGAATTCAAGGTATTGGTTTTGATCAATAGAGTACACACACAAAAATCACATCCTATTAACATATGCAAGGTGAAAAGGGCGAGAGGGCTCTTTAAGGTAGCAGACAAAGACCTAACAAGTGCCAGTGGCTGGAAGATGAAATCAGACAATTTCAAACTGAAAATAAGATGCACATGTTTATTAATAAGGAAGGTAACTAACCACTGGAACAGATTACAATGGGATGTGGTGGCTTCTTCATCACTTGGAGTTTTTAAACTGAGACCTAGTGTCCTAAAGAGACCTAATGTCAGCTTGTAGCTCAGCCCGAGAGTATTGTGTTCACTGCAGGATAACTGGGTGAAATTCTACCACCTGTGCCACGCAGGATAAGAGAATAGGTGGCCACAACAATGCCTTAAAATCCATAAACACCCTCTGAAATGAACTATGAGAACCGAAGAGTAATGGAACATGAATCATGTAGGCGTGCCAGTTTTCCATCAGGGCAAAATTCATCACTGCGCACAGGGACATACGCTCTGATATTAGGACTTAAGTGATGCACAGACCCCATGCTCAGGGATGAATTACACAATATTCTGCCATTTTACTTCCAGACAATTTCCGTATTTCCATGTTTACACACTCGTTTCGGTGACAAAAAAGCAAATTGCAATTTGTAAATGTCTTCCGATAACATTACTTTGTACTTCACTCCTCATGTCAACCCCCACCTCCTTCTGAAAATAAAATAAACTGTTCTTGGAAGGCAAATCTCCACAGGAATCGAGCAGTTTTGGGTAAAAGAATTCCCTAATGTATAACATTGAAAACTACCATTTGTCTTTTTTAAATGAAAGAGCCTTTTATCGAAGATAGCTCAGTCCGAGTCCACAATCCAAGCATGCTGTAGGGCTTTAGAGAAAGCCCTCCTACTCTTGAAAATCTGCATAAAAATTAATCGTGCAAACTAATGGAAGTTTGCAATATTGGTAACAAAGATTTCTGTCAAAAAACCACAGTTGGAAATAACATGCTGTTTGCTGCGTAATTGTTACTATTCACTAAAGCAGAAAAAGTAAATGCAGAGAGCTAAAGAACTGACAGCCTAGTCATTTAAAACTACAGGTTGTCTCCTGGATGACAATAGTTTTCGAAGTACAGCTCAACCCATGCCGAGAAGTTGCACGCTGGAGGTACAGGATAATATTTTAACGCTTTAGTTGAACAAATCTTTTATTTTATTTCTTGCAGTAAGCACATAAGGTTTAATTCCTGGCTTTGCCACTTTCTCTATACCTGGGTGCGTCACTTAATATTTCTGGGCCCCAACTGTAAAATTGAGATAATTTTCTGAACTGTTTACGTGTTACTTTCAGGGCAGGGACTGTCTCTTACTATGTCTTTGTATAGCACCTAGCACCTAACATTACACTGGGATGCTAGGCGCTACGGCACCTAGCACAACATCACACTGGGAGCACATATTCAGCTGCTTATCCACCATGACCCCCAAATCTTTTTCAGAGTTACTGCTCCCCAGGAGAGAGTCCCCCATCCTGTAGGTTCTTTGTTCCTAGGTGTATACAGTTACATTTAACCGTATCAAAACACATATTGTTTACTTGCACCCAGTTTACCAGGTGATCCAGATTACTCTGTATCAGTGACTTGTTATTTTCATTATTTACCACTCCCCCAATTTTTGTGTCAGCTGCAAACTTGATCAGTGATGATTTTATGTTTTCTTCTAGGTCATTGATAAAGGTGCTAAACAGCATCGGGCCAAGAACTGATCCCTGCGGGACTCCACTGGAAACAGATCTGTTTGAAGTAGCCATGTAATCTTCTGGTTGAGCCTATGCTTTTTCTATTTCCCCCCGCCCACTTACTTTTTATATTAATGTAACCCATCTGCCTATTTGAATTGGTAGCAATGAGGACTGGGTTCTATATCTAGGGGTTCGTCTTCAACAATACAACACAAAACCAATTTGAGCTCCCACCCAGTAACCTGGGACAATTGCATACTGCCTCCTCGACACCTCTAAGAGGCATTACTTCCCCACTCGCAAGCAAGGAGTCTGAGCGTAGAAAAGACACTTTTAACAAAAGGAGGGATGTCACCCAGCATTAATTTGGGAAAACACCACAAACAGGACTCATCAACATAAAACCATGAGCAAAAGCCCCCATCCTATAGTACGTTGGCCAGTATCCTTTTGCCTCAGATTCTTCAGTTCAGCAACAAAAAGTTATTTTTTTTGTGACCCCTCCTTCTCGACATCCCACTTAGTTGTCCTCGGTCAGTTTAGGCCCAGAGTTCAGATGTGTATCTGCAGAGTTCACCTCCCAGCCTGGGTAGAGAGGGGGATAAGAAGGCACCTTTCTTGCGACACTTTCCAGGCACTTGCTAGATGCTCCTCTCCACCGTCTGTCCTCTCCTCTCCACCAGCCACCAACTGACCATTTATCTCCACTGGGATGTCTTCAGGTTGCATGACTTAGCAAAGCTCTCAGTGATTTCAGCTGTCAGTGGGGGAGTGTCACCATCAGAGACACTGTCCCAAAGCAGGTCTAATGCTTAGACCTAGTTATGAGTGATTTCAGCTACAAGGTGTATAACAAGGCTGTCAACTGAGTCTTAATTAGCTCTGTTACTACAAAGTGGAGAGAGAAAGAATAAAATAGTGTCTGGGACACTTAGGGCGAGGGGGGAGGGGGGAGAGGGGAGGGCCCACCCCCACCCCACCCCACCTCACCCCACCTCACCTCACCTCACCTCACTAGGTACAAATGCTTGTCTCCATCATAGAATCATAGAATATCAGGGTTGGAAGGGACCTCAGGAGGTCATCTAGTCCAACTCCCTACTCAAAGCAGGACCAATCCCCAACTAAATCATCCCAACCAGGGTTTTGTCAATCCTGACCTTAAAACACTCTAAGGAAGAAGGATCCACCACCTTCCTAGGTAACCCATTCCAGTGCTTCACCACCCTCCTAATGAAAAGATTTTTCCTAATATCCAACCTAGACCTCCCTCACTGCAACTTGAGCCCATTATTCCTTGTTCTGTCATCTGGTACCACTGAGAACAGTCTAGATCCATCCTCTTTAGAACACCCTTTCAGATAGTTGAAAGCAGCTATTAAATCCCCCCCCCCCCATTCTTCTCTTCTGAAAACTAAATAAACCCTCTACCTCTCCTCATAAGTCATGTGCTCTAGTCCCATAATCATCTTTGTTGCCCTCTTCTGAACTCTCTCAACTCTTTGGGCTTTGAAACCCATGACCCCTGCCTTGCAAGTGCAGTTGAATTGAGGGTGAGTCCCTCAATCAGGGTATGCCAAGAATGGTTCTGATGCTCTTCACACAAGAAGGACAACAACCCTTTATTACTCCTACCCCAATAACAAGGAGACTGGGGATCCAACACTAGCCAAAAGTGATCATTTGGGCAAGTAATTCCATCATGTGAGCACCTAGGCATTGTGGGTGTGCTTATGCAAATGAGATCAGTTCCTGAAATCCTCTTCCACAGCTCATCTCTAGATGTTGGGGGGAAGCACATTCAGACCTTTCTTACATCTTAAAACTAGATCATAAGTTCTTCTTGATGTGGCCACATCTCACTGAATTTATGGGAAGTATCTGATCTTGGACCAGCGAAAGCAATAAGAGCTTTTGCATTGACATCAGCGGCAACAGGATTGAATTCTACAGCTCCTATTACTCTTTTGGTGACTATAAAGTTAAGAAATTAATAGTAATAATGTAGGGTAATAGTTTTCGCATAATAAGCCTTCAAAAGTTACACAGGTGAAATCCAGTGCCCATTGAAATCAATGAGAATTTTGCTATTGACTTTAAGGGATACCAGGATTTCATAGCATGATTATTTTTTCACACATTTGACATATGTGCATGGAAATGTTATATATACATGTTCAGATTATAGCTTTGACATGTGCCCACCAGGCAAGTACAGAGGAGTACTTAGTGCTTTTGCAAATCTGGTGTTACACATAGACAAAAATATGGATGGGATAATGACAGTCATTTTATAACATGGTGTTACAAGGATAATTCAAAATGGGCTCTGTTTGCCACTAAACTCTCAGTGCAGAAATATTTCTGTTTCAAAAGGATTTTTTTGACCGTTAGTGACATATGGGATCTCATTATGACCAGACAATCACTGTATAACATTTTTTTTTCTGTGAAGCATCAGCTCTTAAATCAAAATCAAAGTGATTGACATGGTTTCACTTATAGCAAGTGATCATATTTCTAGGCAATTAATTTGGAAACTAAGGTTTTTATCTGTTATTAAAGAAAAGGCATTTGTTCCGTGCTTTATTCTATATATTTCCTTGCCTTCAGCTAGTAATCCTTCTTTGAAATACCATGGAAACAAGCAAATATGCCTCATTAAACTTTCCTTGTGGGGAAGAAAAAAAATCCAGAGAAATTTTAAATCGTAGAGTAGGAAGGAATAAAATAGAACGGGTGATTAGATTGCTCTTGTTAATTCTTCTAGGTAAAGTAGGGTAATTTACTGGAAGTAAAATCTTATCTTCTCATTTCCTTCTCTTCAGTTAGACTGTATTTTTAAACTAAATACTATATATCTGTCTAAGTTCTATAACAATGCTCATCACTGTGATATGAAAGTCACAGCTTACTTCAAGCAGTCCTTGAAAATATCTAAAATAACTTTTTTTCAGTGAGATTATGATTTTCTAAGAGTTCTAAGAGTTCATAATTTGTTCAGATTTCTCATAAATATTGCATTTAATAATACCAGCCTGGTATCAATTCACATTTATACACAGAACTTTATACACACGTTTTATGGGTGCTTTGTTGCTATAGGTAAAATAATCATGGGCCAGAACCTAAATTGGTGTAAATTGGCAAAGCTTCATTGACTTCAGTGGAGATTTATACCAGCCGAGGTAGATCATGAAAACATATCAAGGGAACATTTGTAACTAGACTCTTCATTAAAGGTCTTTAGAATGGCTTTGTAGTCAGAAGCAATTTCAGCTTTTGGTAATGCTTCCAGCTATGCCTGATCTTAATAAGTTGGTTGTTGAAGATTCATACATCATAGTTAGTTAGTAATCATTTTCTATATTTGCATCCTTAACTAAGGCAACATCTGTAAGGGACATGTCTGGAAACTCAACTCCAATCTTTCCACCAGCTGCACAATCTTAAAGACAAACTCTGCAGTGAAAAGGAATATTGATCTGATTGAGTTAGTGTTTTGTACTCTGAAATCCACTTTCACAAATAGAAGGATCAATAAATGCCTTTCTCAAATCACTCTGTGTTGTAATTGATTGCCCTAGCGCTACCAGGGAGAAGCTTCTCAAAGCTTTGTTATGAGGAGACAACCCTGAGCCAAGGAGGGACAGTATCCCAGGCATCGTTGGGGTACAGGAAGCTTCCAGAGAAGCAAAATCTACACAAGGATAGCAACCATAGCAGATGAGTGTTCACTTCCTCAGAAAAAAGTGGGTAAGTCAGAGGGAACAAACAGATTCTGTCTATCATGACTTGAACCCCTGTTTATAATTACCTGGCTGGCATTACCTTCCTCAGAAGTGCAGAGACAGGCGATCAGAATTGGTTGGGTTTTGTGGTGAGTGCACAGTTTGTCTATGGCTTCCCTCATATCAGGATGTTCATATTAGTAACTCAATAGGACCATACACTGGAAATCCCTCCCACACATATATTAATAAAAACAAACACAGTGGCAGAAACTTACCAAGGTCCATCTCTGGTGCTGGTTCTGTTGTCAGATCTGCAGCATTTTGCTCCCCAGGGATGGCCCTGAAAAGGTCTTCTGAGTACCTGAGACATAAATTCAAGCCAAACTCTAGACCCAAGTTATACCAACTGCAGTACTAATCTGCCCTAACTCTCAATGAAATACAGAGGGAAAAGATGGAGAGAAGAAAAAAGCAGGCTTTGCTTATCCTTAAAAAGAAAATATATTTTTTAGAAATAGAATACTAGCACAACCCAGTGCCAAAAAAGTGATCACTCATAAGCAAAAGAAATGCGTAAAAAATAATCATATGTTGAAAATCAGTCTGTTCCATGGGTTTAGCTGTGTATCACCAATGAAGCTAAACTATTAATGGGGTAAAGGTAAAAGATACTAATTGTCCAGTATCTGCAGTTAGACCATAGCTTTTATGCAGTCAGAAAATCAGAGATGGCAGTTTCCAGTAGTAGATGGCCTACAATCAGATCTGACAAAGAATCCTGTGGCACCTTAAAAACTAACTAAAGTATTGAAGCATAAGCTTTCATGGGCTAATACCCACTTCATCGCATGCAAGCACTGGAAGTATCCAGGGGCAGGTATAAATAAGTAGGCATTTATCCCCTACAATCAGATCATCAGCTGGTAAGGACCAACGTAGTTCTCTTGATTTCAATGTAACCAATCCTTTTTACAATCGTTAAATATCTGGCCCAAATAGAGTGTCTTAACTCAAAGACTATTCAGTTACTACAATTATATTCTTATAGAGGAAAACATACAAAACTCTGGCTCATTCTGTTCGCTATAAGATGAAAGTGTTAATTTTAAATAGATTTTAAAGCTATAAGGTACTATTGTGATCAAGTCTGACTTCCTTCATAATATGGGCCATAACATTTTATACCGCAAGCCCAAAAACCGTGTGACTGAACTACAGCAGATATTTTGGACAGACATCCATCTTGATGTCAATATTTCAAGTGACGGAGAATCCGCCACTTCTCTGTCATCTGTTCTAATGGTTGTTAAACTTTTGTTCACTTGGTTAAATAAGTTTCTACTATCAGAAGTTATCACCCTGCTTAGGCATTCCTAGACTATGATCAAGTCACCTCATAACCATCTCTTTGACAAGCCAAAGAGTATTTCAGCAAATACATACTTCATATTTTCCTTTAACATACAAATTGAGCCCTTAATCCAGATAATTTGTAGGGCTGCTGCTCTGCTGACCACTATAAAAATTTCAATCTCTACTGATTCTGAATATTTAGGGCACATTTTTCACCTTCCCATGACAGCTTGTGAAATGAATTTCAGGAAAGAAAAATCCAACAAGTAATGCTAAATTTATATTAGCCGGAGGTAGTAAACCCATGATCTGATAGACTAATGGCCTGGTAAAAAACTTAGATGTCCCCCAAAAAATATGTGATAGGAAAAGGCCAAAATTTAGTTGGTACTGTCAAAATAAGGATCCCCCCCCACTCTCCACCATCAAGGAATATGTTAGGCATTTTACATGACTGATAATAATTCAAAAACAATTCTCCAATACAGTATTAAGAGACAGAGACCAACATAATTATATAGTGAGATAATAAGACTAGCTGTGATGTCATCAACATTTATAAAATAATCTAAAATGGTGGGCAAAGTAATTCACTACTTTGGTACTTTAGCTCTACTGTGCAACCAAATTAGTTCTGTCTAGGTAATCTAGGCACGTCTACACTACCTGCTGGATCGACGGGTATAGATCGATCTTTCGGGGATCAATTTATCGTGTCTCATCTAGACACAATAAATCGATCCCCGAGCACTCTCCCATCAACTCCAGAACTCCACCGTGCTGGGAGGTGCAGGCAAAGTCAACTGAGGAGCTACTCAGCACTGTGAAGATGCTGAGGTAAGTCAACCTGAATACGTCGACTTCAGTTGTGCTATTCACATAGCTGAAGTTGCGCATGTTAGATCGATCCCTCCCACAGTGTAGACCAAGGCTTAGTATCCCATCTCCGACAGTAGACAGTACCAGCTGCTTCAGAGAAAGATGCAAGAAATTACAGTTATTGAATTGCCTGTCTACAGGAAAAGCTCCTCCCTAATCCCCATTAATTTGAGTCTGATTTGTGTCCTAATGTATGAGGTTCTATTAGACCAAAGGTGTTACCTATCAAGGCATAGTTACATCACCTTTGTATCCACTTCCCTCCTTTCCCTCCTTCTCTGTCTTTTCTTCCTTCAACAATTCTTATGTAACCTTCAGGTACCCACTTAAGTAACCCACCAAGAGCAATAACTAACAGCAGTTTGACACATTTCAGAGTAGCAGCCCGGTTAGTCTGTATCTGCTAAAAGAACAGGAGTACTTGTGGTACCTTAGAGACTAACAAATTTATTTGGGCATAAGCTTTCGTGGGCTACAGCCCACTTCATCGGATGCATAGAAAGGAACATATAGTAGGAAGATATATATATACATACAGAGAACGTGAAAAGGTGGAAGTTGCCCTAGCAATTCTAAGAAGCTATTTAATTAAGATGAGCTATTATAATATTAATATTATATGGCAACTTCCACCTTTTCATGTACATATATATCTTCCTACTATCTGTTCCATTCTATGCATCCGATGAAGTGGGCTGTAGCCTACGAAAGCTTATTCTCAAATGAATTTGTTAGTCTCTAAGACCCCACAAGTACTCCCGTTCTTTTAGTTTGACACATAATCACCTTGTCTATTGTGCTGTCAACTGTCTTTTGCATTTGTGCCCGACATTCTTTATCCTTGCAGTTTATTAAGAGTGAATTTGTTTTTGCTGTCATCTATTATTCCTGCACCTGTACTCAGTAATTTCCGAATAATGAAGTTTTTTTTTTAAGTTCAAATACATTATCTTTTCAAAACCAATAGAAATTCTAACAGAAGAATACAGAGCAGCGTCAAATTTGGAAGCATGGGACTATGAGAAACTCACATGATTTCAGATAACATTATAAACGCAGAACTCAGTCACGGTTACTGAAAGGGGCAGGAGTAATTGGAGCAGAACTGGGCTCTGGATCTAGTTAGAAGTAAGGAGATGAGAATATTTTTATGTGTACATCTCATAGTTGCTTATTTTATTGTGGGTAAGATTTTTCAAAAGTACTCAGTATTGGCCTAACTGGTTTTACAATAGACTTCAATAGATGGAAAGCTAGACCAACATAAGAACATAAGAACGGCCATACTGGGTCATACCAAAGGTCCATCTAGCCCAGCATCCTGTCTACCGACAGTGGCCAATGCCAGGTGCCCCGGAGTGAGTGAACCTAACAGGTATGATCGAGCGATCTCTCTCCTGCCATCCATCACCCCCCTCTGACAGACAGAGGCTAGGGACACCATTCATTACCCATCCCGGCTAATAGCCATTTATGGACTTAGCCTCCATGAATTTATCCAGCTCTCTTTTAAACCCTGTTATAGTCCTAGCCTTCACAGCCTCCTCAGGTAAGGAGTTCCACAGGTTGACTGTGCGCTGTGTGAAGAAGAACTTCCTTTTATTTGTTTTAAACCTGCTGCACGCCAATTTCATTGAGTGGCCCCTAGTTCTTCTATTTTGGGAACAAGTAAATAATTTTTCCTTATTTACTTCCTCCACACCACTCATAATTTTATATACCTCTATCATATCCCCCCTTAGTCTCCTCTTTTCCAAGCTAAAAAGTCCTAGCCTCTTTAATCTCTCTTCATATGGGACCCGTTCCAAACCCCTAATCATTTTAGTTGCCCTTCTCTGAACCTTTTCTAGTGCCAGTATATCCTTTTTGAGATGAGGAGACCACATTTGTACTTATTCTCTATCCCTTTTTTAATGATTCCTAACATCCTGTTTGCTTTTTTGACTGCCGCTGCACACTGCGTGGATGCCTTCAGAGAACTATCCACAATGACTCCCAGGTCTTTTTCCTGATTGGTTGTAGCTAAATTAGCCCCCATCATATTGTATGTATAGTTGGGGTTATTTTTTCCAATGTGCATTACTTTACATTTATCCACATTAAATTTCATTTGCCATTTTGTTGCCCAATCACTTAGTTTAGTGAGATCTTTTTGAAGTTCTTCACAGTCTGCTTTGGTCCTTACTACTTTGAGCAGTTTAGTATCATCTGCAAACTTTGCCACATCACTGTTTACCCCTTCCTCCAAATCATTTATAAATATGTTGAATAGGATCGGTCCCAGGACTTCAACATTGAATGAAGTAGAGAATCCCACCTTATTTGTATTACAGTCACCCTAGAGGATCCAAGCCAACACCAGGCTCAGTTTTGCCAGTACATGCACACAATAAGAGCCAGCATCTTTCCTAAAGAGCTTGCAATCTGAGGGTGAATTTTCAAAAGTGCTCAGTCAGCTTGATTCTGCTCACATTGCAATCAGTAGCAAAACTCCCCGTTAGACAAACGGTAGGAGGAAAGTGGTATTGCAATCCTCATTTCATAGGTGGGGAATTGAGGTACAGAAAAATTATTAGACATGCCCATGTCCTGAAGTCCCTGGCTGAACCAGGCCTTGAGACCAGCTGTTTTGAGGCTCAATCCAGGGTCACGCGCCAGCCACTCCCCAGCACCAGTTCAATACTAAAAATGATAACACTCGCAGAGGACTAGACTGGTAAGTGCTTAAAATGCATAATTAGGAGTGTGACTCTGTGGGATGATTTCATACCTTGGGTGCATTTTGAGTTTAACAGGCTGAGGTCCATCTCCTTGACATGACCCATAAAGGGACAATGGAATTATATTTATTGACGTAAGAGGTCGCTTTAATAAAATATTGCAATAAATTCATGATCAGCTTGGATTTCGCTGTTGTTACCATGCTTCATACCAAGGTCATTCATAAGTTCATGCCAGCAGCAGGGATGAAAGTCTCCTTTTAGATGTTAGCATGATAAAGCCCATGTCCCATGCTCGAGCAGCTCCGATCCTCCCCTGTAGACGTTGTCAACAGACACAGACAGCGAGCAGTCCACTACAGCATTGCAACAATTCGTTTTTTATAGGCCAACTGCCTACAATATAAATAAGCAGATGTCCCTGCTCTGTGCTTGATTTACAGGAGATATGAGACTCCTGCAGTTCTCACTTAGGGGAATTAGTAGGGGAATTTAGCTCAAGACGGCTAGGCATTTGTTCTTATCTCTGCAGGCCTTGGGTTCAATGGTGACAACTAGAAAAGCGTTGGTACAGTCAGAACAATGGCGGTTGGTCCCCACTGGGGCATCTGATTGCTTCTGTAATACCAATAAATACGAAACGTTTATCAGCTAAACCACACCCTCAGTCACTTTGCTGTAACTGCAAAAATTTTACTCGCCGTGAGCAAATAGTTGGTGGGCATTTTTTTGTTTGGATGAAATGAAAAATATCTACATGACAGAGGAACTATGAGGTTGCTGCTATATATGGGGTTAACTCTTTCCTTTCCTTTCCCATCAACACGTGTACAAAAGAGAAAGGATAAGGGAAATATTACTTTCCGCCCCAGATTGCATGGAGAACCTTCTCAATGGTCAAATCTGGGAGAATGTGCAACACTTCTAAACTCTGTGGCAAAGTTGTGAAAAGCTTCTAAGGCACCTCTCTGTGCTTGGAAACCAATTGGAATTTGTGTTCTAGGGGCAAAGGAGATTCCAGAGCTGGTGCTCATGAGGATGGTGTGTTTTAGTACAGTATTTGTGGAAAGTCTCTCTGCAAGCAGGATATCATTGTGAAGAACTCACCAAAGTATCAAATCAATAAAACACAGGAATTGCTATGATGGATCAGAGCAATGCTTCCCAAATGCGTTAGCATTTATGCAGTCTGGGAACAAAACTATTCCTTGTTCTATGAGAAGCCTCCAGACAAATATTTCTACACTGGAGTGGTCTGGGAATTTTTCTTTGGAACAAGTTAATTGCCAAAATGTTCCTTTCTCCAAATTAAAATCTATACCTGGAGACAGGTTTTAAACTGTTTTTTCACTTGGTCAGATTTCTCTGACACAGATTTATCTTATGTCTGAGCTGCCTCTCTGCAATTGATTGAAGATTCAGAAATTTTAAACAATAGAAAACAAGGAGTAGTGAAAAACATCTAAGCTGGAAGGGCAAGGGAAGATATATATAGTTAAAATTCTCTTTGATTTTCTTCGAAGGGGAAACACTCACTAATTTTCAGCCTGATTCTCTACTCAGTTATACCAACTTTTCACCATGTAACTGAAAGGAGAATTTAGCCTTTAGGTATATGCATCTTTTCTCTTTCTCTCTCTTTTTTCCCCCTTGTTAAGGATGTTTTGTCTTAAGGCAGAAGAGACAGGAGACTCAGAAAAGATCCATTTTGCTATCGATCACAACATTTTTAATCATTTTTTAAAATAATTCATAAAAAGGTTACAACTTTTTTTTCTTAGAGTCTGTTAAAATAGCCTGCAGACAAGCACAAAATATAACCTATTGGGGACCTTCAGAAACAGGGTAAGAGTCCGTTAATTAAGATGGGGAGGAAAGAGGCAGAAGTGAATTTCCCAGATTGTCCCTTTCATAAACACTAGTTTATTAGATTTTGGGGGGCTATCCACTCAGTTATAAATACCATTAAAGCTATATGCATTACGAAAACCACTGCCTCTCCAAATGATTGTAAAATCTCGGTGGTGTCAAGGCCCAGAGTCTTTAGCATAGCCCCACTAGAATTCACATCAGCTGAGAATCTGCTCCATAATTTTTTAATCTTTAGGCAAAAAAATAAAACATCTGCCAGAAATATAAACCCAGATAGTAAAAGAGTAGGGACCAAGAGCCTGACTAACAGCCTGAATAATTCTTGCTCATGCATGTAGCCCATTTAAAGTCAATAGGTTACTTGAGTAAAGTTGGCTCCAGTAAGGGTCTGAAGGTTTGGCTCACATGATTGATTTTTTTAAAAAAAATCTTGCAATGTGGCTCTGAGATGAAAAATTGCATTCTGCTCTCAGAACTCTACTGTATCCTCTGTGTGAAGAGCTTATGTCCTGTAGCCTTATATATGATATTATTATTTGTATTTTGATAACACCTAGAAGTCTCAGTCATGGACCGGGATCCCATTAGTCTAGGTGAGGTACAAACACAGAACCAAAAGATGATCCCCACAGTAGTGTCTGCCTGGTGGGTCTCACCAACAAGCTCAGGGTCTAACTGGTTGCCATATTTGAGATGAAGAAGGAATTTTCCTGATGGTCAGATTGGCAGAAATCCTGGAGGATTTTCTCCTTCCTCTGCAGAAAGGGGCAGGGTCACTTGCTGCTTTGAATTAGAGTAAATGGTGGATTCTCTGTAACTTGAAGGCTTTATCAGGCTTGTCCAACCCGCGGCCCGTGGGCCGCATGCGGCCCAGGACGGCTATGAATGCGGCCCAACACAAAATCGTAAACTTACAACGTTATGAGATTACGTCCACAAATAATGGAGTATTATTCGTAATTCGCATTATAATTGCAAACTGTTCGACCAAAAAACCGAAAAACTGATAAAATTGACTAATAAAATAAAGAGCAAGAGGCTTCTAATGTCGCGTAAAATGAATTGTGACAAAGAATTCATGTATAGTAGGCATAACGCATAGCCCAAGACAACTTGTGTGGCCCAAGACAACTCGTCTTCTTCCAATGTGGCCCAGGAAAGCCAAAAGATTGGACACCCATGCTTTAAATCATGATCTGAATACTTCAGCAACTCAGTAGGAGGTTAGGGATCTATTACAAGAGTGGGAAAGTGAGGTTCCATGGCCTGCAGGATGCAGGAGGTCAAATTAGATGAGCACAATGATCCTTTCTGGTCTTAAAATCTATGAGAGAATAGTCCCATGGGATCTAATGGTATGTCCCTGTATGAGAAAAGACTGGTCATATGAGAAAGCCTTACAGGACTGGAATTTAAATTCTTATACAATATCAAAGGAACATAGGAAAGGTTTTTATGGTCAGCCTTGACAAAGCCCTGGCTGGGGTGATTTAGTTGGGGATTGGTCCTGATTTGAGCAGGGGGTTGGACTAGATTACCTCCTGAGGTCCCTTCCAACCCTGATATTCTAGGATTCTATGATATTGGATCAGAACCTTCCTCCATTTAGTGCAGTGACCACCTACAATGACATCCACAGATGCTTCAGATCACAGCAGTTATTCATATATAAGTCTTTATGGCCCTGATTCAGCATATGCAGGACATCACATAAGCACATGCTTGACATTAACCACATGCTTTTAAGTGCCTTTAAAGTTAGTGGGACCCAGCTTCTGCTTAAACTTGAGCATGTGCTTATGTGCCTTCCTGAATAGGGATGAAATTAAGCATGTGCTTAAGTGTTTTCCTGAATTGTTGTCTATGGACCTGTTCCAAAGCCCATTAAAGTCAATGGAAAGATTCTCATTGGCTTCAGTGGGTTTTTAAATTAGGCTTTATGTGCTGAAAATAATTGTGCAAATATACTTTTAAGCATATACAATGAAAGGCATCAGTGGTTAAATACCTGTGCAACAACTATTAGAAAAAAAATGTCATGAGCTGAAATACTGGAGCTGATGGGCTTTCACATACCATCACACCATTCTGCAGCTTAATCGCATCAAATGGGCTAGCCCACCTGCGAGAGGATGTTGACAAGACACCCTTCTCATTTAATATTGTTTGGGGAAAGGAATGTGATCCTGGAGCCAAAGGAGAGGAGGACCCTTCTACATAACATTTTATGTCCAGCATTTGCAAAGCTCAATTTAATCCTTGCAATGAGACTATTTAATGTCCTTACTGCATGCTGCTTCATTAAAAAAAAAACATGGATAAAAACTCTTAATAATAACTTAATTTTAAACCCCAGGTGTTTATAAGAGCTAGTTCTTCATCTTTAAATCCCAAAGTGCTGTACAGAGAAGATCAATATTGTGCTTTAGATTGAGAAACTGCAAGGCAAAGTGACTCACCTGAGTTCCTTCACCAGGGTAGTAGCAGAACTGGGAATAGAACCTACACCTCCCAAGCCCCACTCCAGTGCTGTAGTTAGTAGGCCAAATGCCTCCCCATTATAGTAAATGCAGTGAAGTATTTGAAATAGACATTTATATGAACAAGAACACTTAGAACTACAACAAACTCTAACTTCCCACCCGAAAGTAACCCAAGAGCTCTGGAAGGGATATAAATCCTCAGGCTTCAGGACATAAGCCAACCTATAATTAACGGGGTGGAGGGGATAGGAAGAAACATTCCTGGGGGGACTTTATTCCTTTACTACCTGCTACAGGGTTTCTTGAACCACATAATCATAGAATATCAGGGTTGGAAGGGACCTCAGGAGGTCATCTAGTCCAACCCCCTGCTCAAAGTAAGACCAATCCCCAACTAAATCATCCCAGCCAGGAATTTGTCAAGCCTGACCTTAAAAACCTCTAAGGAAGAAGATTCCACCACCTCCCTAGATAACCCATCCCAGTGTTTCACAACCCTCCTAGTGAAAAAGTTTTTTCCTAATATCCAACCTAAACCTCCCCCACTGCAACTTGAGACTATTACTCTTTTTTTGTCATGTGGTACCACTGAGAACAGTCTAGATCCATCCTCTTTGGAACCCCCTTTCAGGTAGTTGAAAGCAGTTATCAAATCCTCCCTCATTCTTCTCTTCTTCAGACTAAACCATCCCAGTTCCCTCAGCCTCTCCTCATAAGTCAATGAAGAGAGGCTTACTGAAAGAGGGATGCAACCTAGTAACAGATGATGTGGAAAAATCTAATGTACTCAATGCTTTTTTTGCCTTTGTCTTCACAAACAAGGTCAGCTCCCAGACTACTGCACTGCACAGCACAGCATGGGGAGGAGGAGACCAGCCATCTGTGGAGAAAGAAGTGGTTCAGGACTATTTAAAAAAGCTGGATGAGCACAAGTCCATGGGGCCAGATGCACTGCATCCGAGGGTGCTAAAGGAGTTGGTGGATGTGATTGCAGAGCCATTGGCCATTATCTCTGAAAACTCGTGGTGATTGGGGGAGGTCCCGGATGACTGGAAAAAGGCTAATGTAGTGCCCATCTTTAAAAAGGAGGGAAAGGGGGATCCAGGGAACTACAGTCAGCCTCACATCAGTCCCTGGAAAAATCATGGAGCAGGTCCTCAAGGAATCAATTCTGAAGCACTTCGAGGAGAGGAAAGTGATTAGTAACAGTCAGCATGGATTCACCAAAAGCAAGTCATGCCTGACTAACCTAACTGCCTTCTAAGACAAGATAACTGGCTCTGTGGATCAGGGGAAAGAAGTGGACATGTTATTCCTTTACTTTAGCAAAACTTTTGATATGGTCTCCCACAGTATTCTTGCCAGCAAGTTAAAGAAGTATGGGCTGAATGAATGGACTATAAAATGGATAGAAAGCTGGCTAGATCATCAGGCTCAACAGGTAGTGATCAATGGCTCCATGTCTAGTCGGCAGCCGGTATCAAATGAAGTACCCAAAGGGTCGGTCCTGAGGCCGGTTTTGTTCAATATCTTGATTATCGATCTGGACTGGAGTGGACTGCACCCTCAGCAAGCTTGCAGGTGACAACTGAGAGGAGTGGTAGATACACTGGAGGGTAGGGATAGGATACAGAGAGACCTAGACAAATTAGAGGATTGGGCCAAAATAAATCTGATGAGGTTCAACAAGGACAAGTGCAGAATCCTGCACTTAGGACGGAAGAATCCCATGCACTGCTACAGACTAGGGACCGAATAGCTAGGCAGCAGTTCTGCAGAAAAAGGACCTAGTGGACGAAAAGCTGGATTCTGTGTGTCCTTGTTGTCAACAGTGTGTCCTTGTTGTCAAGAAGGCTAATAGCATTTTGAGTTGTATAAGTAGGGGCATTGCCAGCAGATCAAGGGACCCTCTATTAGGTATTGGTGAGGACTCATCTGGAGTACTGTATCCAGTTTTGCACCCCACACTACAAGAGGGATGTGGAAAAAATTGGAAAGAGACCATTCTCTGAAGCAGCTCTTACTGGCCACTGTCAGACATGATCTTGGACTAGAAACCACCGGTTTGATACAGAACTGCAGTCCCTATGTCAAGAGACATCACATTTCAATATCCTTAACTCTTCACATTCTTCAATTTCTAACAAAAATCTAGACAGGTAGGGAATTTATATCAGCTATTCTACTGACAGACAAGCTTAACTCTGACCTCTTGTTTTTCTTTGTTTGTTTGTTTTGTGTAGTTGCTTAGTAATTTTTCTAATAACTACGATAAAGTGTAGGAAGTTAGCTGTGGAAGGATGATTCATGATGCAGACAGTGTATTATTTTAGGTATAATAGAAACTGTAATGAAAGAAGATATGTCTTGATTATATATAAATATGAGATACAGAGCAGTGTTCTTTGAGTAATGCCTACATAATCTGATAATTAAAATGTATTAGAGGTGTATGTGCAATAGACCTTGAAGGGTATCATTTACATAGTGTTCTATAAGGCAATTTTAGTTACACTTAATGTAGATATATATAGCTAAACCACCCTGAACACACCTGATCCTGTCTGATCTTGGAAGCTAAGCAGGGTTGGGCCTGGCTAGTACTTGGATGGGAGACCTCCTGGGAATACCAGGTCCTGTAGGCTTAACATGGGTGTGGGGCTAGCAACTCCACCCCTTAAGGGAACCAATTGCTACTGAAACACCAACACCAGTTGGTGCCCCATACCCTGGCTGGGGGTGACAGGCAAAAAGAAAGAGAGATTGTAGGTATAGTTAAAAGAAATGGTCTAAGACTTTTAAGTGTCTTTTATAGCTAAAAAATAGAATAATTCTGGGAGTCAGAGTTATAGTTATTATAAGAATGTCCAATATCAATTTTCATACATTTAAAATTATTAAATAACTAGCGAAAATACCCGGCGTTGCTCAGGTCAGTCGGAGGTGGGGAGGGGGCAGAGATCTGAGCGAGTACGGGGTCCGCTGGAGGGGGCAGAGAGCAAACCTGACACCCCCACCTCACCCCCCCGACCAAACCCGACACCCCCACCTCACTTACCCCTCAACCAACCCCGACTCACATTTTCACCCCCCCACCCAAACCCAACACCCCCACGTCACCCCCCTACCAACCCCAACACCTCCTGACCAACCCCAACACCCACACCTCACCCCTCACCCACCCAGACACCTTCCCACCCCCCCCAGACCAAACCCAACACCCCCGACTCACTTACCCCCCGACCAAACCCTACACTCCCACCTCACCCCCCCCGACCAAACCCAACACCCCTACCTCACTTACCCTCCAACCAAACCCAACTCGGGTCCGTCGGAGGTGGGGAGGGGGCAGAGAGCTGAGGGATTCTGGGGTCCGTTGGAGGGGGCAGAGAGCTGAGCGAGTGCGGTGTCTGTTGGAGGGGGTATTATGACATCATAACTATGTCACAGAGAACAGCAGCTGCCTAGTTGATGTGATTGGCCTTTAAATAATTTCACCCCTGGGGGGTGTCAGAGGTGAGATTTCGACTCTTACGGTCATTAGGACCCTAAGACCTCTAACTGTACCAAATTTCAAGTCTCTAGCTCAAACGGTGTGGAAGGAGTAAGCATACATACACGCATACATACATACATGCATACATACACGCGTACATACATGCATGCATTCATACACCATTTGACTTTTATATATATAGATGTAAGAACTATACTTATATCCCAATCTGTATATCTATGATCTTATCCTTTCTAATTTTTCTTAGTTTAAATTTTAGTAGTCCCTAATATTTTGTGTTATTTCTGTAAGAACTTTCCGTTTCAGTTTAACCAAGTAGTTTTTGTCTGTGAAAAAGCACACAAACATTTAATCACTGTTCTCTCTTTAAAAGACAGGGAGAGTTTTTTAATGTACTATAATATAAAATGCTGGTTTGAACTATAGATTATAAAAACGCTGAGGAACATAACAATCTTGAACTCCCTTCAGCAGTTTCCAATATCCACATCAATCATATATCATAAAAAATATGACTGAATCAATACTGTGATGATAAGGTGTAAGAAATTGTTTTTGGCTGAATTCAGCAGAAATCACAAGAGGTCTGATGCAGTCTGGGAACATTGGTGCCAGTTTCTGAAACCAGATGGGCTGTTCAAAAAGAAACATAAAAACATCCCTTTTAGTCTCTTGTCATTAGCAGAATGGATCTTTCTTTACTTAATTAAGTCAATCCTACCTATTCTGTGTATTTAATTTTTGTAATATGAGATACCACAATTGTGCTCTATACCCACAATAGGAAATAACAGTGGTTAATGTGTAATAACCGTGTAGTACCCCTTAAAAATACTAACTTTTTAGTAGCAACATTACTATGACCCCCAGATTGTTTTCCACAGTACTCCTTCCTAGGCAGTCATTTCCCATTTTGTATATGTGCAGCTGATGGAAATGAAGTTAATCCTCTGATCAGTTTACTCTTCAGCAAAAACTTACACACATGCTTACTTATGTACTAGGAGTTATTGCATTGAAGTTGTGTGCATGTGAAGTCAACGGGACTACTCATACTGAATGGGTAACTTTTACTGATGTGACTAGTTCCATGGAGTTGGAATTACTCATGGCAAGAAAATAATGCTTGTGCATAAGTGTTCACGGGATTGGGGCAAAATGACAGGTTTGACAGACTACTGAGTGTATAATTTACAGCAGAAAGAGGGAGTGGGGAAGGAGGGCACTGGTTATGGAAAAAATAATCATGCCGTCACTCATATTAGGCACATGTACATCTAGGTGGTTCAAAAACATATTTAAATTAAATGTGCAAATGCTCTCTGTTGTTGAGGATGCTACAGAAGAGAGTGTTCGCACATTAACTCCAGCCTACAAAAGAGTAGCTGAATGCCACGTGGCTTATTCTCTTCCCCCTTCTGTCCCCTCCTCCTCCTCCTCCTCACCCCACCCAAATGGTTAATGAAATATTTCTTACAAAATGGATGGTCAGTGCAGTAAGAGCAAGTGGAAAATTCTTTTGACTCCAAAGAGCATAAGAACTAGAGGGCCGTGATGAAAGGAGATTAAAAAAATATATTTTAAAAGGAAATACAGGCAGATGATTCTGCAGGGGAATTCAAATGTGTATATAATGTATAACTGCACACACACACAAGTAGCTGTCATACACTATATATGGTATGCATAAAAGCTCCAACAAGTTGCGTAGTCTGAGAAATAGCTGCTTCTGGATCAGTGCACAGTCATTTAGCGGGCCTATCAAGCTGACAGTGAGCATACCAGGCCCGATACACATGAGTGCCCATGAAGAGTGTCTCTGGATGTCAGCCTTGTGTTCGTCAATGAAACAAGAGTATAGCAGAATCAGAACAAGTTAACAAACCAGCAGTGAGCTTGTTTCTGCTGCAATAACAGAACCATAGGCTAACGGAGGCTTTCTTTTTGAAACTTGTAAGGCTATGCCGATGACCTCAGAACCAGCGACCCATGACTACTGTCGATAGTGAGCATAAAAGGGTTTTTTAAATGTCTAGGTATCTTGCATTCCATTTGAGAGAGACTGAGACACTGGTTATTGTTCTCACTCGGAAAGCCACAATAAGTCCTCGTTTGTTTGCTTGTTTTGATTAAACAGCACTCAAAGTCTGCTCTAATGAGCATCACATGATAGCCATTTGTGATCATTTTAATTATCTGTTTGAAATTTTGGGAGGCAGAGGTTTGTTTTTTGTTTTTTGTTTTAGATCTTCTCAATTGCCAATGATACCCTAATGGTTTAATACACGTGAAATACTATAAATGTGAACAGAAATCTTCACTTCTGATGTGAAGATGATTTACTAGAGTCCAACATTTTGTTTACAGAATTTAATGAACAAAACCATTTATAAAATGAACTTAAGTACTTCAAGTTTGACAGCTATTTGGAAGTGTGAAAGTCCTTTAGAGAAAGAGATGCTTCTAAAGTTAAAGTTATATTATTGTGCTGTGAAGAAAATATCTTGATATTAAAAATAGTATCTGTCTAACTACTAGATTCTGAACACAGCTGTTCAGAGAATCTTTGAGGAAACCATATTCCATTGGAGCATGTGGTTTGGTCAAAAATTGAAACTCTTTATAAAACTGGGTCAATTTTACCCAGAATTTCATTTAGGGGAAAAAAAGTTTCAAATGCTGAAATATCCCATTTTTATATTTTCCTAAAGAAAAGTTTCTTCCCCCACTTAGCTTGAATTTTGAACTCTCTGGGGCAGGAACTGGCTTTGCATTTTTCTTTCTCAAATGGGGCCCTAAAGCATTACATCAATACAAATAGTAATGGTGGTTCATCCGTTGATTCGACGAGGACCACTCAGTCATCCGTAAATTGCTGGGGCTGATTTTGTCTGTGTGTGCGCAGATGGCTGATGAGGCCAATCCTTGCACGAAAGGTCCGATGACAGATAGGACAGGAGATGAGGAGGACATCTCCAGCAGGGTTTCTGGCACGGGCTTTTCTGGCTTGCCTCTCCTGTTCTGCTGCAGCCGTCCTTTTGGCCTCACATGATTCGGCACCTTTATACATGGAAGAGCGCCATGTATTCCGATTCATTGCGCTCTGTTCCCAAGAGTCAGGATTGATGTCAAACGCTTTGAGGGCGACTTTGAGAGTGTCTTTGAAGCGCTTCTTCTGACCCCCATGAGACCGCTGTCCTTGTTGCAACTCGCCATAAAAAAGTCGCTTTGGTAGCCGATGGTCGGACATATGGACTACATGCCCTGCCCAGCGTAGCTGCGACTGCATCAAGATGGTAAAGATGCTGGGTAGGTTTGCTTGGGCGAGTACTTCAGTGTCTGGGATCTTGTCCTGCCACTTGATGTTGAGGATTTTCCTGAGGCTTGTTGTGTGGAAGTGGTTCAGCTTCTTGGCATGATGCTGATATCCAGTCCAGGTTTCGCTGGCGTAGAGCAGTGTGGGAAGAACAACCGCCCTGTATACTTTCAGCTTGGTCTGGGTGGTGATGCCTCTTCTATTCCAGACGTTGGTGTTTAATCTGCCAAAAGTTGTACTGGCTCTAGTGAGCCTGATATTCACCTCATCATCTATGGTGGCATTTTGGGACAGTGTGCTGCCAAGGTATGTAAATCTGTTCACTGCATTGAGTCTCTGGCCGTTAATAGTGATATTGGGCTCAACATAGGGCTTCCCTGGGACCGGCTAATGCAAAACTTCAGTCTTCTTTATATTGATGATTAGACCGAAGTTCGCGCAGGCGTTGGAAAACTTGTCTATGCTGCGTTGCATATCAGCTTCTGAGCCAGCATTGAGAGCACAGTCATCAGCAAACAGAGAGTCTCGAATAATATCTGTCATGACCTTGGTTTTCTCCTGAAGCTTCCTTAGGTTGAACAGCTTACCGTCAGTGTGGTACCTGATGCCAATTCCAACGTCTCCGTCTCTGAAAGCATCGGTCAACATAGCGGAGAATATAATGCTGAAGAGTGTAGGGTGCCAGGACACAACCCTGCTTCACACCGTTCATAACAGGAAATGGTGCAGATGACTCGCCGTTGTCCTGGACTTGTGCCTGCATGCCTTCATGAAACTGTTGGACCATAGAGATAAACTTCCTTGGGCATCCGTACTTGGCCATGATCTTCCACAGGTCCTCTCTACAAACAGTATCAAAAGCCTTGGTCAGGTCGACATAGGTGGAGAACAGGTCGGACCTCTGCTCCTGACACTTCTCTTGCAGTTGTCTCGCAGCAAACACCATGCCAATGGTCCCATGCTTTTTCCGAAATCCACACTGACTTTCTGGCAGAAGTCCCTCGTCCAGATGTGCTGTTAGGCGGTTCAGCAGGATCCTGGCGAGTATCTTGCCTGCGATGGAGAGTAGGGATATACCTCTGTGGTTATCACAGAGCTGCCGGTTCCCTTTGCTCTTGTACAGGTGTACGATGAAAGCATCTTTGAACCCCCACCAGAGGTACTACCCCTCCCTGGGTACCCCATACACCACACAAATAGTAATAATGAACATTTGAAGACATATATGGATGGTTATTGGCTTTATAGCATTATGATCCTCTCAGCACTGGTTACTTGTGCAGGGGTGGACTCATTAAAATACATGCAAAGGCCACACAGCATACAATGCCAAATTCAGGCTCCAGTTCTGCAATCTTTACTGATAATGAATGATAATTATTCAAGCAAATGCACTGAGGTCAAGGGCACTACCTATTTAGATAAATCCAGTGTGTTTATGTGTTGCAAAACTGTACCTAAATTCAGTGTATCTGTGCATGAGACACCACAGAATTTCAGTCAGTAGAGCAACACCTTATTCAACTTCACATCAGTTTTTCTCACTCAGGACATGTCCCTTTTCTTTATCTACTTAAAGAGTGCCACCACTTCTTCCAAAGACATATATGTCTTCATGTAAAAGTCAAATTTTTGAAATCCAGTGATTGCTTTTGGTGGCCTAGAACACCTTAAGGTGTCTTACACTGTGTACTCCAATGCGACAGATATTATAATCCCATCTGAGATCTCTGGTGACAATATTGTATTAAGTGTATGTATCCCTGTGGGCCAGGGACTGTATGCAACTCCAGACAGAAACTCCTCCAGGAGCCAAAAACAGTGGGATGCTTAAGATGAATCACTTGGGTTGTAAACAGCTCTGGGGAGCTACCATGCAGTGGAGGGCTTGTTTCCAACTGAGAGTTCCAGAGACCAACAGACTAAGAAAGGGCTTCCGATGCAAAAAGGTTGGGTTTAAACTGACTCAGGGCCTTCTTTCACACTCACCAACTGGACAGGAACTTCTGTCCAAGGAGATGGGCGGGGTGGGGTGGTGGTGGGGTGGGGAGAACAGCATTACCCTTGCAGAAGGGTTGGAAAGACTTTGGCTTACTAGGGCCATATGAAGCTGATGGGTTTCTCCTGGTGCATTTAGCAAGTGTTTAAATCTATTTATTGTTTTTATTATGCTTTCTCTTTAATGCTTTTACCTTATGAATAAAATTCTTTGCTTAGAAAGAACTGTGTGGTAACTTGTAACTGCTGGCAATACACTGTTTCTAGCTCTCATAGCCTTGGTCTACACTGGGGGTGGGGATCGACCTAAGATACGCAACTTCAGCTATGAGAATAGTGTAGCTGAACTTGATGTATTTAGGTCGACTTACAGCGGCGTCTTCATGGCACTGAGTCGACTGTTACGGCTCCCCTGTCAACTCCGCCTGTGCCTGTTGCAGCAGTGGAGCACCAGCATCAACGGGAGAGTGCTCAGGGATCGATTTATCACATCTAGACTAGACGTGATAAATCGATCCCTGATAGCTCGATCACTACCCGCCAGATTGGCAGGTAGTGTAGACCTGGCCAGAGAGAGCACAGGTGCTAGCTTTTAGACAGACTGACTTGCTGGGGATATAACAGTGTAAGACAGGGGACTGAGGAGCCTTAAACCTTCCCAGTCAGATGGGAGGAGGACAAGGGTCCCTGCCCAGAGACAAGTGTTGGCTGAAGACCTGAGACCTGGCTGAGAACTGCTGGGGGGGGGAGGGGGGGAGAGGAATACAGATGCGGTTAACTTGAAACTGTGACACCCATGACTGAGGGACACAAAATTAGTGCTTCTGAAAATGTGTCCCCTATGACCTGATTAGCACAACAAGAGACAGAACTCCCAGTCTCTTACATGAATCAATGTATTGTATACCCCAATTGTCCCTAAGTTCTAAATCTCTAAACATCGATGCTATTAAAGGAAGCCCTAGTTGCATGAACAGCGTTGTCTTCCTACTACACCATAACCTGATTTTAGTATCACTGCAGAGGGGACGGACTCAGTAAAATGACATGCAGAATTTACATAGAATCTGAATTCTCATAGCACAGAAGAAATGTTCAGGACACCTTAATCATATGGGAATCACTTTGTTTTAAAAGATCTGGTAGAGTACATAAGACAAGAAGAATATTTGTAAATTCAGGGTGATACAGAGAGATACAAATACATCTCCACATCTGCTCTATTCTCACAACTGGATTGAGGAACAATTTCCCCCAATGAGTTTAATTTACTTTAAGAATGAACTAAATTAGTTTAAAATGAAATTAAAATGCAAGCCTATAAATTGTAATGGAAACTGCATGTTGTTTAAAGATATTTTTCTAAATATTTTAAGAGGGTGCATTTCAAAAGAAGAAAAATGTTTCATGGTAGATTATTAATATGCTTCAGACCAATGTTAAAAGCTGTTACTACATGAATGTATGTCTTTACAGAATAATTACAAAAAATGATTGGTCAGAAACAAAAATTTCACAATATTCTGCCATGACCATACTGGAATTAAGAGGTTCTGTTTTCTAGATGCCCTTTCATGCTAACAAGTGCATTGTCTTTGTCTTATGATGAGGCTGTTTCTACCATTTCATTGATTAATAGAGACACTGAAGCAAATTGACTGGGAACCATTGTATAGAGTTACTTCATCTTCCTACTGGATTAGCATATCCACACAGCAAAGACTGTCAGTTTCCCTCTTCTGAATGTTATTTTTTCCTAAATTGTTCTGCCTTTTAACCTGCATCAACAGAAAAGCCTGCAGAGTTGATCCTTCAGTTAATTTTCCAACAACTGTATGGATAACCAATCAAATATTTTGGGGCATATTTTTCTGCCTCGATTCTGCTCCCTTTAAGCTACTCAGATAGCTCAAATGAAGCACAGATCTGAGCCACTCACTGGATTTTATTGTCACCTGATTAGCCTCAGCTGGAAGGTAGCTGATCAATTACAGGTGAGGCTGGGCCCAACTCCCTTTAAAGGACTAGTCACCCTGAGACATTGCCACTTTCCTGCCTGTATCTTTGAGCTAAGACTGAGACAGAGCACAGCTGCCTGTCTTCAGATGCTTTCTCCACCATGAGCAAACGGGAAGAGAGAGGTGGCTTTCAACCTTGGCTACACATGTCAGCAAGTGGAGCTGGGTGGGCATAAGGGGGCAAATAGCTACAGTCTCTTCAGGGGTGCAGTAATTTATTTTCTCCCAGGAAGAAGGACAAATTCTTCCTCACAAAGAGTCATGATTCTTTTCCAGGACTCTCCCGGGGCAGAGCAGATAATGTACTTCTTTGGGACTGATCCCAGAAGGTGCTGGTGATTTTAATAGGAGTTAAATGCTTAAATACCTCTGAGGATCAGGGTGTCAGCATCTTGTAGGAATCAGCCCAACACTGGACATTACAAAAGCACTTGCTTTTAGGTTGGAATGTTCCCTTCTGCTGCTTTTGGCAGCTAAATCAAATAATTTTTCTCACTGATATTTAAAAAGACACTTGATAGTCACTCTAACTCATTTTTTGAATATAACACAGCAATACTGAAATGACACTGTTTAGAAATCCTGGTTTTAATTCCAAGAATTAATGTTAAGAATTGATGGTTGTGGTTTTTTTTTTAATCTGTGAAAATCTACCCATATTAAAACCAGAAAAAACTACTGAAATAGAAAAGTAAAGATAACTGTAATTATAACTGGATATATTAAGTCAACCAATTATGATACTAAAATGCAATTTTATTGAAAGCCAGAAATTGGGTTCTGGAGAAAGCACTCACAAAAAAAAAATCAAAGCTCTCAATTTTTACAGTTTCCAAATTGATTGAAGTTCTTGAAAGAGTAGGAGTTTTAAAGAAAGATTTGAAGTAAAGTTAAACTCTGTCATTTGTTATCTTTCAAAAAGATGGAAAGACAAATATAAGGGGTAAGATAACAGCACAAAAGGCTTTGTAACTGCCAGTGAAACAAACTGCACATTTCCTTTGCTACATTTTTAAATAATGCTAGATAGAAAATGCATGACTCACTCTTTCTCTCTTCAAATTGGCAGATTTGAAGAGGTTAGCCTTGTTTCTAGACTCAGAAGAAGCTTTCTTGTTTGTGGTATATGATCAAAAAAAAAAAAAGGAAAGTACTCATGTGGAAACACCACTATTGGGTATATTGAGAATAGCTGAATTTCAAGATAGGCCCTATTTACATGAAGTACACTGGACATTTAAGAATTTGAACAAATCAAACAGCTAATTTCTAACTGAAATTATTTTCAAAGTAAAAAGAAGTCCACCATAATATCTTTCAAATAAATTAGAGACATGTCAATAATCAAGTGTTCGGGCTCTGATATGATTTTGTCCAAAGTTTGGGGAACTCTTTGAACCCGGAATTTTGGTCAAGGCCCATCTCTAAAGTAAACTCATCAGAAAGGAATGTGCATATGTTACTTCACAGCAGACCCAGAAAGAATGCTCGTTGTAATATTAGCACATTGACAAAGAAGAGAATGTAGAAATGTTTTTGCTGAGCCAAAAACTGGTTTTCTCTTGCTGCTGATAAAATCACTTACAAAAAAAAACCCCTGAAAATTTTGTTTCCTGTTTGATGATCTCCGCCCCACTAAAGCCGAAAGGTATTGGGTCATAGGCTAAAGGGGGCCTTAAGAAGGAAAGAGCATCAGCAGAGTTTAACTGCTATACTATATTTTTAGGCAGATAAAATAAATCATGAAAGAAGCTTCATAATTTTATGACTAATAATGTTATTTGTGCCATGATAAAAGGAATCAGGTCTCTTGCTTCAGGGATGCAAGTTGGTGACTACAGGGTCTTGAGGGTACCCCTACTCCCTATATCTGTCAATATAGAAAGAGGTATGTTTGGCTAGCTGCACTATTAGGATGGCAATTGCCGTCTTCTGAAGCGCTGGGTATTGATTATGGTCAGGGACAGGATACCAGAATGGTGGACTAATGGTTTGATCCAGTATGGCATTGATCCTGCATTCCTACTTATGTGCCTTTCAGGACAATCTCCTATAATAAGTTTCACTCTAGAGGATTAATCATAACACTGATAAATTGATTTACTTTACCATTATTTCCCATATTTGGGGTAACAATTTCCTTCTTTTTATGCTGGGCGGTTTTTTTGCCTGTCAGATTTTTTTTCTTTGCATTTTGACTAAATGGGTGGTTTTGCACTGAAAGCAAGAGGCAAGAATGGCACTAGGCAAAAACAGGGCCCTACCTATGGAAAAAAACAAGCCACGAGTTTTCAATGAAAGTAGAGCCATTGCCTACCCATCACAAAAATAGTGAACTTTTAATAGTTTCAGTCTTTATTCTCTGTAGATTTTACAAACCTTTGACACTAGGGCCCCCATCCTCAGAAGGTATTTAGGCACACAGCTGCATTGATTTCAATGGGAATTGGGCACCTAAATATCTTTGAGGATCTGGGTGTAAAGTTCTTTGGTGCCCAATCATGTTATTTCTACAAAACTACTCCTGGAAGACCTGAGGATGTTGAGCAAGAAATGAAGTATCAGGATATTATGGTGAGTATCTTTAGAAGGTCAAAAACCTTGAAAGCTCTAAACCGGGCACCTGTCCCTATAAGAATCTCTTTGTTTATTAATGGGATTTATTTTTAATAGAAACATCTTCATAATGATCTGATGAGTGTGAAAATAAAAATATCCCCTTGAGCCTCATTGGGCAGCATGAAGGTCTTTTTAGTAAAGAAAAAGATCCCCACCAAAATGACATGAGAGCATCATATCCATTTGTAATTGAGAGAAAGCTTTTATATAATCAGCACCTTATTTGGGAACTCATTGTCTATTGCTAGCCTTTGATAATAGGCTCCTGGGTTCCTAGATTCCATTTTGAGTTTTAAAGGATAATGCAAATTAACTAAGAGCTCTGTGTAGCCATTCAGTTGGATTTCACTTAAACGACCACTCCTTCCAATCCATGCCCACTGGGACCAGAACACAGCATGGTTAGTTTGTATCCAAAGAACTGAGTGGATGTTTTAAGAATGGCAGTGATCCAAAAGCTCACTGAAGTTAACACAAAGATGCGTATTGACTCTCAAAGTCTCCAGTTGGCTTCAGGATCAGGCCCTTACTTCGTGATCTTGCAAACAGGTGTGAACTGTATCTGAGGAGTAGATTCATGAGGATGGAAGACACCCTGAGACACCGCTCCTTTTTTGCAGAAAGTTAACCAGTCCCGAGATTGACATTTAAGTGGAAGGGGTGCTGCTTCTCTCACAAATGTTTAAAATACCACTAGAGTTGGTCAAAACTCAGATTTCTCCAAAGTTTTTTTTGTGTGGAAGGATTTGTTAAAAAATACTAATAATTAGCAAACCATTTTTGCTGTTTTTCAGCCAGTGTACAGTGTGGTTGACATTTTTCAAAACTTAAAAACTTTTCAACTAATTTCACTTAGCATCAAATACAGAGGCCTTCAGTGCATTTCTGAGGACAAGCTTTGACCATTCTGGGAAATATAAAGGCAGTTCAAAGTTTCTCAGTTGCTTATTTTATTTCTCAGTTGAGTAGCTGGTTTTGATTTTGTCCTTTGTTTGCATTTTAATCACAGTGATCAAAGGGCCTAGATACCACAGTTGCAGGCACTGCAGAAATCAGTACAATAATTACATTCCCTGTTGCTTTATGGTTAACCTAAGCAACCCTCTCACCCTGCTAATGGGGAGAAAACATTTGATTGATTGCGCACAGAACAAATTTTGGGGGTCACTGAACAAAACTGATCTCTGGTATAATTCCATAAATTACACTCTGGATTATTTTAGCCCACTGAGTCTGCAAGTCTGGTTTCAACTGAGAGTACATATGTATTAACTAAGGGGAAAATATGGCCAAGAGGATTAATTTACTTTATGTACAACCCAAGCAAAAGACAGATGAAGCATACAAAACAAAACTGATAATATATGAGACATTACTGAAAACTAGCTAAAAAGACTGAGCAATGCAAGCAAAAGTTTAGCTACAGATACTCATTCAAACGTACAGCCCATTACAGACATCAGGAAGGGGTTCTTCAAATATGTCAGACAAAAAAGAACGATCAAGGACGGTGTGCTCAGTGGAGAAGGTGAGTTGATAATGGAATGATAGGAAGGCAGAGCTGCTTAGTGCCTACTTTGCTTCAGTCTTCTCAGAAAAAATAATGTGACTGGACAACAGGCAAAGTTACCATAGACAATAAAGAGGAAGGGATGCAGATTGGGATAAGTAAAGATTAGAGATCTTCTGTCCATTTTCAATGAATTCAAAACATCAGGGTCAGATGCTATTCAGCCAAGGGTACTGAAGGAATAAGCTGAAGAAATCTCAGAGCCCCTGGCAATAATATCTACAAACTCATGGGTGACAGGAGAGGTCCCTGAAGATTGGAGAAGGGCCAACATAGTGCCCATCTTTAAAAAGGGGGAAAAGGTGGAGCCAGGGAATTATACACCAGTCAGCCTGGGAAGCTACTAGAACAATGTATAAAACATTGGTTTGCAAATACCCGGAGGATGAAGGGGTAATCACAAGCAGCTAGCATGGATTCACAAAGAACAAATCATGACAAACCAGCTTCATTTCTTTCTTTGAGAGGGTAGCAGATTTGGTGGCTTGGGGGAAATGCAGTGGACATGATATACCTGTACTTCAACAAGGCTTTTGACACAGTCCCACATGACATTCTGAGAAGTAAGCTGGAGAAATGTGGGCTCAACAGAACTACCATTAAATGGATATATAATTGGTTAAACAACCTCAAATGAAGAGTGACGATTAATGGAATGTTGTAAGATTGGAGGGAGGTCTCAAGTGGGGTGCCACAGGGATCTGTTCTGGGTCAGGTGTCATTTAACATCTTTGTAAATTACTTGGATGCAGATATAGAGAGCATGCTGATCAAGTTTGTAGGTGACAAAGCTAGGAAGGGTTGGAGGATAGAGGTAAAATTCAGTGGGATCTTGATAAATTGGAGAACTGGGCTATAAACAACAAAATGAAATTCAACAAAGACCAATGTAAGGTGCTACAGCTTAGGGAAGGAAAAACAAATGCACAAATACAGACTGAGGAGAAAACTGGGTTGGCAGCAGCACTGCTGACAAGTTTTTGGGAATTGTGGTGGATCACAAGCTCAGCATGAGTCAGCAATGTGGTGCTGTTGCGAAAAAAGCAAATGCAATATTAGGTTGCATTAACAGAGGCATAACACGCAAGTCCTAGGGGATGATAGTACCAATCTACTTAGTCTGGAGTACTGTGTCCAATTTGTATCAGCAATGTATAGAAATGATGTAGAGAAACTGGAAAAAATCCAGGGGTGAGTGACAAAGATGAGCAAAGGGATGGAATGCAAGCCATATGAGCAAAGGCTGAAGGAGCTGGGTATGTTTAGTTTGGAACAGAGGAGATACAATAGAGGTCTTCAAATACTTGAATGGATGCCATAAAAAAGATAGAGAAAAGTTGTTCTCTTTTTTCCTCAGAGGGCAGGATTAAAGGCAATGGGTTCAAACTACAGCACAACAGTTTTAGATTAAATCTCTTGAAAAACTTCTTAACTATACAAACAGTAGGAGGATGGTATGGACTGTCTGGGGAGGTCATAGTAGTTTCTTCACCAGAAGTTTTCAAAAGGAGGCTGGATAGCTATCTGTCTTGAATGGTTTAGAGACAACAAATCCTGCATCTTTGCAGAGGTTTGACACTAGATGATCCTTGTGTTCCCTTCTAACCCTGTGATTCTATTATTCTAACCCTTTCCTCCTGTGTTCACATAAAAGGAATAATAGAAAAACAAAAATTAAAAGAAAATCCCCTCAAAATATAGGACACTATGTTTAGTGTAGAAACCTCATTCCTTCCTCTGCTTTAGAAGTTGAAAAAAATTGCAAGGATCCAGAAACAGGCTACAAATATTATTCTAGGTCTGGTCAACAGCATGCCTTGTGGTGAGACTAAAGAAGCTCAATCTATTTAGTTTATCAAAGAGAGTGTTAGATGACTTAATCATTATCTTCATGTTCATAGGGACGAGATTTTTAATAGCAGCCATATCTTTTAATTTTGCAGAAAAAAGCATAACAAAAGCCAATGGTAGGAAGCCAAAGCAAGACAAAATCAGACTAGAACTAAGGTGCACATCGTTAAGTGACAGTAATTAGCCATTGGAACAACTTATCTGGAGATGTGGTGGATTTGCTATCATTTGTAAACTTTAAGCCAAGACTGGATGTCTTTCTAAGAGATATGCTCTGTCTAGCTCAAACAGAAGTTATGAGCTTGATGCAGTAATTATTGGATGAGGTACTTTGGCCTGTGTTATGTAGGAAGTAAGACTAAATGATTGTAATGGTCCCTCCTAGTCTGAACATGTATGAATCTATGAGTTAGTGATGTCCTTGACTATAGTAGGAGAAACAGAATGTTGTTGACATGAAGGCCCAGATCAATGGATCAACTGAAATCTGTGAAAGTTAGGTGCTTAAATACCTCTGAGAATCTGGGCCAAAGTGAGGTGCCGACACTTCTTATAAAAGATACAATAATACTCTACAGCAATCACACCAAGCATTGCATTAGAACTATTTAAAGCTGTATTATTTTGGGTCTTTACTTTAGAGTGTTTCTGTAAAACATTTTAATAATGGAGATAAGTGTAGGGAGATTTGAATATTTTAAAAAAATATATTGCATTTGTATAATTAAATCTATAACTGTATTCTACTAAAGATTTGGGCTCTTATCTTGTAATTATGTTTTTTAACTTTTCAGCTCACATCTAAAAGGGATCAGGTCAGATCTACCACATCAAATCAGCGTATGCAGAATGACATTTGCATGAATGATTTATTAAGCAAACACAAAACTGTCAGACAAAGGATCATCGGTTATGCATTTGGTGCTGATTTTGTTACTGATAATGATGGTCACAATTCTTTCAAAATACATACCACTGAAAGTTTAGTGATGCCTAATACAAGCATTTTGTCATACTGAATTCTTTCTGACTACACTGTTTAAAGAGCAGCCAGGCAGAGCAATGTCACTGAGTTACAGATGGAGTTAACATTCATGCTGAAGATGAGGAAGGATGCTCTCTTGGTTAAGACTCGAAGTGGGACTCAGAAGAATGACTTTAGTTCCTGCCTCTGTCACAGACTTTCTGCACCCAGATTCTCACAGGTATATTGGCTCCTGACTCCCACTCAAATCAATGGAAGTAATTTAGGATATCTTTGAAGGTCTGGACCTTACCCTCCGAGCTTGTTCAGCACAAGGGTGACCAGACAGCAAAGGTGAAAAATAGGGACGGGGTGGGGGGGTTATAGGAGCCTATATAAAAAAAAGACCCAACAAATCAGGATTGTCCCTATAAAATCGGGACATCTGGTCACCCTAAACTTCAGCACCCAGGAATCCTAAACTATCAACAGGGAGATACAGGCACCTTAGAATGCGATCCACAAAAGCCAACTTTTTAGGCCGCTCCCTGCTCAAGCTAGCCAATGGGAGATGCTTGCCAGAGGGCTGGGTGCTAAGCCCCAGCTCTCTTTCAGTTTGGCTCCTGCCCCTGGTGGTGATCTATGAACCAGAGGGAAACTGGCATTTGACTGCCTAAGCCGTGTGTGTGTCACAATCCAGCAGGTGTGCTCAGAGATAGCCTAACTCCACAAAGCAACTGGGGAAGGAGGGAGAGGATGAGCAGAATCTCTCTCCTAACTTTTAGCCCAATAGCTAAAGCACTTAGCCAGGATATGGGAGGAGCTAAGTGCTCGGGCGTCTAGAGTGAGGCAACAGTGCGAGTGCCCAGATGCAGGAATTTAGGCATCTAGGGAATGTTTACTGCAAAAATGTAGGTCCTGAGTGAGTTTAGGTGCCTACAGGATTAGGCTGAGCAGGAGTTTTGTAGATCATAATGGTGCCTGAAAACGAGACGTAGGTGCATAAATACCTTTCTGGATCTTACTCTCTGTGTCTCAATGCCCCATCTGTAAAATAGGGGTAATAATGTTTCATTTGCCTCTCTTGTCTATCTAGGTTGTAATCTCTTTGGGCAGAGGTGGTCTCCGATTAATGTTTTTTATAGTACCCATTCCAAGGGGGCCTTCAAATCAGTTGGCTGTAATATAAATAAAGACCTACATGGTCAAAAGTGACTAGTAATTTTAGGTGCCTAATTTGACGCTCTGTAAGAGACTTGGTTTTCAGAGGGTAGGTGCTAAGCACCATGGCTGGTCCGAGACCAAATGGCTCTCCAGGTGAGGAGCGTCTTCAGTGTCCCCCCCTCCCTTTGTTAAATGTTTGAATACCTTATTTTAAATGCATTGGAGCCCATTTCATGACTTTGATGCATGATTTATATGCGTGATTTATCCCTATCATGTAAGATGATAAATTTGCATGCTAGGATCTGTAAATCTGTATTTATTCATGCCATATATAAGCAAATAAAAAAATTCATTTCCTCTGAGCTTATAGAAAGATATTGAACTGTGCACGGATATTGGGTGATATTAAATAGAGTTACAGTAGGTGACAGCCTTAGACTGTTAACCCTAGTCCTTTATTAAAACGTCACTTTTCTCGCCTTTGCCCACATCAAGAGAAGCACAACATCAGAGAGATCTAAAGACTGGCCAATAGCATTTTAATGCAATAAAATAGCATGTGATGTCAGTATCTCATCCGCCATTGTTGATTGAAGATATGTTTTAATGAATGTGAGCTTCGAAAAGCACCAATTGCAACTGGGACTGGCGGCATAAGCAGAATCCCAAAGTTAGCCATGCGTTATGAAAATTGCCCTTCAGCTCACCATCATGAATGAATTGGACAACTTGGAGTATAGAGTGCTTCCCATGTTGCAAAAAATGTGACAGATATCGTCCAATTCAACATAGAGGTCTTTATCATTGACGTCCAAACATTTCCTAAGTGTCAGTGTCAGGTGATGGTCCATACAATTGTTCAAGAGCACGGGCAGCTTAGTAAGGTCATACAATGCCCCTCTTACTTCCAGGTCTTTTCATCGTGCTTCATTTATCCAAACTTTTCTTCGATAGACATTCAAACAGTGTCAATGGTGAGCAAAAAACCTTACTTCAAAAATTCTATTTCTCTTTTCTTGCTAGCACCCTGAGCCCGGTCCCCCTCCCACATCCGGCACTCTGGACGATCTCTTGGGTTGCCTGCCCCTAAATCGGACACTGCTCAGCATTTCTAAAAATCAGGTTTGTTCAAGAGTTTCAGCAAAAATGGAGGCACCCAAAATGACTTATCACTTTTGAATATTTAGGCTAATATTATTAAGAATGACCCACTCCTTTATAGCAATAGGTTACTCCAGGGTGAGCCTTAATAGACGGCTGGGGATCTGAAGGCATTAAGACCCAGAGCCTCAAGGGTATTTTATAGCAATATCAAGGTACCAATAATGTCCAGTTCAATAGAATTTAAGGGCCTAAATGCCTCTGAGGATCTGGGCCCACATCCTTCAACCTTTTACTTCACCAGACTATTCAGCAACAGTCTGCTAATGGATACCTTGTGGTGGTTTATTACTAGATTAACTTGCTGCCAACCACACCATTTATACATAGGATCTGCTCAAAACATAAGGATGGCATATTGGGTCAGATCAATGGTCTATCTAGCACAGTATTCTGTCTGTGACATTGGACTATTTCAGATGATTCAGCGCAAATGAACAGAACAGGCCAATTTCAAGTCATTCATCCCATATTGTCTAGTCTGAGTTTCTGGTGTTGGATGTTTAGGGACACCTGAGCATGGGATTGTCCCTCTGATCATCTTGAGTTAGCCTTGCCCCTTGTCAAGAGACTCTAAAGGGAGGAGGGCTCAAAGTATGGCAGGTTAGAGACTTGTTAGTAACCTCTCAGCCTAGCCTAGCAAGCCTTGTGGCTCAGCAAATAGCCCCCAGAACAGACCTCACTGAAATCTTCAATCAAGCAACACATGGCAAGCAATCAAGAACACAAGAAACTAGAGGTGGTTCTAGCTTATCGGGGCCCTAAGCAGGAATAGTTCCTCCACACACACACTACGCATACTAAAAAAGCAAAGGGGCACCCCCGTGAGCTGCTCGGGGCCCTACGCAATTGCTTAGTTTGGTTATGCCAAGCTCCGGCTCTGCAGGAAACAAATTGACAAACTCATCTTAAGTATCACATAGTCAGCTATTCTTCCACCTGGAGACCTCCCTTGAAAAACTCCCCTGTTTGCTGCTCCTATTTGTTAAAGAACCTCAACCTAGCCTTTGTTGCACGTGAAATGTTGATCCCATATGTTCGCACCTGAATCTTCCTGCAGGCTAGCAGGAAGCTAGCATTTGGGCAGTGAGTACCTGATGTGCTTAGACAGACAAATATTTACATCTTGCCCTGTTAGAAAATGAACCTGCAATTTAGAGGCACAAAACGACACCCATAGCAATAAAAAATGCTTCACCCATATTGTACATTGACTCTGCTATTTGCAATACATTTGTGACACGTTTTTCACTTTCTGTGGAGATCACTGCCTGTTGTGTTGGCCAATATTGCCCCATTGCTACCTTTCAGTTTCATAGTCTGACCGTATCCAACTATTGTCTTATGTTTAGATTGTAAGCCTCTGGCGGGCAGGGACTGTCTCTTTGTTCAGAATGTAGCACAAAGAGATAAATAAATAAATAATAAATAATTAAAATAAATAATTAATAATAATAAATAAACAAATAATAAATAGATAAAGAAAGCGAGGAATATTTGTAGCACCTTCGAGACTAACTAGTTGCTACAAGGTGCTACAAGGTGCTACAAGTATTCCTTGCTTTCTTTACGGATACAGACTAACACAGCTGCTATTCTTGAATAAATAGATAGTATTTGATGCTGCAATTGGCCCCATACAGGTGGAGACCTTTTTGCCCATGCGGAACACCATGGTCTTCAGTAGGACCCATGTGAACTGAAGAGTTTGCTCGCATGGATTGTGTTTCAGGATGATGACCTTACTAGACAGACAACCGCATGCACTATAAGTGCAAGTGCTCACTTGAAGTTCAAACAGTCCGACTCCCTTGCAGTGCTTCTTCGGATGGGAATGGGCAAGTTGTCCTAAGTCATGGAAACATTTTGAAGAAGCTGATATAAAACACACACATCATGTGGGGTGGGAAAAAAAGAAAAAAGAAAATATATAATGAACATGTATTAAAAAGGGATTTTTAATCAGCTGAACAAGGCACAAATCGCAGGGAACATCAAGATATAATTACACACTTATAGAGAAGTCTACCATGAAAAGAAGAGCATTTTTTTCCCACAGAATGAAAATGACAAGCTCAAATTATGAAGTATACTGTGCACAATTGAGTGTGAGGAAACATCAGCTCACGACTCATTAACATCCTCAGTTTCATGGACAGAGCATTATCAGCTCTGTGATTCTGAACAAAACAATTGTCAGCTGCCATTTTCTCTTAACGAGGCAATTAAAAAATTCACATTGTGCGAACTGAAAAAGTGAGGTCAAACCCAGCCATCTTCTGCTTGGAGGAATTATTGACGGGAACAACTTTCACTTTTAAAGTTCAAGGCACCTGATCAGCACTGCACTGTCTCTTCCAGGCAGTGTCTAAACCAGTTAAGCAAAGCCCTTTCCACTTACTGTTTGGGAGGGCGTGTAGCTTGAGGTTCAAGCCCAGGAGGACTGGGTATCAGGACTCCTGGGTCCTTTTTCCACTGATACACTGTGTGGCATTTGACAAGACAATGGTGGATAGATTCTGCCTTGGTTGAGGGCGGGAAAGAGACAGCACTGATGTAAATTTTGCAGTCCTGCCAACCTGGGCAGGAAAGCTGGAGAGACAGATGATGAGGGAGCACATTATACTGTTGCTTTAAGGAGAACCAGTATGCTTCCCTAGATCATATGTACTGGTGATTTCAGTGTATATATTGGTCAGCTGCAGGGCTGGACATGCTCTCCAGGTAGCAAACCACACTGCTTTGTGGCTAGGACATATGGTGAATTCACATAACGGTCGTAGGTTAGGTGTCGGCTCCATGGATGCTCCAAAAAAAATAATAGTTGGTGCTCAGCACCCATTGGCAGCCCTGTCAATCAGCTTCTCCTCCAGCACTCCTGCCTGCCATAGATCTGGAGGCAGAAAGCACTGGAGCAGAAAGCACTGGAGGGGAGGGAAGAATCGGGAGAGGGGCAGAATGGGGCGGGAATAGGTGGGTTGGAGGCAGGATCTGCGGTGGAGCGGGGGGTCGAGAACAGCTGAGGAACTCAGAAAGTCATTGCTTCTGTTTACAGTCCTACTCTCATTGTGCTCTCTGGTAGAGATCCTGCCCCGCTGCTCTGGAGGAAAAAGGCTCTCTCCACCGTCTTAATCTCCTAACACATCAGAGCACAGCACCAAGCAGGATCTAGCCCTTCACCTCTCTGTGCTCAAGTTTACCCATCTGTGAAATTAGTATAACAGTATTTATCTGCCTCGCAGGGATATTGAGAGACTCCCTGTTTCTAAAGTGACGCTTCAGGCATGTTTTGAAAACTTTTATTTCGAAAGTGCTTTGCTGGCCTTGAAGAAAAGGCATGTGTTAACTCTGAGTGGCCGAGACAGTAGAATTCTGCATCTAGGCACGGTAAGGAAGGTTAGTGGTGGGTCTAAGCCAGTGTAGCACTTCCAGACCTCAGGAAGTTTTATCTCAGTGCCAGAGTAAATCACAATCTTGATGCTGCTGCAGCCTCACTTCATGGCCCTTTCATTGGGGAGTTCACCAGGCTCTGCATTTTTGCTCTCATCTTGTGCAAAAAGAGAATGCTTTGAAGATATTTATCAAACGGGATCATTAAGTTGAATGCTGGATAAAATAAGATGCAGCAGCTGCCTTTATCTTTGGGACAACGAGCACATCCCCAGCTGCTGCAGAAAGCAAACCAAATATCACTTGAGGGGAGAAATGTGAAGAAAAATACCCTTCATCCCATTTTTGACCTAAAATGTAGGAAAAAGCAACCTGTTGCTTAATAAACTGATGTACTGTATGAATGAAATGTACTTTCCAATTGCATTTTTACACTATATGATTAAATTATAGCATAACTTTTTGGAACAGGGACTGAGTTTTCTGTATATTTGTACAGAACCTGGCACCATGAGTCCTTGTTTTTGATACTACAATACAATGATAGTAATCACAACAATTAAAAATATTTTGGTCACCACCTCTCTGATTTTAGACCAGAAGATCCATTTTTTAAACCTCCTTGTCTTATCACTAGTTACCAAGAGCTTTCTCTGTTTTGTATTTTTACAAGAGGGAATCTTTCCGTACATGGATTGGTAGTCAGGGTATTCTACGAGGAGAGGGAAACCGTGGCCTGTGTCTACATAGAGTACAGAAGGCTGCACCCATGCCAGAGTCTCCCTAGTGCCTGCTCCACTCCACCTTCCCATCATCCTTTGCACTGCACCCAGCTGGCTCCCTCATACATTTCTTGCTTTATCCAATCTTGCCAGACACCACTCCAGCCGTCATTTCTCTTTCATCAACTCCATTCAACCTCCCCCGCACCTACAGTGGCCACTCTTGCCTCACCCAACCCATCTGCTCCTAGCTACTCCTCCCTTCCTACTCTCTTCCTTCTACTACCACCCCAATCCAATCAGCAGTAAGATTCCATCTTCAGAGGAGATTCCATCAAATGAAAATTCAGGCATAAAGAGATTAATACTAAACTTTCACCTAAAGCACAGTGTGTAAATTCTCAAGAGTATGGAGTCTTTCTGTGTTTAAAGAATACCCAGAACAATGGGACTTCAGCCAGGACTGAGGTCTTTGGATGCAACCATAATATAAAATATATGTGAATAATGGTAATAATCCTATATAATAAAAGGCCAGAGGATGTTTGTCCGAAGCCGTAATGCACAGTAGAAATGGCCTGGACAAACAGCCTGCTTGGAGTTGTAGTTCAGCGGCACAAAATGGCTGCTGCGCGTGTGCCGCCACGAGCCATCGAGACGGCCTGGACAAACAGCATTAAGCACTTTGGCCCGTGTACACAGGCTGTTACACTAGTATTAAATAAAGGGCCAGGTCTCAAGCTGGTGTAAATTGGTGAAACTCCATTGACATCAGCAGAGATATGAATATCTGTCCCAAAAATGTCAAATACAGGCATCTTAACTGGAAATAATTTATTAACAAACAAAAAAAAGGAGTTCTGTCACCATTCATTTCCCCCCTATTATGAAAAGCAGCATTTTTACAGTTCCATATTTTCACTCGTAGTTGGTGATGCAAAATCAATATATTATTTACCACGTCTTAATTTAAGAATGCTCTATAGAGGCTGCAGAGAAGATAATGAACTTTTTCAGACATTTAAAGTGATGGATTTTCCTTGTTCTTGAGCATCTGAGCTTTGTAGAAGGTCATTTTAAATTGTATCTCCACATCAAACGTACCTGGGTGTATCTCTTCAAGCAAGCACATATAAAAATTGACTTTTTTGTTTTTGCTTTCGAGTTTGAAAATTTTAGGCTGTGAATACAGAGCTGGGCTTACCCTTTTTTGGGGGTGGGGTGGGGTGTCGTTCTTGACATTTAAATGAAATTCAGCAAGATGACCTTCCTGGTCAATATAAACAAAAAAGGCAAAAACAAAGCAAACCCCGCCACTCCTTCTACAGAGCAAAAGAAACAAACGATGCTCCCTGACAACAATCCCAGTACATTCATTTTTCCTATTCACAGCTGTCAGAATGATGTAGTCAAAACTAACCTGCGTCTTATGATAAATGCCTCAGGGTACATGTAGCTCACATATGCTGTTGCAGTATCTCTTTGTTTTGTTCCTCAAAATATAAAGGCCTTCATCTTGAAATACCTTCACTTTAGCTGATGCTCAAAAGAAGAAGAGGGGGAAAAGTCCCACAATTTTGGCTGCTATACCTAGCAGATGATCATATTATGTCTTATTTTCCTAATCCCTGAACAACTAAACACTAATGTGTTTCACTCTAAATTAATGTAGATGACACAGAGAGTGAAGGACACATTGGGAAAATCTGTCTGCAGCTATGCTAGGAAAATTAAAAAGACACTTTAAAAAACATTCATGTAGCAGTCTGAGATGGAAATTTAGAATAAAGTCAGGAAGGCTATTTGATGCAGTACACAGGTGTTAATACTAAACCTATACTCCATTTAAGTCCTTTATGGAGGGCACATAAGATTTGTCTTAGACTTCTGGGCAGCGAAGAATTACTTGTTACTTGTCAGATGGTAGAATCTGATGTTCCCTGTCAGTGTTGGGACATTGTATGCACATTGTACATATTTTCCCCCAACCTGATCACGTAAGGGAAACATAATGTTATCTTATTATAGAGTTGGTCAATATTTTAATGACACTTTTTCTCAAAATTTCAAATTTCAATAAGAATAAAAATAGGATGAAACTTCTGTGAAATTTTCCCTAAAAGTTGAGATCCGGTTTCCAGCCAGCACTAGCTAATGGTTTAATGGTTAGTGGATCTTGAATTTAGAAATTTATCCCAGATTATAAAACCAGAAGGGACCATTAGATTATTTAATCTCACATCCCACATAACACAGTCCTTAGATGTTATCCAGTTACTCATGTATTAAGATCAATAACTTGTATTTCAGTAAAGTACATCTTCTGTAAAGGTATCCAGTCCTGAAGAAGTCAAGAGATGGAAAATCCACCACTTCCTATGGTAGTTTGTTTCAATGATTAATGGGTTCATGGGTCTTTTCCCAACTCTAGATTCTGAGATTCTATCATATCATTCAATCTATTTTCCTGCCAAAGAAAGATTATTCTTTGCATTTTCTAGTGTTTTGTCCAGTCTAGTTTTCAATTTTACGAGCTATGGGGCTTTTTTTTTTTTGCTCACGGACCAAAGAACAGAGTGGTGGTGATCCAAGATACTTTTATTACTGGAGCTGACAGCATTGAGATCTTGTGAGATTTTTCTACAAGATTGCAAAATGGGTTACAGAATTTTATTCACTGCAAATAATGGCCAGCATGAAATATCTTAATTGCCTTACAATATCACTGAGATTTCTCGGTGTTGTAATGTACACTTGTCCTTACTGTATCTGTGGCCAAAATACTAGAGAATCTAACTAGCCTACCCTATGTATTTATATGACCTCCCATTACCATAATATCTGAATGCCTCACAATCCTTAATGGATTTATCCTCACAACATTCCTGTGAGGTAGGGAAATGCTATATTCACCAATTTACAGATGGGAGACAGGCACACAGAGACTAAGAACCAGATCCACAAATGTATTTAGGTGCCTAACACCTGGATCTGGAGGCTACGAGACTTTCCCAAGGTCTCACAGGAAGCCCGTTATTGAACAGAAAATTAAACCTAGGTCTCCTAAATCATAGTATAACCCCACTTACCCTGGACCATTCTCCCTCTATCTAGAAAGTGCTGGCACATATCAACCAACACCTCTGATTCTGCCAAATCATAAATATCTTGGCTGCCAACATCCTGATCCATCATACATACAAAACAATAAACAAGGGAGTCCCATGAAAAGTCTATTTTAAATGCTACTATAACATTTTCATTCTGAAGGTGCAGATGCTTTTTCAATGGGAGGTATCTAATGCTAGGCATGCTCATTTCAACTCGGACTTAGGCACT
Source organism: Sternotherus odoratus (assembly GCA_032164245.1). Lineage (NCBI taxonomy): Eukaryota > Metazoa > Chordata > Testudines > Kinosternidae > Sternotherus > Sternotherus odoratus. The sequence goes on along the minus strand of JAVMKO010000001.1, from coordinate 11,194,413 downwards.
TGTGTGACGTGTCGAAAGAACAACTGTTGGACACTTCTTGGCAGACAACATTTTGGCCAGGATTTTGGGTATGATGATTCTTTAGGTGCTTGGCTTGAGGAACTTAACTGGGGTCTGATTTAGGTGCTCAGTGTTTCTTAAAATCTGGACACTTTTAAGGTGGACACTCAAGATGGACACCAAAAGTGGAGGCATCCAAAATCACTAGTTACTTCTGAAAACCTTGGGTTTTATCTGTCAGTGCCTGGTCCTTCCTTGATTTAGCAACAAAGAACAGTTATTTATGTATGCGACAAAGAGTCCTGTGGCACCTTAAAGACTAACAAAAGTATTGAAGCATAAGCTTTCATGGGCTAGTACCCTCTTTGTTGGATGCAAAGTGGATACTTTGTCCGACGAAGTGGGTACTAGCCCACAAAAGCTTATGCTTCAATACTTTTGTTAGTCTTTAAGATGCCACAGGACTCTTTGTCGCTTCTGAAAATCCAGACTAACATGGTCCTCTCTGATTCTTATTTATGGATGTCTATATCACTGCAATAAAATCATATTCATACCTGTTAATCTCAGAATAGCTTAAAAGATTGTTGCTTCTGAAGTCACAGGACCAAGGGTTTAGGTGCCTGATCCAAAATTGTTGAAATGAATGGGAGAATCTTCACTAATGCCAGTAGGCTATGTGAGCTAGGATTAGACAGCACATCATTCTGATATTCTATGGTGGCTACAGATGTAGAATTTAAGTTTTCATTTAATAATAACTAATGAATAACAATAAGTGTGCTCTAGCCCCATATAGAGTCATTAAGAAAACTTGTTAAATGTGAATATGAACGAGTTAAGCATTGTCTGACGGAGTCTTCAGGCAGGGAGAATGAAACAGTAGCTCTAATAGTGGTGTCAACTGTTCCTGTTAACTTTGAAACTCAGTAATCATAAAATCAGAGAAATGTAGGACAGGAAGAGACCTCAATTGGTCATCAAGTTCAGTCCCCTGAACTCAAGGCAGGACTAAGTATTATCTAGACCATCCCTGACAGGTGTTTGTCTAACCTGTTCTTTAAAACCTCCAATGACGGAGCTTCCACAACCTCCCTGGGTAATTTGTTCCAGTGCTTAACTACCATTACAGTTAGGAAGTTTTTCCTGATGTCTAACCTAACCACTTCTCTTCCAGGGTAAGCCCCGGGACCCCACCGTCTCCTTGGGCTGGACCTCCTCCTCTTCCCACCTCTTCCCACCATGAGCTCCATTCAGCGAGTGCCGCTGAGGCAGACTTGTACAATCTTAGGGAGCAACACACCTCCAACAGCATCTACAGTGACAGTCATACATTGCTGTCAAACCAGGAGGGTTCATTAGTCAACTGGAACATGGCCTACAAGCTACTCGGTTAGTATAGAGAAAAGAGAGTTACATCATGGCCACTTTGGTTAGTCCAGAGCCCCAGCCAAGCCATGTGTCCCCCACTCAGTCATTGGCTCTCACTCTGTCCTTCTGTGTTCTCTTTGTTCAAGTTCCTGGACCACTCACACCTGGCTCCCTCCTCAGTCCTTTGTTCCCAGCTGGTCAAACAAGGCTGGCTTCCTGCGGAAGGGGTGGGCCATCCATGGACATTAATTTCTAGAAGTGACAAAGAGTCCTGTGGCACCTTAAAGACTAACTAAAGTATTGAAGCATAAGCTTTCATGGGCTAATACCCACTTTGTTGGATGCATGCCATTAATTTCTAGGTACCCAAATGTCCCGATGATTGGATTTGCTGTTGTCTTTATGGACTCTCTGTTGACTTGGGTCCCAAACCCAACTAGGAATCTGTTTCTGGGCCTCTGCAGAAAATAAACAGCCCTTTTCCAGCACCTGGTTAATAATGCAGCCCACAGTGGAACTAAGGCACACATAGTATTTATACAGAATATTTACAGAAAATGCCCACTCCATCACATCTAGCCTCCGTGGTTATGGAGAACAATTTATCCTCTTCCTCTTTATAACAACCTTTCATGGACTTGAAGATTGTTGTCATGTTCCCCCTCAATCTTCTCCTTTGCAGACTAAACAAACCCAGTTGGCTTTTTTTCATTCTTTCCCCATGGTTCATGTTTTTTAGACCTTTAATGATTTTTGTTGATGTGTTCTGGACTTTTTCCTATTTATCCATATCTTCCTTGAGTTGTGGTACCCAGAACTGGCCACAGTACTCCACTTAAGGTCTTATCAGTGCTGAGTAGAGTGGAAGAACTTATTTTCAAGTCTTGCTTACAACACTCCTGCTAATACATTCCAGAATTATGTTCACTTTTTTTGGCAGCAGTTTTACATTGTTAACTCATTTATTTTGTGATCCCCCTAGAACCTCTACATTCTTTCCCACAATACTCCTTCCTAGGCAGTCATTTCCCATTTTGTATGTGTGCAACTGATTACTCCTTCCTAAGTGTTAAACTTTACATTTATCCCCATTGAATTTCATCCTACTTATTTCACATCATTTCTCCAGTTTGTCAAGATCATTTTGAATTATAATCCTGTCCTCCAAAGCACTTGCAGCCCCTCGCAGCTTGGTATCATTTACAACCTTTATTAGTGTATTCTCTATGCCATATCCAAATCATTTATGAATATATTGAACAGAATACAACTGGACTCAGGAGAGATCTTTGCAGGACTCACTCGATATGCCCGTCAGTTCAGTTATAAACCATTGGTTACTACTTTCTGAGTATGGCTTTCCAATCAGTTGTGCACTTACCTTCTAGTAGGTTAATCTAAACCAGTTCTTCTTTTTTGTCACGGATCAACTGAAAATTGCAGACCACTTAATGATCTTTCCAAATGTTGTTTGTACTGTTAGTTAAATATTGTAAAGCCATTTGGATAAAAGCACTATATATATATATGTGCGTGTGTGTGTGTATAATATATATATATATATATATATATATATATATATATATATATATATATATATATATATATATATATATATATATATATATATATATATATATATATATATATATATATATATATATATGTGTGTGTGTGTATGTGTGTGTGTATAATATATATATATATTATACACACACACATACACACACACACATATATATATATACACACACATATATATATATATATATAAATAAACCTTAATTATTTTTTTTGTTCTACAAATAGAAGCCCACAACTCATATTTTAATATCAGTACCCTTATCTTTCAAATGCGATGGATGTGTCCTCTCTCCCCCACCACAGCAGCCACAGAGCTGGGGCTGGGAAGGAGGGGCATTTCTCCCCTGCAGCCATAGCCCTGGAGCTGGGGAAAGTCACCTCGTTCTCTGGCCACTGCAGCCCTGCACATCCCAAATTCTCTCCACCTCCTCTTCCAACCCTACTAACTATCTGCTATTTCCCCCAGTGCCATCACCTCACCTTACATGTGCATCTACTCCAGGGTCCAGGCACCTAATTAGTGGAGCCATGCTTGTGTGGTTCCACTAACAAGGTGGGTGGTGGGATTTCATTCTCTCATGTGTAGCCGCCCAGGTGTGCCCATTAGAGGGAACTATCCACTGACTGCCTGAATGGAGTTTGCAGGCCATTCGTGGTCCCATGGATCACAGTTTGAGAACCTGTGATCTAAGCAATATTTAAACTGATGGCCATTTAAATGCAAATTTGTTAACGAAGATGGTTGAGTATATTATTTATTATTTTGATCCTTGCACAAGAATGTTTTCCTGAAGGAATCATTGGGATTTCATATACATTTTACAAAGGCTGACCAGATCATAGAATATCAGGGTTGGAAGGGACCTCAAGAGGTCATCTAGTCCAACCCCCTGCTCAAAGCAGGACCAATCCCCAACTAGCAGATCCCCAACAAGCAGATCCTGACTACTGTCTCAAAATCCAGTTTCATAAATGGCTGTGTCTAAATAAAAATAAGCAATTTACCAAAGTCAATTCATTCATCACATTTAAAGTAGTCATAGTGCCACATGTTTCAGCCATTTGGACTAGTCTAGCTCCTAAGTGAATTTAAAGATAGGAACATCAAGTTACATGTCAGAACAAATCAGACAGACACATTACTCTGTCATCTTGTCTCCAACAAGCAACCAATAATTGGATGCTTCAGAGAAAAGTGAATTTAATAGACCTGGCTAATATGAGGAAGAAAAAGATCTTCCTGACCCTACCTGACAATATGTTTATGCCCTGGAGCTGCAAGGTTGATTGCCCTTGTAATTTTTATCATGGCCAATGTATTTTAACTACTATAGGAAAGAGACCAGGTGCGTGAAGTAATATCTTTTATTGGACCAACTTTAGTGGGTGAAAGAAACAAGATTTTGATCTACACAAAGCTCAAAAGCATGTTTCTTTCACCAACAGAAGGTGGTCCATTAACATATATTAGTTCATCCTCCTTGTCTCTGTCATATCCTGGCACCAACATGGCTACAATATTGCAAACTACTATATGAAAGTCTTTTTGCCACCACAATGTTGCTACAAAACCATTTTCATGGACTTCATATTTTCCAAATGGTGACCACAGCCTAGACAACAAGGAATGTTTCCTGATCAATGAACTTTATTCATGAGTGTCTGCTTGAAACACAGGGCAGCTAACTACATATGGAAGCTAGCTCAGCTCTCAGTGGAGAGATCACTTCCACAGTCCAGCTGTTCTCTGTTACTCAGAGAATTCTCAGGCCAGGTTAAGGGCATCTTAGTAATGTATAACTGTTTTAGTTTGCGCTGCAAATAACTTGTTGCAAGAGCTCATGGGATGTTTATTTGCATACATCTTGCTGTAAAGAATACCAGTTCCAAGCTAATCCAAAACACTGCCTGAGAATCAGACAATACACAAATGCCTAGCTACATCAAATGGTGCATAAACTGTTCTCTCTCTGGAGCTCATCAGCACAGTCCAGCTGCTTTTTGTTTACACTATGTATAGGACAATGTTTTTCCTTACTGGCCTTAGCATGGTCAGCCTTTTGCAACAAACGGAGACTCCCATGAGCTCTTGCAACAAATATGTACATAGAAAGAGTTATGATATGATAAAAAAGTAGATATAGGACCAAACAGTGGAATTATAGGTTTGGGTCTGTATTTCAACTGCACTATACAGTTCAATATTGTTGGGGTTCTGCTTTAGGCTGATTTCTAGCAAAAATGATTCTGTTCTAGTAATGGAGTAATCATTAGGTAAAATTTGGAACAAATACATTTTTGACATATTGTATCTTTATGTTTGCAAATTGACCATGAGCAGATAACAAAACTCTTAAATGTATTAATTATTCAAAAATTTTCATTTGTTTCTTCAGTGAATCGTTCTTGATCTGAATATTGTTTGAACTGAGAATTGTGACTATTACAACTGAATATACAATCTGCAATTTGTACTGTAGTACAAATTGTAACTAGAAAGAAGAAAAAGAGAGGAAGGGGGGGAAAGAATGACAAAAGAAGGGAAAAAATAACCCCACATCAAAACCAGAAAGTTGAAAATTTTCAATACCATTTTTCATGCTTTTCCCCTTTTCAATTTCCCTCCCTACTTCTCCGCCTGCCATGTTTTCCCCCACCTCCCATTTTGTCATGGAAAGAGAGACAAAGTGTTAATACCAAAAACATTTCATTTTGGAATTTCCTCATACAACCTGTTTTTTAAAAAGTGCAATTAACAACAGCAAAAAACCCCATACCCACTTTCTTTAAAAATGTCAACCATCTTTAGTGCGAGTGAATGTCAAATAATAGAATGTCTGAGGAACCCCAACTTGAAAGGGCTGTGAATATGATCAAATCAAAATTTGGCTTTGACTATTACCTAATATTTAAGGTCACATTTTCTCCCATTCTCTATTCATCTGTGGTAGCAATTATTGATGTATGTCATGGTTAGAGTGACATTATGTATATTTTTATTAGACAGACATTCATGAAGATTTTTAATAAAAGAATATTGTAAAAGGAGTGGCATAAAGAACCCTGAAGTCTTTTTCAAGGTTGTGGAAGCAGGAGAGCTGTAATGGTGTGAGGAATGACATCTTTCAATGGCTTCTTTGTTATTTTGTTCAGCGATTTTCACTCGGGGGTTAAGAGCCTTCTTTGAGGTAAAATGGGGCCCTATTGATACTGTTCAACCAGCACCCTAGGACAGGTCTACAGTACCCGCCAGATTGGCGGGTAGGGATCAATCTTTCAGGGATTGATTTATCACATCTAGTCTAGACACAATAAATTGATCTCCGAGTGCTCTCCCGTCAACTTCGGGACTCCACCACTGTGAGAGGAGCAAGCGGAGTCGACGGGGGAGTGGAGGCAGTCGATTTATTGCTGTGAAGATGCCTTGGTAAGTTGACTTAAATACGTCGACTTCAGGTACGCTAGTCGCGTAGCTGAAGGATGCGTATCTTAGGTCGATCCCCCCACCCCCCTCCACCACCCACACCAATGTAGACCAGGGCTTAGTCACAAAGGTTCAGATCACAGTGCTGCCAACTCTCAGGGTTTTATCCCAAGTCTCACACTAGTTGAAGTTTTTTCTTAAAGTCCCAGCTCCTGGAGCTGGGAGACTCCCCACTTTCATATAAAAGAAAAAAGTAAGTTTCTAGCCCCCAATGGGTATGGAGAAAAGTTGTAAAAAGTGAACACAAAAGGCTCAAAAAGCAGAAGACAAAAAGATTAAATATTATTTAGTTAAATCTCATGTTTCTAAGCCAGACTCAATGATTTTATGAAGATTTTGAGATTGGCAATAGTTTATGAATCCTTTAATTCACCATGGCAAACAGTTACTCACACAGGAATCCATGGGCTGGATTCTCATTTAAACCAAGGTCACTTTACATTGCTTTGGTAGCATGAAGGGGCCATAGAGCGTGTGCTAAGAGAATGGGAAAGATGGACAGACGGCCTGCAACACCTATTTGGTTAGCTTTATGGAACATACATCAAAGGGTTTCTTCCTTTCTATTGTAAAATGGACTCCGAATTACAATTTTAGAAACAGGTCTTTTAGGATTTATCCCAATTCCTCCCTCTTCCCCCACATCCCTGAAAACTAGTCTGCCTTTTTTCTGATCATTCAGTTGATTAAATCCACACACTCTATAGGGCACTATCCTTCAAAGCGAGCATTGCCCATTTAAACCAAAAGGAAGGGAATAAAATCTTGTAAACTAATGATGTACATCCATAAACATAGGCTGAAATTTTCAAAGCCACCCAGGAAAATTCAATGCCCAATTCCTGTTAATGTTAATGGGTATTGGGTCTCTAAATCCCTTAAGCTGGGATGTGAAAATCTAAGACAGAATGTTCATTTTGGGTTCAACTCAATGGGCACTAGATGGTCCCCTTTAAGTCACAATTGAAGATAACTACAGTCTCTGATGGAGTGCTGCAAAGAGGAGTTTCTGTGGTAGCTCTTAAAACGGGGTGCCCAGTGTCTCGCTGCCCAGTGCAGTTGATGCAGAAGCATTCCAGCTTAACTTTTTCAAACTTGGGTGCCTAAAACTAGGCACCTAAATCCATATTTGTGCATTTACATATGTTAATTTTTGATGAACACCTGCAGACCCCGCTGAGCTCAAAGGAAATTGCAGGGGCTCAGCATCTCTGAAAAACCCATTCACTTATTTATTGATTGATCTAGATTTTAGACAGCTGATGGGAGATTTTCAAAACCATCTAAAGTGATTTAGGAACAGAAGTCCCTTGGGTTTCAAAGTCCCTTGGGTTCCTACATCCCTTAAGAGGTTCCAAATGTTATGTTCACAGCCTACAAAGAAGTTAGAGTATTTTTAGTTTCTATCTCTCTGGAAGTTTGCAAGGTAGCACTCCTTTTTTTCATAGAATCCAGAACCCAAAAAACATACAAGATCCCCACAACAGAGAGACAAAGTAGGCTGCTCCCTATGGCAGAGATGCACAACTCAACCTACCTTACTTTTTGCACACTGACATAGTGATCAGATGTTTCCCACAGAGTCCCCTACCCTGAAAGCAGGACCAGGACACCCCGGAGAATTTAAAGTGAAAGTTTATCATTTTAACACAGTTTCAATACACCACACTAAAATATTTTCTCCAGGTTTGAAACATCGGTCTTCCATATGGATGAAGGGGGAAGTTTTGTTTTGATCCCTGCAGCTGGTCAAAGAGAGGTTCAAGTCTATAGACAAGTATTGGAGATTGTGATGTAGCTCCTGGGAAGCTCATTTTAAAGGAAGAGAAATTGAGATGATTTTCAGGGCTCCAGCAAGAATGCTGAATGTCACCTCCCTCTAGGAAAACAAAACAAACAAAGAATACTTGAATAACAAAAGACAGATAACTAGAGATGAACAAATGCTAATGGAACGAGGAGTACTTGTGGCACATTAGAGACTAACAAATTCATTTAGGCATAAGCTTTCATGGGCTACAGCCCACTTCATCACATGCTTAGAATGGAAAATACAGTAGGAAAATATCTAATCTAATCTATCTATCCATCCAGAGAACATGAGAAGGTGGAAGTTGCCATACCAGCTAATGCTAATGGCTATTCCATTTCCAGATGGCAGCTTAGAACTTTTTACATTCCCATCAGTTTTGTCCCAATCCCTGCAGAAATCTATTTGAAAGCCACTAGTGTAAATACATCACAGTTGATTTACACAAGATATGGTCAATCATCCAACTAAAGCCTGTTTCATAATTTAGCCCACAGAAAAATGTCAAAATTCATGCCCAGGGTGTAGCTCTGGTTGCTATTATGTCAACATGCTGAGAATGTTATAGATTTGCCTATAATGTAGCTCAAAATGCTACTTAGTTACCCCAAAAGGCAGGAGATTTCATTAGCGGGGTTTTTATTCCTGTTGTGGAGGTGTGTGGAATAAGATTAGCAGGAATTTAGACATACAGCTGAGTGAGCATGCATGACATTTATTTTTTTTAAAAAAAGCTCAACTATTTAATTTTTCCAAGCTGTAGAGCCTAGTCAAGATTAAAGTCAATGGAAGCATTTAAAAGCAAGGGGGGATAAATATAAGGCAACAAGAAATTACCACATCAGTGTAAAACCACCACCACCCTCTCTAGTTGGCGCCCAAGAGACATGATTGCTGTCAGGAGTGGAATGGATAAAGCATGAAGACTATTGTGAAGGAAAGGCATTAAAGTCACATAGGGAAGATATAGGGGTGGTTTACCCACATGGCTTATACTTCCAGTATGGTGTACTGAAAACTGTAAAAATTACAAGCTACACTTTAAGTTTTAAGGGGTTTCCTGGTCCTGGTTGCAGGCTAGGAGATTCTGCAGGGAAACATGCCATCTGGGTTTTCAGCAGTCATTCTGTAGAGAGCCAGTCTAACATAAGGTGGTATGAGTTGAGCCCCTCTATTTTAGAGAGCAGCCTGCATTCTCTCTCTCTGTTTGCTTCTTGTATGTTATCGTTCTGAGCTAATGTTATGTTGCAACCTTATGGTCAGAGTAGTTCATGTTTTTGCCTACCATCTTTGCGTGTATGCTGCGAACAAAACCCACAGAACGTGATAATTACAGCTGGGATTTTTCGAAGGAGCTGAAAGGAATTAGGCATCCAAATTTCATTGAATTCCAGTGTAGCTGGTTACCTAACTCCCTTAAGTTCTTTTGAAAAAGATACCCTCAAATAATTCATTTTAATATTTGTAGCGGGGTGCTCCCCGCTCCTTGCTGGCCAGGGCTGGAATAGCCCTGGAAAGAGGGTTTGTGGCTGGGAGCCTGCTAGCAGGCTTAAGTGGAAAGCAGGCTCAGCTGTGTGGCCACGCCCCAAACATTTCAAACTGTATAAAAGCCTGGGAGGCAAGATAGAGAGGTCAGTCTACTCTGTAGGCAGCAGGAGACAGGGCCTGGCTGCAAAGTACCCGGACTGGGACAGGGTGTGGGTGAGGCTGCTGGGAGCCAGGGAGCCTAAGCTCTAGGGAGAGGGCCCCAGCTTGCTGAGCCTAGGGAAGGCCTGACCCACGGGGTACTGGGGATTGCAAGGGGGCAGTCTCCTCTGCAAGCAGAGGGAGACAAGGCCTGGCTGCTGGGAGCCTTTATCAGAGCACCCAGACTGGGACAGGGCGAGGGCAAGGCAGCTGGGAATCAGGGAGCCTAAGCTCTAGTGAGAGGGCCCCAGCTTGCTGAGCCTAGGGAAGGCCCGACCCACGGGGTACTGGGGGGTTGCAAGGGGGCAGCCCTGGGCTGATAAGAGCAGCAGGCCAACCCCTTCTTGCCGGTGACGAGTAGCCATGAGACTGCAGTCAGCCTCAGAGAGACTGAGGCAGTGGTGACTGTCAGTGGCCGTATCTGAGGCAAGTTGGGGATAGTGGGTGTTGGGTTCCCCCAGGGAGGGGAGACCCTAAGACCAGGGGGGTACTGCAAGGGTGCAGCACCCTCAGCAAGGGGTTCCGGGAGGGGCACGGGGCCAGTGTGGAGAAGCAGACGTCGGCCGGCAGAGGGCGCTCCAGGGTCAAAAAGAGCTAATTCCCAGACGACCAGACGGGGGCGCCGCCGGGTGAGTGACCGACCCTGTTACAATATTTTTTTTGGAGAATTGTGCGGTGGATGCAATTGAAATTTTGGGCAACCCACATGTTAAAGCAATAAATTAAAGGGACGGGCCATAGTTGGGGCTCACTACAAAGGCTGCTGAGCTCCAAGTTTATGGTCCTGGATCACCTCTGCATGATAGGGGTAAAATGGAAAATGAAGTGAGGACTAGCAGGTAGGAAGGGCGGGGAAGTCAGTCCACTGGCCATTTTACATATTCAGACGAGAAGAGCTAATCCCCATCAGACTCTACCTGATACACCTAGTCATGCTATACTGATTTCAGACCTCACAGGTTGTGTGTTGCACAATGAAGCCTGGGGTATATGTAATTTGAATTCAGCACTGGCTAGGGCCATAAAAGTTCTTCATAAATGTAGGCCCCTCCATTTAAAGGTGGGAGAATGGAGATCGGGAGTGGGAGTCTATCGAGTCATGTGTTAGAATGAGGAAGAGCGAGAACCAGAGCCTTCTGGACAGTAGTGGAATCAGAAGCAATTGAGAGGAAGGGCACTACTGGGAGAAAAAATGAAAGTACTAAAGGAGCCCTAAAATGTTTGAATAAATGTATGAACCTTTAGATATTTAACCAAACTGAAGTGAACCTCTGATCCTTTTGAGGCTTGCCCATCTCTAGCCCTAGTTACCATGAGATTCCTTGACAACGGTAACAAAACATTTACATTGAGAGTCTCAGCCTGTGTCTATTTAAAGTATTTTTCTTATATTGTTATAGAATGCTCTGAGGGAGAAAAAATGCACGAAGAAATGGAGTCTATTCAATTTTATACAAAGGGCTAGAGATTACAATACTAGCAACATATTTTTCCGTCGCCTATGAAATGTGTGAAGTGAAAACTGCTTCTTTCAACACCACAGACCTTGTGGGAAATGACCTGTACACTGGATAAGTTGACAGGCACAGTAGGGGATTTCATTACACCTTAGAATTTGACTGTCACAACCAGCTCTCGCTGGCTTTCTGTAACCTCTGGCAAGCGCTTGGAATTGAATCTGTAAATGTTAATCAATATTTCAGGCCTATTAAATAAAGAAAGGCATTGTGGAAATCAAAGCACTAATGGCTGGCATGGTGCTACAGAATGACTTCCAAGCTGTCAGAAACCTTGTAAGGAGCAAAAGAGCAAATATTTTAATAGAACAATTATCTCTACAATTTCAAACCTGTAGAAGAATGTTACATCTCCACCACTATCACACTAACTTAATTTTAGTTTCAAACAGTTCAATGCACACAAGCAACTGTAAATGTGGATGCTCCATAAGTTCTTAAGCAACTTTGGGAATGTTAGGGTTCATCTTCTTAGAGGTACTCAAAGTGCATGCAAAATTTGCAGGTGTTGGTTTCTTCCCAAATATTAGGGGACCTGATCCTATCACCATTAACTTCAGGGGGTGCATGCACTAGGTAATGACATATATAAGCTTCTAGATTTGGATTTGCAACCCAAAGTAGGTCTTACACTAGGTAATGCATGCATGAAGTGCATGCACTAGGTATTGATATATATATATAAGCTTCTAGATTTGGATTTGCAACCCAAAGTAGGAGAGTGAAGGTCTAGTCCCCACCCCACATCTGGTCAGTATAAAAGGACAGGAGTCTGCTACAGCTGCCATCTAATAGAGTTACTCCTTTAGCTAAAAAATGTAGAGGCTCATGCCTGCAACACAGAAGGTCTTGGGCTCACACTACATCTTAAAGGACAAATAAAATAGAATTAAGGAACACTAACATTTTGAAGTTGTTTCCATTTCACAGGTTTGAAAGGGAGCTATATTTAATTTTGTTTTCAGTTTTTTTAATTACATGTTTTTGAAAACAGAATTGAAAATTTTCATTAGCGGAAAACTGGATTTTCAATCAATGAAACGTCTGCACAAACATTGTGATAAATTTTGATAGAAATGTCAATAACATTAATAGAAAAGAATCATAGAATCATAGAATATCAGGGTTCATACATCAGGTCACAACACCATGGCCTTGCTACCTCCTCCCCCCATACTTCCCTGTGGGGGAGGCTGGGCCACATCTGTGTGGCACTGTGATCCCATGTACTAGGTCTCAACACCTGGAGGGGGAACCTGGGCCCAGCCCCGTGGGACAGGAACTGTCACTCAGGTATGATATATATGTTATATCATTAGCAGAATGGGTGCAGAGCAGCTCGCTCCTCAAGCCTTCCCATTCCCCCCAACCCTCTCCCACAGTGGTTCGAGATTAGGACTGCAGTGCGAGGGTAGTGCTGCTGCAGGGGAATCCATGCCCCTTGACAAGATGAGGACAAGGCAGTGACAGCAGAGAAGGACGCTGGTCTATGGTTTAACTCCCTCCCACCACCCACACAAATTTGGGCCCTAAGCACATGTCTATGCATTAATCCTGCCCTGCCTGTAGTATGGATGCAGTTATCTATATATATAAAAGTCAAGTGGTGTATGTATGTGTGTATGTATGTATGTACATATGACTGCGAACTCCTCCCGCACCGTTTGAGCCAGAGACTTGAAATTTGGTACAGTGAGGGGTCTTGGGGTCTAGATGCTGGTAAGGGTCAAAAAAATTTCGGATCTCACCTCTGACGCCCCCCAGGGGTGAAAGTCTTTCAGGGCCAATCACATCGGCTGGGCGGTTAGGTGGTGATGATGTCATAATACCCCCGTCCAACAGACACCTCACTCGCTCAGCTCACCCCTCCCTCCTCCAACGGAACCCGGAGATCCCTCAGTTCTCTGACCCTCCCCCCTCCCAACGGAACCCCGGAGATCCCTCAGTTCTCTGCCCCTCCCCCCTCCCAACGGAACCCCGGAGATCCCTCCATTCTCTGCCCCTCCCCCCTCCCAACAGAACCCCAGAGATCCCTCAGTTCTCTGCCCCTCCCCCCTTCCAACAGAACCCCGGAGAGCCCTCAGTTCTCTGCCCCTCCCCCCTCCCAACGGAACCCCGGAGAGCCCTCAGATCTCTGCCCCTCCCACCTCAACCCCGGACTCCATCAGCTCTGTGCCCCCCCCCCCACCTGCGAAGGTCCCCGGAATCCCTCGGCTCTGGGCCCCCTCCCCCCCCTGCGATGGATCTGAGTTGGGTTTGGTGGGACGGTAAGTGAGGTGGGGGTGTCGGGTTCGGTCGGGGGGTGAGGTGGGGGTGTTGGGGTTGGTCAGGGGGTGTTGCGGTTGGTGGGGGGGTGAGGTGGGGGTGTTGGGTTTGCTTGGGGGGGTGAGGTGGGGGCGTCGGGTTTGGTCGGGGGGTAAGTGAGCCGGGGGGGTGTCGGGGTTGGTCTGGGGGTGTGGTGAGGGGTGTGGTGTGGGTGTTGGGTTTGGTCTGGGGGGGAAGGTGTTGGGGTGGGTGCCCAGACCAAACCCGACACCCCCCCCTGCTCACTTACCCCCCGACCAAACCTGACACCGCCACCTCACCCCCCCACCAACCGCAACACCCCCTGACCAACCCCAACACCCACCCCTCACCCCTCACCCACCCCAACACCTTCCCACCCCCCCAGACCAAACCCGACACCCCCTGGCTCACTTACCCCCCGACCGAACCCGACACTCCCACCTCACCCCCCCAAGCAAACCCGACACCCCCACCTCATTCCCCCACCAACCGCAACACCCCCTGACCAACCCCAACACCCACACCTCACCCCTCACCCACCACGACACCTTCCCACCCCCCCAGACCAAACCCGACACCTCCCCGGCTCACTTACCCCCGACCGAACCCGACACCCCTACCTCATCCCCCCAAGCAAACCTGACACCCCCACCTCAACCCCCCACCAACCGCAACACCCCCTGACCAACCGCAACACTCACCCCTCACCCACCCCAACACCTTACCACCCCCCCAGACCAAACCCTACACCCCCCGGCTCACTTACCCCCCGACCAAACCCGACAACTCCACCTGACCCCCCCAAGCAAACCCAACACCCCCACCTGACCCCCCCGACCAAACCCGACACCCCCCCCCCCCCCGGCTCACGGTGCACTGTGTAGCACACAGATTACTAAATACACTGTTCGGTCGGGGGGTGAGGTGGGGGTGTCGGGTTTGCTCAGGGGGTGAGGTGGGGGTGTCGGGTTTGGTCGGGGGGTGAGGTGGGGGTGTTGGGTTTGTTTTGGGGGGTCAGGTGGGGTTGTCGGGTTTGGTCGGGGGGTAAGTGAGCCGGGGGGTCTTGGGGTTGGTCGGGGGGGTGGGAAGGTGTCAGGGTGGGTGAAGGGTGGGTGTTGGGGTTGGTCAGGGGGTGTCAACTGTCTGCCCCCTCCCCACCTCCGACTGACCCGAGCAACGCCGGGCACTTATGCTAGTAAAAGTATAAAAACGTTCATACCAGTCTGGCCCATTGCAAGGGCAAAAAGCTATAGCAATATAGTGATATAAAAGTGCTTGTAACCGCATCCACAGCAGGGCTTCTTCTGGAGTTGCTATTTCAGGTCGGTGGCAGGGGGACTTACCGTATTTTTCGGCGTATAAGACGCCTTTTTAACCCCCCCAAATAGCTTCAAAATTAGGGGGGGCGTCTTATACGCCGAATATCGGCTGGAGCTGGGGCGGCTGCAGGTGGCCCGGCGGGCGGGGCGGGGCGGGGCGGCGCTTCCCCCCCCGAGCCCACCCGCATGTGTTGGGGCCGGCGGGGAACGGGAGCAGCTCGGGCCCCGGGGCCCCTGGGAGCGCCCGCCCGCGCGGCGGGGACGGGAGAGCGGCGCGCTCCCAGCAGCCCGCCGCGCGGCGGGGACAGGAGAGCGGCACGAAAAAAGCGCCGCTTTTTGTGTGGTGGTGTTTTTTTTTTGTTTTTTTTTCACGGCTTTTTTATTTAAAAACTCCGGGGCGTCTTATACGCCGGAGCGTCCTATAGGACGAAAAATACGGTAAATGGCAATAGTTATGTTGGTAAAAAATCTGTACACAAACCGGGCCCTAAAACATTGTTTAGTCACCTTTGCAAATCTGTGTCATAAAGACTAGTCAATGAAAAATCCCAAACCTTTCAAAAGAGGGACCCCCTCTAACACTCGTTTGTAACCAGAAGTGGTGAGGCTAAAATTGACAGGGAAGTGCTTTGAAAGCTATCCTTCCCCTCGCTAGTGACAAATGAGCTACTTATTTATGACTGAAGCAGTGTTTTCCTGCTTGAACTCTCAATTTTTTTTGCTATAGTTAAGTTATTTATAACAATTGTAACAGAGCCTTGGGCATCAGAACTCTGGATGAGGCTGAATGAATTTTATGAGAAGTGGAACATCTCAGGACAAAATGCCTAAAACGGTGACAATAAAGAAGGGTGGATTATATAATCGGAATACAAACAAGCTCTTTTATCCCTTCATATCACTGTCCAATGAATTCTTCATCATGTGTTCAACACAGCATGTACTCAAAAGAAGTTCTAATGTGTCATGGTCATTATCTTGTGCTGCATTATTTACATACAACCACGATGCAAAAGTTCTAAGGGGAAAACTTCACCATTGAAACAGCCCTTGTTTTATGGTGCCTGTGGTAATGCAAGTTTTGTTTCCAAAGAGCAAAGATAATGTCGCTAAATAAATAGCGGTTTCCCCTGCAGATGTTTGAAGGTTTTTGTGTTTTTTTCCTCATGCATCTCTTAAAATCTGGCGCTCAAGTTTAAGATTTTCAAAATCAATGAATAAGGCAGGAGGGATAGCTCAGTGGTCTGAGCATCCGCTTGCTAAACCTAGGGCTGTGAGTTTAATCCTTGAGGGGGCTATTTAGGGATCTGGGACAAAAAAAGATCTGTTAGGAGATAGTACTTGGTCCTACTAGTGTTCCTTTCAAGGTCCTTCCAGTTCTATGACATAGGTATATCTCCATAATTATTAAAATTAATCATATAAATACATATTTTAGCACCCACATAAATGAAACAATAGGTAGAAGTCCTGAAAAACTTGCAGCTCCCACTGTTGCCCTGTTCTGCAAAGATACCGAAAACCAACATCAGATCATTTTAATGGTCACAGTTGCTCATAGTCACTGTTTTTGTGGCTTTGTATATGTTTCAAAACAATAATTTAGGCCAAAATTTAAAAAATGAGATTCCTAAAAGTAAGGCTCCTGAGTCCATATTTAGGCACCTAAATAAGTGGCAAGATGTTCAGAAACCCTGAGTGCCCACTGTCTGAAACAAAGAATCATGGCTTATCTGTTGTTTTAGAAATGTGTGCATTAAAAGCAATGGGCCAGATGTTGTGGTCCTTACCTCATTTTTACTCAGGCAAATTCCAAGGGAAGAAAAAAAGATTTTCCCTGAATTTCCTCAGCTGAAGTATGGAGCAGGCATAGGGAGGAGGTCTGCAACTCTACATGCATCAGATGTCACATATCTGCTCCAAACTGCTTTGACAAGCCTAGAGATGGGATTTGCAAAGGAGCCCAAGTGACTCAGGAATGCAAATGAAGAAAAAGTCAGTGTGTCTCAGAAACAGGATTTAACGCAGAGAAGTCCCATGGCACGTGTTATACAGGAAGTCAGAGTAGGTGACCACAGTGGTCTATTTATAATCTATGATATGTCTACTCTGCACAGTCCATGTGGCAGCATGTAGCAGTAGAAGTATAAGCAGCTGTGCAGATGGTGAGGCACTGCTTAGACGTGTAGAGTACAGACATACTTGAACCCTTCGGGTCTGATCTCTACACATCCTAGCAGCACCTCCCCCATCTACACTGCTTCTTTTTCAATTGTCCCACTGACTCCTCACTGCTGAAGCCTTTCTCCGCTGCATGGAACTCCCAGAGTCTTTCCCCTCTGCCTTCTCTCAGCCAGAGACTCTCACTGACATGTAAAGAAAGCGAGGAATACTTGTAGCACTTTAGAGACTAACCAGTTTATTTCAGCATAAGCTTTCGTGGGCTATAGCCCACTTCATTGGATGCATAGAATGGACCAGAAGTAAGATGTAGCTCCAAGTACTCTACATGCTGCACCAGTGGTGTGCAGCATACGCATGTCCCATGAGTGTGGCCACCACAGTGTTGTATAGGCTTTTCACTAACCGAATAAGAATTAGCATTTCAACAACAACACGTTCAAAGCACCATGCGGCCACTAACAAATAGGCTGGGGCTGACAAGCAAGTGATGTAAGTTTCTATTTTTCATCTTGCTTTGAAATCAAACGCAGAATGGGCAAATCATGCTTCCGTTGCACAGCCGGCGATAGATGCCAACCATAAACAACGGGACAGGATTCAGATTCCGAATCTGCAGTCAAACTGTCAACAGCAGCTAATTGGCAGAGTTCTGGACCAAGAATAAAATGTGTTCTATGCTAAAAATATGACGTGTAAAAAATGTTACATAATGACATGCTGCTGCTGTACATCCCCGTTACGTTTTGACAAGGGGCATTAAGTGGTGAAAAATTGCAAAGCAGTCATGTGTTAACGTGATGGAGAACTTGCATAGCAGGGTCTGAATTTTCCATTTTGGTTCCTCAATAGCAAAAATCCCCAAATGGGTGGAGTGCTGGGGATGAATCAAGGCTGGGCAGTTAAATAGGCTATAGGACCACTGCTGGATTTCTTGAGGAAGTTGGAAGGTGTGTAGTGAATGAGGGAGGGTATTGTTGGAAGAGAAAGGATGGTCTAGGCAGTTGAATTCCTCTCTGGAGAACTGCATTCTGTCCCTGCCACTTCCACAGAGCCCCTCTGTGATGCGAGGCAAGTCATTAAAACCAAATATTTCACAGGTTGCCATTAATTATCTTTCTCAATGTCTAGATGCCTAACTTGAGGAATGGAGGCTTTTGATTTGCAACATCTGAAATCAACGAGAGATGTGCTCTGAAAAAAATATGTATAAAATGAAAATATATATTTTTTCTGAAAAATCAGGCCATGGGCATCTCAAATTGGGCAACCAACATTAGTGGACACTTGAATTGAATCTTTGTGCCCCAGTTTCCCATCTGTAAAATGGAAATAACAACAGGGATGTAGCACTCAGATGCTACAGTGATGAGTAACGTAAAAATGCCAAGGAGGAAATTAAGAGTTCTGTATTCAGAGCAGAGTTTGAACATGGTGCAGTAAGTAAACCATGAGGCCAAACATTGAATGATAAGGATACTGAATAGCTGCTCATTAATTGAGCACAGACCATCCTGTGCACTGAATGAAGTAAGCATCCTGTGGAGCAAAAAAGTATGTGATCAATTAAAGATGATCTGATTGTTCAGTTTGCTAACAGTGTGGGAAAAAATGGCTGGGGCTGATCTGAAAGTGAATTAAAAAAAATTCAGAAAATCTAAGAAGTCAGAAAAAATTAGTTTAGGAGAAGACCAAATATTTAGATCATGCTGAAATGAAATGTTTTGCACATTTTTAACAAAAAGCAGGAGAAATTAAGGCTAGATTCAGAAAAGCCAACAAGGAGGTGGTAGTTGTGGTGTATCCCCTCTTATGCAGTAGTCTGGTAGTTAAGCCATTCACCGGGAAGGAGGGACACCTGGGTTCCAGTCCCTGCTCCAGTGACTAGTTATTCATATAAAATGGACCAGCAAAATGTGCGTGTGATGTTTCAGTCCATAGGTTTTTCTTTGAGTCCCTCTCAGTCTACAAGTCTCAGAGCTGGTCTACATTACGGCAAGGATTGATACCGTGGGATCAATCTATTGGGGGTCGATTTATCGCGTCTAGTTGAAGACTAGTCAAAGTCGGCGGAGGAGTGGCAGCTGTTGACTCAGTGCTGTAAAGACCCCGCGGTAAGTCGATCTGGGTACGTCAACTTCAGCTACGCTATTCTCATAGCTGAAGTTGCATATCTTAGATCGATCCCATCCCCCAGAGCTTATTATAGATTGGGAGACAAAGACAGATTTACAACTCAAGAGTTTCTGCTACTGACTTGTGCTGTTACTTTCGACAACTCAGCTAACTTCTCAGTACTTCAGTTTCTTCCTCTGTGAAATTAGGATAATAATGCTAAACTGCATCACTGGGGCTAATAGAGAACTAATACATTTATGGGCCATATGCTATAGAGATGCTTCAGTATGATAATGCTGGGGAATACATAAATATCTGGATAGCTAGAATGTTAGTAGTGTGCCTGAGAAAATTGAAAGTGCTCTGGAATCTAACTGCCAAGTAATATAGTACGGTAGTTACAGAGCAGTTAAGTAAAATTTATGTATTTATCCTAAAGACTCCACAGACAAAGCAAACACAAAGGACCTGATTCTTACCTCACTTATACCTGTTTGACAAGAGGATAGCTCAACTGACTCAACTGGAGTCACTCCCAATTTACACAGGTGTAAATGGGAGAAGAATCATTATAAGCTCAAATAGTCAATTTAGCCATTGCAGTGAAGAGACAGTCTCATTAGTGTCTCTTCAGAAGAACAATAACTGAGTCTTATTTGTATTGCCGTAATTAATATTGCAATTAAACTATGTATTTGTGTCATTTATATTGCCCAAGTAAAAGTAATGTCTTGATCTTTTTTATTGTAAGTTATTTCAGGTAATTAATGCCCAGACCTAAAAACAACACAAATCCTCCCTCCACAATAAATATCAGCCACCATATATTTAGAAAGTCTCTCATGAACCATAAAGTTATCCCTGTCATCTGTCTTCAGTAAAACATCTAGCTATTTAAAGATACAGCATTCCCTATGAAATCTCATGATATAATGATAGCAACATCAAGAACAAAGCAAAATCCAAAAATCTTATTTTGGGTCTAATCCCCATAGAAAGGTTTCCTTCACCTGCAAAACATTATCTAGCAGAAGAGTTGGTCAAAATGATCGGCTATGCTTTTTATCACTCTTAATATAAGAAAGTTGGCAGAAAACGTTATATGTGATAATTTACTTCCACCACAGACATCATAGATCATCCATATCTTACTTCTCTTGTCTCACGGAAGATGGAGAGATTTTCAGGGCACATTGTGTAGGTTATTCCTTTCTTCGGAAATTTGAAATAAATGTGCAGTCATATGATTTAAAATAAGGACAGAGTCTCCCATAATCCTAGAATGTAGTGATGAAATAGCACTGCTCTAGTCAGTCACTAGCCAGTCTCCCTGATAGTGCAGAACAATCCTGCTACATGGGGTGTTTTGTCCAGCCCCCAAAATGCCAGGGATCCACCCACTCATCCACTTTATTAGGAAACTATTCTACTGTCTACTAGATCTCATGGATATTCAGTTTCATTTCTCTCTTTTAAAAAACAATCTTATTACTCCCAGTTCAGCCCATTCATAAAGCTCTAAAAAAGGTCTCCCCACTTTAAGGTTCAGACATTTCCAATATTTGTAAGCTTTTACATTCCATATTAGTCATCTCCAGTTTGAATTCATTTTCAGAGTAAGATTTCATGGAGCTTCAGATCCAGTTCTTTACTAAACACCCAAATGGATTGGGCCAGAACTTCAGATGCCACTTGGCATTGCTCTATTATGTCAGTGAAACTGGTTTAGGTTCTGGCCCACAATGGATTCTGTCTACAATGTAAGACCCTGGGCTTGAAAGACGTTCCAATGGGAGGATTCCTATTACTCAAGTAGGTCTCTTTGAGGGACTGGGGCATAAATTTGGCAATCCTATCAAATAAAGCAATCAACTTTTGCAAGATTTGCTTTCTATAAACTCAACATGCTAATATCGTTTGGTTTCATTATCCTCAAAGGGCTCGTTTTCACTCTGTTAAGCGTCCATTGGCAATTGGAGCTTCATTTTTTTTAAGGAATCTCCAATGCATTTGAAAAGGAAACAAAACTGCCAGACCTCCCTTTACAGTGAGCTTTATATACATGCAAGTATACCGCAGTTCTCTAGCAAATAAGCAGACATTAGCATCAATGTTTTAAATATCTCTGTGCAGTTCAAATAAAATATGGAGCGGTAGGCAAATCTACCATACCGCCATCTGTGGGAAAGCTTTAGCATAAACATAAATATTCTCACTACTTTTTTTATACATATTCAGTCTCTGCCTCTTATTATCCGAGGCCAAGTCTCACAATGATGGATGGGTTATTCATGTCATTTTTAATGAAAAAATAAACTATCTAGATTCAGTTTAAATTTGTTAATACTCCCTTAAGAAGTAAAGGGTATTGCAACTCCAGCTATAAGATATTACAGATGTACTTCTCTGACAAAATACTCAGCTTGTCTATAGCAGCAGAGCTCCATTGATATCAGTGGAGCAATGCCACTTTACACTATCTGAGGGTCTGGTCCAGTTTCAATGTATACACGTATATGTGTCTGTGTTCGTTCAATGTGGGGAACTTGATATACATATTGGATGATATTATTTTGTATTATGGTAGAGTCTTGAAGCTCGAACCTAGACTGGGCCCTATTGTGCTAGGTATCCTCCAGATACATAGCAAGAAGCAATCCCTCCCTTGAAAAGCTTGCAATCTAAATAGAAAAGAGAGAAAAAATAAGGGTGGGGAAACTGAGGCACAGAGAGATGAAGTGTCTTCCCCAAGATCACACAACATGGCAGTGGCAGAACCCAGGTAGAGACAGGTGAAAACATGGGTAAGTATTTCTTGATAGCCAGTCAACAAATGGGATGGATGATTTTTCCTCTTTTTGGGTGAGGAAGGTGTCACTTCTTTTAATTAACAAATTTCTTTTGCACCTGCTGTTCTCCTAAATCCTAGTTCCTGTTCACTAGACCATACTATCTCGCTAAGTGGTTTAGGATAGCATAACACCTTACAATGTACATAATGTTTTATCTATGTATAATTTAAATGAAATTAAAGCCATCATGAATGATCCTATTGCTATAACAGGTTTTTATGTTTGTCATAAATTTTTTAACAGGTAAGAAAATGAATCAAAATGTATCTCCCTTATGGTCATTAAATAATAACTCTAGATCGCCTAGCATGCTTAGTAACCTATTTTAAAACTTTGGGAGGAAAAGAGATGCAATTAGGTTGATGGATATTTTTGATAAGGGAATAGTAATGTCTTTTTCAATGATAATGCAAAAGGATGAAATTCCATCTAGTCATTTCTGCCAATTTTTATTAGTCAGGTGTTATGTGAATGCAGTTTTGGGAAATGATCTGGAAGCGAATCAGCTGAATATTTTGGAAAGTAGAGTGATTAACAGTCCAACCGGAGCTAAAAGCATCTATGATGTATATAGGCCCAAATGCTTCCCTCTGCTCCAATAGCAGGAAATGCAGCACTAGCAAAAGAGAAGTGGGGAATGGAAAAATACAGGGGAGTGCTGTCTCTTTGGCTTGGCCCTTCCTTTGCCCCAACAAAGCCCATCTTGTAGGTTGCTTTGCAGGAATCTGCATGGAGATGGTGGGGCTAGAAGGACAGGCCATTCTCACTTGCTTCATCTCACTTTGTTTGTTTTGCAGGACAGTCTGGAGCAAGTTATTAAGTCAGTAATAACTTGCATGGTTTCCACCTCAGTATAGGTCCACCCCTTGGGAGTATGGATTCTAGGAAATAAGTATGTACTTGTGGTTAAGGCAGTGGATGGGGACTCAGGAGATTTGAGTTAGTTCTTGGCTCTGTCTGTGTGACATTGGGATTGTTGCTAAATCTGGGACTTTCACAAAGGAAGTTAGGTGCCAAACTCTAGCTGAATTTCTATAGGATATAAGTGTCTATTTCCATTCACCCTGTTTGGAAATCCCTGCCTCAGTCTCTCTGTGCCTCAGGTATCCCATCTGTAAAATGGGAATAAGAGTTCCCTATTTTAAAAGTGTTCTGCAAAGATCATTATTTTTGTAAGGTTCTCAAGCACTAGGGTAAATGGGCACTATGTCAGTATTTAGACAGATAGACCTATTAGGCTAATTGGAGAAAACAGTGCAGAGGCATAGAGCCTCCATGCAGATGGACGTTGCATCGGGGAGCCAATAGGGTTTCAGGCCCAAACCTACTACTCAAGTTCTTTGGGCCTGCTTCTTTGATTCTATATAATCTACACAGGGTGGGTGTAGAATCCCTTCTGATTCGGTAGCATTTTGCACCCAGATTGCACAAGTTAAAACATCTGTGCAAAGTGAAAACCAGTGGAAGATCAGACCAATTGTGTACACATGCCAAGTTTCCAGTATTCTACACAGGAATAACCTGTGTAGAGCACAGCATGGCCTAGAGTTTTTAATTAGTAGTGAAGAATTATGGGAATAGCCCAAGAGAGAGGTGGAATCCAGGAGTAGATACAGAGGGCCCAGATTCTCCTCTTCCCAATTTCACTCTGGTTTGACTCTATTGTGGAGTGGAGAATCAGGCCTAGATTATTTGGACTTTATATATAAACAGGTTAAGTTTGCAACAATAGAATATTTAATATAGGGTGATGTATTGTTTTCTGCCCAGATTTCACTATATATCACCCCCAAAATAAATGAATTGAAGGAAGAGGATGATTCTGATGCAGAGGTGTATGCAAAAGGGTGGGATTTTCAAAAACCACTTTGTGTTGGTCTTACTGCAATCCCCCTTGAAAGAGGTGGATTTCAGGGCAGGGCAATGCTGCTGTGACCAGCTGTCTACCCTGACTATGCATATTGAGGCTGCCTTCCAGCAGAAGCGTAAGACAGCCACAGCTTTTATCAACTTGTCATCAGCACAAATCTGGCACAAGGCCCTACATCACCATCTGGAGCAAGGCCCTACCACTGAAGCTATCCAAGCTGCTTGAGTGAGACCAGACATTGTGACTCGTTAAGTCAGTGCTTTCAGACTGCACGTTCTGTGTCCATCTTGAAAGTCAGTTTAGCAAAAAGTGCAGTCTATACAATGGCCTCCCACAGCATCCCATACTAGCAGCATCCCATTTAAAAATGTATTTATAAGTGATGTGCCTGAAACGACATGTCACAAGTTCATTTATGCTGATGATATGGAACAGATGACACAGTCTGCAATACTCAAGGAATGAGATGGATAAGGTTATTCAGGATAGGTGTCTCAAATCCCATCTATCAAAAATGGTGACATCAGCTTCAGAATTGCTGAGAAGGAAAGCTAAGAGGATGCTTAATGTAAACTTCTGTGGCAAGGCAATTGCCTACAATCCTAACCCCCCTCTACCTAGGAGCCACCCTTAATTACAGCCTTGCCTATCAACATAAAATGAAGAGTTGTGTCAATATCATCCAAAAGTTAGTAGGTTCTAGCTGGGATTATGCTGTTTCAATGCCACGAAAGGTAACACTAGCATTAGTTTATTCCACAGCCAAATACCAAGCACCTGTTTGGGAAAGATGCTTGCACACAGACCTCATTGACATTCACCTAAGTGCAACTATAACACTTGTAACTGGAACCATGAAGTCCACTACACCGCCTTGGCTTTCAATCCTTGCAAACATTCTCCCTCCAACCAACCATCTGGTGAGATATGGCTACTTTTCATGACTACAAGAAAGCTCTTACTAACCAAATGTTCTCAATCCATGATAACCTTGTTGTTCACCCACCTCACAGTTGCCTTAAGTCCCGCTGACCATTCTGAGCAACTGGAGAAGCTTTTCTGTCATCCAGCTTCAACCCAAAATACACTTGGAGGATCCAGTGGGCAAGCTCTGATGTAAGCAACAAGCACCTCATAAGGGAGCCCACCATTGGACTGCCTGGTTCTTTGCTCCACTGAAGACAGTGGAAGATCAACCACCGTATTAGGACATTACATGGAAGATGCATGTACCTGATGCACAAATAGAGAATCAAGGATTTGTCACAGTGTGAATGTGAAGACCTCCGAACCACTGAAGAAATTGTGATCAAGTGTCCCACCTTTTCCTTTTGAGGAGGTACAGGAAAGGTGCACTTTGCATCTCCTGAATGGATTACAAACCTTTCTATTAACTTGTAAATGCTTGTATTTCCATATGATGGAAGACAATGATCAATGACTTCTTTGGGAGTAGAGTTAGGCTAAGCTCTGGCTGGGATGATTTAGTTGGGGGTTAGTCCTGTTTTAAGCAGGAGGTTGGACTAGATGACCTCCTAAGGTCCCTTCCAACCCTGATATTCTATGATTGTATTCTAATACTTAGTGCTATTGGAAAATCAACCCTGAACTGCAAAGCAGAGAATGGGGTTAGGGGGTAACTTTTTCAGAAGTGTCTAAGGGTCAGGGACCAAATTTTGAAAGGTAATTAGACTCTCAGTGGAATTCTCAAAAACACCTAATAGCATATTTACACAGAGCAGCAATGCCTACTATGGGGATGTGTTATCTAAAAGGCACTAGGGCTGACGCAAGCACTAGGCAACCTAGATGGTCACCTAGGGCGGCAGGATTTTCAGAGAGGCTTTTTGCCGCCCTTGGTAGCATTTCGGTGGCAGCTCATCTGGCGAACCATGGCAGGGGGCGGCCAGCGGCGGCTCCAGGCACACGGCGACAGTCAGGTGTCGTCCAGCGGTATTTCTGCATGTGGTCCACCTGTCCCACAGCTTCAGCGGTGTTTCAGCGGTGGATGGCTGAAGTCATGTGACTGACAGACCACCCGCAGAAATGCTGCCTCGGGTGGCAAAAAAGCGGATTACACCACCGAAAGGCACTGACGTGCTGTGCACTAATTGGTCTATGTAGATCCTGCTGGTGTGCACTAAATGATCCTTAACATCCTTTAATATATTACACAGATTGATTAGCCTACAGGGTCTACATGCACATAGTCTACATGTCTAGCCTAGCAGGCCTTACAAAATCACCTAGGAGTCCAGCCTGCTTAGGCACTTTTGAAAATCCTCAAAGGGCTCGTTTTCACTCTGTTAAGCGTCCATTGGCAATTGGAGCTTCATTTTTTTTAAGGAATCTCCAATGCATTTGAAAAGGAAACAAAACTGCCAGACCTCCCTTTACAGTGAGCTTTATATACATGCAAGTATACCACAGTTCTCTAGCAAATAAGCAGACATTAGCATCAATGTTTTAAATATCTCTGTGCAGTTCAAATAAAATATGGAGCGGTAGGCAAATCTACCATACCGCCATCTGTGGGAAAGCTTTAGCATAAACATAAATATTCTCACTACTTTTTTTATACATATTCAGTCTCTGCCTCTTATTATCCGAGGCCAATTCTCACAATGATGGATGGGTACCTATCTGCATCTTTATAGTCTATCTCAGCTCCACAAAGGGTACTTAGGCTTGGCATTACAAAGCCTAATGTTTAGGACCCCTGCCACCGAGGGGAATCCACAACCTCAAGTTAGGTGCCCAGGTTCCCTATGCAATATCTGGGGAGAGACAGGCACCTAAGAATGGAATCTGCAAAAGGCAACACTCTGACCAGGGAGCCAACTAAGCTGGCCAATAGGAAATGCTGAGGAAAGGGAGTTAAGCACGTAACTCTAGCCCACAGGGAGGCACTTCTGTCTGCTCAGGAGTCACAGCTGTGAGCCCTCTCCTGGAGCTGGGCGCTTAAGGCTGGTCAGCCCTTTCTCACAAAAACACACCAAGGAATAGGCAGCCTCAAGTATAATGGTTAAAGCACTTTCCCAGGATATGGAGTCAGAGGTTCCTTTCCCCCATCTCTTTGATGTAGACCAGAGATTTGAACCCAAGTCTCTCACCTCCCAGATAAGTGCCCTAATACAGGCTATTATGAGGTGCTGCTTTTTTTAGGGTCTTCTGCTGGAGATGATCCACTTTGCACAAGCAAATAGTCACTAGGGAAAAGAGAGCATGAATGAGTCTACAGGTTGGTGGCTAGGGCTCTTACCTGGAAGATGAAAAACTGAAATGCCTATTCCAATGAGTATTTCATTATTGACTTTCAAATGGTATCTAGACATCTTTGAAAATCATTAGTAGCTGCTTTTGAAGATGTTACCCATGTTCTCACAATGTAGAAAAATTGAAACGTTCTATTTAAAAGTTAACATGCACCTGCGTGATTTGCTGGACATTTTAGAATCATAGAATATCAGGGTTGGAAGGGACCTCAGGAGGTCATCTAGTCCTACCCCTGCTCAAAAAAGGATCAATCTCCAACTAAATCAGCCTGCCAGGGCTTTGTCAGACCTGGCCATAGAAACCTCTAAGGAAGGAGGTTCAACCACCTCACTAGGTAAGTCATTCCAGTGCTTCACCACCCTTCTAGTGAAAAAGTTTTTCCTAATATCCAACCTAAACCTCCCCCCACTGCAACTTGAGACCACTACTCCTCGTATTGTCATCTGCTACCACTGAGAACAGTCTAGATCCATGCTCTTTAGAACCCCCTTTCAGGTAGTTGAAAGCAGCTATCAAAACCCCCCCCCTTCTCTTCTACAGACTAAACAAGCCCAGTTCCCTCAGCATCTCCTCATAAATCATGTGCTCCAGCCCCCTTATAATTTTTGTTGCCCTCCGCTGGATTTTTTCCAATTATCCACATCCTTCTTATAGTGTGGAGCCCAAAACTAGACACAGTACTCCAAATGAGGCCTCACCAATGCCAAATAGAGGGGAATGATCACGTCCCTTGATCTGCTGGCAATGCTCCCACTTATATAGCCGAAAATGCCATTAGCCTTCTTGGCAACAAAGGCACACTGTTGACTCATATCCAGATTTTTAAAGATCCAGAAAACATTTGCATTTTAAATAATGGAAAAGAAATTATATTAGATACAGTCAAAAGGAAATTTAACGGAGTTGTATTTTCAGAAGAAGCAAGAGCATGCCTAATGAGACATTGGGCAATGGATGTTGTACTTTCCATGTTGGAACACAGCACAGTATGAATGCGTATATCCTCTTAGAACATATTACTCATCCACCTAAAGGTCATCCAAAAATTAAGACGATATAGAACCCACATTTGGAATTAACATGGATACAATTCCTTTTGTATGCTGTATTGTTTATTTTGCTGCTCTCTGTAGGGTTATAAAAATCACTTAAAAACTAAAGCTAGTACATATTTCAGGGATTTTTTTAAAGGCCAGGAAAGACTGCTATAACAGTTTAGGCTGGTCACCTGCATAACACAGGGCACAGAATTGCATCTAGTGATTTCTGCACCTAGTCCAACATCATGTGGTTGAACAGAAGAATATTTTTTTAGAATATGAAAAAATTCTATGGGATTTAATAGGAAATAACCTATGGTTTTTTTAAATCATGTAGAATGTAATAGCAAATTATCTTCCTGGTATAGGATGGTCCACCCATACAGTGGAGCTCATTCTTTCAAGTTTTCAGACTAAATTTCTACAGGATCCTAATAAGTTTCTCTAGAACCACAGTTTTTATCCCTATATTCTATTGTTCTTTTCCATAAGGGGAATGTAAGGAGACACTCCTCAAATTCAAAGTTCAGGTCAGAACAGAGTTCTTCTTAAAAGGTTCCCTCCAAAAATGATCACTCCAGATGTGAAGCACCAGCTTAAGAATATGTACTGTGCCTTCTGCCCATAGAAGCATGGATTAGAAAGATGAATGCCAAGAGTAATCAAAGTTTTGAAAAAAAAATCCCTTAAGTCATTCTACAATGTTGTTTTATATGTTGATTCTTCAAGGCCTGTCAATTGCATTTTGTGATTGTTCCTTAACTATTATGACCTCAAACCATTTAGAGATAGTCCTGGTCATGGATCTGCCCAGAAGAACAAATGCCCTTTGCACTAATGCATGGTGCAAAGAGGACTTATATTTCCCTTAAAAATCAATCGGACACCCCCACTCCCCACAGCCCCATGTTATGTTAATGCCATAGGCAGAGTAAAGTTAAATAAAAACATAAAATACTCTTGCTGGACGGTTGCAATCTAACACTACTTTACTTCTTAGAGTCCAGAAGCGTAACACACAAGAACCAAAACCAGACACACACAAAACAGGCTGCCCCTAAAAGAGACACACACAGTTCAACCCACCTTACTCTAGACTGGCTTTCTGCAGCTGGTCTTTGACCGATCATTGGTCTACCTAGACTCCCTAGCCTGGGAGCAGGACCAGGAAACTGCTTACAAATTAAAGGGATAGCTAGTAACTTTAAACAGGTTTCCATACACCAATGGCTTAAAACCAATTTAGTCACGTTATTACAGACGCCTTCCATGAGGCGCCATTCTGGGGTAAGGCCAGACTGTACTAAATGCCAGTGTAACCCCATAATCTTTGTGTTTTATCTGTCCCCCCTCTATGCCACAGAGGATGGTGAAGTTCGTAGATACAAGACTTTATCTTTTATCTCAAGCTCTAGACCATTGCTTCTCAAAGTGGGGGTCTGGACCCCTCTGGGGGTCGCGAGCCAGTTCTGTGAGGGTCACGAGCCCCTGCTGCCAGCAGCCGGCCCCGAACAATGCCGCTGCCACGGGCTGCTGGCATCCGGCCCTTGCTGCTGCAGGCAGCCCATGCCCCTGCAGCGGCGGGTTGCTGGCACCCCCATAAGGCCGGTCCCGGCCGCAGCTCCTGCTGCGGCGGGCTGCTGGTGGCCCCACGAGCCCAGTCCGGGCCCTGGCTCCTGCTGCCACGTGCCCAACCTGGCCCCGACCCCTGCAGAGGTGGGCTTCTGGCGCCTCCGTGGGGCTGCTGGAACCCCCCCCCATCCCAGTGGGCTGCAGGCATGCCCCCCCTACCTTCCCCCTAGGGGGGGTCGTGCTTAGGGGCCTGGTATGGGAAAGGGGTCACCACTACAAAAAGTTTGAGAACCACTGCTCTAGAGGTTCATACCTAAAATGTGGAGGTCCCCCCATTCAATGCCCTGTGTCAGCCAAGAAAAGCGTTATCCCATTAACAATCCTGAGCTAGTTTAAATTAAGAGCTCCTGCTGGAATCTAGCCCTTAGCAGTTTTATTCTTTCAGATTTGTAGTGGAAGAGCTGCTGACAGGGATATGCAGGGCAGGACTATTTTTAAGACACTAAAACACATAGCAGAATTTGGCCTTTCAGTTTCATCAATCTGAATCCTATATTTAGTGTAGCTACTTTAGAGTTACACCACTGTTACTAAGTGTATAATTAAGCTCCTTGAGCATAATAAAGAATAAAGAAATAATTTCCTCTATTTTTCTTATACTATAGGCCCTAATTATGTCCCTTTACTGTTTTGTAATGAAGTCCATGCAATTCTCCAGCACTACTTTTCTAGAAGAGTAATATATTTCATTTCTAAATTAACATTACTTTGGGGATTATTTTCCTCTGCCACCCCCCTCCCCCAAACTCTTCATGCATAAATCCATTCATTTAAATGCTTAAACAAAACCTACATTAAATACTTAGAAGGCTGCTTGGAACACATTATTTTAATGTTAAAGAGAAAAACAGCAACAATTGTAATGATTTAATTTGGCCGCCATTTGAAAGAAAACAAAAATCAAAGTTGAGCTGTTATGTAAATGCACAAAGCATGTATTTTTGTGCTAGACTTTGGTAGGCTAGGCATAGGGGTTTTGAACTGGAGAAGTTGGACAGGAGTTTCAAGCCTTTTGGGAGCTATCTGTATGTGATAATGTTTTATTGTTTCTATGGGTAAGGACGATGGTAATCACAGCATCCCTCTGCAATGTGCCAGGTGCTCCCCCCACCGATATTACACCAATGAATGAAAGCTGGTGAGAAAAAACAAGAGACTCAGAAGACAAAAGTGGAC
The DNA here is from genome assembly GCA_032164245.1 of Sternotherus odoratus. Taxonomy (NCBI): domain Eukaryota; kingdom Metazoa; phylum Chordata; order Testudines; family Kinosternidae; genus Sternotherus; species Sternotherus odoratus. The sequence continues at coordinate 11,163,211 of JAVMKO010000001.1, read as the reverse complement.
CCTGACAAAAGGAAGAAAGGAGAGCAGCAGAATATGGACCCTGGACTTCAGAAAAACAGACTTTGACTCCTTCAGGGACCTTATGGGCAGGATCCTCTGGGAGAATAACATGAGGGGAAAGAAGTCCAGGAGATCTGGTTGTATTTTAAAGAATCCTTATTGAGGTTGCAGGAACCATCCCAATGTGTAGAAAGCATAGTAAATATGGCAGGCAACCAGCTTGGCTTAACAGTGACATTTTGGGCTGTATAAGTAGGAGCATTGCCAGCAGATCAAGGGATGTGATCTCTATTTTGCATTGGTGAGGCCTTTTTTTATGGTCAGGCTTGACAAAGCCCTGGCTGGGATGATTTAGTTGGGGTTGGTCCTGCTTTGAGCAGGGGATTGGACTAGATGACCTCCTGAAGTCCCTTCCAACCCGGATATTCTATGATTCTATGCCATTTTTATATTGAAATGTTGAAGTTAAAATGAAGGGGCAAATGTCAGGATTTCCTCCCCTCATTGTTGAGATTTCAATACAAAATGTAACCAAAATTTCAAAATAGCTCCAGAGCAGGTTAAAAAAGTGGAGAGGGAACGAAAACATTTTTTTAAAAAATTCTCTCATGCCATTTTATTTGCTTTGTTGGTTGAATTTTGAACTTTCAGTGAAAAATTGTCCAAATTTTGAGACCAAATATAGAACCAAACCCTTAAGGGTGGGACACTACTGCCCTTTGGGCTGGTGCGTCATTCCTGCTGTGGGCTCTTATAAAATCAGAGAAGCCTTTCTTTCACTTGGGAGAGTCTGACTGTGTTTGATTTCAAACAAACAAACAACTTGTGGCGTGGCAGAAGCAGGAACTGTGCTAAAGGAATTAGCTGTAGGTCTTACTACACCTGCTCCATAGGTAGAGTTGAGAGTTAGGCCTTCTGGGGCTTTTCAGTTATGTCGGAAGTGAAAATAGTGGAGAATGTACGCCTGGGTATGGAAAGGGTTAACAGTCAGCGTCACATTACAGCACACTTGTGGGGATAGTGCTTGACTGGAGACTCTGGGTTGGAGTCCCAGCTCTGTTACACATTTCCAGCATGACCTGGGCAAAACAGTGCATCTTTCTAAGACCCAGTTTGTCATATTGTGATAAATTAAGGGGGAGGGGGAGCTCCCTTTTAGACGCCCAGCCAGCCAGCTTGCTGTAAAATCCCTCTTAGTAGCTGTTTGATTTACCTGTAAATAGTTAAAAAGTCTCTCTGCTATGCATAGTGTGACTGGGCAAGGCCAGATGGCTATAGAAAAGTGATAAGGAATAGATATGTTAGTTCTAGGCTAAACAACTCCCTGGTACCACTGGAACCTTCCAGAAAGCAGTATAAACAGCTAGCCTGATTTGGGACACCTGAAGTCAATCAGGGACTGGCTGAAACCAGTTAAAAACCTTCCAGTTAGTGAGGTGGAGGTGGATATCAGGAGCTGTGGGAGGAAGTTGTGCTATTGGTGAGACTGAGTAGTAGACAACATAACATATGCAAGGAAGGAGGCCCTGAGGTAAGGGTGAAGTGGAGTTTGAAGAAGTGGGGACTGCTATGGGGAAGTAGCCCAGGGAATTGTAGTGTGTTTTGTGGCTAAAAGGTCAGCCATCTTAGCTGATACTATTAGGGTCCCTGGGCTGGAGCCCATAGTAGAGGGTGGGCCTGGACTCCCCCCTTTCTACCTCCCCTAACTAATCACTGAGATTGGGAGACAACAGAGACTGTGCCAGGAAGGATAGCTTCTCCTCACTGGCTTATGATGAAAATGGCTCAATAGGCTGTGTCCTTGTCTCTAGAGAGAAAAGGGCTATGTGGAGGGTCACAGTCAGTCCCTGAGGCTAGTGAAAATCCGCCAGGAAACGCAGGATCCACAAAGATAAGGAGAGAGCTTTGTCACAATAGGTAAAAGAAAGTAAGTTGGCACCTGACCAAACAAGCCAATGGGAAGGCTAGAACTTTTTAAAAATTGAAAAGACTCACCTTTTGTCTGTCTGCTGTTGCTCTCTTGGGGGGAGGCAGACAGGGCAACACCTATGCTGTAAGAAGCTTGGCCTAGGGGTGAAAAATCATTGGTATCATACCTAGAAACTACTCATTTAACACCCCCATATATGTAAGTAGATCTGGAAATGTCTAGGAAGATGCAATTAGGTTTATCGCTTTTATTTCATTATGGCTTGTGGCTTCTTCTGTGCTAACCCCAAGTGCTTTTGTTTTGCTTGTAACCTTTAAGCTGGACCTCAAGAAAGCTATTCTTGGTGCTTAATTCTTGTAGTTGCTCTTGAAAAATCTAGCAACAGCCTGAGTTTCCAGATGTATTTTCTTTCTTTTTTTTAATGAATAAAATTTGCCTTTTTAAAGAGCAGAATTCATTTTTTGTGTTTTAAGAAGTTTGTGAACATGTTTAATTAATTAGCTGGTGGCAACAGCTGATTTCCTTTTTTTCTTTTTCTTTCTCAGCTCTTCCCCAGAGGGGGGATGAAAGGGCTTGAGGGTACCACACAGGAGGGAATTCCCAAGTGTGCCTTCCTGTAGATTCAGTACTATGCTAGTCTCAAAGGGGTTCTGCACTTGGGTGGTGGCAGCATCTACCAATCCAAGGCCAGCGAGAAGCTGTAACTTTGGGAGTTTAATGCAAACCTGGAGTGGTCAGTAATAATTTTTAGAATCCTTGCAGGCCCCCACCTTCTGCACTCAAAGTGACAGCATGGTGAATCAGCCTTGACAGGAATTCATAAAATTTAATGCAGAAGAAACCATTAGGTTCTCTAGTCTGCCCTCCTGTAGGTAACATACACTTACATTTCATCCCATTAACCCCGTATACTTCTTTCCTTCACAAGGTTATTGTAAGGGGAAAAATTCAATAATGTTTGTGAGGCACTTACCTATAATACTGCTGAGGGTCATATAAATGCCTAGAAAGATTGTTCTTGTTCGTTTTCTCTCTCTCTCTCTCTCTCTCTCTCTCTCTCTCTCTCATATTATATATATATATATATATATATATATATATATATATATATATATATATATATATATATATATATATATATATATATATATATATATATAAAATACAGAGTTGGTTTTGTTTGGTTTAACTTGTGTTGCATTACACAAGGAGTCAGTATGGGGGGAGAAGCGGGGAGTACAGTGGTAGAGGAAGTTTCCTCCCTCCTACCATTATCAACTGATAGAGATTCAGAGGGAAAAATTCATCTTGCCCCTGCTTCATAAAAACTGATGCTAAAGAAGGAACTTGTTGAAAATACGTAATTAAAGATAGCAGAAAAGGGCAATGAATATATTACTTCTGCAGTTTTATGAAGTAATTAATCATAATCATAATAATCAGGCCCAAATTGGGAATCTCTTTATTGTAATAATTTTAGCAAAGGCTACTTCTGGCCTCAGCTTTGCTGCCAGTATGATCACTTGAGTTTTAAATGCTACTTTTTCCTTCTGTAAGGATGGGTGGGACTTGAACCTAAAACTGCAAAGCTACCAAGCAGCCAACAGCCTCTCTGCCATCCAGTGCTACTCTACCCTGACTGCTCCCTGGGACCCACAGTTGATGGCAGTTGAACACCATGGCAAGTTGCACCTGAAGTGATCTGACTGTGGTCTTAGTGATTCCTGACTGGCTCCTTGATCCCATATAAGAAGACAGTGTTGGCAGGATTTTCTTTACCCTGTACAGACTGGCTGTTTGTTCCAACCGTCTCCCTTCTCCTTCCTCACGGTCTCTTCACATCACCTTCATTCTACATCTGCCCCTGTTCTCCTATCCCCATCACAATCCCCCTCTTTTCATTTTTTCTTTCCATTTAACTGATTCTCCTCCTTACTGTCCCCCCCCCCCATTAAAGTAAAACAAAACATGGAGTGAACAAATTTTGCTCTCATCACATTGTTTATGGTGCTTGTGTGTTATACCCCTCTTCCCATCTGGTGACGGGATTGTCTACTCAGATAGTAAACTCTCCAGGGCAGAGAGTATATGTTTCTACCGTGCTTAGCACTATTGTAACGCTGGTCAAACTACCATAATAAACAATAATAATAATTAATAATAATAATGGCGAGACATGAGCCAGAAAGAACACAACTAGACTTCCATGTGATTAATAAGTTTGTAGCTCCGGCATCTTTATACCCATAACACAAGTAAATTTAAACGGGTAATTGTTGAGTAGCAATAAAATGGAGCACAATATGCCATGTCTACTAGAATTGACTGGAAACTTTTCATTTAAATGTTTTTTCACTAGAAAATATTGATTTGTCTAAATCAGGGGTCTCCAAACTATGGCCTGGGGGCCAGATCTGGCCCACAGCATCGATTTGTCCGGCCCCCCAGCTGAGCAGGCACGTGGAGAAGCTGCCTCTGCCCCCCCATGTGAGCTGCTGCTGGTGGCCCTATGTGCGGAGGAGTGAGTGCCCCCGTGGTGTGGCTGAAGGAGCGGGGGGGGGGGGAAGCCATGGTAGCGGCCCCACTAAGTCCCTTCAAAAATCTAATATGGCCCTTGTCTCAAAAAGTTTTTGACCCCTGGCCGAAACTGAACCTGTTTGTAGGGTTTTGACAATTTTCCCCTTAAAAAAAAAAAGAAAATTGTTTCCATATTGTCAAAATGTCCTCTGTGGACATATTTAAAAGGAAAAGACTTAATTTAGAAATTTAATTTATAGTAAAATAATGTTGAGTCAAAAATTAAAGCAAAACATTTCAAGTTATCAAACATTTCAGTTGACCCAATTTGAAAATGTGTATGGATTTTTGGTTCATGAAAGTTTTGCCAATTTTGACTTTCTGTTCCAATTCTGGAAGAGAACTTTTCTTTTGAAATCTCAAAAGTTCTCACAGAATAGTAAACTGTTTGCTGCTCGGAGCTAATTGTTACTGAATCACTCTTCAGAGCAGAAACATACATTGATTCATTGGTTTTAAAGCACTATGGGATGAATAGTTAAAAGCTGCTAAACTAAATGTATAGTTGTATTTTATTGGATGAATTATTCTTACTTTTGAACTTCCTGTCTCTTTTCAGTTTATGAAAAGCTTATGAGCCATAACTCTTCTTCAAACATACTTTTTGGTGATTAGTAATGACCATAATCTTTATTTCTATGTATCACTTAGTCACACATGGATCAAAATATAATTACACATTTTATGCTTTGAAGTATATTGCCCCTATCGTCAAATACTATTTTGAAAGTAAAAAAGAACATGCACTGGCACTATTTTAACTTTTGCTTCTATATGCCATTTAAACCTGTTCAACTCAAGTGTAATTGGCCATGAATATTTCATCTGTATTTAACAGATTCATTCTTTTCTGGCGGGAAAGAAATCTAGTTTCAAGTCTTACTAGGTGAAAGGAAGTTTACTGTATCTTTTAACAGGGCCTCATCCAGCAAGCACTGAAGTCAACAGAAGTCATTCTAGACAAGATAGTCTAAGCCAGTATGGTAGATTTAAACCTAGATTCCCTATATTTTACATGAGTAAGGCAAGCAAGACTTGGGTCTTAGGTTCCTGTATTTCACAGGCTAGAAGAAGTAGGTTCAATCCCTAGCACAACACTGAAGCATGAACTCATTAAGCAAAGGAACCATGTCTATTAATCAGTGGTAGTGCACACAGACCTGCTCCTGAGCTTCCTTCTAGATTTACTTCCCAACACATGGATCCTTTCCTTATAGAAGGTGCCACACCCTTTGTCTGCATGCGTGTGCTTTCCAAGGGATACTCTCAGTCAGCCAGCACAGTAACTGAATGAAAATGCATTTCTGAATAACTCCTGGAGGTTTTGAACATATCCTGAATTTATGCCCAACACCACCGTGACTGAGCCTTTCCCACGGAGAAATACAGAGAATGAGACAGATTCATGAACACATTTGGACAAAAATGGCAAATCAAACAGCACAGGTCAGCCCTTCCCTTTCCTTTCAAAGCACAAGAATCCTTCAGGATTTCTATGCTTAAAACTACATCTCAACACTCAGACTAAAGCTGTGGCTGATTTTATATAGGTTACAGCTATGGAGCTGGGTTCCTATAAATAACTCTCAGATGTCATTTGAATTACAGTCTTCTTCAAATGAGGGGGCTGCAGGCATACCCAGAAGCCTGTTAACAAGAAGATGACAAGCTTCAGGCATCTAATTGCATTAGCTCGTCACCAGTAAAATACTAGCAGTTTTACAGCTAATCTGGCCGGGGATTGAGTAGGAATTGAATCTAGACTAGGAGAATTAGTTCACTGACTTCAAAGGCCTGTCCACTTTGAAAGAGAAACCTCCGATCTGTCTGTCAGTTCAGCTAGCTGCTCCTCAGAAAAGCCAATAGATTTTGTGCATTTTCTTAGCACTTCTGTGCCCTGATGTTTTGCAGAGATCCCTCTGAGTTATATAAAGCAAACGGCATTTGCAGAATGTGATGTACACCAGAGACCCACAGATAACTACCAATAACAGTCCTTCCAAAAAGCACACAGGTTCAGACATGATCAGCTGTTTGTGAGATATAAGCTAAGATCACAGTACCAAGGATTTATCCCATTGCTTTTTGCTTGCGATAGCGAGCAGCACTGAGAGGGGGTTGCAGATGTGTCATGCGGGATTGACATTTAAAACTATGCATGCTGTTACAGAGGATTGACATTTAAAGCTACGCACGCTGTTTTTCAGAAGAGGCCACTAAAATGTTACACTGGATCTATAAATCTCACTTGCCAAGTTGTGCCCTCCCTTCTCTGCGTGAACGTGTTGGTGGCTGGGAGGGTGCAAATCACCTTCCCCTTTCTGTGTATTTCCTGAGCAAGGCCACACTCATTTACAGTCCTGTTGGCCCCTTCACAGCCCCCTCTAGTGCCTTCATAGCTCTGCCTCGTCCTCCTCATTCTCCGGCAAGCTCTGTTGACTGGACGGGTGAGGGAGCAAATGTAGAACAATTCTGAAGGGTACTCCATTGTGCACTCCCCTCAAGCACTGCAGGAGGGAGTGTTCCCTGCCCAGGGTTGGGAAGCCGTACAGACAGTGTGGTGTAATAGGGGAGGCTCACCTTTTGAGCGCCTCCTGTAGCTGTATCCGGTATTACAGGCCTTTTCCTGCCCCTGGCGGCCCCTAAAGTTTGAAGACCTGCCTAGTAAGGTTGGCAAGGGCTCAGCCCTCTGGCCAAGTCAGTTAAAATGAATGAACCTCTTCTGGGAAAGCAAAGAGTTCAAACTGTTGGCTCTCACTGGGGTCTTCAGCCCTGTCTCTGGACCTTTTAACTCCTGCCCTTTACTCAGTGGGGAGTGGGGACCCTAGGCCAGCCCACTATGCTGGGTCTACAAACAGAAGCCATGCAATGGCTTCCTTGAAGTGGTGACTGCTGTATTTCCTGGGCCTCTTCCCATCTGGTCTCTATCTCCATCCATTACCGTACAGCTAAAGCTTTCAAGTTCTCTCGCTCCTGGGTTTAGCAAAGGCAACTCATCAAGTTCCTGTAAGCAGCATGGAACACCCTTCCTTGCCTTGACCTGGCGAGCCCCTGCAGTTCCTTTCCGCTGAGCCTACTGGGCTCTGATAGGCTGCAGAAAAGCAGCCATTGTAGGCAGGCCTGGAGGACCCTCCTTTGCTGCTTTTTCCTGGGCCCGGGTGCAGTAGGACCTCAAGTCCTCCAGCAGACCTCATCACAGAGCAGGTAAAGCTATCTTTACCACCAACCTCAGTCCTGCATTGAGTGTAGCTCAGCCAGTGCAGAGGCTCAAACCCATGGAGAGATTTGATGGCATGCTCAAGATACTATGGAGAATCAGTGGCAGAGCCAGGTGCAAAATAATAATATTAATATATATATGGAGATATACCTATCTCATAGAGATGGAAGGACCTTGAAAGGTCATTGAGTCCAGTCCCCTGGCCTACACTAGCAGGACCAAGTACTGTCCCCTCACAGATATTTTTTCCCCAGATCCCTAAATGGATCCCCTCAAGGATTGAACTCACAACTCTAGGTTTAGCAGGCCAATGCTCAAACCACTGAGCTATCCTCCCCTCCTAGGAATCATAGTGAAGGCAAGCAATATATTGTTCCCACCAACAACACTACATAGTTGTACTACAAACCCTATACATGGTGACTGAAATTGTTCAGATACTTTAAATGCAGAGACCCCTGAAACCCAATGCTACTTTACACATTTACAATGTAAGCCTTCTGCGAAGTGCTTAAGAGCATCAAAAAGGGCTAGGTGCATTAGATCTCCAGAGTCCCTCTTAACAAGTAGTTCTTTTGTGTCCCCAGCCAGAAGCCTGGGAAAACTAAATATGCACCTTCCGTGGATGCCCGTAGCAGGCAGAACTTCCCTCTTGCAAGCACTCCAACCCTATACAAACAAAGGAATCTTTATTAGGGGAAGGGAACACAAACATAAACATGGGCAAACACAGCAAGAGAATATGTATGCAAATAATGGGTAAAATACAATCTCCTTCCACTAACGTTGGCTGTAGTCCATCTACCGCCCTTCCTTCCCACCAGAGAGAATGTCCCCCAAGTGATAGGCCCTTGGCCACACAACCTTACTCATCCACAAGGCACCACCCACATTTTGGATCAAAAACTAGCAACAGTCCAGATATGTTTTTGGTTATTGTCTGCAGTACCCAGGGAGCTGCTTGCTTGATTCCACATGGAAGCACCACCACATAACACACCTTGTGATTCATCTTTATTAAGGAGCAGAGCCTCATTAAGCCCACCAGTTTCACTCTGTGAAGTCCTCATAGAAGAGCCAGAAGTACTTAAAACCCTTAACAGGCTTGTCCTGGAGTCTCCAGGAATTAAAAATGATGTGTTATGCAGTAAAACCTCTAGGAACACATCAAACCAAAATTGACAACCCTCCTAGAGTAGAATCCTACCTGTAAGAACAGAAAGCCTTTGCTACAAGAAGAAAGCTCTTTTCTTTCCCAGAATTTCCCCAATATCTGCCAAAACCTAAGTTCTGAAATGATTATGGTGATCTCCCAAGTGTCACTAGTGGAACTATGGGTAGGTAGCCTATGCAAATGAAGCTCTCGAGACAGCCCTTTTCACCAAGAGAGGGTTAGAAAGCTTTCCCTGCTCTGGGGTTTCTATCCATTAGGCTGATAACATACATTTATCATAGAGTCATAAAATCTCAGGTTTGGAAGGGACCTCAGGAGGTGATCTAATCCAACTCCCTGCTCAAAGCAAGACCAATCCTCAACTAAATCATCCCAGCCAGGGCTTTGTCAAGCCTGACCTTAAAAACCTCAAAGGAAAGAGATTCCACCACCTCCCTAGGTAACCCATTCCAGTGCTTAATATAAAAGGCACTTGTCGCCACAGTACCCGATGCAGATCAAATACATTGCTCAGGTAGTAACAGATATGCTCTAGTCTCCATTGTGTTGAGAACCTGGTGAGTTTCCCCAATAGATCTCATTTTACCTGATCCACACAGAAAGTTAGACCAGCCAGAGAGGATTAAATATAAGAGGCTACTACAATCTTTAAGGCATTATGGTACAGTAATTGTTCTTAAAAGTAGAAAAACCACCATTAAGATGCAGAGGATGAAATCAGTCCCCTATTGTTATCAGAATATTGCTTTAGCGAACACTCTTAATGTGTGTGAGGGTGGCCCAAACACTTAGAACTGCACAGATCTGGTGCTGGCTAGTATTTTTATACATCTATTATTACAGCAGAATGTGAACAAGGGGGTGGCCATGGAAAACAAATGGTTCTGTGTATGGGAGAGTTCCTTGCCAAATTCTGAACAGAATGTTTGTGTGACCTTGAGCAACTTGCTTAATTTCTGTGACTCAGTTCCCTCGTCTGTGAAATAGGCATAAATGCTTACACATGTCACCGGGCTGTTGTGAAGTTAAATGAATTGGCAATGTAAAGGACATATTTAATTTTCCTTTCCACTGCTAATTTTCCCACTGACATTCCAGCACCTGGTAGGTGCATGGTGCAAGTATCTAAACTGATACATAAATGTCTGCAGATCTTGTAGGTAGAGATTAAAAACACGCTCTATGTTACATGGACATCATCACTGCAAAAGTGATAAATGACACTCACCAGCTACGTTTGTTCTCCTCACCTGCTCTCTGCCAACTAGTCTGTCTACAGCCTCAACTACTTCTAGTTCTCAAAACCTCAGCAGTTTCAAACATCTTCTTTAAAAATCATGCCAATGAAATGTTTCATCCCTATACCTCCTCCCATGGGGCACTTCTTGTCAGAGACAAATGTCTACAGAATCAGCGGGAGCTGTACTTGCTTACACCAGTGTTGAATTTGGCCCAATAGCCTTTTCTAGCCTATTCATATAGTCTTACTGCTGAGTTTCTTTTCCAGCTGGCCAGCACTTTGTATATATCCCAAGTGCAGCTGAGCAAATAATTTTGCAATTAGTAGTGTATCTGACTAGCAGTCTTTCCCCCCTAGATTGCAGAATAGCCCCGAGTAGATTGCAATTTCCTTGAATTTAATCAATTAATAAAAATTGTCTCTCTCTTTGAGCGGACAGCAAACAGTTTGCCAAGAAAATCCAGCGGTTGATATTTAAAACTGGAGCTCTGTTGCTTGGTTGCGATGGGCCAGACAAGTCACATGGTATCCGTTTTGCTTAACTGGATGAGTTCACAGGCATTTCCAGAAGAGTCAGTTATGCATATGCAGGTAAGCAGCAGGTGGCTGGGGGTAGAGGAGACTCATCCCTCCTCCCCCAAATTGATCTCAGCTTTGGCTGCCCACACATGCAGAGCAGCTCAGCAGCTAGAGCCCCACATCCGGGGACACCAGGCCCAGGAAAGGGACAGAGCAGGGCCTTGTGTTCAGGGAAAGGTCCTGCCCACACACAGATGTGCCCATAAGGTGATCCTGTAGGGGGCTCCTCTGAATCTATGCGCAGCCGGAGTGGGGAGCTGGGGGAGCTGTGGATGGGCAAGAGCAGGGTGGGCTTATTTGGCAGCTCCTCCCCCACCCCAGGTGCTTCCCTCCACAAGGGGATGGAATAGAGACACCAACCCTGGCCCTTTCTCACCCCCCGCCACTGACACTGGAGAGCGGGCTCATCCTGCATGCTCATGGAGGTGGAGACCTGCCCACCTCACACAACTAGACAACCTTTCCCTCATAGAGCTGGGACTTTGCTTGCTCCCCTGACCCTGTTAGACAACTGGCCTCACACCCTGCGGAGCCCCCTCCCCCCCAAGGGTATTGTCCTGCAGTGGCGGCTCTGCATCCAGGGTGCCTCTCAAGTGCAAGGGGGGCTGACTCCCCATCCACCGCCCCACCCTGCAGAACATCGCCTGCACCCCGGGCTAGGATAGTGACAAAACATCCCCCTCCCCCACTCCCAACCTGCCCCACATGTATAAACCAGCGAGCAGGGCCTGACAGCACAGAAAATGGGCTTTATTCGGCTCCTCCCCCCACAGAATATTTTCACCAGCCCTCTATATTTAGACCTTTTCAGCTTGGGTAGTGTGAACAACACAGACTTGACTTTGCACTGACATTTCTGCCACTAAATCTCCGCTACTAAAATGTTAGCAGAAAGCGAACAAGAGGCGGAGTGCAGCCTGGCCCCCACAGGTTCATTCATGGCCAGTTCTAATGCTCTTCTTCGTGTTTACATTGAAGACAATGGGCTGCACATGGAACATGCTGCTATTCAGGCCTTGTTACACTCAAGCTGTGTTTTGCATTTGCCTTAGGGCTTATCTACACTATCCCCTGGATGGGCGGGCAGTGATCATTCCAGCGGGGGTCATTTTATCAGGTCTCGTATAGATGGAATAAACCAATTGCTGAGCGTTCTCCCATCGACTCCAGTACTCCACCAGAATGAGAAGCACAAGTGGAGTCGATAGGTGAGCATTGGCTGTTGACTTTCCACAGTGAAGGCACCACAGTAAGTAGATCTAAGTACGTTGACTTCAGCTATGCTATTGACCTAGCTGAAGTTGCGTATCTTAGATCGACCCCATGCGGTAGTGTAGACAAGCCCTTAGCTACACTGGTTCACCCCCTTAGTGTAGACATGCTGCACTGGAATACGTGACCACAGTGTTACAGCATAAGCCTGATTTGAAACTAAAACTACACTGATGCAAGTCACTTTTTACTTCACAACTCTAGATGCTTGCTTCATTGTAGCTTCATCCTGGTCTAAACCCAATTAATTCAAGGTTATGTCTCCTCCCTCAGGAAAGAAAGTCTCCCTTCAAGAGCCTATATTTGTATTCCCAGTTCTCTCAATAGGTACCCAATTTCACAAACAGTTCCCAATCCAGCATGATACAAAGCATAACTTTAAACATATAAGTAGTTTCACTGATGTCAATTGGACTACATGCAAACTTGGCGTTAAGGACACTTATAACAGAAGAATCTCATGCACTGCTACAGATTAGGGACTGAATGGCTAGACAGCAGTTCTGCAGAAAAGGATCTAGGGGTTACAGTGGACGAGAAGCTGGATATGAGTTCACAGCATGGCCTTGTTGCCAAGAAGGCTAATGGCATTTTCGGCTGTATAAGTAGGAGCACCGCCAGCAGATCAAGGGACATGATCATTCCCTTCTATTCAGCATTGGTGAGGCCTCATCTGGAGTATTGTGTCCAGTTTTTGGGCCCACACTACAAGAAGGATGTGAACAAATTGAAAAGAGTCCAGAGAAGGGCAACAAAAATGATTAGGGGGCTGGAGCACATGACTTATGAGGAGACACTGAGGGGACTGGGATTATTTAGTCTTCAGAAGAGAAGACCGAGGAGGGATTTTATAGCTGCTGTCAACTACCTGGAAGGGGGTTCCAGAGAGGATGGATCTAGAACGTTCTCAGTGGTAGGAGGTAACATAACAAGGAGTAATGATCTCAAGTTGCGGAGTGGAAGATTTAGGTTAGATATTAGGAAAAACTTTTTCACTAGGAGGGTGGTGAAGCACTGGAATGGGTTACCTAGGGAGGTGGTGGAATCTCCTTCCTTAGAGGTTTTTAAGGTCAGGCTTGAAAAAGCCCTGGCTGGGAAGATTTAGTTGGGGATTGGTCCAGCTTTGAGCAGGGAGTTGGATTACATGACCTCCTGAGGTCAAGGCTTATCGTGCTAAGGAGTCTGTGTGGGCAGGGCCGGTGCCAGGTATCTTGCCACCTCCCTCCAAATTCTGCCACCCTAGGTGACTGCTTAGGTGGCATAATGGGTAGCACCGGCCCTATGTGTGGGTAATCCAGGCTTATGCTAAAAGGCATGAAAAAGGCTTGGCTTGTTTGCCGTTGATTTCAGGGAGGGTGGTAGGTGCATTGTTGGAGACTAACATCATGTTCCCATAGCCACTTGTGCCAATGTTTTGGTGCTATAAGGCATTGGAAGCCCAACACAAAATTACACTTGGCTACGTGCACAGTGTATAGCTACCCACAGTGCAGTGCTCCATACAGTGACAGAAGCCTCGCTAGTGAGGTTGCACTCTGCCGACACAACGAGCATTGTATGGACACACAAGATCAACTTGTTTAAATCGGAGGCTTGAGGTCGACTAACATGAAGTCAACTTAATTTTGTAGTGTAGACATGGCCTTAGTCTCAGTGTTCCATGTTTCAGCTTTCTCACAAAAGCTGCTTATTTGATGTGCTATTTTCCTGCTATCCTGGAAACACAGGGAAATTATGCTACAAAAATCACTGATATCCTTTATTGCTTTCAGTGACCACATAAGCCCTGCTCTCCCTTCACAATGAAGAGCTAAATACGATCAGCATTTGGCTTCAAAGAGAGTAAGATATGTAAATACATTCGTTTCCAGTCACCAAGCTTAGCCTCATAGACTTTAAGGTCAGAAGGGACCACTATGATCATCTAGTCTGACCTCCTGCAACGCAGGCCACAGAATTTTACCCACCCATTCCTACAATATATCTCACCTATATCTGAACTATTGAAGTCCTCAAATCTTGGTTTAAGGACTTCAAAGTATAGAGAATCTTCCAGCCTCGCCAATTTGCCCTGGAGGAAAATTCCTTCCCGACCCCAAATATGGCGATCAGCTGAACCCTGAGCATGTGGGCAACACTCACCATCCAGACACCCCAGAAAGAATTCTCTGTAGCATCTTAGATCCCATCCCCTCCAACTTTCCATCATATACCACCAGGCCCCTCTATTACCATAGTCAAAGACTGAAAACTCAGGGAGCTTTTCTGAATCAACTGAATTACACAATTGCATGTTTTTTCTCCTCAGCATTACAACCTTAAGTTCTATCATTTTCCAATGCACACAAATATCCTGTACATTTTCAGCACAGTCCACAGGTGAAAGGACCATTGTGAGGTTCTAGTCTAAGTAACTACAGATTTTTCAGAAAAATGCAAAGATGATGTGCAAACTGGAGAATGTTTGAAAACAATGTTTATACTCAAAGCAGCTTGACAAAAAAAGAAAATCTTATATTTCAGAAATGTTTCACTTCCTGGTAGAAAAGTGCTAGCGGATGACTTTTTTGTTGGCTTCATGGGTGAAGGAAGGATGGTTTCTTCAGGATTTTTAAGCTTTTTTTAACAAGCCGTGTTTCAATGTCTGTTATTTGATCAAGTATCTCATTGTCTAAACAAAACAGACGCCATGTGACATTCTTCCTTTCTAAAGTCTATTTTCCCTATACAGAGTTCTTTTCCAGGATGCATTTGCAGTCTTGCCTTGAATATAAATATTGATATTTTCCACAGTACCCAAGCGTTCTTCTTCAGTGCTCAACAGCATGCCGGAGGTGCCTGGCAGAACAGGGAAAGACACCATTATTATCTGCACTGCAGTAGCACCTAGAGGCTCTAAACAAGATTGGAAACCTCTGTGCTAGGTACTGTGCAGTCAGTAAAAGCCCATCCTTATCACAAAACGTTTACGATGTGTATTGACATAGTGCATGTGCATTGGGGTAACAGAAAGATGAAGTGATTCATCCAGGTCATACAGAAGGCTGGTGAGGTAACTGGGCTAGAATCCAGGTTTACTGACTTTTTTTACAGTTTGTCAGTAAAAGTTCACTCACCCAAGCGGATGGTTCCCTTTGGCACATCTCTGTTATTCTGATGGAACATAGGGGTCAGCATCCTGGGATCATGGGCAGGGTCGTGCAGTGAGAGACCATCTCTCAAGTAGCTAGGGCCAATGCCCAGGTGACATTTGAATACCAGGATTGAGATCTTGAACTAGACTCTATTCCAGTGGCTCTCAAACTTTTGTACACATGACCCCTTTCACATAGCAAGCCTCTGAGTGCGACCCCCCCTTATATGTAAAAGTGTTCTTAATTTCTATTTAACACCATTATAAATGCTGGATGCAAAGCAGGCTTTGGGGTGGAGGCTGACATTTTACAACCCCCCATATAATAACCTTGCGACCTCCTGCGGGGTCCTGACCCCCTGCTCAATTTTGTGCTGAGGAGGTACAGAAAGAGGAACTCCAGGGGGAAGAGCTCATGAAGTGACCGCTGCCCAGATTCAGCACCCCACACCCCCTCTCCTGTCCCAACCCCTTGCCCCAAACCCCCTCCTGCACCCAAACTCCCTCCCTCTTAGTTAACTGGGATTTTTGACTTACTGGCACCCCCATTCCTCCAACATTCCGGATAACAAAGCTTTTACTGTAGTTTGTCCCTAATTCTGAGCTAGTTGGGAGCAATCATTACCTTTCCCCTATCAAGACTTCAGTGGGCTTTAGATCAGCTCCTTAAAAAGGAAGGCCAGGACCATGAAGTCCATTTGGGAAGAAAGGAAAAGCCAAGGAGGGGATCTGAAGCCTGAAATGTGACCCAACAGTAGGAGGTAATAAAGATATTAGCAGACTGATGGGGTCAAGGGACAATCAAATGTAAGGACAGAGAAAAGCAGACTGCAGCCACTGAGACGAATGCTGATCCAGATGGGAAAACCAGAGATTTAGCCCCAAGAATGAAGAGAAGGAACTGTTTTCAAATGCCTCTGTATTGATTCTATGGTCTCCCATGACACACACACTTTTGCTGTTCTTGAAAATGATAGTAGTAAGAAAACACATTCTGATAAATTAATCGAACAATACTGAAGCTAAAGCCAAATGATCAGTCTTCCCTCTACACTAGCTTGTTCAGCCTTCTCACAAATTAATTTCTCTAGAGGGAATCCAGTCTAGGAGGGGCTTGATTTTCCTCAACCTTGCTCTAGTATAAATCAGGAGCCATGTCAACACAGCCAATGGAGTTACACTGGTTGAATGGTGATCAGAACGAGCTCCAAGGGGATTCAACTCCGGAGCCTGATAGAAAGCCCTTCCCGGACATTCTCAAAAAGCTACTGCATGACAACATGCATGTCGACAAGATGGTTCTTCTGGGCTTAATGCTTCAAGATCCTGGACACTATGGATATGTGTTCACTACCCGCTGGATCGGCAGGTAGCGATAGATCTTTTGGCGATAGATTTATTGCGATAAATCTCATTAAGACGTGATAAATCAATCGCAAAAGGCACTCCCCGTTGACTCCGGAACTCCAGCTCGCCAAGAGGCGCAAGCTGGAGTCGACGGGGGAGCCCACTGCTGCCATGAGGATGGCAGGTAAGTCGGCCGAAGATGCGCTGACTTCAGCTACATTATTCACGTAGCTGAAGTTGCATATCTTTGGTTGATCCCTCCCCTTAGTGTGGACCAGCCCAAAGGCACCAATCCAGCAAAGCCCTTAAGCGCCTGTGTAGTCACATTGACTATTTGTGCACCCTTGTTAAAGTGCTTTGCTGGATCAGAGCTGGAGTGCCATTGTCTTCTCACTCTCCGCACTTATGGCTTCGTCTTTCACCCGACATTGACTCTAGCCAGTTGGGGCTTCCAACGTGGTATTGTAATTCCAATTAAAAAAGCCCCAGTAATGATCACTTCAGAGCATAGATCAAACATTCAGCTTCAGATTTACAAATCTGGTTTATTTGCTTTCTGGGAGAGGAATATTTGCATGTTTTCTACAGTTTGGATTATTACACTGCTTTTGGTGATCCAGCCCAGCTCTTGATTTGTGCGTCCTTCTTGCAGCAACCTAACTCAGCTGCATGTGCAATTTTGGGAGAAACAAAGTCCCAGTTTTGTGGGTCCATCTGAGATTCACCTACCTTGTAAAATTTCAGTGAAAGAACCTCCCAGCAGAATGAGGTCTGGAATCTTTTATAGGGCTCAGTGTAATTAATCCAAGATTCACTGTAATACTTAGGGAAAATATTATTTATACAGTGCAGCCAGACTGCAAACAGATGCTGCTAGAAAGTTAGTCTATTACTAAACTAATTTAATTTTTTCCTGCCCACGAGACTGTAGATCATAAACCAACTGTGTTTAATAAAAATCAAGTTTGCCGAACAGACTCAGCACTCAAACACAAGTTTGCCATTGACAGAAATACGGGCATCTGTAGGGCTGGTGGCCTGTCTTCCCAGCCCAGGAAGGACTATTACTGCCATGAAATAATTGGCTCTGGCCCATCCTTTAAGACACAAAGTAACACGAAGCAAGTTATTCACCTAACCAAAGCAGGCTGCAGGGGTCCAGAGTTCATTCTGCTTGCCTCTCTTCCCCTCTCCTGCACTCCAGGGTCTGCCATGGGGGATCACCTGTTTCCTGCAATTCTTTACTTCAGGTGAGACCTTGCAGTCTTTTACAGGAACCCCCTGAGCTGATTTCCAGCTATGTCTGATAATCAAACACAGCTGGCTAGCCCCAGACTCTAAAAAGGGGTAGACCATGCTATTACAGAACCTGTGGTTACTAGGGAAGTTGACTAAAAACTCCAATCCTGTGAGATGCAAAGCAAAGTTCATTCTATACCTTACAAAGAGTGGTTATTAACTTTCAGAGGCCTGATTCAGCAAGACACTTAGACACTTGCTTAACTTTAGGTGTACATTTAAATTGCATTGCTTTTCAGAAGCAAGCCTCTCAGGGTTCCCTCCCCACTCTGAAGGTTGGGGAACAGATGTTGGGACCTGCAAGAACGATCCCCTAAGATTATTTCTACCATCTTAGATTAAAACTTCCCCAAGGCACAAATCCTTGCCTTGTCCTTGGATGGTATTGGCACCACCACCAAGTGATTTAGACAAAAAATCCGGGAAAAGGGGCCATTTGGAGTCCCCGTTTCCCCAAAATATTTCCCCAAGCTCCTTCACCCCATTTCCTGGGGAGACTTGAGGATAATATAATAACCAATTAGTTACAGGGTTTTTAGGACACTGAAAATCAGGTTCTTAAGAATTTTATTTTAAAAAAAGAAAAGAAAAATACCTGCAAAATCAGGATGGAAGGTAACTTTACAGGGTAAATAAAAAGATTTAAAACACAGAGGATTCCCCTCTAGGTTTAACTTTAAAGTTACAAAAAAAACCAGGAATAAAACTCCCACTTAGCATAGGGAACATTAACACATTTCCTTGCCTTTACTTACAATTTCTTGTAATTTTAGGTGTATCATTTCAGGTATCTTTTCAAGAGCTGGTTCTGCTTAGTCTCTCGTGCTCTCTCTCTATCCAGAGAGTGAATCAATAAAGAGCACAAAACAAACCCTAGATTTGAAAGTATCTTCTTTCCTTATTGGTCCTTTTGGTCAGGTACCAACCAGGTTGTTTGAGCTTCTTAACCCCTTACAGGTAAAAGGATTCTGTACTTCTGGATAGGAGGGATTTTATGTTACTGCATACATAAAGGTTGTTTCCGTTCCCTTTATATTTATAACAAGGCCCAAGCAGCACCTGGGATGGATACTAAGTTTTGTAACTAGATAATATTTTATCATTATCAATACAGCCTCTAAATTAAACTTCCCAAATGCATTTATTCAGTTCTTTGGCATGTGTTACGGATCACTGCTTATATATCTTGTAAAGCAGCATGGACTTCACTATCATAATTACGGTAACAACACTGTTTTAATTATTTATTTGTAAGCTATTTTGTCCTAATAGTCCCTTTTAGATCTGGAATCTCATTTTTAATTGGATTCCTGGGAGTTTATACAGGGATTTTGAAGGATAGTCCTGTGTCTCTAAGTAGCAGTTCTTCTGGGGTGGAGAAAAAAAGATGGCAATTGAATTTTTTTCCTGCTAAAAATAGGACCAAAGTTTATTCTGACAAATAAAGAGATTTTTTAAGATCACATCTGAACTGGCAGGAATGTTTTTCATTTTAATGAAGTGATGAGCATGGGCCAAACTCATTATTTCTGTACTTTTTACCAGCTTGCACAGAAGAGGGAAGAAAGCTAAAAGGGGAAAGCCCTTCCCCTATTCCTGCTTGCCAAACAGAGGAAGAAAAGAAGGCCGCCCCCTGCAACCTTTGTTTGTTCCCAGAGCTCAGACAGTGGCATCATTATGAAATAGCTGTGAGCTGAAAGACTGCTCTGGATGCTAGCATCTTTCTAGTATTCCAGCATAGCTAGAACACACTGCTTTAAACTAGAGCAGGGTTTTCCCAGCCAATCATGAACATATTTGGCCCCATTAAAGCTAAATCACAATGAACCAATAACCTGGCATGGTGTAAGCATCTCTCATTTGCACCCAAATACATAGAATACTTTTCCAGGTTTTTGTTTTGTTTTGTTTTTTTGCTGTTTTGTTTTTGTAAGTGCTTAGATTCTGGGAACAAACTAAAAGGTTTCAGCATTGACTGGCTCTTTTCTACATAGGGGTTTCTGGAACAACAAATGCAGCCTGCAGAATGTTGTTTGACTTCTGCTCAGCTGGAGACAGTAAGATTCTGCTTCTTACGCAGAGGTCACCCAGTGCAGAAATATTTTAGGCACTATTGATTATGGTAATAATGAACAGCTATGGGCATCTCTGAAATCTGAAAGAGATCATTACATTTTCAAAGCAGCGATTTCTCATACTGCCATCGATTACTGCCATTTATCAACTAACCATCTTAAAATCAAAATCCATGTAAACTGCACCATATTTTAGGAGTGAAAACAATAATACAAGTTCCCCTTCTCTTTAGAAATCTGGGTTTTTATTTTTATCTTATAACAAGCCCAGAAAGTCTTATGTTCCTGTTAAAATATAAAATAAACCAAATTGGAAGAATTTGGTTTCAGGATTTTTATCTGAGAACGTTTTCTCTATCACCAAGTACCTTTAAGATTTTGTTCCATTATTCTACTGCAATAATAACAAAGAAACTAAACTGCTTGCATCAACAATAATGCAACAATTTTCAAGACTTGCATGTCAAAAATCCATTATTTCAGAAATGATTACCTGGAACTAGTGATAACAAATTGTCACAAATTACACTTTTTTTTTCCTGGGGGGTGGGGAGAGGAGGGTAATATCTTCATCATTTAGAATATATCCTGTTTTATACAAGCAGCAGATGTTAATATGAAAAGACAGAACATCTCAATTTTCTCACTGTGAATTCAGCTTACTGAGCCAACTTCACAATTCTCACATTCCTTAGTCCTAAGAGAAAATGCTAATTTAGATTGTTAAAAATGACACGGGTTAGGGTATAAAGGGTAATTAGCATAAGATCCGGCACAAAGTGTTTTTAGCACCATTAATCAACACCCACCTATGCATATACTTTTTTAGTCAGAAGTGCTGAAAACCCCCAAAAATATTCTGTTCTAGTTAAGTCATAAAAAATGTAGGATTTGTCTTCAAAATAGGATTGGGAGCATTTTTCTGTAAAAGTAACTAATGTGCAGTTAAACTTTTATTTTACACAAGAGAATTATTAAAACCACATATAGGTATTTTTGTATGAAAATGCTTTTCTGATATTGAAGGTTCTTGTGGGCTTAGCTAAAGTTCAGGAATACTGTCAAAATGCATTTAACATTTTTTGGATTTTAATTTTTTAAAACCTGTGACAAGGTGGCTCCTCTGCTCCCCCTGGTTCAAGTCCTTTGGGGTGCTAGTGCGGCCCTGGCACCCTGACCAGACTGCACCAGACCCGGTTTTTTCTGCTGCTCCTTAGCAGCTCGCTCCCTTTCTTTCTCTCTCAGGGTCAGGCTCCTGCAAGCTAGGAAGGCTAGGTCCCCCCTGGGAGGGACCCTTAGTTCTCTTCTCTTACTTGCCAGCAGCCTCTCTGCCCCTGCTTCTTCCAACTCGCCCCTCACACCCCTCTACTTTCGCCAAACTCGCTCCTCTATCTCCTACTGCCTCCAAACTCACTCCTCAAACTCCCACTGCCTCCAAACTCACTCCTCAAACTCCCACTGCCTCCAAACTCACTCCTCAAACTCCCACAAGCCTCTCTGGGGAGGAGTCTCTTTTCAAGGGCTCTGACAGCCTCCTTAATTGGCCTCAGCTGGCCCTGCTTCTGGCTGTGCAGCCCTGCTCAGCTGGACCCGGTTCCCTTGTGGTAAGCCTTCTAATTGCAGGCCTTCCTGGCAGCTGTCTGCCCTGGGTCTGCCACAAACCATTTTTATTTATATTTATACAAAAAAATCACTCAGATTTGCACTCCCTTTAATTACACACACTTCAGCTAAGTTACATTTTCATTAGTAAAGCACAACTTGATTTTATTTTTAAATAGGACTTGAGATGACAAAACCCAATTGGAATTCACAAGATAGTATTTCGAAGTTGATCACCCACAAAATCTACATTACATTTAAAATAAATTATTATACATGTATCTGATGTAAAAAGAATGATCATTTGAACTACTGGAATGTGTTCCTAAAACCAACAGAAAAAATAATTAGAGAAGGTATTCTGGGATCTTAAAACTGTTTTAAAAGATAGTGCTATTCTGTTACGATTTGCCTTGTTTGATTATTAAATCAATATGCATAAAACAGTGCACTTCCTATATTAGACAAGCATAGAAATAAAAATCTCCAGCTGCCAAGGACAAAGTTCTAGGCATTTTAATGCTAAAGCAGGCCAGTCAAGTAATTATTGTCTCTAATTGGCACTTCTACAAGATGTAACAATTTTTACAGTATCTGCAGCCAAGTGGCACTTAAAAAGGTGAGAAATTATTTCTTGCCTTTGGGGGACAAAAATCAAGTACATTTGCAGTCTGAGCCATAGACATGAGAATGGCGACTGAACACTTTGAATCCAGCAAATCACTTAAGTATATGCTGAATTCTAAGCATGTGAGTACTAATAGTTGCAAAGGGGAGTACTAGTTAATGGGACTATTCTTGTGTCTACATCCTTAAGTGTTTTCACTGGATCAAGGCCTCAGCAGAGGATAAACACATCGCTACCAGTGACTATGTGAAAACTGGGCCAGATTCTGACCGCAGGACCTGTGCAGCTTTGCTTTTGGAAAGGAGAATCCAATCCACAAAATTGAAGCGTCACTTCAGTAGGTATTACTGGAAACCAAGTTCTACTGAACCTGCTGTGAAGCTGGGTATTTACTCTGCCGGTGCTAATACTAAGTAAGATTTGGAGCTTATATGACCAGGTCCTGAGTTGAGGACCTGGCCCACAGAGTGCTTTTCGTCCATAGACATCTCCAAACAGTCTAAAGAGCTGGGCTGTCTCCAGTAGAAAACAGACCATCCTTTATGCCATTAGAAAAGGATTCCCTTTTACCCATTTCATTTCCGAGTTCAAGTGATTGCAATGTGCTTACTAATTCTGGAGAGAGGGTTAGAAAGAAAAAAAACGACAGGCAAATCAGCAAACAGGTCTTGAGAAGTCCACCCATATTTGGCCTCTCCTTTGCAACACTGGTGGTGGTGAGGGAACGTTCCCATTGTGAAGCCTGCATATTCGCATCACAAATTGTGTGTGCTCAGTCATTCAAGCTCTTCCTTTTTGGGAGAAAATGGGCAGATTACCCAATGGCTGATGTTATGTTCCTAGTCTCAAACTGAGATATAGATTAAAAAAAAAAAACACCACTTGCTGGAAGGTTGCAAAGTAACCCTACCTTTCTGATAATTCAAAATGATAACACAAGCGAAAACAGGCTGCTCCCTGAGGTTGCAAGGCACAGTTCACCCAACCTTGCTTTAAGCTGGCTCTGTGCACACTGACTCTGCTCCCAGACTTCACTGCAGAATGCCCTGACTTGCTATTTAACCCCTACTCCTGTTACCACCACTCTTCAAGTAATAGCCTGCAGTTAAAACACAATCCTCAGTACAGCACACAATGGGGCACTCAAGGAAGGCCAGGTTTACTATAAATAGACACTAACACAACCAGTATCTTCTATCATAACAAAATAAGTTCTTTACACCATCACTTCCAAAACAGATAGATACTCCGCTGTCAGACACAGATACTTTGCATGCACTCTCACCACTCAACCAAAGCTCCAGAGGTCCTTGCCCAAATCCAGAAATGTTTCTTTCTTAAAATCAAATCTCTACTTCAAAAGCTCATTCATCCACCTGGAATTATATCCGCTACATGATTGAATTCTTAATTATAAAGCAGCAATTACTGGCTACAGTCTGCACAATAACATCAGGGAGGATATTGTCCTCTAGTGTGCCCAATGGACCATGCTGAAAAGAACAAATTCCCACTCCTGAACTTTTTATGTATAGGACCAAAAGGAGTCGTGCTAAAAAAAAAAAAGAATAATGAGCTATTTCTCATGTCAAACCTGTTAGCACAATAAAACGGCACCAAAGGAAGCAAATCTTAGATGTCAGGTAGGCACCTTGCATCAGGTATTAGGCTAGCTCACCTGTGGTGGTAAAAACAGAGTTCACTCTCCCCACATATTCAACTCTTGTCTGCTTCTGCTGAGACTGGTGACTAGTATTAATTATGAGAGAGTCCAACAGCTCATTTCATACAAGATACCAAGCCACAACAATTCTCTGGATGGCTCCTGGTTTGAGATTAAAACTCAACGCTAGCAGAAGGGAAATTTTCTTTTATGACCAAGGCAGCTCAGTGGAGACAATTTGAGACAAAGCGGTCAAGTACGGTGGGAAACCCGTCGAGGGGAAAGAGCTGAGAAAGAAAAGAAAAAAAGGAAATCAGCTGTTGCCACCAGCTAATTAAACATGTGCACAAAATCTTAAGACAAAAAAATCCAATTCTGTTCCTAACAAGGTAAATTTTATTTAAAAAAGGAAAGAAAATACATCTGGGAACTCAGGCTATTGCTAGATTTTTCAAGAGCAACTACAAGGATTAAGCACCAAGAATAGCTTTCTTGAGGTCCCGCTTAGAAGTTACAAGCAAAACAAAAGCACCTGGGGTGAGCACAAAGGCAGCCACAAGCCATAAGGAAATAAAAAGGACAAAACTAATCGTGTCTTTCTAGACATTTCCAGATCTACTTACATATCTGGGGTTTTAAATAAGTAGTTTCTAGATATGATACTGATCGATTTTTTCATACCCGGCCCTAGCTTCTTGCAGCATAGCTGCTACCCTGTCTGCCTCTCCCCGGGAGAACAACAACAGACAGACAAAAGGGGAGTTTTTTCTTATTTTTAAAAAAGTTCTAGCCTTCCCATGGGCCCTCCTGTCCAGGTGCCCACTCCCCTCCTTTTAGCTATGCATAGCGGTGAGACTTTTTAACCCTTTACAGGTAGAGCAATAAGAGAACAGCTACTAAGAGGGATTTTATAGCTACTGGCTGCCTGGGTGTCCATAAAAGAGAGATTTCTGCCCCTCCTCCTCCAATTTATCACAGAGCTAGTTACCAAGTAAAATCTTGGTTTAGTCTGGTTATCAGTGCTGACAATCCTGTTATATGCCACTTTCCCAGACCTGAAGAAGAGCTAATTTGACGCTTGAAAGCTTGCCTCTCTCATCAACAGACGTTGGTCCAATAAAGGCTATTACCTCACTCACTCGGGCTGTTTATTGTTGTTCTGGCTCCTTTTGAGGAGGACACAATCAATAAAGGGAGCTTAATCTTTACTTTAATAGCATGAGCACCAGTACCATACTTACAAGCCAACCCAGCTTTTAGGCCCTGTGACCCCATGTGGCCAACTTTTACCAGCATTCAATGCAGAGCAGGAGACTAGAACTCACAGCAATGTCACATGATTATTCTGTTTTGGTCTGTGCACAGCTTGCTGGCCCCAGTAAATGTGTCTTGTTCGTTTTAGTCATTCTATACATTAATTCACTCCTTGTTGGGAGCAGGAAAGAAATCCGTTCTAAATTAAAATCTTAATTTCATAGGCGCTCAAATGAGGGGAGAAGGGTGGGTTGATGTATCAAGATTGGGGGTTACCCACCGACACCCAGGGATGTCTAAGGGAGAAAGGCTTGAAGACATGAGTGGGAGAATGAAAAAAAATTAAGTGTCGTGGTTGGCAATCTGCATTAAGCTAAGTGGAGGTTGTATGGTCATGATATAATTCACCTCTCCATGAATCAAAGAATCATGGAATATCAGGGTTGGAAGGGACCTCAGGAGGTCATCTAGTCCAACTCCCTGTTCAAAGCAGGACCAATCCCCAACTAAATCATCCCAGCCAGGACTTTGTCAAGCCTGACCTTAAAAACCTCTAAGGAAGGAGATTCCACCACCTCCCTAGGTAACCCATTCCAATACTTCACCCCTCTCTTAGTGAAAAAGTTTCTCCTAATATCCAACCTAAATTACCTCATTCTCCCAATAAAGAACGAACTGAGGCTGTGATCAGGCAAAGAGATCCCTGTAGGCAGACATTCACACCTGTGCAGACCCTAATAAGAGAACCCTGAATAGCTGTTGTATCCAGACTTTCCTCGGTTCTTCTATATCAGGTCCTTATCTTGCAAAAGTGTCTGCTCACATGGCTCTCTTTGCTTCCAGGCCAGCCAGCTGACTGCTGATGCCCATAAAGATCCTCCCATATGTGCTGTAGTGTAAGAGTATAGTTTATTGTCTCCAAAAAAATCATAATAAATCAATTTATGCTTGCTGAACTATTTAGAACATTAAATTTTAAGAGTCTACCTGCTCTTATCAGAGGACTCTATCAGGGGGCTAATTTCCTATTCCTTGTGTTCCAAAGCATCTCGTAAAAAGTTCCACCTCCATATAAAGGTTAATGCTCAAGCTTCCCGAAGTAGTTTTATAATGGTGTTTGACTTGGATTTACTCAATTAAATGCTAATTTAAACAAATGTAAAATAACCCTCTAACATTTCTTTCTTGATAAACAAGGGGTACCCTGCTCCCGAGCTGTCAGTCTTAGAACTCCACTGATGAGCTAATTTCTCTGATGTGTAGGTTTGGGGCTTGTCTCTGTACAGAATGTATAGAATGATAACCCGGTGGTACTCCACCATATGTTCAGCCTCACGCAAAAGTCAAATCAACTGCCTTATTCTAAATTATTTCTTCCCTTGATATATGGACCTTATTTATAACCTCCCTTTGTGCAACCATAATGCCATCACATAGGGCTTAGGTTCTGAAAACCGTAGCAATTGCCTGAAAATTGATTTGATGTTTTTTGCCCATCCCTCCCTCAGGTCGCTCAAGACATTTTAATATGAGCCATGACATTATGATGGATGAAATCTGGCATTTTACTGTTGCAGTGCTACTCCCATGTGGAAAATAACAGCTTGTTCAAAGCCCATCTTCCAGCCAGATTTAGGATATACAGTAAGCCACAGCCTCAATCCCTGCCTCTCCCTTCCCCCTCCCTCCAGTCTCACAGTATCCTTCTCAAACAGCTTCATTTCATAACTCAAGCTGCGTAAGTATCAGTTTCTTACTAATCCTTACCACTGAGTGAAGCCAGCTCAAAGCACATGAGTTACACACACACACACACACACACACAACTCTCCCTGTTAAATCACGTAAGGAACTAATTTGCAGGTAGTTATTTGAACAGAAAAAAGTCTAACATTTGAAATTCACTGCCAATGACTGTGTGAATACACAATGTCACCTCTGACATCAAGCTTCTATTGAACTTTAAAGCACACTATTATAGTGTTAAACACATTCATATATATTTTATGTATTTATAAAATAAATCCCATTTGGATGACCTGAGCTTTAGAAATGGAAGGAGCCTTCTTTCCTATTGGCAAAAAATCTATGGCTATTGAGGGGAACAAGTATTTTGAAAAGGCTATGGTAGGAGTAGGATCTGCAGATGTATTTGCATGAGTATTTGTAACACTTTTAGTTTCCACAACCATTCTTGTGAATAAAGTTCAGTTCCCATGAATGTTGGAACCTAAGGGAATCAAAGAGTCAAAACAACTAAGTGTTTCTTTCTCCACATACTTGTTGGATTCATTCATCCAGCTCTCATCCACACAGAGCAGATGGAAATTTGGTTTTAAGGTTTCAGATGAAAAACTGTGTATGCGCAACCTCCTCCCCTACTTCATGGAATTCAATGTATCTGCAGTAGTTCAGAAGGATATGTTGAATCCAGCTTGCTACGGTTGGATTGGTGGGGAACCTGCATATGGCATTCTTGATCCTTAAGTCATTCATCATCAATGACTGCAATGAATTATTTTGATTAATAAAAATGTGATCACACCATGGGCTAGACTGTGGCACAGTCCGGAACAACGGATCGTGTACTAGCAGCGGCCGCCCAGGAATAGCTCCGGAAGATATTTTAGCTATGGTAGTTATATGGGCCCCATTACTGTGGTATATGAGCAACTCACAATCTTTCCTCACAACACTCCTGGAAGTCGGAAAGTATTATCCCCTTTTTACAATTGGGAACTGAGGGATCAAAAGACTAGAGGCCAGATTTTCCAAGGTGTTTAGGCACCTGAAGATGTACATAGGCACCTAGTGGGATTCATATGAGCTCCTGAACAGGTAAGTTGTATATATCCTACTGACATCTATGGGAGTTAGGCACTAGGTGCTTTCGAAAATCCCAGTAGGTG
Organism: Sternotherus odoratus; assembly: GCA_032164245.1. NCBI lineage: Eukaryota > Metazoa > Chordata > Testudines > Kinosternidae > Sternotherus > Sternotherus odoratus. The sequence continues at coordinate 11,135,309 of JAVMKO010000001.1, read as the reverse complement.
GCTCTCTGCATCTTTAGGTACCTAAGTACCCTTAAACATCTGGCCCCAAGAGACTTGCCCGTGGTCACACTGGAAGCAGGGAGAAGCAGGGAACTGACCAATTTCCAAGGCCAGCACACCATTCTAACTCCCCACCGAGTCACAATTCCTTCCCTACTCTCAGGGGGGTGGAGGATCATTTTCTGCTGATCTGTACCGAAGGTAAAATAATGCCACCCCCCTTCCCTGCACTGGTTTTGCTACTCTGGTCAGTGCATTGGGGAGGGGGCATTCCCTGCTCTGGTCTAGACATCTGCTCCAGAGAAGGAGTAAGCAGGGCCTGAGTGTTGAAATAGGGAGGGCCAGGGGCCCATGGCCCCAACACTTTTAAAACTGGGATGGCTATCCTCTCCCAATCTTGGCGTGCCTTAAGGGTGAGCAACGGGAGGCTGTGGAGGTGAGGGATTGGAGAGGAGTGAGTGGGAGGTGAGGCCTCAGGGGAAGAGGTAGAATGAGAACAGCAGCTTGGGGGAAGAGGTGTGGCAAGAGCCTCGGGGGAAGAAGAAAAGCCCCCACCCCACTTCTAGGGAACTTCCTCATCCTGAAGCAGGACCGTACATTCCCAGACACAAAGTTTGAATACACTGAATTGGAGAACTAGCCAATTTTATTCCCTTGCTTGAGCACGGTGAGAACATTGCCCTGAATTTCGTTCATGGAAGAAATTGAAACAAATGGCTGTAGAAATAAAGGCTTAGAGTTTGAGCTAATCTAGTCAAGCGTTCACTGTGAGAACAAACACACACAAGTGTTTTCCATTGGTGTTGTATGTTTAGGGTAAACCCAATCAAACACTTACCAGACAGCCCCATTGAACCAAACATATTTAGTTTAATATATTTAATTTAGCGATGGAAAGCATTATACATGACTATCAGATCTTCATGGTTTTATAGCTATTGTCACTGGAGAGTGGAGCTATTTCTCGTCTCCTCTCCTTTTTCAGTGCGTATAAAGCAAATGAGTTCACCATCATAGATTACCTTAACAGACAACGGAGGTACCCGTAAATCCTGTGCAACATCACTATAAGTATTTGTTAATGGCTGATTTTGACAGTGAACACCTGAAAAACTGTCACGATTTATTTCAGTCCAGTTTAGTTTGATGGGTTTTTATGTGTGCTGTCCATCGGCTCATTTCAGTGTAGCTGTTTTATCCTGTTCATTTTTGTAACTACCTCCTTCGAATTCCTTTGACAACCTGAGAAAGTCTTGCAGCTGAACACAATATTAATTACATTTCAAAGCAAACCTTTTATTCATTTGGGGACAATCTGTGAAACAGAAATCTGTGACTGAACGTGCTGCCAAGCCAATTACTGCAAAATAACTCAAATATGTCTCAACAGATTGCTGTTTTTCCTATTGTTAGAGTGTTTATTTTTTGGCTCAAAAGGTTACATTCACTTAAATTAGACATGTACTTAAGTATTCTATATCTGTATAGGTATATATAGCTAATGCACCTTAAAATGTAAGAGTCAAGCAAACTCTTTGTAGCTGATTCTATTAATCTAATCAGTTTTCTTTTTTGGAATCATCTGCAAACAGACTTTGATCATTATAGTTTCATAGATTTTAAAGCTACAAGGAGCCATTATGATTATCTACTCCAATGGTTCTCTACCTTTTGGGGCTCAGGTCTCATTTGTAAACCTTGATGAGCTGTCACAACCCAATAAATAGCTTTAGTGCAAAAAAAAAAAAACCCCAAACCCACATACATTTGGTTTATGAAATATTTCTTACCCATGATATATAATATACACATTAACATAATGAGTACCATATAAGTACAGGCAAGTCACATCTTACGTGCATTTAACATGCGCAATTTCAGCTTTACGCGATCGGCAAAAAAAAAAAGAAAAAGAAGGGGAAAATAAAAATGTAAAAACTATCTGTAGAGCGGGCGATTTTGCCCGCCATTAAATTCAATGGGTTTTGGCTATTCGCGATTTCTGCTTTACGCAGTAATCGCGGAACGTAACCCCCGCATCGGACACAATGTGCCTGTACATTGCCAAATGCTTGAAATGGGCCACCCTTATTATCACTACAAAAGGTTTTTTTTCTTCTGCTGCTAATAGCTCACCTTAATTAAGCCACTTAGAGGTGGTATGGTAACCTCCACGTTTTCATGTTCTCTCTCTCTCCCTCTCATATATATATATATATATATATCTTCCTACTGTATGTTCCACTCTATGCATCTGATGAAGTGGGTCCTAGCCCACGAAAGCTTATGCCCAAATAAATTGATTAGTCACTACGGTGCCACAAGTACTCCTTGTTCTTTTTGCGGATACAGACTAACATGGCTACTACCCTGAAAAGTAGTTCATATGTTGAGATATCTTTTGATTTCAGATGAAACCCAGAAGCAAATGAAATAAAGAAAACCCAACCACCACTCACCTCAGAAGAAAAGGTTCCTATAGCGTTCAAGGTATCAGGTTTAGTATTCAAAAGGGCTGAGTACCCAGAATTCCCATTTACTTCAATGGGACCTGCGTTTGCTTATAAAATCAGGCCATAATTTCTTCACACAGACTAGCTAGAAATACCAGCAAGATCTGCCAAGAGCAGAGAAAACAGCAAAGTTATTCTTAGAAAGTGGTCTTTGGAAAATCTCACAAATTCAAGTCCCTGAAATCATTTTTTAAAAATGCATCTGGAGTTTTCCATTTCTTAAGGTTGACAAAATTCCCTAGGAGGCTTATTAGGATGGAGGCTTATTAGGATTGACTCAAAGTAGCAAGCCTGTTATTAAAAGGAGGAAGGTCAGACTTATGTTTTTATGATACAGAACTGTGTCAGGAGACCTGGGTACTGGTTGAACTATGCCACAGATTTCTTGTGTAACGCTAGATGGATCATTTTTATCTCTCTGTTCCTCAGTTTACTCACCTTCACAAGGAGATGGTGGCACTTGCCTGCCTCCTAGAGATTTTGTAGGGGTTGATTAATTCCTTCTTAATAGGCTTTGAGATCCTATTCTTCCTATGCTCTCACACCCATTATAACAATCAACCCACTGAGATGGAACCTTCTAGATCCCCCACTGTATTTTGTGTAGTCCCTCTGACTAGAAGCAGCAGGGATTTGGGGACTTGTATAAGCCCCAAACCGACAGTAATGCTTAAAGGGGCACGTGCAGCCAGATAATCTGTTCCCATAAGCGCTAGCTGCAACCTGGAGCCATCAAGCAGCACTGGCCCCGTGGAGGGTAGCTGTTAAGGGAAATATCCTAGGGCTTGTCTTCACTAGAGCCGGCAGGGATCGATCTTTTGGCGATTGATTTATCACATCTCGTTAAGACGCGATAAATCGATCACCAGCGGCTCCCCCGTCGACTCCGGAAGTCCAGCTCGTCAAGAGGTGCAAGCTGGAGTCGACGGGGGACCGCGCTGCTGACTGTCACCGCCGTGAGGACGGGAGGTAAGTCGGCTCTAGAGACGTTGATTTCAGCTACGTTATTAATGTAGCTGAAATTGCGTATCTACAGTCAATTTCCCCCCCAGTGGAGACCAGCCCCTAGAGACTGACTGTTTGTTTCTTCAAAGTAATAGGGCTACATCACAGTTCCTGTATATGCAGGCAACAAGTTGTGATTTCTGCTCCTGACTGGCTGAGAATTGTTAATATCTTATCCTTTTTGTTACCCCACTTTCCACCTCAGTCCACTAATTCGTCTTGTCCACCTGATTGTTTCTTAGACTGTAAGCTCTGTGTGGGAGGGAATGTTAACTGCTGTGTATTGAGAACTGTGGAGGCTGTAACTTTAAATTCTACTGGTTTTCCTGGTCCTGCTTGCAGGTTGGGGGGCTCTGTAGAGAAGCTTGGGATCTGGCTCTTTCAGCAATCAGTCTGTAAAGAGCTAGTTTAGAGCAAGGTGGTGTGAGCTGCCTTAGGGAGAAGTCTGTTTTTGGTTTTATGTGTTAAGGTTTTGGAGTTGAAGAAATAGTGTTACACAGCAACCTCCAAGAAAGAGTATTTTGTGTTCTTATTAGGGCTGCCAAATGATTTTTAAAAAGTCGATCATGATTAATCGCACCATTAAACTAGAATAGACGACTTATTTAAATATTTTCAGATATGTTCTAACATTTTCAAATATATGGATTTCAATTACAACACAGAATATAAAGTGTACAGTACTCGTGTTGTATTTATTTTTATTACAAGTATTTGCACTGTAAAAAACCCAAAATCAATATGTTTCAATTCACCTAATACAAGTATTACAGTGCAATCTCTCTCTCATAAAAGTTAAACTTATAAATGTAGAATGATGTATAAAAATGCATTAAAAAACAATGTAAAATTTTAGAGCCTGCAAGTTCACTCAGTCCTACTTCTTGTTTAGCCAATTGCTAAGCCAACAAATTTGTTTACATTTGCAGGAGATAATGCTGCCCACTTCTTGTTTACAATGTCATCTGAAAGTGAAAACAGGCTTTCTCATGGCACTGTTTTAGCCAATGTCGCAATATATTTATGTGCCAGATGCACTAAAGGTTCATATGTCCCTAGATATGCTTCAGCCACCAGTCCAGGGGACGTGTGTCCCTGCTGGTGATGGGTTCGGCTCAATAACAATCCAAAGCAGTGCGAACCGATGCATGTTCATTTTCATTATCTGAGTTATATGCCACCAGCAAAAGTTGGATTTTCTTTTTTGATGGTTTGGGTTCTGCATCAGAATGTTGCTCTTTTAAGGCTTCTGGAAAGCATGCTCCACACCTTGTCCTGCTCAGATCTTCAAAGCCACATCAGATTCTTAAACCTGGGTCAAGTGCTGTAGTTAGCTTTAGAAATCTCACATTGGTATCTTCTTTGTGTTTTGTGAAATCTATGGCAGACTGTGGGTAAAACATCAGGAGTTCAGTCACAAATTTAATTAACACATTATTATTTTTTTCACGAGCATCACCAGCATGGAAACATGTCCTCTGGAATGGTGGCCGAAGCAAGAAGAGGCATACAAATGTTTAGCATATCTGGCACATCAATACCTTGCAATGCCAGCTACAAAAGTGCCATGCAAATGCTTTCTGTCGATATTGTAAATGTAAACAAACTTGTTTATCTTTGGGTATGTCTTCACTACCCGGCGGGTAGCGATCGATCTTTTGGCGATCGAATTCTCGCATCCCCGTCGACTCCAGAACTCCAGCTTGCCGGGAGGCGCAAGCTGGAGTCGACGGGGGAGCGCGCCGCCGACCGCCCCCGCCGTGGGGACGAGCGGTAAGTCGGCTGCAGATACGCAACTTCAGCTACTTGATTCATGTAGCTGAAGTTGCGTATCTGGAGTCGATCCCCCCCCATAGTGGGGATCAGCCCTTAGTGACTGGCTGAACAAAAAGTAGGACTGAGTGGACTTGCAGGATCTAATTGTTTTAATGCATTTTTGTACATAATTTTACATTTGTATGTTGGACTTTCACAATAAAGTGATTGTACTACAATGCTTAATTGAGGTGAATTTTTGGTTATTATTTTTACAGTGCAAGTATTTGTAATAAAAATATACACTTTGATTTCAATTACAACACAGAATATACATGAAAATTTAGAAAAACATTCAAAATATTTGATACATTTCAATTGGTATTATATTATTTAGCAGTATGATTAAACATGATTTTTTTTATCGTGGTTCATTTTTGAGTTAATCACATACATTAACTATGATTAATTGACAGTTCTTACCCAATTTCTCTATTTGTATGCCATGAACATAACATTAGCTACTATATGTCCTTACATATAGTACATATTTCCTGCCAGATATGAATAGCAAAGGAAACTGGACATCTAAAAGAAAAAATAATCCAGTTAGGACATCAGTTTAACCCTTAGCAAATTCAAAGGCAATTTCACAGCTGCCACAGATCCAGAGACTGAGTCAATCAGTCAAAGAGCTTTCCACATATTCTCTCACAGCCCTTCCAGCATGGAGTCCAGCATCTGTGTCCTAAGCCTGCCAAGTATAACCTATGGATGGTGACCAGGCTATTGGATCCAACACTAAAGCATATTGAGGGGGAGTGAAAAAGTGGAAGGCAGTGCCAAGAAAGCATCAGACAGATATATTGTAGCCAATTACCTTTGTAATTGCATTTTAGGAATAAAAGACAACATTGTGTCCAGAATCCTGTAAGCTCTGCATGCTCCTGTGACAGTTTACAAGCATGGTTAATGTGAAGATACAAACTCTTCTTGCAAGAGGATGACTATATTAGAAAAAAAAAGAAAGAAATAGTACATTATGGGTCTAAGATGGATCCTCAAACTTTGGCCTTGGTCCCAAAATGTAATGACAAAACCTGCAACTCTGAAGTCAGTGGGAACAGTGGATGTTTAGCATCTCTCAAGATCAGGCCTTTATTAGAATCTGAGGAGCAAGACTCAGGTGAAAATGAAACATGCCACATGAGGAGGACTTCATTTCAAAGCAACTTCATTAATGGTCTGCATAAGACACACACAGCTGGCATAGCTGGTAGTAATACAGTACAAGCACTCATAGAAGGAATACAAATAATTTTAATCAAAATGCAGGTAGATACCGTTCAGTTTTTGATTAGTCAGTGTCCATAGAAAATGGAAAGTTGAACTAAAATGTCAGACCCTTAGGTAGAATTTTCATGTTTACTTAAAATTGCCAGCAGACAGGAAGCATTATAAAACAGCACCCTCCAACCCTGCATCACATCCTAATTCTTAGGACTGAATCCAGGGACTGAGATTTTCAAAAGCACTTATTGATGTTGGGTGCTAGTTAAGCTATTTTATGACCCTTAGCATCTGAACACAGCACCATCCTTTAATATATTTATCCTCACAATAGCTTGTAGATCAGAAGTGCTAGTGTCCCCATTTCACAGATGGGGAACTGAGACAGAGGTTATGTAACTTGCCCCAGGTCACACTAGAAGTCTATGGCAGAGCAGGGACTTTAACCAGGCTCTATCATGACCCACGCTAACTCCCTAACTACTAGGTCCTTTTCCCTCTCTCACTGTGGGGCAACTTATGTGAGCCTTGTTTTCAGAAGATGGGTGCTTAGCACCTTTTGCAATCCTGGCCCTATTTAAAGTGTTTCCAGCTGAGCATCAAAAAATGGAGGCACTCAAAATCACTAACCATTTCTGAAACCATGGACGGAGGTTATTTTCCCTGAAGTATGTAGACTGGCCTTGTGCTTAAGGGCTGACCTGAGACTCAGTATTAAACTACAGAATGCAATATTTATAGTGGGGGAAAAAAATCAGGAACTTAAACATGACGGAATTTCAGAGGTTTTGACCTGCAATGTTAAATGAAGCTATGTAGAATTTTTCATTCCTGTACTCTTAAATGTAAAGCTCTATTACCATATTAATTAGTGAAAGAAAAATGCTCAAAATAAACACAGAATGTTCTTAATAATCAACATATTTCTAATACCCTCTTCAGTCAAAATATTTTCAAATCACAATTCCAAATTATTTCAACTATTAGCAATTTTGATTTTATGGTGTGTTTTTTTTTAAGTGGAGACAAACTTTCATCATTCCACAGGGAGGTGCAATAATGAACGTATTTGTTTTCACCACCAAGGGACAAATGCTGCCTGGAGCTACATCCTGGGCAACCCTGTTCAGGATAAACGAGATATAAACCAGAGGAGAATTTGGTTCTGTATGATGGAAATGAACAAAGTCAATCCGGGAGGTAGCAGAGTCTTGTAAATATGACATTAGCGGAGGAGTCAAGAAAGATGGATCCTGGTCCTGGCTGCATCGTTCATCTTGTGTGTGGGCTTCACCTCCCTGTGCCTGTGTTTCACCTCCCACCCGTTGTCTGTCTTGCCTATTTAGATCATAAGCGTTTGGAGGCAGAGCCTGTCTATCACTACATATTTGTACCCTGCTAACTCAGCAGATTGTAAAGGGACCACTCAGTGCACCAAAAAACTAGCCTACCCACAGGCTTGCGGTCTAAGAACATGATGCTTTAGTTAACTGCATCACAGAACTATGACCACTTTACTACAAGGGTATTGATTTTGGTTGAGGCCTGTAGGTATCACAGTAATTCAAGTACCAGATATAGGTACCTGAATTACTTGAATCCAACCATGGGTGGATTAAAGCAGGACCCAAAGAGCTCCGCTTGGGATTGAGACTGTTCACGTGCCTGCTATGGCTGTGATACTGTAAACATATAAATGTAAACAGGAAAACTCATGTACATTATGCATAAAGATCAGTGTTACAGTCTCAGGAACAATATTTGGTTCTATGCAAGGAAAGGGGTGCCAGAGACTGCCAGGATCAGTCATAAGGAATGAAAGGAAGACAGAGGTCAGAGAGTCAGGAATGTCAGAAAGATTTGGATTGGACACAGGTTCTTCAATGTGAGTGGATTCAGCCCCCATTTAGCCTCAATTCCCTATCGCATAAAACAGTGCATCTCCCTTGTAAGATGTGAATTACAAGTTTGCCTTTTATAAAGCAAAAACACATTTGAAACTTCAATTGCTAATAGCGGAGGTGACTGGAGTGTGTTTTTAAAAGTTTTTTGTTTAAGAGTATTAGGTAGTAATCTTTAAATTTAATATTCTATATTTAACATAAATAGCTGCCACCCATCACCACAGAATAATACCTCACAGTTAAGAGTTAAGCACATGGAGATATTATGTAAGTGGAGTTATATTTGCACAGACTAGCAGTGAATATTAAAGCAATGTTGGGAATAGTTATTTTGAATTGAATTGCAGGTAATCCATGGTAGAGGATTTATTTAGTTTTCCAGATTGACTTTCATGCATTTAATTCCTTGAAAATTAGGCTTAGTATATGTACTAAAAGAGTGAGGTGAGGTACTGGTCAAGTAGCCTGAAAGCCTTCTCCTCTCTGTTTTAATATCCTGAGGAAATTTCTAGTGCTTTGGCATTTAATGGAGATCAAGGATAGCAGATCTCATATTTAAGATGTGTGGTTCTCTCCATTCCCAGTGGCTTATCATCACCATATGTTATATGTATTACAGTAAAGCCTAGAGGTCCCCCAAAAAGGTCAAGGCCCACTCTCTGCCTTGTGCTAGGGGGTTGTACAAACAAACAGTATTACTCTCTTAATAGCCAAGATATAGGGGAAAGGCAATATAATCCCCCTTCTTCAGATATACAGAGGGGTCACATAGCAACTCTAGGGCAGAGTCAGGAAATAGTCTCTCCGTTCTACAGAAAAAAATCACAGAGGAAGTTTAGCTCAGAATCAGGAACAGCACTCAGAGCTCCTGGACTGCACTCTAGTGCCTTATCCACAGGCCATTTGGCATTTGCAGGAACAGGGCTATAGATCCCTTTTAAAAAATAAATTAGTTAAGGAATATTTAGAAAAATATGTTCGTTCATTTGGACTTATGGTAAGGGTGAAGGGCTAGCTCATTTGGAAAGAGATTCTGCATTCAAACATGCACCTTTGCTGACTTAAATTATTAATTGTTAGAGAAGAGCCCTAGGACGTTTTTGGAAAGTGTAGGGGACAATTTCCTGGTGCAAGTGCTGGAGGAACCAAATAGAGGCACAGCTCTTCTTGACCTGCTGCTCACAAACAAGAAAGAATAATTAGCGGAAGCAAAAGTGGATGGGAACCTGGGAGGCAGTGACCATGAGATGGTCGAGTTCAGGATCCTGACACAAGGAAGAAAGAAGAGCAGCCAATTACAGACCTTGGACTTCAGAAAAGCAGACTTTGACTCCCCCAGGGAACCGATGAACAGGATCCCCTGGGAGAACAACAAGAGGGGGAAAGGAGTCCAGGAGAGATGGCTGTATTTTAAAGAATACTTATTGAGGTTACAGGAACAAACCATCCTGATGTGTAGAAAGAATAGTAAATATGGCAGGCGAGCAGCTCGGCTTAACAGTGAAATTTTTGCTGATATAAAACACTAAAAGAAGAAGCTTACAAGGAGTGGAACATTGAACAAATGACCAGGAAGGAGTATAAAAATATTGCTCAGGCATGCAGGAGTGAAATCAGGAAGGCCAAATCACACTTGGAATTGCAGTTAACAAGGGATGTTAAGAGTAACAAGAATGGTTTCTTCATGTATGTTAGCAACAAGAAGAAGGTCAAGGAAAGCGTGGGCCCTTTAATGAATGGGACAGGAAAGCTAGGCAAGCTAGGGGATGTAGAAAAAGCAAGTGTTCTCAATGCTTTTTTTGCCTTTGTCTTCACGAACAAGGTTAACTCCCAGACTACTGCACTGGACAGCACGGTATAGGGAGGAGGTGACCAGCCCTCTGTTGAGAAAGAAGTGGTTCAGGACTATTCAGAAAAGCTGAAGGAGCACAAGTCCATGAGGCCGGATACACTGCATCCCAGGGTGTAAAGGAGTTGGTGGATGTGATTGCAGAGCCATTGGCCATTATCTTTGAAAACTCATGGTGATCGGAGGAGGTTCCGGATGACTAGAAAAAGGCTAATGTAGTGCCAATCTTTAAAAAGGTAAATGAGGATGTCTAGTTGGCAGCTAATATCAAGTGGAGTGCCTCAAGGGTGAAGGATGTGGAAAAATTGGAAAGAGTCCAGCAGAGGGCAACAAAAACAATTAGAGAGGTAGCCGTGTTAGTCTGGAATAGCAGAGGTAACAAAGAGTCCTGTGGCACCTTAAAGACTAACTAAAGTATTGAAGCATAAAATTTTATGGGCTAATATCTACTTCATCGGATGCAAGCCATACTTGTGCAAGTTTGTTCATGAGGTTGATGGATTTCCACTCCATATGGCTAAATGCAGTGCCTTGCATGATGTCAAGAATCAGAGAGGTAGCCGTGTTAGTCTGGAATAGCAGAGGTAACAAAGAGCCCTGTGGCACCTTAAAGACTAACTAAAGTATTGAAGCATAAGCTTTCGTGGGCTAATACCACTTCATCGGGTGCAAGCTGACAAAGTGGGTATTAGCCCACGAAAGCTTATGCTTCAATACTTTAGTTAGTCTTTAAGGTGCCACAGGACTCTTTGTTACCAAAAACAATGAGGGGGCTGGAGCACATGATTTATGAGTAGAGGCTGAGGGGACTGGGATGATTTAGCCTGCAGAAGAGAAGAATGTGGGTGGCGTGGATTTAATAGCTCCTTTCAACTACCTGAAAGGGGGTTCCAGAGAGGATGGATCTAGACTGCTCTCAGTGGTACCAGATGACAGGACAAGGAGTAGTGGTCTCAAATTGCAATGGGGGAGGTTTAGGTTGAATATTAGGAAAAAGCTATTTCACTTGGAGGGTGGTGAGGCACTGGAATGGGTTACCTAGGGAGGTGGTGGAATCTCCTTCCTTAGAGGTTTTTAAGGTCAGACCTGACAAAGCCCTGGCTGGGATGATTTAGTTGGGGACTGGTCCTGCTTTGAGCAGGGGGTTGGACTAGATGACCTCCTGAGCTCCCTTCCAACCCTGATATTCTATGATAGGACAGAACTGGAGCTGAAGACTTTTGGATCATATCATCATATATACACACAAATGTTGGGACAGGAAGAGTCTTCATCACCACACTAGTTTGAGGTACTTTGCTTAACTCTTTACTGTCTGGTCACAGTCATTGCCTCAGGTTGAAGCTGGCCTCTCTTGAGCTGGCTAATGGGTTTGGGCCTGTGGCCAAATCAAATATCTGACCCGTCTGAGTTAGACTCCTTATAAAACCAACTGCATCAACTAAACAGGCCCTTTGAGATCTGGGAGGGTGTTTTGGGCTATAAAGAAGCTTCAGGAAAAGAACATGGTGTCTGAAGGGAGAGAAGAGTTATTTACGCAGGAAACCTAAAATGCTGTGGGATTCCTTCCTTCAGGGTAAATAGCATGTCCAACAGCCTTAGCCCCATTTCGATATAAATATTTTTTTAATAGGAGAGGAGACACCAGATTTTTGGGAAACAGGGCACCACTTTGGAGCACACGTGTGTGTGGTGGGTCGGGGGGTTGAAGTCTGAATTTTTTTTATCAAAAGCATTTCCCAAAATTTTGCCAAATCGCATCAGCGATGGGATGGAGACCTCTGGAGGAAAGGGGGTGAGAATGGGGATGGGGGAGGAGAGGGCTGTCAAGGACGGGCAGGGGATGGGTTTTACCATATTGGATCCTGAGCCACAAAGTTGAATTGCTGGGTGGGGTTGGTACTTTGTGCCATCCACCCCCACCCCCCTCCCACTCCACACTAGTGCCCCTCTGTGGCCAGGCTGGGCCCTTTGCTCCAGCCAGATGCCTGGGAGCGAGCCAGCCCACACCCACCCCATGCCATCTGTAGCATTACTAGAAAACAGATGTTGAATTCAGGTTCCTGGATGGGGCTTGTACAGTGCAGGAGGGTAGGCAGTGACAATTTGGTTTCCCAGGCTACCCTCCCACAGCACCCCCAATGCTAGCTCTAAGTCCTGAGCATCACCTCCCCCAAGGGTGGTAGTGGGGAGCACTGGAGAGATAAAGCCACCCCCACCGGTAAGCAGCAGTGACAGCCTGAGATCCTGCATCTCCCGCTGCCTATAGAGAATGGCAGTGGTGACCCACTGGTTTGGCACCACATTGCTTCTGAGGCTGCAGCAGCACTACCAGTCAAGCGACAACACTTTACCAAGGCGGAGATGGCCTTTGCCTATCTCCGACCATCCCTGCCAGGAAATGTAGATAGTTTGGGGGCTAAAATAAAGGGCATTCCTCAAAATAAGGTACCCTTGAGCTGGTCTCAGAACTAAGCTGCCCTGTTTAAAATCTCAGACATTGACTTTCTGCGAAAGTTCAGGGCAAGCCACTTCATCCGATCTGAGTTTACATGGTGGACATGGTGCCATGCACAGACATGTCGCGTGAGGGCATTACTAGCTGACCTGAATTGGCAGATTGGCCTGGTGGATAGGGTACTAAGCTGGGATTCAAGACACACGGTTGCTGTTCCCGGCTCTGCCACTGACTTGCTACCCACACTTGGGCAACACACTTCAGCCTCTGTGCCTCAGTTTTCCCCATCTGTAAAATGGGGATGCTGACCTCCTTTGTAAAATGCTTTGAGATCTACAGAAGAAAAGCAGCACTATATAAGAGCTAGGTTGAGGTCAATGTCACTGACAACTGACATCAGCTAAAGATCTGCTGGAGATTAGAAATGAACATTTGGCAAAGCTCTTTGGCAAATTATCAAATAGTTTCTAATTACAAAATACCTCATGGGATTGTTACCCCCCTCCCACACACACACACTTCACTATATTGTGGTACTTACTTTTTGGCACTTGAACATATAGGAAATAAAGCCAGTTTTAAAAACAAAACAAACCCATGTGGGGGAAGTAGGTTATAACTCTGGAGAGTCTAGTTTGCAGAAGCAACAGAATTTGCATGGATTTAATGTGTGATTAAATTATTTTAAACAAGAGGGGAAAATAATCATAGAAGACCAATCTCAAGCTGCATAGGTAATATCCTAAAGAGGACCCCACTCCTGCCACCAGTCATAAAGCTCTAGGAAGCTATGGTCTCTACACTTAGAAGGGATGATACAAAGTGATTAAAATAATTGGAACCCTTGGAAGTTTTAATCCTGCTATCTTTTAATGATACCATTTAAAAAACACACAAGCCTGAAGTCGTTTGTTCATCATTCGCTTTCAGACAATGCTGAAAGTATGAACCGGCTCCCAAATAAAAGTGGGGTTGTCAGATCTTGTTTTTGTTTAGTAAATGAATTCTTCAAAGCTCTGCAGAGCAAACGATAATGTATATTAATGTGTGACCATATCTTTAAATCAGAGCCTTTGAGTATATGAATAATTGCCTACTGCTAAATGAGGGAAAGGTCACCATTTGTTTTTGCTTGATGGATCAGATGAAATCAATAACAGCATCACGTTTCTTGCAAACCATTGTTTCATCTATGATACGCTCAATCGCATTTGTGATATTTTCTTGACATTATACAAAATTATTGCACTGTACTCACATGCTCACCAACTATGGTTACACCAAAAGTGTGATATATATACAGAGAGATCCAGCCTAATTTCCTTGTCCACCAAAACTTTCCAGTAAGTAAATGCAATTTTGGAAGTACAAGAAACACAGGAGTGAACCTAATTCTGACAGATTAACAGCTGTGTGTTGGCAGAAGACAGTGCATTTACAAGTGCTGATCTTTTCAATCAAGAGGAAGCAGCTATTTTAATAAAAAAAGCTGTAGGGGCTGGTTGTAAATCACACAACCCACAGCATAAAGTGGATTAAAAAAAATTACCATCCTGCATGAGCATCTCAGACCTGGGGCTGTTCACTATTTGCTCCCGCTCCAGAGCAGGTAGTTTGGGAGCTCACTATAGCCATCTGATAAATTAAGTTCTTACTACCCACCTCATAGGGCCAAATATTGCCTAGCATACACAAAGAATACTAAGGGCAGAGGTGGAATAGAACTCAGGAGGTCCAGACTTTCAGGCCTGTGCGCTACTCCTTGTCTAGGACACGACCAGCCTAACCTTACCCTTGCCTCACTTCAGCTTCATTTACAGGGTGTTTCACTCAACAGCTAAACACATATTGAAAATGAGATCATGTTTTAAAGAACTGTTAAGTTAATGCTGTTTCCAGCTGAAGAATTCAAACAGTGGATGTGCTGTAGTAACACATTTTCCCCAAACTTCCCAAAGCATGAGAACAAGCCCTGTCAAGTCAGAAGGGTGATCCTGGATGGATTTGCAAAGTAGGGGACTACAGCTCCCATCAGCCCCTCTCTATTGCCCTTCTGTCCCAGGGAAGGGAAAAGGTCCTCAAGCATGAAGATGCTAGGACCTGGTAGGGGGTGGGAACCACAAGGCAGCAGGGAGCTGGAGAGAAGCCAAGGAGCTGTGGCACATGAGGAAGAGGCTGTGGCTGCTGAGAGATACAGCTGGGACCAGGTCTGTGTGGGATTTATGGAGGAGCAGCAGCATGTGGGCTGGGAGACAGTGCAGAGGGACCCAGAGAGAGACACTAACTGAGCCTGGCTTAGAAACTCACAAATATTTATTTGCTTGAAGAGACGGTGGACTGGAGAAGGCACCCCAGGCATTATGCCTGGAGAGCCCTGATGATTGATTGGGCTGTCCCAGGGACTCAAACAAGAACCATTAGACCATGATTTGAACGGTAACTGTTTAAGCTCTAGGATATCTGCAAGCTTTCCTGTCAACCCAATGTAGCCAATGATTTTAGTTTAGAGTCCATGTATCATGTAATGCTAGGATTAATCAATATGTTATATTACATATATTCATTGGGATCAGAGTGGATTTATAGGATTATAAAATACTGACCAATATACTAGACTTGAATAAGACAAGCTGAAATGCAAAAACCTGTAGGCTGAGGCCTACAAGACTTAGCTATTTTAGACCTCGGAGACAAGTGATAGTACAAGTCAATGCCTGAGAAATAACCTGAAAGATAATGGGAAAGAGGTACTGACTGGTAATATTGTAAAAGTATAGCTTGGAAGATTAAATTTAATTATAAAATGATTTAACAACAAATATTATCGAACATGTGCCCTAACTGCAAGACAAAGATGGTACGTCATTGTTGACAAGACCCTACCCAGCCTATAGAATTCAGGGACCCTTGTGTTTCCACAGAACAAAAACCAATAAGAAAGAGAGGGTTGACACTTTCATGTACAGGAACAGATGTAGGTATAGACAGACTCACAAAAAAAGGTGTCCAGAACAGGAAAATTGAGCTTCAATGGGAAACTCCAGCAGGAATCACTCCCGTATTGATGGACTCTAACACCATCTGGGAGAATGCGAGTATATTTGCAGGTATAACTGGTTCATTGTACTTATCGTTAGGAATTGTGTATGCTGTGACATTTATAGCTTAACATTAAATAGCATAAAAGGCTACATCTAGTAAAAGCCTTTCCCTTACCCATCTGTCTGAGTGGTTATTGGGATACGCCAGGGCTAGAGCTTACAAGGCTCAGCTGCTGAAGCAACCATAGTGCTTGGTTCCAAGGCTTATTGATGCTTGAAATGCTACAGTGACCCAGCTGCTGTAGTGGTTCTGTGCTGATGGAAGGGGTTCTCCTATTGGTGTAGGTACTCCACCTCCCCGAGAGGCAGTAATTGGTCAACAAAGAATTTTCATCAACCTAGTGCTGTCTACATGAGGACTTAGGTCATTTTAACTTCATCGCTCAGGTTGGGAGTGGTGGTGGGGATTTTTCACACCCCGAGCGACATAGAAGGGGCAGTTTAATTCTCTAGTATAAATCAGCCCCAAGACATGGTACACCAGGCACACAATTGATGCCCTAGGAGCTTGGGGAGCCAAATAACCCCAACAATAACAATTCATGATTGAATTATCCCCTTACGCCATCCGTTCATATTCTTAAACACTTATTTTTCCATTGTAAAAAGGATTGCAAAATAATCCCCCTGTAATGGGGTGCACTCATCTCTTGTGAGCACCCCCTGTCTCAGTGCATGTGCCTGCACACACTCTCTCTCTGTGTTTGTGATGGGTGTTCAGTGACTCTGCAATTCAGCCAAGTCAATCACACACAGTCTGTATGTGAAATAAAAATAAAGCAAACCCCTCCCAGGGTACAAGTCCAAGGGGAGGTTTCTCTTAGTGTCCTCTGTAACATCTCTCTCAAACTGTCCCTGCACTGGTATGGAGCAGTGCCCCAGGGCTTCCTCTCTGGAGGCAATGTCTTCACCCTCTCAGGGCCTTTCTGGCCACAGCTCTCCAGCTGGGGCACTACAGTTCAGTTCCCCTTCTGGGGTGCATCAAAATCCAGGCCACTTTCCCAGTGGCTGGTGGGAGGGACCCAGACCTGCCTTCTACACCAGGTCCCAGCCCAGGGATTCTATATGTAGCAGCCATCGACCACATCCCTTTAGATCAGGGGTGGGCAAACTTTTTGGTCCGAGGGCCACATTGGGTTTGTGAAATTATATCGAGGGCCGGGTAGGGAAGGCCCCACCCCCAATCCAGCCCCCTCCCACTTTCCGCCCCCTGACTGCCGCCTGAGAATCCCTGACCCATCCAAACCCCACCTTGACCCTGATTGCCCCTTCCACAGACCCGTAACCACACCCCAGGACCCCACCTGCTACCCAGTTCCCCTGCTCCCTGTCCCCTGACTGCCCCAACCCCTATCCACCTTCCCACCCCCTAACCACCACCCCAGAACCCCATCCCCATCCAACCCATCCTGCTCCCTGACTGCCCCGTCCAAAGTCCCCACCAACCACCACGGAACACCTCCATTCCCCATCTTACCACAGGTGCTCGGGGGGGGGTGGGGGGGAAGCATGCAGCCCTAGCCCCCAGAGCAACAGTTAACTGGGCCACTTCCCCGTGGCTCTACCACATTCTTCACCCTTACCTCAGGGCCTTGTGCTGATGGAGTTCCAGCAGCCATCCTGGAGCAACTTCACATGACCCTGGACCTCTGCCAAGACTGTTATGTCCAAAATCCTGTAGCTCCCTCAGCCAGCCATGTACCCCCTTCACTCTCTTCCAGGTCTAGCATGGAACTGAACTTCTGGATCAACAACAATTCTTATACTAGCCTGCTGGGCCCTGATTGGCTGCTTCCCATACACTAGCCCATGCACTAGAGCTTGGAGGACCTCTCTACTGCCTCTTTATGAGGTGGAGTGTAGTAGGGCTGCAAGGCTTCCAGCAGGGGGATTCTGGACCTAGTTCACCTCGCCCATCAAAAATGGCTGAAAGGAATTTTGCCCAAGTTTTCCAGAAAAAATGTCACCTTTGAGCAGAGGCAAATTACTAAAAAATGCAGACCTAAAGTTAAATGTTTTCAAAAGTTACTGTACAAGTAGAGCCGGTTGAAAATTTTTCACCAAAACTTTAAAAAAATCCAAAAAATAATAATCAGTAAACATTTTTGCTTTTCAACTTCTATCAAAAGTAAAATAAACTTTGTTTCCTTTAAAAAAATTGTTTTCCATTGGAAAACAATGTAAAATTTGAATAAAATAAAAAGATCCAGCAAAATAAATGAAATATTTTTAAAACCAATTCTAGTTATGAACATTTAAGAATAGTGCATGTAGGATCAAAGACCAGGAAGCCAAAACAAAACAACAAAAATCCTCTTTAAAAAGGTCTCCAAACCAACATCAGCAAGCTAGTTTCCTAGTTCTTTAATAGTTCTAGGTGGCTAGCAGGATTTTTCACTTTCTCTTATGCCTCACATTGGGGAAGGAGCAACTTAAAATTCATAAGCCCCTTACTTCAATACAACTAAACTGACAGTCAGAAAATCAGACTTCTCTAGTAGTCGGAGCAGTATCTTGATGCACACAGTTACCAGCCAAGCTTCTGAATCACCTGTCTCTATTCAGCTTTCTTTTCCTTTTTATACAGTCCAGCCTCAGTGGTGGGACATGGTCCTCTGTGATTGCACCCAGGCTGTTCCTTACATGTGGAGAACAACCGGTCACACAGTGTTAACAGCATAATGGAAACTATAACAATGGATATTTACCTCTATGCTTTTCAGGCTACAAGTATGAAATACTCTCTGAAATTGAGAATACTTACACTAGATAGAATAAAAATCATCTCCTTTATTTTTAAAAAAATAATATGCTTCAGTCAACCACTCACTGATTGAGTCAGAAAGAAGCTATCTTATGGGTAGTTTATTCCGTAATTGCCCATGATGATACTTCTTGCTCTTCCCCCTTAGCATCTCTTTCTGTCAGGGACAAGATACTGGGTTAGACACACCGGTGATCTGATCCAGTATGACAATTCCTTTGTTCATTCATAATGACCAGAGGTGTGCTTGTAATCCTTTAATGATCTGACCTCTAAATCAGACGACATTATCTTGCTCTTTAGCCGGGGGGGGGGGGGGGGAGGAAACATCTTGCCACAGTGGAAAATATCACCCTGAAATGTTTTCAGATTGTTAAGTAAACCTTAGACTCTGTTTTGACATAGGTGGCATTTGTACCTTGGGGGGGGGGGGAGCAGAATCATTGTTAATAATGGTTGTTAATTATCCACCGAAGAAAGAATCCAGTGTTATAAATCCTAGTGTTATATTCATGGTTTCCATGGGTATCTCCAGAGTAGGTACTCATATTACCTCCATCACTGTAGCATCTGAACTCCTCAGAATCTTTAATGTGTTTATTTTGTACAATACCCCTGTGAGGCAGGGAAGTGCTGTTATCTCCATTTTAAAGATGCAGAACCGAGGCTCAGACATCCGGGGTAAAATTTTCAAAAATGCCTAAGTGATTTAGGAGACTGGATCCTAGTTTTAAAATTGACCCTCAGAAGCCTAAGTACAACTGAAAATCAATGGCATGTAGGCACCTAACCTGATTAGGTGCTTTTGAAAATCACACTATAAATCTAATTTTTAAAAGCAACTTAGGCACTTAGGAACCTATATTTTTAATAGATGTCAGACTTAAGTTTCTAAGAGCCTAAGGGCCAGATTTTCAAAGTATGTAGGCATTGCATAAATGCAAAGAAAGGGACACTGGAAAACATAATCCCAACTATACATATAAAATGATGGGGTCTAAATTAGCTGTTACCTCTCAAGAAAGAAATTTTGGAGTCATTGTGGATAGTTCTCTGAAAATATCCACTCTATGTGCAGTGGTAGTCTAACAAGCTAACGGAATGTTGGGAATCATTAGGAAAGGGATCGATTATAAAACAGAAAATATTATATTGCCTCTATATAAATCCGTGGTACAGTTACACTTATATCTTGCAGACTGCAAGCAGATGTGGTCGCCCGACATCTGTGGAATGGGAAAGGGTACAAAAAAGGTCAACAAAAATCTTTAGGTGTATGAAACAGTTTCCATATGAGGAGAGATTAATAAGACTGGGACTTTTCAGCTTGGAAAATAGTTAACTAAGAGGGGATATTATAGAGGACCATAAAATCATGACTGGTGTAGAGAAAATAAATAAGGAAGTGTTATTTATTCTTCATCAGACAAGAATGAGGGGGGTTACCAAATGAAATTAATAGGTAGCTTGTTTAAAACAAACAAAAGGACATTTTTCTTCACGCAGCTCACAGTCAACATGTGGAACTCTTTGCCAGAGGATGTTGTGAAGGTCAAGTCTATTACGGGGTTCAACAAAGAATTAGATACGTTCTTGGAGAATAGGTCCATCAATGGCTATTAGCTAGAATAAGCAAGGATGCAAAACCATGCCGTGAAGTTTTTGAGAGAAGCTGTATTGCTGTGTTTGCTAGAAGCTGGGAATGGGTGACAGGGGATGGATCACTTGACAACTATCTGTTGTGTTCATTCCCTCTCAAGCACTTGGCATTGACCACTGTTGGAAGACAGGATACTGGGCTAGATGGACCAATGGATTGAACCAGTATGACCATTCTTATGTTCTTATTGCTCTACTCAGCACTGCACTGCTTAACTGATTTAGGAGCCGACATCTCATTTTCAAAGGGGCTTTAGACACTTAGTGCCAAAGTACTATTGCAAGCCTATGGAACATAGGCTCCTAAGTTCCCAAGTGACTTTGGAAAGTGAGATTTATAGCAGGAGTTTCAAAAACAACTAAGCTGGTTAGATGTCTACATCCCAGGTATTTCAATGGGAGTTATGTGCCTAAACTGCTTACGCACTTTTGAAAATGACACTATTTTCAGTATTGGGATCCTAAGTCACTCAGATGCATTTGAAAATTTCACCCAGTGTCATAAAAGAAGTCTCTACTGAGGAGGGAATTGCATGCTGGTCTCCTGGATCCAAGGGTAGCACCCTAATAAAGAGTTTTCCTCGTTAAGGATCTCCTGCTGTACACTTTATTTTTTATTTGGATGCTAAAACTGAAATGTCAGATCAGTGTGGGAAACCCAGGGATGTGTCTTAAACATCGGTCAGGAACACTCATTTAAGGGAACTGACTGCCAATAGCCTGGTTCTTCTAATAGGTTGATTACGGCAATTAACATTTTGATGCACAGTATGAAAAGCTAAACTTTAAATGAGGTTTTTCTCTCATTTGCAGACATATGGATAAACCACATACAGAAAGAAGTTCTTTCTACTGTACCGGGGCAGTGGGGAGAGTGGTCTACTGTTCATTTGTTATGTGTAAGAGGAAAATAAAACAAGTTTTCCTTATTCTTTCTCTGGATGAAAACTAACAAATAGTGCAAATCAATTCCAATTAAAGAATGTTCCACCCACTTCAACTTTGCTTCCCCTTCCATCCTGTGTCTGCTTTGTCTTTTTTGATTGTAAGCTCTTTGGGGCAGGAACTGTTTCTTACTATGTGTACATAAAGTGCTTGGCTCAATGAATCCCCACTCTCAGATGTAGCCTTAAAGTGCCACTGTTATATTAATAATAACAACATGTAAAAATTCACAGTACAGATGCCCCCAGACTTACACAATCATTCCATTCCAGAAAGCCTTGCATAACTTGAATTTTGTATGAGTCAGAAACATATACCTGTACATTATGCAAAAGTTTCCGCAACTCGAAAATCCTTTCTGGCTTATGGAACTTTTCCTGTAAATGCGAATTTGCGTAAGTCGGGTCTTGCGTAACCCGGGGACTGTCTGTATAGGGGAAGGATGCTAAAAGAGAGTAAGCAAGTACCAGTTGCAAGAGTTAGGTCTACAGGGATTGGTTTTGATGGTGATCAAGGAAGGTGGCACCGGAGGGTTTTGCCATCTGTAGGGAGGGAGTGGAATAGGATGCTCATTTCTTCTTCTCCTCCTTTTCTGCCAGACTGCTCCATTTCTATCCCATGGATTTGAGTAGGCAGGCATACCCCATGGATCTAAGCAGATAGGCAGAAGTCACTGATTGGTCACTGAGTAGCCTTGTGGAGGGTGTGGCATGATTGGCCCTGGAGACAAAGGGTCAGGTTTCAGGAGGAACCCACTGTGGAGCTCAGGAACATAAGCTGGTGGCCAGGCTTCTACCAAACAAACTTAGGTCTCTCATCACGTAACGCTGGTTTCTATCCATGTTCAACAAAGATAACTTTCTGACAGTGTGCAGAGCTGTGATTGCAAAAGAAACAAGAGAGGCAACACGTGGCAGGCTTGGTAGGAGATGGTAGACAGCCACCTCAGCAAGCCTGCTTGTCATTTTCACATTTTCAAGAGGACAGTCTGCAGGAGTTCACAGAAACCCAGGATAAAACACTGCTTTTTTCATAAAACCAATGAAAATAAGACACCATGGAAATAAGAACTTTGGGGGGGCATATATAGTCACCTTAGTCTAAAAGAAGAAAACCATAGGACTGTAACTTCCCATCTGTGCATACATGTAAAATTCAATGGAGTTGTATGAGGAGAGAATAAATAACTCTTTCCTGTGTGTTTATAACAAGTTAAATATAGCTATTGTGATCACATGCTTCAGGCCATAAGCTGATGCTTGCAAAGAGTCAGGAAGATAATTCCCTCCCCTCCCACACCACTCACTCAAATCACTGATAGCACTGCACAATTGCCCAGTGCAATACATGGAAGGGTCTCACCTTTCCCTTGTGCAATACCGTGTTGGCCACTTCCAGAAGCAGGAAGTTGGACTTGATGAATCAGTGGTCTAAATGAGTCATGCTTATACGTGCTCCTATCAGTGGAAATAGACTGGGAAGCCATATACAAAATTTGCTTGGCCAGTTCTAATTTTGATTGCTGAGAGACTTTGATCCCCAGTTTCCCTCCCCCACTCCTCACCCTCTTTGGATGCCAAGGAGAAATTTGACGACAATACAGTAGCTGGGAAAAATGCAATTGAAGTCCCATCTCAAAGAACCGTCAAATGGTTCATTTAGATGGTTCTCTTCACAAAAATGCCAGAGCACTTTCAGCACTGTAAGGATCACCCACCAATGTGTTGCAGAATAGCCTAGCAACCGTCACTAGGGAGACATCAAAATTCTGAAACATGCAAACAAGGAACACCAAGCAACTTAAGGAAGTTCCAGATTCCTTTGGATCTTTTCAAAATCATTTAATTCCCATCCCTGGCAGATAAAATACAATTCAACAGCATGAAGTCTAACCATTTATTAAAAGGAAGAACACAGAAATACATGCAGTTTTTACAAAATAATCATATGGTTTTCATGGAGTCAAGACAAAAAACAAAGAAATATTTTAATACTATAATATAAAAAGTAGGCGGTTACCCTAAAATGCATTTAATTAGGGTAAAATCCTACTTTATTATAATTCTCTCTTTTGGGTACATGTAGGGAACCTAGTCAGGGATCAGGGGCCTTTTGTTGTAAATTACTGACTACCTAGCTTAATTAATAGAACATTGTGTTGTATAAAATAGGTACCACAGTGATTTTAATGCAAGTCTCACAATATTTAGTGTTCTTCTTAAAGCCCAACCTCCTGGAGTCCAGTGACTATGTGAGAGTCTCAGCTTTTTTTTTTAAGCAAAAGTTTCTAACCCTAATTATTACAGCAAAAAGGTTGAAAATGTGATTTAAGTGCAGTCTGGAGGCCAACATAAAACACCCCCCATACATAAATATTATTTAAAAAATCTCATGATGCTTTGGAGGCTGCTACATGATTTTTGAGTGCCTGGGTTGGCAATACTGGCACCATGTTTGCAATATGTGAGTGACTGTGCCAATGGGGTGGTGTAATGTTAATACAGGAGTAACTATGCTAGTACTAGTGTTCAGCCTCCCACTACACCCAGTGCTTTCAGAAGCCTCGGAGTGATCTGAGTTTTGGTTAATCAAAGTTTTGTGCCTTCTCTTTGAGTAACCTGAATCCCAAGTGCTCAATAGACATTACAAGGGTTGCTATGCCAAACATTTAATCCCTTTAGGAGCATCAGGAACCTTTGAAATTGAAAGGATTTGTTCTTTTTTATCTATCTAAGGTGATCACCACTGTAGTATCTGGGCTCCTGACAATACTTAATGTATTTAACCTCACAATACCCCTCTGAGGTAGGAAAGTGCTATTATGTCTCTTTGTACAGATAGGGAACAGAGGACTAGACCATAGAGGAAGTCTGTGGTGGAACATCTTCTAAGGTTTAAGCTGGTAGCCCTAACCACTGGTCCACCCTCCCGAGCCACAAGTATCCCCTTCCATTTCATTCTGTAGCTGAGTTCTCAGCACTCTGTCACAGGGGGACAAGGGAGACATTATTGAGAAGGACTGTGCAATGATGGGTGATCCCAGAGGCATAACAGCTTTAGGAGGAATACTGACAGAAAATGGATCAGAACAGCCCCAGCTACATGCATGCAGCATTTGCTTGTCCCCTAAAAACAGCCCACTCTACTGGCTAGACCCATTGGGAAATCTAAGGCCTTCATCCATACATGTGGGGAGTGCAAGGACCAAGGCTGTTCCTCACCTCTCTGTGCCGAAAGCCCTTATTCCTTCATCCTTTTGTACACCACTCTAGCAGCCATCTTGAATTTGTACACCACTCTAGCAGCCATCTTGAACTTGTCCACCTCATAAACTCCTAATCTTAGTTCGGTTCTCAGATGAGACTACATTTTTTCACCCTTCAGACTTGCCTTCCCCACAGATATTAGATATTTAACTCTGCCATTGTATTATTTAACTATGTTGAGCATTTTGAGGTACAATTTTTATGAGAGACAATGTCAGTAAAACAGGTCAGGAATTTTTTGATAAGCATTTTTCATGAGAAAATGCCTATTTGTTGAAACCAAAATTGTTTGAGGGATATGGTCCATTTTGACAAATATCTCATTCACAAAAAATAAATAGAAATTATTTTGAAATTATTGAAATGACTGTTTTGACATTTTAAAAATGAAAAAAAAATCTGGATATCCAGTTCAATATGCCTTTTATAGAAATTTAAGTTAATTATAGTAAAAACATTTTAAAAGGTCAAAATCAAGAACAAAATATTCTGAAGCTATTGAAATGATATACTTTGATCGGAAACATTTTTGTTTTGGTTTGTTTTGGATTTGGATTGTCAGTTTGTGAAAAAAAATTAGATTGAATTTTCATCTTGATTTGGGATAGGAAAAAAAAAAGAAAACTTCCAATTTTTCCTGGGCCAAGAAAAGCCATTTCCTTCCCAGCTCTTAAAATCACGTATTATATTATTAGAATACAGGAAATACATGAGACATTTAAATAAAGAGTAATATTTAGTTTGGAACAAAATTGAGGGGCCTTGATTGAGTTCAAATTATGAACGGTACTGTGAAAAATGATCTGTCCCTTTTATAATCTTGCTGCATGGATGGACCCAAGAAATCAAAGGACAGTGTGTTTGGAACAAACCGTTTATGCAGCAGATGGTCAACGGGATAATTCACTGCTACTGGAAATCGTTGAGACAAATTCTGTGACTGGATCTAATAAGAGACTGGCTAATTTTACAGCCATTAACACTGCAAGCTAAGTTTATAAGAAGGGTAATCAAACATCCTACTTCAGGGCATAAACTAATTGCCCAGGAGGTCAGAAAATTATTCATTGCTCCCACGTTCAGAATTGCACAAATGGCTAGATGTGCTATGGGTAATTCTCCTCTTCCCCTGAAACATGAGATATAAGCCACTGCCTGGATATCAAGCTAGACGGAACAGTGGTGGGATTCAGACTGGTGAGTTATGGGTCAAATTCTACCCTGCCCCTGTGCAATTCCATTAATTAGTATATAGCATCTTTCATACAAAATGCTTAACAGAGTTAAATATCAATAACAGCTGTGGTTGAGAGAAGTTAAGAGAGTAGAAAAGAGAGTTGAATGGAAAAATAAAGGTTATAACTAGGATGGAGGTTATATGTATTTAGTGATGTTAGGTCGGAGGGTGGTGGAGTCAGAGGAGATCACTTTGTAAGAAAAGGTTAAAATATAGGAAAATGTCTTACTGAATCTGTGTAACTAGCTCTGGGCTGCTTTAAATTCTTATCTTGTGTTATGCATTCCTGGAGGCACCACTGGGCCTCACAGCGTTCAAACTCCTATCTTGTCCTGTACATTTTATACGTTTGTCTTACCTCATATGTTTTAGCTCATATCTGCATGTATTCTTACCCCATATGTACCATTTCATGATAGGAACTTTTTGTGTTTGTATGTCTTCTTCTTTCCAGACAAATAAGTAAATAGATAGGAAACGTCATGTTTTTCACCTGTTAATTTGCATGAGGCCCTTCTTGCCTCCTCCTCCATGTAAAGAACCATATAGAAAGTCTTGTAATGATGTATGAGGGGAAGCCATAATTTGAGAGCTATCTTTGTGGCTTCACTTCGCTAGCGAATAAACTTTTGTATTCAAGCTTTCTCCAAGGCCTGCCTGTTCTTTGAAGGTAAATTGGGACACCTCCAAAGGAAACGAGCCATTTGTGCAACAACTTCCCTCCTTCAAAAGTTTGTTAATGCAGGACAGGTCCTCCCTTAGTTTCCACTGTTGAAAGCCACTGGAGGGTTAAAGGGTAGGGGAAAGCACAAGTGCCTTGATGCTATGGAGTTTCCACTTCATCATTTGTAATCATAGGCCCTATCCCTGATTGCATTATGATAGCGTGAAGGAATGCCAAACAATAAGTCATAGTTATCATAATTCCCTCCAATTGGTAGGGTTTGACCACCCACAATGTCCCTTTAACCCTGCAGATGTCCTGAGATCCATAAGGAAATCCAGCATTTGTTGGGAGTGTGCTCAAGGACAACAGACCTTCTGTGCCCATGTACAACAGCTCTCACCTGACTCTGCTTCCTCCTTGGTCTTCAAATGCTACAGAGTCATAGAATCATAGAATATCAGGGTTGTAAGGGACCTCAGGAGGTCATCTAGTCCAACCTCCTGCTCAAAGCAGAACCAATCCCCAACTAAATCATCTCAGCCAGGGCTTTGTCAAGCCTGACCTTAAAAACCTCTAAGGAAGGAGATTCTACCACCTTCCATTCCAGTGCTTCACTGCTCTCATAGTGAAAAGTTTTTTCCTAATATCCAACCTAAACCTTGCCCACTGCAACTTGAGACCATTACTCCTTGTTCTGTCATCTGCTACCACTGAGAACAGTCTAGAATAGATCTAGCCTCTTTGGAACCCCCTTTTCAGGTAGTTGAAAGCAGCTATCAAATCCCCCGGTGTTCTTCACTTCTGCAGACTAAATAATCTCAGGCCCCTCAGCCTCTCCTCATAAGTCATGTGCTCCAGCCCGCTAATCATTTTTGTTACCCTCTGCTGGACTCTTTCCAATTTTTCCATAGCCTTCTTGTGTGTGGGGCCCAAAATTGGACACAGTACTTCAGATGAGGTGTCACCAATGCTGAATAGAGGGGAATGATCCCTCGGTCTGCTGGCAATGCTCCTACTAATAAAGCCCAATATGCTGTTGGCCTTCTTGGCAACAAGGGCACACTGCTGATTCATATCCAGCTTCTCATCCACTGTAACCCCTAGGTCTTTTTCTGCAAAACTGCTGCCTAGCCATTCGGTCCTTGTAGCAGTGCATGGGATTCTTCTGTCCTAAGTGCAGGACTCTGCACTTGTCCTTGTTGAAACTCATCAGATTTCTTTTGGCCCAATCCTCTAATCTGTCTAGGTCCCTCTGTATCCTACCCCCTATCCATACCACTCTTCCCAGTTTAGTGTCATCTGCAAACGGAGTCCCATCCGTGCAGTATTCACATGGAGGAGCTTTTGTAGGGCTGGGGAATGATGCTACTCTCTCTGCTAAATTTCTGTCTACTTGAGTGGCTATTTCTTTCCTGGAATCACTTTGGTGGCTAAAATCAGAGGGGACAAACTGGACCTAAATCTCCACTGTTTTGCTGGCTATCCTATGAGAAATCTCACCAGGATAATGAAACATTGAAGTCTATGATTTTAATCACGTGTCAGGAAACTCAAAGTTAAGGTTTCCACAGCAACGGCGCAGTAAAGCTCTTTGTGTGCCGCAGTCGGTGAAAGCATAGTTCAATTAAAGATTGTCTCAATTACCTGACAGCCTTTCATCCTCTTGAATTCTATTCCCTCCTCTCCCTCCCTCACATTCTTCTAATTATCTTTCAAAGAAGGGGCTGGCCTAGACCAGTAATGGCAGCCCCATGCACTGTGCTGTCACTCAGGAAATCTGAGCTTAGATCCCCGGGACAGGGGCTGGAGTTCTGTTCAGGGGCCATGCTCAGCATCAAGCAGCTCTCTGGAAATACTAGTCCGTGTTAAAAGCAACTTTGATGGACTCTGGTGGAAAAATCCCACCCGGTTTTCCCCTGAAAGCAGGCTCATTCAGCTGATGGGGCTTTTTAAGAAGCAGCAAATGGAGAAGATCTGTGGCAATAGGATGGACAGAAAGACAGTGCATCACTCTGGGGACTCCGCAGAGTGAAGGGGAGGGAAGATAGTTGAATGGAAAGGAGCATAATCTAGCAGCTAGACCAGAGGACTGGACGGCTTCTATAAACAGCTTGGATTATTTAATGGGCCTCTGAGCCTGATTCCCCAATAGAAAGAAAAGAAATATTGATAATATTGATACCTAACTACTCCAGAAAGGTGTGGTGAGAGGCTTAACTAATTCCCATGGGAAAAGTGCTTTTAGATTCTCAGAAGTGTCAGGCATTCTCATTATCATCATACGTCCTGTGCCACCTTCAAGGCAGAGTTTCTCTCTCTCTCTCTAGGCTCCTTACAAGTCTTGCCAACATTTTGCCTCCCAGGTAGCTTTCATCTAAAGGACTCTTTACTCTACCTTGGTTAAATGCTGATCAGCCATGCCAGCACTGATAGGTCAATGCCTGGGGTAAGCCTCAAATGCGGTCAGAGCGGCATGATGCGCTGTCTGCTGGGCCATGGGGCAGCTCTGCAGTATCACGTTCTTTTTCTTAACGTAAGGTCAGGGCCTGCTGCTCTGCAGGCCATAACAGCAGCCTCAGCGCAGCCCCTTGCATGGCTGCAATAGAAGCAGATTTGACGGGGACTCCTGAGGAAAGAGTCAACAGAAACGAGGAGAGGCAGCCAAAGGTCACTCTGGCCTGCCAGCTGTAAAAATAATCCCGGCGACATGGCTATTAAAATCCAGGGCTTGGGAGCAACCTCCTCCAGCATCCACTGTTGCACTCACTTACCCCTTCCAGCTGCGGCCTGTGGCCTGTATCATGCCAGCATGAAAGAGGCAAGGCAACCAGCAGGCGGCATAAGGCAAGGGAGCAAGGGTTGCACAGAGGGAGATGAAGCTCTGTTTGGCAAAGGCCAGCGATGATAGGGGGGCCAGCCTCTGCAGGCCGCTGAGATAGAGCATTTAAAGTACATTTCAGCATAGCATGTTTGCTCCTAAGAAATCTAATATCCTTTGGGTCAGTGCAGGCCAACTGTTAGATATAAAGAATTCATAGTGCTTGTAATCCCCAGATGAACCATTTTCAATTCCTCATGTTTCTGAAAAACCGTTGTGTCGATTTATCAGCGGTGGATGTGCTGCATAACAAGGACCGTCTCTTGCCTTAATGCCAAAGTGTAAATATTGCATGGCAGCAAACATCAGTAGATAATGCATAATACTAAGCTGGGTTCATTATGTGATGGGTTACTCAGGCCCGCAAAACAATGCATCTGGTTTTTTGTTTTTTTTAAGTTTTTCCCCCTGCAAAAAATAGCCTTAATGCCGGCTGCAGAAGTGAAACAATCACTTATAATTCCTGAAAAATAGATGATAATAAGAAAGACAAGGACAGGGATGAAAGACCAATTCTCATCTGACAAGCTATTGGTGTAGTTAGTGCAAATTCACTTAGACACCAGCGGAGCTCCAAGCGGAGCTGAATTTTCATGCTGCAGAGATGGACTTTTCATACTGTCTCATACACATAGGACTTCCAGGCTCATCAAATGATTAAACAACTCTTATGAAAAGAAATTTAGCTTGAGCCAATGGTAATCAAGTGGTAGGTCTGTGATTTTTTTTCTTGTTAATTTCCACTTCTTATCAGAAATGCATTCCCTCCCTCCCACCTCAATACGGCAAGGTACAGAGCACTTCAGTGGCTGTCAGTCATCTTGCATTGTCAGATACAAGCACTTTAGGAATTATTGAACCAGTGTTTAGCAAATGCTAAACAAATTCACATCAGGGCAGAGCATGAAGAATCTGATTAAACTATCTTCATCCAAGGGTTTTAATAACATGGGCCAAAATGAGGAGTAGCTTGTTCTCCTTTTAAGATATATTTTTAAAAAAATATTTGGGATAGATAATGAACTGGCAACCCAAAATGTTGAAGTCCTTTATCCACTGGAAAGATACAGTGTGGTCAGTAAGGGGATGTCTACACAGCAACTAGACACCTGCAGCTGGCCCAGGCCAGCCAAATAGGGCTTGTGGAACTCAGGCTGAGGGGCTGATCCATTGCTGTGTAGACTTCCAGGCTCGGGCTGGATCCCAGGCTCTAGGAGGGTCTACACACAGATATCCGGCCCCTGACACTGACTTCTCACAGAACTTCCAAATCCTTTACACCCAAAGGAGCAACATACGCCAGTTTGTCACTGTTATCATAAACCACCGCTCCTGTAAACCACACAGCTCTCCTGAACACTTCTGATAAAACAAAAGTAGGTTTATTTAAGAAAGGATAAAGATTTAATTAGAAACAAAGGAAAGCAATGGAAACAGTGGGATATAACATAGAACAAAACATAAAACATGAACTTGGGTCTATCTTTGCTGTATAATAAAGTAGCTTTCCCACCAAAGTTCAGTCTTTTGCAGGTTTGGTCTTTTGGTTGGTTTCAGATAAACCAGGACCCAAGTGTTCATGAATTCCCATTCCCCACCCCTCACCAACTGCCCACTTCTCAAGAGGTTTCCTCCATGAATGAGTGAAAGTGTCCTTCCCCTCATGTTGTTATACTTAAAAACTGTGGTTTGTTTCTATTTATATAGGTTGAATCCCCGCCTTGTAAAGTTTAACATTTTCTCTTTACGTGATTTTGATTGTTTCTCATTGCCTCTGAGGGTTTCCAGTTGGAAGTCTTAGTATTGCGCAAGGTTAAACAATGGAGCCTTGCATGGCATCACTGGAATCTTGCAAGAGATGTGTTTGCTGTAATGAGTTTATCAGGTCTGAGGTAAGAATTGTTTGCAAAGAACAGGGGACCTTTTTCCAAGGGGTCTCTGTCACAGTGGGTACCTCTGAAAAAGTTTATTTAAGTGACTATCAATGTAGACTTCTGAAGTTATGCAACTAAGGTCAAAAACCATGACTCATGGTTTTAGCTCCACATTGCTGGCCTCTAAGAAAAG
The DNA here is from genome assembly GCA_032164245.1 of Sternotherus odoratus. Taxonomy (NCBI): domain Eukaryota; kingdom Metazoa; phylum Chordata; order Testudines; family Kinosternidae; genus Sternotherus; species Sternotherus odoratus. The sequence goes on along the minus strand of JAVMKO010000001.1, from coordinate 11,103,951 downwards.
ATTGAGGCCAAGAATTTAGAACACAGGAATGGAAGTTAAGAACTTGTCTGTTCTACTGTCAGCTCAGCTAGTGACTTACTGGGTGACCTTGGGAAATTATTTAATCTCTATGTCTCAGTTCTGATATTTAATGTATAGTTACCTATCTCTGTTGTGTTAATGATACTCACAATAATGCCCATTTTTATATATTACTTTTCATCAGTAGATCTTGGTGCTTCACAATTTTTTATATATTTGTCCTCACAACACCCCTGGGAAGTATGGAAGCTTTACGATACCTATTTTCCAGCTGGGAAACTGAGGCACAGAAAGGATTAGCAACTTGCCCAAGATCATTCAGGAAGTCCATGGCAGATCAGGGAATTGGATCTAGGTCTCCCATTTTCTTAGCCAGCACCCTAACCACAGGATCTTATATAACTGGAAAAATTTTAAAAAAAAACTTCACTGAAAAATTATTTTTCTTTTCATTTTCCCCTTCCCCCATTTTCATCAAAATTTCCCAGGAGCATTTGTTCTGATTTTCATTGAAAAACCAAAACTGAAAAAACGGAAAATAAATTTTTAAAAAATCAGTTTTCGAAAACTGTTTTCTCTTTAAAAAATATTTTTATCTTTTGAACCAATTTTTGACATTCAAAAATGATTTTGGGGTTAAAATATTTCAAGGTTTGGTAAAAACATTTTCATTTTTGAAAACAGGTTTCTGAAAAACAATGAATTTACAACCAAATTGCCACAAAAGTTTTTGACAAAAATCCATTTTTGACAAAATTACTTTTTAATGAAAAAAAGGGGATAGCTAATTAGGTTGTATATCACATCTATGATCCAGACCAGAGACTCTACTACCCTCTTCTCCGCTAGTTGTTTGTTGTCACATTCCAACTTTTATTTAATTTGAAGAATCATAGAAATGTAAGGCTGGAAGGAACTTCAGAAGGTCATCTAGTCCACCCCCCACCAGGAAGAGAAAGGATTAAGTACACTAGTGTTGTCTAGCCTGTTCTTAAAAATCTCCAGTGATAAAGACAACTTCCCTAGTAACCTTATCGATCCTTATTGTTTGAAAGGTTTTCACCAATATCTAACCTAAGTCTCCTTTATTAAAAATTAAGGGTATAGCTACATTACCCACCAAATTGGCAGGTAGCGCTTGATGTATCAAGGATCGATTTATCGCATCTCATCTAGACATGATAAATCGATCTCCAAATCGAGGGCTGTACTCCACCCCGCTGCCGTGGAGACGGCCAGGTATGTCGAACTACAATACTGCAACTTCAGCTACGTGAATAGTCCCCCTTCCTTCCCCCCCCACCCCTCCCCCACACGTAGTGTAGCCCAGGCCTAAGCTGATTATTCATATCCTACCCTTGGTGGACATGGAAAACAATTTATCCCTGTTCTTTTTACAACAACCTTTTACATAGTTGTAGATTGCTAACAGGTCTCCACCTCAGTCTTCTCCTCTGTAGGTTAAATGTGCCTAATTCTTTCAGTCTCTCCCTCATAGGTCATGTTTTGTAAACCTCTTATTTTTGTTGCTCCCCTCTGGACTGCCTCTGCTTTGTCTACATTTCATAAAGCGTGGTGCCCGAAACTGAACACAGTGCTCCAGATGAGGCCTTACCCTGCTGAATAAAGCAGAGTAATTACATATAACACTCCTGTTGTTAATACATCCCAGAAATGCAGTTGCCTTTTTTTTTTTTTTTAGCAGCATCACATAACTAATTGATTACTATTTGAACACTGATTTTGCCTGTCATTATTTCTCAGAACAGGAGATGTCAGGGACACATTGTTATTCACATAGTCCATAAATAAACAGTTTATGGCCTGTTGTAAAACAGAGAACTGAGAGTACTGATTAGTTTAAATTCATGGGCGGCAATGTTATGTATTACTTAGCATCCACAAACAATAAATGACTGGCTGGTTACCATTGACAGCAAGACAGAAACAACATTAAGCTGCTGTTTTTAAAATACAGTTTTGTCGTAAAATACATTTCATGTTCATAAACGATAAAACCAGTAATATCGAGCTTGATTCCATATTTTTTAGAAATACTGAGAGCAATTCCATAGCAAATTGTCTTCATTGCTAGTAGCCAATGGAAACTTCATGTGCCTCCTAGCCTCCAAAAACAAAGGCTTATAGCTTCTAGGAGAAAAGAAGACAGCCCCCCACCCTCCACCCCACCCCGCAACACTTTTTTAGCCATAGAAACTCATAATATATCATACTGCTTTTTGCACCCTCTAAGGAAAAACATGTTGCTCCAGCATCACTAATTGTCACACAGGGCAATTGTGCAACGGCTAGTGATGTCGCTGAGCATGCTTGGGTGTGTCCCTGAGGGATCACAAGATGGTGTGGGTTCTTCCTGGGCCAATGGTTACATTCCAACTATCAATCAATGGCAGAATCATAGAATCATAGAATATCAGGGTTGGAAGGGACCTCTGGAGGTCATCTAGTCCAACCCTCTGCTCAAAGCAGGACCAATTCCCAACTAAATCCCCAACTAAATCACCCCAGCCAGGGCTTTGTCAAGACTGACCTTAAAACCTCTAGAGCTCTAGGCTGTATTAGAAATATGCCGGTGTCAACATAGAACTCCAAGGGAAGCAGAGGCAAGACCCAAAACATTGGATGCCATTAAAACATGCAGGAATGGAAGCACCTAAAGTTACTATAAGATCTTCCTATACTTAGCATAATGCACATTTACACAGGATGGCTTGCTGTTTTTTAATGTATATTTATCCTCACAACACCCCTGGGAAGTACGGAAGCTTTACGATACCAATTTTCCAGCTGGGAAACTGAGGCACAGAAAGGATAAGCAACTTGCCCAAGATCATTCAGGGAAGTCCATGGCAGATCAGGGAATTGGATCTAGGTCTCCCATTTTCTTAGCCAGCACCCTAACCACAGGATCTTATAGAACTGGAAAAAAAAAAAACTTCATTGAAAAAAATATTTTTCTTTTCATTTTCCCCTTCCCCCATTTTCATCAAAATTTCCCAGGAGCATTTGTTCTGATGTTGATTGAAAAACCAAAACTGAAAAAACTTCTGGTGATGGGACCACACAGAGGTTTAAGCGTCTGCAGTGGCCCAGTCGCTGGGTGTTTTTGCTTAGGCAATAGCAGTTCAGGCTTTTAGCTCCAGAAGTCCAGGGTTCAAGTCCCATTGCTGCCGATGCATCCAAGGATGTGACGTTACATTAAGATAGGGGACATTGTGATAAGTCACTTCAGAGTTGTAAAATGCACCTGTTGGCTCCCACTGTAAGTATGACTCACTCTTTGTATTACCATTGTGCCTAGAGGCCATAGCTGAGATCAGGCCTTCTATGCCTGATGCTGTACATAGACACTGTAAACTCTTTTGGACTGGCACTGTTTGTTACTGTCTAGACAAGAAAAAGGAAATATTGCTCTTCACATTCATATGTGTGCAAACACCTGTAGAGAGGGATTGAGTGATTTGCCCAAGATTACAGAAAAAGTCTGTTGCAAAGCAGGAAATTGAGCATAGATTTCCTGAGTCCCACTCTCCTTCTTTAAAAACAAGGCCAGTCTTCATTTCAAATGTAACAGACCCTGGGTGGCATCAGGAAAAGGCATGCCACTCAACAAAAGGATGAGCCCACACCATATCATGACTTGGAGATCCCTTGGGCATAGGAGTAGATTCCTTAATGATTCCTGCCCACTTTAAATTCACTGTGAGCTGGTATAGTAGAACCACAAGTTAAATTGACTTGTTGGGGGAAAAGCCCATTTTCACGGATGTCATCCAGATAAAAATACAACCCAGCTATTAATTTAACATTGTTTGCATCTGCTCTGGATTTTGGGGATGCTACTGTTTATGCAGTTTGAAAAACATCTTGAATTAATATTCAACGTTTACTAAGCCCCTTGGATTTCCTGATGTAATTTGCATTAGCTCATAACAGCAGGGGCCTCCAGAGAGCCAGCACCAAAAAATTTAATAGTAAAACAAATGCTTTGATATGTTAGAAAACAGGGTCTTCTTCACCTTTACCATATGATCATTTGTTGAAAGAAGGGGGGAAAAAAATAAACAGGACCTATTCTCTATTTCATTCCTAAGGAAAACATTGCAGCCACTAAGGGAACATTTAGGCGGCGGCACATTTGAATGCCAATGCTTATTGTACATTTGACAATCTTGAATGATAAAATCATTAGCAACACAGGGACTATTTCCAGAGATATCTGAACCATTTCAGACAAACTGGGAATCCCAGAAAAGAAGTATGGGTTTGTTTTGAAGACACTGAACTGGGATTTGAGCTCTGACAGATGCTCCCTTTGTAATGTTGGGCAAGCCATTTAGTCTCTTGGTGTCTCATTCTCATGATATTGCCTCTGTTTATTTGTTTTTTCTTCCTTTGTCTGTCTTATCTAATTTAATGGTGAGGTCTTTGAGGGAGGGATTGGCTCCTGCTATGTATCTGTACAGCTCCTGACACAATAGGACCGCCAATGTCTGGTGGGGCCTGTAGAGGCTACCGTAATATAAATAATTAATAATAGTTATCATCCTACAAACCATTGCCCTGACACTCAGACTGAACACACATGAAATCAGTTTCCAAGTACATAAATATCTGGCCAACTTTATTTTACAATGTTTTTTCATGTTTTTTTTCCCGTGTGTGCTGCCACTGCACTTCCAGTTCCAGCCAGGAGCAGAAAAAGCTGTTCTTTTGGTCGGAGAGGAAGTCCCACTGGAAAGCTATTCTGGCAAGGCTGCTGTCTGATTTCCTGAGCAAAAAAGTTTGAATCCTTTGCATGAGCATCAGAATCCAACTATGGACACCTGGAGATGATTCTTGAGGTGCTCATAGTGCCAGTACATACATGGAAAAGAACTGAAAGCCATTACCATCTGGTGGCACAAGCGGCAGCCCTGCTGGCTGTCATGTCTGAAAAGCCCAGGTTTCAATCAACATGGAACCAAAGCTACCTCACACTTCTGTTAGTGGCTCTTCCAGGTCACCGCTAGGTCACAAGACTCTGGGGAAAGTAGCATGGCCGTTGCCTATGTTGTATCCATTCCGAGGGCAGAGAACTCCAGACCTTTCAGTTCCTGAACCAAATGCTACATTCACTAAAAATCAAAGAGTGTTTATGTACCGCTGAAAGAGTTTGAATGTTGGGCAAAAGTTTCATTTTCTCCTAGCAAGTTTAATGGTTACCCTGGAAACCTGGGAAGCTCAATTCTAACATACACCTGATTCTGTCACTGGATGGTTCTGTAGAGTATTTTCTCCCTCTCTCTGTTTAGTGAAAATGTAACTGCTTTTTAATGATCCATGGTTATTATATTCAAGACAGAACAGTTCAACACTGCTTACATAAGTCAGGTGGATAAGACAAGGCACTGTAAAACAGTGTGTTTGAAAAATACTGTGAAATCAAATACATTATTCAGCCAATGTTACGGAATCTGCTTCTGTCAGTATTTAGACTACAATGGTAACCAGGTGCCTTGAGGGTAACCAGCTCTTTTGTTGTAGCTTTTTTTAAATTTATCTTTTCAGGCCTGAAGGCTAGGACCTTGTGCAATATTACATAATGTCTTTCATCAGAGGGACTCAAAATATTCACAAAACTTAAGCATGTCTTAAGCACACAACTTCATGTCACCTCTGTGAAGTACAGTGGGTTGTAGGATGCCGGTCACTGTAGTATATACAAGCATACAACTCACCAAAATACACTATTTTTGCCACCTTAGGATTCAGCTGCTTAAATATGTATCCCCTATTACAGAGACCTCTAGGCTTCTGCAAAAAGATGGGATTTAAATTCAGGCTCTAAAACCACACATTCTGATCTGCGTCAGTGCTCAATACAACACACTAGGCCACTGTGATGTTCTGGCCCTTTAAATGTGTGAGCACTCTTCTCCTTCCCAGTAAAAAGCCCCAGTTTTGTCTTGATTTCAGTTTTGCAGTGTGAACAATCAAGCAAGCTGTGCTTAAAGGAGCTTCTCTGTGTCTGTAGCTTCTTCTCTGCTGGGTCCAGCTAGAACGTTTGGCAATGAAGGATTTTGGTTCCGTGCATATCTGGTACTCCCATTGTCTGAACAAGGAGAAAAAGTAGCTATAAAAAGGGGGAAATTTCGCCTGGGGACACAAAGTGACAGACTGCTGCTTTTTGCTGCTGGGACAGTGTGAACCAGCCAGCTAGAGAGGAGGAACAGCAATAAAAAACAGAACAAAGGACTAGGCTGCTGCCCGGAACTACTTCAAACATAGCAGTGATGGGGAAGTAAGTAGCCCTATGAGTTGGCTATGTGCAACCGGACAGACGGGCAAACCAGCGTAGTGAGCACCGAGGGAGGATAGCCAGCAGAGGGAGCACAAATACAGCCAAAGGCAGAATTCTGCAGTCTGCAGTGTTGGCACAGAGCCAGAAGAGGCGGATCACATGCAGATAGTGCAGTAACAACAAATCCTTTCCCTGTGGACAAAAAGGCATCCTGGAGGGTCTGAAGTCCAACATGAGAGCAGAGAAAATGGCAACTTTGGAGGGCCACATTGGTGAATTATCAGGGTGGTAGCCGTGTTAGTCTGGAATAGCAGAGTTAACAAAGTCCTGTGGCACCTTAAAGACTAGGGTTAAGGTGCCACAGGACTTTGTTAATTGGTGAATTAGACGACAATTGCAAATCTAGGATGAGGTGCCTACAATGTTTTGAGCTAGTTGTAACCTGCAACGCCACTCCAGATGGAAGAATTTCAACCTTATTAATAGTGATAGTTTCGAAGGCATATGCACTGCTGCATGGCCTATTGTCAACAACTGTGCCCAGAACTTTAACATACACTGCAATTACTGCAGTAGGACAGGAACATAGTTCTCCTATCCCACCAATGATAGCAGAATGATACTGGTTTCATCAGCAATATCAGGGAAGCATGGAGTTGGTAGCACAATTCGTTCCTGCTCCATGAAAGTTGTGAAAACACTGTCAGTTTGAACAAACATTAAGTGATGCCCTGTGTGACCAATTAGTGTCTGTTTTATGCAATGACCAGGTCTAGAAGAAGTTACTGACTTCAGAGATTATATTCAAGAAGAGTAATGAAGTAGCAGTTTCCCTGGAGACTGCAGAGAAGGAATTTAGTGTAAACTGAGAAGTTTATCTCAAGAATCAATGAGACAGAGGACCACAGGAATGTAAGGAATTTCCATGTGACCACTGCGTGCGAAGGATTGCTAGGCACATCAGGTTATTTGCAGGAAGTGCCAGAAGAAAGGACACATCGTTCAACAACCAAGAACAAGAAGAAAAAGTAGCCATCAAAAGGGGGAAATTTCGCCTGGGGACACAAAGTGACAGACAACAACCAACAACACGGAGTAACCGTTCAGCCAAGAAAACTCCTATGAAGACTGAGTCTAAGAAAGGATGGAAGTAGGAATTCATAATGTGGAAAAAAACAAGAGCTCTAGTGATACTGACCAAGATTCATCAGTACAAGTTATTGGAAGCTGGCATCAGAGATGGCATCCTGGTCACACCTGTGATTGAAGGAGTTCCTACAAGAATGGGGCTTGATAATGGACCTGCCATTTCATTGATTTTTGCATCTGTCACCAGACATTGTCACAAGCTCCTTTGGAAGAAACCTCCATGGTTTTGAAGACTTGTACCAGGGAAAAGTTGGTCCCAAAAGGGATACTCCAGGTGAAAGTTCAGCTAGATGGAAAATCTGTTGTTTTACCCTTGAATGTGATTGAAGGAAAGAATCCACAATTATTAGCTTATTAGTTTGAGTATCTCAAGGCCAATTGTACCGAGATGTCACTGATCATGACAACACCTCAAAATCTTTAAGAAATACTGTACAGACACTCTGACATTTTTTAAAAGAATTTGGATAAATGAGCAATGCATCAATGAAGCTCACTGTTAAGTCCAATAGCCAGGCAAAATATTGCAAGCCCAGAGTTGTGACATACTCCAGTAGAAAATTGTTTTGGACATTTACTGAACACAGAGTTAATGGGCTATACCCACCGTTTCAGTGATCAAGAAGAATGGTTCAGTCTAAATTCATGGAGATTTGAAAGTGAGACTGAATCCAGTTTTATGTGCACACCACTATCCACTACTTTGTATTGAAGATTTGCTTGCTGCTCTTAGTGATGGACAGTGTTTCAGTAATTTGGATTTGCTTAGTTCATACTCACCAACAGAAATTGATCCAGGATCTCACAAACATTTCACAATCAACACACAAAAAGGCTTGTTTATTTATTACAGCTGGTTGCTTTTCAGTATCACATTGGCACCTGCCCTGTTTCAGAAAGCCATGGATGAGATCCAGAAGGGACTGAATGGAATTCAATATTATTTGGATAACCAAGGACTTGTTACAGGAAAGTATCAAGAGGATCATCTTCGAAATTTGGATGCTGCATTGCAATGTTTGGAAGAACATGGACTGAGATTATGTCAAGACAAATGTGAGTTTTCAAACCTTCAGGTGAATACCTTGGACATTTAATTGATGTTATGGACTTAACAAAATCACCAGCGAGAGAGTGTGTGGTTCTTCAAGCTCCCCTGATGGAGAACTTGTCACAGTTATGTTAATGCTACTACAGTAAACTTCTGCTTAACCTGTGAAGAATATTAGCACCTTCACATGAACTATTACAATCAAAGAAAAAAGGAAAATGGACTAGAGCATGATTGTGCATGTAAGGAAACAAAGAAGCTGTTTGCATCAGCTGGAGTTCTAATACACTTTGATGCTTCACTACCATTGCAATGTGCTTTTAAGGCTTCAGCATATGGAGTGGATGCAGTTCTTTCCCACTCTTTTTATAATGGCATAGAGACACCAATTGCCTTTGCATCATGTAAACTCTCTACACCTGAGAACTATGTGCAAATTGAGTCAGAAGCTCTCAGGCATTATTTTCAGAATATGGAAGTTCCACACCTATCTGTATGGTAGACATTTTAACTTGCTAATGGATCATCACCCATGAATTTAATTTTTTGGATCAAAACATGGAATCCTGTCATTAGCTGCTGCTCATATGCGACTGGGAATTGCTACTTTCAGCTCATTCCAGTGCCACTCAGCTCTGTAAAAGGTCTCAGAAAATGCTGATGGGCCATCACACCTGCCTTGCCCAAGCTCCCATCAACCCAAAGAAACTTTGTATAAAGTGTTCTATCTCAATTTGATGAAGAGGTTACCCATCACTAGTAAAGACATCAATAAAGAAATCACAAAGGATGATGTGCTTCATCTTGTGTAGGGAATGGTACTATGTGGTATGTTTGATCACCAATATCCCAAGTTTACACAATTTGTGTCATATCAATGTGAATTATCTGTGAATTACAGTTGGATCTTATGGGGAATGCAAGTGATCCTTCCAAAATCACTTTGGTCTCAGGTTTTGGAATCTCTTCATGAAGGTTGGTTTGGCATTATACAGATGAAAGCCATAGGCCAAAGTCATGTCTTATGCCCAGGGAAGAATGAAGACATTGAGAAGACGATGAAGTGCTGTACTATGTGTCAGCAAATTCAGCTTGATCCTGGCCAGCTGGTCTAGACCCTCAGCCATTGCCTCAGATTCCCTGGACATGATTCATTTGGACTTTGATAGACTTTTAGAAGGTTATATATTTTTGGTCATAGTAGATGCCCATTTGAAATGGCCAGAAGTTTTTAGAATGACTTCTACTACAACTATCAAGACCTCACAGTTTAGCCAAAACTATTACAGTCAGTAGACAACAGCAACAATGGACCTCAATTCTGTTCTGAAGAATTTCAGAGGTTCCTACCTTTAAATGGAATTCAGCATGTGCGCTCAGGTCTTTACCATCTTGCTAGAAATGAACTAGTGAGTGCTTTATGCAAACATTTATTCAAGTCTTAAAAGCTAATGTCTATTTTGAGTCATCAGCAGAAATTGGACATTTTCTTGCTTGTCTATAGGAACATATCACACGTGATGACCCAGGAGTCATCTGCAACTCTTTGTTGAAGCAATCTTGGTGTAACCATTGTGACCTGTAATGTCTTGATGTTGCCCCAGATGTGGCCAAGTCCCAAGCTATGCAAATTGATGGACAACGTGAGACTCATCATCATTCTTTTCAAGTTAGAGACATAGCGTGGACTTGTAACTATTGGTATGGAGTGAAATGGGTATCTAGAGAACTTGTAAAATGCATGAGAACTGTTCAATTTGTGGTAAAACTAATGATATTTTATGGAAATGACATATGGACCAGTTGCAACCTCAACAAGTACTGGAGTCCAGGAATGTTCCAGTAGGATTTTACGTTCCTCCAACCGAACCTCCTTCTGTTCCGATTCTTAATTTTGACGACTTGTTGGGAGAAACGTTGGTACCAGGTCAGGCTGATTCTTTAACACTGACTTTTCCTATTGTTCAGGACACTGCCACACTACATTACCTCAAGTGAGGGTGAAGATCAGTGCTTTATAAATTGCTTAGTTAGTGAGCTGTTATTCCAAGGCAAAATAATACATTGAAATTTAAGAATCTGCATCTGCGACTGTTAACAAGTGTTTTTGTTAAAAATATAAGTGGAGGAGGGTGATGTCCTCTCCCCTTAAATGTTTCAGCACTCTTCCCCCCCCCCAACCCTCACCCCCAGTGAAAAGACTCAGTTTTGTGTTGAATCCAGTTTCGTAAACCATCAAAATTTCCACAGCAACTAGCTGTACTTAATTGATCTCCTCTGTGTCTGGATCACCTCTTCTGCTGGGCCCAGATATGACAGACATAGCACCAAGCACACCTTGCCTTTGGCTCCTGGTAGTTTTACCCTAGGCAGGTGCAGCACATTCCTGAGGATGGCTGCCATCTTGATGGGTCATAGATGGAGAAACATATTCTGAGGTAACCTGGTCCCACTCCTTGAGTGCCTTGAAGATAAGGCCTCTAACCTTGAATTGGATCCAGAAGAAGCTGGCAGCCAGTGGAGCCACGGAAGACCTGTGGTAGGCTGGTGCATGCTATAGAAGCTGGATATTTGACTGGCCTCAATGGGGAAACAGTGAAAGCGTTGTGTGTGCTACTATCCTATCTCACTGCTAGGGAAAATGAATTAACATATTCCAGTCTGGAGCTGATGGACACATGAATCATAGTTTACAGGAATGGGCACAGAATTCTGGCTGCTGGGAGGTGAGTGAAGATACCTTTTTTCTCAAGTATTAAGTAAAACAGAAATTACTGGTTGGAATTATATGGCAGGAGGTTAGCCTAGGTGATCATAGTGGTGTCTCTGTCCTTACAACATAGAATCATAGAATATTAGGATTGGAAGAGACCTCAGGAGATCATCTAGTCCAACCCCCTACTCAAAGCAGGACCTACCGCACTAAATCATCCCAGCCAAGGCTTTCTCAAGCCGGACCTTAAAAACCGCTAAGGATGGAGATTCCACCACCTCCCTAGGTAACCCATTCCAATACTTCAGCACCTTCCTAGTGAAATAATATTTCCTAATATCGAAACTAGCCATTGCCCCTTTTTCTGTCATTTGCTACCACTGAGCTCCATTCTCTTTGGAACCCCCCTTCAGGTAGTGGAAGGCTGCTATCAAATCCCCCCTCTCTTCTCTTCTTCAGACTAAATAAGCCCAGTTCCCTCAGCCTCTCCTCATAAGTCATGTGCCCCGCCCCCCTGATCATTTCCATTGCCCTCTGCTGGACTGTCTCCAATGTGTCCTCATCGTTTCTGTAGAGGGGAGCCCCAAACTGGACACAATACTCCAAATGTGGCCTCACCAGTGCCGAATAGAGGGGAATAATCACTTCCCTCGTTCTGCTGGCAATGCTCCTACTAATGCAGCGCAATATGCCATTAGCCCTCTTGACAACAAGGGCACACTGTTGACTCATATCCAGAGTCTCATCTACTGTAATCCCCAGGTCCTTTTCTCCAGAGCTGCCGCTTAGCCACTCAGTCCCTAGTCTGTAGCAGTGCATGGGATTCTTCCGTCCTAAGTGCAAAACTCTGCACTTGTCCTTGTTGTACCTCATCAGATTTCTTTTGGCCCAGTCCTCCAATTTGTCTAGATCATTCCATATGGATTCCCATTTTACAACAGGCTCAAACTGAGGCAGGGAGAAGTTAATTGACTTTTCCAGGGTTATATGAGTGATTGGCAGAAACCTATTGCCATCATATGCTTTAATTAGGGTTGCCAACTTTGGTTGGATAAATTCCCGAAGGTTTCATCACAACATTACCTTTAATTAAAGATTACTTTTTAATTCCTGGAGACTCCAGGACAATCCTGGAAGGTTGGCAACCCTAGAATTAATTGCTAGTTTTTCTACTGGATAAATGCATGTAAAAACTAGATATCACCATCTTGTTAGTGCCAAATGAGTGGAGCAGAGTTAGTCTATCAGCATATAGTCCAGATTCTCTAGCACTTCGCCCTCAACTTTTTCTGCTATATGACAAACATGATCAAATGCAAAGAAACCAAGCAAAAAAATAGCCATACAAAACCGTGCTACACATCCTATAGGAAGAGCTTGCTGAACGCAACAGGAAACCAGTGTATGCAGCGTGCTGCTCTTGAACATGGAGGATTGATTTGTGATCTGGCCAGTCAAGTTGGGATTTGTATCTGTGATAATAGTGGTATCAGGCAGAGGGAGGCTAGTTTTAAAAGAAATGCCCAGAGGGCAAAGGGTAGCCCCCAAGGGGAAAAATAATCAGCTCTGCCTTGTTTACGTTTATGCCTTTAGGCTGTCATGGCCTGCCATGACTGGCCAGCATTCATTGCTGTAGTTACAAGTGCTAGACTAGTAAAGACAAGGAGAAAAAAAATGCACAGGAGGAAAGTGATGTATTCAGCATATGAATAAACATTCTTGAATCTGTGGTTCACCTTTGTGTGGTTGTCCTCCATATCAGAGGAATGTAAAACTAATTTCCCCGGCCTGCCTACCTTGTTCCAAAATACCAGCTCTCCAGCTAATGTCTCTAACAAGTTTCCACAGCGTCCATGCCATCAAATGTGTTCTAGAATGTGCTTGCTGGCTAGTTATGATATTGATATGTATCCTCCTTTTATTGTCCAGCGGGTCAAAAGCAGTTAGGTGCCCAACTCCCATTGGTTGCTGTGGCTCATTCGCTCAGTTTTCAGATCCATGGGATTGTGAACAGCTGCACAGGAGAAGCCACTTAGAAGGTAGGGTGGAGAGTGAAAGCAGGGGAGAGGGCTGTTCTGAGTTGCGGGCTTCTAGTGAGGTAGTTTCAGGTGAAATTTCAGAGGGTACTATTGGATAACTGCAAACAGAGATAGGCAGCATCAGTCATTTTTTGCACATAGCACCCTAATTCATGGATGCATGAAGCAGGCATGAAATCATGTGTTTACCCATTTTTTAAAAATCCTAGCACATCATTTTAACTTTTGAGGCATGCTCATTGTGGGATAAATGTGGAACAATTGAAAAATTCAAACTCTGAATAAGGGCTGGGATTTCCTGAAGGGGCCCAAGAGACTTAGAAACCTGTGGTGTTTTGATAATTCTGTAAAACTCACAGGCTGTCACTTTAAATCCTAAAGGGTTGCCTGATCCTGCTTGCAGGCTATGGGGCTCTGCAGGAAAGCATGTGACCTGTGTTTCAGACAGTCTGCAGAAAGCCATCCTAGAGACAGGCGGGTTGATCCGTTCCTCTCTTTTAGGGAGCAGCCTGCTTTTTCGCTCTCTGTTTTGGGGTTCTTGTGTTAGGGTTCTGAATTCTAACAAATACAGTTACATTGGAATCTGGCAGCAAGATAATTTTACCTTTGAAAATAACCCAGCTCCCACTGAAAGTCAATCTGATGTAATTAAGCAGCGTCCTATTTGCTGAAATGATATGAAGACTACTAGCACGAGTACTGCTGGTATTGCTTCATTAGCGCAGCCAGGTATTTCTTCTTGCCTGGTGAACTTGCGGCTAAGACAAAGCAATTCTTTTTGGACAAACTGGCTGGGAAAAGCAGAGAGTCTCCTACTTCTGCTTCCAAACTAGTTTAATTTTGTCAGGAAGTGACCTTTGGCTATAGGCCTTATGGATTCTGCTAACATTTTAAAGGAATTAGACTAGAGGGAGACAGACACATACGAGGCACTTTGAGTAAGATACTGAATCAGGTTGCAGCCATTATGTTGTTGACGTAACAATTAAATAGCAGCCTTGTACTCAGACTTGAATTGTTTCCTAAAAATTCTACAGTTCTTTAACAAGATTTTGCTCATGCAAACATACAAAACACTGTGAATGTGTCAAATCAAAGCATAGATAAACACAGGAAATATTGGATCATTTGTTATCTGATTAGTAGATACTTAGAAGTTTATGCCCTTGTGTGCACATGTAACTCCAATGAATGTTAATGGAAGTTATGTGCAGGCTTCAGGGATGGCTAGATTTCTTAAAAAGCGTTGTTCAAATTAATTACTACAGTGATAGGTCAAAATTAAATTGCTTATCTTGGCTTCCTTTGCATTAAAAATAAAGATGTAGGTATGAAAGACATGCTTGAAACAATACACAGTGTCTAATGCCCAGATCCGAGGCAACAAGTGTTAATTTTACTACATTCCTGGACAAAGCAACAAAAAAATCGCAAGCTGTCAACACTCCCTCACTTCTCAGGGGGGAAAAAAAAGCTGAAAACAAAAGGTCAAAACCTGATTCATCCACACAACTCATTAGAGTCAAGAGAGCATTTCTCATCGCTGCTTGACTGAGAACAAATAGCTCATTAATCTTGAACATATCCATCTGAAAACCTTAGTAAATTCAAATGCAATAATGACTGACATGATAAACAACATATCTTGCACAATGCATTTACCCGTTAAGCATGTCATGCCAGCAGGCACACGGCTTACTAAAGAATGGGGGATTTGGGAAGGTGACACTTGTCAGAGATGAACTCAAAGGCATGCAGGCCCACAGATACACACAGTCTGTAACTGGAAAGAGGAAAGGAAGGGACATACAGACAATGTATATTTATGAAGGACTGTTTCTTGGCTATGGGCCAAATGCTGTGTAACTGTAATCAAAATTTGGCCACTTGTGTCTATCATTACATACCCTTTAGCCTCTTTAGCTATTTAAGGAGGCAGAGGAAAAGCAAGCATCAGCGTATGCTGACTGTAATGCTTCTCAGAGAGGGATGTAAAGTTATGTTAATAACTAGCGTGATAAGGTGTTTGCAATATGGCCAGTAATGGGACCGTTCATTGTTAAGTCAGCATTTGATCTCCTGCATATGTAGCGCCGACAGACCCCAGCTGGCAATGGCAGCAAACCTGGGACCTCTGGAGCTTACTGCATGAGCTAAGACACCTCTCTCTTAGCCAAGGCTGTAGCAGGTTCAATGATCTCTAGTGGTCTAGGTGCCACTAGAGGGGGACAGAGTGCCACACCAAGCAACCATGGGTTACACCTACAGAAAGCACATGGTAACAGGTATAAGGGTAGTCACCTCACAGCTCCACTGGCCAGATGTTGTCTTTTACATCTCTGAATCCTCGCTGGCTTCAGTAACTTCTCATCCCAATGACTTTGGTGGGCTGGCAAGGGGTCTAAGGAAAAGCAAGGTTTATCTTTGTAGACTTGATTCTCCACTACCCCGCACCTCGTGTTGTCAATTCTACCTAGGTGAAGTGAGCACAAAGGTAGGCTTTACTCTCACTTTGATGGTTGTAAGTGACCAGTGCAATGCAACATGGGGGGAAAAACCAGACCATGGGTGTCTTGATGATCCCTCCAAGTTCCATTCTGAGGCGCCCCTAACTGTCTTCTTCTCTGTAAAAATACAGTACATGAAGTACCTTGCTACACTTGAGCAAAGTTCTACAATTGCATTGTGAAAGGTTTACCTTAATGCCTAAAAGGGAGGCTTGTGAAGTATACCACCTCACACATGGCTGTGGAGCAGAGGAGTTTTATGTTATTGGTTTATGCTTGGCTTGTGGAAAACACTCAGGGCCACAATTCTGCCCTGATTTACACACACGAAACTCCAGTTGTTCTCAATTCAGTGGAAAAAAGTTGGTCCTTAGGTGGGGGAAGAAGGAGAGCTGGGGGGGGGGATAAAATCTAGAAGTTGCTGTTTTATCAGAAGGGTTTGGTAGACTTTTCTTGCAGTCAGGAAAGAAAAATTTCCCTCATCTAATCCCCATAGAAACCTGCACTTTCTTGCTAAGTCTTCATCCGCGCTCTGATTTCAGTGTGTAACTGCTGCGTTTTCGCTTTGCTCTCCAGTCTCCGAGGGTGCACTTTCACTGCCGCTGGGGTGTGGGGTGTTTGCCTGTGTATATGTACGCTAGCCAGCGCTCTAAAAGTAGTAGTGAGGATGCAGCATAGCATGTATACGTACTCACTTGTGCAGGCCACGCTGATGCCTCACTGCTATTTTCAGCACGCTCGCTAGAACGCAACTCACATGGGTACATGTACATGGGCTGAAAAGCACCCCCTCCCTCCCCCCACTGCAGCACAGACATATCTTGAGTGTAGAATTAACTCAAGCTTGACTGCTGAGCTTCCAGACACAGCTGAGTTCCAGCTAATACCCCCAAATCAGTTCCAGTTTTGCAAAGCGGAGAAGGTGCTAAATACAGAACACTCGCTACTCAGCTAAGGCAACATTTGGAATTTTTTGTTTAAAAGCAAGTCAACTTTTGTACTTGTCTGATGGCCCTCGCTTGGGGTTTGTTGATAGGGGAGCACTGCCTAGTCGTTAGGGCTTAGGCCAGTAATGTGTAGAGGGTTGTTGGGATTGGAACCCAGCCCTCCCGCTCTACCAGGCTCTGACCCAGGGGCCTTTGAGGGTTATCAGTGTTCTGACAGCCAAGGAAGCTTAAGGCTGTTCTCCCTAGGCATTTCCTGCCACCTCCCTGCAATTGTCCCAAGGTCACCATCTGGTGTAAGGCAGCATGAGGACAATGACCTCCTCCTGTGGTATGGCCCAGCTTCCTGGGCCAGCTCAATCCAAGGCTTTCCCTGCTGGGGTAGCCCAAACATAAATAAAGGGGATCACTGCAGTCTAGAGTTCATATGAAAGGGCAATGCTTCTCGCTCAGGCTGTCTCCGCAGCAGGTCCTCCCTTCCCACAGGGAGGGGCTTTGGGGCAGCTGTTTTGGGAGAGATTCTGCCTTCTCTCAGCTTGTCTCCCTGAAGCTCCTGGTAGCAGGTGTCTCCTCCCTGGTCTGTGACCAAATGAGCTGTTCTTCTGCCTTTTAGCTCCAGCTACAGATGTGGCAGGACGAGGCTAGCTGAGCCCAGAGCAATTCCTTCGCCTCTTGTTCCTCAGTGTGGGATTTGGACATCCCATCACAGCTTGTGAAAGGTGGATTTGTCTCCACAGGCCCCCAGACTGAAGCTGTGAGTTTAGCAGTAGAACAGGCATTGCTTAGGGCAGTGGAAACAGAAGCTTGCCCATGCTTTGGAGTAAGAGAACTGCTCACTCTCCATACCCATTAACTCCTTAGCTTCTCTGCTGAGACTGCTAACAAGAGTGGCTGTATGCCAGAGACTATCATTTATAAATGTAGCCATTTCCTCCTTTTCCTCCTTGGATGTTTGAAATTATTTGTCATGTTCTGGTCCACTAAGAAATCCTACTAAGTCTTCTCCCTGAGAGCACCACAAGCAAGAGCAGAGTCAGAGGGACAACACAGAAAGGGAAGAATCCAATATGCTGGATTTCCCCCCCGTGAAGCATTACTTGGCACACTTTGCTATCTGTGGGTGCTTCTTCCTAATCCAGCAACTGATGAATGATTTTGTATTGCCCCATGAAAAAGACTTATAGAAAAAAGAAGTTATAGCCTCACCGCTTAAGCTGTCAGTAACTAGTTGCAGAGGGATCCTCCTGCATTGCATGAGGCAGATGCAAGAAAATACCAGAACGTGGACATTACTGCCTTGCTGTGGAGCTGTCTGGTATTGCACTGTGATTATTACAGTTTCTCCCATGTGTTATTAGATACGTTCGGCCAATGCTGTGGGAATGCTGTGAAATGTAGAAATACCTCTGCTGCTGTGTGGGGGAAGAGGGGTACTGCTTCTTTACATTGGTTGAAATAGCCGGACTGCAACAAACTGGGTTTGAGATCAAAAAACGGCAGAAAGAGGGTGAAATCCTGGCCTTAGTAAACGGGAGTTTTTTGGGTTGACTTTCCATGAGGCCAAGATTTTACTCAAAGAGTCGTTTAGAGAGAATCTGATTTTCCTTATTTTAATAAGGTTCTTCACTCAGTATCAGAAGAAAGGACGTTTTCTGAGGGGCTTTGCCATTGTCACATGACAGAGTAGGAGGCAGAGAATGCTAGCGTGGGTGGGAATACATGGGGATTGAGGCTACCACCACCAAAAGCAACGGGCTGCCTTTTTAGTAATGCAGTTAAAACCTATGCTCAAACCTCTTAAAAAATAGTCATGGTTTACTTTACCTGTAGTGTGTTACCTCTGTCTCTTTAAATGAATCCTCCCCACTTTTCACCAAGGGTAAGTCCACCCCACAGTAAAACACCCACGACTGGCCTGTGTCAGTTGATCGGAGCGCAGGCTGTGGGACAATAAATGGCAGTGTAGACATTCGGGCTCAGGCCCAAACATGTCCGTGGCAATTTTATAGCCTCACAGCCGGAGTCAGCTGACATGGGCCAGCAGCAGGTATTTTATAGCAGTGTAGACATCCCCTACGACTCACTGCATAGACAGGAGAGGCCAGACCTAGCGTGGGCTGTCAGAGAGATGGTTTTAATGTGCGGTGTCTACCAAAAAGCAGCTTTCAATATTCTCCGAAGAAGCGACCCACCATAGAAGGACCCTTAGGTAATCCCTGTAGGAGATCCACTTGTCACCCCACTTCAAACACAGGCAGGAGACTCTTTTGTGACTCACCAGTGCTCTTTATTCACACGGTGCAAACTCCACCACCTTCTATGTAAAGCTTTACAGTCGTTTAGCTCAGTACCTTCCAGATCAGGGAGACAGGCCACAGCTCAGGAAGATTACTCCCTTCTTCCTGGCTCACAGGGATCCAGAGTCTAAGTACTCCTCCCTATCCTGCTTCCCTAGCCTCCTTCTCTCTCTGTCTCCTTCTCTCTCCTCCTCCACAACCACAGTGGGCTTCCTCCCTGCCAGGCTTTTATATCCCCTGGGGAGGCTACCAGGTGTAACCCAATTGGCTCTAATTAGCCAGGGCTGCACTCTGCTAGCTAATCAGTTTCCCTAGCTTAGGGAAGCTGTTAGCAGAGGCTTTTGCTCCCTTAAAGGGGCGGCAGGGTTGACTCAGGCACGTCTGGCCAGCACCCTGCCACACCCCTGCTGAGTGTGTGTTACAGCGTCCTGTCTGTGCCCATCCAGGAAGTATTTGAAGCGTTACATACACAATCTACAGAGCTTTGCTCAGGCTGGCCTAGCTCTAGAGATGTGTGGTTCAGTCCCTGACGTGTTGGCATCACAGTTTCTCATGGCATTCATGTCTCCAGAGAAAGTTTGCCCAGATCTCAGGGACATTTCTCAGCCCTTTCAGTTACCTGCCAAGTGTTTCCTTCTTGTGCCTTGCACAAAACAAGCTCCTCTGTGGTTCCCTGAATTAAACCAATATGGGTTGTTTAAAAACTGTTACATTTTTAGTAAACTTTGTTATTTGGGGGGGGGGGGGGAAGGATGTAGTGTTATTTCTCTCAGGAAATATAGATGTTGTGCACTATGAAAACCCAACTGTACAGTGCCTAAGAGACTGCCAGGGTTACATATGAATGCAAAGCAATTGATCTAACAAGCCCTCCTCCCCCAGCCTATCTATGTCATAGAACACAAACTCTTTGGGACATGGATCACATCTTAATGTGCATCTGTACAGCACCTAGCACCGTGAGTTTTGCTGTGGCCCTCTGAGCGCGACATCAGTATCCGTGTTTAATAACAAAGGAGACCTACTGAGGAATCTGATCCTATAAGGCTCTAGGTAGGGCGGACAAAATATCACACGTGAGACGATCTTAAGGGAAATAAAGGACATGCATTTGAGAGCTGAGCCTGGCACTTCCATCATCAGTCCCACAGAAAGGAAGCTTTGATAATGGACTGCAGGATTTGGTCTTGGTAAGTAAAATACAAGGTAACTTGTATGCTTGAATTCTCTCCTTAGATGTTAGTTTATTAGGTTAATTGGATAATAAAAGACATTGGTTCACTACTGAGACCTCTGCTGTTTTATGCTTCTAGGTTGGCCCCTTGGCCTTGGGATCCTGATGCTGATGTTTCCATTTGTTTCTCCATTATCTAGTAAATGGCTCAGCACAGAGCCTAGCAAGCACTGTATGACCCACTTTGAAACTCCATCCCTGCTTTTCAACATCATGATGGGGCCCTTCCCCAGGCCAAAGCTACGCCCTGAAGCGCCACACACTCTGTTTGCATCTATCACCTATAAATATCACCAGCCAGCGCTTCTACTGGGGCACTTCAAAGTGGGTATCATTCAGTTCTGTGAGTGCTCAATGGGTGAAATTCACCTCTGGGTAGAGAACCACCCCCAGGCCTGTGGTACCTGGGTGTATTTGATCCAGTGGAACCCAGGGCTGCAGAAACATGCCCTCTTCATTGATGCCGTGCATGGGAAGTGAAGATGAGCTCTTCTACACCAGGCAAACAGAGATAACCTTGGAGCACAGGTAGACACTCATTTCAAAGACTGGCAAGTATGTGTGGAGGGAACTAGAATGTTTCTACTGATGTATAATTAAGGCTGTTTCCAAGTGCAGTTGTAACCTTAAAATGGAAGAGTAAGGGAGTTAAAATGGAACCGTTTACACAGCAGTAAAAGCTCCGCTGCATGAGGCCCTCTGCGTGTACAAAATTACAGGATTGGAAACCATTCAGCCAGTCCAGTGCCTGAGTGGCTCGAGGATCCTAAAGTGCTTTTTAATGTTTTCTATATAGAGAAGAGAACATAAGGGAGGGATGGGGGAAAACGCTTTGGATGAAATAAGCACAGATCCCACACACTCCTCCTTTCCGCCCAAGCCTTTTGAAAGTTTGACTCAAACTTGGGTGGCAAACTGAGGCCTGCTGGCTTCCCCCTTGGCTCTAGCAGCTGCTGTTCCACCCTGAATGGAGGCTGTCTGCATGGCTGCCTCCGTTTATATGCAATTCACATTTTCAACCTTTTCTTTGCCACTAGCAATTCTAGAAGGGATTTTTTTTTAAATAGGTGCGCGCATTCTGAAGTCATCCCATGACACTGGGTGTCTTACATCCTTCTGCCTGAATTGAGTTCTACTCACAGCTGAATCTGAACCTTACCCAAGGGGAATGAACCTTCAGGAGCTCAGATGAATGTGACACCCAACACATTCCTTGGCCCACGCCACTTCCTGCAGCCCCCATTGGCCTGGAGCGCAAACCGCAGCCAGTGGGAGCCGTGGTCGGCCGAACCTGCAGAGGTGGCAGGTAAACAAACCGGCCTGGTGCTCCAGAGGCTTTCCCTGAACAAGCGGTGGACCAGAGTTGACCACTGCAATAGTAGGTCTGAAGAGTTCAGAATCTGTCTTCATTACAGCCTAGCAGGCCCCAATTCACTGTATCATCCTCTTCTAGTCTAGTCATTGTTGCCCTCACAGCTGCAGCATTGGGAGATCTTGGAGGAAGACTCTAGGGCTTGAGAAATCCCACAAAAGACGGTCAGGCCAAAAAGCCAGGTGGCTAGGTCGGGATGTGATCTGGACAGGGAATAGCTGGCAGTGCGGAGCTCATGGCTGTTTTGCATTTTCAGAGTTGTCGTTGAATCATAAAAGCGTCAAGCACCACTTGTGACTCATTTCAAGTGTGAAAGAAAGCCATAAATTAAGCCCTGCATCTCACACACAACACAGCCCCTAGCTACACCAGACGTTTGTACACTATTTTCATATGACAATCTAGTTGTCTCTATGTTTAGGGCCCTATAACATCAAGGCTATTGAGATGAGGGCCATTTGCACTTTCATTGTACTGTACATTATATTCTGTCATTTGTCAGTTTCCTCGCTTACCATTCCACTGCCAGGGATTTAATCTCCAGTTCTCTATGCATCGAGTTGAAGGCCCTGCAGTTTTCATGTATTATTCACCTCCGTTTGCTAAACTTGTTAAACAGTAGATGTTCATTGGAGTTAATAAATCACTATTTACTCCCCGCCTCTTATTTCCCAGAAAAGAGTTATTACTCCATCTCTCTCTAGTGACAGCAGTTTTATAGTTACCACAGATTTCTCTGTATTCATGAAGCTATTTATCACAGTACCTGTCTTAAATATTAGCACAGTAAGCTTCCTCTAAAGTCTTAAGTTATAACCTGTCTTATGTATGGGGAGGCATACGTGTGTCTGATATGAAATTATGTGAATTTCCTCCCAGTTGGTTGGGTGACATCTCCGTCAGCTTGGAAAAGTTAAGGTTATTAATGTGCTCAAAGAAAAAACATTTTCCTCTTTATGTGTTTAATGGAGAACAAGGGGCTGAATCTGAAGGTCTAACTCACTTTTACACATCATCAACTCCCAGAAGAGTTTTACCTGAGTAAGTGTGGCGGGATGGATTGTGTTTGGCCATTATATAAGGGCATAAGGGAAGAGGCTCTTCCCCTCCGTTTGCATTCCTGCAGTACGGTCACATGGACAGGGAATTGGGCTGGGCCGCAGTGGTGAAGATTAAATTCATCAGTGTTTGTACAGCTCTTTGAAAGAGGCAGAACTAACCAAAGATGAAGTTGGAACTGTACCTCCTCAGAACCCCCTTGAGTTTTATGGATGCTCAGGTCTGGATTAAAGCTGTGTAGGTCATTGGACAGTTTCTAGCTGTAAGGATTATTACTATATTCTGCATAGATGTGACATCATCAACATATTCAGCACACTGGATTTCTGCAGATTTCAACATGTGAAGGGTTCAGTTGGAATAGCTCCCTAACATCTGAAATTAGAGAAACCATCAGTGAGGAAACCATGTGACCAAAAGATTAAGAAATTTTAACTTTTAATTTCCAAGAATTTGTGCCTAACGTAATCAAAAAGGAAAGCAAGGGACCAAAATCTCTGGTGACGTACTCTCAAGCCCTTTACATGAAAAAAATGACAGTGGATAGGGTCCTAATTTAGGATTTGAAGATGCGGGGCCAAGTCCCTGGTCTAACATAGCCTGCCTATGTGACCTTGAGACAGTTATTTAGTGCCTCACTTTTCCATCTGTAAAGTGGGGATAAAAGCATTTTCCCACCTCACACCGATGTTGTAGAGATTATTGCTGGTTTGAAAATGGAAATCAATTCCCACCAAAAAAACCAACCAAACAAAAACCTAAACAAAAATATTGCATTTTTGTAAACATTTTTATCCCAAACAGCAATGAAACATCAACTTTCAAAATTTTTCACAGCAAGATTTTTCAAAACAAATTCTATTTCAGGCGAAAAAAAATAAATGTAAATAAATAACAAGAAATATAAAAAATATAAAAAGTATAAATATAAATATATAACAATTATATATATATTATCTATTTATATATAAAATATAAATATAAAATATATAAAATATAAAAAAATCATGAAAAGGATGTTTTTGTTGGAAAAATCATTCTGACAGGATCTCAGATGATAAATATGTTAAAGATTGTAAGATAAGGTAGGTGAGATAATGTCTTTTATTGGGCCAGCTTCTGGTGAGAGAGACAAGCTTCTGAGCTTACACAGAGCTCTTCTTCAGGTCTGTATAAGCTTGAAAGATTGTCTCTGTCCCCAACGGAAGTTAGTCCAATATAAGTTACTAGCATAAGTGCCCGGCGTTGCTCGGGTCAGTCGGAGGTGGGGAGGGGGCAGACAGTTGACACCCCCTGACCAACCCCAACACCCACCCTTCACCCACCCTGACATCTTCCCACCCCCCCGACCAACCCCAAGACCCCCCGGCTCACTTACCCCCCGACCAAACCCGACAACCCCACCTGACCCCCCAAAACAAACCCAACACCCCCACCTCACCCCCCGACCAAACCCGACACCCCCACCTCACCCCCCGACTGAACAGTGTATTTAATAATCTGTGTGCTACACAGTGCACCGTGAGCCGGGGGGGGGGGGGTGTCGGGTTTGGTCGGGGGGTCAGGTGGGGGTGTTGGGTTTGCTTGGGGGGGTCAGGTGGGGTTGTCGGGTTTGGTCGGGGGGTAAGTGAGCCGGGGGGTGTAGGGTTTGGTCTGGGGGGGTGGGAAGGTGTTGGGGTGGGTGAGGGGTGAGTGTTGCGGTTGGTCAGGGGGTGTTGCGGTTGGTGGGGGGTTGAGGTGGGGGTGTCAGGTTTGCTTGGGGGGATGAGGTAGGGGTGTCGGGTTCGGTCGGGGGTAAGTGAGCCGGGGGGTGTCGGGTTTGGTCTGGGGGGGTGGGAAGGTGTCGTGGTGGGTGAGGGGTGAGGTGTGGGTGTTGGGGTTGGTCAGGGGGTGTTGTGGTTGGTGGGGGGGTGAGGTGAGGGTGTCGGGTTTGCTTGGGGGGGTGAGGTGGGAGTGTCGGGTTCGGTCGGGGGGTAAGTGAGCTGGGGGGTGTCAGGTTTGGTCTGGGGGTGTTGCGATTGGTGTGGGGGGGGTGAGGTGGGGGTGTCAGGTTCGGTCGGGGGGTAAGTGAGCCAGGGGGTGTCGGGTTTGGTCTGGGGGGGGTGGGAAGGTGTTGGGGTGGGTGAGGGGTGAGGGGTGGGTGTTGGGGTTGGTCAGGGGGTGTTGCGGTTGGTGGGGGGGTGAGGTTGCGGTGTCGGGTTTGGTCGGGGGGTAAGTGAGCCGGGGGGGGGGGTGTCAGGTTTGGTCTGGGCACCCACCCCAACACCTTCCCCCCCCCAGACCAAACCCAACACCCACACCACACCCCTCACCCCCCCGACACCTTCCCACCCCCCCAGACCAACCCCGACACCCCCCCCCCGGCTCACTTACCCCCCGACCAAACCCGACACCCCCACCTCACCCCCCCAAGCAAACCCAACACCCCCACCTCACCCCCCCACCAACCGCAACACCCCCTGACCAACCCCAACACCCCCACCTCACCCCCACGACCGAACCCGACACCCCCACCTCACTTACCGTCCCACCAAACCCAACTCAGATCTGTCGCAGGCGGGGAGGGGGCCCAGAGCCGAGGGATTCCGGGGACCTTCGCAGGTGGGGGGGGTCACAGAGCTGATGGAGTCCGGGGTTGAGGTGGGAGGGGCAGAGAACTGAGGGCTCTCCGGGGTTCCGTTGGGAGGGGGGAGGGGCAGAGAACGGAGGGATCTCCGGGGTTCCGTTGGGAGGGGGGAGGGGTAGAGAACTGAGGGATCTCCGGGGTTCCGTTGGGAGGGGGGAGGGGCAGAGAACTGAGGGATCTCCGGGGTTCCGTTGGGAGGGGGGAGGGGCAGAGAACTGAGGGATCTCTGGGGTTCCGTTGGGAGGGGGGAGGGGCAGAGAATGGAGGGATCTCCGGGGTTCCGTTGGGAGGGGGGAGGGGCAGAGAACTGAGGGATCTCCGGGGTTCCGTTGGAGGAGGGAGGGGTGAGCTGAGCGAGTGAGGTGTCTGTTGGAGGGGGGTATTATGACATCATCACCACCTAACCGCCCAGCCGATGTGATTGGCCCTGAAAGACTTTCACCCCTGGGGGGCGTCAGAGGTGAGATCCGAAATTTTTTTGACCCTTACCAGCATCTAGACCCCAAGACCCCTCACTGTACCAAATTTCAAGTCTCTGGCTCAAACGGTGCGGGAGGAGTTTGCAGTCATACATACATACATACATACACACATACATACACCACTTGACTTTTATATATATAGATTACCTCACACACCTTGTCTCACTAATATCCTGGGACCAACACAGCTACAACAACACCGCATACAACAATTAAAGATTGTGAGGCACACAAACATTATGCTAATGGGACCGTATAAGTGCTTGAGGAGGGAACAAAATGGAAATAGTATTTTGTAGCAAATTAATAAAATGTGTACATTTTAAATCATTTTGACATATAGTTCGTGAGTAATCCAGAGAAACTATAATGCTAATGTTTAAGTCCTTAGAATAAGTGTGATCCAATCACTCATTTTAAAGAGGTGGACCATATCCCCTTTAGTTAGAAAAAAAGAACTACAACATTCTTCATCTTTCATGAAATTTGTCAGCCCTAGTGTGACCATAAATTTAGTGGGGAAGTTTATTTGCTTTAAAATATCAAACCAAACCATTTAATTTTAAAAGCATGACTTTTGGAAAGTGTCACTTTAAAATGCTTGAGTGTCAGTGTGGAAGGAATAAGGGGGAGGCTTTTTTTAAACTAAGGCCTGGTCTACACTACCTGCTGGATTGGCGGGTAGTGATCAATCTTTTTGGGATCGATTTAGTGCATCTAGTCTAGACGCGATAAATCAATCCCCAAGTGCTCTCCTGTCGACTCCAGAACTCCACCGCTGCGAGAGGTGCAGGCCAGCGTCAATGGGGAAGTGGCAGTCGACTCAATGCCATGAAGACTCGTCGGTAAGATGACCAAGATACATCGGCTTCAGCGACGCTATTCACGTCACTGAAGTTGTGTATCTTAGGTCATTCCCAACACCCTCCACCCCAGGGTAGTCCACGACTAAGTCTTTGCTGTCTTTTAAAATGCCAAAGATGACAAAACTCTGGGAAAAACTCACACCTGGTTAATCAATCATCAGAAGGAAGCCTCTCGTTTGACCACTGGAATTGCTTGCTTAGCACGTTTTCTTTAAGGGACATGTCATTCTATTACTAATGTATGAATAAGGGGAAAAAATTCGAGGAAGGGGAACTCTTCAGGACTGGACTCTGTCTTTGAATACATCTTGCAGTCCCCATTGGCAGACGGGTTGCCACTGTGCCGCTCGAGAGCCACACTCAGCTTCAGTAATTATTGAGGATTGGGGGTGTTATGCTAACCTGTTGTGGACGTGTGTAAGTGTTTGAGACTAAGTAAAGTTTAACTTTAAGTGAAAACACTTCTGTGTTGTCCTATTTGTGCCAGCCATTTATTGGCCAGACAGCTGTCTCCCCTGATTTATTTCCTGACACCACCTCACCCAGAGTAAAAGTTACCAAGAGTTTTGGGTTGAAAGAACCCCAGGTAACAAGGTAAAGTGACTTGGGCTCACAGGGGTTGGGTTGCAAAATTGCCATGTAGACGGACTCAGGCTGGAGCCTGAACTCTGGGTCCTGGCAAGGCAGTGATGGGAGAGAGGGTGTCAATTTTTAGCTGGCCATGCTGCAGGTCTTTTATTCTGGTGTTTATATATCATAGTCATAAGGGGGAATTCTTAGTCACTCATGTGGGCTCATGGTCCCAGGTAAAAATGTAGCCATTGACTTTACATACATTGTTAAGAACATGGAATCAGATGGCCTCTTTCATGCGGAGTGGTATTTAATTCCTCAATTATTCTCAATGGTTTCAATGGGATTACTCAGAGTGTTCACTGTAAGTAGAGGTCATCAAAGGCTGGCCCTTTAATAGCTTTCCAACTGAATTTCAATACAATTTGACATCATCATCTATTCATCTTCTGTAATCTTTCTTTTCAGCTTTTGGCTTCATTCCAGGGCTAGAGTCTGCCACTGACTCAAATGGGGTGTTACTTTGCTTTTGAAGTAGCGTCATTAATTTCAATGGGGTTATTTGAACAGCATAAGGTTGTACTCAGTGCTAATATTGGTGACAAAATCTGGCCCTTATTCTGTCCTGCCTCATTCAGAAATAGAAGGCAAGCATAGACTATAAAAGCAGGATTCAGGTGAACTTTTGTCTAATTTATCACCAGGCAGGTTGCAAGAGAGAGACATCACAATATTTCTAAAGAACACCACTAGACCAGCACTAAAATACAGCCTTCTATCAGCAGTCAATGGAGTCAAAGCCATTAAAAGCTTCTAAAGTCTTGCTAAATACTAAACCATATAATTACAAAAAAATAATAATGATGACATTCCAGCTTTTCCTGGGTAGAAGTGATGAACAGCTGTTTTCAAAAGGAAAAACAAGGGGTACTGTGTTTTTTATCCCACATTTTTCAGTTTATATAAAACAAACCTGATCGTAAGAGCTCAGGCTGGGGAGAAAAAAAACCCTACTTTAGAAAAAAGATGATAGAAATTCCCCCCCCCCTCCAAAAAAAAAATGGAAAGAAAACCAGTAAAAATTTGGAATGAGACAGGAGAAAAAGGATGATCTCATAGATTCAAAAATCCCAAGGCCAGGAAGGGACTTTTTGATCATCTAATCTGACCTCCCATGTAACATAGGCCAAAAAAACTTACCTAAAACAATTCCTAAAGCATATAGTTTAGACCAACATCCAGTTTTGACAGGTTCAAGAATAGCAGCCATGTTAGTCTGTATCTGTAAAGAAAGCTAGGAATACTTGTAGCACCTTAGAGACTAACTAGTTTATTTCAGCATAAGCTTTCATGAGCTATAGCTCACTTCATCGGATGCATAGAATGGACGGAAGTAAAATGCATTTATACACACAGAAAGAAAAAGAAAAGAAAAAAAATGTACATTAGCATACCAATTCCTGGCCATTCCATTACAGATTTGATGGTTTCAGTTTTGAAACAGAAAAACTTCCAAAACAGACTCCAATGAGGAACTGGAATTAATTTTCAAATTGGATACAATAAACCAAAGGCTTAACAGAAGTTCAGATTGGTTCTCTCATTACAGTAATTAATTACATTTCCTGGGTTACTGACAACAGATCTCCATTTCAAAAGGTGTATCTTCCTCTTAGTGATAATGGACCATCTACATTTAACAGCCCTCTTAGAATTGGTATGCTAATGTAATTTTTTTTTTCTTTTTCTTTCTGTGTGTATAAATGCATTTTACTTCTGTTCCATTCTATGCATTGGATGAAGTGAGCTATAGCCCACGAAAGCTTATCCTATTTAATAATCGGCTAGGGATGTTTGTGTGAAGCCGTCATGCGCAGTAGAGAAGGCCCTGGTGAACGGCATGCTGGGGGTTGTAGTTCGAAGGCACAAAATGGCCACCGCGCGTGCCCGCCTGAGTGATCCTCACTCACACGGAGCTAGAGCACCAAGGAGCAGTTATACATATAAAGTTAGCTGGGCTGTCGGGCGCATGACGAGGAGTTGAGGGGGGAGGGAGCTGAGCGGGGGGGAGGGAGCTGAGCGAGGGGGGGGGGGTCATTGCAGGGGGAGGGGGCTGGGTGAGGGGGGGGCTTGGGAGGGGGCTGGGCGAGGGGGGCCTTGGAGGGAGAGGGGGCTGGGCGAGGGGGGCGGCGTTGGGGGCTGGGCGAGGAGGGGTGTTGGGGGGGAAGGGAGCTGGGCAGCGGGGGGTGGGGGGGCGCAAGCTTTTATGGTTGGCCCATGTACACGGGCTTTTACACTAGTGCTGAAATAAACTAGTTAGTCTCTAAGGTGCTACAAGTATTCCTGGCTTTCTATCCAGTTTTGAGTTAAAAATTATCAGTGATGGAGAATCCACCACAACACTTGGTAAATTGTTCCAGCAGTTAATTACTCTCATCTTTAAACAGGAGATGTAAATAAGGCATATGTTCTTAAAGAAGCTAAATGGCACCCTGGATAAAAGGATTTTATCCCTGCCTCTGCCACAGAGTTCTTATGTGATGCTAAGCAAATCATTTACATCACAGTTTTCCCAGGTGGCCATCAGTTGTGTGTCCCTTGTTTTCTGGGTGCTGATCTTTTTAAAGATGAGAACTGAAGTGCAGAGGACCAGATTTTCCTATATATCTAGGTGTCTACAGAGGCAAATGGGTGTTTTCCATTGCACTGGGAAGCTTTTAATATTAAAATATACAGGAAATCACATACAACTTACAATCAGAAAGCAAAGCAAACTGTGGCAGACAACCGCCATGGAAAGTTTCAACACAAAAGGTGGATGTTTGGAAGTTCTAAGCAACTAAAAGAAGGGTCTTACAATGGACCATGTTAGGCAACCTTAAATGTAGGTGTAGCCACCAGCTCTGTATATAATAAATAATGGGACTAAAACCACTGAAATTTGCAGAAATTTTATGTTCAGTACATATTATTTGACCTATACTAAATACAACTTCTCTCATAGTATTTTCCCAGCCTGTTTCTTCTCTCATTGCTTACCTTGAAACCAATATTAACATGTAAGAAGACAATATCTTTGTAACACCCCAAGGGGCTAAGTGCAATATTATGAATAGAAGGATTTGATTTTATGAACTATAGACTGTATTTTATGCTCTCCCTCTCCATTTGTGGCAGGCTACACGCACCACCTCATGAGCAATGTGCAATGTCAGTATCTGATCACTTCACTTCCTGCTTCTTTTGCACTTTCAGGCCTCCAGTGTCTTAGCCCCATTCTACCGAATTCCTCCCCAACCTCCCACACCCATTATGTTTCTTAATCAACAAAGATACAAATTTGGGTTCTTCAGGATAGCACGCAGCGCTGTGTTTCCCAGAGTTCAGTTCCAATCCAGTTTTAAGGCCTGATCCAAAGTTCATTACATTCAGTGGAAATTGATTTAATTGGCCTTTGGATCAAACCTCTCATAATTGGAGGATCACCAGACTGAAGCCCTCCACAAGGTACGGTCCAAGGGCTCCTCTGAAGTAGCAGAGAACCAGCTTTAGCAGAAGAGAGCAAATTAGACCCTGAAGAAGTCTCCTCTAAGAGCCAATTTAGCTGAGATGAGTTCTCTCATTTCATCAAGAGGCTCCGTGCCCTGCTAAATTATTCTAATGAAGCCCAACACTGTGCTGCTGACTTTCTAGACAAGTTTTTGAGAAGCATATTTAAAAAGCAAAGCAAATTTATCAGCATTTGTGGGTTTACCCAGCTGTGCCCTGAGTAAAGAGCAATATCTAGCTGCACTGCCACAGAAGCAGAGGAGAAATCAGCTCCTCAGAGAATCACAGCTTAGCCCCTAGCTCCACACTTGCTCCATGGGAAATGCATTCTGTGCCAACCTGCTGCCTATCACTTCCCTCTCTGGGACAGTCCCGCTCACCTGGTTGGTGCATTGGGGGTTCAAGCCAAAGCTCCCCCAACTCCTCAGTTTTCCCTGCCCACTTTCCAGCCTCCTGAATGGAAAGAGGGAGTCATGGCCCCACGGAGGCTGCTCCCCACCTTGTGCTATACCGCAAGTTGCCAATTGCCCACGTAGGGGAACTAAAGGGTGTAAAGAGACATTTAACTTCCTCCCACCCCATAAGTGTGCGGGGCAAGGTGTAATCTTGCCCTTAAGGCCGCAGATTTTGTAATCTTGCCAGTAACGCTAGATGAGTTACTATAAATCAACATCGTGGTAGATTGAAATATGTTTATCTAAGAGAAGTGATACATTTTAAAGAAAAATTAAAAATAAAAGTGTTTCACTATCACACATCTAATTAAAAAAAAAGTGAGCCATGTTCATGGGACTTCAGTGAGACTTTTCTCCCAAGCAAGGGCAGCAAAATTTGGTATGTAGTAGGGCTGGCCAGAAAACAACCAACAAAGACCTTTTTGAAATTTCTTGAGAAGAAGTGAGAGATCATAAGCAGACTTTAATTTGGGTCTCCTGCATCCCATGCAAGTATTTTAACCAGTTGGCTCCTGGCTACATTGGTGTGGGTCACTCTTTGGGTCGCGTTGATGAAATTTTCATTGAAACACATACATGTCCAAGAAACATTTCTGTTTTGAGGTAATGGTATTTTTCACTCAAAAAAAAAAAATTAAGAGAGAGAATAAGTTTTGTCAACATTTATTTCCAACCAGCTCCAGTATGAGGCCCTGGTGCAACAATCTCCATCTTGGCCAACACTCGAATTGAACCAGGGATCCCCAGAGCTAAAAGGATGAGTCTTTATAACGCAAACTAATCAGCCATAGGAGCACATTCTCTGTGACCTGAGCACCGAGAAGGACATAGGAAACACATTGTCCAATGGGTTACACAAGCACATCAAGCCACGTTCTTTTCTCTCATCATTAAACATCAATATTAGAATGGTTCCTAGAGTCCCGCGTTAGGATTGATGCCCCATGCTGCTAGGTGCTGTCCAAACACACAAATGATATAACCCTTACTCCAAAGTACTTGCAAGCTAAGAATAAAAAGGAGAGAATGAAGGATACAATCAACAGATACAAGCCACTATTTATGCATCTGGAGCCTGAGAAAGTTGAGTACGCTCATACAGCACCAGCAGCTGATGGTTTCTGAGCCCTTCGAATTCTCTTTGGGGCTGTCAGGATGTCATCCAGCATGCATTGGAGCTATGGACCTACAAAACCGTGGTTATACCAACTCATTCTGTAGCAGTGAAACATGGGCAATGTGGAAGGCTGAAGCAGGATCGATGGGCATTTTCAGTTCTAATCGTCTTCATCAGCTGCTCCATATTAAGTGGTAGGATAAGATCAGCAATGAGGATATTCATAGCCGAACCCAGCAACTGCCTCTGTCAGTGCTGGTTTGGTTTCGGCGGCTTTGTCAGTATTGTCATATTATTAGGATAGAAGACCAACGAATTATGAAGAGTGTTTACCAAGGAAGGCTGCTACATGGCTGGTAATCGTGTAATTGCCCAAAACTTATATGGCGCAATAACATTGCCCATGGTGCAGATGGACTGAATGTCCAGGCTGACCACCTTAGGAACTGGATGATGCATCCGGGTGGTGCAGTTTCCAGAGGAGTTGGATCATGTCCAAATACTTCCTTAGTGTTTCTAATAATATTAAAGTCATGCTGCATTTTATGGTGCATGTTTAAAAAACCAACACATCTAAGGAGTTACATTTATATAAAGAAATACAAAGCTGGAGAATTCTGTGTGTGTGTTAAGTAGCCAAAATTATCTCAATGGTCAGATTCTGAGCTGATGTAAATCAGTATTTAATGCCATTAAATTTAGAGTTATCGGTTTATACCAGCAGAGGATCTGTGCCCTTAACATCCTGATTTACTGTGACTGTGATTTTGACATTGTTAGCATAGATTTTTTTTCCGTCTTTTTAAAGAAATAATTAGTAAACAAATAACTATTCCAGCAAATCAGAGAACAATGATTGAAAATGCACAGCGAAAAACTTGTATTTAGAAATCAGGCACTGATTCTCTTTAAAAATGTACTATGCAAAGAATATCTGCTATATTGCATGCAATCCTTACATGAACATTTGAAGCTGTGAAAAAACTTGATAGACAATTGCTCATTAAAATCTGATAATTGTAATCAGAGTTCTTTGGCTCACACTAATCTGGAACAGAACTAAAATAATCTGTGCTTTTTAGCATGCAGCCCGTCTATTGTACCTGCTAAGAATTAGACAACAACATAAAGGTGTTATATCAGTTATGAGATTTAAAAGCCATCAATTAAATTAAAAAGCCTTTTTTATTTAAACGACAAGGGAATTTGTTTCCTTGATGTGTGAGCCTCCATCAAATCTAAATTCACAGGAAGAATACTTATGCAGAAAGCTCAAACTTATCATGTGGTTAACGAACCAAAGCACTTGTCCAATCAAACCCAATGAATAAATTCAGTCATTTGTTAACCTGCAATATACTATGGAATAAAATTGTCAAAATAAGAACTTATTTAAGTCTTCCCCGGTGAAGTGATCATTTTTTAAGATTGTTTTTAAATAATACATGTTTAATAGGTTAGCAGTCTAACAACAACTTATTGAACTATAGCCATGTAGTTAATGTGCTCTTAGCACCAATTTCTGCTCTCATGGGGGGAGAGCAGAATATGGCCCATGGTGTTTTGAGTGCCCTCTAGATGTTGTACTAATTAGAAAGACATTATCTTGTGGACTCTGTTACCAATAATCTTTCATAGAAATTTAAGTGTGTCTATTTCAAGAGTGAAAAAATAAACACAGTAGATTGCTAGTAGTACACTTAGATCTTTGGTTTTCTTTATGAATAAAATCAATTGCATACAATATACCAAAACTGCCTGAAGAGAATTCCAGATCTGAGGCATTCTTGTCAAAAAAGACTGCTGATTATTGCACAAGCAAAACTCTCAATTCTAACCTTCTGTGATCTAGCTCAACCACAAGATATGGACATGATCCAGAAACTAATGGATGAATTTTAATGGTGTGGGTTATCCAGAAAGTCAGAGTATATGATCATTATGGCCCTCTTCTCACCTTAGAACCTATGAATTTGAGTAAGCAGTCTAGAAAAATGTGTTCTAAAAATTAAGCAATATTTATTAGTTAGCAGGTATCACTTGACCATGTTAATGGGTAAGCATCTCTGTCATCTGTGTAAGAAACACAAGAATTGGACATACCCAGAGAGAATCCTCTTAGTCCTCTGGGATAAAGCCGATCACAACGTCCAGAATGAAATGTCCAAGTGAAACTCATCGGTTGGTGTGGTGCTCTGTCCCCTTCCAGAGGCACCTAGACCATCTAGAGATTGATGAGCCTGCTACAGCCTTGGTTAAGAGCCACGTGGCTTTTAGCTCGTGCTGTAGAGGCTCATACACGAAGCTTCAGAGATCCCGAGTTTGATTCCAGCTGCTACAGACTAGGGTCTATCAGCATTACAGAGGAGCTGGGGATAAAGCATTCTCATTCAAGGAGATCCAGCGGTACAATGAACATCCAGAACAATTTGGCTGACTCCAGAACAATCTGGCTGAATCAAGAGTCTGACCACCTTTAGGAAATGCTCCAAAGCCTTCTTATGCGATGGAGCCTTTCCATCATAAACAGAACATACACGGTGTCGGGAGCTCCATTCTGTCCCCAATCCTTGAGTGAGAACAACAAAAAATCCTACCCCAAGCAGAGATTTCTAAATCTTGATAAGGGAGAAAAACCAGACATTCCATGAAGTCCTCTGAGGTCTTTGCCAATCTAATTTGTATGGAAGGTGCTAAGTGATGGGTGGCAGAATAAAACCCTAAAACAAGTAAATGGATGGATACATTCATGGATGGAGAGATAAATAGGGGAAAGCCATCTAATTTCTATAACTACAGCACAAATCATTTCCAAAATACAATAACGCTCCATTACAATATTCATGGACAGTGATCAAGATAGCTAAAGTCCAGTGTTTCCACCAAGACACTGTGCCCCACCTTTTGTAGTGATGACTGTGCTGTTTGATATCAACTATCCTCACACTGGCCCATCAGGAAGCAGAATCTGGCCCATAGAATCTTTCTGAAGAGACAGTATCCAAGACCCCAAAACTTGCAGCAGATAGGCTTTTGATAAGCAAGAAATGAAAAGGCTGAGAACTACATGGGAGTTTTTAAGATTAACAGCTAAGCACTTTAAATAAAGTTAAAAGCAGCCATGAGAAAGCAATATTAAATATTTGTAGGAAGAGTGAGAGGTTTAAAATCACATTCTGTCCTTCCGTTGACAGGATCTGCCTTTATCTCTATGCCTCATCAACTTGCTGCTCCTTTTCAAATCACATCTGAGCACATATCTTACCTCCCTTGCCTCTTTCTCTCTCTGTCATTTTCTGTCTCCCTCTCAGAGTTACTGTGACACAGATTTATGAAGTAGAATTTTTGTGCGGGAAAACACCACGTGAACTAAGAAAATGGTATTACAGCAGGGCATGGGAGGGGATGAATGTCTCAAGGTATCATTCGCCACCATGAACAAACATTGAAGATGAAGGACCAGATCCTCAGAAGTATTTAAGTGCCTCATTCCCATTGATTTCAGTGGCACTTTTGGGGACAAATTGCTTAAAAGGAGAATTTCGAATGATGTTCACCTTGGTGCGGAAGGCTAGCACAATGCTGGTGCTCCAATTAGCCACCACTTAGCCCCATATGAGATAATAAATAAGAGGTTTATAAAATAAAACTGCTCGGGAGATTTGATCTTGGATATGAAAGCCAGGCTGCCTTCTCTTTGGGCTTTCAAGTCAGCACCAGTTACGAAGATTTTGCAGGCCAAATTCTTCCTCCCATTGCAGGCTGAATTTGCCATGGCATTTGAAACAACTAACCATGTTGTTGAACACATACAGAGTAATGGAGAATCCGGCTCACTCTCCCATAACTGCAGCTGCTCTGCAGTGCTAACTGGAATACAAATTAGTAGAAACACACATTTAATACTTCTGTAAGCAGATGAGTTTCACAATAGACATATAGAACAGAACAAATGAGTAAGAAGGTGTCATTTTCCATAGGTACTTTCCAGAGTGAAACTGTACTTCAAACTTTTGATGCTGGGAGTTAACTTCCCAATTTAGTGGGAGTTGGGCGGTTAACTCTTAGGTCCCTTTGGAAAACCGCATTCTTAATTACCAACGATTACACAAATCTGAACTTGTAAAAGGTTCTAAAAAGCAAAGTGCAAAGATAGTTTGTATTAAACCTTGCTTGTAAATTTGGCAAATCACACTTTAAATCCCTGAATGGATGGATTGTGTTCCGGGAGTTTTCCCTATAGGGCAAATATAATCAGATTCTGTTCTAACTCTACACCTCTTTAACAGATCATTGAAAAACTACCGAGCAAGAAACTCTAAAAATGATCCTTGAGGTATGTATCTAAGCGTTCCACCTCACTGTTAGTGCAGTATAAAACACACACCAAATCTGAATGCTTTAAATGCTCCAGGTAAAACTAAACAATTGTACTTACAGCCATTTTAAGGTAGAGCATTAATTATTTCTACAAACAAATCAGAGTCTTGATAAATCAGGAATGCTCACATTCTCCTGCTGAAAAATATCCCTGAGGTATGGCAGTCTGCAGCCGTCACAAAGCACACAAAGGCTGCAAATTCTTCCCCAGGATGAGGCAAAATATTACATCACTTGAGATTACACAATTGTTTCATGGAGATTGGGCAAAAAGGAAAAGGGTTAACATAAATAGGTTGCTGCAAGCTATACTTGCCTGAGAGCCTAGTTTGTAAAATGCATGGTTTCTTGTACTTTGCCACATACATGAGTAACTTACTTATCAACTGAATGGGAAATAACACATGGGTCAATTTTTCCAGCATACAAAAAATCTATTGCAAGTGGATTGAGAATATATATTTGGCTATAAATATTATTTGTACTATGGTCACACCAAGAGCCTGTAGAGTTCAGAGTTCCATTATGCTGGGTAATGTACAAAGTCACACTCACAAAAGGTCTACTCCCAAAGAATTTACAATTTAGATAAGAATCAGAGAGGTAGCCGTGTTAGTCTGGAATTGCAGAAGTGACAAAGAGTCCTGTGGCACCTTAAAGACCAACTAAAGTATTGAAGCATAAGCTTTTGTGGGCTAATACCCAATTCGTAGATGCATGCAGTGGAAGTATGCAAGATATCCAAAGGATGTATGTAGTATGTGATAGCACTCTATTGACACCTTGTGGAGAGGGTGGGTGCCACTGCGGTCTCAGAGGCCAGGGAATGGTTGTTCAATGCATCTGCTCCTTTGCAGGGGAAAGTTAAAGTAGCCCAAACAAAAAATCAGCATGCTTCCATGGTCCACAAAAAGCAGAGTCCTAGGCCTTTGGAAAGGCAAAGAGAAAAATACTGGCCCTTCTCCACCCTAAGAGGGCCTGGGTGGACAAGGCTTAAGGTCAGCAACACCTGCTTCCAGGGATCTCTGAGATGCAATCCTGTTCCTTCAGATTGCCACCTCCCTTTTGAGGATCCACCCATCTCCAGGCTAGACAAGCTTCACAGGTGCATTGGTTTGAGGCTGACTGAACCCAGGGGAGCTCTTTAATCCTTTCCTGACTGGGATGGGTCTCCTCAAGATGGGGAACAGAGGAAAAGAGAGATTGACTGACTTGTGCACACACTCAATCTAACTACATTCATACATATGGGGAAAACGTGGAGGAACAAACACTCCTCATGGAAGGCATTTGGTTTGCAAACAATAATATTTGATTCAATTAGATCAGTACTGACAATGGTGCTAATGAGAAAGCCAGCCCACTCGACAGATTAAGCAATAACAGATTTTTTGATCATTCCTTCATTTAAAAAGGTTTCTGAGTATGACGGTTAATAAATAATCTCTGCCTCTTATGCAAAGCCAAACAGGAAGGCAGTACCTATTAGCACCAGTTAAAGTACTTTCTTTTCAAAGTCTGTGAGCTCCTGCGTTATCTTCCAACCTAAGGCCTTTCTAACACAGCAGTAACTCTCTCTTACATTGCATGCTTTCCTAGATACACTCGTGATATAATTTTCATACATCTGCAAGCTCAGTTGCAGATTTGCTTGTCAGAGAGAGCAAGCTGCTTATATGCGGTGGCTCATTCTTGAGCCAAGAGTAGGTGGGAAACGTGGCAGAGGGGCTGATGAGACTTGCAGTTTATAAGCAGGGCTCACTTCCAAGGGTATGTCTTCACTACCCATTGGATCGGTGGGTAATGATCAATCTATTGGCAATCGATTGATCGTGTCTCGTCAAGATGTGATAAATCGATCGCCAAAGGCACTCCCATCAACTCCAGAGCTCCAGCTGGATCAACGGGGAAGCCCGCTGACGACTGCTGCCACCGTGAGGACAACAGGTAAGTTGTCCTAAGATGCGCCAACTTCAGCTACGTTATTCACATAGCTGAAGTTGCATATTTTAGGTCGACAACCCCACCTACTGTAGACCAGGCCTAAGTGTCAAATACTCATTGTTCCAAAGACACATACCTGCGTGATAGGAACACTATTACGTAGAGAGAATAGGGCCAACTAAGCAAGGCAAGCTTTCCACAACTAAGAGCTCATGAATGATCACTTTACAGTGTCACAGTACTGTAGGTTAACACACCTGGCCAAGTGTTTATTATTAAATGTAACATGGTACCTCCCAGTAACTGGTACGGCTCTACCGCCCTGGACACGCCCGATCCCGTCGGATCTTGGAAGCTAAGCAGGGTTGGGCCTGGCTAGTATCTGGATGGGGGACCTCCTGGGAATACTAGGTGCTGTAGGCTAACACCTGGCAGTAGGTATAAACTGCCTCCAACGACAGGTGGCGCGATGCATGCGTTGGAGTATACCCCAGTCGTATCACTGGTCCTGTCCGAGCTCTGAATGGAGGCGGATATGCTGACCGAAGTGACCCTGCCATAGTGCAGGATTAACGCTGAGAAAAACAACAACTCCCAGTAACTGAAATCGCAGACCCATTGTGCTAAGTGCTCTACCACCATACTAAAAGATGGTCCTTGAGGTGAAGAGTTTACAATCTAAATAGATGACACTGACCAAGCACGGGAAGGGAAACTGAGCACAAGGAGAAAAAGTGACTATCCCAAGATCACAGTGCAGATCAGTGGCAGAGTTAAGAATAGAACCCAGGACTTCTGAATATCAGTCGAGGAGCAAAGTCCAGGATTTGCCATGCTGGTCCTTCAAGGTAGGCATCTCAGCAGTGGCCAAAACTTAATGCATCAGTGTACAGTGAAATGATGTACCTCTCCTGGTGCATCTAAAAATAATCAATTGGCATTTCTAAAGCCTCTGTCATTTTACTCTCAACACACATGGTGAGAGTATAGTTGGCGAATACTATCTGGGCCTTTCAGATAATCAGCATCGGTTCTGAAACATGAGCTTTTGGAAACTTTGTATGGCTAATTGAGAACACTATTTATGACTGGATATTAAGTTAATCGGTCTTTAAAAAAAAATCAATTTCAGTATGTGAATAGACGGTCATCTGGGTCAGTGAAAACAGACTCCCCGTGTTAAGTGCAATCAGTTTGCGTTTGCTTTTATTTGAACACATTTTATTGACCATTAATGCCATTGAAGGGTCTGCCTGGTTCCAACATTATTGGGAAGGGTACAAGACAGAGGAACTGATGAGTGTTCACTGTGCCCTATGTAACACTGAAACCTCAGGCCTTGTCTATATGCTATCATTTATACTGAAGGAGATTGAGGCTGTGGAGAAACATCTTGGAGTTGAGGGGAGGTCAGCCAGGATGGCTCAAGCTAATGGGACACAAATCCCAAGCCACCTATTCAAATCCATCCCACCTCAAAAATCATTTGTAACCCATCGGCTATTCAGAAGCCTGTGTGCTGTGATGGTCAGTCCAATTCCTAATGGACAGGTGCCTGGATCTCTACAAAAACTATTCCTACACTATGTTGACACTCTTATTTCAGTATCAGGGTAGCCGGGTTTTGTTTTGTTGTGTTTATTTAGCTTAAAACCCTTCTAAAAAAAGAAAGAAAAAGGCACCTGTACCAGAAGAAGAGTTTCCATACAAGGGGTTATGCCCATATAGCTAAACCAGATTAATGCCATACCTTAGAGTATACTGAAAAAACATCCCCATGTAGCCAAGGCCTCAGTCAACTGGGCTGATCTTTGGTAAGAAATCATATTATATTTCATATGTAGTGTTAGAGAACACTAAGCTTATGGTAAGCTGACCATGGTTTGTCCTTGTGTATGTCGTCAGATGTTTGGCTGCATGTCTGTTCTCTCTGCGTGTTGTACTGACTCTGGTCAGCTGAGATAGCCCGTACCGCAGGCGCCAATTGAACAGTTCAATAACCACAGACTTGGTTTGTAGTGAAGGCACTTGGTCAGGTTTACTGTCAACGAAGCATGATCCTAGCAACCTGGCTCAAAGGTTACAGGTACACTAACATATATATGCCCATTGCAATGGACCAGCTCAATTAGTGGTGGGACTTTCCACTATCCCCTAGGCCAGCCAAAGACACTCCCTCTGAGACTTCATTTTTTAGCCTGATACAAACAAGTTACGTATTGCCCCTCTGACATAGTTATTACCCTGACCTGGGTTATTACCATCCATCACCTTGTACCTGTTGTTTCTCTATCCATCATACTGTCATCCTGACCTTATCTTTAAGAGAGGTCAACATGTTCCTGTTATCTTTGGGGGATGCATTGTTATCGAGGTGTTCTGGTACCACCATTTTGGAGTGTGTTTGCGTGCATGTCCTGTGCCTAGCACTTCTTAGGAATGTGTGTTTCTGTAATATCAGCCCTCTTCTTGCCAGATTCTGTGAGCAGGGCCTGTCTCTAGTTCACAGCCTGACTTTGCTTTATACCAGAAAACCTCTGACCACTACTTCAGCCCAGGCTTCAGGCCTCATACCAGGCCTCTGATACAAGGGCTTATGTCTCAGACTCTTCCTAGTACAGTCTACACTGACCAATCTGTCATGGTCAGCAATGTGCCAGCTAATTTTATTCCTCACAATCATGTGAAGAACAATGGGTGAAATCCGGCCTCATTGAAGTCAAAGGGAATTTTGTGATTGACATCAACTGAGCTTGGATCTCACCCAATAAGATTTCCAAGTGAAGACAAACCCTTGGTGGGACCATAGCTACCTGTCTGTGTAATCAATAAATGTTAGCAAACATGTTTTAATTAACACAATGTTAAACATCTTTTAGCAACTAGTGTAGCGAAAGATGGTTGTGTTTAAAAAGCATGCTAGCTGGTCCTAGTTAACCCAAGGAGGGAAAGTCAATAAAATTAGTATATAGAAGTAAACACCCCTATGGATAGCCAGAACCAGCTAATGCATAAATACAACTCCCTTTCTCTACTCATTAGCACATTTTCTCTCACACACCTCATTTGCTCCCGTGTCAACAAAGCCTACAAGGGAAAAGGAAGTGAAACCAAGCAGTTGGGGATTTGGAGAGGATGACTGAAGAACTCTCCCTTGTTGACCTTTGAGACTTCTTAAGAACTACCTGTGTTTATATAAAATTACCTTCTGATCTCAGATGCTCTCAAAGCCATTGGCACTGTTTGATTTAAAACATATCAGCATAATATGAGCCCTACCTTGCCCCCACTTTTTAATCTTTTGCATCTTCTCTGGCAGATAGCTCTCCATAGGTAGCTCACTGGTATTTTCTTTATCTTAGAGGACTAACTTTCACTTTTCTCCCCAATATTCTGCATTTTGTTTGACCTTTTAAATTTCCCTTGCAAAGGGCTATTGCCAAGCATGTAGATGACTGTCTGAAATAACCATTTTTCTGCAACAGGATATAGAATATCAGGGTTGGAAGGGACCTCGGGAGATCTTCTAGTCTAACCCCCTGCTCAAAGCAGGACCAATCCCCAACTAAATCATTAAACAGCTTTTTGCTCCAGATACCTAAATGACCTCCTTAAGGATTGAACTCACACCCTGAGTTTAGCAAGCCAATGCTCAAACCACAGAACTATCCCTCCCCCCATATAACACAGGCTCAATCCTCTCCCTCCCACCCCCACAATGTATATCTGGTCCGTTCCAGTGCTATGGAACTAGTCTGCAGCTTTTCTTAAGGAAAACAGAAAGAGTAGAGGCTACATTTGAAAATGCAGCCTCGTCCCTAAACACATAGACGCTTAAGTAGGAATGTTACATTCTTTGCATTTTATGAACAGGGATGGCTATGTCTATTTGGGATTGCCAGAGAAGCAGCAAGGATGACTACAAAGTAGTTTTAATGATGAACAAGATGTTTACTCACTGTAGGCGAGTTATGGTAATGTGAGGATTTTATTGTTGTT
Organism: Sternotherus odoratus; assembly: GCA_032164245.1. NCBI lineage: Eukaryota > Metazoa > Chordata > Testudines > Kinosternidae > Sternotherus > Sternotherus odoratus. Next base: position 11,061,270 of record JAVMKO010000001.1, on the reverse strand, counting down.
ACATTGGTCTCTTTTGTGTTAGAACAGTAACATTCAGTTTCAAGTAACGTGTGTCCCATGGAACGCTGCACTGCTGTTGCATTATCCAAATTTCAGGGGTAGTGATTGTTAATTTTTCATCCTAGAAGTGGATTCTCAACCAGATTCAAGATTTCTTCTGGACTCTTGTCACACACGCGTATCATGCATTGTTGGAGCAGAGCCGTCAGTGCCCAAGAACAATAAAATCATGTCATTTCAGGTCTGCATCCTTAAATCAGTAGATTGAAAAGGTACAAACTGCTAATGGACAATCTTTCCTTATTCTATAGTCCTGCATCCCATAGATCTGGGGTTCTCAAACTTTTTTTTTGCTGGGATCTGCTTTGAAAATATTCCAGGTTGTGAACACCTCCCCCCCAAAAGTGATGACTATCCATACCAGGCCACCCTTACTTCTGTGCTGATGGTGGGGGCAGCACTGCCTTCAGAGCGGGGCATCCGCCCTGCAGTTATTGTTCTCTGGCCACCTAGCTCTGAAGGGTTTGGGCTGTTAGCCCTTTGCATGGCTGACATCTGGAGCCTGGGCAGGCAGAGGGGCTAGCCGCTCACAACCCCCTACAATAACGTCAAAACCCCTTGAGGGGGTTGTGACACCCAGTTTGAGAACCCTGCTGTAGATGGTAAAGAAACATGGCCAGTAACAATGTGGGCACATAGCACTGATCTTTTGGCCATTTATTATTTAATAAAATATTTGGGGTGGAAAATTATTTGAGCACGAGCTCAAATGTGATGCTTTGGCTAAAAGGGCTACTGCAATCCTTGGATACGTACGCAGGGAAATCTCACGTTGGAGTCGAGAGTTTATTTTACCTCTGTGTTTGGCTCTACTGCAACCCCTGCTCAAATACTGTGTCCAGTTCTGGTGCCAGCAATTCAAGACAGATGTTGATAAATTGGAGAGGGTTCAGAGAAGAGCCATGCAATTGACTGAAAGATTAGAAACTATAATTTATAGTGATAGACTAGAGGAGTTCAATTTATTCAGTTTAACAAATAAAAGGGCTACTGGATCACAGTTTTTAGTACTTACATGAGGAACAAATATTTGATTAAGGGCTCTTCAATCTACCAGAGAAAGCAACAACACAATCCAGTGTTTGGAATTTGAAACTACATAGATTCAAACTGGATAAGACATTTTTAACAGTGAAATTAATTAACCATTGGAACACTTTACTAAGCATTGTGGTGGATTCTCCATTACTGGCATTTTTAAAATCAAGATTAGATGATTTTTTTTAAAACAAAATCTGTTCTAGGAATTGCTTGGGCAAGTTTTATGGCCTTTGTTGTACAGGAGGTCAGACTAGATAATCACAATCGTCCTTTCTAGCCTTGGAAGCTATGAATTTGGTTCACATTTAAAAAACTGACCAAGTAGTGAAAGGCTAATGTTATATTATCAGCCCCTGGAGCAATCCAGTCCCTTGTTGTTCTAGCACCCTTAAAAAAAAATCTACTAGATGATTGTAAAATGGACTGAAACTACTAATTTATTTCACAACAGCAATAAAAGTACTATATTGTACAATAATGATGAAGTAACAGAGTTGTAACCTGCAGCATTTTGAGTTGTTATGGTACTTTATTTTTAAATGAGGGTAACCATGTTCAGTCATAGCTAATCTGGATTCAGACCAGTCATCTGGAGAAGAAAACCTACTCCATAACTCCCAGGATCAATAATTGGTTATCTGCTCTCATTCAAGAAGACATCTACAGTCTCTCTTAAGGCAACTATGTGTTTTAAGTAAGCTGAACAATTACTAAATAATGCTCTTGTCTAATTTTTGAGAGTATTTGAGGGAAACATTAAGTATTTTGAAATGATGGTGCTTAATTTTGAACCCCTAATGGACACTTGATAGAGGAAGCATCTAATTTGTAGTGACCTTTATGTGTTGTGAAAATCCCTGATTGTTTTTATGAAACTAACTTTACTGATATGGAGGTTTCACACTGAGATGTAAAAAGGAGAGCCACTGATTAAGAGTATACTGAGAAAAATACTTATGCCTTAGACCTGTGCTCACCTGTGATTATGGAGATTTTTCTGACACTCTTTCTCTCTTTTTTAAAAAAGAAGAGATGAAGTAGTTTGCAAAAGGCCTGTGCATGTCGCTCCTTGAGTTAATGGGCTTGCTTTATCATTGTGGTTTGGAGAAAAACAAAGCAGAATGCCTATGTCCCAGTTTACACTGTAAATGGAACAACTCACTGCTTGGTATAAAAGGATAATTTCTTTTTAATAATAAAGCCCTTTGAAACCAATTAATAGTTGACCTACATAGTAATGTGCATATTTCCATGTTTTCTCCCTCTTTTTATAGAAACAATCCCTCAGCAATGGGAAAGAACAAATAAGTATGTAGGATTATCCATTTCTGTATTAAAAGTATGAGGTTAAAATTGCAGGTATCTTTTCCACCAGATTTAAATCAACCCTCATACATATAACCTGGAATCTGACACCCAAGTACCCATGGATATCATTCTGCAACAAATCTGTTCAGACTAAAGAACTCTATGGCTACCACAGCATAGAACACAGAACCTGCTGTTCCAAAAGTACAAACCTTGACCACTTTTGCTAGAAGGGAATTTCTATTACTTAGGGACCTACAACGCAAAGTTCAGCCACTTTGATTCCATATAGCAGAGAGCATGCATACATGCACACTCTAGCCAGTTCATTGTAATACTGATTTCTTGTCATCACCATTCTTTTTCTTCCATATAACTATTGATGAGGAAAAGAATCCAAGGTATGAATTTTATCGAATGTATTATACACAATGGGAAGGAATCAACAATGTGTTAAAGACTAGCGGGCAAGCTGGCTGGATGAACTCGTGTACAATTAAGGAAATGGGAACAAGAGAGGCCCAGTTCATTAGTGAAATACAGCCTGTGATGAAGGGGAAGTTACCGTCTTAGGTTCCATCTACACTTGGAGCTGGGGGTGTGCCACCAAGTTTGCATGGACATACTCGCTCTGTGCTAACTAGCTCTGATCGAGATTCAGCACTAAAAATAGTGTAGTCAAATATTGTGAGCAGCAGCAAGGGTATGTATTTGGGCAGCTCACCAGTGCCACCACTCACTGCTGCCTGTACTATTGCAGCTACACTATTATTTTTAGCATGCTCGGCCATTCAGTGCTAGCTTGAGAATACAGGAGTGGGGATCACACCCCTACCTCATAATGTAGAAGTAGCCTTATTATGCTTCCCTAGTGAGACAGGTGGAGACTCAGTGCCATCGCCTTGTACTGCTTGAGGTGGTCTGAACACAGTATACACCCAGCGGGTAAAATCTAAACTAGCCCCTTCCTGGGGGTTGGATTTGTTGGTAACTGAAACGATAACCCAATATAAACATCGGGCTACACTTTCTCCTCAAGAGAGGCTGTTCCCAGTGTTTTCCCAGGAAGAACCCTATGCCCTGACCCTAGCTCCCTCTGGTCCTGGTTGTAGCTAACTAAACCCGCTTGCCGTGCTGACTCAGCAACAATCACACTGCACAGTCATGCCAGGTTCAAGCACATGATAATAGACTGGATCGACAGAGGCAACCTGCTCCGTAGTGTGAGAGGTGCATAACTCATCTGATGCAGGGGACATCCCTCCACACAGATAACTGCAGGCCATTTGTGATGGTGGCATCACATTGGCCCTTTATTTAGACAAGCGGTTCCAAAGAGAAGGGACTTGAGATTAAGAAGATCTCATGACAAAAATGCAGCATTTCACAATGGGTGATATTCCCCCTGTGCAGAGGAGCCGGCACAGGACAGATGTGTCACTTAAGTCCTCCAAATAAGGCTTAAATGGGCCTTAAAGAATACACAGACCTTGTGCTGTCCCTTGGCACATGTTCCCCAGTGTGAGCTATTGCTTTCTTCTTGTATTACTGATAACATTCCACGTTGGGCGAATGAAGCCACATTAAGCAATTAGACTACATGTCTGCCTCTCTTTCAAAAGGAGGCCGCCTTGGCAGCTTTGCGATTTGCATTACACAGGCTTCAAATATATTTTTTGGATCACTACACCCCAATCTTATTTTCTCTTTGAACCAATCTCTTCTCATTTACTGTTCCTCAAATTATCTGTAAAGTATTCTTTTGACATTTGTGTTATCTGAAACTATTACTCATTGTCAACATTCTTACCTCTCTCAAACACTGTTTCAGCCAGTCGCTGCTCTGTCTCTATTTAACTCTATTCTGCACTGCATTCAATGTAAAGTTAATAGTATCTTACATTTATATACCAGCTTTTAAGCTGAGTACATGCACAATTCTGTCCAACCTGTGTACTGGCATATGATGCAAAGGGTTATTAAACAGAACACAGCAGTGCTGCGATACATTTTTTGGCAGGGAGTAAAGAAGAATGGCACATCCAGTTGAACCCATGGGAGGATATTGAGGTAGGCAAACTGGAATTTGGCCAAGATGCTGTGATTAATAAGCCCGCTCTAACAAATAATATGTGTTATGGGAGCTGTAATGACTGCATTGCTCAGAACTTTGAATTTATATCTCACCCAAAAGATGGCAACACTAAATGAGCTATATTTCCTAGTATCCATGCTGGGGCAATAATGACTCATAAGGGAAATATGCCACATCAGTAATCATCAACTCCATTTCCTACGGCACTTCAGGTTATCCTTGCTGGTCTTCCAAGCTAAATACGGACTAGCATGTCTAGTCTTCATCAGAAGGCGATAGCTAATTTTAAGATTATTTTCCCCCTTTTCCTCCTTCCTGTACGTTCAACTCAAATACGTTCAAATCCAGTATGTTCAACTCAAATTCTCACTGAAACGTCAAGGCAAATCCACTAATGGAAGATTATTGTATGCAACTAGTGTTGGGTTAGTACTCCAAGCTAGTGTTCCTTCTTGGAGCTTTGAATTAATAAGCTAAGCTATGTTCATAAAACTTTTCCTGCTGCCTCATTGTTGGGAGAGGGAACAGGAAAGCAGGGAGGAGCGAGGGAAGCCAGTGTACTATAGTCAGTTGAAAAAATTACTCTAATGACTTCATCCACACAGTCACTCTCGTGTACTGCAGGTCAGAAAGAAAGCACAAACCACAGTGCGCCCATGTGAGATGGGGCAACTACTCTCTCTTTGCTTAGATTCTACTCTCTCTCCCTTCATGTGAGAAGATGAAAACTTAGTATTTGGGTCTCTGGTGGGCAAGGACCAAATTCCAGACTGGAGTCACCACAGTGGTCCGTGTTAGTTCTCATCATCTTAGGGAGCTATCACTGTCCAAAACCAGGCAGTCTAGTGTGTTTCAAGTCAAATGTGCTACGTAATCCCCCCCTCCCCCACTGTATACTGGCCCCAAGGTCACTTCGGTGAGACAGCTTGTCTACTTTTCTTCAGATGTGACTGGACTCCACGTGTCTGTCTTCCTTCTCCATGGTTATTATTTATGCAAACTGTATAGTTTTCAGAGGTTTCCTCTGATACCAGACCTACAGCTCTTTCCAGCCCAACAATATTCTACAGGACATTTGTGCTCTGTCAGGACATGAACCACTCCACAGCTGAGAGCTGCCAGAGCTGCCCAACATGCCTTCTTGAAGGTCAAAGGTCAGACTCGCCTCCTCCCTTCTTGTGCGTTGGCTGAAACAAATTCACAGAGCAAGGACCACGGCAGATGGAGCCATGGGTTATAAGTGAACTGGACAAATAATGTCAAATCTTTACTGTCAATATGTGGTTGAACTATTAAGTACATTAGCTTTGGCCACATTCACACACTTTGGATCTTAGCTTCCAGCAAACATTCAGGTGACCAAATTTCTTGGCACACATATTCCCAGATTTAGGCCTTGTCCCTACACACAAAACTTGTACTGCTTCAATTCTACAGGTGCAGTGGAAAATCCACCTCTTTAAGTGGTTGCAGTTATGATAGTATAAATGTGCAAGATTGCCTGTGATGACGAGGCAAGGTAATTATCCACTTCAAGTTATAAACAGCCCTATATTGAAAAATTAACCACAAAGTCAGCACTGTCTGATCATTACCAAAGTTGGAGAAACCATATCTATTGTGAGCACCAATAGATGCTCCTTGTGTCTTTCAGAAGTTGGGAATGGGTGACAGAGGATGGATCACTTGATGATTACCTGTTCTGTTCATTCCCTCTAGGGCATCTGGCATTGTCTACTGTCGGAAGACAGGATACTGGACTAGATGGACCTTTGGTCTGACCCAGTACGGCCATTCTTATGTTCTTAACCCTCACTAGAAGTATCAGAAAGCAAATTGGTCTAGCTTTACATAATTCACTCACCATTACATCACTTGTACATAACATTTCTATTAAAGAAGCTGATATGTGGTTCACCAAAGCCATTGACAATCCTGCCACCAACTCAATTTCAAGAGGTTGTGATAAGGTCTACATTCCCTGCCTAGATTAGCAGCGTGCAGGCGTCTGCAAACATTATGAAGGAAATGATGCCTCATATCTTTTAGACACCTTGAATGCTTCTAGAAGAGGAAGATGGGAGCAGGCTAGCATGGAACTAAACATGTCAAGATTTAGCTGCAAAGCCTGGCCACTGATCAGAAAACATGGTCCTGCTCAGAAGCCTTCAGTTCAGTCTATTATAAAAGATGGAGACTTACACCTACCACCAAAAAGTCCATTCCAGCTGCTTCCAACTGTACCAAAGGCCAACAAACAGCTCAACAACTTCCTGAATAGGCTGACCATGATGCACAGCTTGTATATCTAGTACTGTACCTTGATGTTTAAGGAATACCTTACCAACAACTCACTGAAAATAAAGACAGGAAAAACATATCCCCAAACTAGCTAGTTCTCCATGGAGAGACAGTCAGACAGTAAGAAACTCTGGGCTTGCCTTGTGCTATTCTGTAGCAAAGCATTACTCACCACTGTGACCCAGGTTTTCTCAAAGAGGACTACTAAACACTAAGCTGAATTAAACCATGCATATAACAACAAGTAGCATGAGGCCAACCAACCTGGCCTGGCTGCTGATCACGACCAACATTCCTCCTCCTGACATCAGGCAACAAGTTGCATTGCAGAATCTGATCTTTAAGGTGTTAGACATGCCATATCTAGCCCTGGTTTAAGATGTGTTTAATCCACCTAGCCACCATCTCAGTTCAGGGCTTCCCATTTGGACAATTCCTTCCCCTAAGCAACCTTGGTATCACCTCCAGGTGGCAAGAACAAGCTTCAAACGTAGCTAATGCCTATCTCATGATGGATCCAACCATACACCCCCCTCCCAGTTTTGTCTTTCCATGGAATCTTTGAGTAAAACTTAATTGTTTCCAGTGTGGGGTGATCACATGTGCTGGTAATTGTTTTGTAAATGTAATGACTTTAAGTGGGGCCTTCATGACTCCCTCCTTTACTGCTGTTAGAAGATATAGGTCACACATTTGCAGGCTGCACTCATTGGGAAGGGCTGTCTGGTTCCCTCATGGATTTGGACAATGCCCTACCCCCAGCTATTCAATGGTTATAACACTTAGACTAACATGCTTGACTTGACCATCTGTGTAGATGCAATTGCAATATATATAATATGCTTATACCAGTATAGCTATTCCAATATGGGAAGAGGAATAACTTATATGGGTGTAACTACTGGTACAACTGCCTCCACAGTAAGAGGGTAATAGCAATATAGGTAAAAACACTATAGCTAGCTCCCCAGCTGCCAGAGTTATACTTAGGGCCCTACCAAATTCACAGCCATGAAAATACATCACCAACCATGAAATCTGGTCTGTGGGTACTTTTACCCTATAGTATACAGTTTTCATGGGGGAGACCGGTATTTCTCAAATCGGGGTTCCTGACTCGAAAGGGAATTGCAAGGGAATTGGTAAGGTTATTTTAGGGGAAATTGTTGTATTGGTACCCTTATTTCTGCAGTGCCTTCAGAACTGGGTGGCTGGAGAGTGGCAGCTGTTGGCCGGGTGCCCAGCTCTGAAGGCAGGACCCCACCAGCAACAGCGCAGAGGTAAGGGTGGCAATACCATACTATGCACCCTTACATATGCGCTGCTGCTGACAGCAGCTCTGCCTTCAGACCCGGGATCCTGGCCAGCTGCCGGGCTTTGAAGGTAGCTGCTGCATAAGTAAGGGTAGCATTACCACAACCTCCCCCCCCCATTATAAACTTGCGACCATGGGTGGTGGGTATCAAAGGCAGGGGAAGGCTCAGCCTATTCAAACTGCCTGCGTGGCCCTGCCCACAATCCAGCCCCAAGCCCATTCCTGCTTTCCACAGCCCTCTGTTGTGGTTCTTGGCCAGGGCCTGAGCCAGTGATGCCGTAACCAGCAGGAGGCCAGGGGACCATAGCCCTCCCCTTCCACTTTTTGAAAGTAGATGGGCCTTCTGCCTGGCTCAGCCACTTTTTTTCCGGGGTGGACCCCACTCCCTTCCCCTCAAGACCTCATCCCTGGCCAAGCCAGCATGGAGTCTGGCCAGGAAGCCCAGGCAGCTGTGGTGAGCCGCGGCAGACCCTCCACCCCCCCCCCACCCCCCCGGAGTGTGGGGCGGGCTGGGCTGATAGCAGCCCTCAGCCCATCTCCCTGCCTCCCAGGCTCGCCATCCTCCTCTGGTAGGTCTGTGACTCCACACCCGCTCCACACAGCTGCCTGCGCAGCTCTCCCCAGCATGGCTCTGGTGGTGAGGGGAACCTCGGAGCTGCAGCCGGCCATGCTAAGAGCTGTGCATGGGCAGCTATGAGGAGTCACAGACCCTTCACCTGCCCCAGGTGGGTGGAGAGTCAAAGGGGCGGGGACATTGGCCGGGGGCTGTGTGTCATCATGGGCAGGCAGTGGGTCAGCCGAGGCTTCCCACAACTGACCACCCGGCTTTTATCATGGCTGGGCTGCGGCTCCAAGCCCCACCCCCCGACCAGAGCCAGGTTGAGGAGAACTGTGTGGGCAGCAGTGGGGAGCTTGGGTCCCTCCACCAGCCTTGGGCAAGGGGCTTAGGACATGGGCAGAGGGCTACCTGTGTTTGCCTCCACCTTGGGCAGGGACCCCCACTCCACCCCCACATTTTTAGGACCCTGCGATAGGGCTAATGTGGGGCCGGCCGGCAGCCAGGGACTCCAGGCAGCTGGAGCTCCGAGTGGCTGGAGTCAGTGCTCACACCGCCCGTCGACCCAGGGCTGGGGACCATGCTGCCCACCCACCCGCTGCACTGAGGGCCATGATCAGCTGCCTTCCCGCCCACTTGTCGCTCCAGAGCTCAGGCTGGGGGCCGTGCTACCTGCTTGCCCGCCGGGAGCTCCGGGGCTGGTAGCGGGCAGGGGCCTCTGGGCTGTAGCCTCCCTAAGCCCATGGTTCATCTGACGCCCATGCTTGCAATATCCCCCTCCCAGCTCCTTTTTGGATCAGGACCCCTACAATTACAACACCATGAACTTTCAGATTTAAATAGCTGAAATCATGAAATGTATGGTTTTTTTTAATCCTATGACCATGAAATTGGCCAAAATGAAGCATGAATTTGGTAGTGCCCTAGCTATATTGGTATATACTTATAGGGCCCTAGTTATAATGGCCCATGTGTAGACCAGGCGTTAAACAAGAAAATGCTTAAATGTGTGTGTCTCAGGAAATAGAAATAACCCAGGCAGTTTAACAACATGGGTCATATTCAGAATACTCAAAAAAATCTTCTGAACCTTTTGAGGGGTATCACTAAAAATAATAATAATAAAATAATAATAATAATAATAATAATAATAATAATAATAATAATAATAATAATAATAATAATAATAATAAATTGTCACCCAAAGAGGAGGAATACGTGTCAGCCATTAAGACAAAGAAGGAATGGACCAGTGCTTGTGAAGGAAATCATTATACTGAGTTACCTCATCTTATTAATCTGTCAAATGGCTGAAGTGGAAGAGCACCTCCTTTCTGTTAGGAGAGGGACTCAGAAAGGAAGGCTGATCCAGTGGTGAGGGTGATGGGTAGGGGCTCAGTACACAAAAGTTCAATTCCTTATTCTAGGGCAGCCATTCTGTGTGACCTTGGGCAAGTCACTTAATCTGCATGTCTCCATTCTCCCATCTGTATAATGGGGATAATAGCAGTTCCCTATCTCAAAGCGTGCTCTGAAGTTAATACATTACAAACTGGTAGGGCCTCAGGTGCAAGGACAGATAGGACTTAAAATAGAGCCATTTTGCAGTGCATAATAATTTAGTTGAATTTACTATGCTACAGATTATGTGCAAGTATATGACAATTTTCATATTAGCCATCTCCATAGCAGACATAGATGAAGATGTATCTCTCGATAGAGCACTCTCATAACACTCCCCCATGGCCTTGTTTGAAATGGCTCAGCAGAAATAGTTACTGATGAATAGATTTAATCTACTCCGCTTTAATAAAAGCACAGACAAAGTCACACAAGTTTACAGGAGGTATTTTTGTGCATGTTTCCTTAAAAGTGTATGGGTTTTTAAAATCTCAGAGAGAAAAAATCAGCACCATGTGGTGTGGCAGTTGCTATGGCAACTATATTTTTTGCTTTTATTTAGTAACAGTGTGAACTGGCTCCTAAACGTGTCCAGCAGCATGACCTGCTGAACAGTAAATTACCAGGGCTCTATATACTTATACACACCTTTTGCATTCTATTTTCCCCCTCATGAAAACATGGATTTTAAACACAAAAGCTGAGTTTTTGTCTGACTGTTCCTTTTTTTAGTGCACATTGCTGCATACTCCCTGTCGTGTAGGAAAAATGAGATAGTCAGTTAGGTGAAACAGAGGGCTCTTAATGAATCTAAAACCCCAATCATTTTTTTTTTAAAGAACGATAGGGAAAATCCCACCCTCCAGGCACAATTCACTTGTATCCAATCATAATTTTTCAAAGCCTCTAAAAATCCAATTCAAGTGACTGCATGCCATATAAACCTGTTATTAAAAATACTTTGAGCTAGTCAACATTTTAATCACTGGACTGTGTGTGTCACAGGAGCACTTAAAAGCACAAGTTGAGATCAGGGCTCAGTTGTGTCAGGCACTGCCCAGAAATATATTTCGTAGGGCTGGTCAGAAAACAAGGATTCTGCTTCGAGGAAAATTGTGAGGCATCGACATTTGGTTTCATGCCACATGGGAATGAGAGCTTTTGAAAAAAAAATTATGAAAAAATATAAGGGAAAGAGAGCCACATACCCCCCCTCTCCCCCGAGTAGCCAACAACCCAGGAATTAGGGCCCTTTGTACAATGTGGAAAATCCAGGTTCAAATCCTGGCTCTGAATCAGGAAGAGTCAGGAATCAAACCTGTGTCCTCATTTAACGGCTAAGCTTCTGCAGCCTAGGAAGGAGAGGTTAATGGTTCCAATAAAAGGAAGGCGGCTGCTGGTACTTAATACATCCATTGCGGCAGCTTCTGTGCACCACACAATATGGTGGCTTTCCACACAAGTGCTGCTCTTCAACATGATGTACCTAGCACCTGATGTGTTCTCTTGATAAAAAAAGGGTGACAAAAGGGGTGAGCTAAACTTCATATTGTCAAATCAAAACATGGACTTTGTCATCGTAAACTCTGGGAATCCAAAATGGGTGCCACAAAGCTTTAGTGAATCCAGCGGCAGAAGACCCATGCAGAAATCAAAGGCAGATTTTGGACTCTGAGCTTCAAATTCTACTTCAGTCTAATCCTCCTCTCCTCAGAGACTCAGTAAGATAGACCAAAAAGCACTGTGTGCTTTCCCAAACATGTCCCCCATCATTTATTCCTCCTCTTTGCTTGACCTCAGGTTATATAAGAACACAAGAACGGCCATACTGGGTCTTACAAACGGTCCCTCTAGCCCATGATCCTGTCTTCTGACAGTGGCCAATGCAAGTGCTTCAGAGGGAATGAACAGAACAGGTAGTCATCAAGTGATGCATCCCCCGTCATCCATTCCCAGCTTCTGGCAAAAGAAGACTAGGGACACCATCCCTGCCATGGATGGACTTATCCTATGTCAGAGTGTGTGGCCAGCCCTTCCTGTCAATCTCTGGGAGAGATCATGTCTCCTCGCTGGCATGCACTTGTCAGGATGATTTAAAAATGGGGAATTAGCTGGTCCTAGTGTTCAGGTTCTCAGTCATGGCAAGGCAGCAAATAGTATAGGGAGATCTGCTAAGGGTTAGCACCAACACAGACTAGGGGCTCAGATGGGTGGGCACCAACACACGCTAGCATCCTAGTTTGGTGGATGTTAGATTAACACAGGCCTCCTGGCCTAAAGTGGGGAGGCTACCACCCCAGGGGCTGGGTGGCAGAGGGTAGGGAGACACAGCTCCACCCAACTCCACCACGTCCCAGCCCATGGCCCTAACCATGGCTGAACGGTCCACCGCTGGATCAGCGGGGATCTACCCGCAACACGCTGACCTAGTATCAGAGCAGCACTCAACCATACTGTCATCTAATGTCCCTGGGCTACTTCCTGGTCAAGCGGTATTCAAGATGTTGGCGTACCATGGATTTATATAGTGACAATATGGCATTTTCTGTCTTATCTAATCCTCTCCTAATGATTCCAAACATTCTGTTTTCTTTTTTGACTGCCGCTGCACACTGAGTGGATGTTTTCAGAGAACTATCCACAATGACTCCAAGATCTCTTTCTGGAGTGGTAACAGCTTATTTAGACCCCATCATTATATATGTATAGTTGGGATTGTGTTTCCCAATGTGCACTACTTTGCATTTATCAACATTGAATTTTATCTGCCATTTTGTTGCCCAGTCACCCAGTTTTGTGTGATCCCTTTATAACTCTTTGCAGTCTGCTTTGAACCTAACTATCTTAAGTATTTTTTGTATCATCTGCAATTTTTGCCACCTCCCTGTTTACCCCTTTTTCCAGATCACTTATGATCATATATGTTAATTGTACATCCTAACTGGAATATCAAGCCACGCTGAAGTAAACAGGCCTAGTCATGCAATCCACATTACACAGAAGGGAATAGAAAGAAAGGAGTTTGGGAATAATAAAATAATATATTTGTACTGCAATGAACTGCTAGACTCGGGTAGTTGCCACCCTTCACCAGTTCACATAATATCCTGTTATCGGTGCTAATAATGGGAAATGTCACATTTATGCACTCTTGAGGGTGAGCACTGTATGCAAACAGCAGTTATCAATTTGGTGATAATAGCCAAACAGCCGATTTAAACATGTTTAATATCTGAAAAATAACACCCTGCTTAGGTCCAAGCAGAGCAGTGAGTGTATGTGTGTGTGTCTATGCTTGCATGTGTCCTTACTCTGGATATCTTGTGCTCTGTTTGCCTCACCTCCCTGCAGAAGCTGTTGCTGCTTCTCGGGGTGTGGTGGGATTTTTCATTAGACTGTCTCTTAGACGAGTGCTTGGCCTACAGAAATCCCCATGCCTTCTCTCTTGCCAATGTATACAAACACTGGGGTATCTTGCCCTTCCTTCCTTAAAATTCTCCGTTTCCATGCAATGTAATTTTAAAAATCCACTTTAAAATTTTAATATTCTCTAGACACAAAGACTTGAAGATTATGGAAGTAGAATGCTACCGCCAGCAGTCACTATTCACTTGAGAGCCAATAGAAGTAGCAGCCTGGGGCTTTGGCTGGCACAGCAGTGCAAAAGAATATGAACACTTTGCAGACTAAAGATCAAGTCTGCTCCAATTTCATATTATGCTCCCTTTTTTCCTTTGAGCTTTCCACTCCTGCGTCTCAACTAAAGGTTGGGTTTGACTGCCAAAATAATGGTGAAACTTCATAGCAATGCACATTTCAAGTTGTGAATATGTGTGGAAAAGTCCTATGGAATTTACAAGATAAAAAAAACAATATAAAAGGTGGGTTTTTTTGAGAAAAGGGAGTATTTACTATAAAACTGAAAATTAAATAACATCCCATAGTCCTCTATAGGATGGTCAAGGAAAAAAATAAAAATAACAGCTATAGAAAGGATATTATTCTCTCAAATTCTGTGTAGGTATTGTTTTGTTTGTTTTGAGTAATTTCTATAGAATCCTAAATATTTACTCCTGTTACATTGTATAGGTCTTTTCCATAAGGGCAGATATATGTTAGCTGCAATTAGTTAGAGCAGGGGTCTCAAACATGCGGCCCGGGGGCCGCATGTGGCCCGCGAAGCCCTTCCCTGCGGCCCGCCAAGCTTCCTGTCGTCCCCTCCCCCCCCCATAGCAGTTTGCGGGAGGGAGGGGCCAGAAGCAGAGGCTTCTCTGCTGCCTGGCTGGGCCGCGCGTGTTTCTAGCTCTGGACTTCCTATATTGCTCTTGCTTTGTTTGCCAAACAGCTGTTGGTGGTGCCTAGCGCTTTCCAGGAGGGAATGGGGAGCTGCGTGCTCATAGGAGGAGGTGGGACAGGGGTGGGACCTCTTGGAAGGGGTGGAGTGGGGGTGGAGCCGGGGCAGGGAGGGCAGGGTGTGTGTCAGTGGTGCGGCCCTCGGGCCAGTGCACTAGTCCTCATGTAAGGGGTGGAGTGGGGGCAGAGCCGGGGCAGCAAGGGTATGTGTGTGTGTTAGTGGTGCGGCCCTCGGGCCAGTGCACTAGTCCTCATGCGGCCCTCATGGTCATTTGAGTTTGAGACCCCTGAGTTAGAGGGAAAAAATTCACCTTTTCACCCAGTGGCGAAACCAGGGGCCCTCTCCATGTAAGTCAGTGGAAAGACAGTTACTTTATATGAAGGGTACATTGAAAAATAGATTAGAAAGAGTCAATACATGATAATACACTTTTGAATTGATGATTAAACAATTGTTCGAGTCCAGCAGATCAGTATGTTTCCTATAACCACCTATAGCATCTTCTACTGATGTACTTATAACTATCCATAACACTTACTAGGTGTATAACACATCCTAAGGTCGAACCAATGCCACAAAAGTATGACCAGTTTGTCAGTGCGGTGCGCATTGTCTCAAAGAAGTACATTCCACAAAGCTGAAGGACAAATTATGTGCCAGGACTAACATTCAGGTTATAGGATCCGTATGCAAAATACAGGCAAAATTCAAAGAAGACACATTCGTTGAGGATACCATCATAGCCAGTGAAGAACTGGTCTTTGCAATAAAGGAGAAAAAACAGAAGTCATGGCAGAACTCCATTGAGAGTGTGGACATGACTCATGGCAGCAAAAAAGCCTGGATAACCATCCAGAATCTTAACTATGATCCAAGAAAGGATGAGAAACACTACGAAGTTACAGCAGACCATGTTGCACACCAACTCCTAGAAAATGACAAGGCACCTAACAAACAACTTAAGAAGCGGCAAGAAGTCCAGGAGTCTTATAATTTTGCGGCTCAGTACACAATGACCAAATTAACCTCCAGAATTAATATCCCTCAGGCTTGTTGAAAAGCACCATCCTAGAGCAAGCTGAATTCCACCCAGACAAGTCATGCATCAGTCAAGTGTTGAACATCACGTAATATATCAAAGATGGCTTTGAAAAGGGTCTGGTAATAGGTGTCATGTTTGTTGACCTATCATCGTCATATGACATAGTGCATCATTGAAGGCTCCTCACTAAAATATGCATGATGAAAGATCACCACCTTTGTTAACTTAATTAAGGGAGACGAGAAACCAACCCTTTACTGCAAACCTGACCTCTTCTTAAATCTATCATTGGTTAGTGATTTATTGACCCAGAACAAAGGTGCAGGAATAGAGGAACACAGTTTATTTAAGGACCCCCTCTAACAACTATACTCTATTATCAGACAAAACCACTTGGGTGTTAACAAATCAATAGGCTTTAAGCACAGAACATTAAATTACCACTGTTTTGGGTTCTGAAAACCCCAGGTAACAATTAGCCTATGTTTAGAGTATGTTAGGTGTATCTGCCTCTCACACTCTGTTGCAAAAATCCCCTGTTTGCTAGCCCCTCTGGCCACATAGAAGCTGGATTTTTAAACCCCTGTTCTCCCTACATTAGCCCTTACCCTTTTTTAGGAATCCTAGAGGGAATTTGGATCAAAGGATAGAAAGCTAGAGCCTTGTTAGTAAACTCTCAGCCTAACCAGGAGGCCACTTGGCTCAGCATGCAGCCCCCACAAACACACCCCACTATGAGATAAACATCAAGCAAGCACTCAGCAAGTGAGCAAGCACACAACAAACAATAATGCATGAATACCGAAGGACTTATTTGCTGAAGAGTCAAATAATTAGATCTTTTCCAACCTATTAAGGGAGAGGATTATATTTCATAAGCAACATGTTTAAACATTTTACACAAGTAATTACTTGTCTCTTTGGGCAAAGTATTGTACCTATTTTTATAGCACCTTAGTGGAGTATTATGCTTTGCAGGCCATTCAAATGATAGCTCTTTAGCTTAGGGAGCTTGAGTGCTAAATTTGAAGAGACTTTGCTGAACTGGGCAGATGTCTAATTAAAGGGCCAGATCATATATTACTGGAACGCATTTTAATTTATTTAGAAATAAACAAATATTAATGTTAAGACAATAAAATTAATATAAATGCCTTCAGTCTTATAGCATTGAAGGTCTTTGCTTATAAATAAATCAATAGACGTGTGGGATTGGGTTTTCAAAAAAACCTAGGAATTAGCCTAATTCTGCTCTGATCAGGGGAATTTTATCATTGACATCGATCGGAGAAGAATTCGACTTTTGCAAATCTTGCCTTTGATATCAGTTACCCAGAGCTCCATCACATCTGTGATTGTCCCAGAATATACTGGGCCTTAGTTTCTTAGGGTGGAAGTTTTGTCCCAGGGGTTTCATATTCCATGAATTAAATGGGTACTAAACTGTACCATATCCTTAAGAGGCTTCCAAGTGGAGGCCTGCAAGTAGGGATAGTGAAACTAGACCACAGTCCTGAAAACTTTCTTCCTCACGTAGCTTTGGCACTATGAGTAGTACCATATTTAGAGCAAACACTATCAGGCATAGTGCTTATGTCAGTGGGGCAGCTCTTGGAAGGAAGCACTGAGCTTGGGGGTGTTGCAGGACTGACCCTAAATTTGCAGTCCACAGTCACCACGCTGAAATCACCCACAAGGCCAGTACCGTAGAAGTGTCCACTTCGACAGTACTGCTTACAGTGAATTGGGTTGGTCTGTGAACACATTGCCTGACGTTTCTTGATATTAACTTCTTTCTGTTAACTAGCCTGTGAACTCCTCAAAGCAGGGAATGCCCTGGAGTATTTGGGAGGCACCTAAGACAGAGTGGGTACTGCTGTAAATAAATAATAAGATAGACAGTGTGAATGAAACCTGCTTGATCAAGATGGCTTTTCTAATTACAAAAAAAGGCATAGGGCCTCGTGTCTGTCTAATATACCCTACCTACTTCATGTCTACAAAGAGCAGCAGTAGTGGCAGAGATTGGGCATTAACAAGTTTTATCAGTTAGGTTTTTTTGTCCTGAGTCAGGAAATCACTTAAGCAAGTGTCACGGCATGACAACTCACCCCTGTGGCGCCTCCTGCTTCCCATCTGGGAATTAGCTCTTCCAGCTCAGCAAGCCCTCTACCGGCCAGTGTCTCACTGTCCGCGTGTCCCTCCTGAACACTGGGGCCCTTTTATCTGGGGTGCTGCCCCCTGGCAGTAGCCCCATATCTCTGGGTGCCCCCTCCCTGTGGAACCCCCAACCCTCTAATCTCCACCTTGACTTAGTCTAGTCTAGGCTACTGCCAGTCACCATCCAGCCCCTGCTCCCTGGGGCAGACTGCAGTGTAAAAGCCAGTCATCATGGGCAAGGGAGTTTTTGGACCTGCTGCCTTTGCCTGGCTCCAGTACTCTCCTTAGGCTTCACTTCAGGCCTGCAGCCTGGGGAGTTGCTAGGCTGGAGCTCACCCACTCCCTTGCCTATTCCCCCAGCACTGTTCCACCTCAGGCACCCTGTCCCACAGGCATCCAGACCCTGCTCCCTCCTAGCCTGGAGAGAGACTGACTGACAACTTGGCCACAGCCTTCTTATAAGGGCCAGCTGGGCCCTAACTGACCTGGCCACCACAGTGGTGGCTGCTATTCCAATCAGCCTAGCTAAGTGGCCCAGCCGCAGTCCTCTAGGACTGCCTTTAACCCTTCCAGGGTTGGAGCGGGTAACCACCCCACTATAGCATGTGCATAAATGCTGTGCTGAACTGGGGCCTTCAAGTAAAATCAGAATCTCTTGCTTCTGAAAGAGGACTGATCTTGATGCAAAGCCCTGTACGGTTCGCAGGACTTCCTGCAAGGCATTGTACGTGATGACGCTTACAGGAAGTTTATATTAGAAATCCACCTGCACATTTACCTGTTACATGGTTTTAAGAAGCCTTGCCAACAGAAGGACTATCCAGATTTTATTGCACTGGCTGACAAGCCATATACCCAGCAGAATAGGCTTTTTGAAGTCTGGTTTTGCATCGATAACCTTTATCTCCTGCTGCAGGGAAGAAACACTCACTGAACAAAGAGGCTTTAGACTTAGAAAATAATCTAGTATCGTCTTCTCTTGTACACCTACAATTCCCCATTTGGCCTAATGATAGTTACACACACACGCGTTGAGAGACTATGATATTAATGCTTTACTCTCATTGATGCTGTTTGAAACTCCTCTTTACCAATTATACTGGATTTTACTTTAGGAAGATGTAATTTCTTCCCTACCGTTTTCTGTTCATTATTTTGTTTGAGGCTCCATTTACTTCTGCTTCCTCTGCTTTAAATTCACATCCAATCTAGTTAAGGGTATGATCCTGCTGTCAGTTTCTGCAGCACTCAACTAGAGCAGCAACTCCAAATGCAGTATTAGTTCCAGGGAGCTCAGGAAAAGAGGGACAGGGTGATAGCATCAACAGATAACTTATTTTAAGGTGCTGAAGAATAGCCCTGCCAGTCCTCACTGTGGAGCTACTACTAGTCTGATGTTGAATTGTACATACAAGGTTGTTGGTTGGTTTTTTTTTAAGCCCAAATAAGCAACCACACAATTTTGATCATTATATCCATCTGGTTAATATAAGGCTCCTGGATCTATAAAACAGAGAATCACTTTGCTGAGTGAATTCTTTCTACTGGGCATTTGAATGCCAAAGCAGATCAGTAAGATTATAATTAGCTCTAATTGGTATTCCCACAAGCTGTAATGTTCTCTACCTGCAGCCAAGTGACACTCAGAAAAAGGTGAGAAATTGCTCCCTACCTTTAAAAATGGGGAAATTCAAAGAAATTGCTTCCAATCTCCTCCCTACTTCTGAAACCCCCACTGCATGGTGCTAGGGACTTACATCTGGCACCAGCAGGAAATGGCTTTTGGAATGTCATTTGTGTTCTATAAAGCCAAACAAGCACTCCAAGCGTTGATTGCTAATCCAGAGCCCACAGCACTGACTTTGAAATGGCAGGTATAAAAAGGACACTCCACATAAAGAGAGAAAGGAGAGCCTTGTGGTTCACCCACTAGACTAGCGCTCAAAAGATTAATGTTTGCTTCCCAGGTCTACCATAAACTTCCTTTGTTACCTTGGTCAAGTCTTAGGGAGACCTGCATTCTATTCCTGGCTCAACCAATAGCCTGCTGGATAACCCAAGACAAGTCATGTTGCTGCTCTGGGCCTCAGTTTCCCCATCCATAAAAATGAGATTATGTTTTCCTCCTTTGTAAAGCACATTGAGATCTACCGGGGAAAAGTGCTGCATCAGAGAGAGATACCTATAAACTGAGGGTAATACTTCCTTCTTCTGTCCATTTTCTATTTATATCATTCTTTAGGGCAAAGATACTCTCTCATATTATGTGCATGTGCAGAACTTTGCACAATGGGACTTGGTGAGGACCTCTAGGGCTACTGTCATACAAATATTGCCTTATATTGTGGTATTCCATCACCCATGTTGTGGTATGACATATGTTACCCTGTTGGAAGGTTTTCACAGCAAAACAAGCATATATGAAGTAGGTATAGGCATTGTATTCATTCTGGAGCACTTAGAGGTCAGCAGTAACACAGAGCCTTAGTTTAAAATAATCTAACTCATGTATCTCTGTGTTTGGAGAATCCTGCTTTGTGGTATTTGGTCAGTAGCTTTGTATTACAATATTACAAACCATATGTAAATACCTCTTACATATTCACAGATAAGAAGAGTCTCATGTGTAAACATTTTTTTTTTTTTACATTTACATTCTGTTTTCAGAGAAGTATAATTTCCAGTGTTAGCATCAAACATCCTGGAGCAATATAAATCTTAATTACTGTACAGTGGAAGTCGTAGCAACACGCACATGAGATACTTTACAAGGAAGAAAGATGTCCCAATATACACTTAAAGAATACCAGCAATTTCTTTTCTACATTTAACAAGATTTAAATCTGTTTAATGGAGAGTAATCCCTGAGAAGCAATATAACATGTGAGTAATTATTTGTACTTTAGAATTAATTTTTTTTTTACTGTTGTTCTAACAGTAAAGATTTGTGTTGGGTCTGATATCTACTGAACTACAAAACTGTTCTTTAGTTAAAATTAAGCACTGAGCAAATTGAGAAAGGTGGACGATTTTCAAAAGCTCAAATGACAGTTTAGTGCCTAACTCCCACTGACTTTCAATGGGAGTTTGGCACCTAATTGCCATTTTTGCCTTTGAAAATCTCACCCAAAGACTAGAAATTAACCCCAAGATCTGAGCCCTCCTACACAATGGAGAATTCTGATGTGGATATGAATCAGAATTTGGGACTAAATGACTTTTGAGTGGGTAGTTCCTGGCACTGCTATCCAAGGAAGAGTAAAGCTACAACGTGGGCCATATTGCTGAGGGAAAAATTCACAAATTTGGGTTGGTTTTGGCAAATTGTTTCAGTCCAACTGCAACAAATGTTTTGGAAATGTTGAACTGGCTTTTTTGGCACTTCCAAAATGAAAAGTTTCATTTTGAAGATGTCTCGGAATTCCAATTACTTTGAAACAAACACAACACAAACTTTAAAAAGAGTTTAAAAGTCAAAAACAAAACCGTTATTTTTGGATCAAACATGCATTTGATCTGGAATGGATTTTAATTTGAGCTGGAATTAAATTTGTTCAACTTTTTTCTTTATGTTGAAAAATTCCCCTCCTCACTTCATCAACTGAAAGTGAAAAATTAGTTATTTTGTATAACTCCAATGGGGAGCATTGTCATGGGATGGCAGCATGCACCCAGTTAGGGGGAGGGAACCATGGGGTGTGCCCAGTGCACCAGTAACCTTAAGGTATGCCTACACCATCATTGTAGCTATGGTGGTATAATCCTGTAGTTTAGATGCAGTTTACACTGATGGGAGGTTTTTTTTCTGTTGGTGTAGAAATAGACGTCAGTAGCATGTCAACAGAAGAATTCTTCTATCAACATAACTGCATCTACACTGGGGCTTAGGTCAGCATAGCTCTGTCACGGGGGTGGATTTTTTCAGCCCTGACTGACATAACTCAACCTAACTTGTAAGTCTACACCGTGCTTGAATCTGACTTCTCTCTCTCTCTCTCTCTACTGCAGGTGCACCCTGGTAGCTATCTAGAGACCAAAGGGTGTGGTGTGCACTGGTAATATGGAGGAGAAACAATGTGTTGAGCACAGGAGGTTATAGAGCACTGGCGGAAAGGAGTCAGATACATGAATTCTCGCCTCACACAACTCTCCTATCCTAGCAGTACATTTTAAAATGTGACCTTATCACCTGGACTGATGTTTCCCATGAATCCATCAGTCCAGTTTATATGGACCCTTGGTGTCATGAGCCCCAGAAGGCATGAATATAGATTATGTGATTATGCCTTTTGCGATTATGACTAGGGATAAAAGCAGATCAAACAGCACAATAGAAAGCAGGGCAGGTATTTATTATTTATTAATCCGACTAATATTGAACGAGAGAGTACTATTAGTTTGAGCTCATATAGTACATACAGTAACCCTCTATGCTGCTCCACGGATGGAATTGATCAAATAGCTCCCATTTGACAACAACAACAAGAAAGAACACAGCTATTTCATAAATTTGGCTCAGGATGGGAGTTTCCAGCCAACTGAGAATTAATGTCTCTCTTTGTAGGTTTGCAGAACAATAACCAATTGCTCAAAAAAAAAAATGAAAAGAAAGGGACTTTTCCATCCAGGGTTTGTTTTTTTTTAAAAAAATCTGGTCAATATTCAATTCTGGGTGTATTATGTGTTTTCTTAAAAGTATGTATTGTGTAACTGTAACCCACACACCTCCTGGGTGTGGTGCTCTGTACCCCCTAGTGGCACCCAGACCACTTAAAGATTAATGAGTGTGCTACAGTGTTACCTAAAGGCCATGTGGCTTTTAGCTCCTGCAGTGGAGGTTTGTGCATTTAGCTCCACAAGTCCCAGGTTCAATCCTGATGACTGGGGTCCATCAGTGTTACATAACTGTTCAATTACACGTAAGAGGGGGCTACAGCTTCATAACTTATGTTTGTATTCTTGATCTGCATCTCTGCTCCTGATCAGATTCTTTTGGAGGGTGCTACCTGCTACTTGCTACAAATAATGGATGTGGCTATTCCATGAGTTATTCCCATACAGCCACATTAAGGTTGATTAATGCTGTAAATTATTTTTTCCCCTGATTCTCTTTCAAAAACCTGTAGAACCAAAGTTCTTCTATAGCACATATTTCTAGCCCACGGTATATTTTAAGTTATTATATCCCCCTTTGGCATGATACAGAACTGAAAACTCTGCTCCAAAGATTTGCATAGCATCACTTAAAATAACAAATTGTTCTCTTCTGCTTTGGGGATGTCAAGCTTACCTGAGGGACATTTCTGTTTTCCCTTTGGCCTAGTCTATTATCAGACCTGTCATTATCATTCAATGAAGAAAGTGTCACAGTTAATATACTGCAAGACAGCTATTTTAAAATTACAGTTGGTATCTGGGCATTTCCTCCTTAGTTTGATATATATTTATTGATTAAGACCCCATCCTGCAAAGACTTAGACACAGGAGCAGACACATTCTGCTCAGTGGAGTTACTCACATGTATAAAGTTACTTGTGTGTGCAAATCTTCAGAAGATCAGGTCTTCAATTAAGTACTTGACATTCTCAGCTTCTTGGTAGCAGTTTGCACCAGGGTCCCCAAGTCCCAAAGCAAAGGACAAGGAGTGGACCGAGGAGTGGACTTGAGAGTCAGAATTCCTGGATCATATTCCCAGCTCTGTCACTTTGTCATGTGAACTCAAGATGTTTACCTACCAGGAGAGCAAAATTAGAGTGGATCATCAGTGCTGAAATTTTGACATTAAGAAAAAAAGTCAGTGAAATGTTCACAGGTATTTTTTGATCCATTATATTTAAAACTTTTGATGTGGCTACCTAACTTTAGGCACTGACATTCATCTCTGTGCTGCTAAATTAGTGGTTAGATTGGAAGAGATGTTGAGAATTTACCACTCCCATTGACATCAACTGTAATTGAGTGCTCGGCACCTTTCAAATCAAATAGTAAGTCAGTGAGGTTTCAATTTCTTCTGTAATAGAGTAACTCACCCGTGAGTAGCTTACAGATCCCCTACTGGGTGCCTGATCTACAAAGTATGTGTGTTTGTTACAGCCTCTGGCTACAGACTGTGCCTCTTTAGCTCAAGCTGTAGTACCTTATGGTTTTTTTATAACTCTGAGGGGCTTCAGTTCAGTATTTGGTGTGTTGGCCAAGATAAAACCCATCACAACCACCTCTGTAGGACCCCTTCATTATTTTAATTGGAGCTGTGCAACACTTGGCAGGTCCAGACCCGGGTGAGTACAAACCTTTTCTGGTTTTGCTTTGAGGCGATTGGTCCTCCAGCCACTCAATAACACAGTGAAACTCAGCTGTCCCCACCAAGCTGGGTGCTGAATTTGAATAATCTACCACTTCAAATGATTGATTTCCCCATGGTTTACACCTGAAAATGTACAGCAGATGGGCCAGTGACCAAGCCTGAGTCACAGTCTTTGTTTTGTAAAGAAATCCCAAAGTTGGCTAAAAACCCCGCAGTTCCGTTTCATTACCAGCATTTTGCTCAGTGCTCCCATTAAAACATTCCTGCTTGACTGTTTTTTCAGATTCTTTGGCTTCCCCAGGCAAAACCCAATTTTCTTTCATCTGGACTTTAAAAATAGCCCCAGTTTGTTTCCACCTCCTCCCTGTACAGGCGTGCTCTGTCGTCCATGGTATCAATCTCCTTTTCTGTGTCTCCTGCCTCACTGTAAGCCCAGGAACCTTGGAGCAAATGAGTCTATTTATGTCTCTAAAGTTTATAGCAGGTAACAGTTATTAGGGGCAACTTTTTTCTTGCTCTAATAATGACAGTCATGTCTGCAGTAATTTTCCCATGCCCAAATTGCCTACACAGTTGGAGGGACATTTTGACACTTCCTGCTGAGTTTGCTGGTTGCTAATTCTTTCCTTCTGTTTGTGGTATCTATTTATGTCAGCTTTTAAGCGCACATATTAGGAGTACTCATCCCCTGCTGTGGCCGCTCCTTTCAATATTTAACATGCAATAACCAACAGCTACACTGAACTATGACAATTTATTTCTGACCACCTGTTCAATTATAATTCTCTCTCACTCAAATTACTGTACATTCTTTAACATTCTCCCATCTTGCTTCCTACCCCCAAATACCTGAAGAAAATGGTGAGCCTTGTAGCATGTAGTGGGGGTTAATCCCAATCACCTGGAAGGCAAGGGAAAGAACCCCAATTACTCACATGCACAGCTGGGGGTGATTTGTTGCCTTCTGGACAACAGAGATGGAGATAGGCCTACTATATAGATTGGGGAGAGATCACAGAGGAGACAGACCTCTTTAAGAGTGAGATACGCTGGGTTAGGATTTAAGAGACAGGAAACAATGGTAAAAGAACAGCACAGGAGCAGGTTAGGCTCCTGCAGTGGAAACCCTAAGACAGAGCCATCAAGAGAGCTGCAGTGAAGCTAGAGACACGTGGAAGAGTTATTAGGTTGAAGATTTGTTTGAAAGGCTCCCTTTGCTACTCTGGAAGGGATTTAGACTTTTATGTGACTTGGCTAGAAGGCCAAGCCATGGAGTACAAAGACGGGGAGTTGGGAGAAGATGCAGGTTGAGAAAGGCCATTGAAGGTCCAAGGGAGGCCCCTGGGAAAGTGCTGGAGACAAGAACCCTGATCAACACTGTAACCCGAGACAAAACACCCGTGAAATGAAGATATGCTACTACCAGTGTCTGGAAGGCTAACAAATGCAGGTAGCAGTATTGAGTGACTGAGCCAAGGAGGCTCGCAGGGAATGCTCCCCCCTCCTTCTACATTAAGTGAGCTCAAGTAAGAGTCCCTACACTGATTACAACTGCAGTAGCATGGCATGAGGAAAGGTATGATCTCTCAGGTAACCCTGCCCCATGTTATTTAAGACTCCAGGGGTCTGGCTACAGTCAGGAGGTAGAATTAGAGCATGTATAGGAATACCCAAGCTAGCTTTGACTGAGCTAACTTGCTAAAAAAATAGCAGTATAGGCATGGGTGCTGCATGGGCTACGGCAGTGGTTCACAACCAGGGACCACAAGCAGACTTCAGGGGGTTCGTCAAGCATGACCGACATTAGACTCACTAGGGCCCAGGGCAGAAGGCCAAAACCTCGCTTGACAGGACTACAACCCAGGATCATGAGCTCTGCCATGTGGGACTGAAGCCTAGACAACTAAGCTTTGCGAGGCCCCCTATTGTGTGGCGCCCAGAGGAATTGCCCTGTTTGCTACCCCCTACCGCCAGCCCTGGCTTTTATATGCAAAAAATAGTTGTTGTGGCACAACTGTGCCATGGTGTTGGCACAACTGGGCCATGGTGTTTTTAATAGCATGTTGGAGGGGTGGAGGAGTCAGAAAGAAAAGATTGAGAACCCCTGGAGTAGGGTAGGTACTTGAGCAGCTAGCCCATGCTATCATGACTATACCGCTATTTTAGCAAGCTAGCTCAGGCATATGTTCTACAATCACACCTCCCGATGTCAGTGTAGATACCCTAGAAAGTCCAAGCCCACCCTTTGAATTCTACCGGAAAGCCGATGACTAGCCAGCATAGCTTAAAGAACACGGATGATATGTGATCCCAGAGGAAAGGTTCCACTTTACAAGTGAGCTACCCCACTCTGGGTTATTTTCAGCTTCTGAATGGCCTCCAGATACAGTCCGATGGACTTCTGAGTAGAATACAGCATGTTGGCCTGGGCTTTCTATTCTCAAAGTGGCAATGAGACACTCAGCATATTAGGTACATATGGAACGAGCAGCCAGGTTCTTGTACATGGCTGCTACCTGTGCATCCAGCAGGAGCCCAGTGCCTCTTAAGACCCCCATGAGACAAGTTGAGTTATTGGAAATGGTGAATATTTTCTAATGAAATTAAGCATTTTCAGTTTTAGGCGAAAAAAACAGGTTTTGGATTAAACTGGAACACGTTGAATAAAATAGAGGCTTTTGTAGAACGTACTCACTTCAGAAAAGAAACATGTTTGTCAAAAGTTTCAGCTGAAAATCTTTGATCTTCTTTAGCTACAGTCTTAATTTACAAATAATGGCCTCCCGCCATCAATTATTGAAGCCACGGCAGACCTTTTTCATCCTAAAATTGGATTTCCATCAACAAAAATCTTTCAATGTGAGATCTTCTTCAGGGACAGACCCTTCAGCAAATATTGCTTCTAAGTGTGCAGTAATAGGACAACAGAGAGAGACGCGGAACAGCTCAGGGAGCCTCTGGTTAACTCCCCCTCCCTACAAAAGGAGTCTTTCAATTACTGGTGGGACCTAGCACATGGGGCAGGCAGTTCCAGCCCTGCACTGATTAGCATTTAGAGTGACAGAGATCTGCTTAGCACCAGGTATTGAGAGCCAGGACTGCAGATCAGAGAGCCAGGAGACGACCTTTTCCCCACTCAAGGGTGGGAACACTCTATGGGGACTTTTTTTTTTCAGAGTGCTGCAGTGCTTGTGTCTGGATTCTTCCTTGGTGTCCCTCCTGCCCAGGAAGGTGCCAAAGAAGGAGCTGGGAGTTGGGAGAACTTGTGAGTGTTGGAGGTGGGAAATTTATTGATGATTTAATACTTATTAGTTTACCCTAAATTTTCCTTCCCCAGATCCTATTTTCCTACTTCTTATAAAGTCCCCCCTCCCCCTTTATATTGTTGTTTTATTTCTTGTGTACTGGGTTTCATGCTCTTTGACAGCAGTTGTAGCATTATTTATTGTCCTTGTGGCTTGGACACAGGCAGTGTCACCTTGGGTGGAGGTATCAAGCATCACAAAAAAGAACCCAGGATACAATCCATGCAAGTGGAGGGGAGAAGCCGTTAGAAAGGTCACTTACAAATATCAGCCTCTCACACTGATATTAATGATTCTGTACTGGATTCTTCTCAAATATATAATTACTTTTACAGTGCCTGCATATTATTCACATCTTATGAATAATCCCTGAACAACTGAGCAAGTCCCTTCCCTGTAACTTCCACTACCCTTTGGCATCGGTTTAATCTTTTGGAGCAATGAAATATTTGACCCTTTTAAAGTTTTCTTGAAGGCTTGTCTTGCTTTCCCCAGCAGAAGCTGTATTTAATGCTAATGTACTTTATGTGCATAATGCCCTGTATTGCTTCTGCAGGAAATATGCTTTATAAGCTAACGAAGTCATAACAACAAGAATTATACTGACACCCTGGCTGTCATGCTCCACAATTTCCAGTTGACCAGTGAGTATGGGGCTTTGATAGTGGAAGAGTCATAGAAAGAGCTGGATACCTTTTAAATGTAAGTATCCAAAGTTTGTCTTACATATATAAGATGGAATTAGCATGGTCCAGCTAGATAGGGTACAGCATTGGTTAGGAGACCAAAGGTTTTAGTCCCAGTGCTTGTGCTGACTTGCTGTGTGACTGTAGGAAAAATCACTTGTTTCTTCGGATGCTATCGAACTTAACCTACCCGTAAAACAACAATTGTGGCTCCTCCACACCTTTTTAAAGCTGATTTAGAGTAATAGCTAAAATGAACAATGTAAGTGGAAAGTATTGAATATTATATGAGCTCTCAGCATGGATTTGCAGATAGTTCTTTTAATGCTCCTTGTGCCAAGTTTTCACAAAACTATATTAAATCAGGTCAAAATTATTCGGCAATTTCTTCAGTGTTGAAACCAGGCTTCAGCTAGGGTTTCCAGTTTTGGTTGGACATTTTCCTGGAGGTTTCTCTGCATGACATGATCTTTAATTAAAGATTAATCTTTAATTTCTGGAGTCTCCAGGCCAATCCTGGACAGTTGGCAACTATAACGTCAGCCTTTATATTCTCTGAAGCAATAGTAAGGTATATATTCAGATACCAAGCATCTAGGGAATGGTTTGACTTCCTAGAAGCCTCATTTCAATAGTGAATGTCACCAAATAGCCCTAGTTATGTGTATGGGGCTAAGCTTAATAAAAGTAAAAACTGTATTTTAAGCACGGTAAATTTAATTTTGGACATTAATGGGAACAGAGTTTGTTCATTGCTGCGGGGCTTATGAAAATCCCACCTATGCTTCCAATGGGAAATTACATCAATGGTCATTCTGTCCATGAACTGTGGGCAGTTAGCAGACTTCTGGTGGCAGTGAGCAGGAGTTTACAGTCAAAGCTCTGATTTTATCTATATGGACCAGAGCTGGATGGTCTGGTCCATATAGGTCTGGGGTTTTATTTTTCCCTCCTACAGAAGATTTTAAAAAAATTGAAATTTGAGTGGAAAATGTTGACTTTTAAGTGAAAACCCAATATTTTTCAGCCTAAGGTTGCTAGGCATCTGGGTTTTTACCAGAATGCTTGGTCGAAAAGGGACCATGGTGGCTCCAGTCAGAACTGCTGACTGGGCCATTAAAAGTCCAGTGGGCGGCACAGTGGGGCTAATGTAGGCTCCCTGCCTGCCCTGGCTCCGCGCAGCTCCTGGAAGTGACTGGTATGTCTGGCCCATTGGCACAGGGGTAATCAAGGATGCTCTCTGTGCTGTCCTCACACCCAGCACCAGCTCAGCAGCTCCTACTGGCTGAGAACTGCAGCCAATAGGAGCTGTGGGGGCAGCAGCTGCGGGGGTGGGCAGGGCAGTGAGCTCAGTGCAGAGCCAACTGGCCCCTCTGCCTAGGGGCCAGACCCGGCATCCACTTCTGAAAGTAGTGCGGAGCCAGGGCAGGCAGGGAGACTGCCTTAGCCTCGCTGCACTGATGACTGGGAGCCACCTGAGGTAAGTGCCACCCAGCTGGAGCCCACACGCTGAACCCGCTGCCCCAGGTTGGAACACCCTCCTGCACCCTAACTCCCGCCGAGACCCCACACCCTCACCTGCATCCCAACCCCAGCACTGATCCCCCTTCCAGAGCCCATGCCTTGCACCCACTTCTACACCCAATCCCCTGTCTCAGCCATACACCCTCCCAGACCCCGCATCCCCTCCCGCACTCCAACCCCCTACCCCAGCCCCCTCCTGTACTCAGATCCTCTCATCCCCAGCCCAACCCCAGGGCCCGCAATCCCAGCCAGAGCCCTCACTCCCTCCCACACCCAAACCCCCTGCTCCATCCCAGAGCCCGCACCTCCAGGTGGAGCCCTCACCCCCTGCCACAGCCACAGTGAAGGTGGAGGAGAGCAAGCGATGAGGGGAGGAGAGCTGGAGCGAGTGGGGACAGGGCATCAAAGAAGAGCGAGTGGGGAGAGGGCATCAAAGAAGACCCTTGTGGAAGGGTGGGGAAGGAGGTGGGGCCAGGGTGTTTGGTTTTGTGCAATTAAAAAAGCTGGCGATCTTATTTCAGCCCCAAATTGATGAAAAAAGTGTTTTGTTGTCGTTGAAGAAGAAATCAGACAGTTCTCTGGAGAAAATTTCATTTACAGAAAAAACACGATTTTCTGTCAAAGTGTTTTGAAAGAAAATTTACAATCAGCCTTAGAGATATTAATGTCTCTATTTTATTGACTTTATTCACATGCCTTACACAATACTTTGGCCCACATAAAAGCGGAAGTGGCTCTGGATGTTAGTTTATGGCCAACTTCTCTCCTCAGAGCACAGCCCAACTACACTGGCCAGATGCAAGAAGCAAAATTCTCCTCCTTAAACCAGCTTCTGCGACTGCAGCCTCAGAGATACAGTGTATTTAGGCTCCCCCACAGCCACCATACTGGATTTTCTCCATGACTAATCAGCACAAGAGCAGTTGGCAATCATGATACATGAAGGCCCAAATTATAGAACACTTAATGTGTAGTAGCAACAATTTCAGTTAGAACAATCTCTCTCTCTCTCTCTCTCTCTCTCTCTCTCTCTCTCTCTCTCTCTCTCTCTCTCTCTCTCTCTCTCTCTCTCTCTCTCTCTCTCCCTCAAGAACACAGCTCAGACCAAAAGACCACCTAGTGCTTTAGTTGTCTTCAGTGACAAAGAGTCTGGGGAATGTCACAGTGGCCGACTTATCCCATGAAACAAAACATCCACCCAAACGTCTCTCAACAATATTACCAGCAAAACTTCAATCCACATAATCAAAGAGAGTTATCAGCAACAGTAGCCTCACAGTACCCTGCTAATTGTTATTGACTAAATATCATCAGCATATTCATACCCACATGTACATTCCCATACATATGTATATGTACCATATCTATGCATACACACTTATAAACAGCAAGAGATCAAATGATAAACCGAGATCAAATGATTCATACCTCAATCTTAAATTATTCATATTTTTTTAAAAAAACAAAACTTAAATTGCCTAGTTATGTAACACGTTAACAAGCAGAGGATGGGGAAAATATCATGTTGAATGTGCCTGTGCAATTATGCAAGCGATTATATTTCTGCAGTTTTGTGGCATAGTTAAATTAAATATATGAATGGTGCAAAAAAGATGTATATTGTCTGAAGGCTGTTAAACACTTCAGATTGCTAAAAAAACATTATCTTAATTATCCACATATTATGCTCAGAAGAAAATCATTAGCTTTCTCTTTATGGGAACTGTCAGTGCCAAAAATACTCAGTTCCAGAAAACAGGTTTTTTTTTTTTTTTTTATGAACTAACTCATACTTTCTTCATTAATACAGTTTCCCCAAACTTTTCTATACACACAGAGAGCCCTCAAGAAACTAGCCAATTAGCCCCAAATAAACCTGGGGAAAAGGAGTGGTGTAGCCACCACTGTTGCAAAAACTGCTTTACCTTTGGAGCCCAATCCCAATATACTCTCAAAGGACAGGCATTACGCAGTATATTTCTGGAAAACAAGATTTATTGCAAGCAATAGGAGTCAGAGGGCTTATTACCCAAACAACTGGCTCAGCTCCATGCAAGGCTGAGGCCTTTCTTATACTCAGGTGTGAATAAGGGAGGGGGGCTTTCAATACACTTACACAGATGAGAACACTTAATGGCTATCACATCCATTGTTCGGTATTAATCCATGCCATTTACATGTCTGGTAAACAGGAGGTCCAGGACCCTTAGGAGTACTCAGACACTATGACTCCTGCACAGCTGTGGCAGGGTAAACATGAGTTTAAGATGCATGCCAGGTTAGAGGTTGAGAGTTCATATACAGGGAGTGAAAGTACAGTTTGAGACAGTTTTTAAAATCATACTACACAACATTCATAATACAGTTGTTTCTAAATTGCATTATTCCAACACCACTATTGGCCATTCATTTGATTAGACATATGAGAAAGGCCGAGCATGGGATAAAAGTCATTTGAGGTAAATGGGGGCCTTGATCTCAGTTGGGGCCTCTAGGCGTATTTGAAGCACAAATAAATTGAATTATAATAAAGGGAAAGAAAATGGAAAGAAATTGCTGAGTCTTAGTAAAATCTCCCAAACTCTTTCTATTCATAGAATCATAGAATATCAGGGTTGGAAGGGATCTTGGGAGGTCATCTAGTCCAACCCTCTGCTCAAAGCAGGACCAATCCCCAACTAAATCATCCCAGACAGGGCTTTGTTAAGTCTGACCTTAAAAACCCCCAAGGAAGGAGATTCCACCACCTCCCTAGGTAATCCATTCCAGAGCTTCACCACCCTCCTACTGAAAAAGATTTTCCTAATATCTAACTTATTCCAGATCACTTCTTGGAAGAGTAGGTGATAACCTGATATAAAATAGGAACTACTGAATTCAGTGAATGCATTTGGCAAATGTAAGCAATACTGGTACACCTGGGATGGTAAATACACATAGAAATTCTCCCATACATCCATGCCTGTCCAGAGCCCTGGTACTCAACTGAGAGAGACAGAGAAAGGTGAATTTAGTCTTGGCAGAAAGGACTACTAATCCTTTTAGAACATTAGTCAATCCAGTCAGGAACATGAAGAGCCATGTCTGATTACACAGTGTGGTCACTGAATACTTCACTGAACAGTAAATGTGCGGCCTTTTTAATCAACAACTTGGTTGAATTGTGTTCTCACAAACGTGTTGAACAACTGCAAATGGCAGGAAGGGATTAGTGTTGAACAACTGCAAATGGCAGGCAACAGTTTGTTGGCAGACAACTCAATGTACTGAAAAGGACCTAAATGTGACATACATATAACTGGTTTGAATTCTTAGTCAAACACCAAACCTGAAAAGTAGGGCTTTGTACTTAATGGGCTAGGCTGGGACTCAGGAGATAGGTTTTATTTCTGGCTTCCTGTTTGACCTTTGACAAGTCACTTAACATTTCTGCAACTCAATTCCCTATTTGTAAAAGGGGGTTATAATACTCCCATTCTCCATCCCTTTGTCTCATCCACTTCAAGGCAGGGACTGTTTCTTTCTATATTAGGCCGCAATTCCAGTGGTGATCACTAAGCACTACTGTAATACAAAATATCCAATATTGAAGCATTCAAGAGCTATCAAAGAAGATGTAATGATCCTTATGGGTGTGGACTCAACCACTTGCTATGTCGAAGCAAAGCCAACACAGCATCCAACATGTGGATGAATGACACCCATGGTTACTACAAACATATGCTAAGTGAATATTTTAGGTGTGGAATTCAAACAGTTTGCTTCCCCAGCTGCCAAAACTGTATTGTATCTGAACTGTCGCAAGTTCAGTTTAGGTGTGGAAAGTGTTGTAATATGCTGCAGTCATGCTGATGGACTAGGCTGACCAGATGGCAAGTATGAAAAATTGGGACAGGGGGCTGGGGGTTAATAAGAGCCTATATAAGAAAAAGATCCAAAAATTGGGACTGTCCCTATAAAATCGGGGCCTTACTGTCACCCTATGATGGACATCAAAACTCATTCAAGTCCAGGATTACATCTTTAGAGCATTCAGAAGAGCTCTGAAAGGAGTTTTCTGAACTATGTTGTTAATAGCATGGTTGATGCCTCAGGATAATGAGTGCACTGGAAATTAGGAGATTGAATCTGACAGTCTCTGAGCTACCCCAAAATAAAAATGTACTAAATAAACAGAGTTGGGTTCTAGTTCTAGTATAGGACTGGGAGCCAAGATCTCCTGAGGTCTGGTCCTTCTTCAGATATTGATTCACTGTGTCCTTTGGCAAGTCCCTAAGGAACCATTTTCAGAAGTGGCCTCCGATTTTGGATGCTTCTTGTGGCGGACCACTCTCTCACCCCTCTCAGGAACAGGCAGGAAAACCCTTCTTTGCTTCAAACAGTGCTCTTTAATTAACAGTGCAGGACCCCACCACCAATATATACAGCTTTGTACAGTTCTTCAACTTACAGCTCTACAGCTCCCAGCTCTACAAACTCTATATAGTCCATCTTACAGTTTACAACTCTAAATAGTTCTTAACACACAGCTCTGAATAGCTCAAACCACACCACACTCTATACCATCCCCACCACACTGGGCTTGCTTCCTGGCAGGCCTTTTAACCCCCTGAGGAGGCTGCCAGGTGTCACTCATCAAGCCTGAGCCCTCTGCAGCCCAGGTGGCTAATTAGCCTTCTGCAGGGGAGGTTTGCAGAGGGCTTCTCTCCCTCTTAAAGGGGCGGCAGGCTGGGACAAACCCACCCTGCCACACTATTATTGGATGCTCAACTTGAGACACAATGGGCCTTGTTTTCTGAGGTCAGCAGGAGTTATGGGTCTTCATCTTTTTGGAAAAAAGAAGGCCAGAAAGGTGTTTCAAATTGGGCATCTAAAAAAGAAGTGGCCCCTTCTGAAAGCTTTGGCTTCATCTTTTCTACTTCTGCTTTTACCACTTTAAATTAAGTAATTTAACTATTCTTCACCTCCTAAGAACATTCTGAGCATTAACTAAGTGCTTCTAAAGTACTATGCAAGTGCTAAATTTTATTAGTCATCAGAAAGATATTTTTTCTAAGATATTCATTAAGAAAAAATAAATACAACAAACTATTTACATTATTTTCTAAAGAAATTCAGTAATCTTGATGGCCAGTCCTTGATTTACGCATTTAAAGAAACAAAACACAACATACATGAGATGGTATTAAGGACAGAGTATTCTAAGTTAGTTTCATCTTTGAATATTTCTGGCTTTCTTGGTAAAACATATATTATTTACCCAATGGACCAGAGCATCTCCTCTGGAAAAGATGAGCTTATAATGGAAATGCTGACACAACCTCAGCTGTAGCAGCATGAACAAAGCCACTTTAATAACATTTTTATTGCTGTAACATCTTTTAAAAATGAAACACCTGGGACTCTGTTTTAAGAAAAAAATTCAAGAAGGGATTTGTGAGTCCTCCTCTGTTTATCGAATAGGGAATGAATCTAAGGAGTGAAAGACAGGTAGGCTAAGGATTCCACTCATCCCTCCCACCCCCCAAATTTAGAATAATTGAATATCAGAATAATTAATTGAAATGCCTAGGTTTTACCTAGAAATGCACCCTTATGTGAGCTAATGTTAAGGACCTAGTATCAGAGGAGTAGCCGTGTTAGTCGGTATCCACAAAAACAACGAGGAGTCCGGTGGCACCTTAAAGACTAACAGATTTATTTGGGCATAAGCTTTCTTGGTTAAAAAACCCACACATTCATCTGAAGTAGTGGGTTTTTTTACCCACGAAAGCTTATGCGCAAATAAATCTGTTAGTTTTTAAGGTGCCACCAGACTCCTCACTGTTTTTCTTAAGAACCTCTCACCTTTTAAAGAGTCAAATGACTAATTGCTATAGCTCTCAGCACCAACTGTAGATATGAAGCCCAGTAAGCAGATTTCATGTTATTGGTGACT
Source organism: Sternotherus odoratus (assembly GCA_032164245.1). Taxonomy (NCBI): domain Eukaryota; kingdom Metazoa; phylum Chordata; order Testudines; family Kinosternidae; genus Sternotherus; species Sternotherus odoratus. Next base: position 11,025,880 of record JAVMKO010000001.1, on the reverse strand, counting down.
TCACACACTGTAGAATTTTAATGATTATCATTAACAATCACGAAAAAAGAGTTGCAAGCATTTTGTGGAACCACTAAAAACACGCTTCTGGGAATTAAGGAAGAGACTGGATTATTAATGGTCTCTTCAGAAACCTACGATAGGCTACGAATAAGCTTTTTGAAAGTAATCAAAATCCTTAAACCTTAGCAAAGACTCTGGGTTAATGATGTCATTTGGAATGTCCTAACTGGTGGCTCTTGACCTCTTGTAACTGATTGGTGGATGGATGTTTTTGGATTTCAGTAACGTTTAATGATAAAGCAGAGCGACACACTCTTTCAAAACAAGTTTTTCCCCATAAAATTTCAGCTGCCTCCTAAGACAGTGGGTTTCTATGTGCAATTTCAAAGGTTTGAGTATATAAACAAAGGCATAAGAGGTAAATAGAGATACCATACTAATGTGTAAATCATTATATTTCTACATATTTAAATTTCACAAAGACAAAATAGGAGGGTAGGGGAGAAAATACTGATAAGGTCGTTATCACCAGCTGGTGCTGTTACACAAAGACTTCCAAGTTTTTTCCTTAATGCGTAAGCAAATATTCAGCTTTGGAAAGACATATTATGTCTTACGAATTTTATTATGTAAGGTTCTGGAGACAGTACTGCCGTGCCAGCAGAGGGAGAGTTTACTTTCTGTCTTGGTCTCTGATTAGAGTCAATTCTTAAGGCCGAGTAAAGAGTTCCTTAGGTACTGGGTATTGGGTTTAGGCTGAGATATGAAAGAATTTGTTGTATGTTGTTAGACTACCTCTGTTTCAGAATTGGTAGATAAAACAAGTTACACTTAGAATATACCTGGGTTCTGCATCACTGATTTCTCCTTTGGGAAACCAAATTGTAAAGCCAAGAACATCTATTACCATTTGGCAGAGGGACAATATTCATATAAGGAACTCCAGAGCTTCAGTTTTGTAGTTTCTTCTGCACAAGTTGACTGGCAAACTTTGAAGGAAGCCGCTCCCCACATCAGCTCCCCTAAATTCCCTGTAAGGGATGTGGCTCCACAGTTGCCCAGCAGCAATACAAGTGGTCTCCCCCCAGTGAGGTGCTGCTCTTGCCCTGCCCTCGCCTTGAAGCTGCTGCCAGGAGCTTCCAGATTACTGGGCAGGAGGGAGAGGGGTGCTGATATCAGGATGCTCCCCTGCTCCTGCCCTGCCCCCCTCCCCCACTCTGTACCCCCTCTCCACAAAGCAGAGGAGGGGGACAGGGCTGGGGACAGAGCAGAGGGAGCTTGCTGAAAGCTGTTGCATCCTGTCTGAACGGGCTGATCTGCTTAAAAGGGCAATGTACTTGAAGTGTGGTCAGTGTACTTAAAGGGGCAATGCATGTCTTTCTCTCTCTCTCTCTCTCTCACCCCCCCTCCCCCAGCACTTTGGAAAGTCAGCACCCGTGCAGCCGTACATGCGCTGTCAGGAGGAGGGAGCAGTGCGCTCCAGCTAGATAGTGTGCTAGATCCAGCTAGATAGGCTTATCATCATGTTCAGTTTTTGCAGGAAAGTGTTTGCAGCTACTGCCCTGCATCTATTGTGTTTCCTGCCTCAGTCCATGCTGCCGTATATGTGTGAGGCTACGTAAACAACAGCATATTAATCCTTGAGGGCTCAGCCGAGTGCTAGTTCATCATTTAGCAGTAAGGCATTCCCTGGGAAATATCCCACCCTCTGACTCCACCACCTCAATCAAGCGTCACAATCATTCATTGCTGTGTAGAATATTAAACTGAAAAATAAATAAAGCTTTGACAGAATATAGGGAGAAAGTAAATATATTGCCAGAAAAGTGATTTGCTGCCAAAGTTACATGGTTCCAAGGCCGAAGCTTTGCACTGGGACCTGAATCTGAGTTCAGATGGGTCAGGATTAGATGTTCCCTTTCAGCTCAGTCTTAATGTTTGGATTTTAATCTGGAGCCAAACGTCCATAAAGTTGAGGAATGTTGGGATTCAGTGTTCCCATTTGTCTCCATCTCTATTCCCAATGAGCTGGTTTGGCAAATTCTGATATATTTGGTTGTATTATTGCACAATAGGCAGTTGTTCAAAATCTCCCTTACATTTTAATTTAATCAGTTTGCTCATTCTTGTGGGAAAATTTAAAAAAACACCTTAATTTAAAGGGTGGAGTTTTTTTAAAGCCCACAGCATTGGCCTAACTCCGCTTCTATAGAAGTCAATGCCATTGGGCATAGGCCTACTCTGAGTGCTCTGATTTGCAAATCTCACCCCACATAAATTAAAAAGAGATAAAGAAGTACTCCCACCCCCGAAAATAAACCACCAGCATGCTGAAATCTCCTTTCAGACCTGCATATTCTTTTAGGTAAATACAATTTGAGCCAGATCATAATCTTGTGCAAATTGACATAACTCCATTGTTTTTATCGGTGCTACAGCTATTAACAATAGCTGAAAATCTGGCCTTCCATGTTGTATTGTTTTGGTCATAGGATATACACTTTTGATAGAATCTTCACTGAAATGTCTATGTGAATAAGTTGTAAGAAGGAACAATGTGTCTGAAAACCCCTTTTTCATTTTCCATTCTGCATAACTGCATCTCCCAGCCCTTGAACTTCCTCTTCTGAATGCACGTCAAAGAATTCATTCAAGCTCCTAGCAACCTCCATTTCCATTCTTGCTAATTTTCCAATCACACATCTCGAAGAAGGATGTTCATACAAGGGCAAACATTTTCATACACAGTCTAAATCATTTATTTTGTGGTTGTTGCATCCTTTATTTTAACCAACCAAGTTACATCAGAAATGGATTCAACATAAAACCAGCAAATCAAGCTCCTTGCCTGTTACTCACAGCTCCTGATGTTCATTTTTTGAGAATATTCAAATGAGTGATGTGCTGTTTGTAAACAGCAGAAGTACCGGCCGTTCATGCAATACCCATGAAATTAACAGAAAGACTCCCACTGACTTCAGTGAGCATTCGACTGGGCCTTTAATACAAAGTCTTCAATACATCTGGCTTCCTCACCCCCTCATTCAGGAAATAACTACAGTATTTACAAATATATTTTTTGTCAAAATTGAGCAGGAAACTTTTCATATTGCTACAAAATCAATTTTTCCTCAAGATTTGATGAACAAATTTCAACTAGTTCTAACTTCAAGACCTTCTTATTGTTTTCCCTTATGTCCAGTGGTATTTTGTATTTAATACGTTCACTTTCCTCAATTGTTGTGCTTCTTTAATTTATTTTTAGAACTTCCTATTAGCCTTCTTCCCCGTGATGTCAGATTTCCCATTGATTACGTTAACTCCATTACTTGTTTGAATCTCCTTATATAGCCACATTTTTTCTTTTAGTGTAAATAATTATACATAACATACTTACTAACTACTTGGCATATTTAGAGGCAATAGACAAAATTCCACTCTCCGCTTTTGAATAATTCCCCCATGCTATTGGCTAGAAATAACTTTCAGGCATTACCTATTTGTGGTGGTTTAGAACCAGCCCTCTCGGATTCGTCTCCACTGCTACTGGGGAGGGTCCATCCTAGTGAGGGCAGATAGATTTGTGCTGGTTTTGCTCAAGCTGGTGCACTAAAGTAATTAGCGTGGCTGCAGGGGCGAGTGATGGGTATCCTCCTGAACATGTAACCAAGTGGTTGGGCAAGATTGTACTCCGGCAGCTACCTTCGGCTATCATCTGTCAGCTGCAAAGTCATTGCCCCTAGAACTTTTTCTGCAGTTTCCTCCATAAAACACATTTGCCTCCATTCACCTCACAATATGGAGTTTTCTCATTGAAAACCATCTGCACTAGTGATATTCTAGTGATCCATGAAGAAAACACACCAAAAGCAGTGCCAGAGACATCATGGTCTTCTTCCATTAATTTGGTTCATGCATCAATGGATAGGGTGATCAGATTCCCCGATTTTTTTAGGGACAGTCCCGATTTTGGGGGACTTTTCTTATATAGGCTCCTATTACCCTCACCCCCATCCTAATTTTTACATTTGCTATCGGGTCACCCTACCAATGGAAGCATTGACAGTCACGGACATCATCTCTGACTCTGACCCCAGCCTTTCCTGGATGGGCAAAAAGTAGAGAACCCCTCAAGGTTTCCTACAATGTACTCTGCTTTAAACAGGGATTATTTCGGGGAACTTCTATGGCCTGTGTTGTGTAGCAGGTTAGACTAGATGATCGCAGTGATCCCTTCTGGCTTGAAATCTATGAATCTACCTAACAGGTTGTCAACAGCCTCCTTTGAAGGGGCAACTTCATCTTAACCTCCAAAACATGTAATTATCCATAATCCAATCTCTATTATTTATTATTTACAGTGGAGTTTAGAAGGACTGAGCTCTTATGTGCTTGGTGCTGCACAGACGTGAAGTCAAGAGACAGTCCCTGTCCGGAAGAGTTCACAAACTAGATTTATCATAAGACACAACATAAGGACAAAAACAAACTGATGGAATGGAGGAGGGAGAGGCAAAAAAGATCTGCATGAGAAGCAATAGTTGTACCTCAACATCTGCCTGCTCAGGTCCAATGAAATGATTCCTTGTCTCTAGAGAACTCACAACCTACAACAGCCTGCATCTAATCTCCCTTTCAAAAGAAAGTTTATAAAAAGGCTAGTGTAAACAGACTTCTCAGAATAGGATTATTGTGTTATAATTTGAAATAGATTTGAGGGTCATCCTATCCCAATTCCACTGGACCACAATTTATTAATGGTTCCTGAGAGCTTGGGGGTGCTACATCACGATAAAAGGTTATTTAACTTTAGCCAAGATAAAACAACTGGTTTTAAAAAATAATATAATGGGGATTTAATTTATCCCAGAACAAACAGAAGTGGATTCCACCAATTTACAATTACATTAACTAGATGAAAAAGATATAATAAAAAAGGTTCAAAGGTTCACACACACACACACTATAACTTATTACTAAGTAAAAACTACAAGGAGTCCTTGTGGCACTGTAGAGACTAACAAACTTATTTGGGCATAAGATTTCATGGGATATAACTCACTTCATCAGATGCATGGAGTGGAAACTAGAGTAAGCAGATATAAATATGTACTTAATGAAAAATTAACTTATAGGTTCTATTGTTTTTTTCCTAGTTCAAGGTTCTTCTTTCCCCAAATACCACTCTGGGTATTGTCTAATGCCCAAGTCAGTCTTTGAGCTTGAAGCATCTCTTCTGACCTCCTAAAGAGATGGACTCAACTCCAGTGGTGCTTGCTTACAAGGGGGCACATTAGACCAGACCCACTGGATCTGTAGGACCTTTTGTTCTCCTCTTCCCGATCTCCAAGACCAACCAAATGAAATGATAGTGAATGACCAGAACTGATGATCAGGAACAAACAAGAATAGATGCTCAGGAACAGGCCCTTAAACAGGGATTGACTTTCATAGCCTGCTTTAAACCAAAGGGACCCTCATGTCTACATATTTCTGTCCTGCTCAGTCTCCATTCCTCTACTTACTATTGATGTCTGAGTCCCAGTTTCTTTCTGTCTTCCCTCTTCCCTCTTTGTCTTTCTCTCTGTTTACTCAAACTCTGTTTCTCTCTCTCTTTCATTCTCTCCACTGCTGCCTCCTCTCTTCCCCTTCTCCTCCAACTGTCACTTTCCTCTCAGAGGGAGAGGCTACCTCTTCGCCACAGAAAAATGACAATGCATTCACCCTGAACACAACCTAAATAATATATACCCATACAGGGTTGAGTCCCTTCACCACTAGAATAAAACAGTCTCCAACACCCCCTGCCTGCCGCCAATATCCTAAATCTTTCACAGTTACGCTTCAAGTCAGGACATGGTACAGTGATGGCTCCTGTCTTCACTCAAGGGAAGCCCATCCATGTGCATCATTTTAGACATCTTTGTGGCATTTCATACCACTAATCACCAAGTGCTCTTGTTCTTCCTCAGAGAGACTTCAGTGATGAATATAAATGCTCAGGTCTTTCCTCTGAGGCTGAAGCCCAAGTCTTGCTATTAGTGATTGTGGGCTGTTAGTGTTTGTGTGGACTGTCTGTGTATTCAAACTTTTTAAATAGCAAGTGTTTATGATTTTGAGGGATGTGTTGCCATGGAGAGGACTGTCCTATGAAAAGACAAAGCACAGTGAGACACAAGTGTTGTGGCATATGTGGGGTAAAGAAATCCAACAATAAGATCTTCAGAGAGACTTAGGAACAATTTAGTATATATTTTCCACAATACAAAACTTCTTTGCCTCAAGACTAGAATTATAGCAGCTGTTAGTGTCGTGAACTGAAAGTAGTTAAGATTAGCTTTTAGTTTCCTTCCAAATGAAATGGCTGGATTACAAAATTTTCCATTCAGTATTTCTCAGTGCATTTACTTTATACCAAAAAGCATGCCTCCAGCGCCCCCTAAAAAATAACAGTAACAAATCTCAAAGTACCATGGCCTACACTGTTTCCATGCCATGTATGGAAGAATTGAAAATTACCCAGTTGGAGTTTCATAAAACAGTTAAATAAAAAGCAACATAAATAAACAGTCAGTGGGAGCTGCAAGTGTTCTGCCCCTATGAAAGTAACTTATGTAGCTATCTAGGTCCTAGTTCAACAGGGTACTTAAACACACGTGGAACTTGAAACATGCAGATCGCTTCATTGAAGACAATGGGACTGTTCACATTTAAAATTAGGCTTGTGCTTAAGTTCCTTGCTGAATTGGGGCCTCGGTTTGGAAAAGTTTATCCTAAGTTTAAATTAAACATTAGAGCTGGCTGGAAATTTTCCAACACTATGTTTTTTTCATTGGAAAATGTTGATGTGTTGAAACGTCCAGGAAAAGGGTCAGTTTAGATTAATCTCCCAATTTGAAAAGTGTTTGAAAGATGCTTTGAAGTTGTTGAAAAGTTTTCAAGCTGCTTCAACATTTCCAAAATGACAAGGTTTGTTATCTCCTTTGAAATGACATTTTGTTTCAAAATTTAAATTGATTTATGGTAAAAAGGGTTAAAAGATTTAAAAGATCAAGATCATTATTGACAGAAAGCAGTTTGATTGACCTGATCCTCCCCAAAATTTCAGATGATCAGTTCATGAAAATTTTTGAGATTGATTTTTCAATTGGAAAAAAAAAAGAATATGGAAAATTCTCATGGAATGGGCAAACTATTTCCTGCTTCAGACTCAAATAGGGCCCTATCAAATTCATGGCCTTGAAAAATGCATTATGGACCATGAAATCTGGTCTCCTGCTGTGAAATCTGGTCATTTGTACACTTTTACCCTACACTATACAGATTTCACAGGGGAAACCAGCACTTTCCAAATTGGGGGTCCTGACGCAAAAAGGGGGTGCAAGCTTATTTTAGGGGGGTTACGGTATTGCCATCCTTACTTCTGCACTTCAGAGCTGGGCAACCAGAGAGCGGCGACTGTTGGCCAAGTGTCCAGTTCTGAAGGCAGTGCCCCACCGGCAGAAGCAAAGAAGTAAGGGTAGCAATACCCATGCACCCTTACTTCTGTGCTGCCTTCAGCTGGGTGGCTGGAGCTGGCAGCTGCTGAGTGAGGGCCCAGCTCTGAAGGCAGAAGCACAGAAGTAAGGGTGGCAATGCAATACCATACCATACCATCCTGACATCTGCGCTGCTGCTGGCAGTGACTCTGCCCTCAGCGCTGGGCTCCCGGCCAGCAGCTGCTGCTCTCAAGTCACCCAGCTCTGAAGGCAGCACTGCCACCAGCGGCAGCGCAGAAGTAAGGGTAGCAGTACCACAATCCCCCTCAATAACCCTGCAACCCCTATTTAGGTCAGGATCCCCTATAATTACAATGCCATGAAACTTCAGATTTTAGTAGCTGAAATCATGACATTTACCATTTTTAAAATCTTATCACTGTGAAATTGACCAAAATGGACACTGAATTTGGTAGGTGCCTACTCATAAACAGCCCAAACAAACAATCTCAAAGGGAGAGAAGTCATACAGTTGGCTTCGTTACTCCTTGTATCTAGCTAGACCTCTGCCTTACTTTCTCAGAAGATCTCTGGACAGTAGACTAAGCCACACTTTTTTATTTACAAATGGTCTTCCAGCTGAAGCTGTTTTTAACTAAGGGCTTGTTCCTGCTTTCACTGTAGTCAGTGACAAATCTCTCATTGACTCAAATGGGAGCATGATTAAGCCTCTATGAGGCAGACACAGGACTCCAGAGTTGTAAACAATTTTCTCTTTTGTTTGATCTCAAGGTGTGGACATTTGCTGAACAGGAGGAATGCAGACAGTCCCATGTGCCTACAGCTCACCTCAGGTGCATACACTGTAAAAGAATTAATCCAATAATTACTAGAATAAAGAGTTATAAAACAACTATTATTTAACACAAACTGTGCAATGTATATATCCGACTCTATAAATTGTTCTCATCGAAAATCAAAGTACAAGTGCTTAAAACAAAAGTTGATCCAATTTCTTTGTGGTGTCCAGATGAACATTGTTTGTATCATTCCAACGTTCACCTGCTTATTCTACCTGTGAGCTTTGAAAAAAAGGTCTGGTTCTAGACATGAATGAAGTTTTCTTGGCAGGATAGGTTATGCTACTTTCATCCCTAAATTTCAAGGTAACCATGATTCTTATTACAAAATCATTTATAGCACTGTATGCCATTTTTATCTGTTTGGGTATCTGCAGTAATATAAAGTTGGAGCCTACTCAGAACTCTAGCTGCCCTGACACACGCTAGGAAAAAAAGAAATAAAATCAACAGCATCATACCCACTGACAGTTAATGGAATGGAACCACTAACAAAACACATACACAAAACTCCACTCCCCAACACAGTTCTTAACCCGGCCCTCCAACAACTTGCAGAAATAGTTGCCCTGAATGCCAGCAGATCTGGATTATTTCAGATCAGCTGGACTGACATATTTCAGACACATATATAGCCATGTTCCTTACTCTCAAAAACTAATGGGAACTGATTTCCATGACGGACCCTTTACACCACTCTAGTAGTGAAAAGGGGCCATAGAATAAGTTTAAATGTAATTTATAGCCCCTCTGCACTGCCAAAGTGGTGTAATGTAAATGAGAAGCAGGTCCACCATTTTGATCCTCTCAAGAGATATTAAGCCCCCTTAGCCTCTTAGGAGTGGGATTTGAACCCATGCCTCCACACAGAGATCAGAACACCCAGAGGAAGGGAAATTACAGCCTTGAGTCTGGCACCGTAGACCCCTCAGCCATCATGACACTCACAGTTTTAACACCGACACCACTAAACACCCTTAGCTCCCAGTGAGCGAGATTCTCTTCCCATTGAAAAGAATGTTTGATTGTTTTTTTGCAATTGTGGGTGCAGAATTTTGTCCAAACGTAGCAGAAGCTAAAGGTATTTCTCATCATGCTTCAGGGTAAGGTCCAATATAAGTACAAGACAAACAAAGAATAATAGAACACCAGTCAAAACAGTCTCATTGTTAACTTTTCTTAACCCTCCCCCCTCCATGCCTTTGTTGTATCCACAACTTAGCTCTTGTCTTGTCTTAGACTCCGAGCTTTAAGGGGCAGGACTGTCCTTTCATCATATATTTGTATAGCACTAGCACAATAGGGAGAACTCCTAATCAATGCCTCTAGACTTTATAACAATGCACAGTTGGGAAGAGAAACTTCAATATATATGATGAGTATTATAAATGGAGAAGCAAGTTTTCCCTTATTTTATGAAGTCGCTATTGGCACTCCCTAACAAAACCGTATGTATTTGGGATATTTTATATAAACTAAGGAAGACAATCTTTGGCAAAAGAAGAACTTCATAGTACAAACAGTATTTTCTCTTGCAGAATTATGTACTTCGAAGCTGATCAGATTTTTAGACGTGTCTCCGTCATATAGTGATGGGGATGTAATTTTTCCCATTTAAAGTAATAACTGAATCTTATAAAGTACTCTGTAACAATGGAAAATTTTCACTGTGATTGAGCTAGCAAACCTATGCCAACAGCTCCCTCTATGTACCATAACACAGAAGCTAGTTAATTCATCCCCTGAAAGAAATATGCCAGAGAAAGTCGTCACTAAAAGAAAATAAATAAATAATTAAATAAATAAAATCATCATGCGTCTGCCATTTAATCTGTCTGCACTGTGGCTTAGGAAAGTCTGAAGAAAAGGATTCAGTTGGTGGTACCTGCATAACAATATAGATTCATTTTCATGTTTAAAAATTACTTGATTTTTTACTTTAACTAGCTGATTCATTCAATTTCTGCCTTAATCTCATTTCATACACATAGATTATTGAAATACAGGTAGTTCTCTGCGTATACAAATAATGGAACAATGGAATAAAGGGATAGTTACTAAAAATCAACTGTGCAAACCCAGAAAAATGGAAGAGGAGGAAGAATCAAGGATTAATTCAAATGGGAGTTATATGTTTCATGAGAAGGAAAGATATGCTATTAAAAGAAGAGAAACAGTGTGGATAGTAGGTATTAGCCCACGAAAGTTTATGCTTCAATGCTTTTGTTAGTCTTTAAGGTGCCACAGGACTCTTTGTCGCTTCTGCAGATCCAGACTAACATGGCTACCTCTCTGAGTGTGGATAGTGCAAGGTCTGGGTGTTAGGAGACCTTGAGTCAATATTTTACTTTGCCACTTAGCTACTATGTGACCTTGAGTAAGTCACTTAACTTCTGTGTGCCTTCACTACCTTTTATGTCTTCTCTGTTTAGACAATAAGGTCTTTGTGGCAGGGACAGACTTTCATTATGAGTATAGCCAGTACCATCGCAAAAGATGTTGGCTGAAGCTTTTGGCACTTCCGCAGTATAGATAACAAATCTTCTGTTGAGATTTGAATTCAGCTCATTCCCTATTGTTAGTTTACGTTTAACTAAAAAAAACCTGACCTGCTTACAAATTGGTAAGAAAATTAATGGAATGGCACACACTGAAAACAAGCAATGGTTTCTCATTCAGAGATTCACAGTCCCTTCTTCGGTACTGTTTATGTCTGGTTGCAAAAGGATCTATGAATCCCATAAGGAATCTGAACATGACATAACCACCATGTGCAAGTTTGTTATTATTCCACTAAAGTTCAAAATTAAACCCTATCCAGAGCTCCTGGAGCATAATAATAAAATAATAAAAAAAATCCCCTTCTCAGATTGAGTCCGGACACAGTGTACTTCTAACTTTATGTTTCAGAACACTAACATGGGATTTAGCCAGGAGAATTGCTACGTGATTATGCTCTGATGCCAGTGCAGAACAGCTTTTCAGTATGCATGGGCTAGTGAGAAGAGTTAAGACAGACAGTCTGAGCTGCGTTTTCCCCTTCAGTTATTTACTCTCCAAAGGGTACATTGTTTCCCTGAGATATACCAACTTGGGCCACCGTTTGCTTTGATTTCACAAGGAAAGCAGTGTCAGGACTGATCCACATATACAGGCTTCTATGAACAAATCTATAAGCTGTTGCAGGAAGCAAAGACGTCAGCCTCTGATGAATATTATTTATTTATTTTACAGCAGGACCTAGAGGCTCCAACAGAACCCAGGGCTTCATTGTGCTAGAGGCTGTACAGACACACAGTAGACAGTCCCTGCCCGGAATAGCTTACATCTAATAGCTAAGACCAAGGGCAGGAGCAGAAACCAAGGCAAAGCGACTTGCTTGAGGTCACCCTGTGGCAGAGGCAAGACTAGAACCCCAGTCCTCTGCAGAAGCTCAGTCCCATCCACCAAACAGTGCCTTAGAGTAACTTCCCTAGAAAACCATCACCCTGGTCATTGTATTCAAACTTCCTGGCCTGGCTTTCAAGGTCCTACAGTAAAGGACCTACATTGCTGACTTGGTCTCCTATTCAGCAATCCTTCCCCCTTCGCTCCATCCCAGCCCTAGATGCCTGCTTTCTGTCATCCCCTTCCCTGATCCATCTTCCATGCCGTTTCTTTGCGCCCACAAATGTGTATTTACTTGGCTATGTGCTGCACTCACAGGCCCACCACCTGAAACACTGTAATCAAGTCGTCAACACAACCAATCAGGGCCTGACCTGCAGCAGTTTCCTAGGTAACCCAAGCACAGCCACCAAAACAGACTGTAGACACTGGAAGGAAACATGTATTTTAAAAAATTGCAGCATTTTAGATTTTTCAGTACTTCTGAGTTGTTAAAAAACCACTCCAAAAGAAGCAGTAATGACAAATACTCTTGTTAAGAAAGATTGAGTTTGGTACTGGACCACTCCAGTGCTGATGGTCACATAAGTACTTAAAGCCAGACAGAGCATAGAAGAGCGACAGGACTCTTTGAGTTCTGTTGCCTGCTTTGTCATCAACCCACTTTATGGACTTTTCCAAGTCCTTCCAGCCAGATTTTCAAGTCAATGTGAATTGAGGGTCCAGTGGAGCCAAGGACCTCTGGAAATTAGGCCCAAATTGTCTCAAGTTGAAAATTGAGGCTCTGAAAATAAAACAGGGGTCACTTTTGAAAATGTTGCCCTGCACCTCTATCAATTCCCCCATCTGTCCAAACCGGGGGAGGGGGGGGGGGGCATCTCCCATAATTGTGAGACGTACCTAGTTAATGTTATCTATTTAGCACTTTGGAAAATGTCAAATGCTACATGAGTATTATGCATCCTGCCCTTTTCTAGTATCTTAGTGACACTCTTATTAATTGGTGTACATCTGTAGATACATATTAACTACAAGTCAAATTTAGGCTGCTCTAGCCTCAAGTGCATATATGGGGAAGGGCACATGGAACATTTCCCCCCAGCTTTGTGTACCTGCAAGAGAGGTGGGCTATAATTGGTTAAACTTAGCCAAAGTCGCTTAACCTAGTTACATGGCCTGTGGTGCACTATTGCAGTGCCACCTTTCCTGTTATCTCATGCCAACACTCACAACAGCGCCAGTAACCAGTAGCAAAAGCTGAGAAAGGAGCCAGGCTGGATTGCGGCAGCAGCAGAACTGTCGTTACAGGTTATTTCTTGCTGTTTGCTCTGTCGACACATTAACCTCAATCATGCCTCAGTTATCACTGAAATATTGGAGCTGAACTTGCCATTTTGGTACCTGCATTTCCTGAGACCAACCTCCAGGTACACCTTAGCATAGCAAATGGATGGGGAAAAGGCCCAACCTCTCTTCACGCTACCCTCTGGGGAAGTGTGCGCTTTCTCTTGTCACAGGGTTGGCAGCTGTGGCTGGTGTGTGCACTCCCTTGCCAAATCCATTCTGTCTAGCCGGTGGCCTGGTGCTTGTCCTCACTTCCTCCATTGTGGCAACAGTTACTAATGCCCCAGTGTGGCCCCAAGGATGGGGCAAGATAAGAATAGTCTGGAACTTTTGTCCATCCTGTAAACTGAACTCTTCTTCCAACCTATATCTTTTAGGATCTCCCCCACCTCTCCTCTTACCATGTACTTCTGTTCCTCCTCACAATGTTAGAACTTTCCCATGACCCCTCTCATTCCCTCAGGCCCCGAGCCTGCCCCCTTCTGCACAGACCCACTCATTCTACTCTTACCCGCAACCTAGTCCTATTGCTTCTTCCCCCCCTCACTAAATGGGATGCAGCAGCACCTTTGCCAGCTTCTATTCTTCTCCTTGATTGCCTAAAATGACCGGCTGTCCCCAGTGTATGCAGCTCCATCTTCAACAGGAGACTCAATGATGCAAAAATCTCAGGCTACAGAAGCCCATTGCTCTAGTGGTAAATGGTACTTATGTCAAATATGAACTGCCCTGGAAAAAAAATCTCTTGTCTCTTGTATTTTTGGAGTCAAGCGCCTCGTTAAAAGTCAGAGTTGTAGTTAATGTGTTTGCACCCTCTTGTGGCTACCGGGGTAATAGGCGGTTAAACTACAGAGTCTAGTGGCACTTGGTGTTGATTCTCCATCGGGCCAAGAGGCCCAAGCTGCTGCTTTTGGTCCAGAGAAACCTCCACATTCCTGCAGAGACAGACTCGTCACTCGGTTACATGCCTGGAACATGTGCTTCGGTACGAGGATGAGCCCTGCAGAGTCTGTTCAGTTCCATTAACTTATTTTAAATACAGCACCCAGCAAATGATCCAATCTGCCGGAGCAATGTTGCCTGGGTGTTCACAATCCTTACCAGGCTAAGTACAGAAACACGTTTGCCGCTGTAGCCTAGAGAGACAAGGTGGGTGAGGTAATATCTTTTATTGGACCAACTTCTGACGGGTAGGGAGACAAGCTTTCTAGCTTACACAGAGCTCTTCTTCAGGTCTGGGAAACTGTAACCTAACAGACACGGGCTTATGGGTAACAGTGGTATCTTCATAGTCAAATGGCATAGTCATACTCCTCACAATAGAAATTGGGTCAGGTCCTGGTTTGCTCCCCTACGGTGGCACAGTGCAGGTTTAAAGCTAACCTCAGAGGCCGGCTGAGGAGTCCCTAGCTATAGAGCAATCCTGGGGCAGTGTCTCCCAGTCAGCATAGCTGGCCCTCCGCTACCCGCTCTCAGGGACATGTTGAAAGTGTGGTCCAAGCTCCCTAGCCCTCCCATGAACCCTCATTGGTTTAACAGCCCTTAAGGGGACATTACAGGTCAAAGCAGCCTAGGACTGTAGAAATGATTATTGTTAATTTATAATAAAAGTAAACCTTCTCTGGGTGAGGAAGGATGGTCCATTAGATAGGGTACTAACTTGAACACAACTTCACTTCCCTGATCTCCCAGGACTTCCTGTGTGACCTTGGGCAAGTCATTTAGCCTCTCTGTGCCTCAGTTCCTCTTCTGTAAAATGGGGAGAGTAGCATTGCCTTGCCTCAGAGGGGTGCTTTAAGATTAACTGCATTACACACTGTGAAGCTCCCTGATACAGTGGTGACGGGGGCCATATAAGATTTAAGACAGATACAGTGGCCAATTCTTTGCAGTTCCAAAGACATTACTAATTCTAAAAGCATTCCCCACTTTAAGTACAGGAAGTATTGCCTGCACTATGAGTGTTCCTAAAACTGGAATGAACTTTTGTAAAGTGCTCCCATTATATTTATACTATTCATCCATATTTATCCTTGCCATATCTAGCAAGGTATGTATAGATAGCTATGTGCCATCATTGAAACCCAAACAGGCATTTTATTTTCAGACTTCATAACCTTTTCTCTAGCTTCTCTAGGGAGATTTCCTAAACGGAAATATATGTCTATATAGAAAAATGGAACATAAATACCTTAGAGCCATCACAGTGGGCCCCAACCTCGGGTCAGAGTAGAAAGAGAGAAACAGATATTTTGCAGAGAAACGGCATAGCTAGAAACCTGACTTCCACTCTAGTACCCTAACCACTGGGCTGCACTGCTTCTCTTCAAATGGTGTTTTTATATCATTTCAATTTTTTCCATTCAATACCTTACCTAGAATTGGTCCCTGAATATAATTCTGTATTATGCCCCTAACCATTCAGCTGTTTTGCTGTTCCTCGCTTTGATAACCTTCTTATTCCTCCATGCATAATGCTCTCCTGGATTCTGCTTCTTGATTGTATGGGGGTGTTTTTGCTGCTGATTGACTGGCCATGTCTTTTGTTCCATTTCTGTTTGTGTAGGTGGGGGTTAAATGGTTGGGAAAAAGAGGAAAAGATGAAGGGTTACAGCTAGCAACTCAACACTTAAATGACTGAGGTCATGGTAATTAGATATTGGCAAGTTCCAAGAAGTGCTGTTGCATCGTTATCATAATGATTTAAAATCTAAGCTGTCTCTTTGTATCCTCCAGAGTGTTTCCAACATACATTTTTCCAATTCCACTATATGGGTTCTCTCTCTTGAAATACAGACAAGTTGTGCTAGTGTCTATCTACCGCCGATTGGGTCCTAGTTACTACAAACTTCTTTGCTGGTTTGTTTAATCAAAGGATTTATTTTGTGGTAAATTCTCATGCATGGTGGTTGAGTTGCTTGAAAGTAAGTCACCGTATTGCCTCTATGCAGGGTCGGCTATCCTTGTCACCAGACAACTATCATATTGATTTTCAGGGATTGTTATTCACACACAAAGCTTAACTGTCTGGCACCTTGATATCTGTATGACCTTTCCAGAGGCCCTGTTTCCCAGCATGCCCTTAGGTCAGTGAACAAACTACTGCTCTCTATTGTGTCCATTTGTCTAGCATCTCAAGGGGATACAGAGGAATCACAGTTATAGAGCAAGGTTCTGGGACACTCATCTAAAAAAATAATAGCAAGTCTCTCAGCTCTTAAACCCCAATTCAGCAAAGGTATATGCTTGAAGTTAGGCACGTGCTTAAGTAGCTTTGCTGAATTTGGGGTTTAATGCTATTTAAATGTCTGTTGTGATTTAATTGACTAGATTTTGATACTGGTGGTGAAATGTTGACATTTAAAGAAGTGATTTTTTTATCATATGTGGATTCATTTTACACGATTTTAAGTATACGTGCTTGGCAAAAGAAAAAAAGAGAAACATCATAATTTAAATACTGTACTTCAATGAGTGTTTGACTATACATGATTTTCACCCGACGCACTGACTTTAGAACCTAGCCCCTGCATAAGATGCGACTACTCTGGTAATTAAAACAAAATCAAAAACAGTACAATGCTGCATAAACCACTACCAAGGTAAGGAAACTGTTTCTGTGCTTTTTTCATTTATATTAAGAAGGTTAAAAGCAGCGTTTTCCTGCTGTGTGGTAAAGTTTCAAAGCTGTATTCAGTCAATCTTCAGCTGTAAACTTTTGAAAGAACGACTTTACCATTTTATTCAGAGTTACAAACATTTCAGAGTTATGAACAACCTCCATTCCTGGGGTGTTCTTAGCTCTGCGGTTCTACTGTGTTACAATGGAACTGCAGCAGCATTAAAATAATCACTCAAAAGGAATTCTCCCAGCCTGCCGCCTGCAGAAGAACTCATTGCCATGGTGCTAGGATCTGTACAAACATGCTAAAGAGACAGGTTGAAGAATAGCAGCCGTGTTAGTCTGTATCCGTAAAGAAAGCCAGGAATACTTTTAGCACCTTAGACACTAACTAGTTTATTTCAGCATAAGCTTTCGTGAGCTACAGCTCACTTCATCGGATGCATAGAATGGAACAGAAGTAAAATGCATTTATACACACAGAACGAAAGAAAAAGAAAAAAAAATGTGCATTAGCACACCAATTCTAAGAGGGCTGTTAAATGTAGATGGTCCATTATCACTAGGAGAAAAAAACACCTTTTGAAATGGAGATCTGTTGTCAGTGAAATTAACTCAGGAAATGCAATTAATTACTGTAATGAGAGAGCCAATCTGAAGTTCTGTTAAGCCCCTGGTTAATTGTGTCCAATTTTAAAATTAATTCCAGTTCCTCAGTTTCTCGTTGGAGTCTGTTTTGAAAGTTTTTCTGTTTCAAAACTGAAACCATCAAATCCTTAATGGAATGGCCAGGAAGACTGAAGTGTTCTCCTACTGGTTTTTGAATGTTATGATTCCTGATGTCAGATTTGTGTCCATTTATTCTTTTGCGTAGAGACTGGCCAGTTTGGTCAATGTACATAGCAGAGGGGCATTGCTGGCACATAATGGCACATATCACATTGGTCAATGTGCAGGTGAATGAGCCTCTGATGGTGTGGCTGATGTGATTAGGTCCTATGATGGTGTCAGTTGAATGGATATGAGGACAGAGTTGGCATCGGGCTTTGTTACAAGGATAGGTACCTGGGTTAGTGTTTTTTGTTGTGTGGTGTGCAGTTGCTGGTGAGTATTTATCTTTCTCTCTGTGGTAACTATAATGGCTTCCTTTCACCCGCCTCCCCCTTTCACCTGTGGGGGAGGGAGAAATCAAATGTAAATAAATTAAAGCCATCTGAAACAACCACAAACTAACAGAGCCAATTAAATACACACACGGAGACGTCTATTCTGCCTTTGGCTCATAGACATTTATAACCAGGCAGGACCCACTAGGATTATCTAGTCTGACCTCAGGGATAGTGTAGGCCACAAAACCTCATCCAGTAACTTCTGCATCAAGCCTATTACCTCTGAGCTACAGCATGTTGTTTATAAAGATAGCCATTTAAAGATAGATCATTTAAAGACTTCAAATAATGGCGAATCCACCATCCTACTAAATGAGTTGTTCCAGTAGTTAGTTACCCTCACTGCTAAAAATGTACACCTGCTTTCTAGTTCAATCTCCACATCTAGCCCTGGATCTTATTCTGCCTCAGTTTCCCCATCCATAAAATGGGGATGAAGAAACTGACCTCCTTTGTAAATTGCATTGAGTTCTACTGATGAACAGTGCATCAGCTATTATAAATATTAAAGATTATTACCATCCCTAAGCCACTATGACTCTCCAACCACACAACCTCTTCTTGATGTTAAGATACCTCATCACAAACTGGCTGGGCCCAGGAATTGGCAACTATCCCTCTGCCTCACTTATGAACTGGTAACATAAGGGCCAATTAGTGATTTCAGCTGGGTATAATGGGGCTTAATGAGACAGACTTACCACAGCTGTGGTGGTGGAGCAGGGAGAGCTGGGAACTCAGGAGAGGCAAGAAGGCAGACCTTTTGCCTCTGGGAAGACCCTGAGGTAGTCAGGCTGAGTAACTCACAGGAGGCAACATAGGCTTCTTGTGTGGGAGAGCCCTGGGTTAGGCCTGCAACAGGTGAAACAGATCTACAGGAAGAAGTGTATGTTTTGTCTGTGGGGAAGCTCTCACAGGGCTTAAAAGGAGCAGCGTTATCCTCAAAGGTGAACCGCTGGAGTCCCTGGCGAAGGGAGGCAGTAGGGAAATTCTTCTGGGGAAGAAGCAAGATAAGAGACACTCTGTAGGAGCCAGGAGAAGTGGGCCAAGAAAGCAGAGTACAACAGTGGAGCCTGCGAGTGGCAAAAGAACTATTTGTTTGCACATTTGACTTGGACCTTAAGTTGGACTTTTGTAACCCCAGGATGGGGAATGAACTCTTATGTGATTTAACCAGAGGGCTGAGCCACTTAAAACCCCAAAAGGGAGTCAGGAGAAGCCACTGGCTCGCCCTGGCCATTTTGGCCAAGGATTTGGCCACCAGGGAGGGGGGCATGAGAGGCAAATTCCCCTGCAGCACCGCATCCAAGTATGAGAGAGCACCCTCCAGCGGAGGACAGGCACGTACATGCTTCCTTTTGCGGTGGCCGGTTGAAGTCAACATACCCACTTAGAGTCTGTTGCTGCTACTGTGTATCACTGTCAGTGCCTGGGTAGGGATGAGTTCTATTAGCACAGGAGCACTATCAGTAATCAGCATTCTGAGTGTGCTGAAGAAATAGCGCCCCAGTGTCCTCCTTTGGTTTTGTACAGATGGCTGCTCTTCCTCCTGACTCCTGCGTACGATTCTGATGTAGCACCTTGGTGCAGATCCTGGCAACTTTCCAAAATCAGTGATTCAGGTGGCTTCATTTGCTCCATTTTTGGAGCAGCAGATTGAATTTGTTTCTGATGCCACATAACAAAGGCGCAATACACAGGAGCACTCAACGGAGAATGTTTGTTTTTTTAATTTCCTGACCCCAGTTACCTGATAGGGTACAGGGGTTTGGAAGGATAACACTTCCCTCCATACCTCACAACCTGCCTATGCCCAAATGCTTGACAAAGACCCAAAATAAGAGGCACACAAAATAAGATAAAAAATTAAAAAGAGTCAGGAAGTGTTATAAGTGTGAAGAGTCTTAGAGAGTTGGTTTACCTGTTAGGGGTTAACTGAAGGAAGGGGGGGGGGGAGAGTGACATAGAGAGCCCACCTGGAGGAAGAACCAGGAAGTCCCTTCAGTTCTGTCCTGAGCTTGGACTGGCTCCATCTTTTTCAGCTATGAAAGCTCTTCTCCTCTCTCCTAGCTGTGATGGACAATCCCCTACAGGCCAAAGTGGATGCTATCCAAAAGTGGCCTGTCCCCAAGTCCAAAAAACAGGTCCAATCCTTCTTAGGCTTGGCCGGATACTACAGGTGATTTGTACCACACTACAGCCAAATCGCCGCCCCACTCACTGACTTAACTCGGAAGAACCAGCCAAACCCAGTCCAGTGGACTGAGCAGTGTCAAAGAGCCTTTGACCAGCTTAAAGTGACACTCATATCTGACCCTGTGCTCAGGGGCCCAGACTTTGACCAACCGTTCCTAGTAACCACACATGCCTCTGATGGTGGTGTGGGAGCAGTGTTAATGCAGAAAGGACCCGACCAACAGTTGCACCTGGTCGTGTTTCTCAGCAAGAAGCTGTCTGAGAGGGAGAGCCACTGGTCCATTCCTGAAAAGGAATGCTACGCCATTGTGTAAGCTCTGGAAAAGCTACATCCGTACGTTTGGGAACCACAGTTCCAGCTCCAGACCGACCATGCTGCGCTAAAGTTTCTTCATAGTGTCACCGACACTAACAAAAAACTTTGTTGGAGTTTAGCTCTCCAAAATTTTGATATACAACGCATTCCAGGAACTCCCAATAAAGTGGCTGATGCACTCTCCAGTGAGAGTTTCCCAAAATTAATGCGTTAAACTGTCCTTGGAATGTGGGGACCTACTGTTAGCTTTATTGCACCAGTAGTATTTTTAGAAATGCATGTGTTTAACTCTGTTTTTTCCTAGAGCTCCAGGAAGAAATCACATCCAGTGACCTTCCGACACCGTCTTCAATTTGGGGGGCGTGTCATGAGTGTGAAGAGTCTTAGAGAGTTGGTTTACCTGTTAGGGGTTAACTGATGGAAGGGGGGGGGAGTGACATAGAGAGCCCACCTGGAGGAAGAACCAGGAAGTCCCTTCAGTTCTGTCCGGAGCTTGGACTGGCTCCATCTTTTCCAGCTATGAAAACTCTTCTCCTCTCTCCTAGCTGTGGGAGAGATGAAGCACCCTTCTGTTTCTAAAGATTAGACTATCTGTAAGTAACATATTGATTTCATACATTTGTACCGGATCTAGAGTGTCACTGACCTTCCCAGGGAGGGAGGGGTTAAAGCTTTATATCTGTAAAGTTGCATTAGCTGTAAGTTGTTCTCTTTTCTTTATTAAACCTTTTTAGTTATAAAAAAGTGTTTGGTTATTCCCTTAAGTTGTCTTAGCTTTAAATTTGACCCAGTTCCTGGGTAAAGGGAAGTCTGTGTGTCTGATAGGCAGGCTCACAGCGTGAGCTGGTGTGTTGAGAGAGGGGCTGTAGCTCGGAGATTGTATCTCATCTCTCCCGGTACAAGAAGGAGGGGGGTGAGGGGGAGTGAAGCAGTATCTGAGTGTCCCGATCTCTCAGGGAGAGGGAAAGGGGGTTTGGGGTGTTCGTGTGCCCCCTCCAGGGTCTTGGAGATTTACACGAATGGTGGAAGCGGACCCCAAGTCCTAACTGGTCAAGTTTGGAGGATTTGGGGAGAGAGGATTTAACTTAGGCTGGGAAAATAGCTTAAAGTTAGTGGTGTGCAAAGTAGGAGAGAACCACACTCTGTTACCCTAGTGTTTAGGGTGTGGGAAGGTATAGACTCTCCACCACAGGAAGGAACTTTAAATTCTCTGAGCTTCCTTGTTTAAGTTACCTTCTATAACCTGTGTTTCATTCATCCCTTTTTTCTTATGTAAATAATGTTCAACAATTAAAGTGAGGGACAGCAAACTTGTGTGGCACACACATAGCTTTGGGACTAACATGAGTGATGTTTGTCAACATGATGACATCTTAGAGGTATGCCTGTGCCACATCAGAAGGAATTAGTAGCTACTGGAATCAGTCTCCACTATTATAGTTGGTGTAGCCTGAAATCTGTTCTCATTAATGGCAGCTCAATGACCTTTGTGAAATGAATTCAGTATCCATCCAGTACATACCAAGGTACTTGATCTCTACATTATATAACAAAAATCACTACATCTTACGCCTATGAGGTCACCTTTGCCACCATGGAGACCACAAGCAGTGACTGAATTCCTTTCTGCTCCCATGATGTGTTTCTTTCAGGTCAGTATTGAAGAACATTTGGTGGGGTATCCGAGGCAAGTTTGCACTGCTGTTCCCTGCATTCTATCTGCTCTTGGGACAAAGAGACTTTGCTTCCCAGGTGTGACATTGTGGCACAGAGCAGTAGCAATAAGTTCCCTTTAAAAAATGATAAACTTGTTTCACAGCACATCAAAGGAAGTTCAACATCCTTGAGGAAGCCAAAAGAAGTTCAGTGTACTCTGGGTCATGGTCTGGCGCTCAGACAATTGCCTGGAAAAATTAGCTAATCTGATGTATAGGGAAGGAAGGAAATTGTTCCAAAAAAGTTAATTAACCAGGACATCAGATATTTTGTTAAAGAAAGAGTATACTTGCACTAGTATGGCATATTTAATATTTCTAAGTGCTACATAATGTCTCCTTAATGCTAACAACAGCTCTGTGAGCTAGGTAAGTATTACTATCTCCATTTACACATGGGGGAAAGCAATTCAGAAATATATTAGGCCAAACAATATTAGGATGAAAGACCAATGAATTAAGAACTGTGTTTACTAAAAAATGCCATTCCACCATGAGCAATCGGGGGATTGCTGAAAGCTTTGCTGGCAGGATAAGATCACCATTGATAAACATAGAACAAACATCCAACTGATAACATCCAAGACTATTTTAAGGACCTAGCTAGGGGTTTGTCATGATGATGATGGATCTCTCTAAAGTGTCCTCTTAATTGTCAGTGCCTCAATTTTTTGAGTCTCCAACTCTGAACGCCTAGGCTAAAGGTTTCAATTTTCGAAAATTGAGGCACTTTTATCTATATTTAGCTACCTAAAGAAATGGCCTGATTTTCAGATGTAGTAAGCACTTGCAGCATCTGGAAAACCTAGCTGCTTAGGTGCCTAAAGGTGGTTTTAGATGCCCAGTTAGAAATATGCAAGATTGAAAGTGTTATCCTCATTGTCTAAGGGTGGGGAGGACCCAAATTTAAAGGGTGGCCTTGAAGTTTTGGAGCTCAGCAATTTGCCCAAGAGGAAGGTATGTCAATACTGGGATTAGAACTCAGAAATTATTAAAACTCAGAGCCAAACCTCAAACCGCCAGTTCAAACATCTCACTTTTATTGTCGAGCGCTACCTCTGAAGAAGATGAAGACAGACTTACTGTGACAATGATTTCTTTAAAAAGCTGCATTAATATGGATAGAGACCCTCATGCATCAGGGCATAAGAAGACTTCTAGCTGTGGGGTTCAGGAACAAGCTTTCTCTGTGGGCAGGTTATTCCATAAATACCTACTGTGGGTTTTCTTATATCTACCTCTGAACCGGCTACTATGATACATTATCAGAGATAAGGAACTGAAATAAAATACTCGTCTGGTCCCGTATAGCAGTGCCTATGTCATATAGTCATGCACAGTACTTAACTTTAAGCATGTACATGGTAAATTAATAACTCTTAGGTCTTATATAGAGCTTTTTTATGAGTAGATCTCAAAGTACTTTACTAAGGAACTAAGTATTCTGATCTCCATTTTACAAATAGGGAAACTGAGGCACAAGGTAAGGCCTACTAATTTTAATAGAAGTTAAAAATTTGCTTGTGTGTCCTTCCTGATCAGGAATGTTTTCCTGAACTGGGAACCAAAAACTGATCCACCTCCTCCAATTAAAATACCAAGGCACTTTTTTTAAAACAATTTTTTTTTACCATCTTACATAGGGAACCAAATTATCTGACACCGCTGTTGTGATCGCTGCTTAAAAGAGAAGCAGGCAAAACAAGAAATGGCCAAAATTAAATGGAGGGGGGAGGAGTTTTTAAAATTATCTGTCGGTTTCACAAATGATTTTTTAAAAGCTTTCATTCCAGGAATAGGGCACCATTACAATGAGAAACCCTTTAATTATGTTGTAAAGGTCTGGTATTCCAGTGAAATGTCATTTCAAAATAAACTTCTAACAGTTAATTATCAGTGATATTTAACTTCTGGGAAAATTAAATATCACCACATACTCCTGTGATCATTTTATTGCTTTTGTAGACATTTTAATATTTTAATGGTTTCCAAGTAACCATGTAAAAGACTTTCTATGAAGCACACTTTCCTGGCTTTCTATGCATAGCCATCTAACCTTTCTTTTGGCTTCTTTATACAAAACAGACCTTTGAACAGGAGTGTGGGGGGAATAAAAAGGCCATTAGAGGATAGGCATAGAATCATGCCACCATTCCTTTAGCTAGAATGATTCCTAGGCATTAAGTTTTATTAACCGTTTATAATATAACATGAAATGTAATACCAAATAAGGAAATATTGCAGGCCTTGGTAGTGGTCAGTGGAGGAATGAGATTAATGTACATTTCCGCCATTAGTAACCTATATTTATCTAGTGTTTCTAAAATGCAGTGTGCCATTCGGCCTCCAGAGGTGTGTAGTGACCGGTACCACTGATTGACAGCTAGGAACAGGGACCCTTTTACACTGTATCACCGTCTAAAACATAAGCTAAAGAACTGAACCCATTAGAAGAGAAAGCACAGATTCAGTTTTTAAGACGGGCCAAATCACAGCAGCAGTTCTCAGTGGATCAGCAATAGAAATGGGTGTATGTATCTCGCACTGTTTGATCTGTAACCCTTCTGCCCCTCAGAGTTGGCATCAATAAGGGCCGGGTTGAGTATCTAGGGGTTGCGTTCCAATAACACAGTGCAAAACCGGCTTGAACCCCCACCCATTGACCTGGGACAAATACATATCACCCCTTTGGGCGCCTCTAAGAGGCAATACTTCCCCTCTCGCAAGCACGGAGTTTGAGTGTAGCAAAAGTCTTTTAATAACAGAGAGAAACAATGCGGCATTATGTTGGGGAAACACCACAAACAGGATTCATAACACAAACTATGAACCAGAAGACCCACCCCCCAAGCAGATTGGTCTGTGTCCTTTTCCATTGGTTCTTGAGTCCAGCAACCCACAAGTCACCCCTCCCACAGTTTCTGTCCTTGGTCAGTGCCGTCCCCCGTGGAGTTCTAAAGTTCATCTGCAGAGTGTACCCCACAGCCTGGGCAGAAGTGGTGGGGATATGGGGCACATTACATGTGCCGCTGCTCGTGCCGATGGCCACGTCTCTCCACAGGGTTCTGCTACAGTCTTCACCCCAAGCTGCTCCTCTCCTCTAACTGCTCACCAATATACCTTCAATCCCTCCCCACCCCCCTACTTAGCACAGCACTCAGTAACTTCAGCTCTTTAGCAGTTTCAGCTCTCAGTGATTTCAGCTGGTAATAGGGGAGCCTCAGTGCTGGCAACACTGGCCTGAAGTAGGTCTAAGTCTCAATGATTTAACTTCTACAGCCTGAAAACAAATTCCAAATGGAATCAAAATTAGCTCTGTTGTTACACAGTGGAGAGAGAAAGCAGTGAAAGTAGTAATTAGGGCCCTCAGAAGGGGGCCCAACACAATCAGGTACAAATACCTGTCCACAACCTCTCAATTCACTGGGTTTTTGAACCCAGTTCCTTTGCCTAGCGAGTGCTATTTAGTTGAGGGCGAGACCCTCCATCATAAAAGGCCAAGTACAGTTCCACTGTCCTTGATTCACATAACCAGAATAACAAAGATTTATTCTTCTGCCCTAATAACAAAGAGACTACAAGCCATCAGCAACAGTATCCCCGATAGTGTCACGGCAAACCCGGTGGCTGAACTTTGTGACTTTGTCCTCATCCACAACTATTTCTCATTTGGGGACAATATATACCTTCAAGTCATCAGAACTGCTATGGGTACCTGCATGGTCTCACAGTATGCCAACATTTTTATGACTGACTGAGAACAACGCTTCCTCAGCTTTCGTCCCCTAACATCCCTACTCTACTTGCGCTACACTGATGACATCTTTATCATCTAGACCCATGGGAAGGAGACCCTTGAGGAATTCCACCAAGATTTCAACAATTTCTATACCACCGTCAACCTCAGCCTGGACCAGTCCCCACAAGAGATCCACCTCCTGAACACTAAAGTGCAAATAAATGATGGTCACATAAACACCATCCTATACCAGAAACCTACTGACCACTATACTTACCTACATGCCTCCAGCTTTCATCCAAACCACATCACATGATCCACTGTCTACAGCCAAGCTCTAAGATACAGTCGCATTTGCTCCAATCCCTCAGACAGAAACAAACACTTACAGGATCTCTATAAAGCATTCTTAAAACTACAGTAGCCACCTGCTGAAGTGAATAAACAGATTGATAGAGCCAGAAGTCACCTACTACAGGACAGGCCCAACAAAGAACGAAACAGAACACCACTAGCCATAACCATCATCCCCCAATTAAAACCTCTCCAGTACATCATCAAGGATCTACACCTATCCTGAAGGATGATCCTTCACTCTCACAGATCTTGGGAGACAGACCAGTCCTTGCTTACGGACAGACCCCAAACCTGAAGCAAATACTCAGCAGCAACTACACATCACACAACAAAAACACTAACCCAGGAACCTATCCCTGCAACAAACCCCCTTAGCCAATTGTGTCTACATATTCACATTCATATTCTGTCCACATTCAAGGGACACCATCATAGGACCTAACCACATCAACCACACCATAAGGGGCTCGTTTACCTACACATCTACCAATATAGGTCATCACTTGCCAGCAATGCCCCTCTGCCATGTACATTGGCCAAAACGGAAAATCTCTATGCAAAAGAATAAATGGACACAAATCAGACATCAAGAATTATAACATTCTAAAAAGAGTAGAAGAACACTTCCGCCTCCCTGGACACTCAATAAAGACCTAAAAGTGGCAATTCTTTAACAGAAAAAATTCAAAACCAGACTTCAACGAGAATTGCAGATCTGGAATTTATTTGCAAACTGGACACCATCAAATTAGGCTTGAATAAAGATGAGCAGTGGATGGGTCACTACAAAAACTATAAACTAATTTCCCCTGCTAATTTCCCCCTACTGTTACTCACACCTTCTTGTCAACTGTTTGAAATGGGCCACTCTGATTACCACTACAAAAATGATTTTTTCTCCTGTTGATAATAGACCACTTTAATTGAATTGCCTCATTAGAACTGACCCCTCACTTGGTAAGGCAACTCCCATCTTTTCATGTATGGTGCATATAGATCTTCCTATTGTATTTTCCACCCCATGCATCTGATGAAGAGGGTTTTAGCCCACAAAAGCTTATGCCCAAATAAATGTGTTAAGTCTCTAAGGTGCCACAAGTTCTCCTTGTTGTTTTTACACTAGTCTGTGTGTGGTACATGGCCTACACTGTGCTCAATCCTCTGAAGATAAGAATATGTCTCTGATGTCCCTAGCAGGCCTTGACTCTTTAGATCAAGCTATGGCAGCTGCCACTTTTCGTACAGGATGTCCATAGTTCAACCTTGGTACAGTCTAAGATGGCGGCTGTCACAACTATACATGAAAGACACAGAATCAGATCTTTTATTACCAAACATGGTACTGCCTAATGCAAGGACTTTCTATTTGGCATCCCCAACTCATTTGTTACATTAAAGTCAGGCAGTTTAAT
Organism: Sternotherus odoratus; assembly: GCA_032164245.1. Taxonomy (NCBI): domain Eukaryota; kingdom Metazoa; phylum Chordata; order Testudines; family Kinosternidae; genus Sternotherus; species Sternotherus odoratus. Next base: position 10,998,282 of record JAVMKO010000001.1, on the reverse strand, counting down.
TTTATAAACATAAGATTGGCTTAAATGACATTTTTAAATCATACATTTTTCTTCCCATAGAGACAGGCAAATCTTGAAACCCCCAAAATAATGTTCCTTGCGAACTTATACATTAAAAATCAGCCCTTTAAAAAATAAATGCCTTAAAAACTGTTTTCTGAAGTACATTTTGAATTAACTTGTAGGAAACAGTGTTTTATTGGCAGACATAACAACACAGAGAATTATGGAAAAGGAAAAAATAGATTGCCCATATGTTTAACGTAGTTCCATAATACCTACATTTATATTTGGATAAAATTCTGAAACACCTGACTCAGTAAGAAGAAGCAATAAAACAGCAATCCAATTTCCAAGTAGAGATAATGGATGAGTTAAAGCATAATATTTTAACAATATATGAGTAGTTATATTGGGCTAGATCCTCATTTGGCTTACATCATTGTAGTGCCGCTGTCTTTACCCGGGATCTTTAATTCAGAATAACCACAGATTGTTTTAGAAGCTATACATACACAGCTAGCACCTCTCCCACCACTGACATGCTGCCACTTCTGATGTGAAATTCACAGCTAATCGTGAAAAAACAGCCACAATGGTTTGGTATGGGAATTACTGGGTGTAATTCTCTCATCTTGTCTGACCTCCTGCCTAACATAGATGCTGACACTGGTCCCTTCAGGCCTTAACATCTAAGACATGATGCAACATTGTGCTTTGGATCCTTTGGCCTGGGCTACACTGGGGAGCGGGGAAGGTTCAAACTAAGATATGAAACTTCAGCTCCGCTATTTGTGTAGCTGAAGTCGAAATATCTAAGTTTGACTTACCTGGCCATCCTCACAGCGGTGAGTCGACCGTGGCGGCTCCCCTGTCAACTCCGCTTACCTCTCTTGCGGAGCTCGAGTTCCAGAGTCGATGGGGAGCGTGTTCAGGAATCGATTTATTGGATCTAGACAAGATGCGATAAATCGATCCCCAATACATTGAACACTACCCTCCAATCCAGCGGGTAGTATAGATGTACCCTTTGTGCCAACTAGGCTGATTTTTACCATTTTAATTTTCAAAGTCACACCTGGCCCTTCTCCCATGGTACCATGAAAAGTGAAATGCAAAGGGTGTGGAGATTAACAACATGCAAGTAAAGACACTGATTAAAACCCAGGTGACGTATTTCACAATATTCTAATTAAGAATGCTTAAACCCTTACTGCAGCAAGTCCCACCCCTCCTTCTCCAATAAATAATGTAGTAAGATGTGGCCCTGAAACATAAACTCTTGTATCAGAGGCCTAGCATGAGGCCTGAGGCCTAGCATTAGTCCTGAAGCCTCAACCCAAGTATTTCCAGGCATTGCTAAGCAAAGCTGGGCTGTGAGCCAGAAGCAGACCCTAATTACAGAAGTTGGCAAACAAAGGGCTGCTAGAAAGTACACGCTAATGATATAAGTAGTTGTGCCAAGATGGCACCTGGATGGCACGAGGACACTTCACAGAGACAACAAGGAACAGCCGGGTGCACCTCAGGGATAGGGTGAAAAGGACAGCATGGTGGATAGATCTGTTTGTTTGAATCAACATGATCAAAGGGGGAGACAGCACCCTAATGAGACCAGGGGCTGTACTTCAATGTGACAGTAGAGATGAGTAATCGGTCCTGCACTGTATAAAAGTAGGAGCCAGGGGACACATCATTGTCCAGGCTAGGGGGTAGTGGAGCGTCCTGCCACTAACTGAGCTGTGTCTATTGTCTGGGGAGCACATAGGGACTAGCAGACCTGTTGATCTCTAATCCGGCGAAGCTAGAGACTGTGTTTCATTTGACAATAAACCTGGCCTGGGTGCCTTTGTACCTTACTAGAGTCTGTGGTCTTTGGGGGTTCTCTCGGGGTTTGCTGTGTCAGCTATCTGCACAGAGCTGGGGCAGCACACAGGGGGAACATGCACGCAGCCAACTGATATCATCATTGAACAAGAGCAGAGCACCACATCGGGTAGCTACTGACATCAAATAATAGCATTTACCAATTCATTTGGGAACACTGAAACATCAAAAGTTACCATTACTGGTGCCCAGGTAGCACTTGGTGATGGGTAAGTTAAAAATACCTAGATCTCCAGATCTAGATTTTACAATTCCTCTGCCAGAGCCAGGGGCACCTCTTTTCATAAAGTGCCATTTCCCTCTTTGAACTACTTAACGAGTGTTCCTTCATTAAGAAGAATTAGGGGCCAGATCCTCAACTGATGTAAATCAGCAAAACTCCATTGAAGTTAATGGAGCTTCATTAATTTATACCACCAATAAAGAGGGGTTACTTCTACCACTAGACACTCAGCAGCACAGAGCACAATTTTAACATAAGAAGCAGCCCTTATTGATGTATATGAAATTCTGAAGAGGGAAAACCAGAGTTTGATGGTCCATGGATTTTTAAAACATTGCCAGATGGAAAGACTGAAGCAAGGGAAAGAGCTGGACACACAAGGAGCTTGGGCAGAATTTTAGCCAGAGACGTATTACACAGAATAAGCTAATAAGAGCAAGAGCAGAAGGAGCTAATGTAAACAGCATTGAAGAAGGATGGCAAGTGTTTGGAAAAAATACCACAGGGTATAACTGCAAAACTCAAAGGACATGAAAGAGCTGGTTGGACTTTCTATCCTCCATCTGCCATGAAGTGCTCATATGTACTGTATAGGTTATCCGTTCAGCCCAGGTCGGTGGTTCCACCCTCCTGGCAAACACGTCAAAACTACATTGAATGAGCAGCCAAACTCCTGTCAACAACCCAAGAAGAAGGCTATAGCTCGTGTGCCCATCATTTTGCGTACAACCCAGATGGAAGTACGAGTACTTCTATGTTGAAGTGCCAAACAATAGCTCCCCCAGGGCTTATATTATCTTTCCTTCGTCTTGCCTCAGAACCACTTCCATACTGCTGGGAACTCTGCAGCTGTGAGCACTCCAGTAGAAGGCTGTGCATGGCAAGCCAAGCTTTGTGTTTACTTTCAGGCTTCTGGTTAACCAGGTTTCCCCTGTCACCATCTTCAACAGGCATTATTCCAACAAGGCAATGCAGCTGCAGAATCTTCACACTTCCTTTAAAACAAGTTTTAAAGAAACATGCACTCATTTTGTTGTCACTTCAGATCGTGAACAAAAAGGCCACCATTTTGATGCTTTCATAGCTAACAAGGAGACAGGTTAGGAAAATAATATAAAGTTATTGCAAGGGGGAAACTGGAATGCAGCTGAGATGATATTGTTTTTCAACATAAAATTTGTACTTTAAACATATTGATTTTATCTTGCCACTGGCTTCTCTCATTTTTAAGAATGGAGGGCTTTAGCTGCTCCTTCCCATAAATCAGAGGATTAAGAGACAGAAGTGGACTATGGAATTATTCTACACTAAAAATATCAGTGTAGAACATGTTGAGCCTAGATGTAGTTTTTCATTAAATCCACTTTAAGTGGTATTGGCTAAATAGTTTCACTGACCTATTCACCTAACATGAGTGCTGATTTTGGATAAGAGAAGACCTCTGTGGTCTTGTATCAACTTTATCTATTTAATTTAGTTCCAGGGGATACCCTGACTGGAATGAATTCATTCCTCCCTAATACACCAGTATGCGGACAGATTACTGTTGAAGGGGTAGAACAAACCATGTGCTCATTATGCAGGCATTGGCAGAGCGGTTTCTGTAATAAGAGAAGTTTTGTTTGTGTTTCTAGTTTTAAAGTCTGGGGTTATATATTGAGGATGGTATCTGACAGGCATGGATTTGAATCCCACCTGTGCTCACTCTGCTCCCCTTGGAATGGGTTATATATGGGGGGACCATTTCTCCTTTAGCCCTCAAATATCACCTCACTACTGATGAGAGAAAAGTTGGTCCAGTGGTTAGGGTGCTGGCCTGTAGGATCAATTCCTTATTCCACTATAGACCTCTTGCATGGTCTTGAAATGCCACTTAACCTCCACCTGTCTCACTTGCCTATATGTAAAATGGGGACAACAGTCTTTCCTTCCCTTATAGGGGTGTTCTCATGATGGGGGGCATATGAATATCTAAGACAGATACACTGAAGGAGGTTTGGTTTGTATTCACGTGGGGAGCTGTGGGTGAGAGAGGGTGATTTGAGACTTTGAGTTGCCTGGTTTGCTAGTAGCAGATTGTGTTGAACTATACTGCTGCACTCTTAATTATGCCTGGGCATTCATTTTTGTTGTGCCTAAATTATGTCAAGGGTACCCAGAATATAGTGATAGGTGCCCATTTTTAGTATGTGTCTAAACCTAAATTAAATGTCTGATATTCACTGATGACTGAGACAGGTTTTAGGGTTACGTTATTTACAGTAACTCCCCTCTTAACGTCCTCTTGCTTAAGGTTGTTTCGATCTTACATCCCTGCTCAATTACAGAACATGTTCCATTTAAAGTTGTGTAATGCTTCACTATAACATCGTTTGGCTGCCTGCTTTCTCCACAGCTGGCAGCCTCTCTAAGTCGCCCCCCCCCCCCCCCCAGCATTTCCTGCCCAATGGCAGACCCTGCGGATCCACGCCTTCTCCCTCCTCCTCCTGCCTCCTGCCTTCAGCAATCAGCTGGTTTGCAGCGTTCAGGAGGCAGGAGGGAGGGGGAGGAGCGAGGACATGGCATGCAGGCTCCCCGTCCCTCTCCTCTCTCCTGAATGCCGCAAATCAGCTGATTGCTACGGGAAGGAGGCAAGGGAGGGAGTAGGGTGGAGCAAGGACGCTGCGTGTGAAGTAAAGGAGGAAGAGTGTGTGTGTGTGTGGGGGGGTAGAGGCGGGTTAAGGGTGGAGGTTGGGGGAAGGGCTGGAGTGAGCAGGCCGAGGGTTGAGCCCTCCTCCCCTGGTGCTTGCAGAGTAGGGGAAGCTGCCGCCACACAACATGCTTCTCCTGACCTACAGCACCTTCAACCTCCTTGCCTGCCTCCCTGACTGCAGTGCCAGTGGTCTGTGCCTGGGTGAGGTAATGCGGGGAACCTCCCAACAATAGTACTGTACTATATGTCAAAAAAAAAAATCCCTGGAATCTAACCCCACCTATTTACATTCATTCTTATGGAGAAATTGGGTTTGCTTAACATTTTTCAGGTACATCACTACAACATTAATTAGTGAGGAGATGCTTTATGCTCTATCTCAACCTCTGCTGTTAGTTCCTGCTTCTGTGTGTTGGAGAGTTAGCAGTAGAGCTGGTTGTAAAAGAAGCGGGAAAAACAAAGTATTTACCCCCCTCCCTTTCTCCCTCAGCTTTTCGGTCAAAATTCAAAATTTGCATGAAAAAATAATTTGGTACAAACTACAGTTGTCTACTGATATTTTTTGTACACTGCCACCTTTCTTTAGACATGTTCCTTCTCATTTAATGCCTATATGGTCTATAGACAGTTTCTACTTGATGCAGGGAGCTGGCCATTTCTCAGAAGGAGGAGCTTTCAAATCTACCATCTATTAATCTGATTTAAAATAACCTTTTGCTTTACAAATCTGTGCAGGAAGGTTATTTATTGTGGCTTACTGCCTTTGTAACATGGGCTTCCTGGACAAGCAGTGCCACTGCTCTCTGTGGACAACAAGAATAAAACTCAAACCATCAAATGAAGCATGGTCTTTAACAACCTAATCAGTACCGGGCAACAATCATCCAAATTTAAGCAGAACCTATTCACACATTATCATGCTGGTGGAAAGAAATGGAAAAATTCATCAGTTTTTTGAATAGTAACTACGTAAAGAAATACATCAATTAAATAAATAAGATGTCTTAGTATATGAGTACCTAGCAAATTATATGATCTCATAAATTCAAAGGCCATAAGGAGCCATTGTCATCATCTAATCTGATCTCCCGTACAACACAGGCCACAGAACTTCCCCCAAATAATGTCTTTTGAATTAAAGCATATATTTTTTTAAAAAAATCTAACCTTGATTTTAAACTTTTAAAATGTCCAGTGATAGAGAATCTACCACGACTCTTGATAAATGGTTCCAATAATTAATTACCTCACTGTTAAAAATGTACACCTTATTTCCAGTCTGAATTTATCTAATTTCAGTTTCCAGCCATTGGATTGGGATACCTTTGTCTGCTAGACTGAAGAGCCCATTATCAAATATTTGTTCCCTAGGTAGGTATTTGTAGACCAGTATGCCCAAATCTTTTTTCAGAGTCACCGATTCGCAGGATAGATCCCCCGTCTTGTAAGTATGGACGACAGGCTTTGTTCCTAGAGGTATACATTTACATTTAGTCATATTAAAACACATATTGTTTGCTAGTGCCCATCTTCCCAAGTGATCCAGATTGCTTTGTATCAGTGACCCGTCCTCTTCATTATTTACCACTTCACCAATCTTAGTGCTGTCTGCAAACTTTATCAGTGATGATGTTATGTTTTCTTCCAGTCCATTAATTAAAATGTTAAATAGCTTAAGGGCAAGGACTGATCCCTGTGGAACTCCAATAGAAACACACCGGATCAATGATGTTTCCCTGTCTTCAACTACTTTGGGACCTATACATTTAATGTCATGTTAGTTTTATTTCATCCTACTTTATTTTAGTAGAAATGTCGTGTGATTCTAAGTGAAACGCCTTTACCTTTATTAAGCAAACTTGTAATCTCATTAAAAAAAATCAAATGATCAATGTTGATTTGCATTAATTACATTACCCTTCTTTAACTCTATATAGTTGAATCCCTGTTCAGCTGCTCTATTTTACTTAAATTGAGACTGGTGTCAGAATGAGAGGTTTATAATTACCAGGGTCATCCCATCTACCCTTTTTAAATATTCGCACAACATTAGATTTCTTCCAGTCTTCTGAAACTTCCCTAGTTTTCCAGGACATCGACAATCAGTACAAAAGGGGTTAGCAAGTTCCTCTGCCAGCTCTTTTAAAACTCTTGCATACAAATTATCTTGACCTGTTGATATAAAAATGTCTAACATCAGTGGCAGCTGTTTAACATCTTCCTGCAATACGAGTGAAATGGAAAGAGTGTTATCTTTGTACAATACAATTATTTCATCAGTTTCTTTCCCAAATACAGAACAGAAATATTTGTTGAACACTTCTGCCTTTTCTACATTATTATTGTCAGTTCTAAGTGGGTTCTAGCCCACAAAATTGGTTACTCTCTAAGGTGCCACAAGTACTCCTCATTCTTTTTGTGGATACAGACTAACACAGCTACTACCCTGAGATCTGGCATCAGTTTTTCATGCTTTCATCATGACTCGGGTGCAATTGACTACCTCAATGCAATAAAACTGTGCGTGAAGCTTTCAGCATTTGGGAAACTCCAACGAATACAGAATAGCTCCTCAGTAACATGGGCTAGTCACATTTTTTGACCTGCTTTCTTTAATAGAAACACAGAGCAACCTCTGTATATATTATCTCTTTTAAAAACCCTACAAACGACAAGCTACTGCACTTGCTTCTCCTTTCTCCTCCTGGGGAGAGGCTGAGAGAACAAACCACATGCCACATGATGAGAGACACAGCACATGACAGTTAGTGCTCTACTGGAAGAGGTTTAGATACCATCGTGATGAGCTTGATATAAGAAATTACATAGAACAGTACAGATAGTAAAAAGCATGGGACATACACTCCCCCCCGTTCTCCCCGAAAGGTGCAAAGGACAGACTGCAATTGTTTTCCAAAGTCTCAGCTTTCATTGTAAAAAACAACAACAATATCTCTAGATGTTAAGGCTGTGAAGAAAATCTTGAAAACTCAGGTGTAATTTGCAGCTATCACCTCTTGAGTTTGGAGAGAGCCTGAAACAATAGCTGTGGGAGGAGCAAATTGCCCCATTCATTTCAGTAAGTGCTTACTCAGATGCCAGTGATGATGCCTGAATGGCAGACGCTAACCATTCAGCTCATGAGACAGGAGAGGAAATAAGATCTTATTAGGAGATGCACAATCTCCTCAAAGTGACGGATCATGTTGGATGACCTTAAACCACCCAAGGCGAGGTTGAAAGAGGGTGCAGTTGGGGGAGTTGTCCTGAAGTGTAGGCTCAGCTTTCAAAATGTTGAGAAATGCTTCCTCATCAATGAATATCATGCAGCATTGGACTCAACCACCTACGGAGCTAAATTCCACAGGCCAGCTGTTTAGGGTGGGCATAATTTCCAGAACCGTTGAGCCACTACAGGTCCTACTGAAGAGGAGGGTGAACTCTGGAGTTCAGCAGGGGTTGAAGGAAGGCTGGACGGGCAAGTACCAGTAAAAAGTGGCCGCCTGTACCGGCCCCTACCACCTTACATTAAAGCACTTCTGTGGCAACGCTTTAACATCGCTGCTCTTTTTGCACTCCTCTCCCCCATCGGCGGCCCTGCCGGGTCCCTACTGGCAGGGCTGCCAATGGGGGTGTGTGCAAAAGGGGCAGGGATGTTAAAGCGCTGCCATGTAAAAACAACCCTGCTGAACATCCCTGTCCCTTTTGCCCCCCACCCTGGGCCACCGATGGGAATGGGGAGGGGGGCACAAAAGGAACAGCTACCCTAGGGCTGGAGCTCCGAGCGGCACAGGCGGGCTGGCAGGGGACTGTGATCCCACAGCCCCGCCCCTTCTTCCCTAGGCCCCACCCCTTCCAGGGGTGGGGCAAAGCTAGCCCCTCATACCAGTAAAAGAGAAATTTTACTTTTACCCCTGTGGAGCTCAGAATCCCTTGGTTCATTTGGCATTTACTAGTCAATTTTATCAAGTGCCTTCCCTCATTTTGGGAAGGGGGGGTAGATCGGCGGTGCCTACTGCATCAAGCAAGGTATTAATGATATTGAAAGCTAAAGGGTTAATGCTCTGCTGTTCTATGGCATTTACGGACTTGGCATGATCCTTTCTTATACCCAGGGTGCTTCTCCTGTGACCTACCGGCTGAGGCTGGTTTAATTCTCCAATGATGAAGTTTTACGTCCATGATTAATGAACAAATTGCTATTTTCACAAAGGCTCATAAGACAGCGAGTTGTTCCTCTCTGATTATTTAGTGGGCCCTTAAGGCTTTCTTTGGGGACCTCATTATTTTCTATATGGCTTCGAAAAGAAATAAACAAAGCCCTAAAGGACGTTTATGTATACATAAAGCAGAGTGAGTTATCCCTCTAAAGGGAATAGAGAAGAAATGGTAAAGGAATCAGGAGGCATATAAGTAAAATTCTTAAATATTCCAAAATTGTAAAGGGTCCAGGCAGCCTTCCTGAATATTAATGTTGGAACAATATTCATAACATGCAGACAATTCTGCTCAATCATTAACATACTCAGGGATAGAATTAATCTGCAGAGCAGTTTATTTTATGAGCAAAAGGCAATGGACCAGATCCTCAGCTGGGGTGACTCAGTGGAGCTAAATGGAACCAGGCAGATTTACATCAGCTGCAGACCTTGCCCCAAAAGGGTGCAAAGTCCAGTGCATGCTCCTCACTGCCTGGACGGGTGAATGGCGATGTTGAGGAGTTTCACTGCTGGCTGCCACGCGGTGCTTTGCACTCAGGTGTCGTCCACTCTCCTCCTTCCCTGACTATGTTCAGGAAACAAAAATCTGAATTTGCATGCTGCACACAGATCACTCCGATGTGAATCTGTGGGCCAGATCCTTGGCCAGTGAACATGGATGCAGCTCCATTGAAGTAAACGGAGCTGCACCGATTTATACTAGCTCTGGCTCTGGCCGACAATGTTTTCTTTATTATAGACTTCGCCCACCCCTCAAGTAGAGGCTCATGCATTAAGGTCCTGAGGCCCCAGGTTCGATGGCGACCGGGATTTGTCGGTGTTAGACATACATGATCCTGCAATGGTAGGGAAAGGGACTGGATGATCAAATGGATCTTTTCCATCCATTATTCTCTCTGCTCTGAAATAAGAGTTTTATGCTGAAGTCAATGGCGATGTGCTGCTGTGAAATTAGTGTTTCAGGGCAGGTCTACATTGCACGCTAGATCAACAGGCAGCGATCGATCCAGCGGGGGTCGATTTATCACGTTTAGTCTAGATGCAGTAAATCGACTGCCAAGCTCTCTCCCATCGACTCTGGTCCTCCACCGGAGTGAGATGCATAGGGCTGGTCTCAGGGAGGGGTTGACCGAAGATACACAACTTTAGCTATGGGAATAACGTAGCTGAAGTCGGCATATCTTCAGCCGACTTACCTGTCATCCTCCCAGTGGCGGTGGTCGGCAGCCAGCTCCCCCTGTCGACTCCAGCTTGCGCCTCTTGGCGAGCTGGAGTTCTGGAGTTGACGGGAGTGCTGTCGGTGATTGATTTAGCGTGTCTTGATGAGATGCAATAAATCGATCGCCTAAAGATCGATCACTACCTGCCGATCTGACTGGTAGTGAAGACATACCCATAGGCGGAGTCGACGGGGGAGCGTTCAACCGTCGACTTACCACAGTGAAGACACCGTGGTAAGTAGATCTAAGTACATCGACTTCAGCGATGTTATTCACATAGCTGAAGTTGCGTAACTTACATCGATTTCCCCCTCCCCCCGAGTGTAGCTGAGGCCTTAGTGTTGAAAATCAGATTTTAGGAGACTTAGTGAAGAAATATGTGAAGACATCTCCTCAGTGTTTAGCAGTGAAATTGAAGGCTGGATTAAGAAATGGATGGAGAATAATTTGCAAAATATTATTACGCTATTATAGCAATCAATTGCATTCACTCATTCTAAATATGGCATTCAAGTTTGATCATTTCATCTTAAAAAAGAAAGCACAATAACAGAAATAAAATCAGTCCAGAGAATGGCAACCAAAATGATTAAAGGCATGGGGAGGCTTCCATAAATGAGAGATTAAATACACTAGATTGGTTATTTCATTTGGAAAGAGGGAGTAATGGGAGACATGATAAAGATATATAAAACAAGAGCAGAGAGAAGATCAGACTGGATCTCATATATACCCCTGCCCCTTGTTCCATTGAAGATCTAGGAGTTTAAATTGGAAGCAGGTGCAGATCAAGAGACTAGGGTTGTTTGGTGGTATGCAATTTGGTAGCTTGAAAGGAACTAATGCGCTGAAAATTTCCCCTTTTAATTCAAAAACATGAAAATACTCTTCTAATTGAAGTGCCATGAAAACATTTTTCTAGAAGATGCTCTCCATATTTTTGTAGGCTCGTGTCTGTATTCTGGTCTCAGTTGGTCATATCAATGCCAGCTCTAGAACCAACTGGAAGTCAGTAGACAGGGGTGGCGGGTTTGTAGAAATTTTGGTGGTGCCCAGAACCCACCCCATCCCCAAACTCTGCCTGCCTAAGGGTCTGGGAGGGAGTTTGAGTGAGGGACCGGGTCTAGGGTGTAGGCTCTGGGATGGAGTTTGGGTGCTGAGTGCAGGCTCTAGGAATGCAGCAGGGGGTGAGGGATGCAGGCTCTGGGAAGGAGTTTGGGGGCCAAAGGGGGTGCCGAGGGAGGGGGTGCGGGCTCTGTGAGGGAGTTTGGTGATAAGAGGGGTTGCAGGCTCTGGGAGGGAGTTTGGTGATAAGAGGGGGTGCAGGCTCTGGAAGGAAGCTTGGGGATGGGAGGGGATACAGGGGGTGGAGGCTCTGGGAGGAGATGAGGGGGTTCAGTGCTTACCTGGGGCTCCTAGGCAGGGCAGGGCAGGAATCTCCATGCGCTACTACCCCCCAGGAACTGCCCCCACAGCTTCCCATTGGCTGCATGGGCACTTGGGGCAGGACACAGCCCCATCCCATCCAGGGGCTGCAGGGAGGGGCCGGTAGCCACTTGGAGCAGGCAGGCAGGAAGTTGCTCAGCTCCACTGCGCTGCCGGTGGTGAGTGGAGGCCCGGGGCTGTTTTAAATGGCCCAGGGGACAAGTGGGGCGGGGGCGCCAGGAGCCGAGGGAGAGACCTGGCCTCACACAGTGCCCATGGAACTCACCACCCATGTCAGTGGATTGATGTGTTTAACAGCCAGTGCCAAACCAGGTAGTAAATTGCAGATGGGGACTGTCTGTCTTCGTACTTGTGGGAAACACCTGGTCTTGTTCCGAAGATTTTCTCTGGGATCACATCAAGTCAGAAACTTGGTTTTAAAAAATAAAGCTGCAATTCTGTTGAAACTGATGGGAGGGCTTGAGAGGATGCTCAACCCTCTCTTCCTCTACCCACCTCAGGGATGAAATTAAACACCGCAAACTTAGAAGAGATACTGAGATATTCATTTATGTACAATGTATAATTAACCTACCAGTGAGATGCCCACTGCTGCAGGATAGTATTGAGGAAGAGCTTAGTAGGATTTTACTTTAAAGTATTAAACACCCATGAATAAGAAATAGCATCTGTATAGTCACTGCCCATTAGTTAGGCTGAAGATTTTAAAGGCTATAATACTCTTGCTTCAGAGCATAAACGGAACACCCCATCTGGCGTCAGGACGAGATTTTCCCATGCTGTCGTATTGAATGTAACGCCAAGCACTTCTATGTAGGGTGCTGTTACCAAACAAAAAATCCTTCTCTTAACTTCTTGGCTGTTGGTGTCTTGGTCTAGGTGGTTGAATACGATTATCGATTATCTCTGATGACCTAAGACCTTTTGGATTTATATTTTTAATTAGCTTCTGAAGGAAAATTAAATTGACCGTAGTCCAAAACCCCAGCTATCCTGCCCATTTGGACAGACACTGAACAATCTATAATACCTTTTCCTTGGAGAAGTTACCAAGTGTAACCCACATGCTTCTTGGATGTGGTCCTCTGTCCCCTCTAGTGGTACCAAGACCACTTAGAGATTAATGAGTCTACTACTGCCTTAGCTAAGAGCCATGTGACTTTTAGCTCATGCAGTAGAGACACATGCATTTAGTTCTAGAGGTCTTATGTTTGATTCTGTCTGGCGACAGCTGGAGTTATGTTGAAAGTGGGGGCTTGTTTGGGGTATCAACTGGGAAGTCTCTGAAGCTTGGGACATGCCTCCTCAGCTAGGGGAAGTACATTACGCACAAACCTCCACTGTATGGTGCTCTGTCCCCTCTAGTGGCACAGAGACCACTTAGAAATTAATAAGTCTGCTACTGCCTTAGCTAAGGGCCATGTGGCTTTTAGCTCATGTAGTGGAGGCTCGTGCATTTGGTTCCCAAGGTCCCCCGTTCGATCCTGCCCACAAACAACCTGGGGGCTGTTGGTGTTACACAAAGAACCAAATGAGAGCCTAGTATCTGGGTACAACCTATCCACAAATCTCTTCTAGTGCTTTTCTAAGGGATTCAGCTCCTCTGACAACTATTGAGCATCAGCTGGGTGTAAGTCAGCACTTCCAGCATGTTCACGACGGACCCGGACTGCACAATACAATGGGGCCTAATTGTCAACAGCCTTGCACCTCGTGTAGTTAATTACACCTCTGCAAAAGGAGAGCAAAAGGGCCAAATAGGAATGTTTCCAGTTCACACCCACTTAGTACAGCCATAAAGGCAGTGCTTGGAATCTGGGATTGTCTGGTGCAGGCTCTCTCCAACTAAGGGTGTTCCATTTTTAATAAGTACCCAGGAGAGGATGTCCTTGAACCTGTCTTCCAGGTAAGTACCTTACTCACCAAGCTATAATGTCACATTTCACTATGTTCCCCGGCCCCTATCTAGTCATTGTCCTTACAAATTATTATGACTTGCTCCAGCCATTTCATGATTCTAGTCCTCCCTTTGCTTTTTAATTACAATGCAAAATTCGGAATCATTTTGACATTTCCAAAACATATATATATATATTTGGTTTGGTCAAAACTATTTGGCAAACAACACAAATTCATGAACAATTTTGGGTCAAGTGAAATTGCCTTCTTTTGCAAATAAACTATTAAGTATGTAATTGTTGCCCACCTCCAATCTTCACATTAGCCATTCAAGGTTTTATCTTGTCATCCTTCCTGTGGCAATACTCCCACTTAAGATACAGGAGTTTTGCCTGATTACTGATCAAGCTCACGAGTGAAAAATTACTTCTAACCAAACAAAACCCAAAGCTGGTACTGTACCATAAGAGCAACCAGCAGATCTAGGGTGACCAGACAGCAAGTGTGACAAATCAGGAAGGAGGGTAATAGCTGCCTATATAAGACAAGTGACAAAGAGTCCTGTGGCACCTTAAAGACTAACTAAAGTATTGAAGCATAAGCTTTCGGACTAACACGGCTACCTCTCTGATTCTATATAAGACAAAACACCAAATATCAGGACTGTCCTTATAAAATCGGGACATCTGGTCACCCTAAGCTGATCTCACAAATATGCAAACCACATAGGAATAACAAATACTTTGTACTTATCTACCCAACCATGCTTATAACAACTGTATCGACTCCTGTAGTATCTATACCTTTGTATAGCACTTCTAAAACCAGATTTCAAGGCTCTTTAAAATTAACAATGGTTATTTTTACCATTAATACAATAGTGTAATATAATATTAACCATAACTGAAACTGAATATTGTGTGATACTTAATGGATAGTCCCTGTCCTGATTTATTTTTATGTTAAGTCAAACATTAGTGAATAAAGCCCTTGAGGTAGGTATTATCTCCATTTTGCAGGAAGGGAAACATAGGTATAGAGCAATTAGGTGAACTGTCCAATACCAGCCAGGAAGTCTGTGGCATAGCTGAGAATAGAAGCCAGATGACTTTCCCCCCTCTCGCTTTAATCCTAAGAACAAATACCAACATTATCCCATGTGATGATAATTTCACTGGATCAACTAGCCCAGGAGTACACTTCGCCATGTGGAACTAAATGCTAGCCAGATTTTACTATGAACTCTGAGGTCTGATGAAAGGAGAGTGGTTACTTAGCGAGTCTCACATTTGATGCCTTTTTAATATAACACTCTGAGGTACAAAGCAAATTTTCTGCTACACAAATTCACTGGCATGCCATGTGAACCCAGCACCTGAGAAACACCAGATGTCCTGTGGGGGAGGTTATAATAGATATTTCCCCCCTCTGCATAATTCATGGCGTTTTAAGGGAGGAGTAAAAGCATTTGAGCAAGCAAAGCACACTGCCTTTCACCTGTGTGCTATTACCCTTTTGCTGTTGACATGTCAATGCAGCAGAGCAATTGCTTCTGGTTTATTAAATAAGGCCCTGCACTGATTTAGCTATGACTGTGTAATTCTTTCTGTGGGTAAGGGATGTTTTCCCTTTGCCAATATTTGATTGCTACATTCATCTACCCGTTACTTAACTTTGCAGCAGGGTGCCCTACGTGTGTGTGTCTATTTTCCTCTCTTTTTGAGTAAGGATCACAATACAGATGTATCTCATCTCATGCTACAAGAAAAGAGCTGTAATCTGTTTTAGTTCATGCACATTTTTAAAGAAACGGGCACATCACTTGTAGCGGTTCATACATCTTGGAGTGGAGCCCTAACAAAATATAGATATCTTTCAAAAGCACTGCCACATATTCCTCTCTTCCAGCTGTGTGCTCCATTGTGCACAGACAGTGGAGATGTTAAAGCATTGTAATCAAAAAGCACTCTCATTTCTGTCCAAGGTTATCATTTTAAAAAAAGGGGAAGGGCAGCTTGCCATGAAGCATGCAGTGTGGAGAATGAACTGAAGTATGCTGAGCTTAAAGAAAACTTTGGGAAACATTTCATTTAGAACCCAGTCTGCTTATAGCAGGGGTGGGGAACCTTTTTTCTGTGAAGGGCCATTTGGACCTTTATAATATCATTCGTGGGCCGGGTGTCCCCCCCCACCCCGAGGAAGCCCAGGCTGGCAATGGGAATTGAGACGCCAGCTGGCAAGGGGCCAGCGGGGGAAACACCAAAGCAGTGGCAGGCAGAGTGCTTAGCCCTGCACTGCTTTGAGGTTTCCCCCACTGGCCCCTTGCCAGCCAGGGTCCTGCCGCCTGCCCCAGTCAGCTCCCACTGTCAGCCTGGGTGTAGGGGGTGACCTTCCTTTACACCCCCATCCCCCCCCCATCTAGCCACCTTTCCTCCCCCACCCCTGCCTGGCCCGGCCCAGCCCATCCCACGGAACCTAACCTCCTCCCAACCCAGCATCCTGCCCCCCATGCCTGACCCGCCCAGCCCAGCCTCCCCCCCACCAAACCTCCTTCCCTCCCACACCCACCCCATCCAGCCTAGTCTCCTGCCCCCCCTCCCCGCCCGGCCTTCCCCCCCACCCCCTTGCCTGCCCCCCAGCCCAGCCTCCCCCCCACACCCCCTTGACCGTCAGCTCCCTGCGGCTCTTCCTTACCCCGCCCGGCTAATGGAGGCCACGCGGCGCCGGTGGCTCCCCCAGGCACTTCCCGGCCCCTTCGCTGAGCGCAGAGCTGCCTCCTCATGGCAGCCCATGCGCGTCCCTGGCTGGCGGCTCCCCCAGGCGCTTCCCGGCCTCTTCGTCGAGCGCGGAGCCGCCCCGGGCCGCCAGGCAGGGGCGGCTCCGCGTTCAGCGAAGGAGCCAGGAAGCGCCTGAGGGAGCCGCCCCCGCCTGGCGGCCCGCGTGCTTCCCTGGCCGGCAGCTCCCCCAGGCGCTTCTGGCCTCTTCGCCAAGCGCGGAGCCGCCCCGCGCCGCCAGGATGAGCACCTGACATCTGGTGGTGGGTTGTGGCGGGTTGTGGAAAAGAACTTCAGGGGCTTGTCTCATTTGCATAGGCACACCCACCCCACCTCGATGGTCACTTTTGCTGCTGTGGGATCACCAGCTTCTCCGTTATTGGGGCAGGCAGAATAAAGTGCTATTATCCTGATTATGTGAATAAAGGGCAGTGGAACTGTACTTGCCTTCTTTAACGATTAAGGAACTCACCATCAACTATGTAGCACTTGCTAGGCAAGGGACATGGGTTCCAAAGCTCTGAATTAAGAGAGGCTGGAGGGCAGGTATTTGTACTGGGGGGGGGCGCCCTTCACAGGGTTAGTTGCACCCTTGCTTCTCCCCACTATGTAGTATCAGAGTGAATTTTGATTCTAATAGCAGGTCAGCATTCTGTCAATCCACACTCTGCTCTGAATTTATTTATTGTTTGATTGGAATGGCAAAATGGGTAGAGCCTGCGCTGTCTATTAGGAGTCTGTTTACAGACTGCAGAGCTGAATTCACTTTGGGCCAATGGTGCACCAGCACTGGGGCTCCCCTAATATGAGCTGAAATCGCTAAAGAGCTGAAATTAGTGAGTACTGTGTTTAGTAGGGAGGTCTGAAGATATATTGGTGAGTGGCTAGCAGAGAGGAGCAGCTTGTAGGATGGCTACTGGAGAGGAGCAGCTGGTGGAGAGAAGCCTTGTGTTGAAGGCTGCAGCAGAACCTCACGGAGAGGTGGGGCAGTCAGCCATCAGAGCATGTAAGGTGCCCTTTACCTCCCCCTGCCGTTTCCACCCAGGCTGGGGGGGAAACTCTGCAGATGAACTTTTGAACTCTGGGGCTGCACTCACCAGGGACAGAGACTTTTGGGTTGTTGGACTTTTGGGACTTTGGGTGACTTTGGGGGTGCCGGATTCAAGAACCAAAGGGAAAGTACACGACCCTATTTGCTTGGGGGGTGGGTTTTTTGCTCATGGTTTGTGTTATGAATCCTGTTTGTGGCATTTCCCCAACATAATGCAGCATTGTTTCTCTCTTATTAAAAGTCTTTTGCTACACTCAAACTCCGTGCTTGCGAGAGGGGAAGTATTGCCTCTTAGACGCACCCAAGGGGATGATATATATTTGTCCCAGGTCACCAGGTGGGGGCTCGAGCCAGTTTTGCACTGTGTTATTGGAATGGAACCCCTAGATACTGAACCCGGCTCTTGTTGCTGCCAATTCTGATGGGCAGAAGGCTTACATGTGCTCTAAACAATAGCTGATAATGCTGTTTTTCTCACTGCGTCCTTTGTCTAGTGGGGCAAATCTCCCCTCCTTCACATTTGTGTATATCATTGCATCATAAAATCATAGACTATCAGGATTGGAAGGGACCTCAAGAGGTCATCTAGTCCAACCCTCTGCTCAAAGCAGGACCAATCCCCAACTAAATCATCCCAGCCAGGGCTTTGTCAAGCCTGACCTTAAAAATCTCTAAGAAAGGAGATTCCACATCCTTCCTAGGTAACCCATTCCAGTGCTTCACCACCCTCCCAGTGAAAACATTTTTCCTAATTTCCAACCTAAACCTCCCCCTCTGCAAGTTAAGACCATTACTCCTTGTTCTGTAATCTGGTACCACTGAGAACAGTCTAGATCCCTCCTCTTTAGAACCCCTTTTCAGGTAGCTGAAAGCAGCTATCAAATCTCCCCTTATTCTTCTCTTCTGCAGACTAAACAATTCCAATTCCCTCAGCCTCTACTTGTAAGTCATGTGCTCCAGCCCTCTTATAATTTTTGTTGCCCTCCATTGGACTCTTTCCAATTTATCCACATATTTCTTGTAGTGTGGTGCCCAAAATTGGATACAGTATTCCAGAGGAGGCCTCACCAATGCCAAATAGAGGGGAACAATCACGTCTCTCGATCTGCTGGCAATGCCCCTACTTATACAGCCCAAAATGCCATTAGCCTTCTTGGCAACAAGGGCACACTGTTGACTCATGTCCAGCTTCTTGTCCACTGTATGTATTGAAGCATAAGTTTTCATAGGCTAATACCCACTTTGTGCATCCGAGAAATGTGTTGCAAGTTTAGCTCTCTTGTACATTGTTCTGACATCTGGTTGCATTAATGTTCACTTTTCACAGGGCTCCCTCATTCCTGCTGCATGCCTACACAGTCTGAACAGACGATAAGATGGAAAACATTATACTTATAACAAATACAGTTCTATTAAGGCATTCCCTTACCACAGATACATAGTTTAGATAGCACTCATTGTACTATTCAGTCGCCAGCATGCTGAAACAGATGGACAACACAGATGACGTTATTGCTGGTCCCCATGGAAACCAAAGTTCACATGCTAAGTTGCCTTTTGACTTGATCTTGCAACATTAATCCTTGGATTTAAAGGACAGGTGCTTTAGAAGGAAGCTAACACCACCTCCTTCCACAGGCGCCAACTTTCCCCAGCACCGGTGGGTGCTCGTGCCCCCCACCCCGGCCCTTCCCCCTCACCCCAACCCCACCCCTTCCCTACCTTGTCCCTGCCTCCTCCCCTCAGCACTCCGTATCCCCCACCACCACCAGGCTTGCCACGCCAAACAGCTGTTTGGCGTGGCAAGCCTAGGAGGGAGAGAGGGAAGGAGGAGAAGCGAAGCAGTGGCACACTCAAGGAAGGAGGCGGAGCAGAGGCAAGCTGGGTTGGGGAGCCTGGCAGGCCGCAGGAAATAACCCTAAGCCCGGGGAGAAGAGAGGGCAGAGGAACCGCTCCCCCTCCCAGCTTACCTCCGCTCCGCCTCCTCCCCTGAGTGCGCCGCTGCTCCACTTCTCCTCCCTCTCTCCTAGGTTTGCTGTGCCAAACAGCTGATTCGCATACAAGCGCTGGAAGGGAGAAGAAGCAGGACGCGGCTGCACGCTCAGGGGAGGAGGCAGAGTGGAGGTGAGCGGGGGTAAGGAGCTGCCGGTGGGTGCGCCGCACCTACCAATTTTTCCTGGTGCCCATGCGCTCCTTCCTATTTTGACATACGCCACTGTAGACTCATGGAGACTCGACTCTTTGAAAGTTGCTGGATTCTCTGAAAAGAAGGAAGGTATTAACCTGCTATGTGGACTCTCTTTCCTCCTCCTGCATATTCAGAGCCTTTCTGGGCTTTCTTCCTTCTGTCCTTGCCTCCATGTTGTGGATGGAAGGGAACCATGTAGGTCATTGTATAATGTAATTCTGAGATGAAAAGTTGAGTTCTACGTCCATGAAATTTCATTTTGTGTCGTCTTCAAAACACCATGTGCATGTCAGCCAAGGTAGCTCTTTTTTCTTCAGCGGTTTTACCTCACATAATCGGGCTGGTTTCAAAGTATGATATGCAAATTTGGCTGGCAGCTGGTTGTTGCTGCCGCCAGTGCATGATGTGGATACTGACACTGAGGTCACTTGCACCAGTTTAACTACACCGACTTCCCCTATACATTAATGTAAATGAGATCAGAATCAGGCCCTTATGCTGTCTATGTAAAGGCTAATTTCAATACCAATTGGCTTTATTGGTGTTGCATAGAAATGTGCAGGCCTCTAAATATTGCATTTTTTTTTAAAAAAAAAATATTAATCTCCCAAAGGCGCTAGGAGGACTCAATGAAGATTATGACCCCAATGTGTAGGTGCTGTACATGGTAAGATACAATCCCTACCCTGAACAACTTACATTCTAAATAGGCAAGGTAGACAAAGGGTAGGAGGAGTGCTGCAATGACAAGAAGCCTGTCACAGAGCAGGTAGTGACCCCTGGGTCTTTGAGTCCCTATGCAATAACTTAACCAAATAACCATTCTTCCTTCTAATCAGTACACATCTCTCTTTTTTGTCCTCAGTTCCCAATTATGAAACATGTGCTTACCTATAGAGTGAAAGCTTCTGCTCACGCATTATCAGGAAAAAAGTCAGGGTATCATTGGAAAGTAGAGCACCACTAATAATAAGATGCCCATAGTTTGGGGAGAATTCGAATAGGTAATTCTATTGCTTTAAGATAGTTAATTATTTTACCACATCATATCACATTTCTCCAGCATATATAAGTGTGTGTACAAACATTTAGTGAACAGGCATACATTTTTTAAGGGAGAGAGACAGAGTATTGCCAATTTCAAACATTCAAAAATCATGAATCAGCTCCCCCGAAAACAGGAGACTCACTTAAAAATCATGAGATTTTTAAAAATAGTGAATTTGAGTTTTTTTTATTTGTGTTCTGGTTTTAAGTATTCTCATTTTCACGATTTTATTCTCACCCACAGAGGGCAGGAATATATTTTTTTTAAAATTGAAAACAGAGATTCTCATGTAATCACATGATTCCAGGAGTGGGGCTTTTAATAAAATAGTACATATCATGGGAGCTGGCAATTCTTGGGACAGTCAGTAGACATAGATGAATATGGCATAAGTAATATTTGCCAGGATTACATTCATTCCAATGAAAACCATAAATTTGCTTGTACCGTATATATAATCCCACAAAATTTTGCATGAGAAAGAGCATTATGAATAATCACACAGCTATGTAATAACATGAGCATTCACGTCAGAAGTGTTTGGCAAATAGGATAGCGGAAGCAATCCTCAGATTTAGGTGGCTAATTACTCAGCATAAATATTGAATTACGAATGCTCAATATTCAGAACAATAATTATATCAAACAACTGACCAGCTAAATACATTTGCATAAATGTATTGGGCAACTGACCAGCTAAATACATTTGCATAAATCACTGTCAGTGCAGCTGGTCAAGAATGATCACATTTTTACACAAAACAGAAAAAATCTAATGTCTTTTTTGTGATTCCATCCACCACCCATTTTTGGAGCTACACTAATTTTTAATAACAAACTGGTGAAAAAAATATGAAATCTCATAAGGGATAACTCTTATACCAGAAACGAGGTTAAAGTCACCGGATACATATTTTTTGCTAAGAATAATTCATCTTCATATTTTGTAAATATATTTAATATCCTCATATATTGTAAATCTATTTAAATTATTTAAGTAAAAAATCTGACATAGCTGATGGAGAAAAACTAGGGAATATTTTTCATTCCTAATTTTTTTAAAACTTTCAGGCAGATAATAGCAGCTCACCTGATAATATAGCTGAATAAAAGGACACTGCATGTTCACATGGCACTTCACTGGTAAAGAAGAGGCAAGGTCTCAAATGAATACATTTATCATCACAGCATTTCATATGAAACACTCATTATTCTTTGAAATCAGGAATATAAACACAGGACCAAGGCTTGCACCTATTGAAGACAATGGATGTGAGGCCATTTATTTAAATGGGAGCAGGAATAGGCTCTTAGAATGCAACTGAGAGCTCATCCAAAGTCCACTCAAGTCAATGGAATGACTCCTATTGACTTCAGTGGGTTTCAGAACGAGCCATTAGAAGACACAGGGGTGGGAAGAGGAATGGATGACTGAAGGATTTAGGAATTAGACAGGAAACTTTTCACCTTTAGGTCATTGTTACTGTTAAGCAATTGAAACAATGTCAAAACTGAACAGACATCACTTTCTTCTAGCAAATGGCAGCTCATTGATTTGTGTGAAATAAGCAAGTGCTCAGAAATCCAGCCCTGTGTAGAGAACCCACATCCAATGCTTAAGTCTTCAAAAATGGGACTTAAGTGGTGTGTAGCTAGCGGTTTCTAGCACCCATGGTTGCAGAGAAAATCTGAAATCTTTGACCCAAGTGCATTCTAAAGTCTCAGAAACTGGAAGAAAAATAAAAGGAATGCATGATTTATTAAAATCACAATTTTAGCCACTCATTTTGGGGGAAATGATTCATGATTTTGGAATGTTTTAGATTGGCAATACCAGAAATGGTCTTTGTTATCTGAGAAACAGTATATGATCCTGGAAAGGCTGAGATGAAATCAAGGCTCCATTGAAGACAGTGGGAGATTTGACACTGGATTTAAACAAGATCAGGATTTCACTTTTAATATAATTTACTGCATACCTTTGGGTTGAGGTATTCTTCCACACGTAGCTTTAATTTGAGCATCTACTGTACTGCTTTTTGATGGAATTATGACATGGAAAAATACAGTGATAAAATGAAATTGTACAGCAGCATAGAGAATTACATGTTACTCTGTACAGTGAACTAGTTGCTTACTTGCTAGTGCATTTCTTCTAAGTGACAAACAGGAAAGACTGGCAGGTTCAAATTAGGGGTTAAACAAAGGGTAGCTAAGAAGAACAAGAAACAAAGACCCTTGTTTAAAAATAGAATTAGATTGAAGATAGCAACCTGAGGGAACTGACATGAAGCAGATTATAAGAAAATTGGGAGGGTTCTTTTATTACAGTTTAAAACAGAGAAGAAATGAAAAAAGTACCTGCTTTACAAGATTCCAGCTCTGCCTTCAGCCAGGCAGAAAAGCTACTAGTATCAAGCCAATAAAGATTAAAATGAAACTCGAAGCCAAACAGAGACGGTCCATTCCACTATCTCTTTTTCTATGTTCATCTTATAACAATGCAAATGTACAAAGCTTTATAGGATCTATTCTTTCCCTGCAAGATGATCAATTAAAGGGTTAATGTGCATTCAAATTTTAGAATTAAAGCAGAAACTAAACAGTTTTTTTTATTACAATTAACTTTAAGGGTTTGAGAATTCAAGTTAACTTTCCACACTGTTTCAGCTTTTTATTTTCAAACCACTCATGGTAGAATGCTGACATCTGAGAAGAGAAGAGAATGGAGAAAGACAGGACACTGTTGAATACGAGAGGACATTCACAGAAAACCCTCAAACAAACAGGCACCTTAGTTGTGTTTAATAAACGCAGGATAAACTGAAATGTTTCCGGTATGTGATGTGGTTTCACAATCGAGGAGCTATCTGATGTGCTAGTCCAGATCATACCATTGATCCATCTCTAGGCCGATATCCTGTCCCTGTAGTGTCTGTGCTAACTGATGCTTTAATAGAATTTGAATTTCCTTTATAATGCACCTAGGCAATTGTGCAATGCTGATGAGTGTGGGATGGGGTGTTTTTGCAGTTTCTCTTCTTACACACCAGTGTAGATTAGGAGGATCAGGCATTTCAGAAAGCGATAGAATCAGCTTTGGGACGTTAGTTGGACCCATTCATCCCATAGATGGCAAATATTAATGATGATTGGGTTTCTTGTTGGTGTAATATTGGGTTTCTTGTTGGTGAAGGCTGTTAATTCTTAAGTGAGGACAGGTCATTGGTTTAGCTCAGATGTGTGTTTGTTAGATCATAAGAACATAATAATGGCCATACAGGGTCAGACCAAAGGTCCATCCAGCCCAGTATCCTCTCTACTGACAGTGGCCAATGCCAGGTGCCACAGAGAGAGTGAACCTAACAAGTAATGATCAAATGATCTCTCTCCTGCCATCCATCACCCCCCCCCCGACAAACGGAGGATAGGGACACCATTCCTTACCCATCCTGGCTAATAGCCATTAATGGACTTAACCTCCATGAATTTTATCTAGTTCTCTTTTAAACC
Organism: Sternotherus odoratus; assembly: GCA_032164245.1. NCBI lineage: Eukaryota > Metazoa > Chordata > Testudines > Kinosternidae > Sternotherus > Sternotherus odoratus. The sequence continues at coordinate 10,974,121 of JAVMKO010000001.1, read as the reverse complement.
CTGTTATAGTCCTAGTCTTCACAACCTCCTCAGGCAAGGAGTTCCACAGGCTGAATGTGCACTGTGTGAAGAACTTCCTTTTATTTCTTTTTAAACCTTGTAGTGGGGCAGCGACTCACCCCATGCGGCACCTCCTGCTGGTATGTCCGGGAATTAGCTCTTCTAGCATCTGGAGCATCCTCTGCAGGCTGATGTCCTGGTTGCTGCTGGCCATGTGTCCCTCCCGGACCCCGCTGCCCTCTTACCTAGGGTGCTGCACCCCTGCAGTACCCCCACAGGTCTTAGGATCTCCCCTCCTTGGGGAACCCCCACCCTCTATCCCCACCTTGCCTCAGTCTAGGCAACTGCCAGTCACCACTTGTCCCCGTTCACTGGGCAGACTGCAGTGTAATTGCCACTCATCACTGGCAAGGAGGGTTGGCCTGCTGCTCTGCCTCTATAGCCCTGGGCTGCCCCCTGCAACCTCAGTACCCTTTGTTGGGCCTTCCCCTGGGCCCTGCAGCCTGGGGGTTTCCAGGCCAGAGCTTCCCCAGCTCCTCTTGCCTTACCCCAGCCCTCCTTCACTCTAGGTACTTTGTCAAGCTTCCAGAAGCCAGGCCTGTCTACCTCTGCAGCCAGAGGAAACTCTCTCTCCCCTCCAAACTGAGCCATTTTATCAGGGCCAGCTGGGCCTTAATTGAACCAGCCACAGGTGTGGCTGTTCTGCCCAATCAGCCTGGAGCTTGCTTGTTCCCAGCCACAGCCCTTTCTTGGGCTGTTTCAAGCCCTTTTTCCTGGAGTGAGGCAGCTGCCCCACTACACCCCTGCTGCCCATTAATTTCATATGGTGCCCCCTAATTCTTATATTATGGAAACAGTAAATAACTTTTCCTTATTCACTTTCTCTTCACCACTCATGATGTTATGTACTTCTATCATATCCCCCTTAGTCTTCTCTTTTCCAAGCTGAAAATTCCTAGCCTCTTTAATCTCTCCTCATATGAGACCTGTTCCAAATCCCTAATCATTTCAGTTGCCCTTCTCTGAACCTTTTCTAATACCAGTATATCCTTTTTGAGATGAGGAGACCACATCTGTACACAGTATTCAAGATGTGGGCGCACCATGGATTTATATAAGGGCAATAAGATATTCTCTATCTTATTCTCTATCCCTTTTTTAATGATTCCTAACATCCTGTTTGCTTTTTTGGCTGCCGCTGCACACTGTGGATGTCTTCAGAGAACTATCCATGATGACTCCAAGATCTTTTTTCTGATTAGCTGTAACTAAATTAGCCTCCATTATATTGTATATATAGTTGGGGTTATTTTTCCCAGTGTGCATTTGCATCCGACGAAGTGGGTATTAGCCCACCAAAGCTTATGCTTCAAAACTTTATAGTTAGTCTTTAAGGTGCCACAGGACTTCGTTACCTCTACTTTACATTTATACACATTACATTTCATTTGCCATTTTGTTGCACAATCACTTCGTTTTGTGAGATCTTTTTGAAGTTCTTCACAGTCTGCTTTGGTCTTAACTGTGTCAACCAGTTTAGTATCATCTGCAAACTTTGCCACCTCACTGTTTACCCCTTTCTCCAGACCATAGCTCAATAAATTATCTCTTGTTGGCTCAATTTACTCTTTCTATACTCTTGTGGGCTCTGTGAACAGATTTTATTGTCATGAATTTGTGTATTTGATACGAGCCAGTGCTAACACTGGTACTAACAGGTTTTCACCAGTTAGGATATTTGTGCCAGAGTGAAATGTTATTAGAATCATAGACTAATACAGTCATGAGATTAAAAGGGACCTCAAGGATTACCTAGTCTAAACCCTGCCAAGATGCAGGATTTGTTGTGTTTAGACCATCCAAAAGAGATGGCTATCCAGCCTCCTTTTGAAAAGCTCCAGTAAAAGGGATTCTATGACTTCCTTAGGCATCAGTTTCATTGTCCTTCTGTTTTTACAGTTAGGATTTTTTTTTCTGAGATTTAATCTAAATCGGCTATGCTCTGGTTTGAACCCATTGCCTCTTGGCCTGCCCTCTGTGGTAAGAGAGAAAATTTTTCTCCCTTTTTTATGGCAGCCTTTCCAATATTTGAAAACCGCTATCATGTTCCCCTTTGAGCTCCTCTTTTCCACACCAAATATACCCAGTTCCTCCAGGCTTTGCCCATATGGCTTTCATTCCATCCTTTTGCTCATCTTTGTCACTTGCCTCTGGATCCTTTCCAGTTTCTCTACCTCCTTTCTATATAGCAATGACCAAAATTAGCCATAGTACTGCAGCTGAGGCCTAACCGGAGCCAAGTAGAGCAGTACTATCACCTCCTCTGTTAAAGTAACCCAGAATTGTATTTGATTTTTTTGCAATAGCATCACATTGTTTACTCGTGTTGAGGTTTAACCTACCACAAGTTCCTTCTCAGCAGTGCTGCTGCCAAGCCACTTATCCCTCATTCTGTCTTTGTGCATTTGATTTTTCTTCCCTGAGCATAGCAACTTACATTTGTCTTTGCTGAATTTCATTCTGTTGTCTACGTCCCATTCTTCTGTTTTTCAAGATTCCCCTGAAATTTAGCTCTGTCCTCCAAAAGTGTTTTCAATCCCCCTACGCTTTGTGTCATATGCAAATTCAATCAGTGCTCTCTATTCCAAGATCCATGTCTTTAATAAAGATGTTAAATAACGCTGGACCCAGAACACATCTCTGTGTAACCCCACTTAAGACCTTCTTCCAATGTGACATCATTCCATTAACAGTTACTCTTTGTGTTCAATTGTTTAATAAATTATATATCCACTGAATGGTAGTTCTACTGAGCCTGTGTTATGCTATACAGAGCACACGGGATATTTTATAAGAGGAAGGCAATACGCCATACTTTATTAAGAATACAACACAGTTAGCATATGCATTTTAGTCTCTCTCTCTCACACACACACACCACACACACAGTCCTGACAGTTGATATTCATAGTTACCAGTCTCTTGTTGTAGCCAGTTAGTAAGAAGCTGAGGGGTTTCTGGTGGTCATGATGCTCCAAGGCTTTGCAGGACTGAACCTAGAGTATCATGGCAAAACACCCAAGCTTTATACCTGTAAATTTCCATTTGAGTCCATGCATTTTGCAATGTCATCCTGTAATCATTAGTTCTTAAATGGTGTTAATCTTGGGGTTTCCCTTTGTCATCCTTTGATGGTTATTGTCGGACTTCCTATCATCATTTGTTGTCTCGCCTTTGGAGGTGCCTGCTCACCTCTGAGGTCGTCAATGCTGCATAACATGTTTAGCATCCAATGCAAAGGATGTTTTATTATTGTCTCCTTGTCTCCTGGTCTTTTTAAGTCTCTCACTTTTCTTGACCCCCTTTGGATATTTCTGATGGCTTCACACTTATCTTTTCCTGATGCATGCATTCCTCTTTCACACAAACAATCACACAATCTCTTACAGACATCTTTAAAGGTAGCAGAATACAGAATACAGCAGAATACAGAATACATTGTAAATTAAGCCTTGCTAAATCTTATAACTAAAACAATTCACATTGGGGGCTTCAGGCCCTCAACATTTCTTTAATCTATTTATCATAGACACAATATGATGATTGCTGGGATGATTTAGTTGGGGATTGGTCCTGCTTTAAACAGGGGGTTGGACTAGATGACCTCCAGAGGTCCCTTCCAACCCTAATATTCTATGATTCTATGAATACAAAATCCTGTCTCTTACTAATTAAACTTTATAACAAGTCCTCATTGTAATGCATACTGGAAACATCACACAGTTTCAGACAGTCATTTCTTTCTGCTATAGAATGAAATTAAACTTTACATCAATTCTTATAACAATTAGTACAATTATAAAATCCTGCTCCTACACCTGCATTTCTCCGGCTTACTTATGAGAATGTCATATGTCTATTATGTCCACTGCATTCCCTATATTCACCAAATCACTTCAAAGAAAGAAATCAGGTTGGTTTGGGCATGATTTGTTCTTAGTAAATCCATTCTGGCTGTAGTGATCACCCTTTTGTCCTGCGGGTATTTGCAGATTGAATGTTTTATACATTGCCCCAGTAGCTTCCCAGGTATTGAGGTCAGTCTGGCTGGTCTATAGTTTCCCAGCTCCTCCTCTTCACCCATATTATTTAGCCATGTTTTGCAGTCACAGACGAGGGCCCCTTTTTGCTAGATGCTGTACAACCAGAACCAAAAGACCCTGTCCTAACCCTTACTACCCATCTTTTCCCATTGAGTTCAGCCCATCAATACCTCCACCATGAAGAGCTTCGAAATGAGGCCTACATTAAATAGTGATAGACATCTTACTGACAGAAGTAGTATTGCCAACCCTAAGCATTAAGAAGTCATGGGTCAGGTCCCCAAGAAACTATATAATTAGTTCAAAATCCTTGAGATTTTTCTTTAAAAAAATTATTTGGTGATGGGGTTTTTTTCCTTTGCCTTCCGGTTTCTGAACCTTTGAAGTTCATGTCATTCACCTTTGTGCCACAATTCTGAGAGCTAAGAATTTACTTTTATTTTAAAAAATATGAGCTTGTCCTGTATTTAAGTGACTCCTGGAGCTGTGGCTGTTATGAAAAACACTTAATATGGAAAGGCCACAATAAAATCTTGAGAGCTGGTGACACTGCAGGGATGATTGTGTCTTCTCCTTCGGACTACTCGCATGCTTCAAGTTAAAGAGCCGATTACTTAATTTGCTGATACTTATCAGGTATCAGGACCATTTTCACAGGTTTATAACAAATCCTAAAATCTTAAAATTAAATATACCAGTATCTAGGAAAAGGACTTTTATTCATTCCATTAATCACCTCTTATTCAACATAGCTTAACAAGGCAAACAAACTACAAAGTGTGTCCTGATAGCTTTTTATACTCTGGAAAAAAAACAGACAATGTACGAAAAGTGTCTAAAATTGAGCAGCTTGTGGTTATGTTGCTATAGTTACAGGAAGTTCAGAGTCTTTTGCCAGCAAAGGAAATGAACAGTTTCAAACAGTTTTGTATTGTGTGCATCTAGTTATTGCTGACATTTTCAGGAAGTAGGTTTTGGTCTCCTTTGTGTAGAAGAAATTCAGGGAACAAATGGATTATGAATTACAATTCCTTGCACATTTTGTCTGAGGATCTCAAGGTATTTCTCAAATGAGAATGGGATTATTATATTTACTATAATGGGAATATTATAAATACTATTAGTAGAGTTATTAGAAAAAAATGTTTTTTTCCATTTCCCCTCATTAAAATTTTATTTTTTCATCAAACAACCCCAAATCTGATTTTTTTTTGACTGAAACCTGAAAACTTTTGGTTTTCAGCCAAAAAAGATTTGGGTTTCCAATGAAAACTCAAAATTTTCTATTGAAAGCAGACAACTCTTGTGAAGAAAAGAAAAGAAAAGAAAAGAAAAGAAAAGAGAAAAGAATAGAATTTACCTGAAAACCCAGTTTTCCACAAGGAACAGTTTTGAGGGAAAGTGTCTTGATAATAATTATCCAATCTTTAGAAGCTTGATAAACTGAGGTGCTGGGAGTATAAGTAACATGCAAAAGTTCACAGATAGTAGTCAGAGTTGGAGTTGGGAGCAAATGCCAGAAGTCCTGATTTCAAGTCCCAGCCAGGACCACAAAGGGCTAAAAGAGACCAGGAACAATACCAGTTTACACAACTTGAAAATCTGGCCCTGGACCTTAATGTCCCTGTGTATAAATATCCCGATAGCTATTTTTGCAACACTTTCCCAGAATGAAAGGCTTTTGTACCAAAATGATACGGATAGAGAAATTTAAAAACACTAAACTGTAACAGATAATATCCTGAATACTCTCTGCTCTTCTTCAGTGAAATCTCGTGGTTTTACAGTGAACAAAAAAGTCTATATTTCTACCCTCAGCAGCAGATTGTGGACAGCCCCCTAATCTCCACACCCTGGGGCATTTTGGGAGGTGAAGTTTCATCTAAATGGTACCACCCCTTCCAGATGTTCCTACATACAGGCATCATGGGCTGAGCCATCCTTTAGGACAGGGATCGGCAACCTTTGTCACACGACCCACCAGGGAAATCTGCTGGCGATCTGGGACAGTTTGTTTGCCTGCAGCGTCCGCAGGTTCTGCCGATCACAGCTCCAATCAGCCACGGTTCGCTGTTCGAGGCCAATGGGGGCTGCGGGAAGCGGCACAGGCCGAGGGATGTTGCAGGTAAACAAACCATCCCAGCTCTCCTGAAGACGTCCCTGATGGGTCACATGCCAAAGGTTGCCAATCCTGGCTTTAGGATAATGATGCATTTTGCCTGATGTGTCTAGTCTCCTCTGCAGCTGGTACTGAGGAAAGTTCTTCCCATTCCTCTCCGCCCCCTTTTGGAGTGATGTGGAGGGAACCACTCCCGTGAACACAGGGACTGAAATTGTGACTGGCCATTGCACTAGCGCAAGGACTAGTGCCAATCCCCTAGAGAGGTTATCCTCTCAGATCTAGATCCTCAGACGGATATAGGCATGTAGGTCCCATTGACATCAATGAGTTACGTGCCTAAATCCCTTTCAGAATCTCAGCCTCAGAGACCAAACCAAGACAACTGGCTGCTGGGCTTTGTGAAGAAACTCACAGTGGAGCCACATGAATTTTAGGTAGTTTGACCTGGGAAAAGTATCCTAGCATTCATAAGTGCCCTTTCCAATAGCTTGCCCTTGCTGCCTGTGTTTCCTTTGGTTTCTTCCATCAATCCACAAGCCCCTTCAATTCATGCATTACAGATATAAAATGGTGGACTGGCTTTACCATTGGGAGAACTAGGAGGCCCTTTACAGGACTGCATAGTAAGAACATAGCAACTGCCATAGTTAATCAGATCAGTAGTCCAACTAGCACAGCAATCTGCCACCAACAGCACCTAGCCAATACTAGATGCTTCCGAGGAGGTGCAATAAACCCAGCAGTACATTAAGGGATTGTTGCAGGTCAAATGAGGGATGAGTCCGGGTGGAGTGGTAAGAGGTGATTTATTTGGTTATAGCATCCAGACAGCTCGTTCCCCTCCATCTCATGACCAACAGAGTGAGCCCCGAATTATGGTTACAGCATCTTTTTTCCCCAATTTTTCCTTGGTATCCTTACCCTCTGAATCATCCTTTATTCCCTAATATGGTGCTAAGTGTCCCCTTTCAAGACCCAACCTGTTTGCTTCCTAATATGGTGATAAGGTAAAGCCTTACTTTAATGGCCATAGATTGGGAAACTGAATAGCTAACTATGGTAAGGCCCCAAGATAGGGAACTTAGTGGCTTGGAGGACACTACTGTAAGGCAATTGGCTTGGAGGATGCTGCTGTGATGCAGTTTCTGTCTTGCCCTCTTTTCTGTTACACAGGAGACTGCTGTTGGGAATCATGAGGGTAGGCTCTTTATGCCTGGATCCCACCTTCAGCTTCCTGCAGGCCTGATCCAGTGCTGTGACCTCCTCAATTCCCACACCCACAGGAATAACCCCCAATAGTTAGAGATTGGCTTGTGCTGTGAAACAAGTGGAGTTTATATCCATTCCAAAATGCATGTGCTAGTACATGAGGCCTTGACTATAGCCTTTCCGGAGGGAGTTTGATGTTGTCACAAAAATGTTTTCCCATCTGAACACTCTCATTTAATTTCTTCTCTTTCCCCCCCTAAAATCTGAAGAAAAATCAGTTCTGCTGAAGCAGAAATATATAGGACCAGAGCTTGCTGGTGTTGAAAATCAGTGGGAGTTTTGCCATTCATCTTTTTTTTTTTTTTTTTTTTGGTTAAAACTAACTTTTCACTTTAACATACAGTTAAATATATATATATAAAATAAAAGCACCACAATAATAATTTTGAAATAAAAAATGTGCATGTGTCAGCCGTATAAATGTTCTGGCGGGCTATAATTTCTTAGTGGCGGTTCCCTTGTTCTACAAACCTGTTATTTATAAGTGAATTAAACAACATCATCAGATGACTTAACTGACTCTGAAAATTGCAGCGTGAAAAAAATGTGGAAGCGAAGTGCCAGCCTACCAATTTAAATATGATTCTAACAATGGCCAAGGCAATCAACGAACAAAAAAGTCCACATTTGTACTCCAAACTATCAATTAGGGAAAAACCACTCGTTCATTAACATGAACAAATTAGGCCAGAAATTTCGATTTGAGCTCTCTGGGGGTTTTTCAAGGCTGGTGAAAGGTACTAGATTGATGGGACTAGAAAATGAAGTCTTCTATTAATGCTGGCTAACATCCACCTCCTCTGTTGAGAGCCAACACGTGGTCTATGAACCTCTTAAGCACTCATAATAAGACTTTAATGGGATATTGTGTTCAGTGTTCTGAAAAAGGTGATATTTCACCCCAAAAGCAGATGCTAAGCATGAAAACTTTCATTACTCTCTCACCAATGTACATCACCTTTATTCTGGGGGAAACCATGATTCCCATCTGTTACACTAGTGTAAAGACAGAGAAGCTACACTGGCTGCAGAGGAATTATGCTGCTACAACAGAGATCAGAATCTGCCTTGTCTAGGTACTTATATAACCACGACTTCCATAGTATCTGAAGATCTCACGGTCTTTAATTTAGGTATGCCCACCAAACCCCTGTAAGGTGTGAGCAGGGTCTGAATTAAATCTCCACTGACAGCTAGTTGGGGAGGGAGAGAAACTTCAGGAGCAAAGAATCAGAGAGGTAGCCGTATTAGTCTGGAATAGCAGAGGTAACAAAGAGTCCTGTGGCACCTTAAAGACTAACAAACTGTATTTATATGAACACAGCTGCTCTGTATAGGTATCTAGCAGACAGGAGCTGTGTAGTGCCAAATGATCAACTTTGGCTGGTGTTGGATTAAAAATCACTTTAGTATTGAAAGCTGGGGCAGTGAAATGTTATCAACATTGTTGTCTTTATCGTCTGAGTAAAGGGGAGCAGAACTGTCCCAAATGAGGGGGACACCGTCAGCTGAAAGGACCTCATTAAGCCAGGGACTCAAATGCCAGACTCCTGTGAAAGTAAGAGGGGGGACTCTCCCTAAAGGTCCCCAGTCTGGTTTAACCTGTTCCTCCCTATGATTCAAAGATAGAGCTAAATAGGCTTCATTAGGAGCCTTTTGTTGTTTTAAGTGCTGCAGCCATTTGTGGTGGGACAGTGTTCTGCTCAGACTACTGAGAGCTAAAAACCACTAAGACCTAGAGCGGTCACAGCAGACAGGCAGGTGGCAACAGAAGGTGACTGGTGAGAGAAGTAGCCAAAGGTGACCAGCAGTCAACTGTTGGGAGAGACCAGCAGTCAGTCGGTGGTAGCGGCGGATGGGAGGCCACGAGCAGTCAGTCAGGAGCTGCAGGTAGGAGGCAGCAAGGGACAGAGGCTGGCAGGGCAGCCAGGTCGTGAGGAACAGTGGCTGGTGGGGCCACCAGGTGGCGAGGAACAGCAACTAGCGGGGTGCCAGGTGGTAAAGAAACAGCGGGGGGGGGGGGGGGGGAGTGGTGAGGAACAGCAGCTGGTGTGGCAGCCAGCCAGAACAAGTCCTCAGATGGTGGAGCAAGCCAGGAACCTTCTTCCCCAGGTCAAAGGTGAACTCACACAAATGCACTTCTGAACACCTGGGCTCCCACTGACTGGGGACAAACACTGTGAGTGGGGTATGGTGAGGGAGCAGAGTGGGGCACAGTAAAGGAATTTTTGGGTGTTGGACTCAAGAACATGAGGCGCAAGGCACAGCCCCACGGACTCTGGGGTGGGTCTGGGCTCACAGATTGAGGTTTTGGCTTTTTTTTCCCAATTAATGTCAGGTGACGTCTCTCCTTTCATTTAAAAGTTTCTTTTCTACCCTCAGAGTCTGTGCTTACAAGTGGGGAAGTATTGCCTCGCAGAGGTGCTCCGGGGTGGTGTGTAATTTTCCCAGATTACTGAGTTGGGTCTCAAGCTTATTCTGTGATGTGTTGTAGAAAAGGAACCCCTAGATATTTAACTTGGCCCTGGTTGCTGCCACAGGGATATCCTGAGTTGGGTGTGGGGCCTGGGACATAGGTGCTGAGTTTCTAATCTGCTCCCTGTGACTCTGCCCAGGCCCTGCCCCCATTCCACCCCTTCCCCCAAGGCCCCAGCCCCACCCTGCTTCTTCCCACCCCCACTCTGCCCCTACCCTGCTTCTTCCCTGCCCAGTTCTGTCCCCTCCCCCGAGCATGCTGCACCCTCGCTCCTCTCCCCTCCCACCCCAGCACCTCCTGATGCCATGGTTGGGCGATACATCTAATCTGTGGTAGGCACTGAGAGGGGGAAGAGCTGATCGGCAGAGCCCGCCAGTGGGCAGGAGCCACTAGGGGGAGGGGGAGGGGGAGGGGGAGGTTTTGGTATGGGGTCTCCTCCACGCACCCCCACTCCGCCTGTCTGCCTGCCTGCTGCTCACCTCCCCGTTCACCTCCTCACCCCAATTGCCCACCCGGCTCACCTCCCTGACCGCGTCCTGCAGAACCCCCCAAAGCATGGGGCCCCGGGTAGTTGCCCTGCTTCACCATACCCTAGGGACGACTCTGGCTGCCGTCTCCACCTGTCAGAAGGGTTACATAGGGAAGGAAGCGCTGTTTTACAAATGGGGACCTGAGGCACGGAGAGCCTAAGGGCCAGATTTTTAAAGGGATTTAGGCTTGGCTGAGGAGAGCAACACCCAACATGAGGCAGCTCTGTGACTTCTACACTCCCTGGAGAGTGTGTGTGGACAGGTAAGTGCCCAAGAAAAGGCTATTCAGAAGCTGGTCAGATAAGCAGGACGCCCCCATAGCTAGCTAAGAATGAAATGCTGAGGAAAGGGCCAGGGAGACGAGAAGAATTAGGCACCTAACTTGCAGACTTGGTGCACCCGGCCAATGGGCCGATTTAGGCAACCCCCTGTGCTCAATATCCTTAATCAGGAGCTGTCTCCTGGAGTTAGGCATCTAAGCCGTGTCAGCTGCATAGGTATCTGCATCTGCATCTGCATAGGTATGATGCATCTGCATCTGCATCATAGCCCTAGCAGCTGAAACCATCTCTCTGTCTCCTACTCACCCTATGTTTTCCTGTGGCCCCAGCTGTCTTTTGTGCATTTGCTATGCTGCCCTGCCCCCTCTATCAGTGGCCTCCTGCTGTAAATCAGAAAAGTATCAGGTCCCAGGCCTGCTCAGAGCAGGTCTCTGAGATTGGGTCTCAGTGGTGAGACAGGCACCCCACCTCATCTCACTTGAGTTTCTAAATAATTTTCAGATACCAATGATCTGCAGTCAGTACAAACTAAAAATGGCCAGATTGAGGGGAAGTTGGCTATATAACTGTGTAGGGCCAGATTCACCAATATGTCCTTTGTGCTTCTGTGGTGATGGAAAGCAACCAAGAACCCTGTCTGACTGGCCAGTTAAGATGGTGTAATCTTTATTCCCTCTGGATCTCTGGAAGATTGCATTTACCAAAAATTTTTTTGTGACACAGTAAATGGTAGAAGCCCACAGGTCCATCATATCTTCCAGGCAAACCCAGATGGATCTTGACTCTTAAGGGTCTATACCTGACCAGTGCACTTCAACATTCATCTCAAACAAAAAGATGATTTACTAGGTGATAGAATGCACTGGGGAAAGAAGAAAGCAAAAGAAACAAGAAAAGAAAAAAGCCACAGCTGCCTTGAATTTTAAGGAGCTATATAATACAAATAAATAAATGCCCCAAATAAAATAACATAAAATCAAAGTCCCACCAAAATGGAATTTGTGAGCAGCCAAAGAAACACCCTGGAAAGTTGGGTGTATGCGAGAAAAACAGCAGATGGCATCCTCAGGTGGTGGAAAGATGGAAATGCTAATTTAGAAATTCCAAGAGTTCATGGCTGTTGAAAAGCGTGACTGTTGAAACTCAGCAACAGACAGTCTAAATGTCTGTTCGCAGCTTTAGGGAGCACAGCTGCTTTGTGGCTCCTGTCCTAGTTGTCTCAGTTGAAATCTAAAAATCCTGAAACCTTTTAGATAATCTAAACAAAAGGCACAAACTTGCAACTGAGAATAACTGAGATGTGCCATCCTCTAGAAATAATCCCACAACGTTCTGCAAACAGGAGCTATGAATTACTGAGTCTTATGCTTGTCCATACACAAATGCTTGTCCATACACAAAGGGTGAACAACTACTTTTAGTAAGATTAGATTGAAGTCACAAAACATGACAAAACAAAAGCAAAGTCTCTAGGATGTGTATGTGTGTCTCCTTTGTGGCAGTCTGTGCTGGAATCCACACAAAATGGCTGCTTGGGTCTACTGACAGCAGCCATTAGACATCTGAAGGTTCAGTAGAAACTAAAGAAAGGCATAACAGTTACACAGCTACTAGCACCAAACTCTCCTTCTGGCTCTGAAACTGACTCCCTGAGACGAGTCCAGTATTGCAAACTCCAAGTATTCAAAAACTTGAGTGAAAGCCCCCAAAATCATAAGATTGGATTTAAAATTATGAGATTTTTAAAATAATGCATCTGAAACTTTTTTTATTTGCCTTTTGACGTTTGAACCTTCAGAACTCACATTTTTGAGCTTACTTCTGCAACTGTGAGGGCTAGAAACTTAATCTTTTTTTCTTTAATTAAAGCTGAAATTCTTATGCAATCACATGACTTCAGAGTCTAGTCTTTTAAGTAAAACACCAAATAAAGTGAGACCGATGATAAAAGTACAAGAGTTAGGAACATTGCAAGTTGCTCAGCATCTGTTCACTGCTCTCTTTCTTATCTGTAAAACATAGCTCAGGGATTGGCAACCTTGGAACGCAGAACCTCAGGGTAAGAACCCTTAGAGGGCCCCACCGGTTTGTTTACTTGACGGTTCGCTGACTGCAGCTCCCACTGGCCCCGGCTCACTGTCCCAGTCCAATGGGGGCTACAGGAAGTGGTGCGGTGCTGGCTGCCACTTCCCGCAGCCCCCATTGGACTGTGATTGTGAACCGCAAACAGTGGTAGCCGCTGTCGGTGAACCGGCAAGTAAACAAACCAGCAGGGCCTGCTAAGGGTGATTACCCTGCGGTCCCGCATGCCAAGGTTGCCAATCCCTGACATAGATAGTACTTCCCCCCTATATTTTTACTGTTGTGACTACTTTATTATTATTTCAGATCAAAACCAAAACAAAACATCCTTCAAAGCAATTTCTTATACAACCAGAATTTAGTAAAGCAAAAAACAGGAATGAAACTTGTGACAAATATTGAAGAAACACAATAACTTTGGAGTGTTTCTCAGGAAAAAAACAAATATGCAAAGTAAAACCACAAAAGATTCAGATGCCTATTTTTGTTAATTTTTAACCAATGATACTATTTACAAGAGTGCTTTGAGGATTAATTAATTAATGTTGGTACTAGTTCTTTGAATATATGCATTTTATATACACTGGTCATGCTTAAAAAGTTGCAGTTTTGCCTTTGATAACTAGATAGATCCCTTTCCCTCAGTAGAGGTGAAATTCACTCCATGTGCAGAGGGCCAGCAAAAAGCCTACACACTGTGTAAGACCTCAAAATGGGTCTTAATTGGAATTCAAGCAGTGGACTGACCCTGTGAATTTTGTCATAGAGTCTGTGTGCCATAGATATTCATATTCTTTGGTATTCCTCATTTCTGAGGTAATACCCAAGGTAGTTAAGAAACCATTTGGTGCTTACTGAGATAAAGTTGTAAGAACATAAGATTGGCCATATTGAATCTGACCAATAGTCTATCTAACATAGTGTGTTCTCTTCTGACAGTGGCCATTGACGAGTGCTTCAGAGGGAATGAACAGCACAGGGAATTGTCAAGTAGGGTGACCAGATGTCCCGATTTTATAGGGACAGTCCTGATTTTGGGGTCTTTCTCTTATGTAGGTTTCTATTACCCACCTGCCCCCAGTCCCGATTTTTCACACTTGCTGTCTGGTCACCCTATTGTCAAGTGATCCATCCCCTATCGTCTACTCATACTTTCTGGAAATCAGAGGTTAGGGACAATCAGAGCATAGGGTTGCATCCCTGCCCATCCAGGCTAAAAGCCATAGATGGACCTATCCTCCATGAACTTATCTAGTTCTATTTTGAACCCCGTTATAGTTTTGGCCTTCACAACATCCCCTGACAATTAGTTCTACCAGTTGACTGTGCATTGTGTGATAATGTACTTCCTTTTATTTGTTTTGAAGATGCTGCCTACTAATTTCATGGGTGACCCCCTGGTTCTTGTGTTATGAGAAGGAGTAAATAACATTCCCTTAATTACTTTTTGCACAGCAGTAATGATTTTATAGATTTTTAACATATCCCCTCTTAGTCATCTCTTTTCCAAGATGAAAAGTCCCAGTCTTTTGAATCACTCCTCATATGGAAGCTGTTCCATACCCTTAATCATTTTTCTTGATATTCTCTGTATTTTTTTCCATTTCTAATATATCTTTTTAAAGATGGGGTGACTGGCAATACATGTGGTATTCAATGTCTCAGTATAACTTGGAGTGGCACTCTGGTATTTTCTGACTTATTATCTATCCCTTTCCTAATGGTTTCTAATATCGTTAGCTTTTTTGACTGCCATTGCACGTTGCGTGGATATTTGCAGAGAACTATCCATGATGACTCCAAGATCTCTTTCATGAGTGGTAACTGCTAATTTAGACCCCTTCATTTTGTATGTATATTTGGGATTATGTTTTCTAAATATTCATTGCTTTGCATTTATCAGCATTGAATTTCATCTACCATTTTGTTGCCCAATCACCCAACTAAGTTATCCATCTAAAATATTTTTAGCGCACTCACTGCTGTAATATTTTACTTAGATTGCAACTTGTTTGGGAGAAGAGATCATCTTTTTGTTCTGTGTTTGTACAATGCCTAGGACAATGGGGTTCTGGGCCAAAACTTGGGCCCCTAGACATTGCTACAATACAAATAATAAAAACAGTAACTTCAAGTCTCATGATAGGCACATCAGTTAGCAACCATCCAGATGGACAGACCAGTTATACTTCCCCTCACATTTTGGAGAACAATTGAAACATCTGTCTCCCACACTCCTCCATATCCTTGGCTAGGCCTTTGTAAACTCCCATGGGGCATGCCGAGCGTGTAGCCCCCACACTGACCTAAGGCAACAGACAAGTTTTTTAAGTTCAACCAGGGTAAATGCTAAATATGCCTGCTATTCTGAGGTGCTCTTTAAGGCTGAAAGGAATTATGTTTCTGAATAACCAAGTAAAATTAGTGCTCATGTATGCAGAAATGTTAACCATCATATCATAAGCTAAATATTATCCTTTTTTATTACGTGAAGGACTTGCTAACTTTTCCCCTACAATGACCCACTTCTCCATACCCAAAATGTCCTATCCCCCCTTACACATCTCATTGGGATCCCTTTTCTATTTAGCAATAAAGGAAGAGCAAGATGGCTGTGACTTTGACCCCTGTTTGGGATTACCCAGTTGAGAATGCATGACGTAAAAACAAGTGGCAGCACTGTGCTTATTTTTACTTTAATTTTCTATTGTAAATGCTTATTTTACATTATATTTTCTGTCTAGATTCATTTTATTTTATATAACTTTATAAAATATTAAATAAAATCCAAAATATATAAATCAAATGTACCAAATTCAATGCAATACATAAAATATAAACACAATCGCTTAAGATATAACAAAACAAAATGAAAAAAGGTTAAAGTCAAAATCAAACCATTCTACATTTTGAGCAACACCATTTTTCTTTTGCTGTTTCCATCAAAACAGTTTTTTATTGGAAAATAGATGTTTAAACAAAATGGAAATTTTGGAAATAAATAAAGTTTTATTTTAAAAAATCATTTTTTTGACAAAAGCTTAATTTTTTTGATAAAAAATGTTAACAGGCTACATTTTTCATAAGGAAAAAAATATTTCCCAACCAGAATCAGTTATCTCTTTCACTTCTCTACTCTCCCATCTGCTATAATCTCTTGCCTATTTTGTTGCAATTTCCAACTCATTTAGGGCTCAGTTCTGCTGAGCAATCTGTCCCTTATCCAGTAAGGTATTCAAGTATGTGCTTAACAGGTATTCTGTGGGGTGGAGGGTGGGGACTTGAACCAGGGGTCTCCAGTGTGTTCCAAGTGTGTACCCTAACTAATGGGCAATGGTATGAGGGAGGTCACCACCTCCTCCTTGCAAAAACATGATAGGTGTCTAATGCCAAGAAAGGGCTTGCACCTGAAAATGTCAAGCAGAGGAAGGCACCTCCATCCAGCCTGAAATGAGATGCTAAACTTCCACCCCTCTTCTTGGCTTCTCCTGTTGGCCATATTGGGCAAGGATCTGCCTAGCATGTTTGCTTTTGTAAATGGCATTCTGAGGCACCTATCTCTCCCCGTTTATTGCACAGGGAGCTGAGGCATCTAATACAGGCTTTGTTAATACCAGTGATATGTGCTGATGCTCAGCATCACCCCCCCTAAGTTCCTCTGTGAATCTAGCCCTTTGATTTCTACTGCATTGTCCACCTTTTCCAAACCCAAGGTTAGGTGGATCCAATTTCTGTCCCTTTCTTTGGTTTTGGTACCTTGATCTCCAGCCACCTCAAATCTCGACACTGCAATAACACTTGCGACTAGTAATAATCAGCTTCCCTCCTCCCCTTGTCCGGTGGTTAGAGTCAGAATCGCTGCACTCCCTGAACCTGAGGGATGGGGGACTTTAACAGTGCCATCCATGCAGGACATGTGGAAAGGGTCGAGGCTGTGACCATGGCTTTTCATGGCTTGTCTCACCAAGTGACAGGGTGAAACCAGTGAAGCCAAAAAGAGGTGTAGGAGCTGTCTATGAGCATACTACTCTTGTGCCAATGGAAGCATCCAGTCAACTTGTTCCCCCAATAGGCAGAATGCCTCTGGACAGTGGTGCATCCACCCCTAACTCATAAGGCCAGACCTTATGACCTTACTGTTTGGCCATATAAACCCTGGCCAAAGCTCCACCTTCAGCAGTAGGTTGATTGACACAAAAAGTCCTTCCATTTCAATAAAACTCATGCTGCTTACAGTCCTAATGGATGTTTTGATTATTTTTCTCCAAACTTAAAGGACGAGGCTTGTCAAACATCCGACGTAGTGGGTATTAGCCCATGAAAGCTTATGCTTCTATACTTTATAGTTAGTCTTTAAGGTGCCACAGGACTCTTTGTTACCATTGTTTCCAGTGTGTCAGAAAGCTCTCCAGGCTGTAGGGTACGCTGACAGTTATCATATCCCTTCCTTGTAGACATGACTGATAATGTTTCCCAACATTTACTGGTCCTAGAGTGATAAGAAAAGTCAGAGCAGACTATTGATAGTGACAAAAAGCATGAGACTTTAAGGATGCCTCTATGCTTTGTGATAATTTAAGCAGAGAACACAGTGGAGTGACAGATTATCTTCTGAGAGTTCACAGATAGAGTCTGACACCCTAACTCCCTTGAAAGCATAAATGTGGGGAGAGTAGCTAATGAACACAAGTTCTAGAATCTATTGTAGCCATCTTATACAGCAAGCATGCTGAAAACTAATAACATCTCTGTTACCCTTTACGGTCTGATCGTTTATAATTGTTGAGCACAGCTACTAGACTGATTACTAGTCTTCACAGAGCAGAGAAAATCTTCACTGCTGATGGAGTATGCCATTTTAAATCTTCGTTTCTATTTCTGACATAGATTTCATCATTTCCTTCTGAGGATCAGTCCTACTTCCATTGAACACAATGGGAATTTAATCATTGGCTTCAGTAGAAGTAGACTTGGGACCCTGCTTTGCCGCAGACATGACTAGAGCTGTGCAAATAATGGATTTTTGTTTCACTTGCAGTTCAAAATAATAAAAATCATTTCAGGTTGAACTGAAAATGAAATTTTTCAAATGCTTTTGGTGAATTGAAAAGTTGAAAACCATTGTTTGAGGTTAAACAAAACATTTTGTTTGACCTAACCCGAAACATTTGATTTTGGTTTTTGAGCACTTTTTGTTTTTTCTTCAATAATTTGCAAGAAATTTCTAAATGAAATCTCAAACCAAAAATGAACAAATGAACAAACAAAACTCCAAAAGTTTCAGTCTAAAATGCTGTGGCAGGGTGCTGGCCAGGAGTGCCTGAGCCAGCCCAGCTGGCCCTTTAAGAGGGAGCAGAAGCCTGCAACCCTCCCCTTGCAAAGAAGGCTAATTAGCCACCTGGGCTGCAGAAGGCTCAGGCTTGATGAGCTGCACCTGGCAGCCTCCTCTGGGGGATAAAAGCCTGCCAGGCAGGAAGCCCAGGGCGGTGGGGTGGTGGTAGAGGAGTGGAGAAGGAGAGAGAGAGAGAGAAGGAGGCTAGGGAAGCAGGAGGGAGAAGTATTTAGACTTTGGATCCCCGTGGGCCAGGAAGAGGGGAGTTACCTTCCTGAGCTGGAGCCTGTTCTCCCTGAGCTGGGAAGTACTGAGCTGAACTGTAGAGCTGTATATAGTAGGTGGTGGGGTTTGCAATAAGCTGCACTGTGAATAAAGAGCACTGTTGGGAGCCACAGAAGAGTCTCCTGCCTGTTTGTGCCGTGGGGCGAGAAGGCGATCTGTCACAATGCTGAAATGGAATATTTTGACTTTTTACAGAATTTTTGTTTGTTTGTATTTTCAACATGAACAATTTTCTGTAACCAGCATGAATTTTCCAAACATTTTGTTGTTACCAATTCTGCATTTCTCATCAAAGAAAAGGGTTTCGGTCAAAAATTTTCGCTCAAGTTCAACATGTGACATCAAAACACAAATCATGTCTCTGGACTGAAAACCCGATTCACATTCACACTAAGGTGCTGGCAGTGTAAAAGGGCCTTAAAGTGAGGGTAGCTTGTAATTTACTTTAACGTGGCTTTATGATTCCAGAGTGGTATAAATTGGTCTTAGTGTTACTAAGAATTAGGCTTTCAGAGGCCATTTCCCATTTTCAATGAGTGGATGCTGTAAACTGGACTGATTTATAACAGGAATCTGGTTTATAGAATATATGCTGTTAAAGGTTGTGTGTGCTTTCAGAACAGAACTGGGGTAATGCTGTATCATGTCAGTTCCAGGCTGTGGAATATGACCTAAAGGCAAGAACCCTCTCAAGTCCAGTCTAACATAAAGATTTACTTTCTAAAATAAAAGCTTTGCAATGTAACTTTTCATGAATCATGAATAATGCTTCCAAAGGCCTAGGAGAATTAGGAGCCTCATTCTCGTAGACAATAGGAATATCATCTTGTAGCTGCCGCGCCTCAGTAAAATGAAGTGGACTTCTCTGAAGTGCTAATACTTCAAGGGAAATGCATTTTGTCTGTCTTACCTGCTAAGGGTAAAGGGTTAATATTAGTAAATTACTTTTAGAAGGCCAATCTGCTGAGGGCGTAAGTAAAAGGTCCTTTTAGCGGGGAGGCTACCCTGCTTCTGCCTAAAAGGGGTTAAAGCCAGCCCTGGGAGAGGGCTGGGGTTGCAAGCTCAGAGGCTGGGCTGATTGGGAGGGGGCTGGGGGCTGAAAGGAAAAGCCCAGGCTGAGTAGAAAGCTGGGTGGCCGTGTCCAAACAGACCAGCAGGCCCTTATAAAAGGGGTGAGAAGCAGGGGCCTGGGAGAGACAGTCTTCTCTAGTGGAGCAGGGCTGGGGGAAAGGCCAGGGGAGCTGGGGAGGTCCAGGCTGGCAACTCCCCAGGCTGCAGGGCCTAGGGAGAAGCCCCAAAAGGGGTACTGAGGTTGCAGGGGGAAGCCCATGGGTAGGCAGAGGCAGCAGGCCAACCCCCCCTTGCCTATGATGACTGGCTGTTACACTGCAGTCAACCCCAGTGAATTGGGGCTCACTGGTGACTGGCAGTAGCACGTAGGCTGAGGCAAGGTAGGGATAATGGGTGGGGGTTCCCCAGGGAGGGGAGACCCAGTGAGACTGTGGGGGTTCTTCAGGGGTACAGCACCCCAGGGAAGAGGGCACCGGGGTCCGGGAAGGACACAGGGCCAGCGCCAAGTGGGACATCGGCCTGCAGAGGGCGCTCCGGAGGCTGGAAACGCTAATTCCCTGGATGACCAGCAGGAGGTGCCGCAGGGGTGAGTTGCCACCCTGCTACAGTCCTCTGCTTGTCTTCTAGATTCTAAAAGAAAACAAAATAGTTCTTATGGTTCTTACTGTTATTGTCCGGAACAAAATATTTCCAAGGAGATGATACAGCAAGTCTTTCACAGGTAAAGCAGGCTGTGAAGTACATAGATGACCTCCTACAATATCATCAGGGGCAGTTTTTGCTAAGATCATTATGTAGTCTCAGTTTAATATTGGATATATCCTCTTTGGGAGACTATATCCTTTCCTTGGAGGGGGAATAGCTTTGATGAACTAACTACTCTGATCTTGTGATAACAATAGGAGCACTTATTGTCCACACTACAGTGCAATTCAGAAGAGCCTTTGTGGTTTAGCAGAGGGAAAAAAATAAAAAAGGAAAAACACTAGAAAAGAGCATCCAATGGGTCTGGGTACATTTGCTTGTTAAGTGATGTAATAAAAACAATCTGTATACAAATAAAATGATCTTTGCTTAATATTTATTTTTTGCTTATCTGCTTTTCCTTGGAAAAAGGGAGCAGTTTTATATATTGATTGAAAGGATGCCCAATTGCACAGCATATTCTTTTAAGTACATCTTTAACCTTTGCTTAAATTCCATTCTGGGTAAATTCCTCATAGCAACAGCTCACAACAGTGAACCAAAACGTTATGGAGCAGCAGCAACTGCTGCAGAGTTAAGGGTGTGAGATTCACTTTCCATGGTAAGCTTAATTCTAGTCACCTCCTGCCTTTTAAAATCCCTGCTGGGATGTCTTAGGCAAGTCAATTCACCTCTCTGTGCCTCTGTTTCTCCACCCACCATTTCTCAATCTCTATTGAGATAGTAAAATCCTTGTGGCAGAGTCTTCCATGCATAAGTAGAGCACTTGACACCATGGGACCCTGATCTCAGTTGGGAACTCCAGGTGCTGCCATAATAGGAAAGTGTTTATAGCTTCGAATTCACCATGTGTGACCAATGAACAATTTTGTGACCAAATCTGAGTTCTCAGGCTGGTCATTTTAACAAACTGGAAGGTAGAAAACAAATGATAAAATAATTACAATCCTAATTTGAAAATTCTTCTTATGATTGCATGTTTGGTCACATTCTAGTTATAAAACAACTGGTTGAGAATGTTTGAAAAGATGTTTATTCAAAAAAAAAAGGGGGGGGGGGATATCTACCTAAGGCATGGACTCCATTAATGTAGTATTTCAGCACCTCATAGCTTTTAATGTATTTTTCCTCACATTACCCCTGTGAGGTAGTTAGTAGTATTATCCCCATTTTATAGATGGGGAACTGAGGTAGAGAGTGTAAATTGTCAAAAGTGCTTTAGGACCAGCTTTTTAAAGGAGTTTAGGAGCCTAAATATGTAGCTAAGCAACGAGTGGGATTTTCAGAAGTGCTTAGGCACCTAACTCTCTAGATGCCTATCTGCATTTATAATACTGAATACCTTTAAAATCTAAGTAATAAAGTCCCTAAATGTCTCAGGAGCCTAAGTCTCATTTTCAAGAGTAACATAGGAGCCTAAGTCTATTGAAAAATCAATGGGACCTAGGCATTTAGGAGCCTAAGTGACTTTTAAAAATGGGTCTCCGGCTCATAAATCAAATAAGCATTTTTGAAAATTTGAAGCTAAATGACTTGCCCAAAATCACACAGGAAAATTGTGGCAGAGCCGGAAACTGAGTACAAGTCTCACAAGACCCAGGCTAGCAGCCTAACCATTGGACCATCCTTCCTCCTTGGAATGATGTAATACAAGGGATCTGCTTGAGCTGTTGTGTAGCCATGACTGCATGGGAGAGGCTCCACAAGCTCAAGTGAGCTGACATGGGCCAGCCGCAGGTGTTTAGTTGCAGTGTAGACATACCCTTAGTCATCTGATCTTTGCTTATGGTGGAAGGCTGCTGGATGCTCATATTTCCATCTTATGGTGTAGAAGTTTCTTATTTTTAACATCCATTTCTCGCAATTTTCAGAACAGTCTCTAAGACTTTTCATGTCAAAGGTGTTTTGTTGTTTTGTTTTGTATTATGACCAATGTGGGCCCTATATTTATTATCTAGCTTCAATCCTTTTCCTCCCTTCTCTTTGTATTGAATTTCCCCCCGATACAAAAGACATTTCAGTTAATGAAATCCTTCCATTGACTGACATTAGTGACATCTTTCTCCTGACTTAATTGGATTTGAATCAGATCCTAGGTGAAAAACTAGATATTCTAAATCAGTCAGAAGTCATTGTTTTTAAAATTAGTAAATAAAAATATTAGTGATCCCACTACCTCGCTATTGGAGTTGGCATTTTCTGTAAGCTTCATGGTTGAAGAAATGGATCTCTTGGGGAGGAATGTGAAGGAGGAGATGATAGTGGCTTTATGGGCTAGTTTGGAAAGGACATTCCATCTGTGGGAATAGACATGGAATAATGTGCAAAGATACTTGTGAGAGAAACTTTAGGGTTCTTTGTAATGTGATGGGGAATTTGCTATGGGGACACTTTTCCTGAGAAAAGCATCCATTCCAAAGTCATAGTGGGGTGCTTGAATAATTGCTCTATCCAACCTGGAGATAAAAGCCATATCAGCGATTCTCCTGTATCACTTGGTCTTCAAGCTACCAACATCTTGAATGATTATTAATGAGTCAAATCCCGCTCTTAATGAATAGTCAGTTTCTCTTATAACAAGCTTGTTTCTGCCCACCGCACAGTACCACAGTTTTCCCACTAACAACTCACATAGAGAATGGCTTTCAATCAAAGTTGAAGATCGGTGCAGGTTTTTATTGATCCAGGAGCTGAAAATGAGACTTTGTCACATAAGAATGTTGAGGAAAATATCAGAACTGCTGTCATGCTGGATAGCACCAAAGGTTAGCTTGCTGATCTCTAATCAAAAGTTCCAGGTATGTTTCAAACAGAAATCCAGGCACTCATAAGGACATTTTCCCTAGGGTCCACTACATCAATCACATCTACCTAAATGCTATTCCAGCTACATATAATAAGCACAGTTTCATCTATACAGACTATATACACCCTTCAGCACAGACACTTTTGTCCCCTCGATCATGTCCCAGAATTATTGTCATCTTCATCTACTTTCCTTTTCTGACCCATCTCTTTTATGTTTATAGCTCTCACATGCTTTGCCGTATTGAATTTAGTTTACAAGTGCTTTGGGGAAGAAAACAGTGATTGCCTTCAAGTGATAGACTCGAGCTCAATGTATAAAGCTTAACAAAGAGAAGGTTAAGGGATGGCTTGAACACGGGCTATGAGTACTGAAATGAGGAACACATATTTGATCATGAGCTCTTCAGTCTGGCAAGCAAAGATAAAACAAGATCCCAAGGCTGAAAGTTGAAGCTAGACAAATTTAAACTGGAAATAAGGCACAGGTTCTTAAAAGTGAGGGTAATTAATCACTGGAATAATTTATGAAGAGGTATGGCGAATTCTCCATCACTGGCAATCTTTAAATCAGAATTGCACATTTTTCTAAAACATGTGCTCTAGTTCAAATAGAAATTGTTTGGGGAACATTCTATGCCTGTGTTATACTGGAGGTCAGACTAGACGTTGCTGCTAGCAGGGAATTTGAAGGGTACCAATAAGGGTTTCTACAGGTATGTTAGCAACAAGAAGAAGGTCAGAGAAAGTGTAGGACCCTTACTGAATGGGGGAGGCAACATTGTGGCAGATGATGTGGAAAAAGCTGAAGTACTCAATGCTTTTTTGCCTTGATCTTCACAGACAAAGTCAGCTCCCAGACTTCTGCACTGGGCAATGCAGTATGGAGAGGAGGTAAGTAGCCCTCAGTGGTGAAAGAACAGGGTAAGGACTATTTGGAAAAGCTGGACGTGCACAAGTCCATAGGTCCAGATCTAATGCATCCAAAGGTGTTGGTTGATGTGATTGCAGAGCCATTGGCCATTATCTTTGAAAATTTGTGGCGATTGGGGGAAGACCGAGACAATTGGAAAAAAGCAAATATAGTGCCCATATTCAAAAAGAAGGAAGAAAGAGAATCCAGGGAACTACAGACTGGTCAGCCTCACTTCAGTCCCCAGCAAAATCATGGAACAGGTCCTCAAGGAATCCATTTTGAAGCACTTGGAGGAGAGGAGAGTGATCAGGAACAGGCAACATCCTGGGGATTGAATGCCTAAGCAGCAGTTCTGCAGAAAAGGACCTGAGGATTACACTGCATGAGAAGCTGGATATGAATCAGCAGTGTGCCCTCTTTGCCAAGAAGGCGAACAGAGTATTGGGCTGTATTAGTAGGAGCATTGCCAGCAGATTGAGGGAAGTGATTATTTCCCTCTATTTGGCACTAGTGAGGCCACATCTGGCGTATTGTGTCCAATTTTGGTCCCTCCACTGCAAAAGGAATGTGGACAAATTGGAGACAGTCCAGCGGAGGGCAGGAAAAATGATTAGGGGGCTGGGCCACATGACTGACAAGGGAACTGGGGTTATTTAATCTACAGAAGAGAAGAGTTGAAGAGGGGGATTTGATAATAGCCTTCAACTACCTGAAGGGAGGGTTCCAAAAAGGATGGAGCTCGGCAGTTCTCAGTGGTGGCCGATGACAGAACAAGAAGCAATGGTCTCAAGTTGCAGTGGGGGAGGTTTAGGTTGGATATTAGGAAAAACTTTTTCACTAGGAGGGTGGTGAAACACTGGAATGGGTTATCTAGGGAGGTGGTGGAATCTCCATCCTTATAGGTTTTTAAGGCCTAGCTCAACAAAGTGTTGGTTGGGATGATTTATTTGGTGGTGTTCTGGCTTTGAGCAGGAGACTGGACTAGATGACCTCTTCAGGTCTCTTCCAACTAGGGTGGCCAGACAGCAAGTGTGAAAAATCGGGATGGGGGTGAGGGATAATAGGAGCCTATATAATAAAAAGACCCAAAAATCAGAACTGTCCCTATAAAATCGGGACATCTGTTCACCCTACTTCCAACCGTAACAGTCTATGATTCTAAGATCAAAATGGTCCCTTCTGGCTTTGGACTCTATGAAAATGTTAAAGGGTTTTTACATGTTCCAAGAGGCACACAGCACTTTTTTGAACATTGGGAAAAATAAAGCTCACAAGATTACTTAGGCTGGCACATTCATAATTAGATGGCTCAATTCTTTCTTCATGTATATGCGTGAATTGCCTTTCCTTCTCCTCAATGCTCATGGGCTTCACAGCAAAAGCCAGGTTTTAGGAGAGATTTGTATGAGGTGACTTGGCAAACAGGTTGGGATTTGCCTCCCAGATATAAGGATTAGCATGGAAGAAAGCACAGAGATGTTAGCAAGAGGAGTGGCTATCAAGATTGGCATCACTGGCACAGTGGAGAGCATGGTAGGATATAGGTATGTGCTGCATATTGTTGATGTTTGAAGGAAAGGACCCTGGACAGCAAGGACGGGAAGTTTACGTTTGATATGCTGCACAGTGGAGAGCCCATAAAATAATTCAATCAATAATTAAATTATTTCAATCACTTCAAAAAATCATTGATGTAAATCAGATTCCTGAAACTAATTTTCAAAATTGAGTTATTATTAGGTTAAAATATATAATTAACTACATTATCAATGCTGTCTTTTTAATGCCACTATGGGTGAGGTCTCTTATTTGAAATGTATAAAACTGCAAAAGGCAAAAAACTTGGAGCCTCAATCCCACAACACACAAGCCAGCATGTAAACTTTACTGCATGTATAATCTAATTATCTTCAGGGATCAGAGAGGTAGCCATGTTAGTCTGGAATAGCAGAGGTAACAAAGAGTCCTGTGGCACCTTAAAGACTAACTAAATTATTGAAGCATAAGCTTTCGTGGGCTAATACTCACTTCGTCGCTTGCATCCGATGAAGTGGGTATTAGCCCACGAAAGCTTATGCTTCAATACTTTAGTCAGTCTTTAAGGTGCCACAGGACTCTTTGTTACCTAATTATCTTCAGTGACACTACTCCTGTGGTTAAATAACCTAAGTGTTTGCAGCATAAGGGGCTAAAATAGTACTTTTGTTCAAAACATTTCTTAGTGGCATGAAATCTGTATCACTTAAAATGTTGCTTCAGGGTTAAGAAGAGAAAGTTCTTTAGACTTTCCATATATTACCAAAGTTATTGTGAACTTTTTCATGTACACAGGCCAAAAGTTTCAAAAATAAGGATCATAAAGATAGGCTCCTACACCCATATGTAGTCACAAACCTCCAAAAGCCAACGCTCCATAGTGATTTAGGAGTGCAAGCACGGTGGATTTCATGCTGGGAATACTGATGGAGAAGAACAGTCTGGTAGAAGCATTTCTTTTTTCTTGACTTATGTAAATTGAACATATTAGAAGTTCATGTTGGTTACAAATATAGAATAAGCTGTTTGCTTATTAGTTCTGTGTTTGGAGTTCATGTTGTTCTCATAGTAAGGATGTTAATGAAGCCCTGCACTTGTCTTATTCAGCACAGATGAGCTCGTTAAGTGTGAAAACTCTTAGTAGAAAAAATGTCTATGTAAAGTCTGAAATTCTGTTGACAATTGGGAAACTAATTAAAGAACAAAGTACAAAACTTCCACTTTAGAAACTTAAGACTATAAAGTGGAAAGAAAGTAAAGAACTTTGAACTTTAAAATGTAAATCAATAATTGGATTTAAATTTTACAAAATAATTATTTTATTTTAATTGATTTTTGGAGAGTTTTTTTAAATTCACTGTGACGGTGTACCCCATAAGACTTTATGGGGTGTGTGTGTGTTTATAAGTGTATATATGATACAACTGGAATATGGTTTTGCTACATATGCCATATAACACATCTATGTAAAGGTAATGATCTACTGGATCTGTTCATCCTATTTGTATATATGTGTCATTTTTGTACTCAAAGTTATGGATATTAGCTATGTACTTGTTTAATTTTAAATAGTCTCAGTGAAGCAGCTGGGCAGCTTTCTGAGAAGGAACTATTCTCAGTAAATGCCCAGTCAAGAACCACTCAAGCTAACAATGAACTTTGGAGATGCCTGTCCACACCCGAGCTTCCCCAGGAACGTGGCCTGGCTGGTAAGGAACTCAGTCTTACAGAGACATGTGACTTGCCCATGTGGCTCTGAAACTCCATTTTGCAACTGGATTCTGCATCGGAAGGAGGAGGGTATCTCCACCCACAAGAGAAAGTCTATTTAGACCCCTGGGAGACCCCTCCATTTGGTCTTCAGCTGGCTTTAGAGTAATTGCTGAACCCACGCTAAAGGGAGGTTAGCCTGTAAGAAGAAACATCTCTGAGGGTGAGGCTTTTTACTGTATTAGTGATAGGTCAGTGTGTTTAATTTTATTTTATTTGGTAAGTCACTTTGTTCTGTCTGTTACTACTTGGAACCACTTAAGTCCTACTTTCTGTCTTTATTAAAATCACTTTTTACTTATTAATTAACTTGGTGTGTTAGTACCTTGCGGGGCGGGGGGGGGGGGGAAGGAACAGCTGTGCATATCTCTCTATCAGTGTTGTAGAGGGCGAACATTCTATGAGTTTGCCCTGTATATGCTTTACACAGGGTAAAACAGATTTATTTAGGGTTTGGACCCCATTGGGAGTTGAGCATCTGAGTGCTAAAGGCAGGAACACTTCCTAACCTGTTTCCAGGCAAGCCTACAGGTGTTAGGGGCAGTGGCATAGACCTGGGTCCGGGTTTGGAGCAGGCTGATGGGTCTGGCTGAAAGCAGGCAGGGTTCTGGCGTCCCAAGATGCCAGGGCAGGAAAACAGGGGCAAGAGTAGCCTTGGCACATCAGTTGGCAGCTCCCAAGGGGGTTTCTGTGATCCCAGCCCATCACATTCATCTTGAATTCAAATGATTGAACGATGAAGTTCAGATCCTGACAAAATTGGAGTCTCATGTGTAGTCTGATAAAATTATTAATATTCATTATTTTCATTGCAGTAGAAACCCCAGTCAAAGACTAGGACCATATGTGCTAGGTACTATACAAACACAGAACAAAATGATGGAGCTTATCATCTAAGTATAGCATGAGAGACAGGTGGATACAGACAGTCTGAACATTAGGAAACAAAAAAAAACCAATATTGGTTGGCATAATAGGCAGTGGTCTCAGTACATCAGCTGCTTATCTGTTGGCAAATATTCTGTAGGTATCACAGCAAAGGAGAGTATTGAAGGGGGATCTGAATGAAAATAGTGGGGTGACTTTGTTGATGTTTGTGGGGTGCTCCTCCCATGTGTGAGGAGCAGACTAAGAAAACGTGAAGATATGTGCTTGAAAATTTAACAAGTGGACAGTGAATGCTCACATCATTGTCAGATCAGAGGCAGGAGCTGACATCTCAATAGCATCGGAGAGATGATAGGTAGCATGGGGATAGACTGTGAAGGGCCCTGAAAGCGAAGACAAGTAGTCAATAAAAAACAGAAGCAGTTGCTTTGACCTGTACCAGGTGGAGCGGGATGTCATCTTCAGAGTGAGAGATCCTCTCTGCACCATGCACCTCGTTATCTTCACCAGCATATAGAAAAACAGGCAAGAAGCTGAGAATATGAAACAATGTATTTTTCTACGCCTCCAAATACAGTACATATAGGGAGCTGATGTTATACAGAAGGTGGTGAATACATATATTTTCCTGAAACTATTCATTCTACCTTTCAGTTGAATTTGATTCAGCCACGTTTGTTAGTCTTGTGTGTTCACTTTATGTGAACATTTGTGTAACGGAGTTTTGTTAGCAAAAATGTTGGCAAAAATCTCCTGAACACTTGTACGCGAGAAATAAATTTCAGCCCACATGTCTGAATCCTTATGAGAAGTCCATTGGAATCCAGCTTCCCATGAGCATTAATTCAGAAATCTTATTATATTTAAAAGCCACACTCATCTAATCATCTATCTCCATCTGTCTGCGGGATCATCTATCATCTATCTGCGGGATTTTGAGAGGGCAGCCACCACAGCCGGGTGGGAGTGGACCACCCGGGCCCTCCGTCTTGCTCCGTACCTTGTGGGCAGAGGCCCAGGACTTTGGGAACTCATGGATTCCCTGATATTGGAGCAGTGTTGCTCAGCCTCCCCGAGACTGTTCGTACCGGGGGTAAGGAGGCACCAGCCAGAGACGGTGAAGTCTGCGGTGCACCCGACCAGAAGTATATGGAGACAGAGGGACCTCGGGGAGAAGACGGACCACGACGGGTCTGGGATTTGGGGCGATGGCCCATGGACTGGGGTTTGGGGGCGCCCACTCTGCGGGTACGGGTCGGGAGGAAGTCCCAACCGGGGGCAGTGGACTCAGCCTCCCCATCACGCTCCTCCGCAGAGTATTGGTCTGCCCTGAGTGGCTAACTCCAGGGGCCTTTCAAGAGTTAATCGAAAGCTTGAAGGGTCTGAGCCAGCCCAATGGGGCTAGGCTAAGGGGGGAGGTGTGTGGCAGGGTGCTGGCCAGGAGTGCCTGAGCCAGCCCTGCGGGCCCTTTAAGAGGGAGCACCAGCCTGCAAACCCCGGGGCAGGAAGGCTAATTAGCCATCTGGCCTGCAGGTCAATCAACCTGCATGGGTTGCACCTGGCAGCCTCCTCTGGGGGATATAAGGCTGCCAGGAAGGAAGCCCAGGGTGGTGGTGGTGTCTGAGCTATCAAGAGCTGTGGTGAGTTTGTGTGGCGCTATCAAGAGCTGTGGTGAGTTTGTGTGGCGCTATCAAGAGCGGTGGTGAGTTTGTGTGGAGCTATCAAGAGCTGTGTGTGTTGTCTGAGCTATCAAGAGCTGTGTTTGTATTATTGTATTAGGGGCTGAACTATATAGAGTTTGTAGAGCCAGAACCTGTGGAGCTACTTAGAGCTGGGTGTTAATGAACTGTTTTAACCTGTATATATTGGTGGTGGGGTCCTGCACTGTAAATTAAAGGGCACTGTTAGAGCAAAAAAGGGTTTCCTGCCTGGGTTCCTGAGAGGGGGGAGATGGCGATCTGTCACAACAAGTATTTTCAGCAACCTCAAGGCAGATAACAGAGAAACAGTTTAGCCACAATAATATCTGAAGCAGCATCATTACATCTGAATATAAAATGCCTGGCAAAGCAATTTCAGGATCGGGAGAATTAGCACTGTTTGACTTCTGCCTTATTCATCTGATGGTGCAGGAAAGATGGTGGTGGTGGTGGTGAACACATTGTAATCATACTGAGCCACACAACTGAAATTTTGGAAGATTTAATTTTTGAATAACTAGCCAGAGAATGAACAACATTGACAAAAATACTGTCAGAGAATGAAGACATTTAAGAACTGTAATCTGTTCCCAGACATTCCACAAACAGAAAAAGAGGTGAAATTCATTCAATACAACTACCTTGTGAATTATTAGCTTAACTACAATTATAAGAATTATTTCTGATGACTTGGATCATGTTCCTGTTTGGAGCTAATGAGTCTAATTCAATATTTGGGATAGTCAATTGATGTCAGTTCACATCAATATGGGATATATTAAGTACATCCCAGCTCCTTACTGGAGTGCCCCAAATCAAATCCAGCATGAATCTGTGGTAATAGGACACACAAGGATATTTTCAGTCCTCTTGTGGACTCTTTGAAATCTTGCCATCATCTGCAGCTCCATAACTTCCACCAAGACTCATTCTTACATCTTAATTTTGTTGAGGCAAAATGGCATCCCCAGTAGAGTGAGGTTACTGGTAACAATAACTTCATTGGCCACCCAGCATACATGTTCCAGGATCCAACCTCTCCCATTGGTTGTGGTTTCTGCTGTACCATTTCTGTCCAAGTAGAGTCATTATTTAAGTGGGTTTGGTAAGATAATGTCTGCTACCATTGCAGGGATGAAATTTTTTTGGTTAATAATTTGGAAGACTGCCTGACTGCAAATTTGATGGTCACATCTCTTGCCTACATGAGGTTGTGTGATGGGTATATAAACCCCACACTGGGACTGAAGGGCTTAAAAGACAATACTGAGCCCAGGTCGCCCACTCTTCTGGGCCTGCTCAGCATGCTCCAGCTAGAGGAATGGGTTAAAAGGAGCTCAGAAGCTGGTGAGGAGGCTGCAGGATAGCAGACTCCTTCTCTGGGAAGCTGGATAGCAGGTGGCACCTTAGAGGGGAACACAAATTGGGTAAGGCCCCCAGACAGCGCCTGCTCAAACCACCACCCCTTTTGACAACCAATAGGTGTGGCAGGGTCCTGCTCATTTTGTGAAACTATTGACTGTTTGGACTGTAGGGACTGTACCTCAAACTGAAGGAGCACATAGGTAGGAAGTAGCCCAGGAAGCTGCCAGGCACTGATATTGCTCCCTGAGAGAGAGACAGATGGTAGAAGTCAGGTGTGCTAACCAGTAGTCCACCTGGCCTTCTGAGCACCCTATCCTAGGCAGTAAAGCCTTACAATGGTCACTTTGTTGTTTTGAACTGATGTTACAGCTTGCTTCTCTATTTATGGTGTAATTTCAGGGAATAAACAAATCATCTGGAATTAAAAATGGTATGTAATCACACACACTTATTCTCCAATACTCTTCTTGCCCTAATCCCAATGAAATATTTCAATCAGTCACCCATTCAGATATACTACATTAATCTGTAGTAATGGCTCCATACACTGTGGTAATTACATTGTAAATGCCTTATGAGTGGTTAGCTGTCAGATGTGGGTTGTAAAATCTTAGGCAACAGTCCTGAAAAATTAAAGACTCTTTATTGCATAAAGATCAGCTACATTAGTTTGGATTTAGTTAGATAGGGAAGGTATTACATCTGTTCTGTTTTCCTCTAGGGTTTAATGTGTGGCCTGCCGTGACTGAACAAGATTAAAACATTGTCTGAAACAGTATTA
Source organism: Sternotherus odoratus (assembly GCA_032164245.1). Lineage (NCBI taxonomy): Eukaryota > Metazoa > Chordata > Testudines > Kinosternidae > Sternotherus > Sternotherus odoratus. The sequence continues at coordinate 10,942,104 of JAVMKO010000001.1, read as the reverse complement.
CAGACTGTTAGGGTTTGGACCAATATGGCTAAACCACCCTGAACACACCAATACTGTCTGATCTTGGAAGCTAAGCAGGGTTGGGCCTGGCTAGTACTTAGATGGGAGACCTCCTGGGAATACCAGGTGCTGTAGACTTAACATGGGTGTGGGGCTAGCAACTCCATCCTGTAAGGGAACCAATTGCTACTGAAACACCAACACTAGTTGGTGGCCCATACCCTAGCTGGGGGGTGACGAGCAAAGAGAGAGAGGGTTTGGAAAATAGCTTTTACATGTTGGGGCAGTTCTTTGCGTATTGACTGCTCTGCGGCTGTATCCACAGATGACCCATTCTGCACTGTTTTCTTTGCCTTTGAATCCTGGATTTCATTTTAATAGCTGAATTTCTGGCCAAGCATATCCTTCAGAATGTTGCAATTAGTGGGGTTCTTCCAGGAAGGATTCAGTGTCTAGTATTTGCTACAAGGTCCTACCAATCAATAATGAAAGTCCCATGCAACTTATCCTAGAGCTAATCGAAACATATAGGACTGATTCCAAAGTCCATTGAAGACAATGGAAAGACTCTCAATTAGACTTTGGGTCAGGTGTCTATTTCTTCTCAAGATACAAGATCAATTGTGGGTAACTGAAATTAGTTCCTAATAACTAAACATTGTGTTACTATTGTCAAATTCTTTCAGTCTGATAGTATATAAAATCGATCTTGGGATTGAAGAATTCACAAGTATTATAACTGATTCACCTTTTTAAAAACCATTGGATGTCCCAGTGCTCAGTTTAAGACATAAATTACACATTTCCTTACCCCTTTATGTAATTGAAAAGGCTCTGTCCCAACAATATTTTAAAACCTTGTACAGTATATACTCTCTTTATTGGCCTCCCCTTTCAAGGCCTCATATAATGGCTTTCTTCTAGACAGTTCCACTCATCTCTTTAACCAAGTAGCAATGAATGTTTAAAAAAGTTATTTAGTTTAATAAATGGCCCAGAAAAAATAATAAGAAAGGAACTCCGAAACTCGATATCGGATGGATATTCCTGAATTGTGACAAGGTGTAAGAGTTGTCACTGGCGTTAACTGTGGCAAGGCAATTCACAATAATTCTTATCCAGACAAAATTAGCAATCACCTTTCCGTGGATTTACAGAATTGTGAATAATTTTCCATTTGCATAAGCGACAGAGTCCTGTTGCTAAGAGTATTGAAGCATAAGCTTTCGTGGGCTAGTACATACATGCATCCAACAAAGTGGGTACTAGCCCACAAAAGCTTATGTTTCAATACTTTTGTTAGTCTTCAAGGTGCCACAGGACTCTTTGTCGCTTCTGCAGATCCAGACTAACACGGCTACCCCTCTGATTCTTTCCATTTTCATGTTAATCTTTTTTCCAAATGCAAAATTCATACAACTATTTTTCCCTGAAGAAGCCAGCTTAGTTTCTAAAATAGCAAAAATTCTGATTAAATGTTATTTTCCCCAAAATCTAAATTAAAACAATTAATGAAAATGTCTGTTTTTAGAAGTAAGTATTCATGAATCCAAAAAATGGTAGTTTTGCTCACATGTATCACCTCTTGCCTAATTTGATGGCGATATCCTTGGTTTTGTAGCTCATTCATGGAATATACAGAATCTAGTGCATATTCTATGTAAATAAGTTAGTTTTTATTCTACCCTATGGAATTCTAGTTTCATGGGCTAGAGCAGTGACTAAAACCCTGCTTAAGGTAAATTATCTTTTATCCTTCCTTACTTTCTGGTTCAGAAATAAGCAATTTTACTAACTGGATTGTTTCCACCAGTTGTCCAGCAGCCCCTGTCCATCCTTCAACAGGCCAATTCATTATTAAATATATTGTGTCAAGTGTTTAGAGTCACTTCTAGAGAATAAGCTGTTTTATGTGACTGGTATTATGGGCACACAAATATCCTTCTGCTGTTCTTTGGTTGTTTAAGGTTCTCCAACAACAACACAATTACGCTCTGTTTCAGATTATGAGCTAGAGCTGAGCAAATAATTTGCAATAACTAATTTATTTGACAAATGTAGCCTGTTTTCCTGCTCACAGAATATCCACAAGAGGATCACAATTTCCTTGAATTTATCATTTATTTAAATTTCTTTAATGACTATCTTGTCAAATTTATTACTCTCTGGACTAACTGAGAATATTAAAAATCGGGGGCTTAGTCATCATTGGTCAGATAAGATAGATAGTATCATTTCCACTTCAGATGGATTTTGGTACCTTTCTTTTGTGTAATAAATTGTCTTAAAATATTTAAGCAGGGCTGTTAGTTAGAATTTCAGTTTGAAACAAATGATTAGTGCAACCCAGTTTGGTCCGTATCCCTAGTTTTTGACTGCCAAATTTCAACATATCAATCCTAGTGGAGGACTGAGCATGGCAGAGGTGCTGATAAGCTCCCATTAGCAGCAGAATAGGGCTTACTGAATAGGGCTTACTGAAAGTCTATTTAGGATGCAGAATCTTCACTACTAACAGTCCCTACGAAAAAGGATAAATGCACACAAATCAGATATTAGGAATGGCAATATACACAAACCTGTAGGGGAACACTTCAACCTGCCTGGACACACAATTGAAGATTTAAAAGTCCCCATACTGCAGCAAAAAAACTTCAAGTCCAGACTACAAAGGGAAACTGCAGAACTTCAATTCATTTGCAAATTCAGCACACACAATCTCGGATTGAACAAAGATCTAGAATGGCTGGCTCATTACAGACATTGTTTCTCCTCTCTCCATGTTCACACACCCCATTCAAATGCTAGAAGAATAATCCACACTCCCTGATCGGAGATAACAAGCTGGTTCAGCTTATTTGGACTAACCTTTTCACCTCCCACCTGGTTCTTGCCTACTTTCCTAGACCTGCCTCTGAACATTTCCACTGCTTGCATCCGACGAAGTGGGTATTAGCCCACGAAAGCTCATGCTTCAAAACTTTATAGTTAGTCTTTAAGGTGCCACAGGACTTTGTTATCACTACTAATAGTGATGCTCAAGAAGTAAAGAACCCAGGATGACTCAGATTCACTGCATGCATCTGACAAAGTGGGTATTAGCCCACAAAAGCTTATGCTTCAATACTTTAATTAGTCTTTAAGGTGCGACAGGACTCTTTGTCATTTCTGCAATTCCAGATTAACACGGCCACCTCTCTGATTTCAGAGATTCATAGGTGTTTAAAGCAAGAAAGGGCCACTAAGAACATCTTGTCTGACCTCAGGCAAGGCATGAGCCATAGAACCTCACCTAGTGAATCCTGCATCAATCCATAACTTCTGTTTGAGCTATGGCATGTCTTTTAGAAATGACTTGATTTAAAGAATTCAAGTGATGGAGGACCCAGCCCGGGCTACATTCACAAAGAAACTAACTTGTAGGCACCTAGAAAATCACTGGGATTCACACAGCTTGCATTAGATTCTTAGGCTCCCTGTACAATGAACGGGGAGACTCAGGCACCTCAAGGATTCACAAAACCTGGCACCTAGATGGGGAAACTGCTGAACCTAGCCAATAGATAGATGCCTAGGTGAGAGGTGCGTCCTAAATTCTACTCCTGTAAAGGCGTTCTGCACGTAAAACCAAACTGCAAGTAGGTGCCCCCCTCCAGTTGGATTCTCAGATCCTCTCAGAATGAGGTGTCCCTGCTGTTTTTGCAGAGGCCAGAAGGGGGGAATGTAGGGGAAGCTGATCTCCCTCATCACTTTTAGCCCAGTGGATAGGGAAATTACCTGGGATATGGGAGACCTCTAGCTCAAGTCCTCACTCCACTTGAGGGGAGAAAGGATTTCAAGAGGGATCTATTCCTCTCAGGTACATGCCCTAGCCACTGGGCAATGGGATGTTCTGACCTGGGGCTTCCGCCATCTCTCCTATTGAAGCAGCTCTATTGTGAAAGATTCTTGGACCAGAGAAAGCACAAGACACACAGAGAGATCACAAATATGAGAACGACTCTGTAACCTGGTAGGGAGAGCACTCACCCAGGAGGTGGGAGACCAAGGATCCAAATCCTCTGCCCAGTGACTCCCTACACAGCTGAGTCTGTCTCTCAGCATCCTGGCTGCTGATACAAGACCATATCCAGACATCCTTACTCCATCCTTAGCCTGGCAAAAGTCCCACAGAGAATGGAGAGGTAATGCTGCCACTGCATTCTGTAAAAGGACCTGGGTCTCCAAGGCTATCAATCCAGCCCCATTCACAATACCAAATAAAGTTTAAAAATGGGAGTCGTAACAGACACTGACAGACTGCTCAGTAGAGGAGCGCTAACAAGTAGAATATCTCAAATAATGTTGCTGAGAAATTATTCTACAGTCTGCTGGATTTTGCTGTAAGGATGGGTTTTCTGATATTTGTCCTAAATTTTCCCTCTATCAGTATGACCCCAATCCTCATCATTATACACTTTGTACTATATTAATCAACCCCTCTTCTGCCTACATAGCTTATTCCCTTCAAATAGTGACCAGGCCTTCTTATGGAGTCTTTAGCTAAGCAGTTCCTAAGTGCTGTACACATATGTGAGCTAAGGACGATGTTTCATACTTAACTGGTACTCTGGGTCTATATTAGTAAAATTTACCTGTTTGTTGGTTTGTTTTTTAAATCATTGTGAGTTTCAGCTTTCTGAAGTTTTATTCTTTTTTTCTAGGATTCTTGTTAGCAGAAATACATTGTCTTGCTGACTCCATGCAAAATCACACTTAACAGAACAAGGAGTAATGGTCTCAAGTTGCAGTGTGGGAAGTTTAGGTTGGATATTAGGAAACACTTTTTCACTAGGAGGGTGGTGAAGCACTGATTACCTAGGGAGGTGGTGGAATTTCCTTCCTTAGAGGTTTTTAAGGTCAGGCTTGACAAAACCCTGGCTGGAATGACTTAGTTGGGAATTGGTCCTGCTTTGAGCAGGGGGTTGAATGAGATGATCTCCTGAGGTTCCTCCCAAGCCTTATATTCTGTGATTCAAAGCTGTGATTACCTGTTTATATTTTCTCACCTGTGTCAGATCTCTGCTCTCCCCTGAACTTTCCTCCAATATGTGTCTTTCTAGTATTAATATGCCCCAAATTATTTAACAGAATTTGTAAAAATCAGACCTCAAAGGGCTGGATTATATAAAGAGGACTTCTCACCTTCCTCTGTTGTGATTAGAATTGGCTGAATAATGAATTTTTCAGTTTGCTGGAAATTTGAAAAATCCAAAGGAAAAAAAATTGCTTAGCATAGACAAACTAATTTTTTTTAAAAAAAATTGGCAAGTCAAAAAGTTAAAAACATAGTCTGAGGTCAAATTAAACATTTTGTTTTGACAAACCTGAAACATTTTTTTTTATTTTGACCATTTAAAAATGTTCTCGATTGTTTTTAATTTAAAAAAAACATGGAAAAGAAAATCCATTTCAAACCAAGAACTGAAAATGGCTGTTTCCAAAAGGTCAGCACAATATTTTTTGACATTTTTTCCAACTGAAACAATTTGGCAAAATTGACACAAATTTCCTTAACATTTTTTGGTGCTGATTCTGCATTTGGCATAAAAAAAAAACAGTTGTTTGAGAAATGTCACCCATCTGTAAATGTAATACATCTTCCTTCCTAGGCTGCCCCAAAAATCGCATCTAATTTATGCTACTATGCAAGTTCTTCTCAAACTTAATGGACACTATACTTTATTTTATATTTGTATTTTTGTATTATTTCCCCCCATATATTAGCTTCTGTTTCTTTAATCCAACTGTCATATTTTCCCCAGCAATATCTCTAAGTTCCCTAGGGCTTTTTGCATTGTTTCACCCTTCCTCTGATCATTAATTATGGTAAAATAAGACCAGTTCTGTCACACATCCCGAGTGACTCCCTCCCTCCCGCTAGAAACTGCCTCCAAATTTGAAATATTGCTGTATATCATCAGTAAAGCTGCACTTTTGTCACAGCTGTCATGGGAACCATAAATTAGATAATTTTCATATTTTATATCTACATGCCTAAAAATCCCCAAAAGTCACAAGTTAATGTGGAGGGGTAGATGTGATAATGAACGGTTGAATAATTGTCAGTAACCGTGAGAGCTGCCAAAACAAAAATATCTAAGGAATGAATCCTAGGACTAATAAAGCCAGATCCAAAGCACACTGGAGTCAAGAAGTTAGAAACAATCATATGTTAATATACAGGACCAGGCTAGTGAGCTCTTAGTGAGAATGCAAATTGTAAGCTCTCTGGAGAAGGAGTGTATCCGTTTTTATGACTGCAAAGCACTATCCTTCTATTCTTTTTGTATTAAAGTTGGAATAGTTTATCCTTGCAAGTCTTGCATTGCTCCTGTATAATCATTGGACTTTTACCAATATAGAACCCCAACCTGAAAATGAGTATGTGTCTACCATGCACTGACGCAACTTTTCACCCTGGTGGAAGTTCGAAGACCAAGACAGATAACAGTATAGGACTTCTGTCAATGTGTCCTACTGTTTGCAAAACATGTGGGAGATTCTTCTATGTAGATGGAAAAGCATCACTGTGATCACTATTAATAATAGAATGAAAGAAACAGCAGTTCATTCCTCATTCATGTTGGACAAATCCCTCCCTGCCCAGGAGTACATGGTCATGGTTTGGAAAGGTTCCTTTTGACCTCATCCTACAGCATTGGATTCCATGGACATTTTGCCATTAACTTCAGTAGATGCAGGATCAAGGCTTAATGCATAACTCCAGTTGGCTTCAGTGAGCACAAAGCAAGAGAATGCCCTCTATTCTATGCACCTGGAACATAATCCAAAGCCCACTGAAGTCAGAGAGCTTTCCAATTAACTTCAATAGTCTTTGGATCACACCCCAAGTTAGAATTATTACATGCATTTAAAGTTGATTTGTGCTGAAAACCATGCAGCTAGATGGCCTGTTGGACAAAAATTAGAAGGAAATACAAAGTACCACATATTATAATAGAGTCTTTAGTTTGATTAATGCCACCTGTGCAGTTTCTTTGTACAGTGTTTGAATGGCTGGTACTCATTTTCCATATTTTTAATAACTTTCTGAACCATATTTTACTTTGATGTTTCTGTGTCACATAAAGCCAGTTTAACCGATTCGCTGGCTCATTTTTATGTTAAATATTTTAACAAGTGTGATTTTGCTTGGACATCAGGGAGTCAGCTAGACATAATGGAGTTCTGCTAACAAGCATCATAAATAAAATAAGAAAACTACAGAAAGCTGAAACTCATAGTAATTACATTATTTTTAAAAAAACTAACCGACAAACGTGACATTTGACTAAAATGGAACAAGATTCCCAGTTAAGGATGAAATGCTACCCTTAACTCACATAATTGTACAGCACTTAGGAACTGGAGAACATGTCATGGAAATGTATTATGGTGCCTTGAGGGTAACTCTGTTTGTATTACATGCTGTCTCATGAGGAGTTATGGCTCCAAGCTATGGCTTACAAAGCAACACTGAACAGCTTTACCCTGGACAGCCTGACCTTTTCATTACTGGCATAATTGATTGTGTTATTAGTATCATTTGTAGAAATAATGGAGATTTAGTGATGCATTTTGCGACTTAAATCCTTACTAAGTTTGAAGTAGCCCTCTAGGCCCTGAAGTTGAGGATCTAAAGGAGTGTGGGAAGAGAAATGCTTCCATCCAAATCATGCAAATATATATTTTTTTTAACACATGAAGTAGGAGGATGCTGAAAAGAGTTTGTGTTTGGTTTGGCTCAGCTTGTGCCTCAACTCTGAGTTTACCATCTGTCAGATGAAAATTTGTTTTGTTCTAATGGGAGGTAGTTTATTTGGAACTTTTAAAACAAGTGCAGCAGGGAGCCCTCCTCCACTGGACTGGAAGGGAAATGGACTGGATGACTTGAGTATTAGTATTACTATTATTTATTATTTGTATTGTAGTAGTAGTCAGAAGTCCTGATCAGCATCAGGACCCCATTGTGCTGTGTACTGTACAAACACATGAGAAGAGACAGTGCTTGCCCGGAAGACCTTGCTATTAAGAAATAGGTGTTTTCTATCCCTGCTTCCTATGAAACAATGGGACAAACAAAATAAACGAACAGTGTGGAGAATGAGGACGCAGAGTTCTACTGAATCCTTCAGCTCAGGGCCACTAAACCTGTGATAATGCCACATGCTCTAGTTCCCTTTGGAATTCCCACTTACTATTCTCTGAATTACAGAGGCATTGATACACCTCAAAGGAGATTAGAAACCAACTGAGCCAAACACTGTACAAACACATAGTGGGAGATAAAGTTTACAGTCTAACCAGCCTGGGAAGAGAAAGAGGCATGGACCAACATTGCTTCCCTAATCCAGGTGAGACTAGAATCCAAGTCCTTTGATGTCCACTGTAGTGCCCTACCCACTCCACCACACTGTGTTCTATCAGCAGCCTCTCTTTAACTCCCCCTCTCTCTGGCAGCTCCTGGAGACAAGCCTGTACTACGGACTTGAGTGAACAACTTCATTTCTCCCCAGAGAGTTAGACCAGCATCGCTTTGATGCTTTCACGCTCGAGTCTCCCACACAGCAGCACCAGCTTAGTGTTTAATTTTGTTTCATTAGAAGATAATTATTTTTTAATTATATTTCATTATTTCTCTTAATATTTTCAAGCCTGGCACTGATGGAGGCTTAGCAAAATTCAATCCCTTTTTCATTAGATAGCGTAAGTTTGCATTCACTTCACATCTGCATTAGAGGCCATCACTGCTTCATGTGCAGTGATAATGTCCTAGAGAGGCACTCTCAGAAATATCCAGCTCATATCTACAGACAATGGGACCCTAATGCTGAAATCACGTGTACCACAAGATCCCTACAGAGTCAATGGATGTTCACTGTGGGTTAAACACTACCTTCCTTCCTGTGACACATCTCCCAGAGTTGCCTTGGTAAGGATTGAGAAAAGGTGGTAGGATTCAGGTGGGAGGGATAGGTCAGTGAGTATTGGCCTAATAAACCCAGAGTTTTGAGTTCAATCCTTAAGGGGACCATTTAGGGATATGGGGCAAAAATCAGTTGGATGATTTTAATTGGGGATTGGACCTGCTTTGAGCAGGGGGTTGGATTAGATGGTCTCTTGATGTCCCTTCCAACCGTGATGGTTGAAAGACAGACATTGTTGAGTAAGGGTGGAACTCCTATGTTTATCCATTGACTCTGTAGGGGTCTTGCAGTACATGTGATTTTGACATAAGGGTCCCATTGTAGACATGAGAAGGAATAGAGTAATTCTGATACGTAAATGATCTAAAACACTTTACTGTCCTTTGGGAGGATAGGAATGATTGTAACATAATATATTATAAGTACTGGGTCAAATTCTGAAGTCTTTATCAGTGTGAGGTGTCTATGAGAGAGGGCTGGGTAAAATATTGAGTAAGAACTCAAGCTAACCATGAATGTATCTCATTTACCCTTGGTGTCTTGCATTTCTATGTTTAGTGCAACTTTGTGCTGTACATTTCAGCACCTGATTGTGAGACACAAATTCATCTGGGTCGGTGTTTGATGTTAAAAGGCACACGGGGATATGGATTCCAGGCAGGCAGGACTTTGGTCTTAGGGTGTGTATTGGGTCACTGGGGCAGTATAGTAAGGACACGCTATAAGAAATTCTTCAGCGCTGTTTCTATAATAGCTCTGACTGGAGCTGGCTCCCTTCTCTACACTTCCAACAGAAGGTAAACTGGAATGATATGCACAGTGGGAACTGAAGCTTGTTTTAAAAGCTGTTGACTTCTATGTTGAGAACACCGGCTTGTGAACTCATCTGTGCTTATTAGCACAGGGACGGCCACTGAGTTGAATCATTCTTGGAGCAAAGGATAACAAAGAACAGCAATGCACGTCCCTCCCACTGCCAAAATTCCTCCCCCCTTTTCCCTCCCCCACACATACACACACCCACACTGAAAAACAAGCATCAGTGCCTAAAATAACATCACTGCAGCATTGAGGGATATTTTAAATTTATTTTTACTGCATGTTATTCTGCAGCACTGTTTCCTCATTAACAGTTGAGCCAGGAGACACCTAACATAAAATCAGAGGAATATTAAATTCATAGTGTTCTGTTGCCTTGTAGAACTCTACATGGCTTTGACTGGTTTGACAATGGTTATACAATAAGGACCATCAAATTTAATTTGTAATGATTATACACCAGAGCAGTTAAATCAAGAGAAGAATGCCTATAATTTGTGTTGACAGTAGCTTTCAAGTAAAAACTCATTGTGCTCTCTTGGAGGACTTTGGTCCAAATCCAGGGTTTATTGCACCCTGAGCCTTAGAATTTAATCAAGCATCCCAGAGTCAAGAGAAGTGTCTTAGTATCTTCAAGTTATTCTATAACTGCTGTGGGAACCTTATAATTTCTCACAACATTGGTTGATTTCAGAGGGAACCGGAAAGATACCTGCCGGCAGAACTGAGGCCTTTAAAATGGAAATAAATAGGGCATTGTGTCTTGCATTACGTCCTGCTGACCACACTCATATAAGCAAACTAACAGCATCCCAGGTGGCACTGGCTGTCAGGCTGATAAACAACCTCCACAGGCAGCCTGAGGGCTGAATGGACAGGGAAGAGATGCTGTTTTACAGAAAAGCACTTACCAGATGCTTAACTTTAATCATGTGCTTAAATGACAGTGGAACTGAAGCATGTGCTTATCTACTTTCTGAATCCGGGCCCACTAGAGATGATCCCTCCCAGTCAATTATATTGGTTACCGGCATATCAGCAAGCTTGAACTCCTTCTGCCTGTGAAGTACAGGTACCTGTTTTGTGGCTAAATTATGGCCTCCGGCCTCCAGGGCTGTCAAACTAGCACCTTTTGCCAGAATATAACTCACTTTTATAGCATATATGGAACTGATTTCACCATGGTGTGTTTCCTTTTAAAACAACTGGCAGGAACTTTCTCTCACACTGACATTCATATAGGAAAACCTTTGACATCAATGGAGAGGTGTTAGCCATGCTCGAGGGCAGAATCAAGTTAGGTTCAAAATGCTACTTCTCTAATAGAGCCAATCAAAGTCTTGAAGTGAGATAAATAAGAAGAAATTGTAAAAAAAAAAAAAATCAGTAAGGCTTTCCAAATTGACATAGATAATTCTGCATCTATAATGCCCCATAAGTGCTCTTTCATATCAATTGGGTATTAATAGACATGATGCCTCACAATCCAGGTATGAGATATTCCCGCTCTGAAGAAACAGCTAGTCAAAAAGTAGTTTTCCTGCCTGGAATCTACTTGTTTCTATGCAAAAGAAAATAGCTGTGCTGTATAACCTTTCCCTTTGAAGTATGTGTATTACTGTTCTCACTGGTAGCAGATGACAGAACAAGGAGTAATGGTCTCAAGTTGGGGAGGCTTGAGTTGGCTATTAGGAAAAACCTTTTCACTAGGAGCACTGGAATGGGTTACCTAGGGAGGTGCTGGAATCTCCTTCCTTAGAGGTTTTTAAGGTCAGGCTTGACAAAGCCCTGGATGGGATGATTTAGTTGGGGATTGGTCCTGTTTTGAGCAGGGGGGTTGATCTAGATGACCTCCTGAAGTCCCGTCCAACCCTGATATTTGATGATTTGATCCTGATTGAGAAGCTGTACTAACATGGTGTGAGGTGAGTGTGTGGTGTGATCCTACATAATGCACTGAAACCTTGATTCCATTATATTCAGTGATTTCATTACACTTGTGTAAAGAAACCCTGCAAAGCTGAGAATCTGGATGGGTTTTTGTGGAATTATCCTGCGGTGCAGTACAATAAATAAAGGTGTTTAAAAACAAACAGACAAACCACCATCTGAAATATTGAAATATTATTTCAATTATATTCCTTTAATCATCTTTCAGGACATTAGGAACCTAATGAAAAATCCTCTGACATCAATGGGAGTCTCTTCACGGACATCAGTGAGCATTGGGTCAGTCCCTAATGCTTAATGCTGCATCTCCTGCAGTCAGGATAAAGCTCCTTTCAGCAGTGAAGATTCATGGCTTCTGTGGATGTATATTCTCCTGTAACAGGTAGGACTGGGTCCCAGTTACCTACTTACCATCCACAAGGGCACTGATTCAGCAAAGCTGTTTATGCACATGATTTAAGCGAATGTATCAGTGTTTTGCTAAATCGGGCCAAGCAGTGGCCAATTTTTTACATTAAATAGAACATTTCCCCCCCACACACATACAGATTTATCTCTTTGCAGTTGGATGCAATTCAGATATTGACCCAAGAAGGTTATTTTCCCCAGCTGCCAGCATATTTATCTCCTTACTCAACTCTTTAGTCAGCATGGTTGTTTATTTGGCAGTTACAGCTGTTTTCTGTTATGTTCTCATTGCACTGTTTCGGCTGCTCTGTCCCCCTTGCATAATCCTCCCTATACCCACAAGATTCATTACAAGATACTGCGTGTTTTCATCTGTTTCAGATGAAGCTTTTATGCAAAGGCAGCCTTTGTTGCACTAAAACCCGGTTATGAAGGGTTGTTAGGTAAATGTTACTCAGGCTCAAATTCACCCAACAGCAGAACGAGGCTAAGAAAGGCACCAAAGAAGAAGAGCACAGAGGGTGGTGGTTCTTCAGAGTTTCCTTTGTGCTGCACCCACTCTGCATTGTAGAACTGGGCTTCACCTCAGTTTCAAATAGGCCAGCATGGAAGGGAGAGGGGACTCAGTGGATGGGAAAGTGGCCACCCTGTTCAGAATTAGGCAATCCCAGAGGCAGCTATCTGTGTAGACATTACACTAGGGGTCATCATGAGAGCTGAGCAAATAGTTGATTTTTTGGCTCAGTGGCCAAAACCAAAACTGGGGGGGGGGGGGGAGGAATCAGTTTTGATCAAAAGACATTTGAAACAAAAAGGAAAAAGTTACTTTTTTCTGTGGGGGTGTTTTCTTTGTGAATGTTTTCCACCCTGTTGGGGGCTTTAATAAATACAACTAAATCTCAAAAACAAATGTTTTTGGTTTGAACCAAATGGTTCAAATGAACCATTTGACTTTTTTTCCCCCCAATAAATACATAAATAAAATAAAACCATTTATACTTTCAGCTAAACAATTTTCTGAATTCACAAATAGTTTCAGCGCCCTGAAAAATGCATTTTCCAATTAATTTACTGTTCGTCAAACAAAATGGGCCCAGCTCTAGTCATCATCGTGACCCCTATTCCATCAGAGAGGCTGGGGGAATGGCTGTGGAAGGGGCAATCCAACACCCCGCCTGTAAGCCGGGAGCTGGACTCCTTACCCTCAAATCATGGAATCATAGAATATTAGGGTTGGAAGGGACCTCAGGAAGTCATCTAGTCCAACCCCCTGCTCAAAGCAGGACTAATCCCCAACTAAATCATCCCATCCAGGGCTTTGTCAAGCCTGACCTTAAAAATCTCTAAGGAAGGTGATTCTACCACCTCCCTAGGTAACCCATTCCAATGCTTCACCACCCTCCTAGTGAAAGTTTTTTCCTAATATCCAGTCTAAACCTTCCCAACTGCAACTTGAGACCATTACTCCTTGTTCTGTCATCTGGTACCACTGAACAGTCTAGATCCATCCTCTTTAGGACGCCCTTTCAGGTAGTTGAAAGCAGCTATCAAATCTCCCCTCAGTTTTCTCTTCTGTAGACTAAACAATCCCAGTTCTCTCAGCCTCTCCTCATAAGCCATGCGCTACAAGCCCCTAATCATTTTTGTTGCCCTTCTCTGGACTTTTTCCAATTTTTCCACATCCTTCTTGTAGTGTGGGCCCCAAAACTGGACACAGTACTCCAGATGAGGCCTCACCAATGTCGAATAGAGGGGAACAATCACATCCCTTGATCTGCTGAACCCTGTTTACTTCAGCTTCATATGTGTGTTTGTGTGAGAATGTAACTTTGGTGAAAACCCCACATGTGCAGTGAATTTCCCTTGTGACTTGGGGGAAGGGGGGGAGAGATGCAATACTCTTTCACAGCATTAAAGCAGATGCAGACTAACATTTGTATTTGCAAGAACTGGTTTACGACTAAGGCTCCTAGAAAGATGCTTTTAATGTTCAGCTGTATTTTACTTACTGCTTTTTTTTTGTTTCTTTACCAAAAACAAAATTGCTAAATAGACAAGAACTAGCATTCCAAAAACGTCAGCGCTTTCCATGAGCCTTATTGCTACCTGAAAGCATCAGCATCAAACGCATCCTGCATCAAAACAATAATTAAAACATAGAAATAGAAGAATACAAAAATCTTACTTTGACATTTCCATGAAAATTGAATGTTCCCCTTATACAAACACAGATGACTGGTTTCATTACTGAATGCCAGGGGGGTCATGCATCTATAAAATACCAAAAGATTCTGCATGTCAATCAATCTCGGTGCCAGTATTTCTCCAACAGGGACTTGCTTTTTGTAGAGAGAAAAATGTTGAATTGGGGCTGGATGTAATGTTAAGTGAGCAATGAGTAGGCAGGCCAGTTGGAAATGAGGTCCAACCCATATTAACTGCATGAGCAACCAGCTCCGACCAAGACTGCTCAGGATTCAGAAAAACATTTGGGTCCAGATTCCCAAAAGAATTTGGCTTCCATTTAGACACCTTAAAAAAAAGTGTTCCAAGTTTCAAAAGTCCTCAACTTCTGCTGCTTTCATAAGCACATTAGCATAGCTACTCATGATAACGTGGTTCTGCAGATAGGGCACTGTATTAGGAGACAGGTGTCCGCAGAAGTGTTGCCAGTATTCACTATTTTATCTTGCTTTCTTCAAAGCCCCTGTTCCTGGAGTCCTGTGATTACATGAGAATCTCAGATTTCATTTCTATAACAAGTTTCTAGCCCTCAGGATTGTGGAGAAAAATTTAGATACGTGAACCCTAAAAGTTCAGAAATCAGAAGACAAATAAAAAAAACACATTTTAAAAAAATTCCCATGATTTTTAAGTCCATGCAGTGCTTTGGGGCGGGCTTAACTCATTATTTTTGATCCCTGGGGTTGGCTCTCCCTCCAGTTATATCCCCAGCTCTGCCCCGGGCTTGCTGTGTGATCTTAGATAAGTCACCTCTCTGTGAACTGTTTCTCCATCTGTAAAATCTAGATAATTATACTTACCTTCCTTTGTAGGGAATTTTGAGATGAATGAAATGAAAAATGTGCTCTAAAGTATTATCCTTATCTCTTTTTTATGTTATTTTTACTTCTCCCAGACAAAATTTAACTTTGAAATAATATAGCTTATAATAAAGTCAAAAGACTTTGAAACAGGGTTCTAAGTCACTACATTAGTTAATTATAGTCTTTTACAGCCTTGTATGTATGGGGCAGGTTTTCTCAAAACACAGTGGCTAACATCCCTCATTACAACTTGATGATGTTGTAGTTTCAAAGTCCTCTTGAGCCTGGCAGTTCTGGTGAGGCTAGTATCTGCAATGACTTGCTGACACAGACTCTCTCTCTTCCTTAAGGAACTGAGTTTTCACATTTTTCTCCTGTATCACGGTATCTGAGATTTTTCCAGGATTTTCAAGTGAATCTCAGTAATTTACTTTAAGCCTCTGATTGTCCATTTCCAGAAACAAGAGCACTGCTTTGGTGACAGGAGTATGTGTGTTTATTTTATCCTTTTATCAGGGCCCTGACAAATCCTCCCTGCTAAAGTGTTAGAAACTGGACAATAAGCCATCTTGCCTAGTGGTTAAAGCAAGAGTTCAGCCTACTGGTTAGAGCAGAGTCCACGAACGAGCCATGGGTCAGTGCTGGAGGGTCAACCAAAGTCGGGGCTGAGGGTCAGTACTGGAGAGACAGGAGCTGAAAGGGAACTGGGCACAGCATTAGCTTTCTCACAGTCTTCTGGAACTTCTCCAATGTTCCAAGACTTCCTGAAAATTAACATTAAAGCAGAAAGCAGCTGGCCTTGCAATATATCTAGGCACTGACCTCTGGTGAGAATTTTTGATTTCTCAGCTGATTTTCACACTGGAGAGGTGTAGATATGATTATACATGCTTGAGATGACCATAACAACTTTGGGATATCTGTCTGAACTGAAACTGAGACCTCCAATCCTTTTGGCATTCGCTCACCACTAGTAATGACTCGTTTAATGAAACACGACATTAATCTCTCCTTATTTCAATAAATATATGCCTTTTGTTTATAGTATTGTGGTAACAGCATTAGAGTTCCCATGACTTAAATAGTAAAGACAAGGTTCCTGATTTAAAAAAGACAATCTTCTAATTATGTAAACCTGATTTATATTCTGGTTTAAAATTGGAAATTAAGGGCAGAGTTTCAGATAAGATCAGAGTCAGATTCTCAGGAGTGCTCAGATGACAGCTCACATTCTATTGCATAAACTGGAGCAGTGGAGTCCTGAGTTCTCTTGAAAATCTGGTCAGAAGTCTTGAAGTAATCAGGTAACGTGGCTGTAAGTACAGATTCTTTTAAGCACACACTACTTTCTTTTATCTCATTGAGGTCATTATGAATAAAAAATGAAAGTATAGCCTAGGTAGGGAAATATGCTGATATCGTTTTATAGATGGCAGAGGGATAGCTCAATGGTTTGAGCATTGGTCTACTAAACCTAGGATTATGAGTTCAGTCCTCGATGAGGCCATTTAGGGATATGGGGCAAAAATAGAGATTGGTGCCCCTTTGAGCATGGGGCTAGACTAGATGAGGTCCCTTCCAACTCTGAGAGTCTATGGAGTGTCTCTTTCTGATTATCATCAGTTTTTAAAGGTCAGTGACTATATTGGCCATTCCATAAGACTAGATAGAGTGTAATGGGCAGAAAGTGGGGTAGGATGGGCCAGCATAATGATTAGCAGATATATGAGCAATCAAAACAAGGAGGACGGCAGCTGCCTGGGCTTTTGGCTCCCTGGTGTGGAGAAGCATGCCTGGAGCTTGGGCAACTGCTGGCTCCCAGTGGGGAGCAGAGAGCCTCAGTTCAGCCATGTCCCTGGCAGGGAGTGGGGAGCTGGGCCGGCGCAGGGACATGGCTGAACTGTGTCCAGCAGGGAGTCAGGACCCCAGGCAGCAGTCTAGCTCCCCACTTGGAACCAAGATGTCCCAGGGGTCCCAGCTCCCAGCTGGGCTCCTGCCAAGGCTCTCGGCTCCCCCACTCCCTGCTGAGAACCCGGATGCACTGAGCCTCCCCGCTCCCCACTGTGAACCCGGCAGCCATGGGAGTGGACAGCCATACTCCCTGCAGGGAGCTTCATGGAGCGGACAGCCTGCATGCTCAACCCCCCACGTTGACCCTTTGAAGTTGGTGGAAGTTGGTGAAGAAGGAGAGCTGGGCAGACGTGAACCACCACAGTGAATACTGCGGTGGCTGTAAGTCAAGCTAACATGGGTAGGCTAAAGTTTGTAGTGTAGACATGCCCTGAGTTTCACAGTGCCTAATACTAATAAGGGCATTAGAAACACCTGAAACAGACAGATATGATAGAGTTTCACCATTACATTTTTGGCCTCATTCAAACCTGACATTGCCATTGAAACTCAAGGTGTGTAAAATAACAAACACACACCTCAATCTGGGCATAGAGTCATTTTTATTCCAGTGAAACTTTCAAATTTTCAGCAACTGTAAACTGAAGATGTTTGGACAGAAACTTGGGTTTGTTTTTTTGTTTGGTTTTGTTGTCCAGTGAAATCTTAAAAAAAAAAAAAAAAAAAAAAAAATTGAGGAAAGCATGGGGAAAAAAGTGTTTTGCTGAAAACCCAATTGTCCATTCAAAAGTATGGAAATATTTTGACCAGCTTTATTGAAATTATAAAGAAAGATTTAGAGGATCCACGTGTTCTACCAGTGCCAAGTTCTACAAAGGTCTAAAGTTACAGTAACTCATGATAAGGTAGTTAGTAGTTTGCAATACAATCAGGGTTCAATTGATGAGGCGCTGTCTACTCACTTCTGGAGTCCTCATCGATTGTTTCAGACAATCTGGGGCATAGAGAGACATACCTGCCCCCAAAGGCAGGCATCTGCTGTATCCTGTTTGTACCAGGAGCACCTGAATATTCCTAAGCATCGAAATAAAATATCTACCAGAGAGGAGGATTCACCAGCTTTAGCGAAGCCTGAAGAAATAGGCCTCGTGGAATTTCTCACTGTGGTGAAATATACATATTTCTGAAGAACGACTGTGCATTTGGGAATCGCCAGCCAGTGCAAAATGAAACATTTCCTGGGAACATTGGGGAGACGTGCCCGAGCGAGGACTAGAATGATGCTGAATGACACCAGCTGAGTATCCAGCCCAGATTATCTTTTCCTACCTCCTTGACCGTTCAAAACCGGGAGGTGTGCTGTTTCAGGCTCTTGCTCTTTCAGGGAATCAGCCACTAGCTGCCAAATAGGCTTGATAAGAAAACTGCCAACTTAATCCCTAGAGTAAGGCTAGTGACTTTGGCAGTAATACACTAGCAATCAGTATGGCCTCGGGAGATTCTTGGGAGAGTGTTTGCAACCATATTTGCTGGCAACATCTCTAGAGCTTCCTGAAGCCCAAGGCAACCACTAGCTTGTCAGATTCCAGGTAAGGCCCATCCATCCCTAACACTGCTGCTCTCAAAAACTGAGCCTTAAAAGAGGAAGCTAGCTTCACATTCAACTCTGGAGCGTTACCTTCTCTCCATAAGATAGGCCAGATCCTCTCATGGTGTAAATTGACATTAACTTCCGTGGAACTATCAGCTGAGATGTTTGGCTCATTATAGCTTAGCAGGCCTGATTCTTCTCTTTCACACCAGTGTAAATCAAGTGTGGGCTAGGGCATAGGAACAGCACTGGCATGCAGGAAACCGTGATTCAATTCCTAGCTGTCGGTGATTGGTTTGGTAAATTCCTCCCCCACCCATGTGTCACTTTCACACAGAATACTGTGTGTAAAACGGATACTGATTACTGACCTCCCTCAGTAAAGCATGAGATGTATAAATAAAATGCAAGGTGTTAGAGCTAGGTGGTATTATGGGTAATTCCATGGGTTCATTAGAACTGCTCTAATGAAAAATCATGTAAGTGATGGGAGAATCAGACATATAATTATTTATCTTAACTTGCTCCTCTTAATTATTTCTTCAACGGGCAGGAAATGTTTTCTGGAGTTAAATGTATGAGCAGATAAAACGCAAAGTACACTATGGCCTTTGTAAGGTTTTGCATTTGTGGATCAGCTTTTCTACTGCATAGCTCCCCTCAATGTTTATGTTGACCTAATTGATGTATCACTGTCCAAGATTTTCCCTGCTTGGCTTCTCTCCTTTTTTAAATTCCATGTTAGGAATTGCTCAGCTAAAATGAGATGCCATTTTTTGTGAAAGTCAGGCTGTTTGGTCCTTTTAAAAATGGACTTTCCTTGAAAGAGGCTTATGTATATTTCCACTGTGGGTATGTAGCACATGAATGCATCATGTGAAAGTTGGTGTATTCTGTCACAAAAATTTGCTAAGCTGCAATTTGAATCAAGCTTCACAGGTCACGGAAACTTGGCAAAATCATTAAGTTATTACCCAATAAGGAGAAAAAACCTACAATAACTAGATTTGAGGAGACTCAGGGATTCTGGGACACGATTAGTTTCCCCCTCCAACTGTTGAAAAGGGATTAAGTTAAGATTTTTGTTTTGGAAAGGTCATAGCAACCTGCCAATAAAAGGCTGCTTAGTGAAAATGGATTCAGTGCTTTCAGATCTGCAGTACTACAGCCCAGAGCACATGACAGCTCTGGAGCCAAGCTGACTTAAAATATATTCTATCCAGTATGGTTGTCGGTTCCAGGATATTGAAGAGACGAGGTGGGTGAGGTAATATCTTTTATTGGACAAACGTCTGTGGGTGAGAGAAGAGCTCTGTGTAAGCTCAAAAGCTTGTCTTTCTCTCTCCAACAGAAGTTGTGCAATGAAAGATATTCCCTCGCCCATTTTATAGTATATTATACATTTCTAGAGGGAAAATGATGGAAGTGCTTGTGAACAAGCGTCTACATTTTTAAAAGCGACTCGCCAATTTGGATACTAAATCTATGACCCACTAGACAGGAGCACTGGAACTAGTGGAGTGGGGCTTAGAGCCACTGAACCAAACTGTAACCCCACCTGTATATGATGGAAACTGCTGCAAGCCAGAGGAGGGAGCAGGACCCACAATTCCAGTAACCTCTAATTAGAGGAGATTGATTTTCAGAGGAGGGGTGCTCAGTATTTTCTGAACAGCAGGCTCCTTCATGGTGTTGGAAGTTGGCGATCCAAAATATGAAGACATCCAAAATCACAGCGATGTTTGAAAATTTAGGCGGAAATAATTTTTTTTTCACATAAAAAACACTAATACTAAACTCTTATATAGTGTTTTTCATCCATAGACCTTACAATGGTTTATAAAGATCAGTAAAATTATCCCCATTTTACAGCAGGCAAACTGAAGTATATAGAGAGAAAATGTTTTCTTCAATCCTTTGCTTTCTCAGCCCAAATCACTATTGCTTTAAGCCTTATGGAATCATTTTCACCATGGTAAAGCAGGCCGGAAACACTACCACAGAGGAATGGTATCATTTTACACACACTTTGACTATACAAGTATAACCCATGCTTGCTCAGTGTGGCACTCTGTCCCTCTCTATTGGCAGCTAGACCATCTAGAGATTGATGATCTTTCTACAATCTTGGGTAAGGGAGATGCACCTTTTAGCTCAGGAATAGTGGTTCATGCATTAAGCTCCAGAAGTGCCAGGTTTGATCCCACCCACCGACAGGCGCATCAGTGTTATGCAAGGTTCTACCCTGTTTCCCCGAAAGTAAGACATCCTCCGAAAATAAGACGTACTTCCAGTTTTGCCTCTCGCTGTAATATAATGTAATGTAATTTTGGGAGCAAAAATTAATATAAGACACTGTCTTATTTTCGGGGAAACACGGTAGGTAATGGTGAATCAGGCTCTATGATTATTTGTGGGTATCTGGGCCAAATTCTGCTGTCCCTTTGAAGTCAGTAGGGTTCCATGCCTGAACCTACAAGCTGTTTTGTCCCAAAGAACTTAAATGTTCTGTCCATTAGGGGAAAATAATCTCCATTAATAACAAATCCTAATATCTATCTATATAAAAGTCAAATGGTGTGTGCGTGCATGTATGTATGTAAGCTTACTCCTTCCACACTGTTTGAGCTAGAGACTTGAAATTTGGTACAGTTAGAGGTCTTGGGGTCCTAATGATTGTAAGAGTCGAAATTTTTTCAAATCTCACCTCTGACGCCCCCCAGGGGTGAAATTCTTTAAAGGCCAATCACATCAGCTGGGCAGCTGCTGTTCTCTGTGACATAGTTATGATGTCATAATACCCCCTCCAACAGACACCGCACTCGCTCAGCTCTCTGCCCCTCCCCCCTCCAACGGACCCCGGAATCCCTCAGCTCTCTCCCCCCTCCAACGGAACCCTGGAATCCCTCAGCTCTGTGCCCCCTCCCTCCTCCGACGGACCTCGGAATCCCTCGGCTCTCTGCCCCCTCCCCACCTCCGACGGACCCGAGTTGGGTTTGGTCGGAGGGTAAGTGAGGTAGGGGTGTAGGGTTTGGATGGGGGGGTGAGGTGGGGGTGTCGGGTTTGGTCGGGGGGGTGAGGTGGGGGTGTCGGGTTTGGTCGGGGGGGTGAGGTGGGAATGTGTCTGGTTTGCTCTCTGCCCCCATCCAATTGACCCCGCACTTGCTCAGCTGTCTGCCCCCTCCCCACCTCCGACTGACCCGAGTTGGGTTTGGTCAGAGGGTAAGTGAGGTGGGGGTGTCGGGTTTGGTCAGGGGGGTGAGGTGGGGGTGTCGGGTTTGGTCAGGGGGGTGAGGTGGGGGTGTCGGGTTTGGTCAGGGGGGTGAGGTGGGGGTGTCGGGTTTGGTCTGGGGGGGTTGGAAGGTGTCTGGTTTGCTCTCTGCCCCCATCCAACGGACCCCGCACTCGCTCAGCTGTCTGCCCCCTCCCCACCTCTGACTGACCCGAGCAAGGTGAGGTGTGGGGGTTGGGGTTGATCAGGGGGTGTTGGGTTTGGTGTGGGGGGTAAGGTGTGGGTGTTGGGTTTGGTTGGGGCGGTGAGGAGGGGGGTCGGGGTTGGTCGAGGGGTAAGTGAGGTGTCGGGTGTATTTGTGGTGGTAGGTAGGGGTGTCGGGTTTGGTTTGGGGGGGAAAGTGAGGTGGGTGTGTCAGGTTTGGTCTACGGGGGGGTGAGGTGTGGGTGTTGGTCAGGGGGTGTTGGGGTTGGTAGGGGGGAGACGTGGGGGTGTTGGGTTTGGGTGGGGGGGTGAAAATGTGAGTCGGGGTTGGTTGAGGGGTAAGTGAGGTGGGGGTGTCGGGTTTGGTCGGGGGGTGAGGTGAGGGTGTCAGGTTTGCTCTCTGCCCCCATCCAACGGACCCCGAACTCGCTCAGCTGTCTGCCCCCTCCCCACCTCCGACTGACCCGAGCAACGCCGGGTATTTTCGCTAGTACTAAATACTGCAGGTTCTCTACAGCTAGGCAAATTGTATGTGTCATAATAACAACAGAGCTCAGCTCTGTACAAGCATAAAACCTAACTATTTGGGAAGTTTATAGAAGTTGGAGCTCAAGTTCAGTGCTAAGAGACCTTATAGTACTGTAATCATATTTCTGTCTCCACTGAGTCCAAGAAACAATAGAAATCTTATATCAAATGAGGTCTTGTGAGAATCTGAACTCTGCAGTTTGCCAAGAAAGCATAACAAGCCTCAGAAGCTTGGATTCACGGTAGCATAATTCAAGACCTGGCACCAAATCCTGCTTCTTTTCCTTATAAGAGGTGTTTCTCACACTGTGTTCTCTGGAGTGGAAGTGGTCCTCTCATTTACCCCAGGCCTGGATTTGGTCCTTTGTCTACGGTGTGGCAGTAGTGCCAGTGTGGTGTATGGAGTTACACCATGGACGAATTTGGACCCGTATATTTTAAATGCAGTAAATGATACTTTACCCTGAAAGCTAGTCCCTTTCTTCACTCGAGTGGAGTCTGATTAAACATCATAGCTCAGAGAAGTGTTGCACATGCTGCTGCAGGCAGAGTGCAAAACCACTGGCAGGTCAAACAAAGTTCCAGCCTGCCTTTGAGATGCTACTGCTGAAGTCATAGCTATGTGCAGGGTCCGACGGCAGCATCTAAAAGACTTTCATTTCTTACAGTTACTGATGCAAATAGGACCAACCTGGCGGTAATATAATGGCCCCTGACATAAATTTGTTATCATAGGCCAGCAGCCAGGATTACAAGGGTATTTCAGCATCTGAAGATGCAGATTGGCATGTAGCAGGACATGCAGAGAGCTTAAGTCAAGTGAGTTAGGTGCCTAACTCTCTTTGGCACCTTAGTATGTCCCACTAGGCACTGATGTGCATCTTTTAGTGCCTAAACACCTTTATCAGTCTGGCCCCAGCTCCTGTGAGAAAGTGTTGATATCACAGAACCATCACATCAGCTGGGATCTTTGCTGGAAACAGTAGCAGACAGAGGTCAAGAGCCCATGGGGCATGGAGAATGAATGAATGATCTTCTCAGCCTTTCATGTCAGGGTTGAGGCACACTGATGAAGAGCCTGACCTTAAAAACCTCTAAGGAAGTAGATTCCACCAGCTCCCTAGGTAACACATTTGGTCAAGGGAAAGGGGATGTGGCCTGGACATACCTATGTGATGCCCAGACGCTGGACCGGCCACTTGGGGACCAAAGGCCGCTGGCACAATTTAGAGCAGCCCATTGGTGAGACAGCTGAGGGATTCGGGGACTAAAATCCACCTTTGCATCCCAGTTCTTCATCGACACTCCAAGTGCTCCTCAGCATCAGTATCTGGGCCATGGTCTTCTAGTTTGACATAATAAAATCTTGGTGAAGAAATGACTGATGTCACGGGGATCATGGGCCAATTTCTGTCACACCCATGTGATTCCCACCAAAATCAACAGGGGGCTTCATGGGTGTAATGCAGGGCCAGGTTCAGCCCACAGGGTCTAAACTACAAAGACTGCTACTGTCACTCTCAAAGCAAACTTTATACAAAGGTTCTGTGAGGTAGCTGCTGTCACCTGGTTGAATTAACGTACTATACAGTCCCCTTATTATTCTAAATTATATTTTTTCAGTGGATCATTTTTTATTCTTTTCTACTGTTTCCTTTTGTGCTATGCAGATCCGAGCTCTCTTATTGTGACAGATGACAGAACTTATAGGATCTAAACCTATTTAAATGAAGATGCCAAGAACAGCCGCAGAAACAGCTTTTACTCCTACATGCCGTTTTCCGAATTTTGATACATTCAGTGCTCCTTGTACAACCCATGCAAGAGCGCCATCTAATGCTGTTTGTAAAAACTATTGGTCTTGGCTTTGCTATAGTATAATGCCAATAGGACATAGCAGAATTCATTTTTAAGACAATGCCCTGAAAGGAATTCTTTTTAATTTCATTATGCTACTGCTGTTTAATCCCTTGCTGGTTTGTATATTAGGAAGTAAGCAACAGTGGGTTTTTTTAAAATGATAACTCTGATTAGAAGTCCCTTAACAAAGCATTTTGAAAAGTTGCATTATATAACATGATAAATATCAATCTTTAAATATGTATTTATGTATTACAAAGATCTGCTTACATTTATCAGAGAACTGACGATCCATACCGATTTCAAATTCTTACCTGACCTAGTTTCTAAACACTACTACCAATACAGATGGCAGGGTATGCTATGACAATGTCTAACCCAAAGCTCATTTATGTCATTAGGAATCTTCTCATTGACTTCAGTAGGCTATGGCAGTGGCTCTAAAGAAGGGGTACATGTACCCCTGGGGGTATGCAGAGATCTTCCAGGGGTACATCAACTCATCTAGATATTTGCCTAGTCTTCCAACAGCTACATAAAAAGCACTAGCCAAGTCAGTACAAACTAAAATTTCATCCAAACAATTACTTCTTTATACTACTCTATATACACTGAAATGAAAGTACAGTATTTATAGTTCAATTTATGTATATTATAATTATATGGCAAAAATGAAAAAGTAAGCAATTTTTCAGTAACAGTGTGGCTGTGACACATTTGTATTTTATGTCTGATTTTGTAAGCAAGTAGTTTTTAAGTGAAGCGTAACTTGGGGATACTCAAGACAAGTCAGACTCCTGAAAGGGATACAGTAGTCTGGAAAAGTTGAGACCATACAGTTGCACAATAGATCAATTACCCTGATGTTTTGCCATGCTGGCATGTATTCATTTATTCATAAAAATGTGATTTATTTAATCTTGCAAAATTAGTGTATAAGATTATTGAAAAAGAAATCTAAGCTTTTGAAAAGGTAAAATCATGCCTCTTTAACCCTGAAGGAATTATTGAAGAGTTCATAAAATGGTGCATAATGAAACTGTGACATATAATTTATTTAGACCCTTTTAAAGGGTTTTGATGCATTCCTTCACAATAAGAAAAAAGGGTAGCCATAAAAGGCTGTATTCTAATACCCTTCAGCATGCTGAGTAGTATCTTACTCCTTGAATAGTCCTATTGGTTGGAGCATATATGGGTGGGTGGGAGAAGAGAAGCAAAACCCTATCGTGGATTAAAAACTGGGTAAAAAGATAGGGAATAAAGAGCAGGGGTAAAATCCTGGCCTTTGCTATTGACCTTAAGGGGAGCAAAATTTGACCCTAAGCCGTCAGTATACAGTGTGGAAAGAATCATAGAAATGTAGGACTGAAAGGTGTTATCTACTCTATACCTTCCCTCTCTTGCCCCCCTGTGATCCTGTATGAATGAAACATGACCATTTTTATATCTTTAATATGGCCACTGTTCAACAACTGCAACAAATCTTGTTCAAAGTATGTCACGTAAGGTACCAATGGAAAAGTTACAATCTATCAAATATGATTATCCTGTTCATATGCAAGTATCATTTTTGGATCTGAAGTTATGAATATTGACTATATACCTGTATTTCAAATATGTTTGTCCATGGGTAATGCCCACAAGGTAACTTACATCCAATCTAGCCAGCACATTGTGAATGGACCATTCATGTTGATGGCCCATCAAAGAACACTTAGGTCTCACAATAGGCCATAGAAGAAGCGTGTCCCAACCCAGTTAGCCTTCCTATGGACGCCTTAGCCAAAGTATGGGTAAGGGCTGCTCCTATGAGTCATCAAATCATGCAAGAGCCTGTGACTACTTCATGTGACCCTGGACTCCATCTTGGGCATGTAATTTTCTACAAACTGAGAGCATCCCCTCCACATGGGTGAAGATATAAAAGACCCTGGAAGCATCTCCATTTTGCCTCTTTCCTGCTCTGATCTCTGGACTATGGTGCTACACTGAAGGGAGCATTCCAACCAATGGGCTGAGGACTCTGCAATCTTTTGGAAGTTACGGGAGACTTTACAAGCTAGCAGTTTATCCATCACTGCCACAAATCTGATTCAAGGATTTCGTAATTCTTGTATGTATACATTTTCTTTGACCATTGTAACTTTCTCCTTCTTTTCTCTTATAAATAAACCTTTATATACAGTATTCGTTACTAAATGACTGGCAACAGTGTGATTATTGGGTAACATCTGAGTGATATATTGACCTGGCTATGTGGTTGATCTCTTGGGACTAGAGGGATCTTTTGTTTGATCAAACTGGTTTGAAATAACCACTCATCATAAAGTCTAGTGTCTGGGTGGTGAAACAAGGGCTGGGATGCCTAAGGAGATGGCAGTTTGGACTTCTGGTTAACCATTGTGGTGCGACAGAAGTTTAGTTTTGTTTCTCACTTGGTATATCTAAGAATAGAATAACCACCAGTTTGGGTTGAGCCTACCCTATTTCTCAGCAGTTTGTTCTGAATCTGGTTTCCTCAGTTGTAACCCACTGAGGCACAGTGATACCCCTCTGAGGCAGGATTAAGAAAAAAGAGATGTTTAGGGAATCACTACTAGGATTTATGGTGTTCAGCGTAGATTTCTATTTGTTTTCTGAGAGAGAGGCTGAATAATGGTGAAATTTGCTGCTAACTTCATTTCATAAATACAGGACGTCTAGTGAGGAATTCCAGATGGACCTACCCAAACTAATTTGCCAGAGGCTACATGATGGCAGATGAAAATTCACAACAAAGAAGTACAAGGCAAGGGTCAGATTGGAAAGAGAACAAAAGGGCATGTGGAGTCACCAAAATGACAGAGTTCTCTGTAGACGATACTGATCTTCCAAGGATGAGGATGGGTGTTTTCTGAGCGCCACAGGGTGCTGAGTTTCAGCTCACACTAAGTGTGGTTGAATATGCCCATGAGCTCTTGATGATGGTATCTTCCAACTGACATCTACTTCCATCACCAAAATGAGAGCCAATCGCAGGAAACTGCAGATCAGTACATTCTCCCTTTCTTACATGAAGAGTAAAATAGCTAACTGTGTTGACATCCAGATCATCACTGGGCATCCACATCACTGAGATGAAAGGTTCACTTCACATCTCTCAGTGCTATATCGTTCCAGGCTTTGTGAAGACTTGGTTCACATTTTTTTAGGTTTTTTCCCCCCTTTACAGTCCTAGCAGCTAGAAACTTACATGAAAGCTGAGATTTTGGAGAACAAGGTCCTGACACCTCCCTGAAGTTACAGAGACACAGAGGAGTGTAATGATGATTTCTGACCCCTGGTACAATGAAACATATTATGTTGGCTTCAGAAAAACATTATGGTATGTTGGTATGTGCTACTATTTCATAATCTTTTTTTTACTCATTCTGCAACATTTTTCATGTATTTCATCAACCCATTAGCACAAGGAAATCCAATATTCAAGCTGTATTGCTTAAGATGTAACTGAGCAGATATTTCATAGGGTAATTTCTCTGTTCCATGGGCTGACTGTAAAACCTATAACTACATTTATTGCGCAAATACTCCTGGAAAGTGAAATTCAAATTTGCTTTCAGGAAAGATTCCAGTACATCACTTCAAGTTCATGGAAAGTGAATTTTAAGTTATCTTCATAAAAAAAACATGAAGAATGAAAACAAAAGGGACTTTAACTAAACCAAAGTGAAATTGTGTGAACATGTGAACATATACTCACAAAAATATTTGTGCAATATTTGCCCACCTGTAAATTAAGACACTGATGCACACTGCTCAATTCTGAATTAGCTGTAAACTGAAAGTTCTCCTAGTACAACAACAAAATAAATTACTCTCTTAGGCCCTGATTCAGCCAAGCATGTACACAACTTTAAAACACATACTTAAAAGTTAAACACATGTTATGCTTAAGTGCTTTGCCTAAGACCTACAATGGCTTGCTAATTACAAAAATAGCTTCTCCTCTCTCCATGTTCACACCCCTCATTCAACTGCTAGAAGAATAACCCACCCTCCCTGATTGGAGATAACAAGCTGATTCAGCCTAATTGGACTAACCTTGTTACCTCCCACCTGGTTCTTGCCTACTTTTCTATACCTGCCTCTGGACACTTCCACTGCTTGCATCCGACGAAGTGGGTAATAGCCCATGAAAGCTTATGCTTCAAAACTTTATAGCTAGTCTTTAAGGTGCCACAGGACTCTTTGTTACCTCGGCTATTCCAGACTAACACGGCTACCTCTCTGATTCGGGAAAGAGTTGCTGGCTCTTGTAGGGTGTAACTGAGCTTAAACTAAAAGATGCTACATTTTACAATTGCCAATTATAATCTGAGTAATTTGCCTTGGACCTAAAATGCCTAAGAAAACTTGTGTTTTCTCTTTGCAAGATAGAGGATTTAACCATATTGAGACACAATGGTTAGTGGAAAGAGAACAAGAGAGCACCTCTTTGTTTTTATGCTCATCTGAGTTCAGAGATTGATTGTTTATATCCCTGAGATTTAGTGATCATTTCAATATAATAATCAAAATGGGGTCCATATAACTGACACAGTCAAAATTAAAAACAGTGTGTCGTTAATTAATGCAATGACAAAGCACGTGCAGACTACATGGAGTTAAATCCAGTAATTAGCTAGGCAAATTATTCAGCGTAGGAGTAGCATTTGCACAAGTTCCTTAACATATGGTGATAGCAAGTGTGAATATGGTTGTCGAAGAGGATTTTCATTGTGTTATCTAATCTGATTAGTTTAATGAATATGATTGTCAGTGAAGAATGTCCGTGGAACAACTCTGTTGGTACTTACTAATGCATTAGTGAATGATTTCTTCTTCTCTTCCAATAGCCACAGGCTAGCACTATGATAGAGATTGTTAATATCTGTACTGATCATGCACTTTATAGATGTACCCATATTAAGAATAAATCATCTTACTAGATCATATTGCTACATCTATATATATAAAAGTCAAATGGTGTATGCATGTATGCGTGCGTGTATGTATGCGTGTATGTACGTGCACTTACTCCTTCCACACCATTTGAGCTAGAGACTTGAAATTTGGTACAGTTATAGGTTTGAGGGTCCTAATCAGGGTAAGAGTCGAAAATTTTTCAAATCTCACCTCTGACGCCCCCCAGGGGTAAAATTATTTAAAGGCCAATCACATCAGCTGGGCAGCTGCTGTTCTCTGTGACAAAGTTATGATGTCATAACACCCCCTCCAACGGACCCCGCACTCGCTTAGCTCTCTGCCCCCTCCCCCTCCAACGGACCCCGCACTCGCTCAGCTCTCTGCCCCCCCCCCCACCTCCGACGGACCCGAGTTGGGTTTGGTCGGAGGGTAAGAGAGGTGGGGGTGTCGGGTTTGGTCGGGGGGTGAGGTGGGGGTGTCGGGTTTGGTCAGGGGGTAAGGTGGGGTTGTCGGGTTTGGTCGGGGGGTAAGTAAGCCGGGGGTGTTGGGTTTGGTCTGGGGGGGTGGGAAGGTGTCGGGGTGGGTGGGGGGTGAGGTGGGGGTGTTGGGGTTGGTCAGGGGGTGTTGGGTTTGGCGGGGGGGTAAGGTGGGGGTGTTGGGTTTGTTTGGGGGGGTGAGAAGGGAGGTCGGGGTTGGTCGAGGGGTAAGTGAGGTGTGGGTGTCGGGTTTGTGGTGATAGGTAGGGGTGTCGGGTTTGGTTAGCGGGGAAAGTGAGGTGGGTGTGTCAGGTTTGGTCTACGGGAGGTGAGGTGTGGGTGTTGGTCAGGGGGTGTTGGTAGGGGGGTGACGTGGGGGTGTTGGGTTTGGGTGGGGGGGTGAAAATGTGAGTCAGGGTTGGTCGAGGGGTAAGTGAGGTGGGGGTGTCGGGTTTGGTCGGGGGGTGAGGTGGGGGTGTCAGGTTTGCTCTCTGCCCCCTCCCTCCTCCAACGGACCCCGCACTCGCTCAGCTCTCTGCCCCCTCCCACCTCCAACGGACCCGAGCAATGCCGCGTATTTTCTCTAGTATCTATATATATAAAAGTCAAATGGTGTATGCGTGTGTGCGTGCGTGTATGTATGTTCCCTTACTCCTTCCACAGCGTTTGAGCTAGAGACTTGAAATTTGGTACAGTTATAGGCTTTAGGGTCCTAATCAGGGTAAGAATCGAAAAATTTTCAAATCTTACCTCTGACACCCCCCATCGGTGAAATACTTTAAAGCCCATTAACATGAGCTGGGCAGCAGGTTAACACCTGCTTTTCTCTGTGACATAGTTATGATGTAATAATACCCCCTCCAATGGACCCCGCACTCGCTCAGCTCTCTCTCCCTTCCCCCCTCCAATACCCCCCACTCACTGAGCTCTCTCCCCCCTCAGGTAAGAATAGAAATTTTTTTAAATTCCACCCCACTCCCCCCACTCCAATGGCCCCCGCACTCGCTCAGCTCCTTCCCCCCTCCAATGACCCCCCCTCGCTCAGCTCTCTCCCCCTCCAAGCCCCCCCCCCACTCACTCAGCTCTCTCCCCCCTCAGGTAAGAATTGATTTTTTTTAAATCTCACCCTACTCCCCCCATTCCAATGTCCCCCAACTTGCTCAGCTCTCTCCCCCCTCCCCCCTCCAATGCCCCCCCACTCGCTCAGCTCTCTCCCCCCTCCAACGGACCCCGCACTCACTCAGCTCTCTCTCCCCCCTCCAATGGACCCCCCACTCGCTCAGCTCTCTCCCCCCTCAGGTAAGAATTGAAAAATTTTAAAATCTCCCCCCCTCCTTCCAACGGCCCCCGCACTCGCTCAGCTCTCTCCCAGCTCCCCCCCCACTCCAACCCCCCCCACACTTGCTCAGCTCTCTTCCCCCTCCCCCCCCCTCCGACGAACCTGAGCAACGCCGGGTATTTTTGCTAGTTCATAATAAAAGATTCTTTTGGAAGAAATATTCTAAAGGAATATATTGTCACTGCCAGAGTGAAAATACAATTAAAAAGGAATACACTTCCAAAAACAGTTCTGGCACTGATCGGGGGGGTGGGGGAGGAGGGAGTTGTGGAATGTTAGAACACCTTGCTATGGTTGATTTGTACATTCAGTCCCCCCACCCCCGCCAATCATAGCTGGCAGCTGAGTATTTGTACTCTATCTGCAAGAGCCAGTCAAACAACTCAGCCTGGGCAATGACAACGTGATCAGAAAAATGATGTGTTCAGAGATCTAAAGAGTCTGAGTACACACAACTATTTCCTGAGATTTAGGGAGGTTAGGAATAGGTGTTGCATAACAGTAGAAAATCAATTCACAAAACACCACCTCTCAGGCAAAAATTTAAAGAAGAAGGGGTGGGAAGAAAGGAGAAAAAGGGAATTTATCTTTCCAGGACAAGTATTCAGATCGCCTACACATTTCACATGTTCACAGCACGTTCCAAAATCACAAATGCAAGATTAAACCTGACAGAGCCAAATAGATTTTAATTGCTCTTAGCATGAACGTAGAGTTCAGGTGTGGCTTTTGCCACAGCCCCAAGCAAGGGCGATGTGTAATAACTTCACCACCCCAGAGGCAGACCAGGAATCAGATTGTGACTCATAGAGGTTTCTGGTCCCCACTAACTCTACAGGAGGGAAAGTAACCTGTGCCAGCACTTTACCAGCTTCAGATTACTTCCCATGGTGCTCAGCTGTACTGTTGGTACACTGTGGAAAGGGCAAAGTCAAGGCTGCTCCTGCTCCTATGCACTATGATCCATGGTGTACTGTAAAGGCACTGTAAGGAACCTCCCACACTCCTTTGGACAGGAGTATAATCATGGACATTGGCCCTCAATCCCCATTCTGGAGGCCTTCTGGCCTTGCCATACCCTGCCCCAGAAAAAGGACAGTGGAGTGAGTCCTCCAAGTGGCCTAGAGTGATGGCGTGGGATGCAGCCTATCAGAGAGGAGCTGCACAAAGCAGCCAATCTGGGCCCAACAGGCCCATATAAAAGGAGCTGCGGTGCAAAGCAGAGAGAAGTTCCTTGCTAGAGCTGGAGGAGTGTGGATGGTGTGCCTGGCTGGCTGAGGGAACTCCAGGACCTTGGACAGAGCAGTGCTAGCAGAGACCAGGGTGAACATGAGGGAGATCTGGTCTGGCAGCTGGGACTCAACCAGGGCAAAGCCCAGAGGAAAAGGTGAAAAATGAGCTGAGGCTGCAGGGAGGTGGCTCAGGGAGCCAGAGCAGCAACACAACTTAGTTAAAGGGACTGGAAGGATGGCTGCTATCTTTAGGGTCCCTGGACTGGGACCTAGAGAAGAGGGCAGGCCCAGGTCCCTCGCACCAGCCACTGAAAAAGTGTCCTGGACTTTGATATACCCCGGAAGGAGAGCAGAACTGAAGAGTTGGGGCCAGAGAGCGCCAGAGAGGTGAAGAGTCTTTAGGGAGAAACCCCTGGGTGATGAGGCCCCACACTAAGGCCGTGATGGCTTGAAGAGCAGGGACAATTTGAGAAGAGCCCAGAAGGGTCTGAGAGGCCAACTGAGGAGTACTGGGTTAGGCCCCCTATTGAACTGTTTCCCAGGAAGGGATTTTTATTTCACATATGGACTGTGTGTGACTTGGCCAGAGGGGTGAGTCACCAAAGACCCACCACAAACTGAGAGTGCAGGCACACAGGGGATGCTCATGAGAGATGAGGGGACCCCATTACAAAGGAGCATAGCCAAGGTCATAGTCTGGGCCTTAGTACTTTCAAAGCACTTTATGAACATGAACAAGGCCTTTTTCTACCCTTTGCCCCCCATGATGGGAAAACTAAGGCACATTTTGATGTGTTGACTGATTTTTTTTTCACGTGCCCATGATAATATCTTAGGAAATTGGGGTTAAGTCACTTGGACTTCAATCTGGCATGCTAGATAGGTGGCACATCTCAACACAAGCATGTTACCCTGAGGTTCTGTGATTCAGACTTGCTGCTTGTGGGTTTCCAGGTGGGAGTTTAAAGTGTCTGTTGAGACCTATAAAGCCTTATACATCTTAATACCTGTCTTCCTGAAAGACCAACTCTTGCCCTGTGTGATACTCCTGCAGTTGATATCACCCGGGGTATCTGAGTTGGAGCCCTCTTAGCTTCATAGAAAGGAAGCTGCTGACATCGCACTGATGACATTTGCTCAGCTTTGAAGCTCTTGCTCCTCTTTTGGGCCATGTGGCCAAGTCCATCTTGTCTCACAGCACTTTTGGCTGAGGAAGAGACTAGTGATGGCTGAGGGAGGGGCTGGTTTGTGTTGTTTGTCTCTCTTCCATGGGGTCATTATTGCTTATTTAAAAGTTTCATTTCTTACTGTGAAGAATATGGAATATTTAGAATTATTGTTATGATACATGCGGGCCGCAGTTCGCCCACCCACTTTGTATTGCTGTGAACTGGGTGGATTGATTTGTCCTACGGGAGCGGGAAAGGAGGCATTGCCAAGTGTCAACTCTGCTGTCCAAGGTGAGACCAGATACTTTGGCAAAAACTGGCTGGAATCAAGACAGATTTATGGACGGCCCAGAAGAGACACTGGATGCACCAGTGATTGGAACACTAAGGCTTAATGACTGAGAAGCAAAGCACGTGTGAATGCGATGTAACTGGAGAATAAAGGGAGGATGTGTCCGTGTTAAAAACTAGGCACACGGGCACAGCTTCTTTCATGTGGCTATTGGATTCTAGTTGTCTAATACACACTGTCTAGTTTTGAAAAGGTGATCCTGTGTCACTGCAAAGGCTGCACCCTGAAGGGTGAAAAGTCTCTCAATCGGAGTATGAACAAGTTGGAGCCATGGGGAGTGTGACGGCGCGACGACTCACCCCTGTGGCCTCCTGCTGGTTGTGCGGGAATTAGCTCACTCACCTTTGGAGTGCCCCCTTCTGGCCAGTGTCCCGCTGTCCGCTGGCCCCATGTCCCTCTCAGACCCCTTTTACCTAGGGTGTTGTCCCCTGGCAATACCTCGACAGTCTCTATGGGTCTCCCCTCTCTGGGGAACCCCCGACCCTCTAATCCCCACCTTGCCTCAGTCTGGGCTACTGCCAGTCATCATCAAGCCCCCGCTCCCTGGGGAAGACTGCAGTGTAAAAGCCACTCATCATAGGCAAGGGGGGGTTGGACCAGCTGCCTTCTTCTGCCACCCAGTACCTCTATGGGCCTTGCTATCAGGCGTGTATCCTGGGAAGTCACTAGGCCTGAGATCCCCAGCTCAGCCTGCCCCTTACCCAGCACTGCTCCACCCTCAGTACCCTGTCACGCAGGCAGCCAGGCCCTGCTCTCTCCCAGCCTGGAGAGAGACTTCCCGAGCACCTGGCTCACAGCCCTTTTATAAGAGCCAGTTATGGTCTGTTAGGGGCATAGCCCCAGCTGCGCCTGCTTCCCCAATCAGCCTGGGAGTGGCTTGCCCCCAGCCACAGTCCTCAGCAGGACTGTTTTAACCTCTTCAGGGTTGGAGCAGGTGATCACCCTGCTACAGGGAGAAATAGATTTCTGGAGTCTGAAGTCCCCCAGTCACAGCAAAGTGATGGCCACATGGGATGCCTTTGTGAAAAGCTAAACTCAGAGCCTGGGAAAATCTAAGGGGCTTTCCTGTGTAAAGTCTGTGGGCACAGCACAGAGCTGGTAAAGCCAGGACACTTTTAAATGACAAATCCAGCATCTTTTTAGAACATTTGTCAGTGGCCCCTAGAGCCTAGAATAGATCTTCCTGCAGTGAATAATACGCCCCACACTGCAGGCTCCCAGCCTGAGGAAGCGACCAGACGCAAGCAGCAAGGAGCCATGTTAGGAATGCCTGCCAGGCCGGAGTGGGTTCTCTGAGGGACAAGGCAGGACCAACTCCAATCACATGTCCCAACCTGGCCCCACTGCAAATGTTCCTTTCTTCCCAGTACAGCAACTCCTACTAGTGTCGCCATAGCCCTGGCCATTGGCTAGTTCCCAGGAGACACTCATTTCCAAAAGGCTAAAGAAACTGGCATCTTGGAGGTCACCTTTCCCATTCCACCCCCTGAAATGAAGTTGTGATAAACCAGTGCACCACGTTCATCTCGCTCCCATTTTGCTTCATCACAGACGGCTATTCCAGAGTTAGAGGAATCTTTACGCCATGCCTTCTGCAGGGGATGAAGGCCAAGGAGGCTGAAATGCTACTCTAAACTCAGATTGACCTGTTTGTGTTTGTCACGAGTATAAACCTTATTGAGACCATGTGTAGAATAGCTTTCTTTCTACTTTTGTGCATACTGCCTGGAATAGTTGAATACAAATCACGAAACACCCATGGGAAATGGAGCCCTGCAGCCAAAATAAGGAAGGAGGCCAAGTTTCTCCTGCAGAGAACAGTTATGGTAATTTTCTCCAGCAAAACAAAAATGCAGAAGTGTTTTAACTCTGTCATTACATTATTAGTGGTCAATATTTATAGTATGGTAACTGCGAAGGTGCTCACTTGGATTGGGACCTTGTGCAGGGTCCTGTACAAACATAGAAAAAAGAAAAGCTCTGATGTAGGGGCTTTGCATTTGGTATCCCCTTAAAAGGCTCGTCCAAAGCTGATGTATCTGGTACCCGGGGTGCAGTAATCCCATTTATAAGTTTCATTAAATAGCAAGGGCTTGTCTACATGGTCACTTAGTGCACAGGAAACCGGGGTGCAAAGCTACAGTGCTCTAGCCTGCCACATGCTAACTGGTCGTGTGGATCCAGCTACCATGCACTAAAGGTTGCTTGACTTATTGCATGGCAGACTGGAGCTCTGTACATTCATGCGCCAGCATCCCAGAGCACTGTGTAGACAAGCCACAAGCACACAGCATGGGCTTTTCAAAAATGCTTCGGGCTGGCCCAAATCTCCCACTGATGGCCTAACTCTGCTCCCTTTGCCAATGCCCTATATACTGTGAGAAATCTTCCAGATGTGGATAGGAAGGGACTCCCAAGGTACAGAGAACAAGATTTTGCCAGCTTTGCATGAGGGTCATGTGGAAACTTTCTTTCAGGATGCCATCAGATGTGGCAGTCTGCAGTTCACCTGATGCCCCTTTCAAGCGATCTGTTTTGTAAAATGAGATAGAGCTTAGTGTAAGCAGTGTCAGGATGAGCTCCACCCTGACATCTGGTGGTGAATTGCAGGAATTTCAGTGAGTTTTGGAAAATAACGGATCTTATTTGCATAGACACACCCACCGTACTCACTGCAATTCCTGCAATTCACCACCAGATGTCAGGGTGGAGCTCATCCTGAAAACTCACTGCAATTCCTGCAATTCACCACCAGATGTCAGGGTGGAGCTCGTCCTGACACTGCTTACATTAGCAATGCAGAGTAGTTAACTCAAGTGGTCCTTCTGGCCCTACTATCTGGTTCTTAGCTATGATTCTCTTATCCATAAAATATGACATCAGATCCCCTAAGATCCCCTAGCTGTCACTGCCCTGAACCCACCAGTCACTTGGAAATTCATAATGGTAGCAATGGGAGAACTCAGCTTTACCTGCTCCCAAAGCACAGCTGAGCACAAGCAGGGCCTTTGTTTTTAGCTGTACAGGGCCTCTGACATGTTGAGTAGATCTGACTCCATCCAGCAGATGCCCGTGGTGCATACACAAGCCAAATCATTATAGTACATTTGAATTAAGGCACAAACCTTTGAAAACAAAATATGGAATTTTAGATTTAGAGTTTCAAAGATGCCTTGAGGAATTATAAGCTTGGGATCCGCTCTTTTAGTCTGTCTTTATTGAAGGAAGTAAAAATAATACAAACCTACTCATTTGGTGTATTTCTAATTTTGCTTTGGGGACCAGATCATCTTAATATAAAGCACAGGTTTAGTAAAACACCTTAAAAGACGCCTTATTAAAGCAAGATAGATAAGGAACAGTTTATATATTTAGATGCCTTTATTTGAACAAATGTTTCTGAAGTTAATTCTAAAGCATTCTTCAGGGAGCCTGAGTTGCCACCACTTTTCTTAGCATGCTCAAATGGAGCTAGCCTGTCTACATCTACCTGCGTTGGGAATTAACACCCCCCCCCCCTCCCAGCTGCAGCATAGGCATGGCCCCAAAGAAGAGTGAAGCTCTGGGTAAGCAAACACTGAAAACTAGTTTCAAGCAGCCTGCAAGGCCCAGTTTGAGCCTCTGAAAATGGAGACCCGACAGAGTTGGTAACTCAAAAATAGCTGTTCTTTTTACAAAGTACAGGCAAACTAAAAGACCTCCAAATATATTCTAAAATTAATGGCATTCAAGACTGATTTTAGCAGCACTGCAGGAAGACCATGGAAGAGGGTGTGAAAATGAACAGACGCACATTGCACGCCTACGCGACACGGGTGACATTGTGTACTGGCTAATGATAAATTTGCAAGAGGCAGGGTGAGACGGTGCATGTGAAATTGTTTGAACAAAATGAGCAGCATGTTCTAAAAAAGTTCCTGGGACCCAATGGGGGGGTGTGTCTACATGTTTGAAAAATGAAAGGTACCGATCAGATCAGCATGGCTCTATTGACTTCGGAATTATGCCATTTGACACCAGCTCAGAATCTGGCCCTTATCTTTCGCCATCAAAGACTAATATTTATCTGAGTTTGAGATATCTTCCAAGCATATCTCAGGCCTGCCTTTCTCTTCGCAGCAATGTGATTGCCTTTAACCCTATTTGTATCTCAGTTATTGCTTTTGTCCTGGAACAGCCTCACAAAATTGAGATGAATGGTTCCTGCTGCTAAACTGAGAAGTAAAAAGTATTACTAAGTTGAACAGGAAGGCAAAAACTTTTCTAAGAATAAAGCAAACTTTGGATACAAGTACAAAACAATAGTGAAGCAAATTGTATTCTTACATGATTTTGTGCAAATCCTGTTGTCTTCAGTGAAAGTTACATCCATCTATATGATGCACTAGATAGGGATAATCATGATGTATGATTTTTCTTAAAGGATCAGATAAAATAAAAGTCTGCAGTTTAGCAAAAGGCAGTCATTTGCCAGGGAATTCGGTTGTACAGACAAATACTACATTGGCCATGCTGGTGGGTGATGACCTATGATAATAGGTCTTTCCTATCTCTAATTTTTAATATTTTCTTTGTATAAAAGTCATAATCTGCACCTTTTTCAGGTGTCGTTTTGGTAACTCCATACACCCACACTGTTAGCTCATCCCCAATACCAATTCACATTAACTAATGGACATAAAATAGAGGGGGCTTGACCAAGTTCCAAAAGGAAAGATTGCATAACTGTACCTAACACGGCTGCTACTCTCAAACCTGTATCTAATATGTTTCAGAGTGGTAGCCGTGTTAGTCTGTATCTTCAAAAAGAACAAGGAGTACTTGTGGGCTACAACCCAATTAATCAGATGTATACATCTGATGAAGTGGGCTTTAGCCCACGGAAGCTTATGCCCAAATACATTTGCTAGTCTCTAAGGTGCCACAAGTACTCCTCATTCTTTTTGTATCTAATATGACTAGATCCCATAGAAACCTCTATCTGTGATCATCCAGGAAAGCAGTTTTTAAAGTTTTTATCTATCTGGAATTTTCTGCAATCTCCCAGCCATAAGAGATCCAGCAAGGACACACAAACACCCCAAATTCTTCTTGTACTTGCATGTAAATAGATTTAATACAAGCTAAAGACTAGATATACCAAGGGATTTAGGTGCTCATGTCCAAAATCTAGATCCTCAAAACCATAACACTCTAGGTACCTACATTTCTAGACATGTGCACAGTTGCTTAAGTCCCAGTGGGATCCTCAAACTAGGCATTGCCCCACCTATTTGCAGGATATGCTCTGAGCATACCTACCCATAAAACATTGACAATGGAGGAGGTGCATTCCCTGCGTAACAGTGGTTAGAGCCAGTGATATACCCAGGCTCATGTCCCTGATCCACATCAAGCAGACAGGGGATTTGAACCCAGGTTGTTTTCCAGGATAAGTGCTCATAAAAACACTGTGCTGAAGACTCTTCATCCTTGGTTGGTTTTTTCTATGGAAAGAGCTTACTTAGGCAATTAACTCCTGGAGAGAGTTCATATCTGTGACTCCCAGGCAGAGGGAGGTGTCTCCTGTGAACAGATCCCCAGGGTGCAGCCTGGGATTCTGGAACCGCTGTTCCCCCGAGCCAACTCCCCCCTCAGCCCCCATCTCCATACTTCAGGAATATATCATCTTGCACTGCTCAAGATGAGCAGTACACATTTATTAATTGGTTCACCACTTCATCAGTGGAAAGTGGATACACATCAGCCTTTGCAAACTTGAGCAGAATAGTAAACACTTCAGGCAAATTCACTGGTAAAGATAAATATTTAACAAAGTTTTGACTACGAAAGATAGCTATTAAGTGATAGGCAAAAAGTCAGTGTTAGTTACCAAAATAAAATAAAATATAAACATGCAGACTAAACTCTCAGTGCTATTAGACTGGGCAACATCTGGATTAAGCAGTTTTTCTCACCTCACTGGATATTGTAGTGCTTAATATACAGGTTTGTCCCTTAAACCTGGCCCAGTCTCCTCAGTTAGAGTCTTGTCTTCTTCTGAGTGCCTTTGTTGCTTCCAGCATAGGTAGGGGCAGGAGAAAGGTGAATCATGGGACTGCTCTGTTCTGTTTTATACCCTCAGTCCCATGTGCTTGGAGAACACACAAGTCCAGGAATATCTGGCAGGTATTAGTGAGGCTCTGGGCAAGGTTGAGCAATTCCCCTGGTGTGGCCTCATGCAGGTGAGTCACTGAATTGTAGCTTCCTTGCTGGACAACGGCTGTTGATGGGTTGTTTGACACCCCTCCTGGGCCTTGGTTACTTTCCTCGCTGTTGCCTCTGGGGAGCTAATATCTGGCTGATTCCTCCAATTTACAGCGTGTTTTAGTGACAACCATACAACACAATTCTCCTACCTTCATATGCATTAATAACATACATATATGGATAGAAAAATGACTTTCAGCAGATCATAACCTTTCCCCTGACATCTCACATGGCCTGCTTTATATGCAAGATCACAATGATATAGAAATGAGAAACATGGGGGTTACAGGGTGCTCTCCCAAGGTACAGAATGTCACACCTCCCTTCATACTGGAGCTGGGGGCTTCACTCTTTTTGACAGGCAGGGATTAGACCACAACCCTCTTCTCAGTATTTCCTATTGGCCAGTTTATCTCCCATCTCAGATTGCTAGCTTTGGTAAATCCCATTCTTAAGCACATGCTGGGACAGATTTGAACTGGGCGTTTTCTGATCACCAATCATTTTCAGATTCAGTTTGACTGAAACCAACCCCCTGTGATGGCCACCAAACAAACAAAAATCAGTTACACACCCAGATCTAGTATGCTGCAAACACTTCACTGATTTTTGAGTCCTTAATTTATTTCAGATTTTGTTTGGCTTGGTTATGGATTAAAAAAAAAAAAGTTTTGCAAAGCTCAAGTTGTCTGTGTCAGCCTCTGGCAGGGCTGGGAAGACACAAAATCACAATTGGAAGTTTGAAGGATGGGTTTTGCAGTGTCCTGATGTTTTTGCTTATCATCACAGATCCAGAATGCTATAGCAGACAAAGTACCCCTTGCAAACAACCCCGATATGTGAAAAAACATTGTTTTGCTGTGAGGAAATAATTGAAATTTGCAAGGTGATAGATTTATTTTTCTCTCTCAGTTATGGTTATGGACTTCTGCATTCCATAAGAACGGTGGAGAATTCTACACCTGCTATTTGTGGCCCCTTAAAATGATCTCAGGCTTATAAGAGATACTTCAGATTCAATCCTTTCAAACTGTATTATCTTCATCCCCTATCTTCTTTCTTTTACTCCCCGCTGCTTCAATTCATGAGTTATTTCCAGCACACTCCCTGCTGCATTTGTTACCTGTAATATCTGCAAGAAGCCATTTCCAGAAAGGCATTAACTACTATTAAAAAAAAGTTTAGAGGAAAAGGAGCTCTGAGGTTGCTTTAAAATTGTTAATAGAAACCGATTTAACGTGCCTGTCTTAAAAAGTCCCTTTGTGTATTGCTCTTGAAACCTTTTCCTTAGAGCATTCACTACTGCAACTCGCTCTGCCTCCACCACTCCAAGCAGAAAGGTTTTTCTTATCTTCCTCACGGAAACATACTTCCTGTGCTTTAATGGAAGCCCAATAATTGTGGATATTTCAGTCTAGAAAGTAAAACACCTTCTAATGGTCTACAAGACCAAAGTCTGGTCAATCTCACAAGCCGAGCTTATCAACCAAAACCATTTTCTTAACCCAGAAAGGAAAGTTGCTTGAAGATGGCATGTGACTGAGAGGCTACCTGGGAAGTGTCCCTTCCAGGAGGCCACAAGATAGAGAGACCACTGACTATTACGCTGACCAATAGCATCTCATTGTTTAACTGCACTCTCCCATCAGTTGACTCTTGTCATAGACTTAGATTGTAAATCCCTGGAGACACGCACCATCTTTTTGTTCTGTGTTTGTATAGCACCTTCACAGTGGGGTTCTGGACCATGACTAGCACTCTAAGGCTCTCTGGTAATAGAATAGCAATAGATGTCATGCAGCTAAATAAGTAGACCTGCCTTATGTACTACCTCAGTTGGTTCCAGCTCTTTTACCATAGATATTTTAGAAGAGCCGAGCACCCCCAACCAAGAACAGGGCCCCATTTGTGCTAGGCACAATCCCTACACCAAACAAATTATCTGTCTTTTCCCTGTAGATTATAAAGGATTCCATAGTTGTACAGACTTTAAGGCCAGAAGGGGCCACCTGATCATTTCGTCTGACTTCCCATCTATCACAAGCAAATAAGAACCATCCAGTCACCCACACACCAAGCCAACTAACCAGAATCAGACTGAAGTATTACAGCCCTCATGAGACTAAGCTGTTTTTTGTCAGAGGTAGAGAACGGGAGAGACCAAGGTGCCCCAGTACAAGGGGCCGCTGCAATGGCAAGGAGTTAATATGGTGAGATATATCCTGAGGAGCCTACCCATGTCCCACATTCAAAAGGAAGGCAAAAGGGGGGGGGAGGGAGGAGGGAGCCCTCCCAATCTGACTTGGGAGAAGATTCTTTCCTAATCCTGCATATAGTGATCAGTTAGACCCTGAGCACATGAGCAAGACTCAACAGCCAAGCACATGAGAGAATTCTCAATATACTTCAGATCCCTGCCCCAGCTGGTATGCAGTCTCCAGCCATGGCCCTCTCTAATGCTTCAGAGACAGTAGACACAAAGACAATACAATCCTTTTCTGACCCTACTCATGACTGGCTGAAGTCCTAGGAACATCCAGTATGAAGCAGAAAGAAGGGATCTCCAAGGCTGCCAAGCTCAGTCTACCACCACTACCGGCAACCCCATCATGCAATCCCATTAATAAATTTACGAAGCTCTGCCTTAAAACTACGTTAAGTTTGCCTCCACAACTCCTAACAGGAGGCTTTTCCAGAACCTCCCTGCTCTGATAGTTAGAAAGCTTCTTCTAATTTCCACTCGAAATTTATCCATGTCCAGTTTATACACATTTTGTTCTGGTGCCAGTATTGTCCCTTAGCTGAAATAGGGCTTCACACAACCACAATGAAATTGAACCCCCTGATGTGTTTATAGAGAGCAATCAGCTTTCCGCTCAGCTTTCTTATTGCTAGGTGAGTGGGAGGGAAAACAAAAGTACAGAGAGGTGATGTGACCCTCCCAATGTTCCACAGAAGGGCAGTGGTTGGGGCCAGGAATAGAGCCCAGGAACTTATTAGTCACTATAGTTGGCAACAGTAGCATCTTCTGTTTTTGCAGGTCTGATAAATGAAGGGGTGTGGGGTAGCTCCCTTTTATGGACACCCAGCCAGCCAGTTAGTTGAAAAATCCCCCTTGGTGTCTGTTCTCTGATTGCTTTACCTGTAAAGTGTTAAAGTCCCCCAAGTACAGAAAAGGGTACCTGACCAAAAGAGCCAATGGGAAGGCTTTTTAAGTGGTTGTTCTCTTGAGGGTGGAGACACAGAGGAGCCACACTGTAAGCAGCTTTAATCCTCCCCCCCAGGTCTCCCTTGCTTACTCTTGGGTGCTCCAGCCCCAGTGCTGGGCTCCGCCGCTCGTCGCCAGGGAGCGCGGGGCCCCATAGCATCCCGCGCTCGGCCTGACTCCCCGTTCAGAGTGCTGGGGCCCTACGGCTCCCTGCCCTCGGCCTGGCCCCTGGCCCGGGAGTGCTGGGGCCCCATGTCTTCTCGTTCTGGACCCAGAGTGCAGGGCCACTGGCACCGCTTCCCTGGCTGAGCTTGCGGGCCGGATAAAAATGGCTGGAGGGCTGTAGTTTGCCCACCCCTGAACTAGAGACATAAAGAGTAACGAGAAAACATTCTACAAATACACCAGACCCTCGCTATAGCCCACATCACTATAGTGCGGGTTTGTGTACAGTGCGGTCATTGCCATGGATCCTGAACCCCAGGCTATAGCAAGGGTCTGGTGTACATTAGAAGCAAGATGAAGACCAAGGGCAGTTTAGGCCCTTTACTCAGTGGGGGATGGGGAGGGACATGACAATAACAGAAAAGGCAGAAGTGCAGAATGACTTTTGTGTTTCAGTTTTCACCAGAAAGTTTAATAGCAATTGGAAAATGAGGTAGGATCAGAGTCTAAAATAGGGAAAGAACAAGATAAAAATTACTTAGGCAAGTTAGATGTCTCCGAGTAGCTGGGAAGATATGAGACCTTAGCAATTATCTTTGAAAAATCATGGAAGATGGGAAAGATTCCAGAGGACTAAAAAAAGAGAAAATAAAGTGACAAGCTATAAAAAGGGGAATAAAGACAACACAGTCGGTTTAACTTCAGTATTCGGAAAGATAGTGGAGCAAATAATTAAGCAATCGATT
This sequence comes from Sternotherus odoratus, assembly GCA_032164245.1. NCBI lineage: Eukaryota > Metazoa > Chordata > Testudines > Kinosternidae > Sternotherus > Sternotherus odoratus. The sequence continues at coordinate 10,897,759 of JAVMKO010000001.1, read as the reverse complement.
TGCAAACACCTAAAAGATAATAAAGTCATAAGTAACAGTCAGCATGGATTTGTCTAGAACAAATCATGTCAAACCAACCTAATAGCTTTCTTTGGCAGGTTAACATATAGGATAGAAGGGAAGTGATAAATGTGGTATATCTTGACTTTAGTTTGGCTCTTGATACTGTCATGAATGAACTTCTCACAAACAAACTAAGGAAATGCAACCGAGATGAAGCTGCTATAAGGTATGCACATAACTGGTTCAAAAACTGTTTCCAGAGAGTAGTTATCAGTTATTCACAGTCAAGCTGGAAGAACATATCAAGTGGGGCTATGGAGGGATTGGTCTTGGGTCCAGTTCTGTTCTATATCTTCATTAATGATTTAGATAACAGCTTAGAGAGTAAACTTATAAAATTTGCAGATGATACCAGGCTGGGAGGGGTTGAAAGTGCTTTGGAGGAGAGGATTAAAATTCAGAATTATCTAAGCAAACTGGAGAAATGGTCTGAAGTAAATGGATGAAATTTAATAAAGACAAATGCAAAGTACTCCCGTTAGGAATGAACAATCAATCACACATATCCAAAATGAGCAATGACTGCCTAGGAAGGAGTACTTTAGGGGGTGGGGGCGGTGGACAGGGGAGGTCATAGTGGATCACAAACTAAATATGAGTCAACAGTGTAACACCATTGCAAAAAAAAGCAAACATCATTCTAGGATGCATTAGCAAGCAAGGCGCAAGAAGTAATACTTCTGCTTTATTCCACATTGATCAGGTCTCCCCGGGAGTATTGTGTCCAGTTCTGGGTTCTACTCTTCAGGAAAGATGTGGACAAACTGGAGAAAGTCCAGAGGAAAGCAACAAAAATGATTAAAGTCTAGAAAACATGACCTATGAGGGAAGATTGAAAAAATCGGGTTTGTTTAGTTTGGAGAAGAGAATACTGAGCGGGGGACATGATAGCAGTTTTCAATTAAATAAATGATTGTTACAAGGAAGAGGGAGAAAAATTGTTCTTCTTAGCCTCTGAGGATAGGACAAGAAGCAATAGGTTTAAATTACAGTAAGGAAGTTTAGGCTGGAAATTAGGGGGAAAAATTCCCAACTGTTACAGTAACTAAGCAATGGAATAAATTGCTCAGGAAGGTTTTGGAATCTCCATCATTGAGTGTTTTTAAGAGCAGGTTAGACAAACATCTGTCAGGAATGATCTAGATAATACTTGGTCTCCCTCCCCATGCCCTAACATGCTATAAAAACTCCATGGCCCACCTGTGCCACAAGAACTGGTTTTCTGCAGATAAAAGCTGGGGCCAGCATTAGGGGGTAGCAAACAGGGCAATTTCCCGGGGCCCTATGCCACAGGGGTCCCCATGAGGCTACAATTCTCAGGCTTCAGATTCCGCCCTGGCTGGCGGGGCTCAGGGACCTGGACTTCAGCCCTATGCAGGGGGCTTTGGCTTTCTGCCTTGTGCCCCAGCAAGTCTAATGCTGGCCCTGCTTGGAGGCCCTCCTGAAACCTGCTTGAGGCTCCCTAGGGGCCTGAGAACTGCTGGTTTACACAATGCAACACATTTAAATACTCTGTGACTTTCATTTCACTTTAGTATCTATGGATTTTCCTCTGGAGTTAAATCTAAAGCTGGTCCCTTTAAATATACTTTGTATCACCTTAAAAGATTCCTTCGATGACAATAAATGTGACCTTTTAAACCATCGGCCATAATATTGTATTTACCTTTAAGCCTTCTTCTTGCCCTGAGTTTCACCTTGTCCATGGAAATAATATTCATCCTATGAACTTAAGCCACACTGAACATTGAATTATAGACAAGATCTTATTACAGTTATGTATTATTTTCTGGACACCATAAGAGTGGTCAGACTGTATGATGCTTTAAGGAAGACAAATCTCTGCCCCAAGTCGTCTCAACGGGACCAGATGTTCTGGGTACTATGTGACCACAATAACACTTAATCTGATTGGGATATGCTGCAACTGACAACAATCAAAAGTGATTGATGTGGAATAATTGACTTGAACATCTGTTTTGTGGAAGGATTTCATGTCAGTTTCATCATTCTCCAGACCACTATTTTTTCCCCCAGAGCTGACGACTTGAAGATATTTTTTCCGCCACATAAACCACTAAATCCCTTGTTTGGTTAGTGGTTTTGTGTAGTTGCTTTATGACAAGCACTGTGCGTGCTGGCACATTGCCCACAGACATAGTTTAAAGCCATACTCATGAGATTACATTAGATTTTCTATGTATTGGCATAATCAGCAAAAAGGTTCAAATCCCCTTGAAACCGGTTGCATCATTTGTGATGGATTCCCCAAGATGGGCTGTTGTTACATTAAGTGCTGCTTAACTGAGGGAAGGGACACAGTTCCAGGGGAACCCAAATGAAGGTATTTTATTTAAATAGGTTATTAACAGAGACCCACATGCTGTAGAAGGGCTTGAAAGGGGAGAGCGAATGCCTGTATCAGCCTCTTTCCCCCCTCTGTGGATTGCAGGGGAATGGACCAAGCAGATGCAGATGTAGGGGAGGGATCGACAGTGGAGCGAACCATCTGGGCTCTTTCTGAGCTGCAGTTCGTCGGCTCTGCAAAAACCCTGGACATTGCCTTTGAAAATGCCGCCCAGTCAGAGGAAGGAAGCGCAAAAGTGAGGCAATATCTGGGCAAACCCAGAGGTATGGTAACCCTATCCCGCAGGGGTAACAGAGACACTGCCTTTCATTAGGCCTGTCCTTGGAAAGGAAGAGGGCAAGAACCCTTTTTTCTTTGTTTGTTTGGAAAAACTCTTGTATGCAGAAGCAGAGGAAGGACTCTGTGAGGAGAGAAGCAATTCTGGTGGTGGTCCTCAAGGGGACCTCCTCCCACCACAGTGACCGTGTCACTGACACAGTGGCAGTGACTTTTTTGTGTGTTTGTGCAGCACCTAGTACAGCAGGGTCCTGGGCCACAGCGGAGGCTATTAGACATGGCACTACACCTAATGTAGTAGTCATCAACTTCGAGTCCTTTCCTCTAACTAACCTACCGCCCAATATTCCTTGCATTAAGCCACATCAATCCAAAATTCTACACATATCATCCACTCCAGAAGGAGATAAAGGAGAGGTAAAGCTCCCTGGGAATCGTTTCAATGACTTTCATTTGCATTTTTAAATAAAATATATTAACCTAGTCTTTCCAGACTTATTTCCTCTGCTAAAATAATGTCCTGTCTTTGCCTTTTGCAGTGTCATCCCTTTGATTCTTTTCCAGTACTGCTGCTTGGTCAAATTAGTATTCTGTTGAGAAGCCCAGTTATGTTAGGAGATAAAGGAAAACACACTAAACATAGTGCGTTTGTTTAGCAGGACTTGAAAAGGTTTCATTAGTTGAAATTTTAGATTAATCCCTTTGCACAGTATTTCAAGTGTTAACTAGCAGCTCTGTGAACAACAGCAGCTGTTAGCTAATTAGTAGTTCCACATCAGGAACATCTTGATCCATTTCTTTTTTCCCTCCAATCAACTATTTAATAGTGCTACAGCTAGGTGTGTATGTAATTACTATAATTAATACTAGATAACTAATTAACAGTGCTGTAGGAAGTACAAAATCAGATTAATGTTCCTATGGCAACTTGGCCTACAATGCTGGGATTTTCAGTTCAGGAAGATCATGGTATTTTTCATCTCCAGAAGTGTCCTTTTATCATTTGGGGAGGTTGTGAGCAAGTTGGTTTAGTGGTTAGAACTCTCAGCAGTGACACTGTGTGGGTTTTAAAATCAGTACAAATGTCAAATCAACAGTTCTGAGTGGAAATCTGAAAGTAGGCCCCTAATCTGCTCAGGGCACGCAATGGCTTTCTGAATTTGAAGTGGTGCACTGTTTTTTTGCGGGGAGGAAGTATATTAAAGCTTTGCTTTGACAAATCACTTTGCCTCCTCTGTGCCAGTCTTGTTGTGTTGCCTGGTGCAAAACCCACTCATTCCTGGCTTGCTGAATGAGGGGGACCTGTAGTTTGAGCTTCTGTGGGTACATATTTCAGAAAAAAAAAATCACAGGAAAATAAAAGGGACAATTCCAAGATACAAGAGTATCACTTGTTGAAAAAGTTTGGGTCCAGATGTTTTCCTTCCAGATGTCTCCCTAACCATTGTGCATCAGGAGAGATGTAACTGAACCAGGGATTCCACCCTTTGAAGAAGAATGGGGGCATAAACACCTGAACTACAACTCCTCTAAGGCACCATGACAATTCAGGTACACGGGAATCAATGTCAAACTGACCTGAAATGAAACATTTTGATTTAGGGTGACAATCCAAACATTTTTTGTTAGGGTTTGAGGCACTGCAGCACCGATTTCCACATTGAAATATTTTGGAAGAAATATTTTGGGTTTTGAATTCTTGCCAGATTTCTGAAGTTTACTATGAAAAATGGGAAGGGAAACAATTCTTTTGTTTTCATTAACACTTTCTGCAAAAAAAGAAACAGTGCCCGACCAGCTGCGCTCTGGTAGTAAATGACTAGTGAGCCATATATAATTCTTTCATTCTTCTGATTCTATGGGAATTCAGAAGCAGATCTTCCAACGTGAACTGAAAGAATAACCTGAGACAGCCCGACAGATGGAGGTTTGCAAACATTCAAATCAGTAGTGTCTGGCAGTGAGATAAAGATTTCTATGTGACCATCTTGTGCAACTCTAGGAATACAACACTATCCCTAGTACAATTCCTGACCAATTCCTTAGTACAATGAGTTGCAATTAGGAGAGAAAAGCATTTCTCATGTTGTCTTTTGTGCTCTGATGGTCTAGTATTATATACTATTGGAGTTCTTTTGGATTTTGCAACCCTCAATGACCTTGCAAGTGAATCTAACTCCCCTGGGATGTCAAGTCAAGCCATCAGATGGATACCTCTGTCCCCCATAAAAGGGAGTCTCCAACCATCACACTACCCTATTTGTCCTCCTTTTGATGCCATTGGCTGTGAGCCTCATGGTCTTTGGACCATATAGCTCCTCTTCCCTGCACACAGAGGCCCCTATCTTCTTTTCATGGCTCAGTCTGATCCTTCATGTAGAAGCTACTAAATCAGTGTCAGTCTTGGAAAAATGTTGTTGGAATGGCGTGCCGTGATGGCAAACAGTGACTGAAGGATCAGAAGGCACCGTTGTTATACTTTTGTCCTGAAGGATAGAATATCAGGGTTGGAAGGGACCTCAGGAGATCATCTAGTCCAATCCCTTGGTCAAAGCAGTACCAAACCCCAATTAAATAATCCAACAGATTTTTGCCCCATATCCCTAAATGGCCCCCTCAAGGATTAACCTCACAACCCTGGTCAATGCGCAAACTACCGAGCTATCCCTCTCCCGGCATGTTAATACCAGTTTGTCCTTCAAGCAAATTAGAAGTATCCAGATATGCCTGTATTATACAGTAAATATCACAAGTGGTTGATAAAGATCTAAACATTTGGGTTCTTAATTGAACCACCTCCAGATGTTTTTATGTTCAGCTCATCCTTAGCAATTCTTGTCACTATGGCTATAATCATTAGAATAGAAAACCCACATTATCTAATGAGCTATATGTATTAGCTATTCCCTGCCTGTCAACATTTTATGAGCACTTTTACATAATTATACATCATGTTTACTTGCAGCTTTACGACATCTGGAAAATGGATTCTGATGGATGGGGCCAGAACCCTAACTGGCTTAAATTGCCATAATGGATGGGATTACCTCACTTTGCATAAGCTGGTGACCTGGTCCATGAATTCTAGTATGACTGGAAAGAACTAGCTAAAGAAGGAAAGGTTTCCCAAAAGTTTGGAGGTTGTTTTCATTTTGAAGGGTTTGAGATACAACTGGCTCAAGTCTTCTGGGGGAAAGCATTTGGTAAAAAATGGGGTTGCATCAAATGAATTTTTTCCCCAGGAAATGTCATTTCAAAACATCTCTCAGATTAAATAAATTATCATTGTTTTCCTCAGTTTGAAAGATATTTTCATTTTGAACTAGTAGGGAAATCCCACTCTAGGATGACCAGATGTGCCGATTTTATAGGGACAGTCCTGATTTTGGGGTCTTTTTCTTATATAGGCTCCTATTGCCCCCCACCCCTGTCCCAATTTTTCATATATGCTGTCTGGTCACCCTATCTCACTCACAGGTCCTCCCTTCCTTCTTTATTTTTTGAAAGGCCAATTGACAGACCCAAGCAAAACAAAATCCCACAACCTGTGTTCAGAAAGGTTTTACCTGCTGTAATGACTGGGGTGAAATACTTCCTGTCAGAGACACAAGCTCTGTGAAACAGCTTCCTATATAACTAAAGGAGGACCACTGTACATAACCATTAGTATCTTTTTAAGACTCTCAAATCATGGTCAACAGCAAGAAAATAGAGAAGATATTTGAGGGCAGGTCTGAGATGAAGACATTGATTTCTTATTGAACTTTTTTCCCTAATATGACATTATTTATTTAGTCCAGAGATAAAGTGCTCCCTTCCAACAAAAATACAAATATTTCCATCCTGATATTACTAGTAGCATCAGTAAAAGCTTGATAAACACTAGGTCCCAGTCTCAGAATTTGCTTACATTGTCATAAATCTGGACTAACTTCACATGGACAATTTATGCTGGTGTCAACTGTGTTCAGAATTCCGTGCCTTAGTTTTTTCTGAGACATTTTGGTTTACTTTAAGACTCTCTTTCAACTCTATCTAAAAACTGATTTTTTGGCAAAAAAATAAAGAAATGAACAAAAAAGCCTGCATAGGGATGAAAGTAACTGGTGCAATGCAGTTGTACCCTGCCTCCTGTTCTCTAGTTTCTTCCCCACAAAATGAAACTGAAAAGGTGAAGATGGAGTAAGGATAGAGTAACCAGAGAGCAAGTGTGATAAATCGGGACAGAGTGGAGGGTAGGAGAAGCCTATATAAGACAAAGCCTCAAATATCAGGACTGTCCCTATAAAATTGGGACATCTGGTCACCCTAACTAAGGATTAGTTCAGAACTTAGAACATACCTTAAATTTGCATCTGTATAAGTAACAGACCTTGATCCTGCAACTGACTATGGGTGGGTGGACAACAGAGCCCTACTGAAATCTAAAACAAGGATGGGTGTGGGAAGAATGAGTTTAGATTGAAGTCAACGGGGCTCTGCAGAAGGGCAGGAATTTGCACACTGCAGGGTGGGGACCTGAGACCATAAACGTTCCTGGGCCAAGACCTCTTAAGTTTGTGCGAGGCACTGTGCATAGAGCTGATTGAATAAATGATTTTTCTGTTCAGTGGCCAAAATGAAAAATACGGAGAAAACGTGGTTCCTTTCAAAGCAAAACTGATTATTATTTTTTTGCAGTTTCTCATCAGATTATTTTTGTTTTGTTTTAGGCCGTTTCAAAATGGGATTTAAAAAAAATTACAGAACACGCTGCTTCAACGTTTTTGACCCCTCCTCCCCTTTTTTTATTCATCTGAAAATATACATCAAATTCACGAATCATTGAGGTCACTTGGAAACTGTGTTTTACGGCTAATTTATTATTCAACCGAATCATTTTGCCCGGCTCTCATTGTGCAAATGAAGGAGACTGCAGTCAATGGTGCGCTACTGATTTCCTCCATTTGAGCACGTAGACCAGCACAACACATACAAAAGGGGAGGAAATAGGAAGGTGATCCCGCTACTATAGCTTGAAGATCTACAGTAGCAAGTCTTCAGCATATGGAATATCTGCAGCTTTTCTTTGCTTTCTTTCAAGTTGTGTTGCAGGGGTGATCTTTTAAGGGAAAAAAGAAGAACTCCAGAGGAACCAAGCAAATGGTTTATGAACCAAGGAATTGACTAATAATGGGACCATTGAAACTGAATTCTAGTTAGTTCAGTGGTGATCCAGGATGTTCTTTCTATACATAGAAACCACCAAAACAAAAGGGGCAAAGCAAGCAGTCATGTTTGTGGGGGTTTTTTTGGAAGTTCTCTATCTCCACCTGCTGGAAAGAGTGCATCATTATCTTGGATTGAGCCCTTTGGATTTTTTGACTGCAAGTAAAGGCAATTATTTTCTGCAGTCTGAGATAATAAAGCTACTTTTCACTACATACATTTTCTTTCAAAGCGGTGTCAGTAACAGGACACCCATGAATAAGTAGGTCCAAGGTCTAATTATCGGAGTTTGTCCTGTCCCAGCAGCACCCCCTAGAGCCAGACAGTAATATGGGGCGCCCAACTGGTTTTCATGTGGAGAATCATTGTTCACTACAATTCCTGGAAGTCGTGGGATTTTTGAACATTTTCATGAATACTCAGTAGGGAAATTCTGATGTTTGCCACAGAAAAGGAGGTTCTGAACATTTTTATTACAAACACTTATGATCAAAACAAAGTGCGTTGGCTCAATTCAACGCTGAACTGCATTTGCCTTAGCTGCTGTAGTGCCTCATACTCCCAATTCTCCATCTCTCTTACAGTGTGTCATAAGAACGGGCACACTGCCTCAGACCAATATTTTTTTTTTTTTTTTTTTTTTTAATAAATGGAGATATACCAATCTCCTAGAACTGGAAAGACCTTGAAGGTCATCGAGTCCAGTCCCCTGCCTACACTAGCAGGATCCGCCTGCCTACACTAGCAGGATTGAGTACTGTCCCCTGACAGATTTTTTGCCCCAGATCCCTAAATGGCCCCCTCAAGGATTGAACTCACAACCCTGGGTTTAGCAGGCCAATGCTCAAACCACTGAGCTATCCCCCCACCTCCAATAGTCCATCTAGGTCAGTTTCCTGTCTTAGAATCTTGAATATCAGGGTTGGAAGGGACCTCAGAGGGTCATCTAGTACAAACCCCTGCTTAAAGCAGGACTAATCACAATTAAATCATCCCAGCCAGGGCTTTGTCAAGCCTGATCTTAAAAACCTCTAAGGAAGGAGATTCAACCACCTCTCTAGGTAACCCATTCCAGTGCTTCACCACCCTACTAGTGAAAAAGTTTTTCCTAATATCCAACCTAAACCTTCCCCACTGCAATTTGAGACCATTACACCATCTGGTACCACTGAGAACAGTCTAGATCTGTTCTCTTTGGAACCTCCTTTAAGGTAATTGAAAGCAGCTATCGAATTTCTCCAAGTCTTCTCTTCTGTAGACTAAACAATCCCAGTTCCCTCAGTCTCTCCTCATAAGTCATGTGCTCCAGGCCTCTAATCATTTTTGTTGCCCTCCTCTGGACTCTTTTCCAATTTTTCCACATCCTTCTTGAAGTGTGGGCCCCAAAACTGGACACAGTACTCCAGATGAGGCCTCACCAATGTTGAACAGAGGGGAATGATCACGTCCCTCAATCTGCTGGCAATGCCCCTACTTATACACCCAAAATGCTGTTAGCCTTCTTGGCAACAAGGGCACACTGTTGACGCATGTCCAGCTTCTTGTCCACTGTAACCTGTAGGTCCTTTTCTGCAGAACTGCTGCCTAGCCATTCGGTCCCTAGTCTGTAGCAGTGCATAGGATTCTTCTGTCCTAAGAGCAGGATTCTGCACTTGTCCTTGTTGAACCTCATCAAATTTCTTTTGGCCCAATCCTCTAATTTGTCTAGGTCCCTCTGCATCCTATCCCTACCCTCCAGTGTATCTAAGACTCCTCCCAGTTTAGTGTCATCTCCAAACTTGCTGAGGGTGTAGTCCATGCCATCCTCCAGATCATTGATAAATATATTGAACAAAACTGGCCCCAGGACCGACCCTTGGGGAACTCCATTTGATACCGACTGCCAACTAGACGTGATCACTACCCATTGAGCCCGACAATCTAGCCAGATTTCTATCCACCTAATGGTCCATTCATCCAGCCCATACTTCTTTAACTTGCTGGCAAGAATACTGTGGGAGACCGTATCAAAAGTCAAGGAACAACACATCCACTGCTTTCCCCTCATCCACAGAGCCAGTTATCTCATTGTAGAAGGCAATTAGGTTAGTCAGGCATGATTTGCTCTTGGTGAATCCATGCTGACTGTCCCTGATCACTTTCCTCTCCTTTAAGTGCTTCAGAATTGATTCCTTGAGGACCTGCTCCATGATTTTTCCAGGGACTGAGGTGAGGCTGACTGGCCTGTAGTTCCCCAGAGCCTCCTTCTTTCCTTTGTTAAAGGACAGTGACCACTGCCACATGCTTCTGACTGAATGAACAGAACAGGTCAATTTATCAAATGATCCATCCCGTCCCACAGGTGGACTATGTGTTGTGTGTAGAAGTACTTCTTATGTTTGTTTTAAATCTGTTGCCTATTAATTTCATTGGATAACCCTTGGTTCTCGTGTTATGAGAATTGGTAAATAACACTTCCTTATTCACTTTCTTTGCACCATTCATGATTTCATAGATGTCTATCATATCCCCCTTAGTCTTTTCTAAGATGAAAAGTCCCAGTCTTTTTCATCTCTCCTCATATGGAAGCTGTTCCAATACCTCTAATCATTTCTGTTGCCCTATTCAGTATTATTTTCCAATTCTAATATATTTTTTGAGATGGGGCAACCAGACCTGCACACAATCTTCAGGATGTGGTTGTACCATTAATTTATATAGTGGCTTCATAATATTTTCTGTCTTATTATCTGTCCCTTTCGGAATGGTTCCTAGCATTCTTTTGGCTTTTATTGACTGCTGCTGCGCATTGAGCAGATGTTTTCAGAGATTCTCAGGTCATGGGATTCCCATGATGCATCATGCCAGTTCAGCCAGAGGTAAGGCCATGGTGCATCTTGGGAAGTGTAGTCCAGCCATAGAGTCTGACCCATAAGGGAGAAGGAACAGAGGCAAAGAGAAATAAAGGAACTTGCCCAGGATCACTATGCAGGTCAGTGGTAGGGCTGGGAATTGAACCTTGGCCTTCCTTCCCAGCCAAGAGTTTTGCTCACTGGGCCACACAGTTTAAGATGGTACAAATAAAGAGCCAGGAGATGGAAGTTTGGTAGTTCATATTACAATTGCATCCATTGTCTCAGACAGAAACAGACTGTGTGCTATATTTATCCCTCAAGCCAATGGACACAACAACAATAGACGCCAGTGAGAGGTGTACCTACCCAAATGGGGGCATGTACACCTCAGTGGTAGCAGCTTTACTGGGCTGTATGTTAGGACCTATCTTCTTTGATCATGGGTTTATTTGAATCCAGTGCTTAGAGTGCACTTCAGTGGGGAAACATTTTAATTACTGACTTGAGTATATTACGCTAACAGCATTTAGTTATGCTGAAAGCATTGCTGGAGGAGCTTTTAACGATGCATAATAAACTGCCTGAGAAAGGTCAAGTAAACAGCATTACAACGGTAGTACATAAACATTAAAACAGCTGCTGTCTTTTAACTGTATAAATTTCATTTTATTAGTTACTGATTGATAAAGGCGACATTTGCAATGAAAGGTGCTACTGTATTTTGCAGCAAATGCTGAAGCAGAAAGGCTGAGCTTCTATGCTTGTCTCTGAAAACCCTTTTATAGGCGTCCTTGCAAAGATCAGACCCACCGCCTATCATGCGAATGAGAATTGTTTCACTATGCTGCCCTGTATGCCTGAATCCATCTGTTGTCTCCTGTCTTAAGCTCTTCAGCACAAGGATTTTGGTTCTGTTTGTCCAGTGCCTAGCGTATTGGGTCCCTGATCTATGTTCCTGGCCCCTAGATGCTACTGCAATATAAACAATAACTAAATAGCTTCTTTTCTTAGAGACACAGAAAGCGGTATTAGTTACTTCAGAAATAACTCCAGGAGCTAGCCAAGAAATTTCCTGGAGTCACAGCATGGGCAAGAGCATAATCAAATTACAAGGGAGAATGACAGGAATGCTGGAAGGTTCCTGGCAATTAGGCAATATTTACATTGTTACTCTATTGGGCAAGGGGCATCTTTTTGTTCAGTGTTTGGACCGAACCCAGGGCAATGTGGTCTTGATCCTTGTCTGGAGCTCCTATGAGTTGCTGTTGTACAAACCACCCCTAATATCCATATGTAGAACTGTAAGTCCATGGACCCAATTCAACTCTCCTTAAAGACAATGGAAAGACTCCCATGGTTGGAATCTGCACTAGAATATGGCCACCTCATATTCACAGTTCTTCCATACAGACTCCTTTCATTGCTGCATCAGGAAGCGTCTATCTCTCTTTCAAACTCCCAACAAGAGGCTTTATTGTCTTTTTACAGTTTCCTTCTCTCTTGTTTGGATCTTGGAGATGTTACAGAGGAAGCTTGGGACATCATCTTCATGAATTCCTGGTATAAGCAACACCTGCCATCCTGAGCTTCTAAATTTTCTTAAATGCGTAAAATACTACTTGGTCCTTTTGTCCAGCTTCTCTTTCAGTTTAAGAGGAATACAAGAAAATCCATCTGGATGCATTTCCACATGGGAAGTCAACTGTTTTCAGTTATTTCACTACTTACTTCTCTGTCCAATGGTGGTTCAATTAGAGTGGAAGTAGAAGGAGGTGCTCTTACTGTATTACTCTATATGTGGGAGGGATAGCTCACTAGTTTGAGCACTAGCCTGCTAAACTTAGGGTTGTGAGTTCAATCCTTCAAAGGGCCTCTTAGGCATATGGGGCAAAAATGGGCCTGGTCTTACTTTGAGCAAGGGGTAGGACTAGATGCTCCCTTGAAGTCCCTTCCCACTCTGAAATTCTATCTAGCTGGAGAAGCAGTGTGTCCCTTGCCCTGGAAGAGAGGGGGGCTGTTAGCAGACATGGGGAGCTGTGGGAGGCTAGAAAAGCAGCTGCTTGTGGCTCCCTGCATGCTTGAAGTCTTATAAAGGTGGGTTCTCCTGTGAACTCTCCCCCTTGTGGTGAAATCAGAGTTCAATCCTGCTAAGAGTTGGGAACTCTTACCCGATCCAACAAAGCATGTTTAACTTTAAGGAACATAAATTATCCCATAGGCTTCAAAGAGGCTCCTCACATGCTTATGTAATTTGCTGGATCCTGCTCAAGTGCTCAGCAGATGGCCATAATGAATACCCATATTCATATACAAATACTTCGGTTTGCATGTGGGAACAGGTGTTTCCTGTAATATTCCCCCACAAGTTCCTTTGCACGAGCATCCAGGAAAAAAGTGAACAAGGAAGTGTGTGTATGTGGGGGAGGGGAACTTGATCAGCCATATCAGCTGTTTGGAATCTGAATTAATGTTCACCAACACCGCTGTGCAGTATTCTCCCAACTCTAGCCCTGGGGGACACGTTCCTATGAAATAAGGAGACATTTAGGGTTTATTTTAAATCCTTAAAAAGAAAAATTATCCCCCCTCCCTCTCTCCATTTGTTCGACAATGTGGGACCCAATCCTGCAAGACCCCCACTCACGAAATTCCAATGTCAGTTAACCAAATATAGGGTGAAATTCTGGCCTCATTGCAGCAATGGCAAGAGCCCCTTTGACTTCAGTGAGGCCAGGATTTCACCTATCACAGGCTTGGTGGGTGTATATCCCTTGGGACGCACCGTGTAACTAGGCCAGATTTTCAAGAGGGGTCAGTTGCAACACTGGATGGAAAGTTTGGAGGGACAGGGAAGGGAGCTGTTAAAAATATGGGCTATTGTATCAGCGAGAGGTAGGCACGGGCCTGCTCATGGTCAGAATGAGGCCAGCAGAGGGCAAGGTTTTGGCTCAGACATGAGTGCTCTTTGGTAGCGTGGATTTCTTAAAATAGTACCGTGGGTAGTTGGAGTCTGCTCCCAGGAGCCATTGTAGAAGAACTCAGAACAACTGTAAGAAGGTGGAATTCCATTGAAGCAAGTGCTTCTGCTAGGACTGGGATTAGCACAAGTTATACCCGCGTGAGCCTGAATTTACCCTCTATTTCAAAAGAAGTCTAAAACCAATAGACAGCGAAGGTTTAAATATGCACCTGATGCTATCTTCTACTTTAGAAACCGAATGTTTACCTCATTCAATAAGGTACAAGAAAAAGGTGTCCTGAAAGTATCGGAGAGCTAAGTTCAAGTCCCCGATCTGATAAAGATTCCCTATGTAGCTTATGGCAAGTTACTTAGCCTCTCTGTGCCTCAGTTTCCCACTTGTAAAATGGGGGTGATTTTCTTTTCCTACCTGTCAGGTGTTTTGAACTGCCCTTTGTGCTTTGTTCCTCTGAATGGCAGGGGGATAGACTGCAAAGGAAAGGAAGGATGCTTAAATCAGTGACTTAGGACTTGTCCTGACTTCCTGAGTCACCTTGGACAAATCACAATCTCCAGGCCACAATTTCCTGCCTCTAAAGAGTGTGGGAGAATCATCCCTCTACATATTTCTTTAGACCACAAGGTCTTTGAGGTGTGGACTGCCTGGCTAGGCCTAGTATGGAGGAGACCCTGATCTTGTTGGGTTCTTCTCGGTGCTACTGGAATGCCAAATAGTCAGGCCAATCTGCCCAGCCCTCTGTGTAGAGCCTAGATCCTTTGGAGCACCTACAGGTTTCAAGGGAAGAGGGAGAAGGCCCTCCTGCATCCATATACTGAGAAGGAAACCTGTGCTAACTGGTGGGGGAGAAGGGCAGGGAGAAAGGGACAGTCTGATTTGAAAACAGCGTTAGATATTAATATTCCAATAGTCATTTCCTAATTCTGCGACCAACACCTCTGGCCACTAGATGCCACTGCTGCTCCATGCAATGTTATCTTTTGAAAGCCCTGGCCAGGCTGTTAAAGTTACAGTCCTGCCACTGAGGGAGAGTTGCTGTTCCATCTCCTTAAGAGAAGGGAAACAAAAAGGAAAAGGAAATGAGCTACAATCTAGTTAAAAGACAGGAAAACAGTCAGTAGTTGATTATTAGCTTAAAACCCTGACTTCAAGAGTTACTCCAGAGCGAGAATTTGCCTCTGTCAGTGTATTTTACCAGACACTGGTGGAAAGACTATGTGGAAAACTCAAATGTAGGGTGTTCTAGATCTTATTCTCCCAAACATATGGAAAATTGAATGGCGGTTTTAGATTCTGTGGTGGGGAAGATGCTATAAACAGCAGAGAAGTATTAGGTTTCAGATCCTACACTTTATCATGTCATTCTGCTATAATATATGACTCAAAACACTGCCCCACCAGCATGTAGGTATCATTTAATATTTCTTGTAGACTGTGCATAACCCTTCTGCCAGGAGAAGTCAGTAGTGAAAAGGGCCGGACTCAATATCTAGGGGTTCCTTTTTAACAATACATCACAGAACCAGTTTGAGCACCCACCCAGTAACCTGGGGAAATTACAGACCACCTCTGAGTGCCTCTAGGAGGCAATACTTCCCCCTTCACAAGCACTGAGACTGTGTGTAGAAAATAAACTTTTAATAAAAAGGAGACAGTCACCTGACATTAACTTGGGAAACTGCAAGCATGATTCAGAAGCATATGACCACGAGCAAAACACCCACCCCAGAGTACATTTGGCTGTGTCCTCATCTTGCAGTGCAAAAGTCCATTGAACAAAAGCTCCTTTTACTCCCATAGAATATCAGGGTTGGAAGGGACCTCAAGAGATCATCTACTCCAACCCATTGCTCAAAGTGGGAGCAATCCAACAGATTTTTGACCTATATCCCTAAATGCCCCAAGCATTGAACTCATAACCCTGGGTTTAGCAAGACAATACTCAAACCACCAAGCTATCCCTCCCCATTTTCAAGCTGTTGTCCTTGGTCAGCAAAGACCCGGAGTTCAGAGGTGCATTCATGTGAGTTCATTTCCTGCCAACAAGAGGGAGAAGGCACCTCGGCTCGCACCACTGTCAGTCTCTCTGCTGCCACTCGCTCGCTTTCTTGGCCATCAGCCGCTCCCTTGCTCCACCACTGGCCACTTGCTCCGCCTCCACTCGTTCGCTCATCAGCCAATCCACTGCTGCTCACTTGCTCTGCCTGCTAATGGGGGAGCCTCAGTGCTAGTGCAGGCTAGGGAGTTTCTTTCACCAGACATACTATCCCCTCACAGTCTAATATTAAGACCTGGTTATCAATCATTTCACCTCTACTGATCCACAGCAAGAGACTCTCAATAGAGACTTAATCTTCCTTGGAATTGCACAGTGGAGAGGGGGAAAGTCTAATGATGTCTTGGATCCTTAGGCAGGACCCACACCACCAGGAAAAAACCACTTATCCTCCACCTTCTTTCATCCCCATTGAGTTTTGGCACCCATGTCCCTCCTCTCCCCCCTCCCCCCCCCGTCTCACGAGTGCAGTTGAATTGAGGGTGAGTCCCTCAATCAGGGCAGTTCTGGTGCCCTTGATTCAGACAACAAGGATAAAAAGCCTTTATTACCCCTTCCCCCAATAATAAAGCGACTTTCGATCCAACACCAGCTAACGGTGATCATTTGGGCAAAGCAGCTCCATCATGCTGCGCAGTGGGCATGCCTATGCAAACAAGATAGGTTCCTGCAATCTTCTGCCCTAGCTCATCACTAGACGTCTGGGGATAGATCATTCAGACCCTACTTACATATGTACACTAAGAAAAGAGGACTCCACAGATAGTGTAGTTCTGAACAGAATTATGCTAATTTATAGCAGCTGAAGATCTAGTCCACCAAGTCTTTCGTTTAACATTGAAAGAGTAATAAAAAAAAAAAGAATTTGTCCCTCTGGGAACCAGACAGATGACTATCAAATTAAGTTCATATAAGACACCAAACAGGAACATTTGGTCACTACCAAACTGAGCTAATTCAAACCAAGCCAGAGATGTTCACGGGATAGGCACCACTATGGGAGAGAGCTCTCTATGTGTGTACATAAAGTTACTAGATAAGATGCCATAAAATGGGACTCAAGAGAGTGTAGCCTAGTTCTTAGGTTTTGTAGGTGTAATGAAACTTGGTGTGCACAGGGCTTCCTCTGGCAGCCTTTTAGAGGTACAGTCTATGGGCTGGTCTTCTACTCGCCGGATCGGCAGGTCCTGATCAATCTATCAGGGATCGATTTATCGCATCTCATCTAGACATGATAAATCGATCCCCAAAGGTGCTCCCCGTCGACTCCGGTACTCCCGGTCACCGAGGCGCAAGCGGAGTTAATGGAGGAGCCTGCTGCAAACATGAGGACACCAGATAGGTCGACCTAAGATGCTATTCACGTAGCTGAAGTTGTGTATCTTAGGTTGACCCATCCCTGCTAGTGTAGACCTGGCCAATGCCATCCCCATCTCCTGAGACAGTCAATCACTCAGAAGAAGCATTAGCTAAGAAACGTGGCTTCTTGTCAGCCACAGGATGTCAGTGTTTCCTAAGTTTACTTCTCAGTACGTTTGCCAGTGATGTTATTCACTATACTTTAAATATAATTCAGTTAATGTTGAGGGGGATTTTCAGTGCAGGGGTAGTAAGTTACACATTTCGTATTGTATTCTTCTAGTTAAGAAGTCCTCTTTAGAGAGCAAAATGAAGCTATTTAGATCCAACAAAAGATTTTTTGCTGGATTTAAATAGCTTCATTCTTTTCTATTGTCTATAGAGAAAAGTCTAAAGATCATGGTGATGTTCATACTGTAAAGCCAATGTTTTATCTACTCACTATCTTTGACAGGGAAACACCAGACAGTTACTATTTATGGGGATCTTATCATCTGAACCTGGAGTGTATAAAACAATGTTTAACAGTGTGTCTTTGAGATGACCAAAAAAAGAACATTAAAACTGTGACTAAGGGTAGATTAAATATATACAGTAAATCAGGCCTGCACAACTTGGAAAGCAGCGAGGCCCATATTACTGCAATAAAACCAAAAAGCCCCGCCCTCACCTCGTCCCCATCCGCTTCCTCCCCCCCCCCCCTCCCCGCATGGCTTGTCCCACCCCTACTCACCCCGTGTGGGCCACACAGTGAGCCTGTGTGGGCCGCATATGGCCCCTGTGTAGGCCTGCAGTAAATGGCCATCACATTTATAACCCTGATAAACGCTAACAAACAGTTTTAATACCTCCTGCTAAGTAATGGTCATTTTCCTTGTATTCAAAGGATGGCAGAGCTCACTTTAAATTGGAAAATGACGGCGAACCAAATTGATATTTGTACTTTTGGTGAATAGTTCCTTATTCACAAGTAGTTTAACTGAGACCAATGGGAATACTCACAACATTAAATACTCAAGGGGAGTAAGGGTATCAGAATCCAAATGTCCAGTCGATATATATGTGTTTAATTTTTCCTTTATACACAAAATGGACTTTCCCTTCAGGCCAATTCTCTTTGCTTAAGTTAGTTTTACTCCAATGGAACTATTAAATGCCATGAAATTACTCCTGCTTTACGTCCAGATCAAGATATTCTGACTCCAATTTAGTAGCACTTTACTCCTTGATCAGTCTCATTGATGTCAGTGTACTCCGTGTAAGGAACCTTTACTCGGGTTGATACTACCTGAATCAAGCCCTTAGACTGGTGTAAGCAAGTTAACAATCAGACTCCCGGTTAGCTATACCCAGTGCAAAAACCTGGGCCCCTGGATATAGTGGTAAAACTCCCAGTGATTTCAATGCAACATTTGAAGTCAGTGGCCCATTGACTTATTGACCCCCATTATTTAACTTCACATCTAGATCCGTCATGGGAAGCATGCTGTAAGTTTGCTATCCTGTTAAATCACAAACAATCTCTGGCCCAATATGTGTGCAATAATCAAAAAGGTGTCTCTGGGTCCAATTTTCCACTCCCTACAGTGGCAAATTTTCCATTACAGCCAATGGAAATTTTGCCTTCATCGAGGGCTCCATAATCAAAGCTGTTATAAGAGCTTGACAAACCACTTGTAGCAAGTAATTTTATTGTAAATAAGTTTACTAGTAAGTTTATTGTAAGATCTAGATTGTTTGGCAACTCTGCAATATCCAGGCCTGTTTGTAATTTGTGGTGTTTGACAATGTTGCCAATAGAACTGGGTGAAACTTTTTGCACACAACTGCCCCTCCCCAGAAAAGAAGCATGTTCAGTGACAGAGAAGCATTCTGTGATTTTGTGTCAATTTCAGCAAGTTGCTTTTGTTTCAAAATAAATCTAAAAATTCCCTCCCAAACTGAAATGTTTTGGTTGAACACTGTTGTAATAACATTTTGAAGGTTTTTCTTTGAAATGAAAAATCATTTTGAAGTTAATGATATTAATAAATATTCCAAAGACTTTCTCAAAACAAAATCTATTCTGACTTTTTGAAGTTGCCAATAATGCCCCCCCATAGCCATTATTTGCAGAGTTCTAGTTGCCAACTCCTAATTTTTATCCCATGTCTCACAATATTTGATGACTAATACCCACTTCGTCGAATGCAGTGGGTATTAGCCCATGAAAGCTTATGCTTCAATACTTTAGTTAGTCTTTAAGGTGCCACAGGACTCTTTGTCACTTCTGCAATTCCAGACTAACACGGCTACCTCTCTGATTCTTGACAATTTTTGATGTGGTTTTTTTTCTTCAAACCTCATCTCAGAGGTACATGATGTTGTGAAAATATCAGCTTTCATTTAAAGAGTTTATAGGTATGGTGGTTTCATAGAGAAACCTGAAAACATTATTGGCATGCATCCTAAAGACTGACAATCTAGAGAACCCAGTGTGTGTTATTAGTATTAGTTTGCTTAGATTTTTTGAATGCTTGGGGTTAGTCAAATTGGATTGGTCACATATATCTCATGATATATTTCTTCCATTCTGACTGGATGACAAAGGCATTTCAAGATGAGTGTACAAACACTTCCAACAAGAACTAGCACAATACTAATCATGAGACGGGAGTTTACCAGGTCAGCTCTGTTAACAGAAAAGTCATTTGTACAAAAGTGTGTAAAGTGAATAATGAAAGTCACAAATATTATTAAGGTGATTCATGTTAATTCAATTGAGTATCCACAAAGCTTTAAGCAGTATTTATCCAACCTTCTGGGGAAGGATGGTCTTGTGGGGTCTGCGTTTAGTTCCTAGCTCTGACCCACACCTTCTCCTCTGACTAGCTTAATCTCTCAGCTCACTGCATCTGGAAAATGGATCTCTAGGGGCTTGTCTTCACTAAAGTCGGCAGGGATGCATCTTTTGGCGATTGATTTATCGTGTCTCGTCAAGACGTGATAAATCAATCGCCAGCGGCACCCTGTTGACTCCGGAACTCCAGCTCGCCAAAAGGCGCAAGCTAGAGTTGACGGGGGAGTGCGCCGCCGACTGCCACCGCCATGAGGATGGCAGGTAAGTCGGCTGTAGATACGCAAATTCAGCTACGTTAACAATGTAGCTGAATTTGGCGTATCTACAGCCAATCTACCCCCCTAGTGAAGACCAGCCCCAAGACTCCCTTTGTTTTGTTGATTGTAATTTATTCAGAGCAGGGGCTCTCTCTTACTAAGAATTTCCACAGTGGGACTGATCACAGTTGGGGTCTTCTGATACTACCATCACGTAAATAAGCATCTACCTGTGATGGGCATAGAGCTTTGCAGCTTGACACAAGACAAAAAAGAAGTTGCAATGAGAAAGCTAGGGGGATGTTGTATCACTATGCTGCAGAGATAACACTCATCTACTATCCTCCTTTATTGTGTTATTTGTTCACTGCTTTTAGAGTTGTAAATTTCATAATAGAAATTCTGTCTAGTGAGTGACAGTTTAAAGAACCATGTGTTAATAGAGCTCAAAGTAAATATTAATATGATAAATATTAACAGGGAGATCTTTCTCGCCATTAAAAATTCTTGTGATGCATTGTTTATCAATATGCTAAGGGAAAACTCCACTAGGAGCTCATTGTTTTGTAGGCTGCACTGTGTAGCGGCTTCTACCTAAAGTATATGATTTGCATTTGTTCTGTAACAAAGGGCTGGTCTTCACTGGGGGGGGAGATCGACTGTAGATATGCAATTTCAGCTACGTTAATAATGTAGCTGAAGTCGGCATATCTACAGCTGACTTACCTGCCGTCCTCACGGCGGCAGCGGTCGGCGGCGCACTCCCCCTTGCGCCCTTTGGCTAGCTGGAGTTCCAGAGTTGATGGGTGTGCCGCTGGCGATTGATTTATCGCGTCTTGACGAGACGCGATAAATCGATCGCCAAAAGATTGATCCCTTCCCGCTGTACTGAAGACAAGCCCATAAAAGCAAGAGGTCTGATTCATTGATGTGAATACCAGAGCCCAAAGACAATATTGGTTCGTTTTTAAAGCAGAGTAGAACTTTACAGGAAATATCCTTAACGTGTTAGTATGAAAGCATTTAGCTTGTTATGTATGCAAGAGCAGCAACACATCAGTAAAAAATATTGCCATTACAAAATAGACACTACCACTCATTTGATGAGTTGGTGTTAAATTCTCTCTCTTATTCAGGCAAAGTCCCCACTTATCTCAGTGGTGTGGGGACCCAGATCAGTGTTCATGTCATGCTCCCTATCAATACCCATCCTGGGCCAGGGAAGCTAATGATCCAACCAGTGGTCCAAATTCAGTGATGAATCCTGGTCATATGCCATCCGAGGTTTATTGCACATATGTTAAGAAGTAGGAGTTATGCTTAAGAACAGTATAGGGCAGGGGTGGGCAAACTACGGCCCACGGGCCACAAGTGGCCCGCGAGCTGTTTTTATCCGGCCCGCAAGCTCCTGCGGGTGAGCGGGATCACTGGGTCGGCGGGGCACTCTGAGAGCTCCCCAGAGAGTGGGGCTGGCTGCTGGCCAAGCGCGCCACCTGGATAGTGGTCCCGTGGTTGGCCAGGCATGCCGCCCAGAGCCCAGAACAGTGCACCCACGGCAAGCTGTGCAGCCCCCAGCTCCTGGCTGGGGGTGCCGGGCCAAACGTGGCAAACCACGTGGCCCTGCGCTCCAGGCTGGGGGCTGAGTGCTCCCGAGCTGGGAGCAGGGCCGAACACGGCAAACCGCGGAGCCCCGTGCTCCCAGCCCAGGGCCGGGCGGAGCGCTGGGAGCTGCGGGGCCGAGCACTGGGCTCAGCAGGTAAGCAAGTTGGGGGGGGGGGTGTCTTAGGTGGTGGTGTCCTGGGGGGGGGGGGTTAGGGTAGATGAGAGGTCTTGGGAGGGGGCAGTCAGGAAACAGAGACCAGGGGGGCTAGATAGGGGATGGGATCCTGGGGGGGGAGGCGGTTACAGTGGGGGGGGGGTCTCAGGAGGGGGTGATCAGGGGACAAGGAAGGTGGGGTTGGATGGGTCAGGGGTTCTGATGGGGACAGTCGGGGGGCGGGAAGTGGGTGGGGCCTTCCCTACCCAGCCCTCCACACAATTTTGAACCCCAGTGTGGCCCTCGGACCAAAAAGTTTGCCCACGCCTGCTATAGGGTGTGACTCATGTGTACTCTGTTTTTTGTGCATGCTTATAATAGGAACCCAACTGTCATTGGACTCTTAATAGGAATTGGGGCAGCTGACATCTTCACTCTTCACACTGCCTTTGAAAGTCCAGCTTCTGTCGAGTTATACCATTTCACACCGGCTGAAGATCTGGCCTGCAGTAGTTAGGGGGCAGAGGAAGGATATCCCAGTGGTTAGGGTTTAAACCCTTATTCTTCCACAGCTTTCCTGCCCCATTCAATTACTTGAAGGGTCATTATGCTGCTATTCCAAATCTGTACAAGCAGGCTAATATTTACCTCAGAGAAGGGTTGTGAGGGAGTTATATTTAAATACTCCAATAGTCATTGAAGGTACTATTATGATCACCTAATCCAGCCAGGGGCCACATTCAGCCCCACTGTGCCATCTGCAGGGAGTGAGTAGAGCAGGGCTTTTTGGCCCACCGCTGTTTTTCTTTTTCTTTTTTTTTTGCAGTAATATGGCCCTTGCTGCTTTCTGAGTTGTGCAGACCTGATCTATAATCTGACCTCCTGCACAACACAGGCCACAATCTCACCCACAGATTTCTGTCCTAGATGCCTACATAACCTCCTCAAGGATTGAACTCACAAACCTGGGCTTAGCACACCAATGCTCAAACCACTTGGCTACTATGGTAATGGATGCTATGCAAATACTTTAGATTACATACCCGGTCTTTTGAATTCAGTGAGCATGGGATATGTAAATGCCTGATCCTACTTGCACTGATGTCAGTGAATATTTTGCCATTGATCTCCGGGCATTCATTTAAAAAAAAAGAGTAAATTTTTGCCCCACAACAATGAATATTTACCTAAGAATGAGTTAAAGACATTTGTATTGAGTAAAGCCTCCAAGAGGATCAAACACCTGCTTTTTAAAAAAATCCAGCATTTCTTCGTGACAACACATTACGTCAGCTCTGCTAGCTCATTTGTCAGCTGCAGTTCCACTTTATCAGCCCCGAGTAAGAAGAATTGATATGTCTGGATAGATAAAGTAAATGAAAGCTCAAGACTCATTCCAATTTTCAGTACTTTGACACATTTTACAGACCTGAGAGTAGCCAATGCAACACTAGTTGCTCTTTGTGTATAAATATCGTACATCAGAAGGCCTTTAAAGAATTGTTTGTTTACTTTTCCCCTCTGCTTGCCTATTGGCTTTATGATTGGAAGACAAATGTCATGGTTTCTCATCATGCACGTTTGCAATCCAAAACACTATTCTGGAACACGCATTCATCTTCATTGGTTGGTTACCAGGCTGATAAAAAACAGACAGATATTTTCCAGTGGTGCCAAATACTAATGTAGCAGAAGTTTATAACTGTAATGAGTTCTTTGCCGTGGAAGAATGGTTCTTAAAGGCTTTTGATCAATGCTACCCAGAAGACAAATTCACCGCTGGTGTAACGTTGCTGACTGGAATTGGGATACACAAGGGATTAATCTGAATCAGGTCTTATAATAGGTTTCTGTAAGAATTCTTGGTCCCACCCTCCAAAATTAAAAAGGATTGGAATGCATCAACAGGTGAGCTTTAAAACCACTGGTCACTTGTGGTCATTAGAGATTACACTGTTCACAAGAATAGGGATGTTTTCTTCTGGTTTTAATGGGGGTAGCTACATTTTGCCAACGTAAAGTCTTACTAAGGTGATCTACTGCTAAAGAGGACTGCTGCAAATCTCCATATTACAAGGAGCTTCCCTGCCATAGTGCCTGAAATGATACCTCTATATGTTGTCGGGTCTAGTGTTTGTCTGGTTTCCCCACTGGCTTTTGTTTGATTATTCTAAGAATGGGGCTTTATTGAGTTGCATCAGGCATATTGGGGAAAGTGGAGAGGCTGTTGAGGGTTGCTTCATAATATTAGTATTATCTTTTGTTGATTCCAGTTTTGTCTGTGGCAATATCCACCCACTTCTATCCCTACCCATATGCACAAGAACTTTGATTGCAGCTATTGTAGAGGGAGTCTCCAGAAACACAGAAGCTCCTACAGGACTCACACATTTCAGGAGATAGCAGGAGCTTGTAGGGTCAGGAAAAATTAGGCCCTAATTGGATAAACAAAATAGATAGCTTTGAAAGTTAATGTGCTGTGATAAGGAGCAGCAGATGTCTCTGGGAAAACTGAAAGCTATTTGTAGAAACAGTTCTACACACTGCCAAATTCTCCTCTCAATTACACCAGCGGAATGCCACTGAATTCAGTGGGGTTACATATGTGTAGCCAAGATCCTGCATGAATTGAAAAACAAAGTTGTTTTCATCATTCGAGTGCCTTTTGAACTACAGAACAAAGACAAATGCAGAGGATCTAAATCAAAAGTCAGAAGATATTTTGTATCAAGCAAAACATTTTGTTTGATCTGACACAATTTCTTATTTTGAATTCAAGCATTAAAAAAAGAGGAGGAAGTGGTGCTACCCAAGTTTAAATCCTTCATGCACATCAGGTAAAGTGGGAAATCAAACCTGAATCTCCTACATCCCAGGTGAGTGCCCTGACTACTGGGTAATGGTTATAAAGAGGACGTGTGGCCACCAGTTCCACCTCCTGTCTTCTTTTTGTTACTCCAGGCCAAAAAATCAAAATGTTTCAGTAATGTCAAAATGAAGCTGTTCCTTTTGACATTACCAAAACATTTTGATATTTCAGTTCCATCAGAGCTATCTACCCAACTCCACAGGAAGTTGTGAATAATTGTGGGACAACTAGAACTGGTTTGTCAGCAAATCGTTTATTTACTGAAAACAGCTTGTCCGGCTCTGCACTAGACTGTGATTAACGAGAACCAGATTCAATGTCCAACTGGGTTACCTTGTTACCACAACCATCCTGGGTTACCTTGGCCAAGCCATTTAATTTCTGGACCTCAGTTTCCTGTCTCTAAAATGGCCATAAATACTCCCTTTGAGTCATCTATTTAGACTACAAGCTCTTTCAAGACAGGGAGGGTGTCTAATGATGTGTTTGTACTGTGCATAACCATGGTGGACCCTGATATTCATTGGGGCCACTCGATAGTGCTGTAATTCATATACCATTTGGAATACCAAACAATTCCATATACACGTGGTAAATACAGGTTCTTAGTGTGTTTTTAGGGAGAAGGAGGGATGATCTTAGCCAGAGTAATCCCCTTGGTGATAAAAGCCATATAAGGAACAGGAAGATCTGAGAGGTTCCCATTTGCAGAACTGCAACCCAGCTGTTTTATCTGGGGGCCAATAGAACCTCTGGAGTCCAGCAGTTCTACCAAACCCAACCATCTCCATAACTCAGGTTCTCCTCCACTCTGGTGGAGATGAGCTGTCAGAGCTACTTCTGTGGCCACCAGCCCTTGAATCTGTCAGGCAGGTAATTGCTCACATTTTACAGTTGGGGAAACTGAGGTACATGATTCATGCAAGTTCTTATAACAAGCCTGTTCCCCGATCTACTAGAACCCAGATAACATGACCCTGCTTGAACCAGCAGACCATGCTTCCAATGAAGTCCATATTAATTACTCAATACCATGTCAAGTTCTTCGTCTGCATAATATTAACCCAGTTTTATTTTAATCTGGTGCTGCTGTGCATATGCATATATTTGCATAATAATGAATATAAGGTACCGTGCATATGAATTAGATTACTTGCACAGCATCAGTATCATAGCTATTTTCAATTCCTGCCTTCCCACATGCCGACAGCAATTAGACTACGTTATGGGCTAATTGCTTGTGGAATTTCATGTTTATTTCAAAGTAATTTCTAAACACAATGAGCACCAGAACAGCACTTTAAAACGTGAGAAACTTTCTTTAAAAAGAGACCCTTGTGATTTAAAATAGATGCTGAGCTTTTTGGTAGACTGGAAAGGGGATATAAATAGTCTATGTTGCTGTACACTAGACTTCAGACTACGTCACAAAATCTTGGACCTGATTCTCAGCTGCCTGAGCACTTGTGCAACACAAGCAAAGAGTGCGATTGTTATTTGGCTGCACCCCCTTGGCACAGCTGTGACTAGACAACGTGCAATGGGTAGATGTTCCCAATGGACATGTCTTACCTCTGTGATTCACTAGCTCTCAGACAGCTGTGAGCAGCTCATGGACTAGACTGAAAAAAAAGTTTCATGGCCCTAGTCTACACTGGGGGAGAGTGGGGATCGACCTGAGAGACGCAACTTCAGCTACAAGAATAGGGTAGCTAATTTCGACATATTTAGATCAACTTACCACAGCGTCTTCATGGCACTGAGTCGATTTCTGCTGCTTCCCTGTCAACTCCACCTATGCCTCTTGCAGCGGTGGAGTACCGGAGTCTTGCAGGGGAGAGCACTCGGGAATTAATTTATTGCGTCTAGGCTTGATGTGATAAATCGACCCCCGATAGATCGATCGCTACCCACCGATGTGGCAGGTAGTATAGACGTACCCTTAGAAAAGGGCACTATAGGCCAGGGGTTCTCAACCTTTTTCTTTTGAAGCCTCCCCTCTCCCCACAACCTGCTATAAAAATTCCATGGCCCATCCTTGACACAGTAGCTGGTTTTTTGCATATAAAAGCCAGGGCTGGCGTTAGGGAGTAGCAAACATGAAGTTACATTGCTCAGGCCTCAGCTTCAGCCCCAGGTGGTGGGGCTCAGGGCGCTGGCCTTCAGCTTCATGCGGTGGGGCTTTGGCTTTCTGCTGTGGGCCTCAGTGAGTCTAGTGCCGGCCCTGCTTGGTGGCTCCCCTGGCACCTGCTCGAGGCCCCCTACGGGGCCCCAGACCGCTGGTTGAGAACTAGGCTATTTTAGTGGCAACCCCACTGGATCCTGTACTAGGCGATTTTAGTGGCAAGCCCACCAGGTCCACCCTTGGCAGCCCAGCAGCACAACTCCACTGGAATTGCACTCCTAAGGTTTTCCTTATTGCTCGTAGCTCCCTGACATAGGGCTTTACGTGGACGTTTACATTGACAGCAAATAGTGTCTGCAGAAGTGGTTGCAATGTTCATTGGCCTCTTGAAATGAATCCACTTCACCTAGGATTTGCACCCGTGCCAGACTAGGCTGGGGCTAGAACACCAGGCGCCAAAACTCAGGGGAGACAATACCCAGTGGGAGATTGTGTTCCCCTACTCCTTTAGAGCTCTGACCTCTTTTAAGAGAAAAGGCCTAAGCTTCCCTCCGCTGTAGGCCAATGCAACACGTTCCCTTCCACACTCTGGCAGGCTCCTGGCAGCCTTTGCAACAAAGAAAACAAGGAATTAAACAGTCTTATCTGCAGACCTTTTCAAAGAGAGCCTGGCCTAGTCCTTAAGCAGACAAGAAGCATTCTGCTTCTCAGGTTCTCTTGCTCCTTTATTTCCCTTTCTGCTTCCTTTACCTGGGGGGGCAGGTGAAAGCCATTGCACTCCCTTTCCAGGGTTGCGCAAGCTCTGCAGGGCTGGGCAGCTCCCTGGCTTCACCTTCAAGGAATTAAGCCTGTGTCTCCCTGCTCAGGTATGGTGTGTCCCTCCGATTTATAATGCTGATGGATGGCTAGGTCTACATAATAGCGTGACTTCAGCAATGGGAATCCAGAGCCCCATTTCCACTTAGGAAAAATGGGAATTTTGCTGCTGACTTTAATGAGAACAGGACCAGCCTCTTAATGTGCACCTCATGCTTGGGTTCTAACAGGCTATGGGGCCATACCTATGGTATATTGGAATTTAACCCTCAGTATTAACAGGGAATAGACTTTGATTCCCAGTACTGTCATCACCGTTCCTTCCTGTGCACACTTTGGCAGGAGGAGGGGCAACTCTGGCTTTACTCATACCTGACACTAAAAAGTTGTAATATAAGCTATGGGTTTTTTCTGACAATTGCCACCGACTCTGTTTCTACCTGTAGTGGTTTTGGTACCCTTGGAACTGCCTAGGGATGTCTTATAGGGTCAAGTGCTGGGGAATTGCCTTCTCTATTGGTTACTTTTAAAAATTAAATAGAACTTGTTATTTGACATAAGCAGATAACAGCAAACCTACTCTAAAGTGAAGCTGTCCACCTCCATTCTCTCAGGATTGTTGCAGTCCTCTGATAAGCAGGAGCCAACAGCTCTTTTTTTTTACTTAGTTAGGAATTTGTGACCATTTATGGGTTGACATTGATTGTCAGCTGACAATTTGCATCTTGTGGAATAGAATTAAGGACCTTTAGCACCCAAATCATTTTCTCACATGCCCCCTTGAGCTAAACAGAAAGTTCTTTCTTACTGCTTGTATCTTCTTTAGATGCCTCCAGATACCAGAGTGGGAGCCATCACAAACACTTTATTAGGTCTGATTCCATTTAGTAGAGGGGCATATCAGAGCTGCATAAGAGAGTAGGGACATGGATTTTTTGGTAAGATTGGGGTTTTTTTCTTCATTGCCTTCCTTCGAGCCCATTGTTCTGGTATTTAACCTCTCCCCCTCAGCTTCCCCACCTTGGAAGTGGGAACCAAATCCACAGGTCTGAAGACACCGCACCCTGACCTAAAGAATAGTATTGACTTTTCTCTTTATAATGAGAAGAAGAAAAAAAACACCTCATGAGAGGGATCGGTAGCAAGGGTTGATTTCAGAATCTGCACTTATATCTGGCCTGTACTTACATCTAATAATGACATTGATCTCTTAGGGGTATTTTGAGGATTCATTAGTTAATATCAAGAAAGTGTGTGGAAAGTGTTAAATTACAGGGACTTCAGGCCCATGATTATTTACAAATTGGATCCTAACTCTATATTTTTTCCTTTTTCTTTCCTTCTGTTTGAAACATTTTAATTTGCTTCCTTATCTAAACCATCCTAAATCATTGCGGTAATAATCCCGCATTGGCAGAGGGTTGTGCTCAGTGACCTGTTAGTTCTTTTCCATCTCTAACTCCTCTGATCTCAAACTTTTGAACACAATACACCATATATCCCAGTAACTGGGGGAGGCTCTTCTGAGAGACAGAATAATCTCACCAGTATAGATTCTACAACAAGGGTATACACTATTGCTTAGCGCTAGAATCTGTAAGCAGATATACTTTTTTTAGCCTGCATATTTTTATTTTATGCTTTACTGCTCTGGTGACAAATTTTAATTTATATATATATATTTATGTCCGGTGTTTTATTATGTTTGCACTCATCTGAGTTATAGACCAGAATGGGAGATTGTTATACAGTAGTTTACTTCTAAAAGAAATAGGGCTTTTCAAGCAGCTAATACAGGAAGATGTATCACCAGCCTGAATAATTGTGACAACCATAGACCGTATCAGTGCCTGTTTGTTTGCACAATACCCTACTGCATTAAGAAAGCCATCCCAGCTGTCTTGGGCTCTGGAGTCACCCATTTCATCACTTGACACTGCAGCAGATGTTATGGATTGATAACAGACTTCACTTCATTCACTCCACATCTAAGATTACCTCTGGAAAAAAAATCAAATACATTATAACACTCCCAGCCATTTGTAAAGAAAAAAATCAGCAATTTATTCTCTCTCTCTCTCTCTCCCCCTTTGAAGTGTTAAATGGTTCCTTTTTGGCTCTGAAAATATATACTGCTTGTTTTGTTTTGTTTTTTTATTTACCGTGTTCATGGTATGGTAGGTCTACATATGATTTAATTAAACTAAGACTTGGACAGGTTTTAGGATTATGGGTTATATTCTCAGTAGCTCGACTGCCTTATGTGTACAGTGGGAGTATGTAAATGGGGTGTATTCATTGTATTGCTGGTAGAAAGATTGAGTAACCAGACTGCTGCAGTTCTTGAGCTACTAGAGAAATTATGCAATGAGGATGTATATAAGCATGTATGATACTCTACACTACTAGCAACATACCAGATGATTGTATAGTTAAAGACTAGGTCATGATGCAGACACACAGCAAGAGGGCAGAGTTAAGGTGGTATTTTTCACCATAGCCATTAATTTGGCCATTTCTTGGTATTTTAGTGCTTGACTTTAAAGTCTTTAACAAACATGCAGCTTTGCTACTGGAATCAGACTGTCATTTTACAGCCTGCTCTGTGTATGGGGGAGCATGTAAATTCATAGATTCCAATGCCAGAAGGAACCACTGTGATCATCTAGTCCAAGGATCAGCAACCTTTGGCACATGGCCTTGGTGGGCCAAGCTGGTTTGTTTAGAATCATAGAATATCAGGGTTGGAAGGGACCTCAGGAGGTCATCTAGTCCAATGCCCTGCTCAAAGCAGGACCAACCCCAACTAAATCATCCAGCATATTTTTACCCCATATCCCTAAACGGCCCCCTCAAGGATTGAGCTCACAATCCTGGGTGTAACAGACCAATGCTCAAACCGCTGAGCTATCCCTCCCCTCTTTTTCACATGCTGTCTTTGGGGCAAAGGTGTTCAGAGTGAATCCAAAATGTCTGGGCTTACTTTGATTTATTGGAACTTGTGGAAAATAGGGATTGCCAGACTGCATCAGACTTGAGGTCCATCTAATTCAAAATCCCATGCACTGCTACAGACTAGGGACCAAATGGCTAGGCAGCAGTTCTGCAGAAAAGGACCTATGGGTTACAGTGGACGAGAAGCTGGATATGAGTTAACAGTGTGCCCTTGTTGCCAAGAAGGCTAACAGTATCTTGGGTTGTATAAGTAGGGGCATTTCCAGGGACATAATCATTCCCCTCTATTTGGCACTGGGGGGGGCTCATCTGGAGTACTAAGTCCAGTTTGGGGCTCCACACAACAAGAAGGATGTGGATGAATTGGAAAGAGCCCAGTGGAGGGCAACACAAATGTTTAGGGGGCTTGAGCATGTGACTTACGAGGAGAGGCTAAGGGAACTGGGATTGTTTAGTCTGCAGAAGAGAAGAATGAGGGGGGATTTAATAGCTGCTTTCATCTACCTTAAAGGGGGTTCCAAAAAGGATGGATCTAGACTGTTCTCAGTGGTAGAAGATGACAAAAAAAGGAGTAATGGTCTCAATTTGAACAGTGGGAGGTTGAGGTTGGATATTAGGAAAAACATTTTCACTAGGAGGGTGGTGAAGCACTGGAATGGGTTACCTAGGGAGGTAGTGGAATCTCCTTCCTTAGAGGTTTTTAAGATCAGGCTTGACAAAGCCCTGGCTCGGATGATTTAGTTTGGGATTGGTCTTGCTTCGAGCAGGGGGTTGGACTAGATGACCTCCTGAGGTCCCTCCCAAACCTGATATTCTATGATTCTATGGACATCCATTTTGGGTTTTGTGTGGAAACCATGCAAAAACTCTTTGGTTTTCATGGCTTTGTCTCAAAATCAGTCTAAACATGACAGTTACATCTCAGTTTCCCTTTGATTATTTTAATACCCAGAGAAAACCCTGAGAAACAAGTCTCTGCTCTAAAAGTTTGTGATCTCATTGGAGTTGACAGACAAGTGAAGACAAAGCATCAAAAAATTAAGGAAAGATACAAATTATATTATTGCAGGGTTTTGCACTTTTGACCTGTGTGTGTCTTTTTAAAAAAATTAATGGCAGTAAACATGTTCAGTTTTGGTAAACGATGCTGCAGGAATGGGTTTTGAGGAGTGACTTGAATTAGGCTGACAAGGAGTCTTGTAGGACCTTATAGACTAACAGGTTTTAGGGATCATGAGCTTTTGTGGGCTTAAGTGGGTCTTAGCCCACAAAAGCTCATGATCCCTAAAATCTGTTAGTCTATAAGGTGCTACAAGAGGAAACAAAATCTTGTGGCACCTTAAAGACTAACTATAAAGTTTTGAAGCATGAGCTTTCGTGGGCTAATACCCACTTCGTCGGATGCAAGCAGTGGAAATGTTTAGAGGCAGGTCTGGGAAAGTAGGTAAGAACCAGGTGGGAGGTGAAAAGGTTAGTCCAAATAAGCTGAACCAGTTTGTTATCTCCGATCAGGGAGTGTGGATTATTCTTCTAGCATTTGAATGGGGTGTGTGAACATGGAGAGAGGAGAAACAATGTCTGTAATGAGCCAGCCATTCTAGATCTTTGTTCAGTCCTAGAAGGTGTGTGCTGAATTTGCAAATGAATTGAAGTTCTGCAGTTTCCCTTTGTAGTCTGGTCTTGAAGTGTTTTTGCTGCAGGATGCTGACTTTTAAATCTGCTAATGTGTGTCCAGGCAGGTTGAAGTGTTCCCCTACAGGTTTGTGTATATTGCCATTCCTAATATCTGATTTGTGTGCATTTATCCTTTTTCGTAGGGACTGTCCAGTTTGGCCGATGTACATAGCAGAGGGACACTGGTGGCATATAATGGCATATATGACATTGGTTGATGTGCAGGTGAATGAACCAGTGATGGTATGATTGATCTGGTTAGGTCCTGTGATGTTGTTGCTGGTGTAGATATGTGGGCAGAGTTGGCATCGAGGTTTGTTGCATGGATTGGTTCCTGAGTTGGAGTTATTGTGGTGCAGTGTGCTGTTGCTGGTGAGAATTTGTTTAAGGTTGGCAGGTTGTCTGTGTGCCAGGACTGGCCTTCCTCCCAAGGCCTGTGAAAGTGAGGGATTATTGTCCAGGATGGGTTGTAGGTCGCTGATGATGCGTTGCAGAGGTTTTAACTGAGGACTGTAGGTGATGGCCAGTGGTGTTCTGTTGTTTTCTTTCTTGGGCTTGTCTTGCAGCAGTAGGCTTCTGGGTACACGTCTGGCTCTGTTGATCTGTGTCCTTATTTCCTTGTGTGGGTATTGTAGTTTTGAGAAAGCTTGGTGAAGATCTCGTAGGTGTTGGTCTCTGTCTGAGGGGTTGGAGCAAATCCGATTGTACCTCAGTGCTTGGCTGTAGACAATGGATCGTGTGGTATGTCCGGGATGGAAGCTGGTGGCATGAAGGTAGGCATAGCTGTCGGTAGGCTTTCGGTATAGGGTGGTGTCGATGTGGCCGTCATTAATTTGCACTGTGGTGTCTAGGAAGTGGATTTCCTGTGTGGACTGGTCCAGACTGAGGTGGATGTTGGGGTGGAAGCTGTTGAAGTCATGGTGGAATTCTTCCAGAGTTTCTTTCCCATGGGTCCAGATGATGAAGATGTCATCAATGTAGCGTAGATAGAGAAGGGGTGTGAGTGGACGAGAGTTGAGGAAGCGTTGTTCCAGGTCTGCCATAAAGATGTTGGCATACTGTGGGGCCATGCGGGTGCCCATAGCAGTCCCGCTGGTCTGGAGGTATATATTGTCACCAAATTTGAAATAGTTGTGTGTGAGGATAAAGTCACAGAGCTTAGCAACCACCTGTGCTGTGGCATCATCAGGGATACTATTCCGGACAGCTTGTATTCCATCTTTGTGTGGGATGTTGGTGTAGAGAGCCTCTACATCCATGGTGGCTAGGATGGTGTTTTCTGGAAGGTCACCAATGCATTGTAGTTTCCTCAGGAAGTCAGTGGTATCACGGAGATAGCTGGGAGTGCTGGTGGCATAGGGTCTGAGTAGAGAGTCTACATATCCAGACAGTCCTTCAGTGAGAGTGCCAATGCCCGAGATGATGGGGCGTCCAGGGTTCCCAGGTTTATGGATCTTGGGTAGTAGATAGAATAACCCCGGTCGGGGCTCTAAGGGTATATTAATTTGTTCCTGTGTTAGTGCAGGGAGAGTCCTGAGTAGATGGTGCAGTTTCTTAGTATATTCCTCGGTGGGATCATAGGGAAGTGGTCTGTAGAAATTGGTATTGGAGAGTTGTCTGGTAGCCTCCTTTTGGTAGTCTGACCTGTCCATGATGACAACAGCACCTCCTTTATCAGCCTCTTTGATAATGATGTCAGGGTTGTTTCTGAGGCTGTGGGTAGCATTGCGTTCTGCACGACAACATCGCCTGCCTCGCAACCTAAGTCGTGCAGAACGCAATGCTACCCACAGCCTCAGAAACAACCCTGACATCATTATCAAAGAGGCTGATAAAGGAGGTGCTGTTGTCATCATGGACAGGTCAGACTACCAAAAGGAGGCTACCAGACAACTCTCCAATACCAATTTCTACAGACCACTTCCCTATGATCCCACCGAGGAATATACTAAGAAACTGCACCATCTACTCAGGACTCTCCCTGCACTAACACAGGAACAAATTAATATACCCTTAGAGCCCCGACCGGGGTTATTCTATCTACTACCCAAGATCCATAAACCTGGGAACCCTGGACGCCCCATCATCTCGGGCATTGGCACTCTCACTGAAGGACTGTCTGGATATGTAGACTCTCTACTCAGACCCTATGCCACCAGCACTCCCAGCTATCTCCGTGATACCACTGACTTCCTGAGGAAACTACAATGCATTGGTGACCTTCCAGAAAACACCATCCTAGCCACCATGGATGTAGAGGCTCTCTACACCAACATCCCACACAAAGATGGAATACAAGCTGTCCGGAATAGTATCCCTGATGATGCCACAGCACAGGTGGTTGCTAAGCTCTGTGACTTTATCCTCACACACAACTATTTCAAATTTGGTGACAATATATACCTCCAGACCAGCGGGACTGCTATGGGCACCCGCATGGCCCCACAGTATGCCAACATCTTTATGGCAGACCTGGAACAACGCTTCCTCAACTCTCGTCCACTCACACCCCTTCTCTATCTACGCTACATTGATGACATCTTCATCATCTGGACCCATGGGAAAGAAACTCTGGAAGAATTCCACCATGACTTCAACAGCTTCCACCCCAACATCCACCTCAGTCTGGACCAGTCCACACAGGAAATCCACTTCCTAGACACCACAGTGCAAATTAATGACGGCCACATCGACACCACCCTATACCGAAAGCCTACCGACAGCTATGCCTACCTTCATGCCACCAGCTTCCATCCCGGACATACCACACGATCCATTGTCTACAGCCAAGCACTGAGGTACAATCGGATTTGCTCCAACCCCTCAGACAGAGACCAACACCTACGAGATCTTCACCAAGCTTTCTCAAAACTACAATACCCACACAAGGAAATAAGGACACAGATCAACAGAGCCAGACGTGTACCCAGAAGCCTACTGCTGCAAGACAAGCCCAAGAAAGAAAACAACAGAACACCACTGGCCATCACCTACAGTCCTCAGTTAAAACCTCTGCAACGCATCATCAGCGACCTACAACCCATCCTGGACAATAATCCCTCACTTTCACAGGCCTTGGGAGGAAGGCCAGTCCTGGCACACAGACAACCTGCCAACCTTAAACAAATTCTCACCAGCAACAGCACACTGCACCACAATAACTCCAACTCAGGAACCAATCCATGCAACAAACCTCGATGCCAACTCTGCCCACATATCTACACCAGCAACAACATCACAGGACCTAACCAGATCAATCATACCATCACTGGTTCATTCACCTGCACATCAACCAATGTCATATATGCCATTATATGCCACCAGTGTCCCTCTGCTATGTACATCGGCCAAACTGGACAGTCCCTACGAAAAAGGATAAATGCACACAAATCAGATATTAGGAATGGCAATATACACAAACCTGTAGGGGAACACTTCAACCTGCCTGGACACACATTAGCAGATTTAAAAGTCAGCATCCTGCAGCAAAAACACTTCAAGACCAGACTACAAAGGGAAACTGCAGAACTTCAATTCATTTGCAAATTCAGCACACACCTTCTAGGACTGAACAAAGATCTAGAATGGCTGGCTCATTACAGACATTGTTTCTCCTCTCTCCATGTTCACACACCCCATTCAAATGCTAGAAGAATAATCCACACTCCCTGATCGGAGATAACAAACTGGTTCAGCTTATTTGGACTAACCTTTTCACCTCCCACCTGGTTCTTACCTACTTTCCCAGACCTGCCTCTAAACATTTCCACTGCTTGCATCCGACGAAGTGGGTATTAGCCCACGAAAGCTCATGCTTCAAAACTTTATAGTTAGTCTTTAAGGTGCCACAAGATTTTGTTTCCTCTGCTATTCCAGACTAACACGGCTACCTCTCTGATTCTTGACAAGGTGCTACAAGACTCTTTTCACTTTTGCAGATCCAGACTAACACGGATACCCCTCTGATACTTGAATTAAGGTGGTGACTTAGCAGATAGATTTTGAGAGACTGTTCCAAGTATAAAGGGACAAATGGAAGAAGACGCAGAGATATTTGTATGGGAAGGAAATGAAAGGCATATTGATGTTGGTGTCACTAGCAGAGCAGAGGTTGGTGGAGAGAGGCTTGTAAAGGAGAGCGGATCAGAGACATAGGCCTTCGTCAGATATATGGGCCCTTATCCTCCCATTGAAATCAATGGGTGATAGGCACCTATGCCTTTGAGTATGTGGGCCATAACCTTACCTAAACTGGGGGCTATTCTCCCATTATGTCCATTGGGGTGACCTCCATATCAGTGCAATCCCCAGGGTAGACAGGCAGAAGCAGGAGTGTGGGTAGGCAGGTGGGTGCAGTGGGTGAATGATACAATCCAATTTAAAATCATTCAAATAACTAATCTCAAAGGGAAGCTCAGGAGCTCTAAATCCATGACCTGTAACCAAAATCAGACACATGAACCCAAGTGAAGGTAAAGAGATGAATTCATCTAGCTCTAGTCCTTAATTAAATCTGGTAGATACAGCTATCAAAGGGTACTTCTACATTACCTGCCAGATCGGCGAGTAGAGATCAATTTATCAGGGATCGATTTATCGTGCCTAGTGTAGCTCAATCCCTGTACTCCACCTCTGTGAGACGTGGAAGCAGAGTTGATGGGGGAGTGGCAGCGGTTGACTCACCACCATGGGGATGGTCAGGTCCCTTAAGATACGCCAACTTCAGCTATGCTATTTGCGAAGCTGAAGTTGCGTATCTTAGGTTGACCCCCCCTTCACCACCACCCACCAGTGTAGACCATGCCAAAGGAAGTATTGGGATTCACCATAAAATCATAGAAAAGATGCTAAAATACACCTATACGACTGATATAGGTTGTGTCAAAATCTTACTAATTGGGTGGACAGTGGGTTTTGCACACCCTCTGAATAAGGGGTGATGCATAGGGACACGGCTCAGATGGAGGGTCCTATATCCTCCAGAGCTGCTTGGTAGTCCCTTTGCTCCATTTACTAGGAATCAGCAGCAAATTGTGCATGGGCCTTGCTCTATAAGCTGTTGTGGGGTGGGATAAGGCCATGGCTCTGCCTCCTTTCTGATGATTCGCCTCTCCCCACCCAACACACACTCCAATGGTTTGCTGACAAGATGGAGTAAGCCCAAGAAATCAGTGGGATTCCCGGTGAGTTGCCCTTGCCAGGGTCACACAAGTGGGGGAATGAGTGTGACATCTGCCAAGAGGCAGTGACTCCTTTTGAAAGCCTAGGACAGTGGCTCCCAACCTTTCTAGACCACTGTACTCCTTTTAGGAGTCTGATTAGTCTTGTATAGGCCCAAGTTTCACCTCACTTAAATACAACTTGCTTACAAATCAGAGATAAAGATACAAAAGTGTCACTGCACACTGTTACCGAAAAAGTGCAGACTTTCTCACTTTTACCATATAGTTATAAAATACATACACTGGAATATAAATATTATATTTCCATTTCAGTGTATAGTATATAGAACCATCTAAACAAGTCATTGTCTGTATGAAATTTTAGTTTGTACTGATTCTGCTAGAGCTTTTTCTATAGCCTGTTGTAAAACTAGGCAAATATCTAAATGAGTTGATGTACCAGCTAGAAAACCTCTGTATACCCCCAGGGGTACATGTACCCCTGGTTGAAAACTACTGGTCTAGGGCAGGAAATTAAACTGGGACTCAGGAGTCCTCAGATCTCTTCCCATTTCTGACTTGCTGCATGGAACTGACCAACTCACTTCACCCGTCTATTCTTGTTTTCCCTCCCATATCCTCAGCTTTTTTCTTATCTTGTCTATGTAGAGTCAAACTGTCTCTTTGTGGAATGCCTAGGACAATGGCATCCTCAGCCACCAATGCGGCCTGTAGGCATCTCTGTATATAAATCATTACATCCCAAACCACTGTATGTTAGAAGAACATAATGGGGGCTAACCCCCAATTTAGGTAAGGTTAAGGACCTTAAGAAGAACGTTAAGGTTGCAAAGTTGAACACTCAGATGTTGGGAAGTGCCAGAATTGAGGTTGCCTGCACAATCTCTATACACCGCCTCCTTGTCTATATGCATTATAACGCAGTCTTTAATTACATGATCACGTACTACTTTTCCCACAGGACTATGCCTCATCCTACAGCCTGCAACAGTTGGAACCC
The DNA here is from genome assembly GCA_032164245.1 of Sternotherus odoratus. NCBI lineage: Eukaryota > Metazoa > Chordata > Testudines > Kinosternidae > Sternotherus > Sternotherus odoratus. The sequence goes on along the minus strand of JAVMKO010000001.1, from coordinate 10,859,143 downwards.
TCAGTTACAGGCAAAGTCTTGGTCAGCCCTAGCAGTGCTGGGCTGGAGCATGCTCAGTGCAGATGGAATCTTCAAAGAATTTAGCTGCCAAGCTCAATGTGAGTATTGAGAATTTTTAGAGACTTATAACTTGGCCAATTTGGGCAGTTCTTCTTGGGAAGGTAAGAAGGCACATCCCTGCCACAAGATAACTTCCCTGCCACATTTCAAGTCTCTGCTCTAAAGCACGGACGTGGAAAAGCATCTCAACCAAATGGTTGTAAGCATTATTTTTTTTTTACACAGGAAAGACAGCATATTTCATTTTTGGAAGCAAGTAACCCAGTGTTGCTGAAACTTGAATCAATCAATGTAACACCAATGTTCCTGGGTGGGTTACTGGCAGTGGGGATCAAACCAGGAACCTTTTGATCTTGATGGCTGAGCTACAAGGCCTAGTGTGCATAGCCAAAGCTGTAGCAAGCTCATTATTCACTAGCTGACCCTGCCATTACTAGATAGAGCATCCCACTAAGCAGGCATGTCTTACAATAATAACCATCTGCCTGAGACAAACATCCAGTATGGAAAATTTCTGCACAAATAGTTAAAATGTGGCAAAGATGTAAGCAACTGAAAAGAGCATCTTATAATGGAAATGTTAAGCAACCTTAATTACAGACAGTGCTACCTGCTTAGCCCACAGAAATATTATTAAAAACAATTAATTAAACTGTCTATCCTATAACCTATGCCAACACAAGGGTCATTAACTATATAGCCAGCAGTTTGCAGTGTTGAAAAAAAACCCTTCAAATATTTTTCTGTTGGAATGGGGGAAAGTATTGCACAATAACAGGCCAGATCCACTCACTTCAGTCCTGTGAGCAGTCTCCGGGACTCCTCCATCTGGTGAGGATTTGGCCTGGTGTAAATGAGGTTTAGTTTACCATATCTTTATTCATCTGCTGACTCATTATTATTTTTTCAAATTCCTTCAAGCGTGACTCTTCAGTGATGGAAATTTAAGCAGAACCCTTTCTGGGTTTTTTTTCGTATGCACCTGAGTAACCGAAAGAGTCGACACATTGTGTTAGCACAGTGGAACGTTCCAACCTCTCCCATAAAACTAGCTGTTGCTAGATTTGATGACAGATGTTGATGCGGGAAGAACATCGAGCAAAGGGCACTTCTCGCTACGGGCTCCGAACATCTACAATTGCTTGTTTCACACGGCTGCCGTAGAAATAGACTCTAATGTCTGATAAAAAGCCTGGCAGAAAAAAAAGCAAGTAGATTTCTTTCCCATCTAAGGTATAATGAAACATTAATATAAAGTCTCAATGAAACTCCTCAACTGAGGAAAATATAGAAAATTTTCATTATGTGAAGTCAAAGCCTCCAATTCATTTTGTCTACAGTAGAAAGACATGCAACACTAACTTACTGTAGGCAACATTTCATAAGTTAATATCTAGCTCATTATTCTTGTGTATGTTTCCTGGAAATAATGTTAGTTTTTCTCTATTAAATACATATTCCATTAGCTCATTAACTTTCCTATTGTTATTACTTTTATTCCCTCTACTGGATTCTGCTGTCAGTTACACCCATGTGAATAGGGGGTGACTTTTATTGAGGTCAAGCAACTTCTCTGAACTCAGTGGAGTTAAACCAGATTTACACCAGTGTAATGGAGAGTGGAAATTAGCTGTCTCTGTCATTCTTCATTCACCTTCCATCCCACCCGACCGGGATAGTCACCAGATATGAACAGTCTTGTGAGGCCTAGGACCCCATCATCCTGTCAGGAAAATGGCCACAAAAAGGTGAAGGCCACAACCAGCCTTGTAAAAAAAAAGCACAATGGGAAACCCCCGGGCTGTTATTTTGCAGGGAGCATGGGAGCTGTGCACAGATCACGTACATCAAATGGTAATGGGGGGGGGGTGTCAATTAATTGACCATGAGAAATGGACTGGTGTCATTTTGTCACATGAAATCTGTGCGAGACAACATGAGAGGCAAGGCTGTGAGGTTCTCCTCATGGCCAGAGCCTCTGTGTGGCTAGGAGGAAATGGGGATACCTAGGGGCCCACTATTCAAGTAATGGAAGGGTGGCAAACTAGGAAAGAACCCTGCAGACGCAAGTGTCTGACATATGCTGGTAACTAAACTTAAGCTAACGAGGGCCCTACAGGGAGAAGAAGTGCAGGACGAGGCTGACCTTGGGATTCAGAGGACAGAATGCAGAGAAAGATATGTAGCTACCCATCTGTCACTGTGTGTTTCCTGCTCTACTATCCAACTGGAGCTGTAGCAGGAACCGACTCTTACCCGTATCAATTCTAGCTAAAGCAGGTTGTTCTCAGTCCCATGAAAGACCTGATTGAAAGCCCATTGAACTTGATGGGAGTCTTTTCATGGACATCGATGAGCTTTAGATCAGGTTCCCAAAATTCCACTTGACCAACTACAAGAGTAGGCCTGGAACTGGGATCCCACATCTATCCACCTTTATCCCTTCCCGTCTAGATCCAATTTTGACAGGGCTGCTCGTAAAGAGTTTAGCAGGATTAGAGCACAATTGCCCCTTTCCCTGCATGCAGCCAGCCAGCTCTAAATACCACACACAAGCTAGAAAGTTAAATAGCTATTGGGCCAGATCTTCAGCCGCTGTCAATTGGAGTAGCTCCATTGAAGAAGTCCCCTCCAATGAAGTCGATGGAGCTACAATGATTTATACTGATGGAGATTCTGACCTGCTATAAACCAAAACCTCTGAGGATGATAAAGGAGACATTAATATGGCCTGAAGGATGAGAACACTTTTCTTTTGACTGCTCATAGGAACAGAAAGACATATAAGTGAAATGCATTTTCTCCTGATTCAGTAGCTCTGCTACACACTCCATTTTAATCAAGCCCTATCATCCTTGTCATACCGCTAGCCAACGGTTGAGCTCTTATACTCACTGTACATTTCTCAGGTTGGAACATATCTCTCCTGCTCTTCCCTTCTCCCCTCCTTCTATTGATACAAATAAATTGCCTTCATGCTTTTTACACATCCCAGGAAAACAATTACACTCCAGGTCTAGGTCAAGTGAAATCTCTTGTATTCCTCATTTCTCCTCTTGGAAAACACAGTGCACACTCCTGGAGTCTTCTGCCCGCTCATGGGAGGAGGAGCTTATTAGTTGTTCTAACTCAAAGAATTAAGAAACTAGTATAGATACCCCTATGACAGGTTAGTAGTTTTAATACATTCATTTTAGGGTCGGGTCATCTGAGGCACAGACACATTATGTGGCTTGTTTGGAGTCACACTGCCAGTCAATGGTAGAATCAAGGCTAGAAACTATTGGTCCTTCTCAGGAAAGGATGATTAGTCTAGTTCTGAAGAAACCAGCAACTCAGGAGAAGCGGGTTTAATTCTCTTCCTGTGTGACCCTTGGCAAGTCACTTAGCAGCAGCTATTTAGGTGGCTAAAATCCCATTAGGTTTAGGCTGGTATCAGCAAATGTTGGTAGACCCTTCTTAGTGATTTGACTAGAGTAATGTGCACATTTGCCCACATTAATAATGTGTTCCATGAAGATTTTCCTCATCTAACTAACTCTTTGGGTCTTATCCACATGCCTAAACATGGTTAAAACAGGGACAGAAGCACAGAGGCTGTTGTTCGCTGACTTGGAATGATCTTTATCTCCTTCACAGGTAATATAGTTTCTGCTGTGTGATCAAGACTTGTTGGGAGCCTTACATCAAACCCACATGTAAACAAAATTCCAGATCTTGAATAACAAGTTAAGGGAAAAGCAGAAAAAGTGTTCTCTTCAATAATAGAAATAATCACTAATGGGTAGCCTTGATTTGCAAGCGCAGTGATCCCCATTAGGTCCTGTTTGCCAGCAAGCTCCAGAAATTCAGGAAATATTCTTAGCTTTGTTTATTTGCCTGACGATGTTGTTGTTGTTTTTTAATCACAGAGGCCTTTGGAAGGAAGGGTTCATTTATTGATTTTTAAGTATTTCTGTTTTGCTTATTCCACTCTAGAGATACGTCTAACTACTTGCTTCACTTGGCCCAATAACCACTTTGTTTTGTTTGGGAAGCCGTGTCCCTTAATGGTTAGAACAGGAGATTGGGAGGTGAAGGCTCTGGAGTTCATTCCTGAGCCACGGATTGGTCAGGTGGCATAAAAATTAGACTAAAATAGAATGATCAGACTGCTGCGGTATGGAGACCACTGCCTATGATGATGGCCAACGTTGTCTCATCATTTCCTTCTCCTCCCCCCTCTGTCTGTCTGTAGTCATCTATTGTCTTATACATAAATTGCAAACTGTTTCAGGCCATCTTTTTGTTCTGTTTGTACAGCGCTTAGCACAGTAGGGTTTTGGTCCATGACCATACCGCTCCTAAGTCATACTGCAATCCATATAATAAATAGCAACACTAAAGAACGAACTTCAGTAAGTCACTCAACTCTATGCTTTAATTTACCCACCTTCAAAATGGCTGTAACAATGGTTTCCTCGCAAAGGCATTGGGAAATTAATTAATGCTTGTAAAGTTTCTTGTAGGCGCAAAAGTACTATTTTTAATTGACACATTAACAAGGCATTATGATAAGTTAAATTCAGAACACCTGAATGTACGGTAGTACTCCTTCCAGACTAAATTCTGGTGCAACTCTATTGAACTCTGTGAGGGTCACCTGGGTAGAGGTGAGAGCAAAATATAGCCCTCATTGGCTATAAAGAACCAAATTCAATGGGGCCCCTGCAACCATAATGTATTTGGTCACCTATTTTTAGACAGAGACATTTCCAAAAGAGATCAAAGATTTGCCTCATTAACTGAGTGATGAAATAGTTAAGGTTCACTTCAAAGCCAGAGGAGATTTTGTTTTTCAACTGTTGATTACCCTTGGCAAACACAGCAGTATTTTGTTCTACTATCTAGTATTCTATTTTATTATCAAGTAATGACCACACATAGGATACATGTCCTTCTTTGGAAACAACTTACATACGACAGCAAGTCCCAGAGCATGAAAAATAATAAGCTAAAAATCATTCAGTGCAGGCCAGCATCTCTAACAAATGAGATAATCTCAGATCCTACAAATCACATCAGTCAATTCCCTGGCTCTGGGGACTTAAGTTCTAATGAGAAGTGATTGCTCCCATATAATTTTCTTTATAGCCCGTAGCATTGAAATCCTCCACAACAAATAAGGGCAATTCTCTAAAGACACTATGTAGGTGTGAGAAGGACAGCAGCCAGTCTAATAATAGCAGCTTGGATCCTGAATCATGGGAAAATGTAGGTAGGTTGTTGTTTGATCTGAGGAACAAAACTGTATCCATGCATTTAAATTCTGAATTATTGTGAAAAATAATTGTTTCCAGTTCTCCAACAAGTTGTTTTTAAAGTCCTTTCTAACTGAATATATTTTTTTATAACTGATTGAATTTTTTAAAAAATTTGATAAAAAATGTTGGCATTTTTAATTTAGAAAGAAAAAAGGAAAGGAAGGAATATTTCAAAGAAATAACAAAAGAGCTCTATTTTGTGAATTGCAGTTTTTCAAATTCCAAAAATTCCAATGAACCTTTTTTCCGAAAAGGCTGAATTTTGAAATTGTTTCTCATTTTCTAATCCCCTCCAGTATTGATCAATATGCACAACAGTTACCTGACATGATCATCATGACTGCAAGTAAAAACAGGTTCTCATCTGAGCAATAATAATAGAGCCAGCTGTAAACTTTTTGATAACAATGAAATTGTGTGAAAATAGAAATAGAATTCTCAAATTATTGTCATACATTTTTGTTTTGATTTTCCGATCATCTGAGCAGGAAAACCATAATGCTTGAAGCATGAAGTCCTATGTGCAAAAGTGTTTCCCTTGTAATAATATTCGGCTTCATAAGATTGCATGACCAATGCTTCCTGAACTGTCTGAGAATTCTAGGTTCAATGGTACTAATGCTCCAAGGGGAAAGTTTAATTAAAGGTATTTGAAATTCTACATGTGTTTTCCAAGCATTCATGCCAGAAATCTGATTATAGGAATTATTCTGAATGAGGCCCTGATCCTGCAAACACTTAAGAATGTGAATATTTTTAACCTTATGAGAAGTCATACTGTTATGTGCTTAATTGTTTATAGGATTGTGGGCCCAATCAATGAAAAGAAACTTATCTAACTAATCACAATGCAACAGTGACTTTCAAATAATGAGCTACATTTTAAAAGTAGCAGTTAAAACAATTACTCAAATAACTTTGATTTATGAGGTCCTAGAATAAAATGCAAGAAAATCATGAACTGTTCCTTGACATTCTGTAAACAAAAAAGAGGAAAAATTAATTGAATAATTGATTTGTTATGAATTATTATTTAATGTCTAGAAATCAAGTGTTTAATAAGGATCTATGGGGAAAAATAAATTATAGAGATTTTGAGTATAATTCCTATAGACACCTATTACATTTAGAGGAGCCGATTGATTTCATCCTTATTAAATTCTATAAGACTTTTCCATAAGTATTTTATTCCTAAACTGAATGTAGAGTAATTTCTTAACCCAGTACTCATCAGAGGCAAGCAGAAAGATCAGAAATATACAGTCAGTGACATTGCTGTAATGATACTGTACATTTCTTTAACCTCTATTAGGAGGTGAGAGAAGATGAATATCATAGATACTAAGGGTTTTTCTACTTGAAAGTAATACAGTACATCTGGATTGGTGAATGCTAAATAATCAGTTTTAAGAATCTGACATACTGAATTGACTGGTCAGACTACTCAATTAATGGCTATAGGTATCATATGTGCCTTCTATCTGAAGCATTTACACGTGACATGGGATCCACTAACATGAAACAAAATCTCTGACCCTTATTTCTGGCAGTAACAATAGCTGCAAGTACTTAACATGTTGTGGGGCTCTTGTTGTAAAATCTCTCTATTTAGATATTCTGGGAGATCTATAAAGAATTTAACTGAATACAGTTCAAATCTAATATTCATAATCCTTGAGGTCTCCTGTGGTCAAGATTACAGTGAGCCATTTGATTAACCTTCACACTGTGATCATTTCTTAAGTCTACAGTGTCCTGCCTAAAATTCTTTTCTGATAGTGTCCTAGCAGATGATACTATCCAGTCTAAAGGTAAAAGTAGGGGCCCAAATCTTCAGTTGGTGTACTTAGTATATCTGATAGACACCAGCTGAGGGTTTGGCTGGGAAATATATTTTATTTACCTTCGATTTGTAGAAACTCACTGAAGCAGATACATTTTTAGATTATTACAATGTTTTATAGACAATACATTGTAAACTATGCAACTGTATCCAATAATCTGTATTTAATTTTATGAACTACACTGCAAGTCTCAATTTCCCCATCCATGCAGTTAATCAGATTAAATAAAGGCTACAATAGCTGATTATAGAAAACAACAGGGTTTGATTCTTCTCAGTTACACCCATGAAAATCAGAAGCAACACCAATGAATGCAATGAGGTTACTGTGGTGTGAGTGCATGCAGGATATTCCAGTAATATGTCCAATACTTTCCAAAGTGACTGGGGATTTTGGGTGCCTCAATTTTTAAATGCACATTAGAGAATTCTGAAAACCCACTCTACAAAAATCAAGTCCCTTTAAGGACCTGGTCCAACAAAGAGCTTAAGGCCATTTTTGGGGACTTGAAGTATCTCAGATTGGGAGCCCAGAAATTAAGGCATGTAAAAGCACTAGTCACTTTGGTAAATCTTGGCATATATATAAATCTTTTAGCTGGAGAGAAACATATATATATATATATATATATATATATATTTATGTGACACTGGCAAGCACAAACATCCATTTTTTACATGTTTATTTTGCATGGAAGGAAACAAACTTCTTCAAGCACTCTAAAACAACATGAGCGCCAACTGCATTTAAAACACAAAACAACAACAAAAACTCATGTTACAAAACCTCTGCAAAATGGCCTGCCCACCAAACTGAGATACAGTTAAATATGCATGCTCATAGGTATCCTACTGTTTGAAAGTATATGCATTTATATGAGGATTTGGGCTTTTCTTTAGATCCCTTTTCAAACACCACATATCAAAGGAAGAGAACTTTAAAAAGCTGGCTTTTCAAGGAGAATAAAACTTGGCATGTCATGCTTCTCCTAATATGTTTTTCCTCAGTCTGACCTTTGCTTTAAATTTATATGATGGAAGTTTTAGGGTTGTAGGACTGGGAGGTAAATGTTTGTCAGTTTCATAAGCTTTTCTGGAGAATACCCAGCTTCAAATCCAGCTTTATTTAAAAAAAAACAAAACAGAAAGAAATTTTTTTCATGCCGCTTCAATTAGGCCCCCGGGTGCAGATCATACGGCTTTGAAACTGTTCCGTTTTGACAAAGTTCCAAAGCCCTGCACACATTAGGGAAAACTAGAGTTTGCTGTAATGTAAACTGTTTAACATGCACACTGGGGTCAAATCTAAATTTTCCCAAGAGTTTGGGTTTGTTTAGACATTAGAACATGGTTTGGTATCAGTGAATAGGAAAACTTTAATGTTGTGGGTGGGAATCTACCATCTTTCTTTGTTAAAGTTCCAAAGGCTACTGCAATAAAAATATTCATTTACCAAGGGGGCTATTGTGATAAGCATCCGAAGACATTATGCATTGGTGTGAAAGAAGCAAGCAAGCACAGATATCAACATTGCGGGTGAAAAGAAACAAGTCTTCCTTTCATTTTTTATTCCTTTGTAGGAGTTCCAAAGTCCAGTTTTAAATGAGGGTTTTTTTTCAGGGTGGTCTGGTTATCTGTGCTCCCATATTTTTCTGATTGAATGTAATGAAGATTGAATAGCTACGAGACTCGCTTAATTCAACAATAACTGCATCTTTTATCTCCATTTTCCAGTCATGCTCTTTGAACCGACGCACACTGAATTCACCTGTAGCATCTAAAGTACACATAAGAAACCAGGTGCTGTAAATCAGCCCGATCCTCAGATGGTGTAGAATGATGCTAATAGAGACCAGCTGAGGATTTGGCTCACAGATTTCTCTAGAAATTTGCTGGACTGTCCTAAAATATTTAGCATTAAGACACTCTGCACATTAATAATTAAATGTATACTGCCATACGATAATAAAGTATCACCAGTAAATAACCTTCTGTCACAAGGTCATGCTACTCCCCACTTGGCAGCACCTTCTCCTGGCTTATCTGAGGAAGTGGCCCACCACAGTCCATGCCCCACGGTGGTCGCGCAGTCCATTGGCTCAGTCACTTGTGCTGTGGCCCCTGTCTCTCTGGTCAGGAGCTGCCTCTCCTGACTGGGTTAGTCCTCCATCCAAGTCACTATTGTCCTCTCCTTCTGGGGTCTTTTCAGAATCTCTTTCCTCAGAGTCTCAGGCAATCTTCGTCTCCACTATGCTGACTGCTCCATACCCACAGTGGCTGGTAGTCCCGGCCTCTACACCGGTTCCAATCCAGGGACCCTAAAACGAGCAGTTCTATTCTATCCCTCTCCAACTTTACTGCTGCTTCCTGGACTGCATCCTAACCTGCCTTTCTTAGGCTCCTACTCTCCCCACTTGTATCAGGGAGTATGATTGCAGGCCAGCTGGAGCACCCTGGGGAAAAAATAATGGGTGCTCAGCACCCACCGCCACCCTGCAGATCAGCTCCTCCCCTTCCCTTCCAGCGCCTCTCTAGGCCTATGGGAGATGAATTGCTGATCTTAGACCAGGTCCCTAGAAGACACATGGTACATACCCGCCATCGTAAGTGGACAATGATTGGTACATGCTGACTGTCTCTGTGGAAGCACCAAGGACTGAATAAACAGGAAGACTCTGGCTTCCAGAAGTGATTCTTCCAAGTATGCTTGACTTGACACATGCTGGAAAATTTGCACAACTCCTAGCCGTGGTGAAAAACAGGAGCCCCATCTCCATTGACGTCCACCCAAAATCTTGGAATGAACATTACGTTTGTTTTGGTTTTTTGTTTTTAAGCGAAGAAAAATATATATTTCAGTACAGCAGTTATCACATGTTTGTACCATAGGTCTTGGACAAACGATTTTCTTGAATAAGGGTGAATGACTACTGTTGCTTTTATGTCCTAATGCATTTTTTGAGGGGGGGAGGGAGAAAATAAATATGCTGTTGACATTATTGTAACTATTAATCAAATTTGGCCAGGAATGAAACGCCTGAGAATTCCGGCTCTCCTTAGATTCCCTGCAATAGCAAGTGTATATTAAAACATGAATATATATGGCCTTGGCAACAGTAAATCTGTTTGTATGTTAGAAAAATGTAAATGATTTGGGGCTTTATTAGGAAATGGAAGTTTGACAGCTGCCAGCTCCATCGAGCTCTATGGGCTGCCTTGACTCCACAGCCCCAGATCCCTTGGCTGACTCAGAGCAGATGCAGATCTTGGTTCCTATGGAATACCATGCGATCCCTTGAATATCCCCACTCTTATCCCCCAAAAGCAAATGCAGTCTCATGCTAAGAGCAGGGGATGGGAGCTAGGACTCTAAGGATGCCTTCCTGGCTCTGTAATTGATTTACTCTGTGGTTTTGGTCAGTCTCCTAATCTATTTGTGCCTCAGTTTACCTACATATAAAATGCACATCATAACACTGACTGCCTGGTGGGTGAAAATCAATAACTAATGCTTACAAAGTGTTTTGAAATATTTGGATGAAAAATGTACTACATATATTACATATATGAGTGTATGTGTTTGTGTGTGTGTGAGAGAGAAAGAATAAACACACTGGATATACCCCACCTTATATATGTGTCTTTATGCTGAAATAACTTGAGAAGGTCGCAGAGTGGGCAAAAGAAAATAGAATTTAAATTCCTCCTGAATCCGGATTTGCTGTCAGGATGATATAATGTATCCATGGGCTGCTGACCACATACAGAATTACCCTGGTCCTTCTGCTACAAAAACACAGGCTTCTACCTCTTGAGCTAAAAAAATTAACTTCCTTTAATACTTGAAGTAGGTCCTTTATCTTCCACTGTGGGCCATCCACTATAAGGCAATACAGCTACATACAGATATGCTACAATGAGGAGAAATCACATATAATTTTCTACTTCTCTGGGCTGCTGTACCTCTATCTTAGGTGGCACTGAGCAAAACAAGAAAACGGTTTTCAAAGAGGAGGTGGAGAGTTATTCAAGTGTCTCACCTGCATGGCTGTGCAGAGACATTGGAAAGTCCAGAAGAGCCCCATCCAAGGCCAGGATTAAGGGTCAGGCTATAATTAAGCTCCACAGCAAACATGGGATTGTATCAGAATATCAGTTTTCAATTAAGTAATAATAATAAGTCCCTAGCCCTCGTGACTGTGAAGAAAAGTTTGAACAGATGGCCCAAAACAAGCCACTATAGTGACGCCTTCCTGAATTTGCAGAGAGCCTGAGACAATAGCTCTTAGAAGGAGGAACTACCCTCTGCATTTCTATGGACCACTCTTCTTGGGTCCCCCACCTATGCCACCCCAGCTGAGGGCCAGAGGTGGCCTACCTACTGGCAGATTTAACTAGAGCTGGGTGGCAAAAATCAATTCTGTGTTGCAGAGGTTTTTGGTATTTCAAAAACTGGTTTTGTTCCAAGTCAGGATTAAAATCAGTAATTTTGAAATCTTCCATGAAAAAAATGAAACCCCCACAGCAGTCTGCCTGGTGGGACTCTAGAAGTGGGGTACCTCAGTCAGGCTGGTGAGCTGGCAGGCAGAACGTTGTCAAAAGTTGAACTGATACAACAAAATCTTTAGATTTTGATGAATCAGACAGCTCTGGTTATAATCCCACTGCTGGGTTTAAATTCTTGGGGGGGGGGGGGGGGGAATTCCCTCCTCCTTCATCTATACCTCCTCAAGGTGATAAACAGGAATCATAGAATCATAGAATATCAAGGGTTGGAAGGGACCTCAGGAGATCATCTAGTCCAACCCCCTGCTCAAATCCGGACCAATCCCCAACTAAATCAGCCCAGCCAGGGCTTTTTCAAGCCTGACTTTAAAAACCTCTAAGGAAGGAGATTCCCTAGGTAACCCATTCCAGTGCTTCACCATCCTCCTATTGAAAAAGTTTTTCCTAATATCCAGACTAAATCTGTTGCCACCTCTGCTGGTTCTCCCATGACTCAGTCCTTATCCCTAGGAGGGGACAGGTCACTGTACCAGTGGTGTAGGGCTGAAGCTATGGGGCAGGGGTGGCTGGGCCTGACCCTGTTGTGTAGTGTGTCTAGGCTCTGGAATAGTCTTGATCCAGCTCTGATCTCATCCAATCCAAAGAACGGCGGCTGGGATGCAGGTCCTCAAGATTGTTTTGGGTAGTGATGGCGGTTGCAAAATAATTGAAAAGGGCGTCTGCTCATAGCAATGAAAGAGAAACTTCTTCCAGGGGAGAAATATTGAATTATGAATTGTTCCCAGGAGTTTTGTCTAGGATCTATTTTGTATTATGGTGATTTCCCAATGACATTATGGCCATTGCTTAAGTAATATGAGTGAGGTGAGCCACTGGACTACAGCAACCTCAGTAGGTATGGTGGGACATATCCTATACTCCTGAAATAATAAAGGCTTCCATGGGCTCTCTGATTTATAACTGAACCAAACAGCTATTTTGTTCATGCACTGCAGAGCTAGGAAATATTTCCTGGGGATGGATTGTCAACTACACTGTTTAGAATGGCTGATCTCATTCCAGTCATGCTGACATGACAAAGAAATGCCGAAAAGGAAGATCAGATTTCAAACAAAAACTTAATTCTGTAAAGGAGAGATTTTCTACCAAATCCAAAAGGGATAAGGAGCTGTCCTTCCAATGTCACGTAGCATATAAAAATCAGGTCACACTACGAGATCTGTCCCTTACTCAAAAGTCTTTAAACTGAAATCGAAGTGATTCTGTTTTAGTAGATTTGCCACAGAATCTGAGGCCATATTTCATTCTGTACTTTGAGAGACAATGTGGGCGAGTTAATATCTTTTATTGGACCAACTTCTGTTGGCGAGAGAGACAAGCTTTTGAGCCACAAAGAACTCTTCTTCAGGTCTGGAAAAGACCCGAAGAAGTCTGTATGGATTCAAAGCTTGTCTCTCTCCCCAACAGAAGTTGGTCCAATAAATGATATTAACTCACCTTGAATGAATCTAATTTACATGACACTACAGGAACATAGGAGCGGATCATCAGTGAGTGTCAATTGGTGCCACACTATTGACTTAAATGGAGCTACACTGATTTCCAAAGTTTGGGATATGGCCCATGGGATTTCCCATCTGAGAGCAGAATGTCACTTAGCATTCCCTCTCTAGAAGTGAGCAATATTTAAATGTTTGGACAAAGGAGAAAAGGACCCAAGGCTGAGCCCACTACAGTAAATAACAAAGCTTCCATTGACTTCAGTGATATAAGATAGGACTATAATGGTCATATCCTGTTTCCAGTCTAGTCAATGGCAAAAATCCCTCTGATTTCAGTGATGCAAAGTCAAGCCCTTAGCCATTTGTACATGGGGGAACTTACATTCTACTGGTCTCCTTCCATGCAACAGTTCTGTAACCTTGGCTCTGACTACATTTCAAATAGATTCCTACTCTCCTACTTCTTTTCAGAAGGAAAATGTAGTTACCTTGAGCACTAACAACAAGTTAATTCATAGGTGGTAGAATGTCGCTGATTTACTCTTGATCCATTGCAGATTTCCAAATCTGGGGACTGATCTTGACTGGCATTGGTATTTGTCCCTGAAGTGAATGGGAGTTATTGGATGCCTGGCATCTGTCCAGATTAGGATGTTGGTATATTAGTAAGTAAACAATTGTGATCCTTCATGAGTGGATCCACCATGTTGCCAACTACTGCTACCTTTAAGCTTTCCCTTTAAACATAAATGTAGATGGTCTAGATGACCTCTTGTGACTCCTACCAACCCTACAGTTCTATGACTGTATGATTGTCTATAAAGCCTATAAACCTTCGTACATAGGATCTCAACCTCAAGGGTGTCACAAATGGGTGTCAGGGCTTCATGACCACCCTACTCTTCCCATCTTCCTGAATGGGAGAGGGTTCCAGAATGGAAAAGGCCGAGAACCACTGACCTCATCTTCTCCTCTTGGCAACATTATCACAAGAAACTGAAATTAGAAATTACATAATATTTTAAGGTTTGCATGTTACTAAACAAAGCTGATTTACAATTTCATTGTTACCACACTCATCCTCCTTCCTGCTACCCTTCTGATGTTTACTACCATCCCTCATCATGCACTGATGGGTGTATAGGAAACAGAGATATCGTGGGTATAATTCTGGCCCCACTAAAGTCAATGGGAGTTTAGCCAATGACTTCAGCAGAGTCAGGATATCACCTTTAGGGCCCAATTCTGAACTCTGTTACAACCTCATGCATAGTTACCACTGTGCCGAGTCCTGTTGACTTTGGTGATTGCTACTAGGGTGACCAGATGTCCTGATTTTATAGGGACAATCCCGATTTTTGGGTCTTTTTCTTATACAGGCTCCTATTATCCCCCACCCCTATCCCCTGATTTTTCACACTTGCTGTCTGGTCACCCTAATTGCTACACTTTGCAGGATCACTTCCATGCTTAATCCTGCAAAGGGATCTACAAGCACAGATGTTCCTCACATGTGGAGTGTCATTGAGTCAGAGGGTCTGTGCATAAAGCTAAGGATGTATGCTTGCAGAATCCTTTGGAAGATCAGTTCTTTAGACTGAATTTACTTTTGAGACAGGAATGTTGTCATCTTTGATTTACACTGATGTAAAGCTTCAGCACCAGCCCCCTCCCCCTGCAATGACCCCCTCTTGCCCAGCCTCCCTCCCCCCTGCAACGAACCCCCACTCACCCAGCTCCCCTCCCCCCTGCAACGACCCCCCCCATCGCCCAGCCCCCCTCCCCCCTTCAATGACCCCCCCTCACCCAGCCCCCCTCCCCCTTCAACGACCCCACCCTCGCCCAGCCCCCCTCCCCCTGCAATGACCCCACCCTCGCCCAGCCCCCTCCCCCCTGCAACGACCCCCCCTCGCCCAGCCCCCTCCCCCCTGCAATGACCCCCCCTCTCACCCAACCCCCTCCCCCCGCTCAGCTCCCTCCCCCCTCAACTCCTCGTCATGCGCCCGACAGCCCAGCTAACTTTATATGTATAACTGCTCCTTGTGGGTGCTCTAGCTCCCTGTGAGGGTTGCTCAGCCAGGCATGCGCGGCGGCCATTTTGTGCCTCCGAACTACAACTGCCAGCATGCCGTTCGTCCGGGCCGTCTCTACTGCGCATGATGGCTTCACACACCGTTTGCTTGTCTTTTATAATATAGGATAGTCACAACACGTCATGTATGGGAATTACAGATTTGTAGTTTAGCAATGTCAGAATTAGTGAGGTTCCAATGTAATGGAAATTTCAGGCCTACTAATAAATGTCATAGGAATGAGTAAAGAACTGGTCTAAGACATGATTAAAAATGATCCCATATGAGACATTTTTCATCTTTTATTGTACATATGCACACTTCAGTATGACAATTGCTTTTAATGTTTTCATTTATGGACCTAACAGATTATGAGCAAAGTCCGGGGCCTGTGAACATACCAATGGAATTTCTGTGCACACAGAGAAAGCAGAATTTCAGAATTTCAATGTTTTATGCTTTCTGTGAGTATAATACATCTTACTTCTGTGTGTTCCATTCTATGCATCCAATGAAGTGGGCTATAGCCCACGAAAGCTTATGCTGAAATAAACTGGTTAGTCTCTAAGGTGCCATAAGTATTCCTCGCTTTATTTACTGAATTTCATAGTTCAGCTCCACCATGCAGAACTGAGTACAACATTTTTTCTCCAATGAATTATAGCACCATGTTAGCATTGGAAAAATCAGACCTAAAATAGCTGTTGAGTCAGGCCCATGGCATCTAAATAACTTTTCCATGTACATAAAACATATATATAAAGAAAAGAATCAACTTTTTGTTTCAATTCCATATATTTATATTTCTGTGTCAAAAATGCTTCATCGCACTATTTCACGAACATATTAGATTATGTCGTTGGATGTCAGATTAGTGGATTCTGCCAAAGGACATATACTGTACTGTGATGATGGGTGATATTATAGACACCAGATAGATATTTTTTTGCCCTAATAACAGAATCTTCCCATCTGAAATCTTAATCCTGATTCTTTTCCAGTGGTGTTACAGTATTAACACACTTTTTTAATAAAAACATTTTATTTATGCTGTTTTTTATTACAGCTACAAAAGATTGGCAGTGTTGAAATCCATTTCAGTAACTTTACGCTCTCAGACCTTCTTTCATAAGTTCCTTCATATGAGTTGGAACAAAGGAGTGGGATGGATGGAATTAAAGAATATATGTATGTGTGTGTGTGTATATATATATATATATATATATATATATATATATATATATATATATATATATATATATATATATATATATATATATATATATATATATATATATATATATATATAAAGAAGTAGTGATCAGACATTACTGATAAGAGAAGCCAGTGGTGCTTCTGGGTGATGTGTGTATTCAAGTCCAAGCTGATTCCTCTTATGCTAATAGAGCCAATTTCCTCTTTTATTTCATTTCTGGAGCCTGAATCTGTGATCTCTGATAACGTTCCCAAGGATACCGCCTTCACTCACAAATGGGGAAGCAAGGGGGGAGGGGAGGTAGGTGACGGAGACATGTAACTCACAGAGAGCACTAGTGGATGAATAATTTAAAACTCCGCCCGGAGATCTGAGGCAAAACGAAGAGATAAGAGACACCACAGGGTCTTCTCTGTTTATTCAGAGCTTCATCTTCCAATGACAGGTGACCTCCAAGGTCAAGGGCATGATGGGACATGGAACCAACAGTGGGAAAAGGTACTGCATCCCAGAAGGAAGTAATGATTCACTTTGTGTCAAATGAAAAATTGATTTTTTTTCCCCTTGCAACCTTCCCCTCTCCACTTCCCCCCACCCACCCCGATTTTGCAAAGAAGTTTTGGGCCTGCTTTTGAGCTCATTCAGCACAGCGGGTGTAAATCAGGAGTAAATCCCCTGGTTTCAACAGAATTACATCAATAAGATAAAAGTCAGCAACTTTGAGTAAGAAGCATGGTGTCTGTGTATATTTACAAGGAGTATGTTTTGTTTGTAGTTTTATCAAATCAATTATGAATATGGATTGTGCATAAGAAACATTCCAGGCCAGACCCTAGCTGAAGTAAATTGTCATGGTCCTAGTAACTTCAATGGAACTACACTGGATTTACATCTGCCCAGGATCTAGCCCCATAATGCTGACAAAATTTTCCCCAAGCAATTTTATTCCTTCATTTTACATATTCTGTATTAGTTTTAAGGTATTCACCATCATTTTTAAAAGAAGGCTGAAATGCTCTATGATCTGTAGAACATCCCAGATCCCTAGGCAATATAAGAGCAAAACAATGCGCACAAACAAATATAAATCATGTTGTTCACTCTTTCACTTAATAAATCCCCAAACTTACTGTTCCTTTGTGATTAGAAAAATCTGAAGCCATTCATCCTGGTCATATTTATATTGTTAATTTGAGGATCTTACACATTCTGACAGTAAGAAATAACCCCATAAGAGTTCTGTTCCATATTATCAAAACCTTCTGCTCGGTCATTCTTATTTGTTTCAATATAATACAGCCATGACCTCTACAGCAAAAAAAGGCAATGTCAAATGTTTCTCAGTGCTGTTTTACATTTTCCTCCCTCTTAAACTGCTGTTTCTGCTTTCCTCTCTTTGAATGTTACCCATGTTTTCATTCCTGAGCAATCACATACCTTTTATCTTTTTAGATAAACATGAAAACACACCAAGGTCACTGCCCGGTGAGAAGCTAAGTCGTTGGGTGACTGCCACCCACTTCTACCATGGACAAGTTCCACACCTTGTTCCCCTCGTCCACCGCTCCTTTTCTTATATAAATACCCCTTCGAGGCCTTGGGGAGGTAAGGACAAGTCTCAAGAATGACTCACGTCACGGCTTGCCACACAGGCTGCCCAAACGAGTTAACCTAATCCATGCGGAGAGGAGCGCGGCGGATTGGCGCCACGCTGCCTGGACTTCTGGCATGAACCTTAGCCGGCTCTCTCCCCCACAGTCTCTCTAATGTTCTTGTTTTCAGATTTATAGCCTACGGGAGCTAGTGCACTACACACATTCATGGAACAAATCCTGAGCTTCTCCCTCCCACCAGCCACCCCACTGGCATCACTGGGACTGCTCACCCAGGGGAGGTGGCCCACAGAGTTGTATGGTTTTCTTATGTTCATATTAGGTTCCTGTTTGTCTCAGCACGGCAAGGCAGAGGTCCTGATCCTGAACTCACTTATGCCAGTGCCACTAGGCAGCTCTACCCCTGCAAAACTGGCACCACTGCGTAGAGATGGCGATTAGGCATAATGAGGTTGCAGAGTCCTTTTGCACAAGGGGCATGCACTGAGTAGTACGGGTTGAAAATAAAAAGCCAGATCCTCCTGCAAGTGAATGAGAGAGGTAGACAGGCACAACCCGCCTGCACCTGTGGAGCTACCAGAACATGCAGTGAAAGGATGGTCTTTGCCACAGGTAGCTTGATGTTAAGAACAAGTGGTTAAATGGGGTAGTGATGCATTCAGCTTGATGGTTCACAACAATTTATGTGCATGCATATATGTGTATACATACACACACACGCACAAGTGGATGGTGTTTAACTACAATCCTAAAATTGTAGGACTGGAAGGGACCTTGAAAAGTCATCTAATTCAGTCCCCTGCACTCATGGCAGGGCTAATTATTATCTCTAGACCATCCCTGGCAGATGTTTGTCTAACCTGCTCTTAAACCTCTCAGGGACAACCCTGCTATTAACAACTTTGGATTAACTGAAACGTTTTGCTGGTAGCTGAGCCTGCCCAATTGACTTTAATGGTCTGGATATGGCCAACAGGCACGCTGGCTACTGACTTTATTTATTTATTTATTTTTGCCATGCGGCACTGCCTGTCCCCCACTCCATGTGGAAAGCCCCAGCTGCAGGCAGGTTTCTGAGAGTGAACCCCCCCCAAAAGGAAGTGTTCAGCTTCATGGTACCACCCTCTGTGTTTTCTGGAAGTATCCTGGCACCGTGGCTGGGGACCGGAGGCACTGAGAAGTGCTGAGCCTGGGGTGGCAATGCCAGAGCAGGACGCAGCCTGGAGAGGGTAGGGAGAAGCACTGTGCAGCCCCAGTGCTTTCTTCTGAGGCTGCAGCCCCGCAAACCAGGGCTTGGCACCTCCTGGCACTGCCTTTCCCGGCTGCAGACCGAGAAGGAAGAGCTGGGACATGTCAAGTACCGGCTGTCGGCAGGTTTGCAGGGCTGAAGCCAGCAAAGGCACGTCCCACCTCTTCCTGTCCTTGTCACAGCCCTGCAAACCTGCCTTGTGCTTATTGACAATGGTTGGATAAGGGCAACTTTTGCTGCTTAGCGAGCAATGGCTAATTAGTTGAATCTACTGTATATTGGCAAAACCTATTGGGTTCTAAGCCATTATCAGCTGGCAATTTCCTATTGGTATCATAATAGAAATAAGTGTCTGTGGCAAAGCTTTGGCCTTCTCCCTGTGGGTACTGCACTTCCAGGTGATTTGTGCTAGTCTCAGAGGCTCACTGTCATTAGTTAGGGGAGGTATAAAGGGGGGGAGCCCGGGCCCACCCTCTACTCCGGGCTCCAGACCAGGGACCCTAATAGTATCAGCTAAGATGGCTGACCTTTTAGGCACCAAATACAATACAATTCCCTGGGCTACTTCCCCACAGCAGTCCCCCGCTTCTTCAAACTTCTCTTCACCTTTACCTCAAGTCTCCTTCCGTGCGTATGATATGTTGTCTACCACTCAGTCTCACCAACAGCACAACCTCCTCTCACAGCTCCTGACATCCACACCCACCTGACTAACTAGGAGGGTTTTTAACTGGTTTCAGCCAGTCCCTGATTGGCTTCAGGTGTCCCAATCAGGCTAGCTATTTCCACTACCTTCTAGAATCTTCTTAATTTGCCCCAGGTGTCTTGTGGCCTGGAGTAGCCTTCGTTTGGCTATCCATGGAACAGAGACCTGCACATCCTGAGGCTGATATACCTGCCTTCCAGCACTCTCCTATACCCTTCTGGTCTGACTCCGGCACATGTCTCACTAGCTAAGGTATTTATGATCCCCTATTACCGTAATACCTGAGGACCTCGCTATCCCGCCGTGAGGCAGGAAAGTGCTACTTTGCCCATATTAGAGATTCATAGACTTTAAGGCAAGAAGAGTCTGTTAGATCATCTAGTTCGACCTCCTGTATATCACTGATTGTTGCATGTTTCTCCTGCATTGAGACCAATAATGTGTGCTTGGCTAAAGCAACTTCCAGAAAGTCATCCAGTCTTGATTGGAAGACTTCAAAAGCCAGAGAACCCACCACTTCTTTGGGTAGTTCATCCCAATTGTGAATCATTCTCACTGTTAAAAAATCATGCTTTATTTCTCATTTGTTTGGCGTCAGCTTCCAACCTTATTGTTTTCATGCCTTTCCTCAACAGATTAAGCAGCCCTTTAGCACCCATCATTTTCTCAAATCAGTTTGGTGGCTCTTTTTTGCACCCTCCTCAATTTTTCAACGTCTTTTTAAAATGTGAACCCCAGAACTGAAGGCAGTATTCCGTTATTCATCTCACCAATGCCATAGTCTGAGGTAAAATCACCTCCCTACTCTTCTGTTTATTATCTAGGGATCATATTGGCTCTTTCTGCCACAGCAGCCCTCTGGGAGATCATGTCGAATTGCTTGTCCCTTTTGACCCCTCAGTCCTTTTTAAAGGCCACAGCTTTCCATGACACCGTTCCCCATTCGGCAGATATGGCCGGCCTTCTTTAGATGTAAAACTTTGCAGGATAGGGAGATGATGCACAGACTTGCCAAAAATCACCTGGGATGCCTGATCAAGAGCAGTGACCTGAACCCAAGTTTGCCAAGTTCCAGGCTAGCACCCTAAAACACTGACCATCTTTACTTGCTGTAGGAAAAAACTGAAGGAGATGAGGGCAGAGGGTTCAGAGGCTAGTGAATTCATTGCATGAAGTGCATTGTGAAAAAAGGCATGGAGGTGCTCATGGGAGAAGTGACCAGTAGAGTTTGAGACCATGGTGGAGTTGGGGGACTACTTGATTTTTAAAAATAGCCAATACAGTATAAATTGCAGAAGACTGTTGAGTAAAAACAACAAGCCATGTTGTTTTCTTACTCACAATGGCTCTAAGACCTCCACTGGTAGAAGTACACTGGATTTGCACTTCTGTTGCGAAGAGTAGACTTTAGGCCATTCCATGGTGAAGCAAATAAAACATTCCATCAATAACTTCATGGGTGAAGCAATATGTGTGGAGTCACACAATCGTATGCAATATAATTCAATCAGTTCTTCCTGAGTTACTTTGAGTTTTATATCCATGTTATTTACTAATGGTGATGTACCATGTCCTACTCCTGGGGAATTCTATGCCAAAAAGATAAAAATTCTGTGCACAATATTTTAAAATTCTGTAAAATTGTGCATATTTTATTTGTCAAAATAATGCAATATAGTCACACTGGTTTCAATTATTTAGGTGATGTATTTAAACTACAATACAATGGATGGAGAATGGCAGTGGGGAGTATTGGAGGAAATCCCCAAACTCCCTTGCCTAATAGTAATGTAGTTAGGTTTGCCCCTTTATTTTTAGTTATTAGTCAACAAATATATGCAGCCATATGCTGTGTTACGTCAAAGGCAAATGAAGAGCAAGTGAGGGCTGGAGAATCAAACTCACAGTTTATATTAGCTACTGACCATCTCCAGAAAGGTCAGTAGCAAATCGTTCACGGAGTACATTCTGATGAGAATTTTTTTCAGTCCAAAAATGTAGACCAGATCTAATAACTAAAGCACCATGAGCATTTATAAGGCCATACCCTCCTTTACACACTCTGGCCATGTAAAGAACCTTTAAAACTTGTACACCTGTTTTTTACACTCCTGGGGGAATTCACAAAGACAATGGGAAAATTTCACTAAGCAGGCAGGCTTCTACGTTCTGCTCTGCCTGAAGGGACAGAGCCTGTCCAACGCCTACCTCCTCAGACACACCCCAAAGCCCTGCCCCTCCATGCCGAACGTGCCGCAATAGTGAGCAAGAGGGACAGAGTGTCTCTCACTTTCTCATGTACAACTGCCCACCTTTTCACCTTCCCCCCCAGGTGGTGATTTACATCTCTATTGGCTCTGGGCACCTGAACTGACCTGCTTGCGTTTTCGGGGAGGGGTGTGTGACTGCTCTTGTGGCTTCCCTTAGTTCCCTCGTAATAAGTCATTTTTCTGCAGGGAAACAAAGAAATCTGTGGGGGACATTAATTCTGCTCACACGCAGTGACAGAGAATTCCCCCTGAAGTCACATCCTCAGATGATATAACAAGCCATAGTTCCACTGAAGTCAATGGCACTACTCTGATTTGTGTCAGGCGAGGATCCTGCCTAACATTTCAATATATTTCTGTGTACACTTTTAACTCAGTCCACACCCGCCACACCAAGAAGCTTTAAGACTCCTTTAAATATTTTTACCTGTCCATTGAACTCAGAGGGGCCAGAATTTTACCCAACATTGCAGTATTCTGTTTCTAGCAGTCATTTTCTTCATTTTGCAGAGATGGGAGCAGAGTTGCAAAGACAGTCAAGACCATGTCGGAAGACGTCCTATGCCACAGCTGAGAAGAAAATCAAGGCCTCCTAAGTCCAATTCATACACTCTGTCAACAGGAACAGCCCTTTCAGAAGTGAAGGAATAATTCTGATGTCTCCACAAATAATTCATCCAGTGGGTAAGTCTTAGCTTAAAAACAGGGCTCTGACTCGGGTGTTAAAGCGGGAACAGAGGGTGCAGGGAACTGAGCAGTTCCTCTTGGCTCCATCATCTGTAGAGAGGGGGAAAACAAAGGACTTCATTTTGCTTTCATTTACACTGGCTTCACCTTGCTGTAACTCTATTGACTTCAGAGGCTTTACTCCTGATTTACACCAGGACAAAGGAGAGGAGAGGAGAGTCCCAAGCCAATATAATAGAGACCGCCTGTTCTGAGAGAACAACCAGATTAAGAAACAACTTATACTGTATGTCGAAGAGGCATGTAAAAAGGCCCGGTTGGGAGTAAACAAGAACCTTCAATTATCCAGGCCTAGACTGGATTACATTAAGTGGAGGAAATAAGGCTGGCAGTATGTTTGTGGATCTGGGACAGGATTGCTTCCTAATTCAATATGTGCCACGACCAACCAGGAAGGAAACCATATTAAAGTTGTGATTAGGCATGATTGAATACACAGAAGTAGGGGAGAAGCAAAGATCACAAGCTCAGTAGCTCAGGGACAAATGAAACAGAAAAGCCAGAGGGAAGAAAAATGACCCTGTCACTGAACTTCAGTGAGGCCAGCCGAGAAAATATTTGATTTACACTATTTTGTTTTAAATTTATATCCGGCACTTGTTGTCAAGGTGAATGGGTGCCTTGACATCGATAAAAACAGGCCATTGAAAATCAATAGCCCACAAAGACCCTGCTTTCAATAATAAAAACAAATTCCTTTGAAAGGTCAGTCAAAGCCCTGTATGACAAATAAGGCGTAGTCTACACTTAAATGGTTTGCTGGAATAGCTATGCTGGAAAATCCCTCCTAATTTATACTGGTTAGGTGAGCAAAATAAGCGGTGCTAGCAAAGGTACTTTTTGCTGGCATAACTGTGCTTACACTAGGGCTTCTTGCTGGTCTAGAAATATCGCAGGGAAATCATATCTGTAGCCAGTACTGAAAAGTTTCTAGTGCGGATGTGGCTTTAGTTATTCACTGCGCCCTGGTTTTCACCAAATCTGCAGTCTGACTAACTGCTAGAAGGAGCAAGTTCTAAAGCCATGCAGTCCACTCTGAGAACACCCAGCCAACAGAGGCAGAAAGGTTAAAGTTCTGGAACTAATTGATTGAGCAACACCTAGGGTGACCAGATGTCCCGATTTTATAGGGACAGTCCCGATTTTTGGGACTTTCTCTTATATAGACTCCTATTACCCCCCACCGCATCCCAATTTTTCATACTTGATATCTGGTCACCCTAGCAACACCACTGATACCAGGGTGATGGGTGCGGCATAAGAATCTGAATAGAATAGCCCCCGCTATGGACACAGAGTAAAATGTGCTCACTGCAGTAGTTCAGTTCCAGGTAATGTAGGAAACACAGAATAAAATGCAGTAGGGTAAGGTGCCAGGGCAAGAGGCAGATGTGGAAGTGGAATGAATAGAAAGGAGACATATGTGGGCATCAAACTGTATTTATAACAGGACAGATGGATGGATAAAGTGATTGAGGAAACTAAATTTTCCACTGATGATGTTGTACTAGCCCTAATGTCCCAGTCAAATTCCAAGTTGAGTAAGTACATCCTTCATACCTTAATTCTTGCAGAACGCAATGGCCAGTTAGGGGATTTAGATTTGATTTCAGTGGGAGTCACTCATCTAACTCCAGGGCGATTCTGAAATTCTCACCTGATATTTTTCGCTTCCTGCATGAAAGAATCATATGCTGTTGCTGTGCTGTGTTGGACAGGTATGGTGTACCGCCCTAGAGGTAGCTTCGTTTCAGAGAGAGGTTAAGTAATTTCTACTTTGCAAAGTGTTTTGGGAGCCATCAGGAGGAAATGCATTATATCATTATGATCTGTTATTTTAATTACTATTAGAACATCAGTAACTCTTTAGTGTTGTACTATAAATGTAAGAAGTGACCGTAATGACTTAGGCTGTTCCTGAAGGTAAAACAATTGCTCCAGTGACTTTGCTTTTCCACATAAGATAACAATTTTTGTTCCATTTGCAGCCCACACACTGATGCAACCTCACTTCCTTTCCTTTGGTTCCCAGATTTCATGAGAAAAATAAAGTGCTGGACTGGGAATATAAAAGAACTGGGGATGGAGGGGGTGAAGAAAATACCAGTTGACAACATTGAAAGAAGTGATGAAAATTGATTAAAGGAAGGCGGAAATAGTAGAGGGAATTAAAATAAAGAAATAAAGATAATACATAAAAGAGGCAGATAACTTGAGAATGAGTCAGCAGGGCCATTAAAGGACAAGTGTGGGAGGTATGATGACAAATGAGTTGGGTTTTGCCAAGAGCTTTGTTTCCCCCCAAAGATGTTAAAGGCCTCATGCCTGAGGCTACCATACTTGTCCTTGGGGGTGGATAAGAACGGACATACTTGGTCAGACAAAACGTCCATCTAGCCCAATATCTTGTCTTCCGACACTGGCCAATGCCAGATGCTTCAGAATGAACAGAACAGGTAATCCTCTGGTGACCCCATCCCCTGTCGCCCATTCCCAGATTATGGAAAACAGAGCCTTGGGATGGTAGTTTGTCCCCTAAAAGGCACCTCTTCATCATACAGAAGTTATTGCATTCAATACAGGAGCAACTAGATCAAATGCTCTCAACTGTGATATTCAGGAGGCCTGAGGAGGTGATCTAATGATCCCTTCAGGCCATAAAAATCTATGATTCTAAAGGTTTCCACACCATAAATATGAAGAGATTAGGACCCCTGATTCAGCAAAGTACTTAAGCATGTGCCTCAAGTCTATCCCTGCCTCCTGTATTTCAATAAACTTAAGCATGTGCCTAAAATGAAGCATATACTTAAGTATTCTGCTGACTCAGGCCCTAGGTGATCATCAAGCCACCTATGACCATGGAGGCGTGATGGGCGTTTTAGTCTGATGTTTTATATCTTAGGCGAGGGGAAAGATGCAGGAATGATTGGCATCACTGGTTAGCAGTAGGCAGGTACATATGGAGTCAATGATGTGTCATGGGTGTTCTTGGAGCTGCCAATCACAACTTCTGTTACAACGTGTGCTAAAGGCTTATATGTCAAAATGTCAATGAGTAGTAGAGCTGATAGAGATCCTTGTACTTCAGGGCACCATTATCTTCCTGGAGACTGAGGGGAAACATTGTTCAGCCCTTAATATTTAACCACTTCTACCCAAGGATCTTTAAGTGCTTTATAAATGTTGGTGAAGTGTCACTACACATCTGTGAGGTAGACATACTCCGACAGGCACTCTATAAATGCCTATAATATAGATGGAAGTATTCCCATTTTGCAGATGAGGGAATGGAGGCACAGAGAAGTGAGGTGACTTCTCCATAATGCAGGAAGTCTGTGGCAGAGCCAGGAATAGAAACCAGATCTGACTCCCTGCCTAGCACCTTAGTCCCAACTCCATGCCTTCCATCAATATCCCATATATATTCTTAGCTTAAATTTTAAAATTTGCAGCTATACATTTGCAAGCACAATTCATTTATGGGCAAAAATCTGCTTGCTTGCCCCTCTATCTGATTTGAATCAGAATATGTTTGAACTTGGGTAACACAGCCCAGACAAAAATACATTTGTTAACTCCCATGAATATTCACAGAATCATTTCTCTGCATCCACCCATGTCTTTTAACTGGAGTGGCAGTACTAACAACCACAAGTATTTAAAAATTATGAGCCAGGTCCTAAAAAAATCATGATTCTTCTTATTTGCCTTCTGTTTTTTGTGTCTCTAGGGCATGCTCTTGTCACAATATCAAGCTTTCTGCCATAGCCACAAGGACTAGAAACTGATTTTTCTCACCTAATCACAGGCCTCCAGGAGGTGGAGATTTAAAGAGACCCACCAAATAGGAAGAGATTTGCAATGAAATTGAGGGAGTTGGCAATACTGGAATGGAGCTACTACTGTTTGAATTATATTCCTTTAGGTTTCACCAACACAGTTCTGGTGTATGGAGTACCCTATTTTCTTCTGAAAGTCAAAATTATTATTCATAAAGGAAAACTATCCCATAGGTTTATTCAAACTATCTTGCACTGGGGTGATACTATTAAAATGAAGGATGGATCAACCAGGTATATCTATCTAGCAATATCCAAAATAAATGTATATTATATTGTATATAGATTATTATACTACTCTCATCACCATATTATTTGAGTAACTTGCAGTAGTGATTAACATCTGTTTTGTGGGGTTCATTCTCTCTCTCTCTCCTTGTCTCCCCAGAGGGAGAATTGTGTATGCAGTGGACCATTTTGTTTTGGTGGGGTTTTGGTTGGGGTATTTGTACACACTTCTCTGTGTTGATAGTGGAGAAGGCAGTTTGAAGAAGTGTGCCTTTCCCTTGAAGAAGAAGGTGATGAGGTCTTCAACGACCCTTTGTTCCTGTGGGAGTTCATTTCACGGTCACAGACTGTTCCCCAAGAAAGTTCTGTCTCCAGACTCGATGAACTTTACCCTTATGGTAGAAAGTTCAATTTTCCCAGAATAGCGGCATTGTTGCCTATAGAAAACATGTCACATAAGCTGTGTTAGTCCAGAAAGTGAACCTCCATTGAGTTCACTTCTTTTCACACTGGCCTCAATCCTCGTTCTTTTTTCAGTATTTACCTTTTATGCTTTTTTGGGCTCAGGGTGTGATTTGTTTGAGAACCCAACCTGAATGACCCAGTGACAACATAATCAATGAGAAGTCATATTCAATAGACCGATAAGTCCAGCCTGTCAAATTATATTTTACCAATGTTGAACTCAGCATGTCTTTTCACAGAACGGAAGGTATATGCAAAACAGTTGCATCCTCACTCCGGTATCTGCAGAGAGTTTTACCATGTAAAACTATGGCTCAAAACCACATTAATTCTGATGTCATGTTCCAAAGTGTTCCAGGAGGCTTAGGAGAGAATAACATGTGAAAAACTCAGCTCAGATAAATCAACATAGTCCCACTGATTTCACTAGAACTGTACCTGCTTATACCATATATTATCACACAGGCAGTCCTCTTCAGGTCAATGCTTATCTAGCTATGTTAGATACTTATATCATCCCTATTTGTTGTATTCTTCGAGGGCTTCACAGTTATTAATGTATTTATCCCTCACAGCACCTTGTGAAGAAGTAAGATCCCTATTTTACAGATGGGGAACAGTGGCACAGAGAGACTAAGTGACTTGCCTAAGGACACACAGAAAAGCGATAGCGGAACTGGGAAGGGACCACTCCTCTCCTAGGTACCAAGCCAGCAGTCTAACCACTTGACCATCCTCCCGTTTTTAGAGCAGCTGAAAATCTGATCCAGTATCTGAACCTGCAATGGTTGTTCACACATTGACAGCCTTCAGTTCTCTAGATCAGGATATGAACTGTACAAACTAATCTAGCAATCAGTGTGGGCAATAGGGTCGGATGTGGTAACTGTTTTTCATAAGATCGGAAGATGCACCATTTGAAATTCATTCCAGCAGCAAATTCCTTAAACCACATTATGTCCAGAGTCCATTAGGCATCAGGGATCAGATTCCCCAGGATGCAAATCTGGATTTACTTGCCTGGGCAGTTCACAACAGTTTTGTGTCACTGGAGTGGTACAAAACAACTATTTGAATCTGGCCACAGCTATAAATCTCCATATGCCCTGGAGAGTCAAATTCAGCACTGGTGAAACTATACTGGTCCTATTTCGCCATCACATGACCCCAGTTTTACTTCCTTGTAACTGAGTCAATTGCAGTTGAATTCTACAAGTGTAAAGCAGGAATGACATACCGGTCAATCAGGCTTGAAGTACGTTCACGCTCATATGGCCTGATTCTCCATCTTGTACATTGTGTAACCATTTGCAACTGTCCCAGGAGAGTGTAAATAACCACTCTCATGGAGCAAGTAGAAAATCTTGATTCAATAATGTTTTACACGGGTACACGTGATAACACGAGGTGCAAGACTCAGGACTCCAAGGCTCAATTCTCCCCTCTATCCATGTTCCACTCTGTGCGGGCATGCTGTCAGGTTACAGCTGCTTGTTCCTGGGCCAGCCTGGCCTGAGCATCAGCACAGAGGTCGTTCTAACTTAGGGGTAAAAGTAACTTAAAGGTCATAATGGTATGCAGGGTGGCCATGCTACTGGGCAAGGTGGAAGGGGCGGCTCTGGGCTCCTGGAAGGGGTGGAGCCTCAGGCAGAAGGGGCAGGGCTGGGCCCAGACTCCCTCAGCACTGCCGGGGCTCCGGTTGCTTCCGTGGTAGTGACGGTGGCAACTGGGACACCTGGGCCCTTTACATCACTGCTGGAGCCCCAGGCCCTTTTAAATCTCCATGCCCTGGGGAAGCTGCCCCTTTAGCCTTTACTGGTGGCCACTTTCTTACCGATACACCATACCGGCCCATACCGGCTTATGTTCACCACTGCTTAGGCCACTGGTGTAATGTTCCAGTTACAGATTTGTGTAGCTCTGCTGTGCCACACCACATCCCCTGCACTAGCCTGCAGATCTATATTTGCTGGAGGCATGCTAGTTCCACACTGCCAGGGGATGTATTTCTGAGCCACTTATGACCTGAAATCACGCCCTTTGCTCTGCTTGAGTGGCACGGAAGGACCAGAGCATAACCGAGAATGTACCCCACACATTCTAATACAGTCAGTGGTTCCCAAACTGGGGTTCGTGAACCTTTGGGGGTTCACAAAATGTTACAGGGGGTTCTCGGGAAATAATTCCCGAATGGTGGACAGAGCTGTCCCTAGGGACCCCGGGAAGCATGGGACCAGCAGCCCAGAGCCCCTGGGCTGCCAAGAGCAAAGCAGATCAAAGTAAGCATATCTATCACACTGAGGAGATTTCAACTTCAAGACTCCTTATCAGAGATGGAAAGGGAGGTGGATATTTTTTGCTGTTTTTAAAATTAAATGGGGAGCGAGTCCTGTTTTTAAAATGATGATAAAGAACAAGTTTAAGCTTTGTTGTAATGTGCGTTATTTGCCTGGACTGCACAAGACCTAAATGCTTGTGTCGTAGGAACTCTTTGAGTTGGCTTCTTAAATACCTTCCTGCTGTTTCATATCTGATACTCCTTGATGAAACATGGGAGCCTTGTCTCATAACAGGCTTATTCAATGTGATACAAGCTACAAAAGTGAGATCTCAGAAGAGTTTTCATAATGTAATAAAAATACTGTAATAATCAATAATAATTAATATGAAATAGTGTGTAATAAGCAGGCCATAAAAACAAATTTTATATTTCCAATATTACTGCTTTTATCATTTATACTTAGGTAAAAGAAAAAATCCCTGGAAACATTCAGTTTTAGGAGGGGGTTCGCAAGACTTGATATTTAATGAAAGGGGTTCACAGGTTGTTAAAGTTTCGGAACCACTGTAATACACTGTTCAACAAGCGTGAGATAATATTTTGCCAGGTATGCATTTCCTAAATATATTACAGTAAAGACAAGTTTATGAATGGCCATAGTCATTTATACAAAGTGAAATAATATTATCCATACTGCATAAATATTTAGGACCAGATTCTTTGTTGGTATAAATCACCACAGCGCCATTGAAGTCAACAAAGCTAAGCCACTGAAGTCAATGGAGAGATGCTAATTGGTGCAACTACCAGCTGAGGATTTGGAACCGTATCCCTGACTTTTCACGGTCCAGGACCCAGGACCAAATGCGGAATGATCATGAATGGGAATTGCATTAACTAGGCTATTGTACAAAGTAGAAATGGAATATCAAGCTACAAACAGATCGTATGTAGAACTTAAGGGACTGACTCCTTTCTCACACTTTAAACAAGTATCACTTCTCTCAAGTTCATCCTGA
This sequence comes from Sternotherus odoratus, assembly GCA_032164245.1. Taxonomy (NCBI): domain Eukaryota; kingdom Metazoa; phylum Chordata; order Testudines; family Kinosternidae; genus Sternotherus; species Sternotherus odoratus. The sequence continues at coordinate 10,828,221 of JAVMKO010000001.1, read as the reverse complement.
TTTACAGCAGTGGAAGCAAGAGGGGAATCGGGCTTTTAATGATGGAATGGTTTCCCCATTCAAGCGCAGACATTTGTCTTGGATCACTTACAGAATGGGATAGTTGGCTATTGTATCCAATCTCTGCTTGGCTTATTCATAATTCTTAGTGGTCAAACGTGAAATATGGTTCTCTGCTTTACTTTAGGTAGAACTTTTCTGCTCCCCAAATTTGTGCTGATTAGCTTTTGCCATCTCTTTAAATGCTCCCTGGCTTGAATAGATATCAGGGCAAGCCAACTCTGATTACTGCGATTAATACTTATTCAGTAGCTGAAATGTGCTAGGGTGTAAGGGGGGAAGGAAAGCTTGTCTGAAGATTAATTATTGGGAGATTGTTTGAACTGATCCCTGGAATTATGAAGCTGCCTGCTCATTTATAAAGAAAAGTGCAAGTCAATTATATGCGCTCACTATATGCTCTTAGTTCTTTTAATTACCTAATGGTACAGGTAGGATTTCTTACATATACTGTAATTGTAATCACTGCATTAAAAGACCCTTACTGTTGTCCCCTAATGAAGCAGCTCTTAAGATAAATGGGAGAGTACAGAAGACAAGTATGATCTTCATATTTTGTTTTGCCTTGGAGAAAAAAAAGTTATAATCTACTATTCACCCCATGCATATGTCCAGCATAAGGTCTCTGTACTACCTGATCTCTCTTCATAAGGTCTCTGTACTACCTGATCTCCCTTCAGTCTCCAAAATCGGGCTTAAGTAACACTTAAGCCTTATGCCGGGTCTTTGCACTGGGTGAGTTTCACCTTGTGAGAAATACTGCCGTCAGTGGGTTTTGTGCGTACATGCAGTAGTCCATGGTGCCACTGGATGGCAATGGCTGCATTTGTCACTAAAAACTTTATTTCAGAGCTGCAGTCACATTGCTCTTCAGAGCAACGAGAGCCAGCGTTAAGGGCCTGATCCTCTTTCCTCTGGACTCCATGGAAGCTTTGCCATTGTCTCCAATGGGAACAGAATAAGGCTGTTGGTTTCTGAAGATATAAACCCATAGGGCTTAATTGTTTCCTGTGTCTGAGCTCTGCTCAGTGCAGTATGGGGAGGTCAGGGAATTGATTATGGCTCACTGTTCTGTGCTGGCTCTGTCCTCAGTGTCAGAGCAGCCTAAGGGTCGCTCTAGCTTATTTTCTGGAGGGGGCCATGCCCTCGTCAGCCCCATCTGCCAGGCTGGTGGTGGTGGTGGCAAGTGCAGGCCCTACCTCTGCTGTATTTATGCCAGCAGAATATTCCTCTTCATACTGGGAATTCTCCACTGACCATTAAGAGCTAGAATCGCCCCCCTTTGCCTCATGTGAGTGCCCCACATAGAGCAGATAAGCAGGGAAGCGCAAGGGTGGCAGGGAATAAGCTGGTCCTGTTGCGGAACAGTAGGAGAGACGGTATAGTTTGCTGTTCAAGTGGATTAAACACAGTTCAAAGGCTAATCACGGCCCTGACTGGTATTAAATGGCTCCTTATAACACCATGGAACAATGATGGTACGGGGTAATGGCACTCACTATTCCATGGCTCTAGACATCCAAATTCAGTTCCCAGCTCTTGTATAGACATCTTTTGTTATCTGGGCAAGTCATGTCATCTCAGTTCATTTTACAGATGGGATAAGGGCACGTCCCTGTGTCACAGGTATGCTGTGAGGCTAAATAAACTGAACACTGTGAGTTGTTTGGATACTATGGTGATAAGTACCTGAACTAGGTAAATAAGTATTCACATCATAGCAGTACTTGTGTGAATAAGAATACTGCAATTATCAGGCCCAACATCATCCCACGTAATCCAAGACAACCAAGAGTCCAGAGAAGAGGAGAACAGGGAATAGAATGAGTGAAGAAATAAGGATCCAGAGGAAGAGAAGTGGAAACAGGGGGATAGTGAGAAGTGGGGTGGGGAACGGGTGAATGAGCTATAATCAGAGAAATAGGCCCTGCTCCGCTAACCCATTGAGGCAACCTCCGTTATTTCTAAGGGCCCAGAAGTTTCTATTTGTCTTGCACTATTCTATTTTTTCGGAAACCCTTTCCCTCAGTGTCCTCCTTCACTTCTCCCATACCCAGGATGTTTGACCTTTCTGTGGCGATTGCTCATAAATTAGCCGACCTAGGGCAAAGTACTATGATCTTGAGAGCTGGCTGTAAGGAGAATGGATTGCAGTAATCATGGATTGCACAAGTGTTTAAAGGTGTCTTTTTTTAGCCTGCCCAAAAATGCTGAAAATGTTGCCATTTTAGCCATGGACAGTGTTTGCAACAATGTGGGAAACATCTCCCTTGTGACTGAAAAATTATTTCCAGCCATGGGGAAGGAATGACCCCTCAGGCTTGTGAGCAAGCTGGCTTGGCAGCCTTTTTAATTGATCCCTGGAGCAGGAGGTACACCCCGAGGGGAGGGGAGGAAGTAGCCCTGGAACATCTGACTGTAGTCTGGCTGTGTTGCTACCTGAAGACAGGTCAATATGTTTTGGCTGAATCCCCACTGACCCAGAGGTGGAACACTCCCCCACTGTTAGGGACCTTCTGGAGGAGTGTAGACTCTGGTTTCCCTGCCACCCGCCACCCAATCCTGTGGCCCCCCAGGTCTGGCTCCAGGCACCAGACGAGGAAGCACGTGCTTAGGGCGGCACATTCTAAGGGGTGGCATTTCGGCCATTCTTTGGCCGGCACTATCCAGCTGCCCTTTTTTCTTTTTTTGCTTGGGGGTGGCAAAAAACCTAGAGTCGTCCCTGCATCCACTGGAGCTCGGATGCTAGGCCCTGTACTGCTCTTCTCTGTCTGAGGGCTGGAGCCTCAGACTGCTTGGTACCCTGCGTCGCCTATGGGCCGGGGCCATTAGACTATTCACTGTTGTGTCCTGCCTCAGGGCCGGAGCCCTAGACTGTTTGATTCTCTGCCTTGCTCGAGGGCCATAGCCCCCATAGACTGTTTGCTAAACCGCCTTGACTCAGGGACTGGCTCACAGACTATTGACTGCTTTGCCCTGCCTGAGGGCCAGAGCTTAGACTGTTTGGGGCTCCCCCTTGCCTAAGTGCTTGATCCCCAGAGCCTGACTACTGCCCAGCCTCACTCAGAGGGCCTGGGCACCAGAGACAGCCAATTTCCCACTTTTCAAGACAGCGAGGCGGCGTGGCCTCCCACCGAGTTTGATAGGGAGAGATGGCCACGCACTCCTACTCCAAAAAAACAGCGTCTCTCCTGAGCCTGTGATTTGTTTGTGACTCGCAGAGTAATGAATGTAAGCTCCCAGGCTTGTCTTTGGAAGGCATTGTGCAGGTTTTCTATGAGGATGAGGACCGGATCTTGTATTTAGTGGTGACCCTCTGAGTACTTATTCCAGACTTGAAGAAGACCTGTGCACCTTGAAAGCTTGTCTCTTCCACCACCAGAGGCTGGTCCATTAAAAGATATTACTTCACCCACCTTGAGTATCATTTACCCATCCCCTGTGATTGAACACATGATCTGCAGTACTAAGATTCTAAGCCACAACAGCTTGAGTTAAAATTCATCAGTTGTGCAGGGTGGCAGACTCGTACACTGTGGATCAGACATAGCGTGGGACACATAGCACATGCTGAACAGTGAGTTACCGATAAAGTTCCTAGCAAGCAAAACAACCACAGGGTCTAGTCCAGGAGTCCTGACTACAGTGGACATTTTGCCTCTCTCTCTTTGTGTATATATATAGAGAGAGAGAATCATCCATCTGTCTATATATGTGGAAGAGACATGCTAAGAGTTTGCTTTGAACTTTGGAAAAAGTTTCACTTGAAAGTTAAAAAAAGTATTGATTTAAAAATTCATATATTTTATGGTATGAAAGCAAAATTTGTGCAACTATATCAAAAAAATACAAAAATTCCAATTTAGAATTCCATCATGAAACGACACCATTCTAATTTCTCCAAGCCACGGTTTGTTAATATTCCACAAAGTCCCAGGATGCAACTATAAGACTGTATTCAAATCTATGAACACGAGGCAATCATGCTCAGCAGAGTATAACAATAATTATAATAGAGATTAAATAAAAATAATTAGAAAAAGTTCATCTAGTTTTGATGTATTAATTATTCTGACCCTGTTCTATTCAGAGTCTAATTATCTGGTTCAGTGAAAATGCCAAGATTTCTACGACTCATAAAAATTACATTCCAGTAATTATGTCAGCAAACTAAACAGTATTCATTTACCATGCCTTTTTATGCACACATTTGAATATGCTTTTTTAAGTGTTTTTGCTCTTTGTTCCTATTCATGGGAAATAATACCTGTAGCGAAATTTGAAAGTCAGCAGTACTCCAAATGTAATGTGCAATTCTTGCTGATATTTTTTCTTTTGTGAGGCTTCTGTAAGTTGCGTATAACCTTTGTTTAAAAAACATGAATTAAAGTTCACTCTTCAGTTGTTTCAGAGAAACATTTTGAATCATGTAGCGAATTTTTTTTAAAAAAGTTAGAGGTGGCAATAGAAAGCGGATCCTCCTTTCCTAAAGTTGGTCTCAATGGAGTCTGCAAGCCAGGACTGAACTAAGAAATGTAGGGAATGGTTTGCATCACTGTTTCCTACAATGATGAGCTTTAGTATATTTGTATAGGGGCGGGTTCTGATACCACCACTCATGCTGGGTGGAATTTTCCCCAGGGTAGAAGGTTAGTAAAGGGTTAGGGTTAGGGTTAATCTTGGTTATAGCTACACTGAGGCTGGGAGATATCAGTCCCAGCTCATGTAGATGTACATGCACTAGTTCGGCTCAAGCTTATGTGCTAAAAATAGAAGCGTGGCCACAGCAGCATGGTTGGTGGCTCAGGGTAGCCACCCAAAGAGAACTCTGTCCAAGATCCTAGCTATATATGCCTGGGTCTAGTCTGAGCTGCAATGGCCACACTGTCTTGAAGTGGATTCCATTACATACAGGGGTGCTGGCAGGGCTGCGGGTCGGAAGTGAGGAGCACTGGCGGGGCGGAGGGGGCTGCGGGTCGGGAGTCAGGGGCACTGGCAGTGCTGGGGACTGCGGGTCGGGAGTGAGGGACACCGGTAGGGCTGTGGGTCAGGAGTGAGGGTTTATAGTTTGGTTCAATGGCTCTCAGCACCCGCATTATACAAATTATTCCAGCGCCCATGTTAGCGTGTGCGCATCTTCCCAAGCTCAGAATTACACTTCCCAGCTGCAGTGTAGATATGCTCTTAGAATAGCGTGACCAGACAGCAAGTGTTAAAAAATCTGGATGGGGGTGAGGAGTAATGGGCGCCTATGTAAGACAAAGCCCCAAATATCAAGACTGTCCCTATAAAATTGGGACATCTGGTCACCCTACCTTAGAACAGCTTTGCAGCTGGTGTCAATCAGTGTAGCCCTATTGACTGTAATGATTTGCACCAATTGGGGAGCTGGTCCTTAATCTGAGAGTTTAAGTGGAAGTTAAATGACACATAGGCAGGCCCTCAGCCTGGAGAATAATTTCATGCAATGTAAATAGGTTATCAAAAACTAGCCCATAATATCTAGCTTGGCCTGCAATCCTGCAGCCCTCATTTATGCAAGTACTTCATTGCCTTCCATTAATTAATGAATCATTCAGATATTTTGGTCTTTATTCTGCCATCACCTACATCGGTGTCAATCTGGAGTTGACTCCAATCAAGTCAATGGTGTTACTTCTTTGTAAATGGATGAGAACTGGACACAATGTTTTACTGTTGACCCGATCATGAGCTAGCACTGATGCTGAGGTAAAGAAAATGAAAGAGAGTATAAGGCGCTCAGCAATAAGGAATAAAAGCTAAAATATATAAACCTTTATTGCATCCAAGAAATCTATTTCCAATCAACTGACCTAGTTTGAACCGTGTGCACACACACACACAGAATCGGTAGCCTTTCAACTGGGTTTAAAAATGAATTTGTTCAGGTCATGTTCACAACCCTTTTGTGTTCAAATTCCTCAAGAATCCGACTGTTCTAGTTTGAATGCTCTTGGAAAGTGAATTCCAAGTACACAGACTTGTGTTTTTGCAGCCAAAAGATATTCCAGTTTGCAATGATGAAACTATGCTGATGACTTTATATTGGAGTTTGCCTGGGGCATAACCATGTCTGTTTGGCAGAAAAATTTCTTCGTTCTCTGTTGCTAGGACTATTTCTCTGCATATGTTGGTGACCAAGACGTATCATGCCAGAGGGACAAGTGTCCAGAGATCCCTTATTAAAGCCCTGGTGCAATTAAATGAGCCAGACAATGAACTAATTATGCCCTTTGAAACTAGACCACACACACACACTTTGTGTGTTGAAAGGAAATTAAATTTAAACTTTGCACTGAGTCATTACAATTTACAGTAGCCAAATATTTGTAGAAAGGATGCCTTGGGCAAGGGCCTAGAAAGGGAAAAGTATAAAACTTACTAAAATTCCCCAATCCTGCTTACCTCTAAACTAGCACCTTTCTGTGAGATATTGAAAACCCCAGAGGCTTCTTAAAGCCCTCCTCTGGATGATGGAAATCATCCATCAGTTACAAACTGCTCTGTTCTCTGTTCTAATGAATTCTCTGTGATGTGAAATAGTTCCAAATCTATTTTCTCATCTAAGTATCGGCACAGTGTTTCTGTTCCGCAAACCCCATTACTGGATCTGCGATTATTTTTCGCATTCCATTTTATTGGTGGGATCAAAGGCTTCATAATGTTGGTCAAGTTTAATGAACCATGAGAAGAGAGCATAAAACATTACAAGGAAAGATCAGTAAACAGCGTTAAATATTCTGCTCCTATTCCTTTTCTGAAATTGCCACTTGACTCCAGCATTAGTGATTTCAGAGATCTTAAAAGTTGGAGCTTGCCTTGTATGTAAAATATACAGAAGCCTTGTATTACAGCCTGGAGTTTTCCCCTCCATTATTTTGGAAGTGGAAGTTCCATTAAGTATCACCTCATCCACTGTCAAAAAAAATAAAATGCCTTAGGATTTCTTAAAAATTGAATCCATATAAATTAAAGTGTTAACTGTGAAGGTTCCACAAGCCATAAGTTAGGGACAGCAGAAAATTGCACTGTCCCAGGATAGACTGAAGGTGACATCTTAGCCCCATTGAAGCCAATGACAACACTCCCAGCGGCAAGGATTTTATCCTCCAAATTGTTACTCCAGAGGTCACAGTTCAGCCTTTACTTCCCCCCTTTCAACAACTGAGTCTACAGACATATCCTAACTTAGGCTGACCATACGTCCCGTTTTGAATGGGGCAGTCCAGTTTTTTACATATTTTCGGACCGTCCCATCTTTTTAATATAAATATCAATTTTGTCCCGTTTTTTGTAAAAAACGGAACGTGGCTTTATTCGCCTTTATTCTTTCCAGAGACAAATGCGTAGGGACCCATCCTGCCCTCACTGCCATCAGTAGCGGCACTTCAGTGGGAGCAGGACCCTTGAACTAACCAGACTGGGGCCGCTCTGTGGACACTACCCTCCCTCCCTGTTCGGTAGCTCTTGAGCCAACAGCCTGCGGAGCGAGAGCCGAGATCTGGCCCCACGCGGCCGCCCCGTGCTCCGGGGCTCAAAAATGCACCTGCAGAGGGTCTGTCTTTGCAGAGGACACAAGGGGTCGCACCTCCCCCCGGTATTGGAGCTCAGCAGAAGTGCCTGAAAACGCAGGCAAGGTGCAGGCAACAGAGAGAGGGAGAAAGGCAAAGAGATCAAAATCCCCGATGAGCAAACTGCATCTCGCCAGCCCAGCACCAGTGTCCCACCGCTCGACAGTGATGGAAAAGATGCCCAACAACTATTTATTTCTAATAACTTCTGGCCGGCAGCTCCCCCGCCGGCGTGCCCGTCCCCACCTCGCCCCCCGGCTGTGGCTCCGGACAGCTCCGCTCCGCTGTCGGCTTCAGCCCGCCGCCCACTGTCTCCTCTTCTCTCTATCCCTCCTCCTTCCCTCCTTCTCTCCATCTCTCCCTTCCTCCCTTCTCTCCATCCCCCTTCTCCATCCCTCCCTTCCTCCCTTCTCTCCATCCCCCTTCTCCATCCCTCCCTTCCTCCCTTCTCTCCATCCCCCTTCTCCATCCCTCCCTTCCTCCCTTCTCTCCATCCCCCTTTTCCATCCCTCCCTTCCTCCCTTCTCTCTCCTCCTCCATCCGCTGCCTCCTCTTATCTCCATCCCTCCATCCCTCCCTTCCTGCCTTCTCTCTATCCCTCCATCCCTCTCTTCCTTCTCTCTATCTCCCTTCTCCATCCCTCCCTTCCTCCCTTCTCTCTCTCTCCCTCCGTCCACTGCCTCCTCTTCCATCTCCCTTCTCTCCATCCCTCCTTCTCTCTGTCCCTTGCCTCCTCCATCCCCCCTGCTCCCTACCCTACGGGGTGGGGGGATAGCTCAGTGGTTTGAGCATTGGCCTGCTAAACCCAGGGTTGTGAGTTCAATCCTTGAGGGGGCCATTTAGGGATCTGGGGCAAAAAATCTGTCAGGGGACAGTACTCAATCCTGCTAGTGTAGGCAGGCGGATCCTGCTAGTGTAGGCAGGGGACTGGACTCGATGACCTTCACGGTCTTTCCAGTTCTAGGAGATTGGTATATCTCCATTTATTTATTTATTTATTTACCCCATCTCTTCTCTCATCCATCCATCCTCTCCCTTCTCACCTTCGTGCCTTCTCCCCCTCCGTCCCCTCCATCCTCTTCATCCCTCATCCCCCCTTCTCTCTCTCCCTCCATCCTCTTCATCCCCCATCCCCCCATCTCTGTTCTGTTTATTCCTCCATCCATCCCCCCCGCCAGCCCCCCCTCTGTCTTCCCCCCGCCCGGCGCTGGGGGGCCAGGTGGGGCCATGGCGCTGGTCACCTCGCCCACCAAACTGGAGTGCCTGGCCAAGCCGCTGTTCTGCCGCAAGGGGGCACTGCACCAGAAGGTGATCCACGAGGTCAAGAGCCACAAATTCACGGCGCGCTTCTTCAAGCAGCCCACGTTCTGCAGCCACTGCACCGACCTCATCCGGTGAGACCCCCTAGAGCCCCCCCACAGCGCCCCTCAGCCCACGTTCTGCAGCCACTGCACCGACTTCATCTGGTGAGACCCCCCAACCCCATCCCGTTTTTGCCATCCCAATGTCCCGTTTTTGTCTCACGGAAATATGGTCAGCCTATCCTAACTGGAAAATAAACTGCAAAAGATATGTGAAATTTCATAAGGTGTTACAGTAACCTATAATAACAGGAGAGAAGGGCTTAAAAGCTAGACACTAAGCAACCAAGGAGAGTTAGTGAACAGGGAGCAACAAACAGGAGAGTTTGAGAAGGAGTTTTTAGGAGGGAGGGAAAAAATCACTTTGGTTCAAAAAGGCTGCATAGCCAATGCAAACACTGCTACTGGCTCCTCCACCTGTACTTGTGTCCAGACAGAGAACCCACCATGGATGTCTTAACCCAGGTCTCGTGTGGCTTTGCAGAGACTTTGGCCTGCATTTCCCACTCTCAGAAAGCCATGTTGGGGGAGACTACCCTGTGTGAAAGTTGCCTACTGGTGGAAACTCTCAGAAAGCAGGTGGGAGAGCAACAGGATGAGGTGGCTCCATTGAGGAGCATCCCCTTGGAGAAAGTTGACTTCTGGTTACTCCTGGCAGCAGGCACTGTTCCACTGCTGTTCCCAACCCACTATCCATAGAGATAAAAATTTGGCATGCTGCTCTGGGAATGAGGGAGGAGGAGAAGCCATATACCTCAACACTGGGAAGATCGTGGCCACCACTTCCAAGAGGAAATGAAGGGTGGTGGTGGTTGGTGACCCCTTCATTTAGGGATGTATTAGCTGGAGTGTTGTAAGCGAGACACATGAAGTAATTGTACCATTCTACTTAGCATTGTTAAGGCCTCATCTAGAATATTGTACCCACTTCAGGAAAGATGTGGACAATACAGAGAAATTCCAGAGGAGAGCAACAAAAATAATAAAAGTCTAGAAAACATGACCCACGACTGGGAGGAAAGATTGAAAAATTGGGTTTGTTTAGTCTGTAGAAGAGAAGATTGATGGGGGACCTGATAGCAGTCTTCAAGTATGTAAAAGGTGCTAAAGGTGCTAAATTGTTCTCCTTATCCACTGAGGACAGGACTAGAAGTAAGGGGCTTTGATTGTAGCAAGGGAGATTTAGGTTGGACATCAGGAAAACCTTCCTAATAGTAAGGGTAGATAAGCACTGGAACAAATTACCCAAGGAAGTTATGAAATCTCTGTCATTGGAGGTTTTTAAACACATGTTAGACAAAGAGCTGCCAGGAATGGTCTAGATAATACTTAGTGCTGCCTCAGTGTAGGGAACTGGACTAGATGACCTATAGAGAAATCTTCCAGTCTTACATTTCTATGATTCTCTGATTCTATGTTGATGGGGAAAGGTACCAAACCGAGACAGAAAGACTATATTAGATTAAATAAAGAACGGTCTTATTGGTTTAAGTGAAGGACTACAATGAAATCATGCTTGGTAAAAAAAAAACAGACAAAGTGTAAAAGAAAATTAATTAATAAAAAGTTGTGTGTTGGATATTCGACATAATTGTTGGACAAGATGATGAGAGGATGAGCTATTCCACCCATCACTCTTTTTGGGTCCTTACAGAAAGAGGCTGTGGGGGTGGGGGAGGTTTTAGAAAATACAGGGAGGCTACTGGAGCAAGAATGACTGTCATAGCTGCCATTTCCACCATTTCCTGGGACCCCAGACCTTCTTTGTTCTAATTGATGATGTCCTGCCCAGACCAGGCTGGAGAGGGATACGGATGACATTGTCACCTTCACCGGCTCCTGCTGAATCCCAAACACCACCTAAGATGAAATGGGATTGGACTTTAACAGTGGCAGCCACAACAAGGACTCCATCCCGTCTCGACTAACGTCTTCTCTTTTCGAAAACAGGACAGTTATTACCATGTTCCATTTAGTCAGACAATGGGCTTTTCCCTCTAAAAGCTCCCTCCAATGAAAAGGAAAGGGAACAAGAAAGGTTGTTCAAATGAAAGCCTTATTTAATATGCCACAGTTCAAGCACTTTAACGGTTTTTCCTTCTTTTCTTTATCTTGAATAAAAGGTTAAATGGATTTTTGATGGTGTGTTTGCTATGGTATTAAGCAGGCTGAAGTATCTGTATACCAAACGTCAGGCCTTGTTTAACACTGTTCAGTGTTGGACAGTGACTGGGTTATATTAACCCTTTAGCCCATATGTTTCATCTAAAATAATTCAACACTCCTTAGTCCATAGGGTGCCAGCCCTTTACCTAGGACAGATTACTTCTTCCTCTGTGGCAGCTCAGCTGTGCAAGGGGACAGAGTCAAGCCTCCTTCCTTGTTCTATCTACTTGCTGGTGGAGTGACATCTGGTGCCTGGCAGTGGAATAATGTGTAACATGCCTGCCCCATCTCCCTCACCTTATGGAAACCCCTTTCCATGGCCATCCCGCTCAACTGAGTCAGAGGTGGTGGGGAGTGGGTGGCAAGCTGACCTCTTTCAGGTTCCCCTTCACATTCCCTCCCTTAAAATAAAACAAAACATCATGGTGTGGACTCAACTAAACACACATTGGGGGTCTGTGGAAACCCCATTAGGAAATACTGTTGAGATAGCTGTTGGAGGGGAAGCTGTTGGAGGGGAAACTTTCGGAAACACAACTCCTGCGGGGGCTACGCTGGCCAGGAGTGGGAGGGAGCTGTTTGAGTCAGGCATCAGTAGCATTCTTACATAGGGATAAAGGGAGGCATCAGTTTTCAGGAACCTAGAATCATAGGATCATAGAATATCAGGGTTGTAAGAGACCTCAGGAGGTCATCTAGTCCAACCCCCTGCTCAAAGCAGGACCAATCCCCAACTAAGTCCCCATCCTTAAATTGTCCCAAGGCATACATTCGACATGTAAAATCATGTCGACTGAACATGCAAACTCATGCTGGTTCACAACGGTCTATGTTGTACATATGCAAAGCCATTTGTAATTGCTGATTTAAGTGTCAGCATTGAAAGATGTAGGGCCCAATCCACAACCCACTGAAGGAACTTGAAGTCTCTTTCCACTAGCTTCAATAGGTTTTGGCTCGGGACCTTAGCCTGGATGGGCTTTGGTGACCCTAACCTGTAAAATTCTGACACAAAAGGATGTGCTCAGCAGAGAAATAACCTCCTTCAATTGGTAAAATGTGTTCTGGATTACAGCTGTGTCAAAGGCATAAATGGATGCACCCCTCCATTGTAACAGAACTGAACGAAACTATGTGGTACCCTTTGGAAATAAAGATGCTGAGTGACAAGACAGATGGGAAAGGCTTTGTGTGCTACTGGTACAACAGATGGGCTGATATTCAACCTTAAGCCCTGATCCTGCAAACGCTATTGCATGCAAGTATATTTATGCATATGGGTATTCCCAAAGGTATGGGCATTATATTTGACTGAAAATGAGCGCTGTGTAGAAAAGTTGCAATGTAGTTGATGCATCCTGACATTTTTCACATTTCTTTTCAATTTTGTGAGGTCCCCACAACGTTGGGGCGGGGAGACCAAAATTCTGCAAGTTTTCT